>CM077029.1:47870016-49296516 GCA_039090855.1 Macrothele yani
GAAAAAAGTGAAATGCGTCACACACCTTACTCGTAGATTAGTGAAACAAGCTGACGCTTTTTCAATAAACAGTTGATTTCGCTAAAAGTGTGATTGAAGCACTTCTGTAAATCTCCACCACGGAATAAAAACTCCGCACTTTAAATTAAGTCCTAAATAAATGAATTATAATAGAAGCATTATTATATATGTCTCCACTAGAATTCAATGATAAATCTGCGGAAGGCGACTGATAAAAATGTTTGATGTTAAATATTCTACGAAATATAGCTTAGTACAGTTAGGGTAGAAATAGCAGGGCAAATGTTAAGAAGAAAAATGATACAGAATTTTCGGTAGTAATGAGTACGTCTTTTGAAGCATATCGGATGCGAATAAAATATTTCAAAGAACATCTTAAGAAAATCTTAAAATTCCAAAAAAGGGAAAATCCACTTTCACCATTTAGGGGAAAACAGTGCAAAATTTAAAATACGCAATGGGAGCGAGGTTATTCTGAAATATGAAAATCCTCGAACACATGATTGCTTCACAAGGTAAATGGTATTAGGTGTTAAAAAGACCTCAAATCCGACGTTTAGAAGCAGAAATATAGAGAAAAACAGATTAAATATTTGTGTACGTAGCGGGACAATTTTGCAATATTTTGGACAGGAAATGCACATAAGATGTTTTTGTATTACAAAAAATAACTTGTGCGCATTTGTGAATAAGCAGTATAGATCTTTTCAATCTGGGTTTTAGACTCCTACACTGGCGGAAAGTGAAAAAAGAACACCAAGAAGGAGACGTCTGATACCAACGAAATTTATACAGCATAATAACGGAATACAGAGGATAACGTGATCAAAACATTATGGCAAAATACAGCTGTATTTGCTGGTAAACTGAAAAACAACATTTCCATGTAACATGCTTAGTACGAGGTTGAACCGCCATGAACTGCGTCACACTGTGCAATTCTGGCATGGAGTCTATCGTACAGATGTTGGATGTAAGTTTGGGGTATTGAGTTCCAAGCATCCTCAACCTGGACGCGTTAATCGGGGATGGTGGTGGCTGGCAGTGGAGACCGGATAAATTGTTGCCCCATAAAATCCTACACGTGCTCAATGGGGGACAAATCCGGTGAACGTGCAGAGCATGGAAGTTGTCTCACACCCTAAAGTGCATGTTCCGTTGCACGAGCCGTATGTGGGCGTGCGTTATCTTGCTGGAAAACACCACGATGGACCGACCTTACAAATGGCACAACAACGAGCTGAATGATGTTGTTGATGTAGGAGGTGCTGTTTAACGTACCCGGTACAAACACTGGTTGTGTAAGGGAGTGATAGCTGATCGCCCCCACACCAGGAGACCAGGTGTACGCCCTGTGTGTCGCTGTCGGATGCAAGAAAGGTGGAGGTGCTCCCCTGTGCGTCTGTGAACACGCATACGGCCATCGGAGGCTCCCAAGCTGAATCTGCTTTCATCGCTGAACACGACAGATCGCCATTGCGTTCTCCAGTGCAGACGTTGGCGACACCACTGCAGCCGTTCCTGACGATGGGCTGGAGTCAGAGGTACATATGCCAGAGGCGCACGTGCACGTAGTCCTGCATCCAGTAGACGGTTGCGGATTGTTTGCACAATCATCTCAGGTGCAACGGTAGCTCGGATTTACGTCGCAGTGGATGTTCTGCTTGACAACGCCGCTCTTCTTATGCGTCGATCGGTCCGTTCATCAGTCTGTCTGTGACTCTCGGTTCCACGTCTTCTCGTGTGGCAATGTTCCTTGAACCATCTAAGCCACCATCGTACCACCACCGATACTTCCCGTCCAATTCGCTCCGCAATACGATGATACGACCACCCGGCCTCGCGGAGTCCGACTAGACGACCTCGCTCAAAGTTCGATAACTGCTGAAATCGTACACGCCTTCCATGTCCAGGCATTGCAGCTTCTTCAGGGTCTTCGCACGTGTCCGTACGCCGACGACTGATTACATTCACTTCGCCGTACTCCATAAATACCACCGACGATAATTTGCCTATTATGCCGTGCTGTGGCGTAAGCGCTCACCTGTTGGTCCCGAAATTAACATCACACCTACATAAACTCGACCCCATTAATATATGTAAATTTCATGATCGTCCGCCAATTCCTTTTTGGTGTTCTTTTTTCACTTTCCGGCAGTGTAGATATTGCTATTAATATGCTGTAAAGGGAAACACGGACTAATGCCTTCTAGTGACAAACTTATGCGTCAAGAAAAACTGTAAAAATTTATACTAAACATTCCGCACCAGAAACACTCTCCGATGAAGAAGGAATATTTAAATAGGGTTTTTAGAAGCACAGATATCGGGGAAATGGCAATTTATATTTAATCCCTCTAGCGGAAAAACTATACAGTACTTGAAAAAGCACCTGTACCCAAAATAGTCTCCGTTTTAAATGATATCGAAGAGGTGAACGATTTTTCAATTAGATATTTTGAAACAATGATATGGAACAAAATGGATTTTGAACTTAATAGCGTCTGCATTTACGCCCTCTAGTACCGAAGTTATGCATTCGAAAAATGCCGGAGTGCAAGGATCATCGCTTTCGCATTCTGGGCTTCCCAATGCGAAAAATGCAGATAGTTGCAGAGGTACAGTACTCACAATCAGAAGACAAAGTGATACTATTGACTTGGTCTCGAAATATATTATTCTGTTTATATTCTTTGAAACTCTTTTCACAGTTTCCAAACAATATAAACAGAATAACGGCACTCCGATGGGATCCTCACTTTCGCCCGTCGTTGAAGAAGCGATATTTCGACCAAATGAGAAGAATGTATATTCACCAGTATCACCCCTCGGCTTACCACCTGGCTGCGTTATGCGTACGATATATTTTTCATGTGGCCTTACAGAAAGGAAACTCTTCTAATTTTCCTCGGCAAAATCAATGATATACACTGAAAAGCATTTGAATTAGAGACAGCTGGCGTTATGCAAATGTGGGGCTGTGGGTGGCTCTGCAAAAGGAAACGACATCACGTATGCAGCGATCCGACAATATAAGGAGTGATGCGACGGGAAATCAGTAAGACTCGGACGCAGTATGGGTAAGACGAAGGATCTAAGCGCATTTGATCGTGGGCAAATTGTCAGGGACTGAAGAATGGGTCACTCCATCTCGGAAGTTGTGCAGGCACAGGGATTTTCACGAGCCACTGTTTCACGGGTGTACCGTGAGTGCATCGAATCCGGTAAAACCGTCCCTGCAAGGGCCAACTGCCGTGGACAACAGCGTGTATATGAGCGGGGTCATCGTCGGCTAGTTCGTATTGTAACAGCGGCTAGACGGGCCACAGTGCAAGAAATCACTCGGCAATTTAACACTGGTGCACAAAAACGTGTAAGAAGCCACACCATCCAGAACCATCTCCTCGCTATGGGTTACAAAAGCCATCGTGCCACGAGGGTACCACTGCTGACCGCACATCACAGGGTGCAAAGATTAGCATGGGAGCGGGAACATCGCCACTGGGCCCTAGACATGTGGGAAAATGGTGCCTGGACTGATGGGTCGAGATTCACGTTGGTACATGCGGATGGCAGGATACGAGTTCGGCGCAAACCACATGAAGCGGTGGATCCTTCTTTCCAGCAGGGTACTCTTCAAGCTGGTGGGGTTGGCATTCTCGTCTGGGGACTTTACGTGGACTGACACGGGACCCCTGGTACGTGTGACATCATCCCTCACAGGTGAACGTTACCAGGATATCCTGGACGACCATTTGCTCCCGTTTGTGCGTCTTCAACATCCCGCTGGAGACCTCTTCCTGCAAGAAGACAATGCACAGTGCCATCGTTCCCGAATTGTATCCGAATGGGTTGATGAACACTCCACCGACGTGACCTCGCTTCCTTGTCCAGCTAGGCCACCTGACCTCAATCCTATCGAGCACATCTGGGATGCCATCGAGAGAGACTTTCGAGGCTCTGATCCCCCTCCATTAAATCTTAGGGAAATGTGGGAGCTTGTTCAGGGATCGTGGATCCGTATGGCTTCCCAACGCTTCCTGTGTCTTGTCGAGTCCATGCCGAGACGAATGGGCGCCGTCATCAGGGCGAAAGGTGGTGCTACACGTTACTAGACAGGTATCTCTAATTCAATTGCTCTTTAGTGTACATCCTACGATCAATTTTTCCTTGGAGCATGAACACAACGGTGGTTTACCTTATTTGGATGTTTTACTGAGCAAATCGCCTGACTGCAAACTCTGTACACAAGTCTAAAATAAACCCACATCCGTTCCCAACCTGATGCTCCTCAGCACGTTCTGTCCCGCAGAATAAAAAACAGCTATCTTTCGTTCTCAAATTAGATGAGCCTTCGAAGTCTACTCCGATGGCAATTCTAGACAACACGAAATTGAAAGCGTCGTCGAATTGGCCAATGATGAAAGGCCGCCCCGGTGGCGCAGTGGTCTAAGCGATGGCTCCTGATCATTCGTTCGACAGGGGTCCGGGTTCGAATCCCGATGAGACATGGATGTTGTGTTTGTCTTACGGCACTGACTCTCTCCCTTCCCTGGAGCCAGTTGCCCTAAATTAGGGACGGGCGACTGCTTATAGCCCATTGAGTTGTTCAAGATGGTCGTTAAACCTTCAACCAAAAAACAACCAACCACTGATGAAGGATACTCACTGAATCATATACATAACTTTATCCAAAAAGCCAAGGTCAAACGTTCTAATCTTACTCGCCGCAGCTTCTCTACCGAGGCTTAATTCCCTACATACTGAATGTGTCTCATACCTCAAGAAGATGAACTACGGTGTCGGCATAAAGTCTCCTGCATCTTTATATACTATGCTTAAGAGAAATACTGAAAAAAAGTCCTCTTTCCAGCGAAGCAGATGTTTATGCGACCCCCTTACAATATCCGGACGGCTCTAAACGATACTACATTGGAATAATCAAGCGTTCGTTTAGACGACGAGCATATAATGGACACAAGATACGGTAAAGTAGCCACGGTACTATCCAGAGAAATCAAATTCAAGTTCACTATGCCTATGTGGGATGATATAAAGAAATTAACTACTTACTCTACCCCTAAATGTACAGCCATTCGGGAAACCTTGGAGATCATTATAACGTCTCGCTGGAGTTGCCACGAATTTAGAGCCAGTTCTTCAAGTAAAGGCTTCTTCCTACCACTATACCGCGTGCACAACCAACGTGATGCCCCGTGTCTTTAAATGAATATTACGTCGTACCCATTTATTGTCAAGTCAAGTCACCGCGTTCAAATTGTTAAAGCGTTCTATTATTCAGATTGCAATTTCTGTCTATCGTCCTTGAAAAAGCCGTCTTATTGAAAGCTTGGAAACGATTGTTTACATATTCCTACTCCCATAAATCGGATTACTCGCATAGTTTTACTATTTTCTTCGTAATTGGTGTATAGTTCATCGTTATTAAAGTGATACCGTAATATATGCGCGTACTTTTAATAATTGCAAAAGACGTGCTAAAATGCAGATAGTTGCAGAGGTAGGCCTGTGTGAAATTAGGGAAACGCATTGTATTTAATTTATTTTTAGCCCCAATTAGATGACTCAATGTTCGCTATACCTCATATTCAGGAGAATAAGTATTGTGGTTTCCATTGCTGCTATATGAATAGTGCTGGTATCCCTTCAAGAGTAAACACTAGACTAGACGAAACCCGTCGGAATTGACGGTCAGTTTCTTTTTTTCTTTCTCTCTTTATTTATTTATTTATTTTTTTTTTGAAAAGAATAAACTCATTTGAAACAACAAATGCAAACTTCATTTGATTGACAAATTCATTCAACCACTTCAGTAAAGACAATCAATAGTCCAGGTTCGTGATTTTTTTTACTGTTTGACTGAAGGTTTAACGACTACCGTGAGCAACTCAATGGGCTATAAGCAGTCGCCCGTCCCTAATTTAGGGCCACTGGTTCCAGGGAAGGGAGAGAGTCAGTACCGTAAAACAAACACAACATCCATGCCTCACCGGGATTCGAACCTGGACCTTTCACGAACGAATCTTCATAAGCCAGCGCTTAGACCACTGCGCCACCGGGTCGGCCAGGTTCGTGATGAGCATCACGACTGCACCCTTTTCCAGTCGTAAAATGTGAGGCGGAAGTCCACCCACCTAGATCGTGTTCAAAATTTCAACTGGATACCGCACTCTTTCACTCTAATCTTCAATCACAACAGTGTTTGTAAATGTTGTTGGAATGAGATTCGCGTTGCGAATACTCTTCACCCGTCGGAATCCATGGTTAGTTTTTTTTTTTTTTTTTGAAAAGAATAAACTCATGTGAAACAGCAAATGTAAACTTTATTTGATTAACAAATTCATTCAACAGTAAAGACAGCAGTCCAGGTTCGTGACTTTTTTTTTTGACTGAAGGTTTAACGACCACCGTGAGCAACGCAATGAGTAATAAGCAGTCGCCCGTAATATTTTCACTAATAATGGTCAACGTAATGTTTATTTACGTCTTTACGTAATAGGAAACTTCTTACTTACGTGAAAAAACTGGATACAATGAATATTTAATTGTATATATATATATATATATACAAGGAGTGTTCAAATGAAAAGGTACGAAACAATACTGTGGGTATAAATGAAGACTTTATTCAAAGTATACACCATAGGCCGTAGCACAACGATGCCACTGATTAACGAGCCGAAGGATTCCTTGTTCCCAGAATTTCTGTGGCCGTGACGAGACCCAGTCCTGCACAGCGTCCTTGAATTCGTCGTCCGAGTGGAAGCGCTTCTCGTTCAGATGTTTTTTCAGGGAACCAAACACATGGAAATCGCAGGGCGACATGTCCGGGCTGTAGGGCGGCTGCTCCCACTGGAACTTGGCCAGTTCCGCGTGTGTGACCCTGGAGACGTGTGGACGCGCGTTATCATGGAGCAGAACCACACCTTCCGCGATGAATAGCGGCCAGTTTAACACCTTCCGCTGTCAGAAATCGGATAACGCCTTGCTGCTCCTCAATCGTCGAATTTTGCAATGTGAACGCCATCCTGTCCTCACACGCACTGCAGCGTCAATTGGACGGCGCTCGTTATAAGAGCCTCTGCTTTCTCCTGCGCATGCGGGCGCCCGCGCATACTCCGATCCACGCCGGAGACTCCAATCGCATCCCTAGATGTGTCGCTACGTTCTCCCATAGCGGCATAGGCAAATATGTTAACGGTTACGTTCTTATGACGTTTCGTACCTTTTCATTTGAACACCCCTAGTATATATATCACACAGTCTAACGGCGTAACTCAATCAGGTCTTTTTTTTTTTTTTTTTTTGATTGGAGGTTTAACGACCACCGTGAGCAACTCAATGGGCTATAAGCAGTTGCCCGTCCCTAATTTAGGGTCACTGGTTCCAGGGAAGGGAGAGAGCCAGTGCCGTAAGACAAACACAACACCCATGCCTGACCGGGATTCGAACCCGGACCCCTTACGGACGAATGATCAGAGGCCAACGCCTTAGACCACTGCGCCACCGGGGCGGCCAATCAGGTCTTCGAGAGTGTTCGTTGTTCCGATGAGGAGAACTTTGAAACGAATGAGACTTCGGACTTTGGACTATCTCAGTCACTTCACGCCTCCGTCCTCAACAGCGCGTGAGTCAACCGCAAGCGATCGAATGTCAACCGCATGCTTCTCCCATAGACTTTACATGGGAACTTTGGCGCCCCACAACGCCCGAACCGTTGGCCCAATCTAATTTTTCTCTTCGACTGGTCCTAAATTCAGGACGGTCATACTTATAGCCCACTGAGTTGCTCACGGTGGTCGTTAAACCTTCAATTAAAAAAGAAAGGCAATCAACATTTGAAAATGTGGCACGGGGTGCGTATGCAAATTCGAAGGACGTGGTAGCGTGAAACCATCAGTTAGTTGTACGCCTGCAGGACACGGCAGGTAGGCATAAAAAGGGTTGGTGACGGCAACAGGTAAGCTCATACTGCGTTGGTGTATTTGATAGCAGTATGGGTAGCGACATGTCGCACAGTTTGAGAGAGTATTGGGACATGTATGTCATATTGGGGGAATGCCATGGTTCAGCATTCCATGCAGCAAGGGCCTACAGCGAGTGATACACAGCACGACCGCACCAGGACGCTCAGGTCATGTGGCGGCTTGACGCTCGAATGCGCGACACAGACAATGTCGCACCACGTCCAAGTGTAGACAGTGTCGCTGGACCCTCTGTGAGAACACCATCCCTCGAGGACGCCGTACTAGAGATCATAGAGGAGGAGCCAACGACCAGCAGCCGTACGATCGCGCGACAGTTCGGTGTGCACCAAAGTACTGTACTTGCCGTTCTACACAACGAAGACCTGCATCCATATTGCATCACACAGGTGAAAGGTCTATTACCACAGGATTATCCTTGAAGACAGGCATGAGTGGCTTTTACAGCAACATGCTGCCGACATTAGTTTCATCCGCTGGATCTTGTGGATTGATGAAGCCAGGTTTACACGGCAGGGTATCTGCAACACCAATAATAGTCATGTTTGGGCATTGGACAATCCGCACGCAACACGTGAACACGCTCACCAGGTACGGTGGGGTGTTAATATCTGGTGTGGTATTGTGCGCGATATCCTAGTTGGACCATATCTTCTTTCCGAACGTGTCAGAGCTGCCAACTACATAGTGTTCCTACGTGATCATCTTCCGGGCTAACTGAAAAGCGTACCATTGGCTGTTCTCAGCAATCTATGGTTCCAGCATGATGGAGCACCGGCGCATTACTCTGAAAATGTTCGCCAGTGGCTGGATCCCGAATATCCCGGTCGATGGCTTGGCCGTGGTGGTCCTGTCGCATGGCCCGCTAGATCGCCGGATCGTAACCCATTGACTTACTTCCTCTGGGGTCATCTAAAGGAACTGGTATATCGTCGGCCTGCTAACAGCCTGCACGACCTAGTGGCCACCTTACGCGTGTCCCTCAGAACTGTAACCCCTGCTATGCTGCAGCGTGTGCAGATGTCTATTCCTCGGCGGGCTGACCGCCTGTTCCGCATTACAAGATGGTCATTTTGAACACATGTTGTAATCTGACACGAATCCACGTGTTTTATCATTTGTGTTGTAGTGGTACACATCAATAAATTACATGTTTTTTGTCAAAGTGATTGGGTTAGTTATTTCTAATGTCTGTCTTCTTACCGGATGTGACGTCACGAACTTTCGGCGCGTATATCTCCGGAACGCGACGTCCGATCGCACAACGGACAACGGCTTTCGGCTTCTTTCTCCACGACGAATCGATCGTTAGGTAGGTTTATTGTACGGTCGATTCTGATCACCCTGTATAGATTAAACGAAAATGCAGAGAAAGCGATGGCCTCTGATCATTCGCCCGAAAGGGGTCCGTGTTCAAATCACGGCACTGGCTCTCTCTCTCTCTTCCCTGGAACCAGTGGCTCTAAATTAGGGACGGGCGACTGCTTATAGCCCATTGAGTTACTCACAGTGGTCGTGGAACCTCCAATCGAAAAAAATGCAGAGGAGGTCACATAATTTGATCCTTGTGGTTAGTACATTTATTAAATGAAAAACTAATATGATGGATTTGATTTAATGCTGGTAAATAAATCACTGGCTATGTGGAATTTAATGTCATTTATTTTAATATCTCCTGAAAGTAGTTTAATTACGTTCGACGGTGATTTTCTTCGCAATCGCTTAGGCATTTAATATAGGAAACACCCTAATTCTCTTGGGCGCACTTGATTTTCAACAATAATGTTTTTCAGTGTAGGTCCCCTTATCGACAACCCTGCATTCCGAGTGCTCAGATATTCCCTCCTAACTGTAAGCTTCAGCCTGACATGAAACGTGCAATGTTATAGTTGCTGCTGATGAGCCGTCTACACGCAAAGAAATTTCCAGATTAAACCACGGAAAATCGATTGTGTGATTGGAGCAGACGATCCTTTGTCTGGCGTGCGCACCTTCCGTACCATTATGGGGCGCGCTTTCTGTTTTCGTGCAAAACTTATGTCTAAACTAAAACAAAAATGACGCCTCTCTCGGCTCACGCGAAACATATTCGTGTTGGTTCTGTTCTCCCTATCTCACTCACTCACTCTCCCTCGTTCTATCTTTCTCTCTCTTGTTCTCGCTCTTTTCCTTATTTCTTCAGCTACCACCCATCCCCTTTTGCTTAACCACCAAGAGCGCTAATTAAACTCGGCCCTTAATTAAGTTTAACTTTCAAAGATAAAAGTTAAAAGTTTTGTTTATCGTCGGTGAGTCGCACTAATGTTATATGGCAGACCAACTTTAATTTATGTGGGTACCTCTCCAAAAAAAAAACCACGACCTGGAAACAAAGAAAACGCGAGGGCACAGATTCTGTACCAAAATGTTGGTTTCGTGCCATTGAGATTCAGGAAGAGGACTCTTTGCTTGGTACGTGGTTGCTGCCAATAATTAGAACAGAAGTTTAGTAGTTCCAACTAATGAAGCATGACTGTCCGTGCCTGTAGTTTATTACTGGTTAACAGCATGATTTCCTTTCCCCTTGGGTGTCTTAAGTCTTGAAAGGGTGGAAATATATTATCGGAGCTGAAAAACGTTCGTTCCACTTGAAATAGCATGTTCAAGCGATCGTACTGTGATACACACACACCACACTTCAAAAAAAAAAAAACATCTTGAGATAGATTTTAACAGAAAAAAAATTACAGAATCCTCCCGCTGAAATTTAGCATGTTGTGCCGTGTTGTTGCATTGCCTAAACCTTTTCAACGAAGATTTATTGACAAAAAATACAGACGGCTCATTCTTGAATTCAGAGCATATATTAAGATAATGCAACATTTATCACAAATACAAATTTGGAAGATGTGAATCCGTTTATTATTGTACATATGAGATGGATGTTAAGTAAGAAAACGTCGTCGTTCTGGAGCAGAAATCGAACCCGCGTCTCTCTGATAGAGGCCATATTTACACCAATTAACGGATTCACATCTTCCAAATTTATATTGTACAATGGTGTAATCCCGTATTTCATTCATTTGTCACAAATATTTATTTTTCAAGTCGACCATGGTTTCGCTGGTTATTGACCTAACTTCATCAGAACGAATGGCACGTAAATATTCAAATCGTACATGATACCAAAAATGGCGTTTAGAGTCACGGGATTTGGTTAGTTGCTTCCACGCGCTTGATAGGAATAGTGTGGATGCCATGGACGTCTAGTGATTTTGCTTCCTATACTTCCAATGGGCAAACTTCTGTACACACACAATTAATGCGTTCCCAAGGATGACAAGAAAGTTGACACCGAATTTTCGGGTGTAATAAGCACGTCTTTTGAAACCGTTCTGACGCAAATTAAATTTATCAAAGCTATTCAAAGTCAATGGAACCGGTATGGAAAACAATAGATCTGACCAAAGAAAGAAGATTTTCAATCGGGTTTTTAATCCCTCAGATATTGCTGTAAACGGAATCTTGAGCTTACGAACTCTTAGAAACAGAGATATCGACAAAAATAAGATGTGACTTTACGTCCCCTGGTGAGAAAACCATGCATTATTTTAGGAAGAAAGTATTCTCAAAAGGTTGATCCGTATAAGCAGTATCGGTCGAAGAAAACAAAATTAGTCGAGTTTTCAGGAGCCCAGATTCTGCAACAAATACTTCAGAAGCAGAAATTAACACATATGACCCCTGGTGGCTAAACCATTCTTTATGAAACATTAGAAATTATGTGAAAAATATTTTCCATCAGGTCTTGTATGCGATACACGAAGAATTTTTCAAATCAGAGCTTTAGGAGCAGAAATAACGCAGAAAACGCAATTTACCTTTGTACCCCTTAGCGGAAAGTGTATGATTTACTTGAAAATTTTGAATTTATAGCAAAAACATTTCGCATCGGAAACACTATCCAACATAGAAGGAATTTTTCAAACCGTACTCTTAGAAGTAGAGATATTGACAAAAATAAGATATACATCTACGCTCCCTGGCGTATAAACCATGCATTTTTTCAAGAAGAAAATTTTCCTAAAAGGTTTGTCGACATGAGTAGTATCGGTCAACAAACGACGTTTTTTTTCAATCGAGAATTTAGAAGCTCATATTTTGCTGCAAGTACAACAGAAGCGGAAATTAAGATTTACGCCCCCTGGTGGCCAAACTATTTTTCTACAAAATTTTGAAAATATGTGCAAACGATTTCCCATCAGGAGCTGTATCCGGTGCAGAAAGAATTTTTCAAATCGGAGATTTAGAAGCAGAGATATAGGGGGAAACGCAATGTACCGCTACGCCCCCTAGTGGAAAGTCTATGAATCACTTGAAAATTTTGAAATTATATGAAAAACATGTCACACGGAAAACACTATCCAACAAAGAAGGAATTTTTCAAATCGGACTTCTAGAAGTAGAGATATTGACAAAAATAAGATGTACATCTACGCCCCCTGGAGGAGAAACTGTGTAATATTTTAAGAAGAAAATATTCCGAAAAGGTTTATCGATGTGATTGGCATCAGTCCATGAAAGAATTTTTAATCGATATTTTAGAAACTACGATTTTATGGCAAATACATCAGAAGCTAAAATTAACACTTACGCCCCCTGGTGGCCAAAGTATTCTTTACCAAAATTTTGAAATTATATGCAAAAGATTTTACATCAGGAGATGTATCCACTGAAGAAAAAAATTTCAAATCGGAGTTTTAGAAGAAGAATTATCGGGGAAAATGTAATTTACTTTTACGCCCCCTAGCGGAAAATCTATGCGTAATTTGAAAAAGTAACTATATCTAAAATACTTTTCGACATAAATAGAATCGAAAGGTATAAATTTTTTCAATCGGATATTTAGAAGCAAATATGTGGAATAAAACGTATTTTTGAATTTAACATCATCTGCATTTACGCCCACTAGCGGCAAAATTGTACATCGTGAAAAAAAAAAAAAAAGAAATAAAGGATCATAATTTGAATATTTCAAGCTTCCTAATGCAAAAAGAATTTTTCAAATTGGACTAATAGTTGCTGAGATATCGTGGGTACAGACGGACGGACGGACAAACCGATAACAGAAGCACGATCTTTTTACAAAAGACGTGCTAAAAATGTGAACATCGATTAAAATAACTTCATATTATAACTTTTAATATTTAATATTTTCTAAAACATAACCATAATTATATTAAAAATCAAAAACTTTTCCTTTAGTGGTGTTGAGACCAGAAAAAAGGTTGCGCTACCTGTTCATTGATGACGTCCATAGACAAACAAATGTTCGATTGCTTAATTATGGTTATGTTTTAGAAAATATTAAGTATAACAAGTTATAATATGAAGTTATTTTAATCGATGTTTTAATTTTCATCCTTGGGAACGCATTAATTGTGAATAAAATGTGTACAAAAGTTTGCCCATTGGAAGTATAGGAAGCAAATTCACTAGACGTCCACCTTAAGTTGTGAAGAATTATGTTATACACTGAGTGGCCACTTTATTATGACCACCTGACAGTTTTAAGCAAATGAGCTATGGCTGCACGCTGTTGCCGCCAGAGGGCGAGGCTAGTATAAAAAGGGAAAGCTTAGTGCTTGCGTCAGTAGTAGAAGTGATTTTTGGGTGACGAGATGGGTAAAAAATGCGATTTGACGGACTTTCAACGTGGGATGATTGTAGGAGCTCGGAGCCATGGAGCGAGTATAACCGAAACCGCCGCATTCGTGAATAGTTCCACAGCAGCTGTTGTTAAAGTGTTTAAAGACTGGACTGTCAGCCAAAAAACTGGGTCTCTACGTGTAAAGTGTGGTCGTCATCGACTAGTGACTGCTCGGGCGGAACGGAGAGTGACCAGACTGGTAACAGACCACAAAAAGGCAACAGTGCAGCAAATTACAGATTATTTTAATTAAGGATCCCCTCAAATGATCTCTGCACGCACTGTTCGCCGTACAATGCATCGGATGGGATATGGCAGCCGAAGGCCTGTGTCGAATACCTTTGCTGTCTGCAGTTAACAAGAGAAAACGTCTCCAGTTCGCACAGGAGCTCAAGGATCGGACAGTCGATAATTGGAAATAAATTATGTGGTCCGATGAATCACGTTTTCAGTTCCGCCATGCCGATGGCCGAGTGAGAATTTGGCGGAAAGAGCACGAAAGCATGGACCCCAAATGCATTGCTACAACCCTTCAAGCTGGTGGAGGCAACGTTATGGTTTGGGGAATGTTTTCCTGGCATGCTTCGGTCCCTTTAATTCGTGTTGATCAACGTCTGACAGGCACATCATATCTAAACATCGTTGCGGACCAAGTGCATCCTGTGATGTGGATGGGTTATCCCAATGGTGATGGCTACTTTAAACAAGATAATGCGTCCTGCCATAGTGCTCGTATTGTACAGGATTGGTTTCAGGAACATACCGGCGAGTTTACTTTGCTTAGATGGCCCCCCACAATCTCCAGATCTCAACCCCATTGAGAATTTGTGGGATAAAGTTGAACGAGCTATCAGAGAGCTGGATCCACAACCCTGCAATCTCACACTCCTGGAAAGTGATATTCATCAAGCATGGTCTCAGACCCTACAAACCACCTATCAACATCTCGTGGAGTCCATGCCACGAAGAATCGACGCAGTATTAAAGGCAAAAGGCGGCTCAACGAAGTACTGAGGGAGTGGTCATAATAAAGTGGCCACTCAGTTTATATGGGAAGCTTCCAAAATATCAAGTTTGGTAGTTGATTCTGGATTGTCAATTAGTTTTGCTTCTTCAAAGAGAAATTTATGGTCCTTTTTTTCATTAACAGTGTTTAGCCATCGATGACTTTTTTAGGTCACAGTTCCGAATACAGGTCTTGCGCTCCTTCAATCGAAAATGCAAAGGCTGTATGGGTGCGTCCTACAAAAAATAAATATTAAAAAGATATAATTATACTAATAAAATAATTAATTAATAAATTCATAAAATAATTAATTAATAAAATAATAAAATTATTAATATTAAATTAAAAATCAATTTTAAAATTATAATATATATTATAATGGTCTGTCTGGAAAACGGTCAACTTGAAAAAATAAATATTTGTGGCAAACGTTGTATTGTCTTAATATACAGATGGCTCATTTTCGATCAAAAAGTCTATCCATGTAATTTGGAAATTCTGACTTTTCTTGTCAGGTTAAGCTACGTCAACTATCACTAGGATAGCAATTTTATCGAGGAAAAAGTATGCGACTTTTCGCGAAATTTCGGGATTTACCCCGAAATTTCGCGAAATACCATATTTCTTCAAATATTCGGCGTTCGGGCGCTTTCCCTCGCTTTGGATATCTAAGGTGCGTTGTCTGTCGCAAAGGCGGTTATATTCGCAAAAGGTATTTCATACTTATTGACGCATTAAATTATTACCTCGCTGACTGCTTTGAAACTTACGGACTCCAAACTGATGCACTATACGACGATTGCATTCAAATAAGAGGTTTCAGCATTCGTTACATATTGTTACGATCGGGGCTGCGAATTGGTCACACTCCGGGTTCTTTTATGGATATTGTAGGTGAGAAGATTGAATAAATGACTTAGGCCAGTCCAAAGAAAATTGTTTGCTTTAAAGACAATCACAGACTTTTAATACAGATAATTATTAAAAAAAACCTCATTGGTAGATGGTAAAATAATTAACATAAGCTATGCACTTTGTGTTTGGATGTAAATTTAAGTAACATCGGGCTGGGTGTTTGGCTATTTAACATTCCTAATCGGACTCACCAGCTAATCGCTAACTCATGCAAATTAGAGTTTCTGAACTTCCGCCCCTGCATTCTAAAAAGTTCAAGATAACAAACAGGACTTGCTGACTTGGACTCTTTGTGTTTGTTATACTGTATAATGAAGCTTTCTTCTTCTGCGTTTGTCCTGGGGAGGGCAGGTTTTTAATGCACTGTTTTCCACCCTGCGCCGAGGTGAGACAAGCTTTGTGAGCACACCACTGATGATAATTAGCAATAAGCTGATCTTTCGCACGTCGACATCACCGCTGACACTTCACTGTGATCGGATCTCTCAGTCTCAAAACCGCTCCTCGATCAGGGGGAATAAAGGAAGAAGAAGATGCCGTCGGTTTCCGAAGCACTAGCGGGACGGAATTAACCGAAAATCGAGCAGCTATGCTGGGGTCAGTTGACAGCTACTCTCTTGGCAAAGCCCGGGGGGGGGAGACCTTCTCCCTTGATTGCTTCTTCCACAGCAGCAATGTCCAGGCTGGTCGCTTGATGTTCCTGGAGCTCCTGCGATGACGTTGGGAGGCCCCAGCAGTAGTTTTCCGCATGCTTTCGATAGTTTGTTGTCTCAGAGATTCGTATCGGGCAAAAAAAAAAAAAAAAAAATTCCTTTCTGATTGCTGAACCTCCCTTGTTTCTTCTATTTTTTTTTCTCTAATTTTTGGTCCCCAGTGGCTCAATGTGACTATTAGATCAGACTCAAAATGTTTTCTCTGTTATGTAGGGGAACCAACTCTCGTCCGAGTGGTTTTAATAATCGAGGGTGAGCAAGTTCCCTCTCTTTTCTTGGACGTTTGCTCTATCCGATGGTACCCAGCAACTAACTCCTTTCTTCTTGTGTTCTCACCCTCGACTCCCAGACTCGTCAAAACAAACCACTTCAGAATTGGCTTATTAGCGTCTGGCCACATCACGTGTCGTCTAAGGACAGAGTTCCAGACGCATTTTTGTCTGGGTGAAGGGGTGAAAATTGGGGACTTTGTTCGCAGGAAACGTTTCCTTGCGTTAACTCGGCGCTCTTAAAATGCGTCCCAGAAACACAGCTCTGGGTCATATTATTTTCATAAAAATAAGATGAAACCGCAGGAATATTCAGAATGTACTTATCTTCTGAATCAGTTTTTTCGGCTGCAACGGTGCTTACACCGGGTACTGATTTAAAGAAAAAATATTTCACTTGTTGCTTGTAAATATCATATATTTTCGGCAAATAGCATTTCCGCATGCAATTTGCAATTGGAATAAAGCAATATCTTTGAATGAATGTTCCCAGTAATTTTTTAATGTAGGGTTATCCAGTTTGAGAAGTGTGTTGTTCGCTGCACGAAAAGCACCAGTTAATTTTGAAAGTTCAGATGCTGTATTTGTTTACTACTTTTCTCAATTACTTCATCAACACATTTCTGCATTATTTTCTGTTGACTGTTCGGACGCATATTTTTTAGTGCAGCTTGCTTGCTGAATGTTTTTTACAACTGTCTTTTCTTAAAAAAAGTCTCTGGTACGTTGCAAGACAAACAGACTGCTTGCAACTTTCAGATGCAATCATCTTACCCACGTGGCTCATTCTCTAAATTAACAAACAGTATCTAGAAACTTTATAAGTTAAATACTATTACGAAAGAACAAACATTTTCTAAGTTAAGAGTCTGCGAAACTCAATCTTTTCTCTGTGAGCTACTTTTCCCAGCTAAAACTACTAATACAATTGACAACATCCGGTTTACTAGTGCGGCAAGTTGCCAAGGTCATTCAACAATAGCGAGGAGTAGCAATCACGAAAGACCACACATGCATTCTTCAGCAGAGTGCATGCAACCTGGAATTACCCGACAGGCTTGTCGAATAAGGGTCTCTGCGTAACGATCAATCTTGAGGGGTAATTCAAGGTTTAAAATTATGGTTTGGAGGTTGGAGTAGGATTACTTTTCACGTAAATTCTAATGAAGGAAGTAATAAAATTATTTAAATATGAAAAATATTCTAAAAATTATAATAGAGTTTGGCAAAAAATAGGGAAAAAATCAAAAATTCGCGAATATATTTTATATTCGCGAAATAACGGAGCGCCACCTAAAATTCGCGAAAAAAATCGCTGGAATTCGCGCCGCGAAACAATTACTAGTCTAACTATCACTCAGTACGAAATTCAGTTTTTGGGATAATGGAAAATCTTGCCTTCTATTACCTCCTAATGGGGGTCCTGTCGTATCTTCTATTTACGCAAGAAAAGAAAGAACGAATAACATAATGATCTATAAAGTTTTCAGATAGATTTATATGCTATAGCTAAAGGTTTAAGGCTAAATGTGCTTAACTGTACCGTCTCTGCAATAATTCGTACTGAACTTTGTATATATATATACACTGAAGTGCCAGAAAAACTGGTACAGACGAGCTTATGCAAAATACATAGCAACGTCCCCTATGCGCGTACTCGGTTGTGTTCACCAGTGCGTATATAGAGCGATATACATCCTTGCCAGCTGTCAGAGCTGTTTTCGGCATGAGAATGACAAGTAATAACGATTTAAGCGATTTTCAACACGCTGTCATAGTTGGCGCTCGTGAGATGGCCCATAGTATTTCGGAGGTAGAAACGAAGTTCGGATTTTCACGAACGACCATTGCAAGGGTGTACCGTGACTACAAGAATTCCGGCAAAACCTCCAACCTACGATACCAGCGTGGCCGTAAAAAGATATTGGGTGAACGTGACCATCGTCGACTTTCAAGAATCGTTTCACACGATAGGCGTGCAACACTTTCGCAGGTATAATCGGAATTCAATGCTGGAGCCTCAACAAGCATCAACGTCCGGACTGTGTAACGTACCCTGCACGATATGGGCTTTGGGAGCCGACGCCCAACACAAGTCCCCTTGATGGATGCACGACACAGAGCTATGCGCCTCGCTTGGGCACGACAACACCGCCACTGGACACTTGATGACTGGAAACAAGTAGCTTGGTCTGACGAGTCGCGTTTCCAACTGTATCGGGCAGATGGAAGGATTCGTGTGTGGCGCAAACCTCATGAAGCCATGGATCCCGCCTTTCAACAGGGAACGGTACCGGCTGGTGGTGGTGGGGGGGGAGGGGACCGTAATGTTATATGGTGTGTTTAGCTGGACTTCACTGGGAACCTTGGTACGTCTACAAACGTCTGTGACCGGCCAACGTTAGTGCGCATCCTTTCTGACGAGGTACACCCGTTCGTGTCCTGCATTAATGCTTATAGGTTGGGCCTGCTCCAACAGGACAACGCACCTCCACACAAATTTTGGGACGCGCCACATTAAGGTTAGAGGAGCATTCATCTGAGTTTGGCATGTTGCTAAAATCACCCAAGTCCCCAAATCTGAACGTGATAGATCACATTTGGGATGCCATGCAACGCGCTATCGAACACAGGAATCCAAGACCTCGGAATACACTCGAATTGTGGAACGCTCTGCAGAAAGTATGGCGTGTATTGGCTACAGCATATTTCCAGAAGCTAGTGGAGTCCATGCCCCGTCGTATTTCTGGAGTCCTGCGCCCCCGTGGGGGATCTACCAAGTATTAGAATGGTGTAACAGTTTTCCTGGCACTTCAGTGTATATAGTGCAAATTTTCTGGTATTTGAAGATGTAGCACCGGTGAAATTTGGAAAAGGAGTGAGATAGGGTAACACCATATCTCGCAAATGTTTCAATGTCACATTGCAAAATATCTTTCAGTCACTGAACTAGAAAGAGGGACAAGGTAATAAAAATAAATGGAGATAATGTAACTAACCTTTGTTTTGCTGATGGCATAGTCGTTTTTGCAAGTACCCCTTCAGAGTTGCAGAGTACGATCCAGGAACTTGCTTATTAGAGTAAAGATGTGGGATTAAAAATGAAGTTTCAGAAACTAAAACTGATGTACTTTGCTTACTTATACAAACAGCCAGGGCAATGAATCGTGCAAAACCACTTACGCTAGTCCTTTGATTGATTAAGTTGTCACTTGTATTTCAGAACAGGAAGATAATTTTTTTCCAGAACGTGAACTTTATGGCTTCAATTCAATCACAGTACATCTCCACAAATAAAATTGGATATAATATTCGTTCAGTATATCTGCAACTCTGCGTACTCATAACACGTGTTTCTAACCAGCATCTGTCTAACATGATCTTCTGTTATCATGCGTTTTTGTTAAAAGGCCTTTGGCTATAATGCCTGTCTTATACAATCAATTTTTACCTTATATTGTATTCCAACTTACTGTAAGTGATCCCAAAATGAAAAGGCACTTCGGGGAAGTAACGCGCCGTTCAGTTGAAAAATGTTTAAGGAGATAGATTTACATAAAAACACAAGAACTCAAAAGTATAGTTAAATTAGAGGTAAACGTCAGAAGTTACTTAAATTTCTCTTTATTGTCTGTTCCTAATTCAAGCTTTTGCCCTTGTAAGTGAAGAACAGAGAAAAAGGCAAACTCACTGACTGAAGAACTATTAACGATTGAATCCAAAGAGAATTTCGTAACAAACACTTTTGCTAACAACTATAACGTGGCTTCGAAGAAATTACAACCTGCTGAGAAAACAACGATAAGTCACAAGCTCTAAAGCTAAATCACTCGTGCCACACCCATAGCTCAAGCAATGGAATACTTATTATTTTCGTCTTATTGACTTGACTACCTACATGCCAGTAGTTCCGAAAAAATGAGCTCTTGGGAAATATGGCGTTAAATAAGAAGTTATTAAAAATAACGTAATTTAAATAGGAACAGATAATCAAAGGCATCGCAGTAGCGCAGTGATCTAAGCACTGGCTTTCTTCAGAGTTAGGACCTGGTTCTAATCCCGGGAAGGCGTGGATGTTTTGTTTTTCTTACGGCACTGGCTCTCTCCCTTTCTGTAACTTGTGACCCTAAATTTGGGACACGAGACAGCTAATAACGTATTTAATTGCTCGCAGTGGTCGTTAAACACCCAATGTAAAACAAGAAAGATGACACCGAATTTTCGGGTGTATTAAGCACGTCTTTTGAATACGTTCTGACGCAAATTAAATTTATCAAAGCTATTCAAAGTCAATGGAACCGGGATGGAAAACAATAGTATCTGACGGAAGAAAAAAGTTTTTCAATCGGGTTTTTAATCCCTCAGATATTGCTGTAAACGGAATCGTGAGCTTACGCCTTCTGATTCTGATTGCAGATTTGTGTGTTAAGAAAAACATGAATTTATATGAGAAACATTTCGTACCGGAAACGCTCTCCAACACAGAATTTGTTTTTCAAATCGGACTCTTAGAAACAGAGATATCGAAAAAACTAATATGTGACTTTACGTCCCCTGGTGGGAAAACCATGCATTGTTTTAGGAAGGAAGTATTCTCAAAAGGTTTTTCCATATGAGCGGTATCGGTCCAAGAAAAAAAAAATTAGTCGAGTTTTCAGGAGCCCAGATTTTGCAACAAATAGATCAGAAGCAGAAATTAACACTTATGCCCCACTGGTGGCAAAACCATTCCTTACCAAACATTACAAATTCTTTGAAAAATATTTTCCATCAGGTCTTGTATGCGATACAGGAAGAAGTTTTCAAATCGGAGTTTTAGAAGCAGAAAAACGCAAAAAAAGCGCAATTTACCTTTGTGCCCCATAGCGGAAAGTCTATGATTTACTTAAAAATTTTGAATTTATAAGGAAAACATTTCGCACCGGAAACACTGTCAGCAAGGAAGGAATTTTTCAAATCGGACTACTAGAAATAGAGATATTGACAAAAATAAGATATACATCTACTCCCACTGGCGTAGAAACCATGCCTTATTTCAAGAAGAAAATGTTCCTAAAAGGTTTGTCGACATGAGTAGTATCGATCAACAAACGACATTTTCGGCAATCGAAATTTTAGAAGCTCATATTTTGCTGAAAATATATCAGAAGTGGAAATTAAGACTTACGCCACCTGGTGGCTAAACCATTTTTTTCAAAAAGTAGAAATTATGAGCAAAGGATTTCCAATCAGGAGCTGTATCCGGTGCAGAAAGAATTGTTCAAATCGGAGATTTAGAAGCAGAGATATAGGGGAAAGCAATTTAATATTACGCCCCCTAGCGGAAAGTCTATGATTTACTTGAACATTTTAAAATTGTATGAAGAACATGTCACACTGGAAACTATCTAACAAATAGGGAATTTTTCAAATCGAACTCCTAGAAGTAGAGATATTACCAAAAACAAGATATACATCTACGTCCCCAGGCGTAAAAACCATACATTACTTAAAAAAGAAAATGTTTCTAAAAGGTTTGTCGACATGAGTAGTATCGGTCTACAAACGACGTTTTTTTCAATCGAGAATTTAGAAGCTCATATTTTGCTGCGAATACATCAGAATCGGAAATTAAGAAGTACGCACATTGGTGGCCGAGCCATTTCTTTTACAAAAATTAGAATATATGTGCAAACGATTTCCCACCAGATGCTGTATCCTGTGCAGAAAGAATTTTTCAAATCGGAGATTTAGAAGCAGAGATATAGGGGAAAACGCAATTTACCTCTACGCCCCCGAGCGGAAAGTCTATGAATTACTTGAAGATTTTGAAATTATATGAAAAACATGTCACAGTGAAGACACTATCCAACAAAGAAGGAATTTTTTAAATCGGACTCCTAGAAGTAGAGATATTGAACAAATAAGATATACATCTACGCCCCATGGCTGAGAAATTGTTTAATATTTTAAGAAGAAAATATTCCGAAAAGGTTTATCGATGTGAGTGGCATCAATCCGCTAGATAATTTTTTCAATCGATATTTTAGAAGCTCAGATTCTTTGGCAAATATATCAGAAGCATAAATTAACGCTTACGCCCCCTAGTGGCCAAAATATTCTTTACCAAAAATTTCAAATTATATGCAAAAGATTTTCTATCAGGACGTGTATCTGCCGAAGAATTTTTTTTTAATCGAGTTTCAGAAGAAGAGTTATCAGGAAAAATGTAATTCATTTTAACGCCCCTAGCGGAAAATCTATGCGTAATTTGAAAAAGTAACTATATCTAAAATACACTTTGACATAAATGGAATCGAAAGATAAAATAATGTTTTCAATCGGATGTTTAGAAGCAAATGTGTGAAATAACACGTATTTTTGAATTCGACATCATCTGCATTTACGCCCTCTAACGGCGAAATTGTACACCGTAAAAAACATAACAAAATGAAGGATCATCATTCGCATATTTCAAGCTTCCCAATGCAAAAATGATTTTTCAAATCAGACTAACAGTTGCAGAGATATCGTGGGTATAGACGGACGGACAAACCGGTAACATAAGGATGATCTTTTTTACGCTTTTCAACCGTAAGTTGAAGAAACATATATGCTCCAGCTTTTTCCGTCCGTCTGTCTGTCTGTTGGCACGGTAACTCACGTAAAAATGGTTCGATTTCGATGAAATTTTAGTATGTGGTAGGGGACCACCTGGGGACGAACCCTATTGAAAATGGGTGAAGTGGGGTCAAAGGTCACGGCATAGGATCAAGATCCATACCATTGCCCTTTTCTCACACTATTAAGGTTGACGTCAAGTAATTTTTCTTCCTATATTACCAATGGAAAACCTTTTGTGCACATTTCCTTCACATTTACTGTGTTCCCAAGGATGGAAATTTGAACATCGATTAAAATGACTTCATACTATAACTTGGAATACTTAACATTTTCTAAAACATAAGAATAATTGTATTAAAAAACAATAACGTTTCCTTTGGTGGTGTTGAAACCAGAAAAAAGATGGCGCGACCTGTACTTTGATGACGTCAGTGGACAAATAAACGTTGGATTGCATAATTACGGTTATGGTTTAGAAAATATTATTACGGTTATGGTTTAGAAAATATTATTACGTTTATGATTTAGAAAATGTTAAGTATTCCAAGTTATGAAATGAAGCTATTTTAATAGATGTTAAAATTTTCATCCTTAGGAACGCATTAATTGTGAAGAAAATGTGTACAGAAGTTTTTCCATTGGAAGTATTGGAAGCAAAATTACTTGTTTTTTTTTTTTTTTTTTTTTTTTTTTTGATTGGAGGTTTAACGACCACCGTGAGCAACTCAATGGGCTATAAGCAGTCGCCCGTCCCTAATTTAGGGTCACTGGTTCCAGGGAAGGGTAAGAGCCAGTGCCGTAAGACAAACACAACATCCATGCCTAACCGGGATTCGAACCCGGACCCCTTACGGACGAATGATCAGAGGCCAACGCCTTAGACCACTGCGCCACCGGGGCGGCCAAAAATTACTTGACGTCCACCTTAAAGTAGCAATTCTTGTATGTATGTATGTATGTATGTATGTATGTATGTATGTATGTATGTATGTATGTACATTTTATTTTTATAACGGCTCTAAGAATTTTGATGAAAGTCGTTAGCCTACCGTTTTCTGGTACTGGAAATCGATTCAGCTTGATCTCGACTTCAGGAGAATTCGTTTAGTGGGTTAAATAACCACCCCGAATTATAAAGTTTTTAGTGTCATGGCGTCGTTCCATTAATGTTACCAATACTTAGAAATCTTATAACGTCATAATCTCGCGTATGAGAATGTTGGCGCGCGGTCAAGACATCTGTCTCATTACGTCACGCGTTGTGCGTGGATCCTATTAAAGTTTTATGGCGTCACACTCTTACGAGCAGATGGTTGCGATTCCCATCTGCCTCATTACGTCACGCGTTGTGTGCGTATGCTCGTCCGCACGATAACTCGCGTAACCATCGTTCGATTTCGATTAAATTTTAGTATCTGGTAGGTAATCACCTGGGAAGGAACCCTATTGAAAGTGAACGAAATGGGGTCAAAGGTAAGTACATAGGAGCGGGATCCATTCCACTGCTCTTATGCGTTATAACTAATGTAAAAAAGGTTCGATTTCGATGAAATTTTAGTATGTGCTAGGGGACCACCGGACGACAAACCCTATTGAAAATGGCCGAAACGGGATAAAAGTTCAGGACATAGGAGCGGAATCACTTCCATCGCTATTATGCGTCATAACGTACGTAAAAATGCTTCGATTTGGATGAAATGTTAGTATGTTGTAGGAGCCTGTCTGTAGACGAATGCTATTGAAAATGGGCGAAATGGGGTCAAAGGTTAGGACACAGGAGCGGGATCTATTCCTTAAAATTTATGCATCATAACTTACGTAAAAATGCTTCGATTGTTACAAAACTTTATCATGTTATTTCGTAGGTATACCAAACCGGTTCTGTTGAATATCATCGAAATGGGATCAAAGGTCAGGGCACAGGACCGAGATTTATTACACAGCCATTATTATCATAACTTGAGTAATAACTTGAATAATGATTTCTGGTGTGTTGGAAAGCGTATTATAATCAATGCATTGCATGAATTTACAAACTTGTTTTACAACAGACGTGCTAAAAAGAACCAAATTGAGAATTTAAATCGGAGCATATAAGTTACATTTTTTGAGATGTACTTTAACAACCATTTACATTTTTCAGATGTACTTTAACAACCATCCAGAAAAAATCGCGGGTATTGCATCATTCCACCATTTAACAGAAAGTAATTTCACGTCTAGGCTGGATAATGTGACTGTTTCTGTTGGGTGCGCTACATCGTACATCCATCAATAGCAGATCTCAACTCTAAGAAGAACTATTAAGTGTTGCATTTTTTAAAATTTACTTTTCAGGTGTGCTACGTCCTGCTTCTGTGGATCAGAAAGCTGGAGCTTTTGAAAGGAAACTGAAAATTTACGGTTTTATTAAAGTATCCTACGTAATCTTACCACACAACAGAAATTTCATATACAGAAAAGTTTCAAAATGTTATACCTTTTTCTTCAGTTATTCTGATTCTTGCTTCCATAAGCAGAGAGTAGAAGGCTGAAGAAATCGGGAAAAAAATCTTACTTTTTCTTCTCAGCTCTTCCACATCTTACCACAGCTGGCGAAATAAAATTAACGAGAAAACTGGAAAATCTAATAGGTTATGACAGCCAAGTGGAAATGTCAGCTCCAAGGAAATACTGAAAAATTTACATTTTTTTCATTTCTGTTTTACCTTAAAATGGTTCAGGTAGAGCTGATTTCTTTCTCGAAAATAGATAAATAGACAAATAAATTATACCTTTTTCTTTTTAAAAATATTCTGCGTCTGATTGCCATCAAACAAAAAATTATGTATCAGTAACATTGATGAAGAGATTAATCGGCGTACAAAACTTGCTTGGAGAGCTTTTGGGAGAAACAGCATAATTTTCAAGAGCAATATGTCATTATGTCTTAAACGAAAAGTGTTTGTTCAATGCATCCTTCCAGTGCTTACGTATGGTGCAGAGACGTGGACCTTGACTAAACAGACATACAAAGGCTGCAGACAACTCAAAGTAGCATGGAGAGATGCATGCTTGGTGTAACCAGGAGAGATAAGAAGAGGAATTCGTGAATCAGGAAAATGACAAGAGTGGAAGACATCATGATCAGAGCTAAATCCCTGAAATGACAATGGGCTTGGCATACTGCCAGAAAGACAGACCATCGATGGACCGCCGAAATTTTAGATTGGACTCCAAGGGACAGGAAAAGACCCAGAAAAAGACCACATGGGAGATGGGTGGATGAAATTCCAAAGTATGCGGGAGTGACATGGAGGAGACTGGCACAAGACAGACCGTTGTGGAGGACACTTGGGGAGACCTTCGTCCAGCAGTGGATTGATAATGGTTGACAATGATGATGATGAAAAAACGTGCTTTTTTTTCAGTTGCACTGTATGTTTCTGAAATTCTGTAAAACATAATGCAAAAGCTTGAAAATTGTGTGATTTTAACAAAAAAGTGCAGAACAGGAAAAACCAAAAAACATGGATTATACTTGTTGAAAATTACTGGACTTCCTTAAAGTTTGTTTCCCTGCGATACAGAATCATCTAACTTCTACAAAGACACCAAAATTAAAATACGCGTACGCGAATTATTCCAAAACTGTGCGCCAAGACAACAGGAAAATACGTGAATCATAGCGATCACCATATCCAAAAAACACTTGTACAATCAACAAGAGAAAGTACGAGACGTGATAAATATGTAACTTGCGACGACTTTTGGCAGAGTATTTGGATATGTACAGGGGATGGACAACGCAACTGAAACACCTACACCAATATAGCACTCCACGAGTCACGCTGCTGCACGCGCTACCTGGTGGTCACCCGGCATCTATTTAGCAGTCGATCAATGAGAGCAGAGTGTGAAGATCGCATTAACAGGGCAATAGCACAGCTGGACGTCAAAATGTGCGATCCACACAACCTAATGGGAGACAGACACATCCGAGTTTCAGAGAGAACAGGGTGTTGGTGCGCATCTCGCAGGTGCATCTCTGTCCAAGACAGCAAGTCTTTGTGGTGTATCGCGAGCCACGGTATCACGGTCATGTCAGAAGCACGCCACCAAGAGTGAAGAACCGCATCCGGTACGAGTGACTGTCGAGGTAATAGGAAGCTGTCTGACAGGGACGTCCGTGTGCTAACACGGGTGGTAGCCAAAAAACATAAAACCTCAGCTGCCCAACTCACCGCAGAGTTGAATACGCACTTGTTTCCATCCAAACTGTTCGTCTGGAGATTCACCGGGTCAACATTCACGGTCGTGTTGCTATCGCCAAACCCTGAATCACCAGCGTGAATGCAAAACGTCGGCTGGAATGGTGCCAGCAGTGCAAATAGTGGACGTTGAACAACGTGAAATGTGTATTGCTCTCCGATTAATCTTCCTTCACTGTCTTTCCCACAGCCGGGAGAGTTTACTTGTGGAGACATCTCTCACAGGCTTATCACCCGGACTGTTTATTGCGCACAGTGAGGCACGGAGATGGATCGGTGATGGTTCGGGCCGCAATATCGTGGCGGTCTGTCGTCCCGCTGATTGTTATTGAGAAACACATCACTGCCAAGGACTATCGGCAAATTCTGGAGGACCAGGTGCACCCAGTGGTTCAAATATTGTACCCTGACGGTGGTGCCGTGTAACAGGATGATAACACAACAACACACAGAGCCAAACTGGTGGAAGAGTGGTTTG
Source organism: Macrothele yani (assembly GCA_039090855.1). NCBI lineage: Eukaryota > Metazoa > Arthropoda > Arachnida > Araneae > Macrothelidae > Macrothele > Macrothele yani. The sequence continues at coordinate 47,897,967 of CM077029.1, forward strand.
CTGAGCATGAAAGTGAGGTTAAACATTTGCCATGGCCTGCACTGTCACCTGATTTGGACATTATTGAGCCACTCTGGGGTGTTCTGGAGGAGCAAGTCAGGAAACGTTTTCCTCCATCAACCTCACGTCGTGAACTAGCCGCTTTTCTCCGAGAGAAATGGCTTCAAATCCCTCTGGCTACTGTACATGACCTGTATCTGTCCTTTCCACGACGAATTGCAGCTGTATTGGCCTCCAAAGGAAGCCTTACACCGTTCTAATTAATTGTTCTGTCCTAAACCCATGTGTTTCCGGCACAGGAGTTTGAACAACAAGGCTAAGAGCTGGTGAACAAAGTATGAGGAATGACCAATAAGTAATTTCCGCTTACATTCGACGTGCTTAGGGATATTGAAATCTGTATCCCTAACAGCATTACACTCTTCTGGCTAGAGGGCGTTGTTCGGCACAGGGATTTAATAAAAAGATAAGGATCATCGATATGTAAATTTTGATGAATTTTGGTAGCTGATTAGGGATACGTAAAATAGTTTGTTCCAATGTCATTGCACTTCCCTGACTAGAGGGCGTTCTTCACCAGAGAAGTTTGAATAAAGAGGCAACGTTCTAGAGAACAGAATCAATTGAGAGTGACGACCCGCCAGAAAATATGGTTCTACTTATAAGTACGCGCGGCGACTAGATTAGAAGATGTGATACACGACTGCTGTAAATGCAAATGTTCCGGAAGGAAACATTTACATTTGCAGCGATCTGGCGAAATGTCTCTTTTCTTGCACCAAAGCTTTACCACCTGCCCCGTTGTTGTCTGTTGTTGATGTTTAAGACCTGCCAATTTCTCATCCGTCAAAACATTGCTTCCACGTGCTATTTTTGAACACCAATCTGACACGCTCATTATTAGAGGACCATAGACTTCTTGCAGTTCGCAACGTATCTCCGCTGACGGGGTCTTCCGTGCCCAGAGGAACCTAATCGCCGCGCGTACCTCCAAGTGAGACCCTGTTTCTGTTCAAACTCCTGTGACAAACAACGCCCTCAATTCAGCAGAGTGCAATGACTTTTTATGACACCAATTTACATATCGCTAATCACCGCCACAGATACGTTACTTATTAATCATGATTCGTAAACATATAAGAACTCTCCTAACGGCAAAACATGTGTTTTTCGAATAGGAGAAAACACATCGAGAACTTAAATTTTGGTTGTATCTCAGAATTGAGATTCAAGTGCAAGAAACGTAGATTGAGGTACAAGATGATATTTTTTTCACTGTTTTAAACAATCCCTTACTCTTTCACCAGCAGCTAATGGTTACTTTCAGCCACTTATTTCCTGTAACTGAGAAGTTAAAATATTTTCCCATAGAGTGATCACATTAGGCTGCATTGCCACTGCTACATTCACCTTCTCCTGATTGTTGTGAGTACAGTAAACCCTGCTATGCACAGATGTCGTGGGTAATGCTAGGAGAGGACTATGAAACACTATCCTGCGTTACTTCGGATTCGAACACAGTTCCAACACTTCAAAAGGTCAAAATCCAGCGTCCCAAACCACCTGATGATAACTGAAACACTGTTTAAAGTCAAAATGATTTCATTTTGAATATTTCAGAAAAGGCAGTATCTGGAACCATGCATGCTCTCAGCCACTTTGATCCTCCTCGGCCATCACAGCGCATACGGTGTTTTGCTTGTGAATCATCTTCAAATCCCTCATCCTAGAGTTACTGCTTACGCTGCCATCTTCAGTCCGATCCTACGACATGAAAGATGACAACGAATTCTAGGGTGTAATGAACACGTCTTTTAAATCCGTTCTGACGCAAATTAAATTTATCAAAGCTATACAAAGTCAATGGAACAAGTCTGGAAAAAAGTAGTATCTGACCGAAGAAAGAAGTTTTTCAATCGAGGTTTTAATCCCGGAGATACTGCTGTGAACGGAATGTTAAACTTACGCCCTCTGGTTACAGACTTATGAGTTAAGAAAAATTTAAATTAATATGTGGAACATTTGACAGCAGAAACGCTCTCTAGCAAAGAAAGAATTTTTCAAATCGAACTCTTCGAAGCAGAGATATGAGCAAATATAAGATACGCATCTACGCCCCCTAGCGGGAAAACTATGCATTATTTTAGCAAGAAAGTATTTTCAAAAGTTTTTCGATGTGAGCGGTATCGTTCCAAGAAAAAAAAAAGAAATTCTTGTCGAGTTTTCAGGAGCCCAGGTATTGCTACAAATACACCAGAATTAGAAATTAGCACTTACGCTCCCTGGTGGCCAAACCATTCTTTACCAAATATTAAAAATTATATGAAAAACATTTTCCATCACGAGCTGTATGCGATGCAGGAAGGAGTTTTCAAATCGGAGTTTTAGAATCAGAAATATCGGGAAAAACACAATTTATGTTTTCGTCCCCTAGCGGAAAGTCTATGATTTGCTTGAAAATTTAAAATGTATGTGAAAAACATTTCGCATCAGAAACATTATCCAACAAAGAAGGAATTTTTCAAATCGGACTCGTAGAAGTAGATATATTGACAAAAATACGATATACATCTACGCCTCCTGGCGTAGAAACCATGCATTATTTTAAGAAGAAAATATTCCTAAAAGGTCTGTCGACGTGAGTAGTATCGGTCCGAAAACGAATTTTTTTACAAAACGGTAAGATAAGCACGATCTTTTTTCACAAAAAACGAGCTAACAATAATTGACTTCCATTCTCCACTCGTGACAGGAAGGAAAGTCATCAGAAAGGTCCTCTGCCGGTATACTTGATCTGATTTTGGTCCTCCTGACTGAGATTTCTTTGCAGCTCCCAAAAAATTCACATGGAACTGCACACACACGCACGCACACACACAGCATGGGATATTTAATTTTGTGAACTCATTTTTAAACTTAATGATATCGTTGTACCAAATACTGTAGCTATGTCAACTCTTCATAGCAGACCTCTGGGATCTGTGAATAATGAAGTGTTTTGTAAAGTGCAGTTTTGATAATATGAGTTAGCAGCCAAAATACCTACAAATCAAATCAAGAAAGTTTTAATGACAGCATGGATTTCTGACAGCCGCACAGTGATCCCAAACGCGAATCTAGTTGGACAAGAGTCATTTTGGTCACTCTTGAAAAACTAAATAAAAATAGTTCAATAATATTGTAAACATATTGTCCTATCATGACTCAACTATAAAACAACACTAATCGAAAATATGACTGCGTGGCAGAAACTCAAATTTAAATGCTGATATCACTGACCTTGCTTGAGGCGTCAGACGGTTCATGTCTCTGTAAGATTAGTTAATGCCTGTAAGCGAGTGTGAACAAGTGGAAGCTTTTATTCCTGCTGGATATTTTAGTTAAATATATGTATAAACTTTTGATATAATAATTATACATAAATTGAGAATTGTGTGTATAGCTATGTTACTAACTAGCATTCTTTATGGGGAAAATATTTAGTTATTCATTTTTTCGAAAACTTTAAAGTGACTTTAAAATAAAACATGTCCGAACATATCCATAAAATACAAGTATATTATAGAGAAATTTATGGGCTGTAAGGGGCTTTAAACCGCAACATGCGTCGCTCGCGCCTTTTTCTTATAGCAGTCTTTTTTTTTTCCAATTAAAAATCCCACAACCAGGGTATGCTCTTTATCAAAAGCAGGACGTCGGATTAGGACCTTACCAAATTAATATGAGAGGGCAATAAATCCCTTGTAAACGTACACTTTAAAAGAAATCTACTTAAAAATGAGAACCTGAATCTACTCGTTTTTTTAATTACAATCTTATCGTAAACGAGTACATGACATGCTCAAATATAAGTAACCATACGTACTTACAAATAACTGCGTCAATAAATATAATCTCCTATTACTTCATTTTAGATATTATAGATTTCAAGAGAAATTGTTTAATAAATGTGTAAAGTGACACAGATAAATAATTAGTACAGCAAAGTCACTGATCACAAGTAATTTAATTATGAATAAAGTATCTTTGTATACGTTTTTACATTAACCATATTTGTGTCAATCTCACAAATAATATATTGTCGCTTCATCACAATCTTTGTCATAAAATTGTGCGGTCCATTTGCCCAGCATGTGACAACGAGTATATCTATTATCTCAGATGTATCATCGAATACTATACTTCCAGTTGATTCGATAAATAACTAAGTATGTATGGAGTATACGTATTCGAAATTTCAAATCGAGCCGCGGATGCCTTAGTGGTTAGAGATTCAGACTACTGATGGAGGGACTCCAGGTTCAAACCTAGCCTGGTGGGCTTGAACCTGGGGGCTCTCCGTGGTAGTGTGAATTTCTAACAATCGCCGAGCACGTTAAGTGACAGCCCCGGATAGGAATCCCCCGGTTACATAAAAAGGGGTTCATTACTAAACCCCACCCCTCATAATTTCTCTTTGCCTTCTATGTGCAAAATCGTACGGTTGCGCCATGTAGTGTTGTGCTCTCTCTCACTTACAAAACTATCCTGCCAGAATTGGTAGATTCGAACTATCTTCCTTCAGTTTCTATGCCCTGCCCAAAAGGGCACAGAAACTGAATGAAGTTAGAGCACATATGTTTGAAATATATAGTATTTTTTGAGTACATATATTTCAAATTAGAAATACCAGATATACTCACAATTGATTCCCTGTATGTACTCAAAAATGAGTACGTGTCTTTCTTTTCGAAGAATGACACAAGTACCCAGAATGTACTCAAAAACGAATACATTTTGCTTATTTCTAAGTACCAATTTTTAACAGTGTAAATAAAATGTTTATGTAAGCAGATTTAATTAAATGTAGCCATTAAATTTAATTTATATTAAATTAATGCGTCGATGTCACAACGTTAATTTTTGAATAAAAGTCGAGTTCATCGTATTAAATACTCGTACGTAGGCTGAACAATAAGGTTCTTGATGTTTTCATAGCTCTTATTAAACTATTATTATTTACTATTACTAAAAAATTATGTACACATTTTTATTTATTATTATTTAAGAAAATAATAATAAAATCAGAATATTTGTTTACAATGGTGGATGGAAAAATATATTATGCTGTAACTGACACTTCTTCGGAGAGCTGTTATATTTGTGATGCCACTCGCAAATACTCGAATGAAATCAAGATGGGAAATTTCGTAGTCCATATTGTCACATATAACTTTGGCGTCTCCACTTTACATGCCTAGATTAGGTTTTCTGAATGCCTACTCCACATTTCGAATGGGCTGTTTCTGAAGACGTGGCAGATTAGAGGAAAAGAAGAAAAGGCTTTAGTGAATAAAAAAGGAAAGAACTTATACGCAAAAATTAGAAAAAAAAATGTGATTGATTGTGGGCCAGCCGACTCCCGAAGGAAGAGGAAATTCCAAAGACGGCAATATACCTCGCAACTTTTTTCAGAACATAAAACTTTCAGCAGAAATAACTGGCATTGATCAAAATTTAATACAGAGGTTTGGAACCATTCTCAGAACTCTTCTTCTGGTTTTCTCAGTAAATCTTAAAATACTTGACCTTTACGCACGTGAAACAAAAAATATGTTCTTAAAGCTGTATTCATGGTTGTATATGCCTGTCACTGTGCATAAGGTGCTTATACATGGAGCACAGGTCACTGAATATGCAATGTTACCGATTGGCATGTTTCCCGAAGAAGCGCAAGATGCTAGGAATAAGCACATAAGAAAATCCATGAAAGCCACGCACGAAAAACTTCACGGGAAGACACAATGCAAGATGCTCAGAATCTACTGCTGATCACTTCAGATTTTTTCATCCCAAATATACGTACTATACACCAGAAGAAGAAATGTACTTTTTACCCTTAGAAGTCCAACAGCTCCCGAAAGAACCACACTTGATTAAAAGCAAGAAAGACGAAATAGAGGAGAAAAATACAGCACCTGCAGAAGATGAAGAATGTGACGAAGATGATGATGGTGATGAAGAATGTGACAAAGATGATGATGGTGATGAAGAAGAAAAACGAAGAAGAGAAGTCTTCTACTGATGATGATGAGGAGGAAAATTATAAAGCAGAAATTTCTGCTATTGATGATACCGATGAGAACTTCTGGTAATAATATATGTTTAATTTCATTTCATTTCTTTCGTAATGCGGTTTCATTTGACTATATCACATTTCAAAATTAACTTTATAACATATAGTATTAAGAAAAACAAGATATATAATGTGAATACTTATGTACAGGATAACCACAGAACAGGAGATTGAGTAAAATGCTATATACACTGAAGGGAAAAAAATGCCAACACCACGAAAAAATAGATGTAGAGGAATGAAATGGCGGCAATACATTTGTATAGGTAACATATTTTTTCGATTAAGGTTTCAAGATCACAGCTTATTGTAAGCGCGAGAAGAGCCATTTTAAATGTGAAATGCTGGTACATTAATAACCAGTGTAACCGCCAGAATGTTGAATGCAAGCACGCAAACGTTCATGCATTGTGTCGTACAGGTGCTGGATGTCAGTTTGTGGGATGGAGTTCCATGCCTGTTGCACTTGGTCAGTCAATACAGGGACGGTTAATGCTGGTTGGGGGTGACGCTGGAGTTGTCGTCCAATAATGTCCCATACGTGCTCGATTGGTGAAAGATCTGGTGATCTAGCAGGCCACGGCAACATATCGACACTCTGTAGAGCATGTTGGTTTACAACAGCGGTATGCGGACGAGCGTTATCCTGTTGGAAAACACCCTCTGGATTGCTGTTCATGAATGGCAGCACAACAGGTTGAATCACCAGACCGACGTACAACTGTGCCGTTAGGGTGCGTGGGATAACCACTAGAGTGCTCCTGCTGTCATAGGAAATTGCTCCCCAGACCATAACTCCAGGTGTAGGTCCAGTGTGTCTCGGCCGCAGACAGGTTGGTTGCAGGCGCTCACCTGGCCTCCTAACCAACACACGGCCATCACTGGCACCTAGGCGAAACCGGCTTTCATCAGAAAACACAACAGATCTCCACTCAGTCCTCCAATGAGCTCTAGCTTGACACCACTGACGTCGCAAACGGCAGTGGTTTGGAGTAAGTGGAATGCACTCTACAGGGCGTCTGGCTCGAAGCTGTCCTTCAAGTAACCTATTTGTAACAGTTCGTTGTGTCACTGTGGTGGCAACTGCAGCTCGAATTGCTGCCGCAGACGCGGTACGATGCGCCACGGCCATACGCCGCACACGGCGGTCTTCCCTCTCAGTAGTGCCACGTGGCCGGCCGGAACCCGGTCTTCTTGAGTCAGTACCTTCCCTTGACCACCGCTGTCAACAATCATGCACAGTGGCTACATTCCCGCCAAGTCGTTCTGCAATATTGCGGAACGAAAATCCACCTTCTCGTAGCCCTATTACACGACCTCGTTCAAACTCCGTGAGCTGTTGATAATGGCTTCTTCGTCTTCTTAAAGACATTCTTGACTAACATCAACACACTACGTCGAATCTCAACGATAACTAACGCTGACGAACGTTACAGCTCGTATTTACAGCAAACCTGCTTTGCATGTTCCGAGGGGCGCTACTAGCGCCACACGTATGCGCTGAGAGCGAAATTTGCATAGACGTCATCTTACAGATGTACTCTCACCGCCTACCAACTGTCGTTTATCTAACACAGCCCCTTCTTGGTGTTGGGATTTTTTTTTCCGTCAGTGTATGTATAGCCTGAGTGAATCCGAATTCTCCTAAAGTACGGAGTCAAGTCAAACGCCCTGCACATATTAAATTTACTCATATGTGGTCTGATTAATAAATTTTACCATAGAATTTTATATTTTAATTTGTTAGCAAATATTCATTTAGTTGCTTTCGAAAATAATTATAATTATTAATATGTGTTAATTGACAAAGTAGGTTATTCCATAACATCAATCCCTGGTAATCAATAAATCTTTTTTCGGTTAAAGTGTTAGGCATTGGCAACAAAAATGCATTTCTATCTCATGTTTGATAATAGTGACCTACAGTGTTCAGTTGAATTAAATGTTGATGCCTAATCTCTTTTATCCTTTTATATATGAATCCTAAGAATCTAAATCGCCATAATTTCTCAATATCTAAAAATCCATAATAATTTATCGGTACCCATATATTCAAGTTAATTCCCCTAAAGTTATTTAAAATTCTGACCATCCTATTTTGTAATGATTGCAATTTATATAAATTAGTTTGCCCCCATACTAATAAACAATAAGTCAAACATGGATAAATCAGACTGTAGTACAACATTTTTAGCGTTTTAATTGTTAATGCATTAGGAGATAAGAATGGTGAATATATTTCAAATACGTGGAGATAATGTAAATATACGATGTCATCGCTCTGCCCACGTTATTTTATAAACAACGAATAGCAACTGAAAAATTGTACATGCGACACCGCTGGGATCGAACCTCAGATCTCTCGATAACTAGCCGAGTGCGTTCGCTTTACGCTACGGTGCCAATAATTTACAGCGCTATGCGTGGTTTATCACTCGGCTTCTGGCTACAGCGTAAATAAGATGGTTAACAGTGTAAATAAGATGTTTATTATATTAAATGTATGTTGTGGTTTATCAGTCAGTCACTAGATGGCGACACATCAGTTGCTGAGGTCATCATTATGGATTTGTGTAGTCAGATGCTGACTGATGAACCACGAATAGCACTGTGAATTGTTGGCACCGTAGCGTAAAGCGAACGCACTCGGCTAGTTATCGAGATATCTGGGATTCGATCCCAGCGGTGTCGGATGATCAATTTTTCAGTTGCTATCGTTGTTTATAAAATAACGTGGACACAGCGATGACATCGTCTATTTACATTATCTCCACGTATTTGAAATATATTCACAATTTCTATCGCCCTTTGGATTTATCAGCTGTAAATAAACAGCTTGCTTTGTTTAATGCCACTAGATGGCGACACATCAGTTACTGAGCCCATCAATATGGATTTGTGCAGTAAGACGCTGACTGATAAACCACGAATAGCGCTGTGAATTGTTGGCACCGTAGCGTAAAGCGAACGCACTCGGTTAGTTATCGAGAGATCTGGAATTCGATCCCAGCGGTGTCGGATGATCAAATTTTCAGTTGCTATTCGTCGTTTATAAAATACCGTGGACAGAGCGATGACATCGTCTATTTACATTATCTCCACGTATTTGAAATATATTCACAATTTCTATCGCCCTTTGGATATATCAGCTGTAATTAAACAGCTTGCTTTGTTTAATGCCACTAGATGGCGACACATCAGTTGCTGAGCCCATCAATATGGATTTGTGCAGTAAGACACTGACTGATAAACCACGAATAGCGCTGTGAATTGTTGGCACCGTAGCGCAAAGCGAACGCACTCGGTTAGTTATCGAGAGATCTGGAATTCGATCCCAGCGGTGTCGGATGATCAAATTTTTAGTTGCTATGCGTTGTTTATAAAATAACGTGGACAAAGCGATGGCATCGTCTATTTACATCATCTCCACGTATTTGAAATATATTCACCATTTCTATCGCCCTTTGGATTTACCAGCTGTGATTAAACAGCTTGCTTTGTTGAATGCCACTAGATGGCGACACATCAGTTGCTGAGCCAATCAATACGGATTTGTGTAGTCAGACGCTGACTGATAAACCACGAATAGCGCTGTGAAGTGTTGGCACCGTAGCGTAAAGCGAACGCACTCGGCTAGTTATCAAGAAATCTGTGGTTCGATCCCAGCGGTAGAACTATTTTTCAGTTGCTATTTGTTGTTTATAAAATAACGTAGACACCGTATATTTAGAAGATAAGAAAGTAATGTTCTAAATAATAATGTATCCTTATATTACGTCATATTATATTATTATATTAAAATGTATGTTATTATTATTATTTTTATATACAATATTACTTTTTTTTCTTTTTCATTGCCTATGATGTATTACATTAGTTCTTAAATTTAAAGTGTGATATATACAAAGCTGCGCATTTTTTCAGGGTGTTAAAATATTAATATCTTTATCAATCATCATAACTAACAGTCTTAATAAGAAAACAAATATGCAATTTCAGTATTTTGGAAATTTCCTTTGTTGAAGTTACAAGATCTATCAGTTTCAAGTTACAAATATTTTTTCCCCGCTATATTCGCATTTCGAACAACTGTGTGCCGTAACGATTTAACCACAAGTGCAAAAACTGCATATGGTGCGATTTCTGAAAAAACTGTAGCTTACGAGAGAAAGGATCAAATCAATCGCCATGTAAAACCCGCACTTCACTTTGCTAAAACAATGAAGAAAAGTTAGGGCTATACCTTAGTACAAGCGTAAAAATAAAAAGATATATAAATGTATATTGTAACATACGACTCATGTAAATCTAAAGTATCCTTTAATGGTGTAAATACAAAAACTCAGCATATGCCAAGGTTTCTCACTCCCCTGAGAGTCTTCATCAGCGGTTACAGACAATTCTCAAACAGATTCTAAATACAAAAAGCCTCGTAGCACAGTGCGAAAGCTCGGCGTATGATGAGTGTTTGTATTTACGCCATTAAAGGGCATTTTAGACTTATATGTGTCGTATGTTATAATATATGTGGTGTAGAGTATTTGGTGATATAAATGCACATTTAAGTTCATATTTCACGCATTTAAAGCGCATATTTTGATGTTTTTTAGTGCACATAATCAAGCTTCTAGTTGGTATTTAGCTTCTCGTATCCTGACTGCCAGGTTATTCATTCTCTGTTTAAGCATTTCCAGGTAAAGAGTTATTGATAACCGCAGATACCATGACAACTTTAATTTATATTAAACACATTTTTAAAGACATAATGACAAATAACTCTTGAAAATTGTACTGCTCTTCCAAATGCACTCCAGCCATGTTTTATATAATTTCTTTTTTTTGATGTCGCCTTCGCTTGATATCATTTGTCCAAGTGAGATTTAGGCACATTGTTACGTATAGTCTAATTTAACCTTCCTTTTTAGTTTATTTCTCTAGGTAAATTTGAGTTCGTTCTGCTTAGCACAGAGAAGGAGTCTCAGAGGTTAATCTTCCATAGAGACTCATGACGGCAATTTGGTGCCGAAAATATCAATAAAACAGCGCGCCAGTGGACGGACTTGGAACTAAAACGTCCAACCGTACCCGTCTGCCTTTTTTTTCAAGAGTTTACAACTCTCTCCGTGGTGCTACTTATGTAGCCACTGGTACCGTATCATGTGTCAGACGCTATCGTAGTTTCATGTCCCACTACTGGGGGCGCTGTGATAAACACGAGAGTTGGACCTCTGTCTCTTCTCCTCTGTGCTCCTCAGCATTTCTCAAACTTAACGTCATATCTTAACTCTCCTAAGAGTATTGTTGGAAGCGCCCCTGAGGTCAGGACGAATGACGTGTGGATGACTGAGACGAGAACTGAACGATATATATACAGAGGGTGAGTCGAAGGTTTTGAAATAGTTGGATCACTTTTTGTCATCATACGTATCTTTACGACGAAAGCTCACTAGCATTCAAAGTGTAGGGCATCGTATTGCGCCATCTTTAACCATCTGTCTGTCAGTTCTTTAATTCCGCGGCGGTACCAGTTCTTGACTTTCGAGGGAAGAATTACTTCACCCCAGCTGCCACCTCCTCATGGTTGCTGTTGAAGTACCACCCGCGAAGGAAGTGGGCCATGGACAAGAACAGGTAATAATCCGACGGGGAAAGGACCGGCTAATATGCTGGATGTGGCATCAGATCGATGCCCTCAAGTTTCTGGAGTTTTGCCTGCGTCGCTCGCTTGGTATGAGGCCGATCGTTGCCATGCTGTAGGAGAGCGCGCTTTTTATTCGCCTGTGCCGGGTACTTCTTCTTCAAAATGGCATACATCCGCTCCATCTGTTCAGAGAAGAGTTTGACGTTGATGGCCCGACCGTCTGAAACAAATTTGTAATGAACTACCCCAATCGAAATTCCACGAGACGCAGAGCATCACCTTGTGCTCAAAGCGACCACGTTTGGCAACATGTTCAGGAAGCTGACCGGGGCTCAACCGCTGCCGTTGCGTGTTAGAATTGCAAAAATATACCCACTTTTCATCGCACGTAATAATTTTCTTGAAGAAACATACATCGCGGATGTTCTGGGAGTTTCGTGCACACTTACACTCGTCGGTTTGTTTCAGCTGGCGTCAGTTCGTGAGGGACAACGCAGCAGCTCCTGTAGAAATTGCCGAGATCCTGAAGGTGACGATCCACGGTGGTCTGTGACATGCCCAACTGACCTGGTGATCTCCGAGTTTCGGTTGTCGGATTTGCCTCTACGGCCTAGCGCACGGCCTCTGAATAAACGGTTGCTGGCCTACCTGACCTTGGCAGATCTTCGAGATTTCTGTCACCTGCGCAAAATTTCCTGAACCATCTGGTTGCGGTGCTGTGGTCTACGGAACGTTTCCCTTTCGCATGTCAAATATTTCGTGTTGCTTGAGTAGCATTATGGCCGAGTTCAAACTCGTAAAGCAAAAGTTTAATAATTAGCCGTTTGTGGCTGTCCATCTTTTAGGCGTCCCAACCACAGACAGAACGACGACTACCACTTTATATCCCTTTCGACTGACTGCAGTGCGCAACTTGAATTAGTTTAAACCCGCGACGTACCCGCCGTAGCACCCGCATTTATGCATTAAAAAACTTTCAACTCACCCTCTTTATAATGTTATGAGAAGCAGCAGGATGGAGATGGTGGACGTTATCATACTAATTGAGAGACGTATGTTAAATTGAAGCTTGAGTTATTTGACGAATGTGTGTTCTACTTTAGTGCTGGTGTTGTGTTTTTGTTAACAAAGATTTACATTCGTTGGATTATTTTTACAAATGTTACAAAAATAAAATAATGTTTATGAAGCCTGGGTCGAGCTAAAGACGCTTGTGATGAATAAAGAAGAACAGTAAGAAACCTTTTTTGAAGTTATTTGAGTGACTCCTGATTTGCCTAAAAGTAAAGTTATTAAGAACTGATTTGTCTGGTGTTTCGACAGCTGTAAAGAATTCAACATACATCGAGGTAAATATCTATGTGGACTTCAAACAATATTATGCCCACCGGAGATATCCTCGTTCTGATAATTCAAGTTATCAATCGTAATATTTTTTTAAAATTCGACTAATAGATACAGAGTATGCTGCCGTAAAACAAACGGGCGGAATTTTTTTTTTGATTGGAGGTTTAACGACCACCGTGAGCAACTCAGTGGGCTATAGGTAGTCGCCCGTCCCTAATTTAGGGCCACTGGTACCAGGGAAGAGAGAGAGCTCGTGCCGTAAGACAAAAACACCACCCATGCCTCACCGGGATTCTTTCTTGTTTTTCTTGCTTGTTTGGAGGTTTAACGACCACCGTGAGCAACTCGATGGGCTATAAGCAGTCGGCCGTCCCTAATTTAGGGCCATTGATTCCAGGAAGGGGAGAGAGCCAGTGCCGTAAGACAAACCCAACATCCATGCCTCACCGGGATTCTTTCTTGTTTTTCTTGCTTGTTTGGAGGTTTAACGACCACCGTGAGCAACTCAATAAGCTATAAGCCGTCACCCGTCCCTAATTTAGGGCCACTGTATCCAGGGAAGGGAGAGAACCAGTGCCGTAAGACAAACACAACATCCATGCCTCACCGAGATTGGCACCCGGACCCGTTTCGGACGAATGATCAGAAGCCATCGCTTAGACCACTGCGCCACCGGGGCGGCTGGCGGATATTTCTATATAAACAGCACGAATGGTTTCGTACTCCTTATACAAGGGGTCGTCATGAAAGTAATGCATCCTCCTTAATAACTTTTGAAATTGTGAAGTGATTTTGATGGAACTACACTGAAATGTACTATGGTATGTTGTCAACGTGGGAGCAAATTCTTTGCAGATTCGGAAATAAAATTCATGAATGACAGAGAAAGGCAGCGACCCGTAATTGAAATTCTGGAAGGGATGTGAGGATCCAGAAGTCCACAGAAGACTCTTGGCGGTGTATGGAGTTTAACAATAAATTTTATTCATAAAATGATGATACAAGCGTACCTCGTGCGATGGAACCAAAATGAAGATCAATGAGTGACAATATTTACAGATGAAAACATGTGGCAAGATAAAACACGGATTCAGAAGTAGTAACAGAAAATGACATATGTACACTAAAGGCTCGGAAATAATCTGGATAAATTACATTCAATGACACACTATAAAGTCCAATCTGGAAGGAAAGGAAAGTCCAGAAACGCTGTAAAAACATAGAACTAGCCCAGGAGCAAGTTTTAAGGCAGGAAAAGTCTTACTAATCAGCAGGGGAGTGACGAAGAAATGAAGCAGATAGTTAAAGGAAAGGAAAGTCCAGAAACGCTGTAGAAGCATGGAACTAGTCCAGGAGCAAATATTAAGTCAGGAAAAGTTTTACTAATCAGCAGGGGAGTGACGAAGAAATGAAGCAGATAGTTGAAGGAAAAGAAAGTCCAGAGACGCTGTAGAAACATAGAACTAGTCCAGGAGCAAGTATTAAGTCAGGGAAAGTCTTACTAATCAGCAGGGGAGTAGCGAAGAAATGAAGCAGAAAGTTGAGCGGTTTCCTCCATTCCACAGAGCCGAAGATGGAAAGGAAGGAGCGTACAGTCAGTCTTACAAAGAGCCTGAAGATCAGCTCTGATACACGTTAGTCGACGATAAATATCAACTGGAGGGAAAGTGGAGTGCGAAAGGTAAGCGGCCATGTCAGACGATGGATCGCGGAAGAGCGAAAATAAACGAAGCAGTTGTCTATGGGTAAAGGGTCGAGTGTGCACTTCGTTATCTTGACGACACTGTTCGAATTGCGCTTGAAGCGCGGCCTCTGCAAGTTCTTCTGGATTATTCGTTAGGCAAAACTCTCTGGGAAACGCTGGAGGAGAACGAGTGCTAGAAGATGAGCGAGAACGATACACTCGTGAAGGAGCGCTAGGAGCTTTGAAGACGGTGCGTTTTGCGAAACGGCCACTGGAATCAACAACAGTCTTATCAGTAATGGTGAGGTCATCCATGCTGGTGGGATCTGTAGTAGGAATAATAGGAAGATGAAGCAGTTCGGGAGCGTCCCGAGCAGTTGTTAAAGCATCGCGAATGCCGCGGTAATCATCGAGATCAGTTGCCGAAGAAGCAGTGGTAACTATGGCTACCTCCTCAGAGGGAGCCTCAACAGGAGAAATAGAAAGCACCACCTGAGCAGAATCGTTCTGCTCATAAATCGAGCAAGTAGATGTAAACGGTTCAGGTAAAGTTGAAGAACCAAGGAGAGGAGGAAAGTGAGCTTCAGTAAAATCAGGAGCACGCAATTCAGGCTCTGCATGAGAACCAGACGGGGGTGTATCAACAGGCACTGATGTAGACAACAATCCAGAAGAGGGTCCAGAAGAAGAGGAAGGTCCAAGACACTCTTTATAAAAATACCCCCGGCCTTTACACTTGCTGCAGTGGAACTCAGTTAAGAGATCGATGTGTATCCGTTGACCGTGACAATGGACAGTAAGTTGTGTAGGTAAAGTTGCAATATCATTCTGAGAAGAAACAATGACAGGCCCCATGCGACGAGCACAATGAATATGGCGATCCTCAAAGTCGTTGGGCGCTGCCGAGTAGGTTACGACGTCCCCGGCAACGCGACCAAGAGATGAGATAACTGAAAGGAGCATGACATTTGTGGCTTCATGTGGCACCGGGTTAAACGACCCGTTAACCGGGCCCTGTATCACAGGTTTGGGCATCAAGAGGTTATTATTAATAGTAATACCTTTCCGCAAAAGAGAGGTCACATGGTCAGGTTGAGAAAGATAAACAACAATAGTCCGAGCCCGACAATAGAGATGAGTAATAGCAGACGGAGATAAAAGCTTCTCAACTGCCGTAGCATAAACGCTCAACTTGGTATCCGGAAGGGCTTTAAAAAAGACTCCTAAAGCCATATGCGAGGAGAAAATTTGAGCTTGAACAGATGACGCCGGAATATTAAGATGAATAGAGTTGCCGGTGCGACGAACATGAGGTTTCAAAGCATCGACTTGCTGTAACACAATCGAGGATTGGCGATCATATGCAGAGGTCGCTGCAGCAGAATAAGACGATGGCAAACGAGCTACTGTGGAAGGTGGAGGAGTGACGTCATCTTGAATATCCATTGCATCAGCAGAAATCACAGTAGAAGCTGTATCAGAAGAGCTGTCTGAAGTAGGAGAAGGCCGCCCCGGTGGCGCAGTGGTCTAAGGCGTTGGCCTCTGATCATTCGTCCGTAAGGGGTCCGGGTTCGAATCCCGGTCAGGCATGGATGTTGTGTTTTTCTTACGGCACTGGCTCTCTCCCTTCCCTGGAACCAGTGACCCTAAATTAGGGACGGGCGACTGCTTATAGCCCATTGAGTTGCTCACGGCGGTCGTTAAACCTCCAATCAAAAAAAAAAAAAAAAAAAAAAAAAAAAAAAAAAGTAGGAGAAGAGGTGCCGAATGACGCACCCGAAGAGGGCAGTTGGACAGCGCCACGAGGAGAAGTCAGCGTAGCGGCGTCACCAGCAGCGTCGCCGGTAACAGGAAGAGCAGAAGTAGGGCTAACGAACGTGACATCCTCAACGGAATGCTTCCGGTGGGGATGTCACGTTCATTAAATATCGTACTTACGAATCGGAAAGTAAAATAAAACGATGCACTAGACCTTTAGATACACGAAAAACACAAAATTATAACTCAGAGGGCACTAGAAACTGAATTTTGGACGTGAAAAACTCGGAGCTAACGACGAGCGCAGGCTGTGTGTGGAGCTGCCACAATCGATATCAGTAATGCCCGAAGATGGATGAAGAGGTTTCGAGAGGTAGAAAGTTCAGTGTTGGACAAACAACGGAGTGGAAGACCCGGCATTGCAGTGACACATGCTAGCATGCAATGAGTTAAAGACCTGATCACAGCTGATCGACGTGTCACCATCCAGGAGTTGCAACAATAAACACTGCGCATTAGGTGCAGACATTGAAGAAGCTAAAGGAAGCTACGAGAAGGAAAAAAAAAGGGACATTCCACTTCATAGTGTTATTAAACACCATCATAACGCACGTTCCCACACCTCAATGGAGACTTCACAGGATGAAATGTGGTGGGCGGTGATGCCCCAACTCCCTTACACTCCTGATTTGGCTCCCTCGGACTTCCTTGTTTGCCCCTTTGAAAAACACCCTTCGTGGGGAACGTTTCGACGATGTGACAGACGTTAGACTGGCTGTAAACTCTCGGGTGAAACGACAGCCTCAGGAATTTTTCCCAAATGGATTGTACCAATGGATTCAAAGATGGCGGAAATGTACAGAAAGTGATGGACAATACTTTGAATAGGCTAGCATTATTAAAAATATGTCCAAGCTTTTGCTACCAAGTTTCATATTTTTGCTGAAACAAATAAAAATCTTATGAGGGACGAGACATTACTTTCAGGATGCCCTTTGTGTTAGAAGATACACTAAAGAAATACAGAACGCATCTCATATCTCCGGGAAAAGATATCTTCCTTACCAGTAAATTCCACATGATTCTGTAATATTATGAAGCTTCTTCATTTTTGCTTTTTTTTTAAATAAAAAGATACGGTCATTTAAACCTTCCGTTGCATAACACTTCTTTTTCACATATAGTTAACGGAGAGAGAGAGAGCTCTGCGAAATAATGACCTGCTATAGTTAGTTATCTGTACAACGCGCAGGACTGTTTACGGAAACGTGAAACAAGCGAAGTTAGCTGTTCATTAACAACAGGGCTACCTCCAACTTTGGAAAAAGTTTCCAGAAGTTATTTTCATCTTTTATTTTAAGTTTGCGTGAAATATAGTTTCAATTAATTAACGTTGAACAAATGAAGAAAGCAGGAAAATTTCCATAGTGTTGTCGAGAACAACGTATTGTGTAATAGCACGACCCAAATAGCGTTATATTAATGGAACTTTGAAGTCTGACAACGCCAAAGCGAAACGCTTCTTCAAAAGCGGTGAACACAACTTTGGAAAAGTCGGGCAGGCGAGGGGGTTCGCCGTCTGGAAGAAGAGATCAACAGAATATCTGAACCAATGCCAAGAGAAGTGTTTTCGGGGAACTTGCGTTTAGAGACCTGGTCACTTGTGAACTGGTTAAAATGAAATTTCGTCTAGCTGGTTTATTAGAGTCAAACGGTGTTGATTATAATTTTTTGATGTGCAAAATCGCGTTTTGCAACAGGAATAACTGGAGATTCAACTCTACTCATGACAAAGTTAAATGGAATTCGTTAAATTAGATACATTTCACATTAACACGCCTTTTGAAAAAAAAATGTGCTTACGTTATCACTATGTCTTTTCATAGTTCAGGAGCTGTGAATCTGATTTAAAAAATCGTTTCCCTATTAGAAATCTTTAGCTGTGAGAACGACGATCCTTCTTTTTAATGCATTACTTCGCGTTAGGAGCATAACTTCAGAAGCAAATGAATTAAAAAAATATATTTTATCCCGTAACTTTGCTTTTGTTTTTAAAATTTAGATTGAAAAAATTCGTTTGTTTCCAGTATATATATATATATATATATATATATATATATATATATATATATATATATATATATATATATATAGTACAAAAATAAGAGATCAGGAAATTAAAAAAAAAAACTAAAAGTACTCGGAGACGAATTTTACAGAACTGAAATGAGGTGTCGCAAATTGGAGAAATATGGAAGAATTGCAAAACTATGACAGTTGTCACCTGTGGATCCATCAAGGTTCCGACCCAGATCACAGCTACCATCGTTCTTCACAAACCTAAGTGTGAGCTTCTACTTTATCCAGTTTGCAAAGCAGCACAAAGAAGCCAGCAGCAGACAGGGAAAACTAATTAAAAATAATATTACAAGAAAAATAAAAAAAATAAAACACAGCCATTTAACTAAAAAAAACCCCAGCTGAAGGTAACCCTCTCTCTGTATATATATATATATATCATCATCATTATTGTCAACAATTATAAATCCACTCCTGGACGAAGGTCTCCCCAAGTTTCTTCCACATAGGTCTGTCTTGTGCCAGCCTCCTCCATGTTACTCCAGCATACTTTCGAATTTCACCCACCCATCTTACATGCGGTCTTCTTCTGGGTCTTTTCCTTTTCCTCGGAATCCAATCTAAAATTTCAGCTGTCCATCGATGGTCTGTCCTTCTGGCAATATGTCCAGCTCATTGCCATTTCAGGGATTTTACTCTGATCATGATGTCTTCCACTCTTGTCATTTTTCTGATCCACGAGTTCCTCTTCTTATCTCTCCTCCTGGTTACACCAAGCATGCGCCTCTCCATGCTTCTTTGAGTTTTCTGTAGTCTTTGTATCTCTCTTTTAGTTAAGGTCCACGTCTCTGCACCATACGTAAGCACTGGAAGGATGCATTGATCAAACACTTTTCTTTTAAGGCATAATGGCATATTGCTCTTGAAAAGTAGACTGTTTCTTCCAAAAGCTCTCCAGGCAAGTTTTATACGCCGATTAATTTCTTCATCAATGTGACCCTCACTTGATGTCTGCTGTCCAAGATAAATGTAGGTATTGGTTATCTCCAGCTTTTCCCCATCAATCGATAAAGCTTCAATTTTTTGTAAAAGCATTGTACATCACTTTTGCCTTCTGAAAGTTCAATTTTAATTCCACTTCTTTACTCTTGTTAGCAAGTTGCTGGACCATACTCTGCAGATCTGATGCACTTAATAGCACCTCGTTTTCTTGTACACAGTTGTGTAATGTAGGCAAACATTCAAATTCCACAGAAGTAATTCTCTTTATATATATATATATATATATATATATATATATTTATATATAAAACATATTTCAAAGGTGTACTACAAAGTTGTCCTACCCATCCAGGAACTGCGCACTGCAGCAAGAACCACTGGTGGAGTATATGTCAAACTCTCTACACCTTCAACCAATAACTTCCAGTAGAAATCCCTAAATCCCACTAAGTTAACACACGCAAACTGAAATCAAAACTCTCACAATTCACATACAACAAAGAAAAATAAAATAAAATAATAATAATTTTAAACACTTGGGGTCGGGCACCGGAAGCCACTCATCAGGGAAAGACACCCTCGGCCCCCGAACCCTGGTTCAGGTTTCATGCAGGTGTCTTTGAAATATGTGATTTCCGAAACAAGGGTTAATTTTTTTTGTTTACTTTAGTGTTATACACCTGGGCTTCCCTAATTGAACCAACAACACAGAACTGAAATACAAAAAACCTACCTGAAATGAAATAACTTTAAACCCTACAACTCCATTGAACTCCAATAAATCTAAACTTCGATCTTAACACGTTCCCTCCATATCTTGCAAAAACATACCAACAGCCGCCGAACCAACTCCTAGACATAGCTTGAATTTTTGAAAGCAACCACACGATATCCCATGGCGACCTCTGTCGGAATTCACAAAAACTATAACGAAAATTAATTGTTTTTGGGTTTTAATGGATGTCAGCAAATGTTAGGTTAAATGCTCCGGGGCGACTCGGAGGAAGATATTTTCAGTTGAGGCCCGAAGAAAAATTAGTCCAAAGCTTAAAAGGTAGTAATGTTACATAGTCTGATTTTATAAGATCTTCCGGAATTAAAAGATGTCAATAATTTTTAGAAATGAAATAAACAATATTTTAACGGATAGTTATTTTTTAAAAAGAAGAAAAAGTATTTTTAACTGTTTTGTGTTATATCGTGTAAGGTTGCTTTCAAAAATTCAAGCTATGTCTGGGAGTGGTTTCGGCGGCTGTTTGTATGTTTTTGCAAGATATGGAGGGAATGTGTTAAGATCGAAGTTTAGATTTTTTGGAGTTCAATGGAGTTGTAGAGTTTAAAGTTATTTCATTTCAGATAAGTGTTTCGTATTTCAGTTCTGTGTTGTTGGTTCAGATAGGGAAGACCAGGTGTATAACACTAAAGTAAAAAAAAAATTAACCCTTGTTTCGGAAATCACATATTTCAAAGACACCTGCATGAAACCTGAACCAGGGTTCGGTGTCCGGGGAGTCTTTTCCTGATGAGTGGCTCCGGGTACCCGACCCCAAGTGTTTAAATTTTTGTTTTTGTTTTTTTGTTTTTGTTTTGTATGTGAATTGTGAGAGTTTTGATTTTAGTTTGCGTGTGTTAATTTAGTGGGATTTAGGGATTTCTACTGGAAGTTCTTGGTTGAAGTTGTAGAGAGTTTGATATATATATATATATATATATATATATATAGAAGTAGCTCTCTTTTTATATATATATTTATTATTTTTTATAGATATATAGGCTAAATCATATAAAGAGAAAAAACAAAAAACCAAGAACAAATTTGAAATTCCAAAGCGCCAGTGGCTGCGTAGAAGAAAGATCAAATAATATAAAAATGTGATACTAAAGAGCAAATTTTGAACAAAGAAAAAACAAAAAACAAAAAATCGGGGAACAAGAAGAAGAACAACAATCACCACTTTCCAACCCCCGAAGCAAGCGAGCTTCAAACGATGGAAATTTAACGAACAGAAGAATGCAGGGAAGCATATTAATGACTGACTCTCTGTTGGCTTCGTCAAGGGCAAGCAATAAGAAAATCCCTCATTAATCTACTGAGACCAGAGAATTGTGGGTTTCTGCTATTTTAGTTTGCTATAAGGACGGATTAAATTTAGAGGTAAAATTGTCAAAATAAAAGGGATTTCAAAAAACCCAAACCCAGCAAACTAAAACACGCTGCCCGACCGCACAACAGCCAAGATAATCACACATAAAATAAAAAGAAAGGGAGCCGAGCTCCCAAAAACACAAAACCAGGTAAGAAATTAGTATTAAAAAAACAAGAAAAATCCAACCAATGAAGGGATAAGTAAATTGATCCTTAGGCAACTTTTGCTTCCTTTTTTCCTAAATTTGTTGCTTGGTTCCTTTCTTTTTCAAAATTGTAATGTTGCTTTTCCTGTTTTTAATTTATTTTTGTATTTTTTTCTGATGTTTCCTGTTTATCTTTTTGTCTGGCAGGATTAAGGTTTCACTTTTTCTGTGACAAGTTTAAAGATATCCTTTCAGTACCTTTCATTGGTTGGATTTTTCTTGTTTCTTTAATACTCATTTCTTACCTAATTTTGTTTTTTGAGGCGCTCGTCTCCCTTTCTTTTTATTTTATGAGTGATTATCTTGGCTGTTGTTCGGTCGGGCAGCGTGTTTTAGTTTGGTGGGTTTGGGTTTTTTTAGAAATCCCTTTTATTTTGACAATTTTACTCCTAAACTTAATCCGTCCTTATAGCAAACTAAAATAGCAGAAACCCACAATTATCTGGTCTCAGTAGATTAATGAGTGATTTTCTTATTGCTTGCCCTTGACGAAGCCAACAGAGAGTCAGTCATTAATATGCTTCCCTGCATTCTTCTGTTCGTTAAATTTATACCGTTTGAAGCTCGCCTGCTTCGGGTGTTTGGAAAGTGGTGATTGTTGTTCTTCTCGTTCCCCGATTTTTTGTTTTTTGTTTTTTCTTTGTTCAAAATTTGCTCTTTAGTATCACATTATATATATATATAGAGAGAGAGAGTGAATTGTAAAAAATAAGAAATGCAAAAAATTAAATTCCAAAATGAGTACTAAATTAAATGCAGAATGAAAGTTCAAAATTGAAAACGAAAAAATGGACAAACAGGTTGCCGTCATCAGGCGAGCATTAACCTGCGGGAGTGGACTTTCTAGTACCAACAAACGCCAAGGAGAACCAAAATGTCTGTTGGTCATATTCCTTAGGCCACCTGACCAAACGCCAAAACAGACACTGAAATTCAAAAAACAAGAATATAAACACTGAAAAAATGATAAAAAAGGCTTACCGGCAGACCAAACCGGTCAACGCCATGAATGAAGATCAAACTGAACTGGACCAACAAACCACAAGAGCCCAAATATGTATGCTAACGTTAAAGTGGTCGCGGTTAGATAACATCCTAGCAAGTCAAAAAAATATGTAAAATGACGAGATGCAAAATTGTATGTAAATAGAAATTTTCAACCACTAGGGACCTTTTTGCTGTTCTGAGAAATTGAGAAAGAAGCAGATTACGATGTACATCTTTAGGAATATTGGAGGACCAATGAATGTAGTAAATGATATCGAAATCAAAATCATTTCTTTCATCATAAAGATTTACCACACCCCTCGTCTACCTGCACCTCAAATTCGAGAAAAAAAAAGTAAGTAGAAGAGCTGTTAGTTTTTTCTCAGGTGATATCCTCAGGATACAAGTCAACAGCGCATCGCAAAAAGTCCGGCACGTTAATGACAATTATGTCATCAACATACCTCAAAGCGATACCGGGCAAAGTGCAAGTAGCAGTAAATCTATCCTCAAAAAAGTGCAGATAGAGATTGCCTAAGCTACTTGAGAAGCGACTGCCGATCGGAATACCACGAGTTTGGAGGTATAGCCCATCGCCCACGGTAACGAAATTGTTATTAATACAGAAGTCCACTAGAAAGTGCCAAAACTGTTCTGTAACCCCGGACTCAAATTTTGTGCGCAAATTTAAAGCCACCTGCTATAAACCCTTCAATGAAATTGAAGTGAAATTTTTAAATCGTAGGTATCAATAGATGAGACAGTTGTTGAGTTCAACGCCTCTAAAACTCTGTCATTGTTCCCGATAATCCAGGTCGAATCTAGTTTGCGAAGCACTGCAGACAAGTAAGAAATAGGTTTCTTATGGAACTTTGGAATAGCATAAACGAAAGGAAAATTTAAATTAGATACTGTAAGCTTAATCCTTTTATGCAGAACAATGATTTTTTAACAACATCCTTACGGATTTGAGACGCCGGAGTGTATGTATACATAGTGTTCATCTGCTGTAATAGTAGACTCTGGTAAAACTGTTTACAGATATTGGCAAAATTGTTAGTAGTTTTACCTACTGCGGAAACAGTGAATAAATCTTGAAGTTCACGAATTTGTGAAGGAATCAAGGAAATATTATGTGGTTTAGAGCTTTTTAATTTACCTTTGGGCTTTTAATTTATAATTTTATAAACCTTAGAGCTTTTTAATTTACCAAGCTCGTGACGAATGTCACAAAGCACACAATCCAACCATTCATTGAAGTATTCGAGAGGCAGACAGAACTCATAGGAAAGTTTGAGTGCACATTGCAAAAAACTACTACGTAAAATTGAGAGACACTTCTTTATATTGAAACGAGGTGCCAACCTGTATTTGGTGCCGAAAGACATAAGAGAACGTATCTCTCGAAAAGGCACATATCTAGGTCACCAGTAATAATATGACCATGGTGAGGATCGACAAATTTACTAAATCTGTTGTAATGACAGTAACAACGTCATCCTCTTTTTTGCTTAGAGCTTTGAGATTTACTACGGTTTGTCTGTAATTGAAAATTCGGCGACCAAGCGGTTTTTCATATCGATAACAGGTCACCAATTTCACCTCATTTCCAAGGGGAAACAGATTCAAAGGACTACGTAGAATTGATTTTAAACCAATGTAGTCAATGGCCTCATGATAAAAATTAGTAGCGCAATACTTCCTGACAAGGGGAGCTCCCGAGAACTTAGAACGAAAGGTAGAACGACGGTACTCATGAAGGTCGCCAATCAGAATTCTAATATGTTCAGAGCTAAATGCGTAGCTCCGAAGCAACGGATCAAGAACCCTGATTGTTTTGTTGTTCGGGGTGAAGATTCTGGATCGGCTACGCTTAACAAAGTAACCCTTTGAACAATCAAGCTCCTGAACAGCTCACCTGGACACATGAGTTTCTTCCACTGCCCCTCCTTCCCCCTCCTTTTTTCATGGGAAAAAATAAATAGCCTAAATTTAAATTGAAGATTGACACAAGTCTCCCGATTTAAATGCTTACCATTGAATAGTACGTTGAGCTCATATGGAAAGAGAGTTTCAAACTGTAACATGCACAGGTTCTCGAGTAATAACCTGTTCTCCAACACGGACTCAACGAACAGAATTCTAATGGAAATATTGCTGAAATCGTGAGATTGAAAATGTTGAATCTCACGATCCGATTTCCTTTTGAAGGTTCTTATGTCGGATCTATGACCATTTACACGGATGTGAAATGGATTACTGCTCTGGCCAATGTATCCACATTGACAGATTTATCAAGTAATCAAATAAACACAGTTGACAGCTTTACGGAAGATAGGCGAATGATCTTCACTAAGATTGGAAGAGTGAGCACAACAGCAAGTCTTGCATCTACCGTCATTACGGACCTACCGTGGTATGGTTAGATTGTTGCATCGTAACAGCATTAGAAATTAAGGAGGTGGATATGCAACCCCGAATGCCCAAACCAGCAGTCCGGAGAAGCATATAGATATAACTTAATTTGCAAAAGTAAAGGTAAAGTACCTTCCTAGTAATTTTTTAAAGCATTGTTTTAAACACTTAATTCTGAATTTTAATTCGGTTTCAAAGAGTTTCAAATTGCACATTGACACGCTTTACTAATCCAGGACCTAACAATATTAAGTAAGCTAGGCAGCATAAAGTACCACTTGGTAGGTCCCTTGTGGTTGGAGATTTCTATTTACATACACAGTTTTGTATCTCGTCATTTTGCATATTTCTTTGGCTTGCTTGGATGTTATCTAACTGCGACCACTTTAACTTTAACATATATATTTGGGCTCTTCTGGTTCGTAGGTCCAGTTCAGTTTGATCTTCATTCATGGCGTTGACCGGTTTGGTCTGCCGGTAAGCCTTTTTTTATCATTTTTTCAGTGCTTATATTCTTGTTTTTTGAATTTCAGTGTCTGTTTTGGCGTTTGGTCTGCTGGCCTAGGGAATATGACAAACCGACATTTTTGGTTCTCCATTATCGTTTGTTGGTGCTAGAAAGGCCACTCCCACAGGATGATGCTCTCCTGATGACGGCAACCTGTTTGTCCATTGTTTTGGTTTTCAATTTTGAACTTTCATTTTGAGTTTAATTTAGTACTCTTTTTGGAATTTAATTTTTTGTAATTATTATTTTTTACAATTCACTCTATTTATGTTACTACATGAGTATAGCTGCCTTTGGCGCTTCTTATGGTGCTAACTATGTTTTTGTGTTTTATTTTGTGATTTGTTTTTCTTCTTTTACTTTTTGCAAATTAATTTATATATATATATATATATATATTTTTTTTTACAGATATATAGGTTGAATTCTTTGAGTGTGAGCCTCCAGGGCAGTGAATCACAAATAATACAGTTGTCCGACAAGATTCTGTCTTTCAAAAGAAAGCTACTTCTGTAGAAGAACAATACGAAATCAGGTGAATTTGAATGTTTTCCTACGTTACACAGAAGTGTGTACAAGAAAACGAGGGGCTATTATGTGCGAAATTGAAATCTGTGATTTTGAAGCATCTATCTCAACTCAACGTTCAATTTGACAAATATTTTCCTCCACAAACAGATGAATACAAGCGGGTTACAGACCCGATTTCAGCAGATCCACCATCAACCTTCGCTACTACTGAGCAGGAACAGTTAATAGACATTTATTCAGACTCCACACTGAAAATGACATTCTCTTCGAGGCTCTGTCACGGTTTTTGAACAGTGAGGCAAAGGAGTACCCAGAATTGAGTTAGAAAGCCATTAGAGTAATTCTCCCTTTTGCCACATCTTACCTTTGTGAGGCAGATTTTCAGCTCTGGCGGTAATGAAATCCAGATATAGAAGCAAAGTTGACGTTGTGAAGGAGATCCGCGTAGCTGTATCGAACATTGTCCCCGGATTCGATGTATTGTGTGACGAGAAATAAGCTCCCCATCCCATTAAAACGCAAATACCTCCGTAAGGTATTTTCTAAAATTACTGTAAAAATGTGAAAGCCAGGCTTTACCATTGTGAAAATGTGCCTATCTCATCAATTTCTTCATATTCAGATCTGTAATTTTATTCTAAATTTGTATTCTTACGTCAAAAAGAATATAAGCTAGTAACGTAAATGACTATTAAAAAAACAACAACAGAAACTCGAATTTGGGCATTTTCTTTTTAATTTTGGGTACAGGGGCGTCGCACGGAAGATGTTACATGCTAGACATGTGTGGAAAATGTTACATGTGTTACACGTAGCGCGGTCTCAAAAAGTTCGGTAGCCCTTGCGTTAAAATGTCACCAGTATCAATGAATATAATAGGGACTACACCATTGTCCAATATAAATTTGGGAGACGTGAATACGTTTAGTAGTGTAAATATGACATGGATGTTAAGTCAGATAGTATACGAAAACTTGAACATTTCGTCGTCCTAGAACGAGAATCGAAACCGCTTCTTCCGGATAGCGCTGGAGTATGCTAACCACTATATCACCGAGAACGACCAAGTTCCTGGTTTCTGATTAATTTGAATATAACCATCACAGGATTCGCTAGTCGAAGCAAGCAGCATTCATTTATAGGAGCAGCTTCGTTTTTCTTCATTGAAAAAAGGCATCTGGTTGATGTACGAAAACCTGGAAGCGTTTATTTATATTCTTAGGCTAATAAATCGGAATAATGGTGTAGTTTTACTATTCCTGCCAAATGTTCTACAGCAATTTTCCTTCTTTAGAATTCCGACATGTCAGCCATTTTGTCTCACGTACGAATTTTACCAACTCTAAAGAAGCTACTGCGTATATCCTTGTATTAAGTGCAAGTTGCTGCTTGTATACTCGGTCATTGAAAGCGTTACCTGCAAGCTACTGCCTGTATACTCGGGCCTTGAGAGTACTACATACAAGCTCCCACCTCTGTACTGGGTTCTTGAGACAATTACCTGGAATCTGTCGCTTGTACTCTCTTACTTGAAAGTATTACATGCAAGCTTTTGCTTGTGAACTCGGGCCTTGAGAGTACTACATGCAAGCTACCACGTCTATACCCGATCCTTGAGCAAATTACTTGCAAGCTATCGCTTGTTTTCTTTTACTTGAAAGTACTGCCTGCAAGCTATCGCCGGTATTTCTTACTTTGAAGTTATACCAGCAAGCTGCTGCTTGTATACTCGGGCCTTGAGAGTACTACATGCAAGCTCCCACTTCTATACTCGGTCCTTGAACGAATTACTTGCAAGCTATCGCTTGTATTCTCTTACTTGAAAGTACTACCTGCAAGCTGCTGCTTGTATACTTGGGCCTTTAGAGTACTACATACAAGCTCCTCTTCCACACTAGGTCCTTATGAGAATTACCTGCAAGCTGTCGCTTGTGTTTTCTTACTTAGTACTACTTGCAAGCTGCTGGTTGTACTCTGGGTCCTTCAAAGTATAGCCTACAAGCTATTGCTTGTATCTCGGCCCTTTGGAGTACTTACAACTTGGAAGTTACTGCTCGCATTTGACAGTACTGCATAACAGAAAAACAAAATATTCATGTTCATAAACAAATAATAGTTTCATTAGAAAAAGTTTACTGTTATAGCACGTGTCTTTGTTAATTTGTCCACTCCCAATAGTATAATTTGTTATTTTTGTTGACTAGAAAACAGTTGCTTCCCTTTCCTGGGAAGAAATTAATGGAAGGTTTTATGTTAATTGTACTGAATATCGCGTTACGTACAGTGCTTCAAATTATAATTGCGAAATGGAAGCACTAAGTTTATACCTACTATTACACAAAGCATTCATGCTAGCAATTTACGTGTAACTGTAGTTTTGACTCGTGTTATAAAGGTTTCAGGTAGAAGTCGTAAATATTGACCGGTCTCCATATTCGCTGATGACGCACTTTGCCATAACCTCGGGAACGGGGTGTGTCTATGCAAAAAGTGTAAAATAGCGGATGCTGACAAACTCGTGTTTTACCCGCCACAGATAATTTTGTTAAAAACGATATTTTGCCATTTTAAAAGTTCCATTTCCCTTTGGCACGGCATCTTTGCTGGCGAGCACATTTGCTTCACGTAGTAACCTCTAGCAGCCGCAAATTAGGATTTGCACGCGAGAAAATGGGTTAATAGCTTGTTAGTCATCGACGGAAGAGACCAGAAGAGTTCTCTTAAGTAATATTTGGTGCGGGTATCATGGTACTTCATGACGTGCTGCCTTATTTTTGTTTATTATCTCAAACTTAGTCGGTTTTCATAACTGATTGATCAGTTCGTATTGTAAACAAAATGTCATCCATATAAATACACTCCTATAATAAATATTCCTTTTTAGCGCGTCTTTCGTAAAAAAAGATCGTGCTTGCGTTATCGGTTTTGTCCGTCCGTCTGTAGACACGTTATCTCTGCAACTGTTAGTCCGATTTGAAAAATTATTTTCGCATGGGAAAGCTCGAAATATACGAATGATGATCCTTTATTTCGTTTTTTTTTCACGATGTACAATTTCACCGCTAGAGGACGTAATGTAAATGATGTCGAATTCAAAATTACATTTTATTCCAGATATTTGCTTCTAAACATCCGATTGAAAAAAATATTTTATCTTTCGATACCATTTATGTCGCAGAGTATTTTAGGAAAAGTTACTTTTCCAAATTATGCATAGATTTTCCGTTAGGGGGCATAAAGGCAAATTACGTTTTCCCCGATATCTCTTTTTCTAAAACTCCGATTTGAAAAATGTTTTATTTAGCGGATGCAGCTCCTAATAGAATATTGTTTGTATATAATTTCTAATTTTTGGTAAACAATACTTTGGCCACTAGGGGGCGTAAGTGTTAATTTTTGCTTCTGATGTATTTGCCATAAAATCTGAGCTTCTAAAATCGCGATTGAAAAAAATTCTTTCATGGACCGATGCCACTCACGTGGATAAACCTTTTTGGAATATTTTCTTTTAAAAATATTTCATGGTTTCTTCGCCAGGGGCGTAGACGTATATCTTATTTTTGTCAATATCTCTGCTTTTAATGGTCCGATATGGAAAATTATTTCTTTATTAAATAGAGCTTCCGGTGTGATATGTTTTTCAAATGATTTCAAAATTTTCAAGTAATTCATAGACTTTCCGCTAGGGGGCGGAAAGGTAAATTGTGTTTCCGCCTATATCTCTGCTTCTAAATCTCCGATTTGAAAAATTCTTTCTGCATCGGATACAGCTCCTAATGGGAATTCCTTTGCACATCATTTCTAAATCTTGTAAAAAATGGTTTGGCCACCAGGGGGCGTAAGTCTTAATTTCCGCTTCCGATGCATTTGCAGCAAAATATGAGCTTCTAAAATCTCGATTGAAAAAAAAAAAAGTCCTTTGTGGACCGATATTACTCATGTCGACAAACCTTTTAGGAACATTTTCTTCTTAAAATAACGCATGGTTTCTACGCCAGGGGGCGTAGATGTATATTTTATTCTTGTCAATATCTCTACTTCTAGGAGTCCGATTTGAAAAATGTCTTCTTTATTGGATGGTGTTTCCAATGAGAAATACGTTTTATATAAATTCAAAATTTTCAAGTAAATCATAGACTTTCCGCTAGGGGGCGCAAAGGTAAATTGCCTTTTCTGCGTTATTTCTGCTTCTAAAACTCCGATTTGAAAAATTCTTCCTGTATCGCATACAACACCTGATGGAAAATATTTTTCATATAATTTCAAATGTTTGGTAATAAATCATTTGGCCACCAGGGGCCATAAGTGTTAATTTATGTTTCTCATGTATTTGCAGCAAAATCTGTGCTCCTCAAAACTCGACTAAAATGTTTTTTTTCTGGACCGATACCGTTCATATCGAAAAACCTTTTGAGAATACTTTATTCCAAAAACAATGCATGGTTTTCCCACCAGGGGGCGTAAAGTCACATATTAGTTTTGTCGATATCTGTGTTTCTAAGAGTCCGATTTGAAAAATTCTTTCTGCGTTGGAGAGCGTTTCCGGTGCGAAAGGTTTCTCATATAAATTCATATTTTTCTTAACGCACAAGTCTGCAATCAGAAGACGCAAGCTCACGATTCCGTTTACAGCGATATCTGAGGGATTAAAAACCCGATTGAAAAACTTCTTTCTTCCGTCAGATACTATTGTTTTCCATATCGGTTCCATTGACTTTGAATAGCTTCGATAAATTTAATTTGCGTCAAAACGGATTCAAAAGACGTGCTAATCACACCCAAAAATTCGATGTCATCTTTCTTGTTTTTATTCAGGATTTAATCACCTTTACTTACATCTATAGATACCAGAAGTGCTTCCTCCCAAACTTAGAGCATCTGGTTCCAGGGAAGAAAAAATGGTGGCATTTATTATAAATAAGCACAAAATCCATATTGTGCAATGGATAGAAGCCCAACTCTTGTGGAACGATAACTGATACTCTAGATCACTCAAGTACTGTGCAAATTGATCATGGCTGACATAATACCACGTTTGTTTTGAAAAAATAACTGCATACTTATTTAATCACTACGGTCTTCCGTCCAACCGTCTGTGAACACAATATTCACGCACCCATTAGTCCGATTTGAATGTTTTTTTTTACTTGAATTCCGCTGTTGTTTCGATAGGACTTTATTCGAGGGTTATCAGTCACCATGAGAACCTCTGAGAGTTGGAGTCACTTGATTGTAATTTAGAACTACTGGCTCAGGGGAAGAGAAGTAACCAGCTCTGTGAGGCAAATACACCGAATATGCCCCATCTACAGTTTGGACTTCCAAACGAATGGTCACAAGTCAGTGCCTCAAACTACTAGGCCACAGGAACGGCATATTTCTGATGCACAACATTCCCGCAGAAGGCGCAGATGCGATTCAATTCAAAATAAGCCTTATTCCGTATCATTGCTTCTAATAATCGGATTGAAACAATTTTTATTCACTCAACACCTCTTACAACGAAATATATTTTGCTTAAAATGTCGTATTCGAACAAAATATTAGGTGTGCAACTTAATTCTTGGCCACATGCATGACACGTTGAGTGCAAATTATAGCAAATCGAATACGTACCCAATCAGAGAAATAATCCCCGTCGTGTTGGATACATTTGAGCCATCGGTCAGGGAGCTGCCGAATGCCACTGCTGAAAAAAGAGGGCTGTTTCGAGATGATAAAGTCATCAATACTTGTGTGGACCTCCTCGACAGAAGTGAAGTGCGTATCACTCAGGTGATGTTGTAGGGTGCGAAAGAGGTGATAATCCAACTGGGCGAAGTCTGGAGAATACGCCGGGTGGGAAAAATCTCCCATCCGACGAAGTCTGGAGAATACACCGGGTGGGACAATATCTCCCATCCCAGGTCAGTGATCGTGTTTAAAGTCGTTTTCGTGGTGTGAGGACGCGCGTCATCCTGAAGCAACAGGACTGACCTTCTGCCCTTGCCGGTGTATGGCCTTTTCGCCTCCATTGCGTCACTTACACGAATGAGATGCTGACAATAACGCTCAGCATTGACCGTTTCACCAGGTTTGAGCAACTTATAGTGTTCGACACTGCGCTGATCCCACCATATGCACAGCAACAACTTCCTGGCATGTATATTCGGTTTGGCGGTACTGGTGGTAAGCTGACCTGAATTAACCCACGATTTGCGCCGCTTAGAATTATCGTCGAGGATCCACTTCTCATCACAGGTCAAAATCTTGTGGACGAAATCCTTCTTCTTGAATCTGGAGAGCAAGGACACAGCAACATCGTAGCGCCTAGACTTGTTCGCAGCTGTGAGTTGGTGGGGCACCCAACTGCCCTCCTTGTGAATCTGTCCAGGTTTGAGGAGGCGCTTTGTAATGGCTTGCCGTATTACTCCGAGCTCCTGGACGAGCTCTGACTGTGTTCGACAGGGATTCGCGTCCAATAATTGTTCCAGTTCCTCGTTGTCAACTTTCTGTGGCTGTCCCGGACGTTCTGCATCACGAAGATCGAGATTTCCCTGCTTAAACCGCTGGAAGCATTTCTTACACGTACTGTAGGACACAGCAGTTTCGCCCAAAGCAGCACAGATAATTTGCTGGGCTTCCGCCGCACATGTTTTTCAGCTGAAACGCGAACAGGAGGCAGTGCCTCAAATGTTGCTTCTTGAACGACATTGTTTTCGCAGTCAACTTTCGTCCCTTCTTTCACTACAGCTGTGAGCGGTTACGGTTGCCTGGAAGGCTGTTGGATGGCGCTGCAATCATCCATTATCGCACACAGTTATTTGCATTTGACGACGTGCTATGACCGCTTGTGTTTAGGAGCCCAGGATTAAGTTGCACACCTATTGCACTTTTGTATGAATAATGTACCTTTATCATTCATCTCCGAATACATTTTGCGTATATGTTTGAATCTTTACGAAGCATAGTATAACGCTTGATGGCGTAAGTTTGTACTCTTTGCAAATGTGTTTCCACTTCTGGAAATCGAATTGAAAATTTTGTACTGTATGCTATTCGCTATGGTTAAGATTGCGAAGAAATGCTATATCCTGTTATAACGAAGTAAATTTCTCCGTCATTTTTGTCCACGCCAGGATTCGAACCCGGATCCCCTCATTCCGGAATAAGTTGCTCTACCAATTGAGCTACGCGGACGTTTTATTCTGATTCCTATCTGCCTCTATGTCGTGTGCGTCCTTCTGGCAGGTACGTCACATCTCCTGGTACGTTACATCATCTCCCCCCCCCTTTTTTTTTTTTTTTTGTCGAAGTGCTGGAGAAGGGATTCTCTTATTTTTCCTATCTCGCGGTGTGGAAATAACATCACACCATTGCGAGATTTTGAACGGTCGGGTCATCCGGATAGTTCGGGCACCATTATAACGAAGTAAATTTCTCCGTCATTTTTGTCCACGCCAGGATTCAAACCCGGATCCCCTCATTCCAGAATAAATTGCTCTACCAATTGAGCTACGCGGACGTTTTATTCTGATTCCTATCTGCCTCGATGTCGTGTGCGTCCTTCTGGCAGGTACGTCACATCTCCTGGTACGTTACACTGTGTTTAATATAGCAAAGAAATGCGATTCTCTGCATTTCAGTCTTCTTCGCTGTGGGTTATGATTGCGAAATGCTATTCTCTATGGTTAAGACTGCGAAGAATGCTGTTCGCTATGATTGAGATTGCTTCGTATGTTTAAGACTATAAATAAATGCTATTCGCTATGGCTAAGATTGCTTCGCTATGGTTAAGATTGCGAAGAAATGCTATTTTCTGTTGTTAATATTGCAAAGAAATGCTACTCTGCATTTAAGTTTGCTTTGCTGTGGTCAAGATCGCAAAGAAATGCTATTCTCCATGTTTAAGACTGCGAAGAAATGCTCTTTGCTTCGCAATGGTTAAGATTGCGAAGAAATGCTAATCGCTATGGTTCAGATTGCTTCGCTGTGGTTAAGATCGCAGAGAAGTGCTATTCTCTATGTTAAAAAGAGGCAATTCTCGTACAGAACTTGACCATCAAATACGTGCAGACGTATACTAATTAAATGCTGCCTGTACGATAACGTAAAACCATGATATCGCAATTCGAAAGTTGAAAGATGACATTTTTTTACAATTAAAAACACATGAACAATACGACAGGCAAGATCTTTCGAGATTGCTACGATGTCATCATCAGACCTAATGCTCCATAAAAGCAATGGTGCATTTAATGCTTGCACCATTGTTTTTTTTGTATTAAACCAATACAGTATTTAATATTTAATAAATATTTAATTAATAAATGTTTCCAATTTTTATGTATAATTTTCCAATACATATTTAATTCAAGCATTAAAATACAGTATTTAACGCTTGCGCCATTGGTTTTCTGTGGCACTGGGCCTGATGATGGCATTGTAGCAATCTCGAAAGATCTTGCCTGTCGTATATTTCATATGTTTTTAATTGTAAATAAATGTCATCTTTTAACTTTGCAATTGCGACCTCATGGTTTTATGTTATCGTACAAAGACAACATTTGATCAGTATACGTCTTCAAGTATTTGATGGTGCTCTTCTCGATGGTTAAGATTGCGAATGAATGCTATTCGCTATGGTTGAGATTGCTTTGCTATGGTTAAGATTGCTTTGCTATGTTAAAATTGCTTCGGTATATTTAAGATGGTTTCGCCACGGTTAAGATTGCGAAGAAATGCTTTTCACTATGGTTAAGATTGCGAAGAAGGTTTTCATACTTCTTTTCACTACAGTGCTGGCCACCAAAAATGCAACACCGAGAAGGACACGAGATAGCAAAGCCAGATTTACTGGACACATAACAACAGATACAAAGATGAAACGACTGAGCTTACAGGCCCGTACGACTTGCGGAACACGCAGACATCAA
This sequence comes from Macrothele yani, assembly GCA_039090855.1. Classification (NCBI taxonomy): domain Eukaryota; kingdom Metazoa; phylum Arthropoda; class Arachnida; order Araneae; family Macrothelidae; genus Macrothele; species Macrothele yani. The sequence goes on from CM077029.1 coordinate 47,933,301, forward strand.
TAGTTCGTGTGGCCCCCATGGCTGCCAATAACCGCCGCTACACGCCGCGGCATCGATCGAAAGAGGCTTTGGATGTGGGCTTGGGGTATGTCGGTCCAGGTAACTTCCACACGTTGCCACAGTTCATCAGGCGTAGCCACGGGTGGTGCTTGCCGGGCCACTCGGTTGCCAATCAGCGACCAGACGTGTTCGATGGGCGACATATCGGGAGAACATGAGAACCACGGCAGCAGTGACACCTGGTGGGCCGTGAAGAATGGTTGCACGATGCGTGCCACGTGCGGGCGCGCATTGTCCTGTTGAAACGTGGCCGCTGGCAGTTTCTGCAGGTAAGGGAGGACTACAGGCTCCAAAACGTTGGGGATGGTGCGGTGGCTGTTAAGTGTACCGGCGATGCGTATCAGATGGGTGTGGGTGTCATATCCAATTGCGCCCCATACCATAACGCCAGGCGACGGACCGGTATGGCAATGCATAATGCAGGCGTCATACAGTCTCTCGCCGCGGTGCCGCCACACACGGATCCGACGATCGTGGTGTTGCTGGCAAAAGCGGTATTCGTCGGAGAAGACAATGTCGTGCCATTCCGTAGTCCAGGTGCGGCGTTCAACGGCCCAAACCGCCGCACTCGCCGGGGGTGTAACGTCAATGGTAATCGGAGCAATGGGCGCCGTGCGACAAGTCCCAGCTCCTACATACGACATCGAACGGTACGTGCTGACAGAGGTTGTTGCGCAACACACCCTAATTCCTGCGCTAACGTTCGTGATGTGGCGGTGCGAGCCGTCAATGCCCGCCACACAACATGCCGATCCTCTCGTTCGGTGGTGTGCCGCGGCCGCAGCCCTCGCTCACGTCGATCCGTCCGTCCCTCCTGCAGCCGCCGCCGAATCAATACTCGCCTCACTGCTGCTGGATATCGTTCCTCACGGGTGCCGATGTCTTGGTGCGATAAACCGCTGTCGCCATAAGCTAGTATTCGTCCTCTGTCGAACTCCGAAACATGCTGATGACTGCCGTATTGTTCGACGAGGCATCAGGAAGCTTCCCACGCACAGGTCCGGCAGCACAGCACACTTCCACTACTCACACCCCGCCTTCTGTGCATCCTTCTTATAGTGCTTCTTGGTGGCGTGTCGGTCGCACACGATTTTCATATGCCCTGCAATGCTAATCGTTTGCATGTCCTTTCGCGGGCGACGCATGGTGCGAATTTCAGGCAAATCGGATGCTTCCTTCTTGGTGTTGCATGTTTGGTGGCCAGCAGTGTATTTCTCGGGATAAGCTCCTCTGAAATATTCTGTTTCAATGAGAAAAATACACGAGTTCCAGCCATCCAAATGCATCGAAAATGAAAATCAGATTTTTTTACTTGCTGGTTCAAGAACTTAGCATTCACTTTAATGCCCTCACTCTTTTGTCAGATTCTGAAGAAAAGAAAACATTCCGTTCTTGGAACTTGTTGATAAATGTAGCATAGGAGATAAGCGTGTGGGAATGAATAATGGTTGAAGCGTTACAAAGATTTTAACACAATGTATCAAAACCAAGAACAAAACATGGAAATCGTATTTCGATGCTTTGGTAAAGCTGAACAGCTCAAGTCGTCGAGAAATCACCTCCCCCGATTTCGACCCATTAGACTTAGAAGAGATCTTTAGTGAGTGCTGTGCTGAATCAAGCAGTTATCTCCACAGATGTAAAGCTGCCAACTTAGGCATATAACCGGACCATCAGCGGAAGAGGGAAACGCAAGTCAAGTACTTTATAAGCACATTTTTCCACGAAAGCCACAAATCTCGTATCCTGAAGGTTCTAGAAAGTTTAATAAATTTTGTTGTCGGTGAGGGACGGAGGAGCGAAAAATTTTACTGTCGTCCCAAGTTTGTTTAGCTGTTTCAGAAAAAATATGTACAACGGTCGTTTCATAAAAACTGTGAATAAAATCACGCAAAATGCATAAATATAAGAACAGCAAAATACACTGGCGAAAAATGAAAAAAGAACACCAAGAGGGAATTGGCGGACGATCATGAAATTTACATATGTTAATAGGGTCGAGTTTACGTAGGTGTGATGTTAATTTCGGGACCAACCGGTTAGCGCTTACGCCACAGCACGGCATAATATGCAAATTATCGTCGGTGGTATTTAAAGAGTATGGCGAAGTGAATGTAATCAGTCGTCGGCGTACGGACACGTGTGAAGACCCTGAAGAAGCTGCAATGCCTGGACATGGAAGATGTGTACGATTTCAGCAGTTATCGGACTTTGAGCGAGGTCGTCGAGTCGGACTCCGCGAGGCCGGGTGGTCGTATCGTCGTATTGCGGAGCGTATTGGACGGTAAGGTATGATGGTGGCGTAGATGGTCCGAGGAATATTCCCACACAAGAAGACGTCGAACCGGGAGTCACAGACGGACTGATGAACGGACCGATCGACGCATAAGAAGAGCGGCGTTGTCAAGCAAAACATCCACTGCGACGCAAATCCGAGCTGCCGATGCACCTGAGGTAACTGTGCGAACAATCCGCAACCGTTTACTGAATGCAGGACTACGTGCACGTGTGCCTCTGGCATGTGTACCTCTGACTCCAGCTCACCGTCAGGAACGGCTGCAGTGGTGTCGCCAACGTCTGCACTGAAGAACGCAATGGCGATCTCTCGTGTTCAGCGATGAAGGCAGATTCTGCTTGGGAGCCTCCGATGGCCGTATGCGTGTTTGCAGACGCACAGGGGTGCGTTCCACCCTTCTTGCATCCGCCAGAGACACACAGGGCCTACATCTTGTCTCCAGGTGTGAGGAGCGATCAGCTATTACTCCCGTACAGAACTGGTGTTTGTACCGGGTACGTTAAGCAGCACCTCCTACATCAACAATATCATTCAGCCCGTTGTTGTGCCATGTGTAAGGTCGGTCCATTGTGGTGTTTTCCAGCAAGATAACGCACGCCCACACACGGCACGTGCAACGCAACATGCACTTCAGGGTGTGAGACAAATTTCATGGCCTGCACCTTCACCGTATTTGTCCCTGATTGAGCGCGTGTGGGATTTTATGGGACAACGACTTATCTGGTCTCCACGGCCAGCCACGACCATCCCCTATTTACGCGTCCAGGTTGAGGATGCTTGGAACTCAATACCCCAAACTTACATCCAATATCTGTACGACAGACTCCATGCCAGAATTGCACAGTGTGACGCGGTTCATGGCGGTTCAACCTCGTACTAACCATGTTACATGGAAATGTTATTTTTCAGTTTACCAGCAAATACAGCTGTATTTTGCCATAATGTTTTGATCACGTTATCCTCTGTATTCCGTTATTATGCTGTATAAATTTCGTTGGTGTCAGAGGTCTCCTTCTTTGTGTTCTTTTTTCACTTTTCGCCAGTGTATATGTTCTTTTTTCTCGAAGTATCGTCCCTCGGATGATATGCAACGGTCCCATCTTTCAGTCCACTTTTCAAAGCATGTGTCGAAGGCATTTTGTGGAAGCTGCTTTAGCGGCCCCTAGACAAAATGACACCATATCTCCCAAGCTCTTTAATGCCACACTGCAAAATGTCTTTCAATCCCTGAACTGGGAAAACAAATTGATAAAGATTAATGGAGATTATCTAACTCACCTTCGTTTTGCTGATGACGTAGTCATTTTTTTCAACTACCCCATCAGAGCTGTAGAGTATGATCCAGGAACTTGCTGACAAGAGTAAAGAAGTGGGTTTAAAAATGAACTTTCAGAAGACAAAAGTGATGTACAATGCTTTTACAAGAAATGAAGATTTATCGATTGATGGAGAAAAGCTGGAGATAACAGATGCGTACATTTATTTTGGACAGCAGATATCCAGTGAGGTTCACATTGATGAAGAAATTAATCGGCGTATAAAACTTGCCTGGAGAGCTTTGGAAGAAAAGAAACAGCATAGTTTTCAAGAGCAATATGCCATTATGTCTTAAAAGAAAGGTGTTTGATCAATGCATCCTTCCAGTGCTTACGTATGGTGCAGAGACATGGACCTTAACTAAAAGAGAGATGTAAAGGCTGCAAAAAACTCAAAGCAGCATGGGGAGGTGCATGCTTGGTGTAACCAGGAGAGATAAGAAAAGGAACTCGTGGATTCGAAAAATGACAAGAGTGGAAGACATCATGATCAGAGTTAAATCCCTGAAATGGCAATGGGCTGGACATACTGCCAGAAGAACAGACCATCGATGGACAGTCGAAATTTTAGATTGAATTCCAAGGGACAGGAAATGACCCAGAAGAAGAACACATGGAAAATGGGTGGATGAAATTCGAAAGTATGCGGGAGTAACACGGAGGAGATTGGCACAAGCCAGAACGTTTTGGAAGAGGCTTGGAGTGACCTTCGTTCAGCAGTGGATTGATAATGGTTGACAATGATGATGATGATGATACAGCTTGAATAACGTCATCATCTCTGTTTAATGTTGCGTCCCGGAACTTCTCCTTCATTGTTGGAAACAACCAGAAATCGCACGGGGCGAGGTGAGGACTGTAGGAATGCTGCGGCATGATTTCAATACTGCATTTCGTAAGAAACTGCTGGACACAAGCTGCCACGTGCGGGCGGACGTTATCATAGTGTAGGGTCCACTTGTCCACCAGTTCCGGGCGCTTAATCGATATGTGTCGTCGCAGACGCTTCAAGACTGTAATGTAATACTCAGCATTGACCGTAATTTGTGGTGGAACGGCATGCTGGTAGACTACATTTTTATGATCAAAGAAAAATATCATCATCACCATCCCAGCTGAATTGGTTTGGCGGACTTGTTTTCGGAGGAGGCGAGCCGGCGTGTTTCCAGACACACGTTACGCGCTTCGTGAGGGGATCGAAATATTGGACCCATGTTTCATCGACGGTTATTACTGTGTTTAGAAAGTTTGGATCCTTTGCAATCATTTGTTTGCACTCATGACACACCTGAACTCTGGCTAAGAATTTTTCTCTACTCAAGTGATGAGGTACACATTTAGAACACACACGATGCAGCAGTAATTTGTCGCGTAGAATGCGGAATGCCGACGTTTTTGAAATATTATTTGACGCCACTATGTCTTCACGCGTCATTCGTTGATCTTCTTGCATGATTGCCCAAAAAGTGTTACCAATTCGTTCCGTAACAACACGTTCAAGTCGACCAGGACAAGGAGCGAGTTCTGCGGACAAATACCCTTTTTGGAAATCATGGTGCCATCTAAAAATCGTTAACTCACTCAAACATTTATCTTTGTAAGCTTTTTCTTCATTAAATCAACTGTTTCTGGAGCCGTTTTACCCAAACGATAGCAAAATGTTATCGCACAACGCATTTCACTTCTTAACTCTGAATCACTCACCTCCATAGCTGTATGGAGAAATGCAGACTTACCTTAAACAACTGCGCAATAACAAAACTAAAATCGTTTGCGGCGGCTAATAACTCTTGCCATAGATACTTCCTTAATTCAGTTAGCCGTGTGCGTCGTTATTTTTTCCTGCGCACTGTTGCGAACTCAAAAACAATTACTCTCAGTTTTTATGGAACGGCCTTTGTATATATTTTACCGCTAAAGTGCAGAAATCAGTTATTCTACAGATTATCTAGGTAATGTGCAGATTAACTAGGGTGATCCGTTAAAGTGCCGAAAATTGTTTCATTGCTCAAATTACCTAGATAATCTGCACATTACCTACTAGGCACTCGTTAAAGTGAAAATAAGATCTTTGCTGGAACAACAGCAACGTTTCTGTACGCTTAAATTAACATAATGTTATTTATTTATTTTTCGATATGTAAAGAATCAAGTTAATACAATCAAACAATCAACAAATTAGTTGATAGAATCAATCATTAATCAATTAAAAACCTATAATAGAAAGAACCAAACGGTTTAAAATATTATTATAATTAAGGAAATGAATTTGCAAAACATATGATAAAATTATGCTTACTTATTAGTGCAATCTAAAGATTGGTGACACTTTGAATTACATAGCAATTGGTTTTTGCGACAAGCACACCTATTTGTGGTACATTTAGATTTGCAGTCACATTTTCTGAAACCCTGCCCAGTACCAAGGGATTGTTTTATTGCTGTTTGACGTAAAGATATTTCTACAGCAGGGACATCTTCTTTCGTTAAAAATCTCTCTTTGCAAACACTGAATTCAGATTTTGCATACAATTGGTTTAAAATACCCGTTTTAGTACCAAGTTTATAAAAGCCATCCTCTGTTTTACTAAGAACCACATCTAAAATCGAGCGGGCATCAGTTTTTGCTCTGTCTACTTCGGGTACTTTAATTCTCACAGTGACACCTTCATCGACATTTGGGTGCTTTGCATTAGAAACTGCTAACATTTTCTTTGCTTGCTTTTCTAAACCTTTCTTGGCTTCATCACGCTGTATTTTCTGATCCATATTCTTTTTACAGATGTTGCACAATACATTCTTACCATACCCTAACAGGCAGAAACGAATTTGAAATCAGAATTAGCTATGCTACGCACTGGCAGCCGACGCCAATTATGAGAAATAAAAACAACCGGCGACGACTAGACGCTGGCGAAACGAAACTAAAAGTGGAGGGAGAGGGGAAAGGTGTAGGGAAAGGAAATGCGAGAAACAGGCGAAACCAAACTAAAAGTGGAGGGAGAGGGGGAAGGTGTAGGGAAAGGAAATGCGAGAAACAGGCGAAACCAAACTAAAAGTGGAGGGAGAGGGGGAAGGTGTAGGGAAAGGAAATGCGAGAAACAGGCGAAACCAAACTAAAAGTGGAGGGAGAGGGGGAAGGTGTAGGGAAAGGAAATGCGAGAAACAGGCGAAACCAAACTAAAAGTGGAGGAAGAGGGGGAAGGTGTAGGGAAAGGAAATGAGAGAAACAAACTTTTGAACTTTAACGATACGGAAGCCGTTAATGTGCACATTACCTAAGTAAAATGCGGAAAACTCTTGATTCCGAACGTTAACGGAGCAAATCAGTTAATCTGCAGATTATCTAGGTAATGTGCACATTAACGGCTTTCGAGCTTTAGCGGTAACATATATACACTTTTGAAAATAAAATTTGGCATCTGCAAAAATACTTAGATGCGTTTCCATAGACGAAATAATCCGAAAAAAATCTTGCTGCTCTGAGATCCACCTTAGCGTCATTCGGCATCTAAATCTATGCGACGAAAATAACTTACATATTGTTTTGTTTCGCGTATGACGTATACTCTACTTTAACTTTCATTTTATGTTGTCTTTCTCTATGCAAATTTCAAGTTCGTTCACTTCTAGCGTTTCAAGCTTAACGTTGTATTTTCTCACTCGCTGAATATTATGTTAGCAGCAGTCTCGAAGTCAAGAATGAATGACGTGTACTTGGTTGACACGCTGAGAACGAGATGTAATGTCGGGAGCTAGCAGACAAAGTGTGGTGTGATATTCGTGGAAGTTGCTTTAAGTTATAAGGGGCATTTTGCATGCAGATAGCGTTGTAAATCTGTGGTGTTTGGAAGCTTTTGGAAGAAACACTATAACTTTCAAGAGCAATATACTAGTATGTCTTAAAAACAATGCATCCTTCCAGTTTTTTACGCTTTCCAACGGTAGCTTGGAGAAGCGTATATGCTCCAGCTTTGTCCGTCTGTCTGTCTCTCTCTCTGACTGTCCTGCTGTCGGTCCGCAGGATAACTCGCGTAAAAATGGTTCGATTTCGATGAAATTTTAGTATGTGATACGGGACTACCTGGGGATGAACAATATTGAAAATGGGCGAAATGGGGTCGAAGGTCATGACATAGGAGTGGGATCCATTCCATTACGCTTAGGCGTCATAACTTGCGCAACAATGCTTCAATTTCGATGACATTTTAGTATGTGACAGGGAACCACCTGTGGACAAACCCTATTGGAAATGGACAAACTGGGGTTAAAGGTTTGAACACAAGAGCGGGATCCATTCCACTGCTCTTATGCATCATAACTTACGTAAAACTGCTTTGATTGAGACAAAACTTTAGTATGTTGTTCCGGAGATATACAGAACCGGTTCTGTTGAACATCATCGAAATGGGTCAAAGGTCACGACACAGGAGCGAGATTTACTCCAGAGCCATTATCCTCATAACTTGAGTGAAAATGCTTCTGCCGCCCCGGTGGCGCAGTGGTCTAAGGCGCTGGCCTCTGATCATTCGTCCGTAAGGGGTCCGGGTTCGAATCCCGGTGAGGCATGGATGTTGTGTTTGTTTTACGGCACTGGCTCTCTCCCTTCCCTGGAACCAGTAACCCTAAATTAGGGACCGGCGACTGCTTATAGCCCACTGAGTTGCTCACGGTGGTCGTTAAACCTCCAATAAAAAAATGCTTTTATTTCGACAAAAGTTTAGTATCTTGTTCCGGGGGTATACCGAACCAATTCTGTTGAATATCATCAAAATGGGGTCAAAGTTCAGGACAGAGGAGCGATATTTATTCACTGCCGTTATCTTCATGACATGAGTAATGATTTCTGGTACTGTATGTTGGAAAGCGTATAAAAATCAATGCATTGCATGCTTTTACTGACCTGTTACATATGGAGTAGACGTGGAACTTAACTGAAAACAACATACAAAGACTGCAGAAAACAGAAAGAGCCGCCCCGGTGGCGCAGTGGTCTAAGCGATGGCCTCTGATCATTCGTCCGAAAGGGGTCCGGGTTCGAATCCCGGTGAGGCATGGATGTTGTGTTTGTCTTACGGCACTGGCTCTCTCCCTTCCCTGGATCCAGTGACCCTAAATTAGGGACGGGCGACTGCGGTCATTAAACCTCCAATCAAAAAAAAAAACAGAAAGAAGCATGGAGAGATGCATGATTGGTATATCCAGGAAAGATAAGCAGACGAACTCATGGATAACTAAAATGACCAGAGTGAAAGGCATCACCAACAGAACAAAATCTCTGAAATGGCAGTAGGCTGTACATATTGCCAGAAGAACGTACCACAGATGAGCAACCGAAATTTTAGAGTAGATTCTAAGGGACCAGAAGAAGAAGACCACATAAGAGATGGATGGAGGAAATTCGAATGTATGCCGGAGTAACATGGAAGAAACTGGTTGAAGACAGACAGTTGTGGAAGAAACTTGGGCAGACTTTTATGCAGCAGCGGACTGATAATGGTTGAGAATAATGATGATGATATATTGTGTTACAGCCTCGTCAAGCTACTGCTGTGTTTACTAATTCACGCTAATTCGACTAAGTGATTATTTTTCTTTTTGAAATAATGACCTAAGATTTCTTCATTAGTGAAGTGACTAGACAGTTTCAGCTAAATAAATGACGAACTGTAAGTTGTTACTGGGCTTGGAGCTGAGTTCTATTACTGCACCCTGTGTGGGGGTTCGTTTGATTTTTCTCAGCAGTACGTTCGGTATCGGTGGTATAATCCGTAATTCTCCCAACTGGAGCAGTAAAAACAATACAAAGCATAGAAAAGTGAGTCGACTGAGGCTAAATTTTGCAGTGAGGAAAACGTTTATTCAGATGTTACGGGGAATGCCATCAAGCTTTTGTCCGTCATTTTCGTGCATACATTCTTTTAGTTCTTCCTCGGTATTTTCCACATCGAATTCCTCTCATCTCTCTTTCCCATGGACGGCTATCCGGACCACTTCCTTCCCTTTCGTCCTGAAGAATCTTTCATCCCCGCTAAAGCTCTCTTGCTTCGTCCGTTCTCACCAAAAACCCCCGAGGTTTTTCTCAGAGCCTCCTAAAAGTATTCCCTCCTCCTTCGACTTTTCGCCACTGAATCTCCCTCATGCCCGGAGAGAGAAAACCACCTTGGTTCGTCTAATTCCAAGAAAGCGCAGCCACGCCTTCACTCTCAAAAATGTTCTTAATTGCTTTGCCGTCCTCTCTGCTGTGACCCGTGGGAAAGGAAATACTTTGCTTCCGCTGGCCTTCCATCCAAATGGCGGGAATTGAAAAGAAAATGACTACAGAATCTTGCTTCAGATAAATATGGAAGCCCCGGTTACAAAGTAACACTTTCTTTAATTTTATTTGAGTGGCTCCTGTTTGGTAAGTGAATAATAAATAGAGTTTGGAAAGCTACATATACACGTTTTAAACGTTGAGGAACAGTACATGGATTTTAACGATAACCGCGACCACCTGTTAAAGAAATAAGCCAGGAAGTCAGATTGTTTAACAACAGCAACAGCTGAACTGTTGGGATTGCCATGCCAGATCGTCGCACGTGTGCACCTAAACTACATGAAATAAGGCACATCTTCCAACCACCGGGGACATGTGGCCTTAAAAATGAAGTTGATAATCCAGGTGAGCACAGACTGTCGTGCATTTTATGCAGATTATGTCGGAATCTAACTGGATTACTTCCACAAGCTTATACACAAAGACTATCCAAGGAAATAACAAGCTATAACTGTCGACGACCACATCGAGTTTCCCATTGTTGACTGCAATTCAGCGAAAGATTAGGCTACAGTTCACCAAACTCCTATCGCAAATGGAGTAAAAAGGACTGAAAGCACGTCATCTGGAGTGGCGAATCACGGTCTCAACACCTATAACGCTGATGGTAGTGTGCGCGTGCGGTGACGCAAACAATACGAAGAGATGGACATAGCTCGCCAGGTTATAATTATACAGTGGTGGATGTATAACAGCTATCGCTTTATACTGTATACGCACTGGCAGACGCAACCGCGTACGCGCGTATGTGACGTTGCTATGTGTTTTGCATAAGATCGTCTGTGCCAGTTTTTCTGGCACTTCAGTGTACACTCAATACCATCCACTCTGCTGTTAAGTTGCCGCTAGATTGCGCAGTAAGGAGTTGATGATTTCTAATTCAGGGTCCCTGATTCCAGAAAGTGCATAAAATCAATCCGCAGGAGAAGCTCACCGTCCATGTCCCATATAGAACTCAAACCCTAGGCCATCGTCCGGGTTTGCGAGTGGGCAGAGGCGCGGGATTCTTCTGAGTCTTCCGAGATGGGCCCGAACTTGAGTGCTGAATGAGAAGAAGCTGCTGTGTTAGTCCTTCGGTTCTGGATATTTTCCTTTCCCTGGAATCGGTGACCTCGAATTAAAGGGGGCGATGCTTATCGCCATAGATGGTGTCACGGGGATCATCAGCTTCGAAACAAAAAAGCAAATAACGAAGAAAAACCTCGCGCAACTGGAATGATTAGTCAAAACTTACGCCTTTCACACGCTAACTCTGCTCTTTAAACGCGATAAAATAAATTTCTATATCAACAACCATGGGTACAAATCACTTAAGTGGCGGATGCCATGAGGCATCACATTTCATTCGTCTTGTATTGTTTTACTACCAGCGCATCGAAACTCATCTGGTAAACTCAGGCATCCTAGGAAAGGGGATCCAACGACAAAGCGTGTCCGGGGACGACCTCACTGTTAAAAAAATCTAATTAAAAATGAGAACCTGAACCTACTCGTTTTTTTACGCTTTCCAACCGTACATTGAAGAAGCGTATATATGCTCCAGCTTTGTCCGTCCGCACGATAACTGGCGTAAACATGGGTCGATTTCGATGAAATTTTACCATGTGGTAGGGGACCACCCGGGGACGAACCCTATTGAAAATGGGATAAATGGGGTCAAAGGTCGCGACGTAGGAGCGAGATCATTCAATTACCCTTATCCGTCATGACTTGCGCAAAAATGGTTCGATTTCGATGAAATTTTAGTATTTGGTAAGACGTGAGCACACCCTAGGAATCCCAGAAAATGGATACCATGATTTTTTGCAGCAGACGGTGTGACTTTAAACTGGTGGTGAAGAAGCATGGAGGCTCTCTTGCTGGTGGGAGCGAAGTGGTGGAGCCACTTCTCGTCCCCAGTCACGATACGGTCGAGAAACCTCTGTCCGTCTTCAGCGTAACGCTGCAAGAATTTCAAACATTCCATCTTTCGTGCTGCTTTGTGATCGATGGATAATGAACGTGGCACTTATCTGGTACAAATCTTTGGGTATTGCAAAACATTCACCACAAGATGTTCAACAATGCCACAGTTCAATTTCAACTCGGACGCAATATGGCTTAGAGTATCCCCTTTGGTCGTCTTGAATCATTTCTTCCACACGTGCAGTGTTGATCTCTGTCGTCGATGAACGTGGACGGCCACTGTTTGTGCAATGTCGGTTACCAACATCATTCCTGCCAGACTGAAACAAACGGCACCATTTCGCCACGTGTTAACGAAACATCACTTTGTCACCATAAACGTCGATGAGCTGCCGATGAACATCGGCTGCGGGCACGTTCTAGGCTCATAAAAACCTTATCACTGCTCTCATTTTGACCTGAGACAGCGTTCAAACCGCGTCGCTATTTCCCAATGTCACTGCGCATTGCACGCTGGGCACCGGAGTTCACAGAGATGCCTGGAGTACTAGCGCCATCTCTCGAACGTACATGTCATCTATGCCACTCGTACGACATTCCGCACTTACTTTATAGCACAACCATATTTTCTGAACGACCAATGCATGTTTCAATCGCCCCCGTGGTCAGCGGGAATGGTTGATGAGGCCTGAAATTTTGCCCATTGAAGGCGGTGTTTCTAGGTTTGGTTCCTGTAGGCTCTGTTCCTGCTTTACGGAACGCGGCCAACTGACTGTGCAGCTGCGCTTTACTATCTGACATTTTTTTCCTTTCCTATAGCGTACACTAACACTAATCTCATAGCTTGTTATTTCTTATGGCTATTTAACACCAGATGTCAGACACTGCCTTCTTAAAGTCCTCTACACAGAGAATTATTTAATTATTACTTTCGGTTTTATTCAGCAGTCATCCTTTTGAAAAAGCACAGGGTCTTTTTCTTTATTGTGCGTAAGCTTCACACACAGTCGACTCACATTATTGTGACCACCTCCTACTTTTAACGTCAACAGCGCGTAGCTAATGAAAGAAGGCACGTGTCGTGAGCTGGCTTGGAGGGTATATAAGGTGTGGTTCAAGCATTCTGAAAGCATATGACACGTTGCTGTCATGGATAAAAGGAGCGATTTATCAGATTTGCAAAAAGGGATGTTTATCAACTTTTGGGATAACGGTGGCAGTATTTCCAAAACAGAGCAGTTTGTGAACTGTTCGCATGCTGCTGTGGTTAAAGTATATCGTGATTGGAGAAATGGCACCATTGCGAATAAGCGACGTGAAAACTGCGGAGCACCACGTGCCATTGATGTGAGGTGAACGTCGGCTGGGAAGATGCCTGAACGCCGATCGACACGCTGCAGTGGAGCAACACGCTGGCCGAATGAAAAATCAACAGTTCAGAGAATCCTACTGCGTATGCGTCTCCGATGCAGACGGATGGTCCCTGTACCTATGCTAACGAAGGTGCATCGGCAGAAAAGGCTTACATTTACACGGCAGTATTGGAATTGAACCTCCGCTGATTGGCAAAGGATTGTCTTCTCCGATGAGTCACGTTTTCTGCTTCATCGAACGGATGGACGTTGGCGTATAATAGGATAAACATCGGAGAACAAATACTCTTCAACCATTGCTGGAAGAACACAGTCTAGTAGAGGCAGTGTTGTGGTCTGGGGAATGTTTTCATAGCATTCTATGAGTCCACTAATACTTGTAGAAGGCACTATGGACTGAATTCGTTATAAATCAATCCTTGAAGACCAGGTACACCCATACAGGCTGGTTGTCTTCCCTGGGACGGATGGGATCTTCCAGCACGACAATGTGACGTGTCACACAGCTAGAAATGCCTGAGAGTGGTTGGAAGTGCACGATGAAGGCTTCAAAGTACTTGCCTGGTCCCCTAATTCCCCAGACTTAAACCCAATTGAACATCTGTGGGACCACCTCGATCGTGTTGTTTGCTCTATGGATCCTCCACCACGCACCCTTCAGCATCTGCAGATGCACTGCAGTCAGCAGGGCTTGTGACGTACCTGCCAGCAGGACGCGCACGACATAAAGGCAGATAGCAATCAGAATGAACGTCTGCGTAGCTCAGTTGGTAGAGCGACTTGTTCCGGAGTAAGCGGACTCGGGTTCGAACCCCGGCGTAGACCAAAAAAAAAAAAAAAAGACGGAGAAATTTACTTCGTTATAATGGCGCCCGAACTATGCGGATGACCCGACCGTTTAAAATCTCGCATTGGTGTGATGTTCTTTCCACACCGCGAGATAGGAAAAATCAGAGAATCCCATCTCCAGCGCTTCGAAAAATAAAAATGTGTGATGTTGCATTCCACACACTAGATTGACTGGGAGTTCTCAAGTGCACGTTCTAAAGTGGACGGCTGCCTGCAACGATTCATGTTCACGGTTGACCCGTGGGCCATGCCCCCGGCCCTCTTTCGGGGGGGGAGATGTGACGTACAGCAGGACGCACACGACATAAAGGCAGATAGCAATCAGAATGAACGTCTGCGTAGCTCAGTTGGTAGAGCGACTTGTTCCGGAATAAGCGGACTCGGGTCCGAATACCGGCGTAGACCAAAAAATGACGGAGAAATGTACTTCGTTATAGGCTCCACATACCGGGGAACACCTTCCAGCACCTTATTGAAACACTCCCAGCACGTTTAGTTGCTGTCCGCGCTGCATACGGCGGTTACTCTCGATGTTAGCTGGTAGTCACAATAATGTGAGTCGACCGTGTATTAATCTTTTAAACTAATTTCACTCTGCTTTCACTCTGATTACAAACTAATTTCACCCTGTTTCATAATCTGTACAATTCCGTAGTGGAGGATCATCAGAGTTTAATGAGTTCATTATATTTTATTGCCTCCTTTTGGCTTTTCATTTTTGATTCATCACTCATCAGTTGTTATGAGATTATTTTTTTGTCTTTCCTTACTGTTTTGGTCCAACTGCTGGATCCTTTTTTATTTGTGTGTGTGTGTGTGTGTGTGTGTGTGTGTGTGTGTGTGTGTGTATCATTGAGGATGGTCACTGGTTTTGATTAGTACGTTTTGGAACTTTCTATTGCAATTTATGTTTTCGTTACCGCTAAGTTTCTTTTTCAGTTGTTACTGGGTTCATTTCCATCTGGTTCGCATTACCAGGCGAATCCAATAGTGTGGCTTGTGTTTTCTTTTTGTTCTTGTCGTTTCTTTTTTTTTTTTTTTTTTTTGCCCACTAATAAATGTGTAATGGTATGTTACGTTGTGCAAATAATACGAGTTTCGTTGAATTTTATACATTGAGCCTTTTGGGTGGGTGTATGTTTTTTTCCACATAGTATGCGATTTAATATTTCTTTGACTTCGTAATGCTCCTGTCTCAATGGGTTTTGTGTTATTTCATCATGTTGACTTATTCTTTGAACAGTTTCGCATTACCTGTCGTACTGCAACCATTGCCACATTTGAACCATTAATTTCCACCGTATGCACTCTTGGACTACACTCGTTGTCCAGGTGCATCCAAATAGTGTGTTGCTGCAAATAATATTAGTTTCGTTGAATCTTTGTACGTTGAACCTCTTGGGATTGTGTGTATACTTTCCCACGAAGTGTACGATTTTATAATTTCTTGGACAACGTGTAACGTACCAGGAGATGTGACGTACCTGCCAGAAAGAGGCAGATAGGAATCAGAATAAAACGTCCGCGTAGCTCAATTGGTAGAGCAACTTATTCCGGAATGAGGGGACCCGGGTTCGAATCCTGGCGCGGATAAAAATGACGGAGAAATTCACTTCGTTATAAACGTAATACTCTTGTCTCATTTTCGTTTAGTGTCTATCCATCATGTTGAATCATGGTCAGACCGGTTTTGTGTTATCTAATGTTGTGCGATCATTTTCATCTTTCTACCATTAATGTTCTTCCTGTGCACTCTTGGACAGAAACTGTTGTATAATTAATGTAGTGGTGCATACCCAGATTATACACTATCTACCAACAAGTAATTGGACACCCTGCAATCGACGATATCTGCGATCCTGCTACACGTCACGGCCGCCGCCGTTAAATGTCGTGTGGGAAACATCAACGCAACCTCTCGCATGCAAGATGCCACGCAGTTCGGAGCTCTCTGATTTCGAGAAAGGTGTAATCGTCGGGTATCACAGAAATGGCCGATCCATACGTGACATATCCAGAGAGTTGAAGTACCCAAAATCAACAGTGACCTACGTGATTGGCAAGTGAAAGATGAGAGGTGACTGTCGGAATGTGTTCCGACCCGGCAGACCCACAAAACTGGTAGTTAGAGACCGACGGGTGTTGGCCAGAGAAATTCGGAAGAACCGCCCCAAATCGATGGGCCACATCCGCGAGGAGTTTCAACAGAGCATCCAGGAGTGTTCTTTAGATGAATACCATCCGTAAGGAAGCCCATCTGCTCGGTTATCATGGACGTGCTGCCGCCCACAAGCCTTTGATCACAAAGTCCATAGCGCTGCTCGGCTAACGTGGTGCAAAGAACGTCGACAGTGGACCGTTGAACAGTGGAAACAGGTTCTCTGGAGCGACGAATCAAGGTTCACCCTCTACCGTTCGGGTGGCAGGGTCTGGGTTTGGCGACTGCCTGGAGAACGCCTCCTGCCAGAATGTATTGTCCCAACTGTGAAGTTCGGCGGCGGTGGAATTATGCTGTGGGGGTGTTTCTCCTGGTATGGCAATGGACCCTTGGTCGCAATTCCTGGTAGACTCAACGCCGCGACCTACTTCACCATTTTGGAAACCATGCGTTTCCTACGTTGTGGCAGTTTTACGGGGTGGACCCATGTTACTTTCAGGATGACAATGCCAACTGTCATGTTGCGAGGTACACCATATCTTGGTATGGTGACAATGGGGTTGATCGAATGGACTGGTCTGCTCAGAGCCCGGACCTTAACCCTATCGAGCACCTCTGGGACGAGTTGGTGCGTCGACTTAAGGGGTGGTCCCACCGTCCGAAATTGGTGAAGGAACTGACCTGTTTTCTCCAAGCCGAGTGGAAGAAAATACCGCTAGCCGTCGTACAACGCTTGGTTGAGTGTATGCCCCAGAGGGTTACAGCTGTGATCGCCGCTCGTGGAGGATCCACTAACTATTGAAGGTGAATAAACTTCGTTTTCCTTTGCTATCACAGGTGTCCAATTATTTGTATTTAGATAGTGTATAAGGGTCGCCCAAATGAGACTGAGACTATGTTTTTGCCTTAAGGGTATAATGGGTAGAATATGTAAACATACGGGAAATAAGAGTGATACATTGGCAAACTACCCGCTTCACATATTCGCCTTGTCTTTTCAAGCAAATGTCCCTGGGCGGCACGATATTTTGAATACCCTTAGCTAAGAACGTCCCTGGTTGGCTGTGGAACCAGTCTTCAACAGCGTCCTGGACTTCAGCGTCGTTAGCTAAACGGCGTCTTATGAGAGCTTTTTTCAGTGGCCCGAAGATGTGGTAGTCTCACGGCGTCAGATCGGGACAATGCGAGTGGGGATGGTCGGCGATCGCCCAGCGGGAAGTCTGCAGCAAATCTTGGCACACTGTTGCCACGTATGAGCGTGCGTTCTCGTGCAGCAGAATAACCCCATTTGACAACATACCGGGTCACTTTCGCTTAATGGCCACTTTGTGGTTGCGTAACGTATTGCAGTATGTGGTTGCTTTGATCGTACTGCCTGCGTCCAGCCAATCCAACAGCAATGGGCCATTCTCATCGAAGAAAACCGTGAGCATCACTTTTCTAGCTCTTAAGGAAGACAGAGCTTTTTTGGAGCGTGGAGAGTTGGGATGCCGCCATTCCATACTCATATGTTTTGTTTTCTGATCTTTTAGTTACTGCAATTTACTGCCATGTATAAATATTCCGACCCCGAAGATACATTCCATAAGAAAGAAAAACTCCTGAGTTTTACTAGAGCTCCAGCGGAGAGACCTGATCCACCACGGTGGCGCAGTGCTCTAAGCAATGGCTTCTGATTCTTCGCCCAGAGAGGCGGTCTGGGTTCGAATCCAAGATAAGGCATGGATGTTTGTGTTTTTCTTTTGGCACTGGCTCTCTCTGTGTAAATTGGTCATTTGACATACTGTGTACCATGTTTGATATGCACTAGTTCTCTATGTGTTACTTGATCAACAGTGGCTCTCTCTGTGTAAATTGGTCATTTGACATACTGTGTACCATGTTTGATATGTACTAGTTCTCTATGTGTTACTTGATCAACAGTGGCTCTCTCTGTGTAAATTAGTCATTTGACATACTGTATGCCATGTTTGATATGTACTAGTTCTCTATGTGTTACTTGATCAACAGTGGCTCTCTCTGTGTAAATTGGTCATTTGACATACTGTGTACCATGTTTGATATGTACTAGTTCTCTATGTGTTACTCGATCAACAGTGGCTCTCTCTGTGTAAATTGATCATTTGACATACTGTGTGCCATGTTTGATATGTACTAGTTCTCTATGTGTTACTTGATCAACAGTAGCTCTCTCTGTGTAAATTGGTCATTTGACATACTGTGTACCATGTTTGATATGTCCTAGTTCTGTATGTGTTACTTAATCAACAGTGGCTCTCTCTGTGTATATTTGTCATTTGACATACTGTGTACCATGTTTGATATGTACTAGTTCTCTATGTGTTACTTGATCAACAGTGGCTCTCTCTGTGTAAATTGGTCATTTGACATACTGTGTACCATGTTTGATATGTACTAGTTCTCTATGTGTTACTCGATCAACAGTGGCTCTCTCTGTGTAAATTGATCATTTGACATACTTTGTGCCATGTTTGATATGTACTAGTTCTCTATGTGTTACTTGATCAACAGTAGCTCTCTCTGTGTAAATTGGTCATTTGACATACTGTGTACCATGTTTGATATGTCCTAGTTCTGTATGTGTTACTTAATCAACAGTGGCTCTCTCTGTGTATATTGGTCATTTGACATACTGTGTACCATGTTTGATATGTACTAGTTCTCTATGTGTTACTTGATCAACAGTGGCTCTCTCTGTGTAAATTGGTCATTTGACATACTGTGTGCCATGTTTGATATGTACTAGTTCTCTATGTGTTGCTTGATCAACAGTGGCTCTCTCTGTGTAAATTGGTCATTTGACATACTGTGTACCATGTTTGTATGTACTAGTTCTCTATGTGTTACTTGATCAACAGTGGCTCTCTCTGTATAAATTGGTCATTTGACATACTGTGTGCCTTGTTTGATATGTACTAGTTCTCTATGTGTTACTTGATCAACAGTGGCTCTCTCTGTGTAAATTGGTCATTTGACATACTGTGTACCATGTTTGATATGTACTAGTTCTCTATGTGTTACTTGATCAACAGTGGCTCTCTCTGTGTAAATTTGTCATTTGACATACTGTGTACCATGTTTGATATGTACTAGTTCTCTATGTGTTACTTGATCAACAGTGGCTCTCTCTGTGTAAATTGGTCATTCGACATATTGTGTGCCATGTTTGATATGTACTAGTTCTCTATGTGTTACTTGATCAACAGTGGCTCTCTCTGTGTAAATTGGTCATTTGACATACTGTGTACCATGTTTGATATGTACTAGTTCTCTATGTGTTACTTGATCAACAGTGGCTCTCTCTGTGTAAATTGGTCATTTGACATACTGTGTGCCATGTTTGATATGTACTAGTTCTCTATGTGTTGCTTGATCAACAGTGGCTCTCTCTGTGTAAATTGGTCATTTGACATACTGTGTACCATGTTTGTATGTACTAGTTCTCTATGTGTTACTTGATCAACAGTGGCTCTCTCTGTATAAATTGGTCATTTGACATACTGTGTGCCTTGTTTGATATGTACTAGTTCTCTATGTGTTACTTGATCAACAGTGGCTCTCTCTGTGTAAATTGGTCATTTGACATACTGTGTACCATGTTTGATATGTACTAGTTCTCTATGTGTTACTTGATCAACAGTGGCTCTCTCTGTGTAAATTGGTCATTTGACATACTGTGTACCATGTTTGATATGTACTAGTTCTCTATGTGTTACTTGATCAACAGTGGCTCTCTCTGTGTAAATTGGTCATTCGACATATTGTGTGCCATGTTTGATATGTACTAGTTCTCTATGTGTTACTTGATCAACAGTGGCTCTCTCTGTGTAAATTGGTCATTTGACATACTGTGTACCATGTTTGATATGTACTAGTTCTCTATGTGTTACTTGATCAACAGTGGCTCTCTCTGTGTAAATTGATCATTTGACATACTGTGTGCAATGTTTGATATGTACTAGTTCTCTATGTGTTACTTGATCAACAGTGGCTCTCTCTGTTTAAATTGGTCATTTGACATAATGTGTACCATGTTTGATATGTACTAGTTCTCTATGTGTTACTTGATCAACAGTGGCTCTCTCTGTGTAAATTGGTCATTTGACATACTGTGTGCCTTGTTTGATATGGATATGTACTAGTTCTCTATGTGTTACTTGATCAACAGTGGCTCTCTCTGTGTAAATTGGTCATTTGACATACTGTGTACTATGTTTGATATGTACTAGTTCTCTATGTGTTACTTGATCAACAGTGGCTCTCTCTGTGTAAATTGGTCATTTGACATACTGTGTACCATGTTTGATATGTACTAGTTCTCTACGTATTACTGGATCAACAGTGGCTCTCTCTGTGTAAATTGGTCATTTGACATATTGTGTGCCATGTTTTATACGTACTAGTTCTCTATGTGTTACATGATCAACACTGGCTCCCTCTGTGTAAATTGGTCATTTGACATACTGTGTACCATGTTTGACATGTACTAGGTATCTATATGTTACGTCTGCAACACTGGCTCCCTTTGTGTAAATTGGTCATTTGACATACTGTGTACCATGTTTGACATGTACTAGGTATCTATATGTTACGTGATCAAGACTGGCTCCCTTTGTGTAAATTGGTCATTCGACATACTGTGTACAATGTTTGATATGTACTAGTTCTCTATGTGTTACCGGATCAACACTGGCTCCCTCTGTGTATATTGATCATTTGACATACTGTGTACCATGTTTTAAAATGTCTATACTAGTATGCGTCTGCCTGTATATGACAATATATCGGTGAAACCAAGTCCAATAAATAATTATTTTTTTAAACCTCAAATCAAACAAAAAAAAGAGACCTGAAACAACATTAGCGCCTGTCACATGATACCAATCCAGAGGTTATCAAACCTGTTAGAAAGTTGAAACTCTAAAAAATATAAGCTGCAGTTAATTTGTTAATCATATAAGCAGCAGTTTAAGTTCAAAAAAATAAATTTTAGTTGTGTTATTTTCGAGTAAAAATTACCGCCGTAAGTATTTAAAGTACAATCTCTGGCCCGTCTATAATTTACGGACTTTTGTTTTTTTAGGAAGGGACAGGAACAGAGACACCAGACAAACACACCACTTATGCTTTTTTGGGAGTCGAACCCGGTGCTGTCTATTGGACAGACGCCCTACGCTTCTTAATATTTGGCCACCAGGCTTCACAAACTGTTTTCAGTTAGCTGTGAGGAAAAGTCCTTTTGGCAGGTGGTGAAGCTCAGAGCCACGCCTTTTTGTTCCGGAGCCAATTGTTCTACTAACTAAACTACACCAACGAAGCTTACCGTTGCAATTTCGCCGTCTTGACATATGCACCACCTCTGAGGTATAGGTATGTCACACATATCCCCTCTCCCTTTCACGAAATCCGCAGGTTTCGAGTCCGCTGCGAACCATGTTTAAAGGAGCTCACTGCACAACAAAGAATTCTGATTAATTCTAGATGATGTGTGGAAGAAATATCGCACATTTTTCAAGCGTTGAAGAAGCTGTTTTCATTAATTCCGAACGATGTGTGGAAGAAATATCATGCATTTTTTAACCTCACGAACAGGAGATTCACTTTCTGTTCGGGTATTAATGCGAAGAAAAGTCCTTTTTGCCGTTGGTGGAGTTCGAACTCACGCCCCCTCTCTCCAGAGCCAGTTGTTCTTCCAGCTAAACTACACCGTCGAAGCTTATCGTTGCAACTTTGCCGTCTGTACATGTGCGTAAACTCTGAGGTTGGTACCTCACAATTATCTAAATGAAACTTAACTTTGTGACTCCTTCTCTGTGACTCATCCCATCCTGGTCGTCCCACTGGCCGATCACAGTCTCATACAATGATGATTGGTCCAATGCCGATTAGTCTAGTGCCGATTCGTCTAATGGTACGACTGGCCCAATGCCGATTCGTCCAATAGTATCATCCTACCAACGCCAAATTTTATTTTAAAGAAGGGAATAACAATTTAAGTTATTCTCCTCTATATATCCTTTTGAAAAATGATAATTTGAAACCATTTCATATACCTGGTAAAAGGCACTCAACGGAACATTTCTCAACTCTTTACAAGGCACCCAGGCTGCTGGACTTTCTAGAATATTTTAAGTTACAACCTAGATATTTGGCATTTGTAAACATTTTATAAAACCTAATCAAAGGCATTCAGCGGATTATTTCTCAACTATTTATAAGGCACCTAGGCCGCGGACCTTGTTAGAACATTTTATGTTTCCACCTAGATATTTGGTACTTGTAAACATTTTATAAAACCAAATAAAAGGCACTCAGCGGATTATTTCTCAAAGCCTTTTCAGCTCTATAGAAGGCACCTAGGTCGCGAGCCTTTTGACAAAATTTTAAGTTACAACTTAGATATTTGGTATTTGTAAGCATTTAATAAAACCTAATAAAAGGCACTCAGCGGATCATTTCTCAGCCCTTTACAAGACACCTAGACGGAGGGTCTTGAATTAATATATAGTGCCTAAATAAAAGCCCAATATTATTAACGTAACGTGATGTGTAAACGTTGTGAATATGACAGCGGTAGAATAAAAACTGTTGAAAAGGCCTAGGGCCTATGAATTAGTATTTAGTGCCACAGTAAAGGCGCAATATTATTAACTTGATTTGATGTGTAAAAGCTGTGAATATGATATCGGTAGAATAAAAAGTGGAAAAAAGCCTAGGTCCGAACCCCGTCCAGTTTTCCAGTGGCCACTTAACCGAACCCCACTGTATGCTACAAACAGAACCGGGAAACTAGTCGTTTCTATTATTTAATGCAAGAGAGAAACATCGAAGTTGTTTGAACGGCTCGTAGATCAGCAGCTTCATAGGGCAGCGAGGACAGTATAACAAGAAAAAAGTGATTCCAACCAGAATATTGCGCACAAAATGTAATACTATTTTACATTCTATGGATTATTGGTACTTATATCGAAGACAGAATCAGAACGGATGAAATTTGTTTCGTACGAGTAGCACTTCGGACAGATCAGACGGAATTGGACCAATTGACATTGGACGAATCGGTTTTGGACTAATCGTACCTTTGGACTAATAGTCCATTGAACGAATCAGTATTGGACGAATCGTACCTTTGGACTAATTATCCATTGGACGAATTTCCCTTTGGACGAATCGGCATTGCACCAATCGGCATTAGACCAATCGACATTGGACTAATCGGCATTGAACTAATCGTCGTTGGACGAATCGTACCAAACCCGGCCGAGCTGTCTGAAGTGTCGGCTTCGGATCATTTGTCCGAGATGTCCCGGGTTCAGGTCCCAGAAAAGGCATGAATGGTGCCTTTGTCCGATGGCGGTGGCTCTCTCCTTTCCCTGGAACCAGTAGCACTAAATTATAGATGGGCTTCAAGCTCCCATAGCGCTGAACTACTCATGGTGGTCGATAAAAACCCTCCCAACCCCCACGAAGAAACGATCACAACAACCCTGTGTTCCTAAGTTAATTAAAAAACCCCCTCCAGTTCTAGCACGAATATCAATCATTTTAATTTATTTTTTCCCTTCCGTTTCTTTTATTTTCATACTCTCTTCTACTTCTTCTTGTTTCTTCCTTTTTGTTGTTGTTGGCATAATTTTAACACAGCATATATCAAACGAAGCCTCCTTGTTTCCGCACAACAGAAAAATAATCTCGAGCGTAATCCAAAAAGAATCAATTGAATTGTTTTTGTCGCAAGAATCCTGGAGTTATACAAAACCGATAACTATTTTCCGATGAACTAATTTCGCTCCTGAGAAAATGGAAATCTGTTGAACTGAAATAAATATTGGTGAAGAAGAGTTCATTTCGAAAAACGTCTGACAGGCTAGCACGCGGTAGCAAATTTGACGCAAAACTCAAGAGAAACGAGATGAATTGAAGAAAAGAGAGAAAGAAAGAGTATGGACGAGCAGATATTTTATTTCGAATAAGAAAATATTTATTTCCTCTAACTATATTCACAATCAATTATTCTACGTGTTCAGTTACGCATGTTAGCTTCAAAATTTAGTGTTCCAGCTGTTGAGTCCTGGACCCGAATGAAGACTTTAACCAATAATTGAGTGAGAACATCACAATACTTCTTACTACAGTATTCAGTACCCCAAAGCTCTGTGCCAGTGTAACCTAAGACTTTAACCTTGATTTATTTCTTTACCATTTACGACCGATATGCAACCTAAGAATCAAAAATCATAAAGTACTGCCGAAGAGAATGTTTCAAGAAATGCCACGTCAGAAGGAAAAATAAGATTAAGGAAGAAATCATCTAAAAGAAAGAAACAAATCTGCAATTAGTATAATAGAAGAAAAACTCAGATTACACGAACTTCTATTGTTCCAGGTCTAGTTTTCCAGTTTGCGGAAAATATACGAAGTTTATCGAGTCGAATACAACACATTACAAATCTTTATTGAAATCACTGTCTTTTAAAGAGAAGTTTTACATGAGAGACCCTTGAAACTTGATGCATAAAAGGTATTGGCAAAAAGGAAACAGAGATATATTGATAGATACTAAAAGGTACGGCTGTAAAATAACAAACTGTGCTGGTGACAAACGAAAAGCTCGCTGCAGGTTAAAGGTGAGTGAGAAGCCATTGACTTTCAATTGCCCGTAACTGGAAAAGTAAAGTTCACTTCAATCTGTTAGGATCTATGACACTTCTCAATGACTTGTCGTTTATCGCGCGTCAAGAAAATACGTAGTTCAAATTTCGAGCAACAGTTAAACGTTAAATTTCTGGTCATGTCAAATAAAACGCCTACCGAATCGTTTTTTATGTCAAGTGAGACGTACAGGATGATTGCACGTCACGTGAGAGTGTTTTTGCGTGGTGTAAGAGGTTCAGTGAAGACCGGGAGAGCACTGAAGACTACGGACGTCCGGGTCACCCAAGCAAGCACTTTAAGGACAAGAAAATGTGGACAAAATATGTGCAGTTCTTCGACATGATCGAAGACTGAATAACACCGCAGTATGATAGCAGAAATGGTAAATATTGATAAAGTGACTGTTAAGCAAATTTTATATGAAAATCAGAACAAGACAAAAGTTTGTACCAAGATGGTTTTGAAGATTTAGACGCCAGTAAAAAGGAAAATCGCAAGCTAATCTGTGCTGACATTCAGAAGCAAATTCAGGTGAACTCCAGTCTTTTAGAAAGTGTTATCGCTTGTGATGGAACCTGCATTTTTCAATACGAACGTGTATCGAAAAACTATCAATGCATTTGAAAAAACCAACGTCACCAAGAATAAAGAAAGCACGGCAAAGAAAGTCCAAGTTCAAGACCATGTTAATTGTTTTCTTGGATATTAAGGGTGTGATTTTCTCAGAGTGGGTTCCCGATGAAGCAAGAGTGAACCAGAATTGCAGCAAACAGGTTCTGGTAACTATGAGAGAGAGAGAGAGAGAGAGAGAGAGAGAGAGAGAGAAAGAGAGTCAGAACAAAGAGACCGCAGTTGTGGTAAAATGGCTTCTTTCTTCACCAGCGCAACACGTCAGCCCGTTCAGCACTGTCGGCGAATCAGTTTTCAGACAAGAAGCCCATCACAGCTCTTGAAAATTCTGCCTAATCGCCAGATTGGAGACCATTAGACTTTTCTGTTTTTCCTAAAGTCAAGTATGTACTTAACAGGAGCCATTTTGAGTCAGTTACTCTGGTGAAGAAGCGAGCGACCAAGTTTCTCAAAAGAACAGCACCAGGTGAGCTGCAGAATGCAGAAGTGCTTTGCCCAGTAGAAAATCCGAATGCAGCATTGTTTTGATGCGAAAGGGGACGATATTGAAGGTGATAACAGTCAAAAATATATGTTTCTTATTTAACTGACGTTACAGCGTCACTCTCGCAACTTAATAGCCATACCTCGTAATGTACACCTAAGTACAAAGTAGAGTAGCATTATTATGTGATTAAGAAACCGAAAATATATTAACGAAACTTTGGTTATACTTAACATAAATCAGATAAAAACAATTTTTTTAAAGCATTCAGAATTAGAAATATTTATCTACATTTTTGTTGAACGAAAATATAGTGACGTCAGTTTTGAGCAATAGTTCAAAAATTACGTATGGAAAATTCAGCAAATGAGCAGATGCTTTCTAAGTGATGTCAAACCACACATTACTTTGCTTCTTTACAAATTTGCGAACGTTAGATACATCAAATTTAACAAACGTAGGGGGAAAATTAACAAGAAAATGTGTGTGAAGGATTTCGCTTATAATGAACACGTTTCCTTAAACTAAAGGAACATGTGGAAACATAGAAACACAGTCTGCGTTATTGTTCCGTACGGGACTTAATTTGAAAATCCCGGCCAGATTCGGGCCCGAACTTTAAGTACACTGCTCGGCCGGGCCCGCTTGATACTCTCATCAAGCATTTTCAGCCACTGATTGCAAATAACAATAGGCTTCTCGTACATCAGGGGGTCGCCATCCTAGTGACGCAGGGAACTTAGCGCTGGCTTATGACTATTCGTTCGTGAAGGGAATTTTTCTTCTACAGATGTGGAATAACAAGAGGAGATAGAGTTAGAAATGAAATTATAGGAGAAAGAACAGGAATAACAGATATTACAAAAATAATGAAAGAATCAAAATGGAAATGGGCTGGACATGTGTGAAGGCTAAAAAATGAAAGATGGACATGATTAATAACAGAAGAGATGAAAGGAGACGAAGAGGGCGCCAGAGAATAAGATGGAGAGATGACCTTTAGAAATTTAGATGTGCTAAATGGTGAACTGAGGTTAAGGATCGAGAAAGTTGGAAAAGACTGGGAGAGGCTTATACCCAACAGTGGGTGTAAACAGGCTAAGGAGAAGAAGAAGAAGTAAATGGAATGCAAGGTAAAGAGACATGTCATTTCTCATAGGAATTCCTCCCACAGATGATTTGATTATACAGGGTGCATAGAAAAGTACCTTTAGCCTGGAATAACTTGCGAACGGAGAGAGGTACAGCTATGCAAGTGAGATAACGGTATAGTAATGCGACTACACCCGATTGAATGCGACTAATAGCAGCACCCCTAGTGGCGAAATGCGAAAGTTAGCCATTGCAAATTAAAAAGAAAAAGAGATAGAGCAAAATTTCTAATTACAAAGTTGTAGAGCATCAATTAATTAGTACAAAACGACATTTGTTTTACGCGAATAAGATAAATTGTTGCCTGAATACCCTAAAACGTCCGAAATCGATGCGCGACCTTTTGTGTGAACGTTTGAAGGCAACAGGTATAGGTGTAAGCACATGCACACAATTTATTGCATAATAACGTACTTATGTCAATACAGTTTGATGACGACAGAAAAAACAAAAACAGAAAAGGCAAACTGGCGCACAGTGATAAAAGGTTAATGTCGAGTATGTTCGAAGAGTTCGCCATTGCCCACGATACACATTTGTATTCGTGAAAGTAACTGTGCATGCACATTCCTCAGCATCGAAGGTGTCACACTATTGCAAGCATCTGTAACACGACGACGTAGATCCAGCAGACTTGTAGGCGCTATTGCATAACCTGATTTTTTACGTAACCCCAGAAATCCAAGCTCTCCATTCTCACACAGCGTACGTAGAACTAAACTTCTGATCAGGGTATATCCTGCTACTGGTTTTTATATCGTAGGTACGGTACAACGTAACAATCTGCATTTGCATATGGCTACATTTGCGAAATGTGAATATGCAGATTCGAATCGTCGCGCATCGATTTCGGACATTTTAGAGTAATCAGGCAACAATTTATCTTATCCGTGTGCAACAAATGTCGTTCTGTACTGATTAATTGATGTTCTACAACTTTGTATTTGGTAATGTTGCTCTATCTCTTTCGTTTTCGATTTGCATGGGCCAACTTCCGCATTTCGCCACCAGAGGCGCTGCTATGCTATCGGTTGCATTAGATCGGGCGTAGTCGCTTTACTATACCGTTATCACACTTGCATAACTGTACCTCTCTCCATTCGCAAGTTATTCCAGGCTAAAGGG
Organism: Macrothele yani; assembly: GCA_039090855.1. Taxonomy (NCBI): domain Eukaryota; kingdom Metazoa; phylum Arthropoda; class Arachnida; order Araneae; family Macrothelidae; genus Macrothele; species Macrothele yani. The sequence continues at coordinate 47,961,644 of CM077029.1, forward strand.
ACTTTCCTACGCACCCTGTATAATTTTGTTGCAAATGTAAATGCTTTCCGTTTCTACGCGTAAATATAAATAAGGTAGATAGATCTTGATCCTCAAATATGTTAACAAATACTCCGAACTTCCGCATCTGCACTGTAGCAACGACTCGCGCCAGAAGCTTGTTTTGTTTTCTGTTTCGTGAAGCTGAAAACTCTGTTTACGTAAACATTTTCGGAACAGAGTTTTTAGCATATAACAGTCATGTGTTTTTGTCACCAATGTCGTAGTGAAAACGGACTTTGATTTCAACCTTTAAAGAAATAAACCGTCCAGACTCTTTGGTATCAGCTATAATTTATCAATGCCTCCTATGGCGGATTGTATGCTTCGTTTCACTCAGTGAACTTCGCCGTCTGATTATTTAGCAAGTCAGTCTTCGCTTTGTAAGACTAAATGTTTTCTTCTCCAAATCCATGAGAAAAATACTAAACCATTCATTATACGACCAAGCCCGGAATTTTTTTATTTAACTGATGAAAAAGAAAAAAAAAAAGAAACACCGGTTCAGCCTGGGGCCGAGCCGGGATTGGGCTTTCTGGGCTGGGCAAGGCAGTGCTGACGGCTAGTATGCCTACAAAACTTATTGATATATCATATAATATAATTAAAGATTTACGAAAACTAACAAACGTTTTTCACAGAGAATGCAACCTTATGGGAAAGGAAATTTTTAAATCGACTTTTAGGAGCACAGAAACGATTGCAAATGGAAGTATATTCAATTGGCTTATACACTGAGTGGCCACTTTATTATGACCACCTGACAGTTTTAAGCAAATGAGCTATGGCTGTACGCTGTTGCCGCTAGAGGGCGAGGCTAATATAAATAGGAAAATCTTAGTGCTTGCGACAGTAGTAGAGGTGGTTTTTGGTGACAAGATGGGTAAAAAAATGCGATTTGACGGACTTTCAACGTGGGATGATTGTAGGATCTTGGAGCCATGGAGCGAGTATCACCGAAACCGTCGCATTCGTGAAACGTTCCATAGTAGCTGTTGTTAAAGTGTTTAAAGACTGGGCTGTCAGCCAAAAACTGGGTTTCTACGTGCAAAGTGTGGTCGGGAATCAACCAGTGACAGCTCGTGCGGAACGGAGAGTGTCCAGACTGGTAACAGACAACAGAAGGGAAACAGTGCAGCAAATTACAGACCATCTTAATCAAGGATCCCTCAATTGATCTCTGTACACACTGTTCGCCGTACACTGCATCGGATGGGATATGGACGCCGAAGGCCTGTTTGAACATCTTTGCTGTCTGCAGTTAACTAGAGAAAACGTCCCCAGTTCAAACAGGAGCACAAGAATTGGACAGTCGGTAATTGAAAACAAATTATGTGGTCCGATGAATCACGTTTTCAGTTGCACCATGCCGATGGCCGAGTGAGAATTTGGCGGAAACAGCACGAAAGCATGGAATCCAAATGCATTGCAACAACCCTTCAAGCTGGTGGAGGCAACGTTTTGGTTTGGGGAATGTTTTCCTGACATGCTTTGTGCCCTTTAATTCGTGTCTGACTGGCACATCATATCTAAATATCGTTGTGAACCAAGTGCATCCTTTCATGTGGATGGTTTATTCCAATGGCGATGGCTACTTTCAATAAGATAATGCGTCCTGCCATAGTGCTCGTATTGTACAGGATTGGCTTCAGGAACATGTCGGTGAGTTTACTTTGCTTAGATGGCCCTCACAATCTCCAACCTCATTGAGAATTTGTAGGATGAAGTTGAACGAGCCATCAGAGAGCTGGATCCACAACCCTGCAATCTCACACACTCCTGGAAAGTGCTATTCTCCAAGCATGGTCTCAGATTCCACAAACCACCTATCAACATCTCGTGGAGTCCATGCCACGAAGAATCGACGCAGTATTAAAGGCAAAAGGTGGCCCAACGAAGTAGTGAGGGGGTGGTCATAATAAAGTGGCCACTCAGTTTATAAGAAAACTGAATAACCGTAGAACAAAATTCACACAAAGCGGTATACTGATATAATTCTATTGAAATTAAATTTATTTTTTTAATTAAAAAATATTTTAACTAAAATGATTTAACAACTGACATGACTGTGGCGGACTTTTGAAACGATGAAAAGGAAACAAACACTTGAAACTCCCAGTGTAAAGACATTGCACCACTCAAAGTAGGAACTGGATGAAAGTCTTTGACATAGCAACTGGTATCCTAGAGGAATCATCCATTTTCGATACTTTAGAGGCGAACCTGTGACTTAAGATGTAAATATACACAGTCCTATCATAATAATATGACCAACCCTGGAATCACAGTGTACCTGCCCAGACGCGTCATAGTGCACGTGACAAGGTCGATCACACGGAGATATAAACGGCCGACCTGGACAGATGAGCCACAATGCGTCACTTGAGCACAATGGGCAGAGGTAGTGATTTGACAGACATTCAAAAAGGAATGCTGATCGGGTACCGCGCCAAGGATGAAAGCATCTCAGAAACAGCAGACTTCGTGAAATGATCGCTAGGTGCTGTAGTAAAGGTGTACCAAAAATGAATCGCTGGCACACTGAGTGTTTCCCGACGTAATAACTGTGGAATCCCAAAGGCCATCGTCCCCAGAGGAGAGCGTCGCCTCCGTCGAGCTGGTAAAGGACAGTCGCCGCGCAATAGTGCAGCTATTGACCACGGAAGTGAATGCAGGAGCACCCAGGTACGTGTCCCGATAACAGTATAGCAAATCCTGTTAAGCATGGGTGTCCGGATTCAACGCTGCGTCAAGGCGCCCATGTTAACATACAACGGCGCCTGCAGTTTGCATGGGACTAGCATCATTGAAAGAAAAGAAAAAGGTTTCCTTCTTCTACGAATCGAGGTTTTTACTCCACAGAACTGACGGTTGGTGGCGAATACAGCGTCAGACACACGAGAGCTAACACCCGGGCATCCTTGTCAGTGGTGTACAAGCCGGAGGTGGCATTGTGCATAGGAGATGTTTTCCTGGTATGACCTGGGACCGCTGGTACCACTGGATGGGCCCTGAACGCCAATGGTTACTTGTCCATTAAAGCTGACCACATCCATCCCTTCACGTTGGACGTTTATCCTTGTGGTGAAGGTGTCTGCCAACAGGACAATGAGCCCTACCGTACAGCCAAGGGGTGCGCGACTGGCTTCAGGAACACGACAACGATGTCTCCGTTCTTCCTTGGTGGGCGAAATCACCCGAACTCAATCCCATACATCACTTGTGGGATTACTTGGATCCACAGATTCACCATATCGACGCACAACCACGTCCTATCCGTTACCTCCATGCTCTGTTGCAGTCCGAATGGGCACGTGTACCGCGGGCAACCCTCCAGGGCCTCATTGCGTCCATGCCACGTCGCCTCGCCGCTGTCATCTGCGATAAGAGTGGTTATTTCTATATTAGGTAGGCGCTCACATTATTCTGATACGACTGTGTATATACACTATATTGAAAAAGTCACCGGACACCTAGAAGAGAAACACAACATAGTATTTTTTGACAAATATTAGTACGGTGTTAGTCCACCTTTAGCCTTAATGCATGCACTGACCGTTCTAGACATGCTTTCGACAAGGTATTGGAACACAGCGATAGGAATGCGCTTCCATTCAGTACATAATGCTGCCGCAAACTGCTGCTTAGTAGTAGGCCTTGGTTCCAAACTTCTTATGCGGCGCTCTAATTCATCCCATAGGTGCTCTATGGGATTAAGATCAGGGCTCTTTGCTGGCCAGTCCACACACAATACGGAATTATCGTTAAACTACGCTGTAACAGTCCTGGCTTTATATCTCGGTACATTATCCTGCTGGTACCAACAAGGCTCGGTTCCACAGTATTTCCACACAGTCGGTAGGGCATAACTGTCCAGAGCATCGAGGTAGACGTGCTGGTTAACAGGTTTGTCCACGATAACCAGTCGGCAGGGACCATACCACGAAAAATACCACCACACGAGTGCACACTGTGATAAATAGTGATCCTCCGACTACCACCATGCCCACACACGGCCATCAGACTGATGGATCGTGTATCTGGATTCATCAGTCCATAGGACCCATTTCCATTGATCTATGGTCGACGATAAATGTTCTTTACACCATGCTAAATGACGAGTAGTATTTCGAATGGAGATGAAAGGCTTATGAGTAGCCGCACGACCACGGCAACCCATGGAACGAAGTTCTCTGCGAATGGTACGTGTACATACCGAGGTTCCAGCATTTTTACTCATCTGTACACTGAGGTCTTGTGCAGTACTCCGTCGATTAGCTGTAACAAATCTCCTGAGGCTTCGACGTCCTCTATCACTGATTTTCTTTGGTCTGCTGGTACGTTTTACTACTTTAGGCACGCCTTGTGTCTTTCACTTATTATGTACGTCCAAAGCAGTTGACTTGGGTACGTTTAAACGCTTCTTGGTTTCTCTTATGGACAATCCACTAATATAACATCCAACAATCTTTCCTTTCTCAAAGTCGGATCTCTCCCGCCACGTCATTTTCACTCAACCTCACAGTGTGATATGATCGCGGTCAGCTGCAGGCTTGTTTTTGTACCAATCGCAGCTGTACCGCGCATCTTAACAAAGCAGCGGATCCGTTCATTTACGCTTGAAGGGGTGTCCGGTGACTTTTGTTAATGTAGTGTATGTTCGTCCCTTACAGGCAGGATTATGCATTGCTGAGTGGGCAGAGCTTTGGGTTTCTGGATAGCCGTCCGGGATGGGTCCGGTTAATAAGTGGAGTACTGAAGTCACTGTTAATGTGCCAACTCTTTCCCTCTATCCTCGCACAAATGATCCTTAATCGGTTCATATCTCTTATAGTCTTTATATCTCTTGATCTTTAACACCGAAATAAAGAAACGAAACTATTCATTAAAAAAAGTAAACAATATAAATGAAACTTTTCCTATATTAGACGCTTTCAAACAGAAAAAAGGATTTTTCCGTCTCCACATTTAAAATGGGACATGGCAATTCGAGAAAAGTTTTTGCATTAGCTCCTTAGCAGCAAAACTTGAACTGTTTGAAATACATGATTTGCGAATTGTTTCTCGTAGTGGATATTACATGGTACAAATATGCCTTTCCCAATCAGAATTTTAGAAGCGGAAATAAATTTACAAGGAGAAACTTGTTCTTATGTGCACTAGCGACAGAACTCTGCAGTAATGAGAGTCAGAAAATATGCGCTAGACATTGGTCATAATTGAAAGTATCTGAATCAAAAAGAATTTTTCAAACAGGCGTTTTAGAAGCAGTGATATCAGGGAAATCGCAATTTCCCTTTACCCTCCCTAGCGGAAAAACTACGCGTTTCTTTGAAAATTTCTTCAATCGGATATTTAGAAGCAATAGAATGCATTTTTAATTCGATAGCCTCTACGCTCACGCCCAGTAGTGGCGAATATTCGCATCGAAAAATGGCCGGAAAGCGAGGATCATCGATTCTCATATTTTGAATCTCCCAAAGCAGGAAGAAAGTTGCAAGTCGAACTAAATAGTTGAATATATATTGTTTCTACAGACTGACTGAAATAAAAAGAGATATAACAAGCATGTACCTCTTTCACAAAAGACGTGTTCTTAATAAAATGCACGTCTAATTTTTCGTTAGTGAAAGATATCAATCAGTCCAATTATTTATTTACCAGCTTGATTTTAAATAAAATAATTAATCTTAGTGAAGTATTAGTTTTTTTAGATCTGCACCACTCTTTAATACTGAGATTTCTGTTCTTTTGAAACTCATTCGAAAATAATATAACTTATTTTACTCAAAAATGTCGTGACATTACAAGAAATTCATTTACACGCAGTACATACTAAAAATTCGCACATTTCCGTAATGCGTCCGAAAGAAATCATTAGAATCCTATTATCCACATATCTGAAATTTCGAGGCACCATTTAATTCAATTATCAAGAGAAAAGTAGTCTTCAGCATCGAGAATAATTCAGTACCCTGAAGTTAATCCAGGGAATTTTCAGCTTTCCCTTCTCTATGCAGTTTCTTTTTTAAACCTTATTTTTCTGATGAATTTAAAACCTCAAATGCTGAATGTAACGATAATGAAGTCTTTTTTTCGAACACAACACGCAAGTAATTTGGCGCATAGCTCAGAGTGAATCAATTGAATATTCTTCGTTAGAATCCAACAGTTATACAAATCTGATAACTATTTCTGATGAATTAATTTCGTTTTTGAGAAATGAAAGTCTGAGATAAATTTCGGTGAAAAAGTGTTCAACTCCAAGAAACGAGGCATGCAGTATGGAATTTGTCACAAAAGCTAATAAGAGCATGCGAAGATAAAAAGAAATAACGTGGAAAAAGAGCACGCTAGTTTGAATAACGAAACATATTTTTATAACAATACTCGTAGGCAGTTGGGTAGAAAGTGTGCTTTTGTGTGCCAAACTTTTAACTTAGCTTCGCTAAAGCTGCATCTCTTAAGTTGTTTGGAACTGGTAACTTTAACCAATAATTGTGAAAAAAAAAAACGTAGAAAATACCATTGATCAACGCCTAGGTAATTCGAACCCCCTGCAAATGCATTAAAGTATGTTCATGGCGCTTATTATGAAACATTTAGTAGCTACACTTTATGATCAAAAGTATCCGGACACCCATTTCGAGTACTGGATTAGCCAATATGCAGGGTGTCCACAAAGTCTCTTTACAACTGTTGCGCATTTATTACGGTTATACTGCATGAGATAGACAAATGTGGTTGAGCACATAAGTAAGAGTAAAGACTAAAGTTTTTTCTACCTCATTACAAAAGCTCAATATGCGCACCATTAGCTGCGCGTAGAACATTTAGCCAAAGCTCCAGTTCCAATCATGTGCGCTGCTGCATGTCCTCAGAAATGGTCGAAATGTCATTGTTGATTTTCGATTTCAGGTCATCGATGTCCTGCACCTTTGTCCGATACACGATATTCTTCATATATCCCCATACAAAAAAGTCCAGAGGTGTAATGCCGGGGGAACGGGATGGCCATGTAATTGAACCATCCCGTCCAATCCACCTCCCAGTGAATTTTGTCTTTTTAGCCCCGAATGTGCCGTCCCCAATGTGGTGGCGCACCGTCCTGTTGGAATAACATTATTGATTGAAGGCCCTCCAACTGTTGCACAACATACTGACGTAAAACATCCAGGCAAACATCTGCCGTCACTGTTTTCTTACTGAAGAAAAATGGTCCAAGGCTTCGGTTATGCATAACACCGCACCGCAAGTTCTCTTTAGTATTGTCTCTCGCAAGTTCCATAAACGCATGAGGATTTTCAGAACCGCAAATCCTGATATTATGTCTGTTTAACTGCCCAGAGACATGAAAAATTTCCTCATCCGTAAAACAAGCATGTGTGAGAAAATTGAGGTCTTCGCTCAGTCTATCCAGCATCGTTACTGCGAATTCTTTTCGTCGTGGTTTATCGTTCGCCTAAAGTGCTTGTAACAGTTGCACTTTGAATGCATATAAGCGTAGATGTCTATGTATCACTTTGTGCACCGTGGACTGAGGCATTTGCAGTTCTCTGGAAGTAGAACGAATGGACTTCTTCGGGCATCGTGAAAATGAATCACGAACAGGTTCGATGCCTTCGTTCGATGTTCGTGGGCGGCCACTAGGATCTTGATCCAACACGGACCCAGTCTCCATGAATTTCTGGTGCCATTGGCGGATACTAGAACGGAATGGCGAGGTTTTTCCCATACTTAGTCCGGAAATGCTACGTTTGTAAATCAGATTTTGTTTCGATGATCCAACAGACGCACTGCGCTCTCTCTTCTGGAGACCACATTTTCATAGACCAGCACTTGCTACGTCAGTGAAGGACCTATAACAAAAAAACGATAATGTCAATTAAAACTTTGACATTTACAGTATATTATACAACAAATTACATGAACTTACATAGCACAGAGTGTCCGTAATTAATGTGCAAATTTTTAAAGAAGCTTTGTGTACACTCTATACATCATAGCCATGGCCCATACAGGTATAACAAGAAAGATGACACCGAATTTTCGGGTGTATTAAGCACGTCTTTTGAATCCGTTCTGACGCAAATTAAATTTATCAAAGCTATTCAAAGTCAATGGAACCGGTATGGAAAACAATAGTATCTGACGGAAGAAAGAAGTTTTCCAATCGGGTTTTTAATCCCTCAGACATTGCTGCAAACGGAATCGTGAGCTTACGCCCTCTGGCTGCAGACTTGTGCGTTAAGAAAAACATGAATTTATGTGAGGAACATTTCGCATCGGAAACGCTCTCCAACACCGAAACAATTATTCAAATCGGACTCTTAGAAACAGAGATATCGACAAAAATAATATGTGACTTTAAGTCACGTGGTGGGAAAACCATGCATTATTTTAGGAAGAAATTAATCTCAAAAAGGTTTTTCCATATGAGCGGTATCGGTCCAAGAAAAAAAATTAGTCGAGTTTTCAGGATCCCAGATTTTGCTACAAATACATCAGAAGCACAATTTAACACTTATGCCCCCTCGTGGCAAAACGATTCTTTACCAAACATTAGAAATTATTTGAATTTTTTTTTCCATCAGGTCTTGTATACGATACAGCAGAAATTTTCAAATCGGAGTTTTAGAAGTAGAAATAACGCAGAAAACGCAATTTACTTTTGTGCCCCCTTGCGGAAAGTCTATGATTTACTTAAACATTTTGAATTTATGGGAAAAACATTTCGAACCGGAAACACTATCCAACAGAGAAGGAATTTTTCAAATCGGACTCCTAGAAGTTGAGATATTGACAAAAATAAGATATACATCTATGCCCCCTGGTGTAGAAACCATGCATTATTTCAAGAAGAAAATGTTCCTAAACGGTTTGCCGACATGAGTAGTATCGGTCAACAAACGACTTTTTTTTCAATGGAGATTTTGGAAGCTCATGTTTTGCTGAAAATACATCAGAAGCGGAAATTAAGACTTACGCCACCTGGTGGCCAAAACTTTTTAAAAAAATTAGAAATTATGTGCGAAGGATTTCCCATTAGGCGCTGTATCCGGTGCAGAAAGAATTTTTCAAATCGGAGATTTAGAAACAGAGATATAGGTGGAAAGCAATTTATCTCTACGCCCCTTAGCGGAAAATCTATGAATTACTTGAAAAGTTTGAAATTGTATGAAAAACATGTCACACTGAAAACAATATCCAACAAAGAACGAATTTTTCAAATCGGACTCCCAGAAGTACAGACATTGAGAAAAATAAGATATACATCTACGCCCCCTGGCGGAGAAACTATGGAATATATTAAGACCAAAAATATTCCGAAAAGGTTTATCGATGTAGGTGGCATCAGTCCACGAAACAATTTTTTCAATCGATACTTTAGAAGCTCAGATTTTATGTCAAATACATCAGAAGCAAAAATTGACAGTTACGCCCCCTTGTGGCTTAGGTATTCTTTACCAAAAATTAGAAATGATATGCAAAAGATTTTCCATCAGGAGGTGTGTCCGCTGAAGAAAACATTTTCAAATCGGAGCTTTAGAAGAAGAGTTATCGGGGAAAATGTAATTTAATTTTACGCCCCCTAGCGGATAATCTATGCGTAATTTGAAAAAGTAACTATATCTAAAATATTCTTCGACATAAATGGAATCGAAAGATAAAATAATTTTTTCAATCGGATGTTTAGAAGAAAATATGTGGAATAAAACGTATTTTTGAATTCGACATCATCTGCATTTACGCCCCCTAGCGGCGAAATTGTACATCGTAAAAAAAAAACGAAATAAAGAATCATCATTCGCATATTTCAAGCTTCCCAATGCAAAAAGAATTTTTTAAATCGGACTAATAGCTGCAGAGATATCGTGGGTACAGGCGGACAGACGGACAAACCGGTAACATAAGCACGATCTGTTTTTTACAAAAGACGTGCTAAAAAGACGCACATGGCCTAGCGAACTTCATATACCAGCATGAGCAGCAGAATGGATCTTACGGAAGATCTCAGTGACTTACGGCGTAGCACAGTCATAGGACTTTTCAAGACCTATGACCGTCCCAAACCTCGATCGTGTGTAGTCTTTAAGACCTACGACCATGTGAAAAACAAGACTCAACTTAAGTCAGTTCAGGAAATTTCTGCCCGCTGTAGAAATTTCCAGAACTGATTTGTTCAACTGGAAGCGATATTAATTAACAACCGACATCACTTACAGATAAATAACACTAAGTGATGTCGATGTTGACCCCGATCAGCTGTAACAGATCTTATTGTGAAGTGGAAAGTCCCAGGAGCAACAACAGGCCAATCGTGATCAGAGTTGGAAACGGGTCAAAAATTTTAGAACCGGACCCGACCCTGACCCAGAAGTCACATAACTGGACCCGACCCGAAACCGACCCATATAAATCTGCTTTGGACTATAAATACGAAACACAATTTATGATTATATATAATCATATAGCAATTGAATTAGAGATACCTGTCTAGTAACGTGTAGCACCGCCTTTCGTTCTGATGACGGCGGCGATTCGTCTCGGCATGGACTCGACAAGACACAGGAAGCGTTGGAAAGTCACACGGATCCACGACCCTTGAACAAGCTCCCACAGTTCACGAAGATTTGATGGAGGGGAGTCAGAGCCTCGAACATCTCTCTCGATGGCACTCAGATGTGCTCAATGGGATTGAGGTCAGGTGACCTAGCTGGCCAAGGAAGCGAGGTCACGTCGGTGGAGTGTTCATCCAACCAATCGGATACAATTCGGGTGCTGCATTGTCTTGTTGCAGAATGAGGTCCCCAGTGGGATGTTGAAGACGCACAAACGGGAGCAAATGGTAGTCCAGGATATCCCGGTAACGTTGACCTGTGAGGGACTATGTCACACGTACCAGGGGTCTCATTTCAGTCCACGTAAACAGTCCCCAGACGAGAATACCACCCCCACCAGCTTGAGGAGTACCCTGCTGGCAAGAAGGATCCATCGCTTCATGTGGTTTGCGCCGTATTCGTATCCTGCCGTCTGCATGTACCAACGTGAATCTCGACTCATCAGTCCAGGCAACATTTTTCCACATGTCTAGGGTCCAGTGGCGATGTTCCGGCTCCCATGCAAATCTTTGCACCCTGTGATGTGCGGTGAGCAGCGGTACCTTAGTGGGACGATGGCTTCTGTACCCCATAGCGAGGAGATGGTTCTGGATGGTGTGGCTGCTTACACGTTTTTGTGCACCAGCGTTAAATTGCCGAGTGATTTCTTGCACTGAGGCCCGTCTATCCGTTGTTACAATGCGAGCAACAAGAACTACAAGAACTTATTGTTGGCCTCGACGCCGTTTTCAATCTTAATATTAAATTCACTCATATTAGCAAATAAGGCATTAATGCCTACACGTCATGCAATTGAAATGGATGTTAGCACGTCAAATGAAAGCATCTGAAAGCTTAATGCAAAAGATGCGATGTGAAAAGTAACTTTCAGTCTTACAATGTGACACGTGGTGTGTGAGAGAGTGAATCACCAGAGAAGCAGGAGACAGGCGTAAGCCTGTATCTTGCTCTGGACAATCGCGCTGAAAATAAACGCAAAAGAAGTATAGTTTTACAATATGGTATCGTCGGTCGGTGAAAATCTTCTTTGCTTTAAGAAAGTGACGGCAATATCTTTGACAAATCATTTTTCACTCCGCTTGCACCAGCATCGAGCATAAAATTCCACAGTATGTATTTTTCCTTGAGATATTTTTTTTTAACTTTTCAAAAAAAAAAAAAAAAAAAAAAACGGAAATAAAACCTGGTCGAAATCGGGTCAGAAAAACCTTGCCCCGACCTGTTTGACCCGCAAAAAATTGTCTACCCGTTTCCATCTCTGATCGTGATATCGTAGGCGGCGTCATATTCAGAGCGGAACCGCCGAGTTACTCTCCATTCGTCCTGAAGATGTCAAGCCAAACGGTCTGCAAAACTATAGTCGATGTATAATAAACATTTTATTGTGAGAAAAGTTACTTATTTTATTCTACCACAAATGTTCGATTAGGTTCACGTGAATTTGGAGGCCAGGGCATTAAGAGGAAGTCACCAGCATGTTCCTCAAACCACTCCTTGACGGTTCTGGCAGTGTGGCATGCTGCATTATTCTGTTGGTAATCGCCATTACCAGCAAGGAACATAGTTGCCATGAATAGGTGAACTTGGTCCGCAACGATGTTCAGATACCTGACAGCTGTCAGGGATTGTGCTATTGGGATAATAGGACCTAGAGCTTCCCAAGAAAACGAAACATTGTCCGCAGCATAACACTGCATCCGCCGGCCTATTTCCGCCCAACAGTGCATGAAGGTGCGATAGACTTCGTTGGTAATAGGCATATTAACGGTCGGCCGTCTACGTGATACAAGAGGAATCTTGATTCGTCAGACCAGGCCACCTTCTTCCAATCATCTACCGTCCAATCTCGATGATCTTGGTCCCATGTCATGGATTGTTGGAGATGACGTGCAGTGAGCATGGGAACAGGTTGGATCTTCGGCTACATAGGCCCATGGGCAGAAGGTTGCGATGAACTGTGTGCTGTGACACATTGCCCTGATCACCACTGTTTCAGCTGCGGGTGATTTGTCGCACTGTGGCCCTTTCCGTGATTCAAAGAAACTTATAAGCATTTCAGCGAGTCAAAGGAACTCGTCAACGTTTCAACCAATTAAAAAACTCATCAGCATTTCAGTGAATCAAAGGTACTGAGTACAATCTGAAGAATAATGCAAATTAGTCTCTGAGTCATGCATGAAAAGTTAATCTCCGGTACCCACATGTAAAAGAAATTCGAACTCGTGTTTGAACACGCTAAGACACTGTGATTGTAGTGTTGAAGAATAAGCCAACGATCTGTTTTGAAAGATAAACACTGAACAGCTGTTGAATTGGATTTCTGCTCTTCTGGTAATTCATGAACTGAGAAAAATCGACAAGAATAGATTTGAATTGCCAGCTGTACTGTATTTCAAGACGAAGTACAATGAGACCGGAAGATTGAAAGGATCAGTAGGACTGTGGCGTGGCCGCCTGATTGTACAAGACATAATCTTCCGCTGTCGAATTACAGCACACTTTCAGACTACGAAGAAAAAAACTCATCACTGTGGCCAATAAAAAACGCTCAAAATTGATATTGCTGAAAACGCATCGTGATCGGAAATACACACTTACTCCCGCTAGTGGCAGAACGGTTCGTTACGGAAAACTAAAAAATTAGGTGTAAAGCATTGCTGATCCTACACTCCATCCCATGCAAAAAATATCTTTCAAAGAGGACCTTTAGAAGCAGAGATGTCTAGGAAAACGCAGTTTTCATCTGTCCCCTATTGGAAAAACTTAGCATTATTTAAAAAAGAAACTGCCGAAAATCGTTTTCATTCTAATTGGTGTCAAAAGAAAGAACTAAGGTTTTTCTATCAGATTTTTAGACGCAGTGATATAGAATAAAATGCATTTTGAATTCGATAGCATTTATTTATATTCACACACACAACCCTAAAAACAAAGGAAACAAACAGAAAACTAAAATCCCCATTTTCAAATTTCAGGATTTCCAATGCCTGAAGAATTTTTCAAATCGACAAATCGATGCACAGGTAGCCGCCAAGGTGGCGCAGTGGTCTAAGCACTGGATTTTGAATATTCTTCTGATAAGGGCCCGAGTTCAAATCCAGGTGAGGCATGGATGTTGTCTTTGTCTTACGGAACTGGCTCTCTCCCCTACCTGCAATCAGTGGCCCTAAATTAGGAACGAGCGACTGCTTGTAGTTCATTGATTTGCTCACGGTGGTCGTTAAACCTCTAATTAAAAATGCACAGATATGGTATCTACAGACGGACTTACATAGTGACAAATTAACAAAATCTTTTTTTTTTCAAAAGAAGAGCTAAAACCACAGAACATGCGGACATAGTCATTTAAAGGACAGACTACATCGCATTTATCTAGAGTTCTGCGAAACGCATGTACTTCCATGGAAATGTGATTCACTGCAAGAACCATTGTTAGGCAACTCTCAGAGAAATAACTATTGCATGGAATCGGCTGCAAAGATTGCTTTTCTTTTACACAGCTAAAAGTTTTGTGGTATGTTGCACTAAAATAATGGTACCATACCAGCTGCAGAACCTTTCAGGAAAGGTACATTACATGTGGCGCGAGGAAAACGCAAAAATATTTCGTGGTTATGAACCATACAGTGGTGCAAACTTGAACCAAGCATGTTCAGAAATGGTGCAAAGTTTCATCATATTATGAAACAAATATAACTTAATACTATGACGCAGGACTGCCCCACTTTTGAACATTCCTGGTGCATAGTGGCACCTTGTTATGGTACATAGTTGCACCATGTTACTGAGTTTTCCTTTTACCACATATTATGTACCTTTCTTCCAAAGTTATTGCAGCTGGTGTAGTACCATTCTGTGGTGCAACATATCACCAACTTTAAGTCCAGTTACAAAGCTGTTCTTTTCACATAACTAATTTCTGGAAAAAATTTTAACAAAACTGCATTTCTGTATTGAAGTTATGAAACGTCCATTTCTACATCATCAATTTATGGTAAAAAATGTTTGCTTCCCCCCCCCCCCTTTTTTTTTAAATATTTTTTCTAACCCACACCAAAGATTTTAATCTCTATTGGTCTCAGTCGCAAGATGAACACATTGGGTCAATTAATGTCGCAATTTGGTCATGTTGCACAGCATGTTAAATTATTTTCATGTGAACGACCTCCTCAAAACACCTAGAAATTGGACTGGAAAGGGAGATGCAGTTTTCATTTCCTGCTAGTTTAAAGTAATACGTATTTACAACACGGACTTTTGTTCACAAGCGATTTTCACATAATTCAACTGTCATACCTTTTAAACTGACTGAATTGTTTCTAACCATAGACCATTAAACTCGACTTTTGTGAGCTCTGAAATTAGCTTTCGGACTTAAACTAACTAATGAAAATGGTATTTAGTTACTTAGAATGACCTAAGTATTACCTCCACCTAACATTGGAAATTATCCAATGGCCTGTAGGCAAAACTGTTCATCAATCGATTAGACAGGAGGATTACACAGGAATAAGTCTTTCTGAACAGATCTTGTTTACGTAACAAACCTAGATGTAATTACTTTTCATTAATGGATCACCACAATTCCTACAATCTCAATAAGAAATCAATGCAATATTTGGTTTTATTCAGGCAACTAAAGAACATAAATGACTGAATTGTAAGGTAAATATAATAACTGAAAACATCTGTGAAAATAATAAATATGCATTTTCCTAAAAACAATTCCAACTGCTAAGAGTCTTCTATCATTACGGCTAGCAAAGTACTCATAGCCGGCCCCGGTGGTGCAGTGGTCTAAGCAATGGCCTCTGATCATTCGTCCAAAAGAGGCCCGGGCTCGAATCCCGGTGAGGCATGGATGTTTAGTTTGTCTTACGACACTGGCTCTCTCCCTGCCCTGGAACCAGTGACCCTAAATTAGAGACGGGCGACTGCTTATAGCCCATTGAGTTGCTCACGGTGGTCGTTAAACCTCCAATAAAAAAAACAAGTCAGTAAAATCATGCAATGCATTGATTATAATACGCTTTCCAACATACCAGAAATCATTACTCAAGTTATGAGGATAATGGCTGTGGAATAAATCTCGCTCCTGTGCCCTGACTTTTGATTCCATTTCGACGATATTCAACGGAACCGGTTCAGTATACCTCCGAAATAACATGATAAAGTTTTGTCGCAATCGAAGTATTTTTACGTAAGTTATGATGCATAAGGGCTATAGAATAGATCCCGCTCCTGTGTAATTTCGCTCATTTTCAATAGGATTCGTACCTAGGCAAGCCCCTACAACATACTAACATTTCATCCAAATCAAAGAATTTTTACGTACGTTATGAAGCATAATGGCGATGGAAGTGATTCCGCTCCAATGTCCTGACTTTGACCCCATTTCGCCCATTTTCAATAGGGTTTGTCCCCAGGTAGTCTCCTACCACATACTAAAATTTAATCAAAATCGAACCTTTTTTACGTTAGTTATACGCATAAGAGCAGTGGAATGGATCCCGCTCCTACGTCCTGACCTTTGACCCCATTTCATTCACTTTCAATAGGGTTCCTTCCCAGGTGCTCCCTTAGCACATACTAAAATTTAATCGAAATCGAACGATTTTTACGCGAGTTATCGTGCGGACGGGCATACGCACACAACGCGTGTCGTAATGAGGCAGATGGGAATCGCGACCATCTGCTCGCAAGAGTGTGACGTTATTAAACTTTAATAGGATCCACACACAACGCGTGACGCAATGAGACAGATGGCATGGCCGCGCGCCAACGTATCAATCGCGAGATTGTGGCGTCATAAGATTTCCAAGCATGGATAGCATTAATTGTAAGACGCCATGACGCTGAAAACGTATTAATTCGGGGTGACTATTTAACGCACTAAAACAATTTTCCTAAAGTCGAAATCAAGCTAAATCGATTTCTAGTACCAGAAATCGGTAGGTTAATGACTTTCATCAAAATCCTTAGAGACGTTTTCAAAATAAAATTTACATATATACAAGAATTGGTCCTTTAAGGTGGACGTCAAGTAATTTTTCTTCATATGCTTCCAATGGAAAAACGTCTGTACACATTGTCTTCACAATTAATGCGTTCCCAAGGATGACAATTTGAGCACTGATTGAAAAAGCTTCATTTTATAACTTGGAATACTTAATATTTTCTAAAACATAACCATAATTATGAAATCCAACATTTGTTTGTCTGCTGACGTAATCAAAGTACAGGTCGCGCAATCTTTTTTTTTCATTTCAACACCACCAAAGGAAAAGTTATTGATTTTTAATATAATTATGGTTATGTTTTAGGAAATATTAAGTATTCCAAGTTATAATATGAAGTTATTTTAATCGATGTTCAAATTTTCAGCCTTGGGAACACAATAATTGTGAAAGAAATGTGTACAGGTTTTTCCATTGGAAGTGTAGGAAGCAAAATTACTTGACATCCACCTTAATACTGTAGTATGGGATAAGAGCGATGGAGTGGATCCCGATCCTATGTCCTGAACTTTGACCCCATTTCATCCATTTTCAGCAGGGTTCGTTCCCATGTTGTCACCTACAATATACTGAAATTTCATCGACATCGAACCATATTTACGCAAGTTATGACGCATAAGGGCAATGGAATGAATCCCGCTCCTATGCCGTGACCTTTGACCCCATTTCATCCATTTTCAATAGGATTTGTCCCCAGGTGGTCCCCTACCCCATAATAAAATTTCATCGAAATCGACCCATTTTTACGCGAGTTATCGTGCCGAAGGACGGAAGGACGGACAAAGCTGTAGCATATACGCTTCTTCAACCTACGGTTGGAAAGCGTAAAAAGAAAGGTACTGGTATATTTGTACTGCAGTCAGCAAATCCAGTTTTTCATCAGCTCAAAGATAGTGCGGCAGTTTGCAAATCAAAAGAAAAATAATAGAAAGGAAATCAACCTGATAAGATCAGATATGGAATTCGGTAAGTGAGGGGAGAGTTTTGATAGCCCATGTAAAACAAAAATTCCACAAAACTTGAATAGTTTTTAGGTGTAATTATTTAACTAGCGATTAGAATATTGTAGAACGGAAAGGCTATCTGATGCCATAAATCAAGCTAAACTGCGAAAGCACTTCGAACGACTACAAAAGTTACCATTCCACAGGAGAGTAAAAAGAGTGTTAGGAAGAGTATACAATGGTAGGAGCTCAGATCTTGAACCATGCTCTACCCACTGCGTGATCGAACGAATCTCTATGGCATGCGATTACGTTACTAACACAGTGGTATAAAGCCAAAACTAATCACACAACGATACATTTGGCCCTGCCTTCATATTGAGTGAAAAACTTCAAAATTGTCCAAACGATCTCTTGTACCACGTCAAAATCCATGGCACCACACTACAGATAAGTCTACTTATACGGTAGTTAAACTATAAAGACGCGTGCTGGGTTTTCTATTCTGAAAACTGCGAAAGAACTTCGAACGACTTCAAAAGTTACCATTCCTAAGGACACTGAAAAGAGGATTAAGAAGGGTATACAATGGCGGAGGCTCAGACCTCGAACAATGATCTACTCACTACGTGATCGAACAAATCCCGTTGCCATGCGGTTACATTACACACATAGTGATATAAAGACAAAATTAACCTCACAACGATATATTTGTCGCTGCCTTCATATTGAACGAACAACTTCAAAATTCTCCAAGCGGATGAGAGAGCGTCTGTTAATCACCCAATGTTCTCTGAAAGAGAATCTCTGTTATGAATGGTTATCTCAATCTCATCACACAGGAGTTACACTGGGCTAGGGACTGTGGGTGACACTTTAGCAATTTAAAGCCACTGGCTTGCTCCTGGAACTATTAAATCTTGTGGCATGATAAGGGAAGTATCCCTCTTCATCGGGAAACAAAATGCACATGTACATATGTGCATGATTCGTAATGATGTTAAGACACCTCCTGGCATTCAAATGCTGTTCTACAGAGGAAACCAATGCGCGCCATAAAATCAGAAAATAGACCATTACAACGTCTTACCAGATTTTACAGTTAACGCTAGATAGCTGAGATCCATCGATTTGTGCTGTTGACACCTTATTCTGGCCCATCCATTGGGTGTGGTAACTGAAAAGTAGATTCATCCTACCAGACCACATTTTCCCAGTCCTCAAATGTCCAGTTTTGGTGCTCTTGTGTACACTGCATACAAATTTGTGACGTTTTAGCAGAGATGAGTGTTGTAAGAAAAGTAAGTCTACTGTTATAGCCCATTCGCTCTAATGTGAGACCGTCTATGGGCGCTGAAATGCTCCTCTCCTTACCGCGGCTGTACTGTGCAGCTACCTGACGTGATAGAACTCGTCTGTTACCCGTACAATCCTCTCCATCTGCCGTTGCCTTCCAATATTGTCTAGTCGTCCCTCCCCAGAATCACCGCTGAATGCGTGTTTTGTTGTTTGTGCACTATTCATTGTTTATCATCGATACAGTTGCTCTTGCGTAGCCGAGAAAGTTCGAAGTTTCTGAGACACTTGCACCTGCCCACCTAGCGCCCACTTTCGTGCCTTTTTCAAAGTCGCTTAAATGAAGTCTATCCCATGCAGTCGCCATTTACTCCTCGTAAACCTCTGAATTCGTTGCAACCTTTTACACCGCTCGTTCTGTTTTATCTAATTGTGCGTTAATTTTACTTTTTTACATATTTCAAAGTATTAGATTTGACGCTATTTGGCCCTTCGAGGCTCTTGTGAAAATAAACTCTAACCAACCAACCAACTAACCAACCTCCGAATCCGTTGCAGTCAACTATTGATAACCATGTCAACGCCGTAGTTGTATAATGTCTGTGAGGATGGCATGAGTTTGTATGCTACTGGCGGTTCCTAATAATATGATAATTCAGTGTACACTGGAAAAATTATATGGCCTCACGGATGCCAAATGATCAAAGGAATGAATTTCTGCTTAGTCGTGAGAGTAGGGCCCGTATTCTGGCCCGGGTGAGGCATTGATGTTTTGTTTGCCTTACAATACTGGCTTTCTCCCTTCCCTGAAAGCAGTGGCCTTACATTAGGGACGGGCAACTGCTTATGGATCATAGAGTTGTTCATGATGATCGTTAAACCCTGAAACAAATGACCATTCTTCCGAGATGGATGCGATTTCGAATCCCGGTGAGACATGGATGTTGTGTTTGTCTCACGGCACTGGATCTCTCCCTTCCCTGGAACTAATGACCATATTTTAGGGTCGGTTAACTGTTTATAGCCGATTGAGTTACTCACGGTGGTCGTTAAACCCATAATCCAAAAAAAAAAAAAAAAAAAAAAACCCTTAAAACAAAATTAAAATTGTAAGACGGCAAAAGTTGGAAAATATATGGCCACGCTTATACTTTCAATATTCCTTTGTCTCTGTGTGTGCGTGTGTGTGCGTGCGTGTGTCGAATCGAAAAGCAATTTTTGAAATCCTTGCCTTATAAAGAGTGTTTTCCTGTCTAAGGCTTTTCTGTCCTCCAGAAGAACATTTACCCTTGCTCGAAAGATATACCAAAATATTTGGTTTTCCATAAAATCCATTTCGTCTACCTGATCTTGCTTAATTTTATAACCACGTACCGATACTGAAACAGAAACGGACGACTTTTCATTTAAAACTCTGGTACGTAATGAACATGTACGAAACATGATAGTTAATACAGGTCGCCCCGGTGGCAGTAGTCTGAGCGCTGGCTTCTGAGCTTTCGTCTAAGACGGGTCCGTATTCGAATCCTGGTGAGGCATGGACGCTGCATTTGTCTTACAGCATTGGCTCCCTTTCTTCCCTGAAACCAATGACCCTAAATTAGGGTCGGGCAACTGCTTATAGGTCATGCTCGTTGAACCTTGAAACAAAAGTAAATTTATATGCCTGGAAAAGTTGGAAAATATATGGGCACGCTTATATGTACTTTCAATATTTCATGTGTGTGTGTATGTAATCAATAAGTAATATTTGAAATCCTTGTCATGGAAAGTATGTTTTCCTGTGAAAAGCCAATATGCATTTTTGTCCTCCAGAAGTATATTTACCGCTCCTACAGAGAGCCTGAAAGGCATACGAAAGTATTTGGTTTCCCCTAAATTTCATTTTCCGCCCCCGGTGGCGAAGTGGTCTGAACGATGGCTTCTGATCATTCGTCCGAAAGGGATCTGGGTTCGAATCCCGGCGAGGTATGGATGTAGTGTTTGTCTTACGGCACAGGCTCTTTCCCTTCCTTGGAACCAGTGACCAGAAATTAAGGACGGGCGACTGCTTATAGCCCATTGAGTTCCTCCCGGTGGTCGTTAGACCTACAATAAAAAAAAATCCATTTTATTTACTTGATTTTGCTTAATATTATCACCGCGTACTCATACTGGCTGCACCGGTGGCTCAGTAGTCCAAGCGCTGGCTTATGATCATTCGTCCAAGAAAGGCCCAGTTTCGTATCCCAGTGAGGTGCGGATTTTATGTTTGTCTTATGGCACTGGCTTACTCGTTTCCCAGGAACCATTGGCCCTAAATTAGAGACGGGCTTCTGCTCATAGACCATTGAGTTGCTCACAGTGCTCGTTATACGTTCAATCAAAATAAATAAAAAAAAACGATACTGAAAAAGAAATGGGTGACTCTTGATTTGAAACACTATTATGGAATGAGCATAAACGAAATACCATATTTAATACAGGCCGCCCCGGTTGGCCAGGTTGTCTAAGAGACCATTCGTCTAAGACGGGTACGGATTCGAATCTTGATGAGGTACGGATGTTGCTTTTGTCTTAGAACACTGGCTGTCACTTTTCCCTGGAACCAGTGGCCCTAGTTTAGGTACGGGTGACTGCTTATACCACATCGAGTTGCTCACGGTGGTCATTAAGCTCCCAAACAAAAGAAAATTAAAAACAGTGCTCTTTCGAAATATTCATTGGCAGCTGATGTCACTGGTGTAAGTGTTAAAATATTTGGCTGATAAAAGAAGTGGATATTTTTTCCTCACTTGTGTATATAGTGAAAAATCGAAAGCGATATCGATGAAAACATTATAGAATTTCATATAGATGCGAATATTATAGGATACATTCTAATCTTCTCAAAGCACGGAGGTAGCAAATGCAATCTAATGTCAGAACTTCCACATACGAACTACTTTGCCTGACTTTTTATTCATAGGTTTTCATTGCCACTTTCTTTGTCAGGATGGTTCTTTGAACTCTTCTCTACAAAGGAAAACAAACATGTGGTTGTCGCTGATTCCAAAACCAAAGTATGTTATTTAGGTAGAGAGTCATAAGATATGTTTATATCCAAACTTTGAGCTGCTATGGACAACAAGGGGAGCCACTAGAGCCTTCTTCATGAGCATGATATTATGTAATGTATGTATACACTGAAGAGCAATTGAATTAGAGACAGCTGACGTTAGGCAAATATGGCGCTGTGGGCGGCCCTGTAAACGGAAACGACATGACGTATGCAGCGATCCGACAATATAAGGAGTGATGCAACGGGAATCAATAAGAGTCGGACTCAGTATGGGTAAGACGAAGGATCAAAGCGCATTTGATCGTGGGCAAATTCTCGGGGCCCGACGAATGGGTCACTCCATCTCGGAAGTCGTGCAGGCACTGGGAATTTTACGAGCCACTGTGTCACGGGTGCACCGCGAGAACATCGAATCCGGTAAAACCATCCCTGCAAGGGCCAACTGCCATGGACAACAGCGTGTGGATGATCGGAGTCATCGTCGGCTAGATCGCATTGTAACAGCGGATAGACGGACCACATTACAAGAAATCACTCGGCAATTTAACGCTGGTGCAAGAAACGTGTAAGCACCTACACCATCCAGAACCATCTCCCCGCTATGGGGTACAGAAGCCGTCGTCCCACGAAGGTACCGCTGCTGACCGCACATCACAGGGTGCAAAGATAAGCATGGGCGCGGGAACATCGCCACTGGACCCTAGACATGTGGAAAAATGTTATTTGGACTAATGAGTCGAGATTCACGTTGCTACATGCGGATGGCAGGATACGAATACGGCGCAAACCACATGAAGCGATGGATCCTTCTTGCCAGCAGGGTACTCTTCAAGCTGGTGGGGGTGGTATTCTCGTCTGCGGACTGTTTACGTGGACTGAAATCAGACCCCTGGTACGTGTGACATCGTCCCTCACACAGGTAAACGTTCCCGTCTTCAACATCCCACTGGAGACCTCATCCTGCAACAAGACAATGCAGCTCCAGAATTGTATCCGATTGGTTGGATGAACACTCCAACGACGTGACTTTGCTTCCTTGGCCAGCTAAGTCACCTGAATTCAATCCCATCGAGCACATCTGGGATGCCATCGAGAGAGATGTTCGAGGTTCTGACCCCCTGCATCAAATCTTCGTGAACTCTGGGAGCTTGGTCTGGGGTCGTAGATCCATATGGCTTCCCAACGCGTCCGGTGTCTTGTCGAGTCCATGGCGAGACGAATCACCGCCGTCATCAGGGCGAAAGGTGGTGCTACACGTTACTAGACAAGTATCTCTTATTCAATTGCTCTTCACTGTATTGTGAATGTTATATTAGAACTTAGAATTATTTGCTATAAAAATAAGTGTAAGAAGTCCCTATAAAAATATAGTTCAATTCATAACAGACTCTGTGTTTGTAACATCAGACACGGACTTTTGGCACAGAGACTACTTTCTCCGTCTGCAGTTTTTCGTTGACTATCAGTTTTCAGCGCCTCGATTTCAATACCTAAAACGCTTTGCATTTTATAAGTACGATCACTACTCATCGTGGATACTTCCAAACACCTTTCCAGTATTGTTTTGAATCGAGCCTAATTGAGGAATGTGGTAGAGAAGCTTGCGAGGAAACAGCATTCGCGAAATGTGCTCAATGTGAGAACTGCTTTTGTTTGGATCATTCCATAATTAAAGATCTTCTTAATTTTTGTCGTACATGAAAGGTGAGTGAAATGTATATTCATTACTGAATACTCTATACTGTATATCCATTCTTGAATACTTTGTAATGTATACCAATCGCTTTAAACAACAAAATCCATTCCGATACGGGGCGCAAAAGTAACCGAGATTCCATGAATATTGTCTCTGCCAGTGTTCTTTGATGTCCTATAACTTCAGCATTTATATTCCATAGCACATAAAAGTGTGTCGTTATCCATTAGCCCTTCAGTACTGTCAAATGATATAACAAGCCCTGTGCATCTAGCGACAACGGTCCGGACCGTTCCCTTGTAGGTATGGCACTTTTGTTTTTTGCTGCTAGTTGACTAACTACCAGAACACATATTTTGGAATCAAATCAAATGATTACGGATGATTACTTCACAAAGCAGCGAACGCAGAATCAGCAGACCATGATTCTACGAAACAGCCAGTCGCAGCAGATGAGAAAGGGGTAAGAAAAACGAGACATTCATTCTGCATATGTGCCAAATTTGCAAGAGTCAATAGCTAAAGAAGTTCAGATTCGTTAAATATATGTACTGGAGGAATATCACTAACTGCACTCATAATTATCTGTACGTTAAAGTGAAGTCTTCTATAGTACATAAGGTCAGTTGATAATCATTTTTAACTAGACATGCTCCTTCATTTTTAATTATAACTCACGAATTTTTACTTGCTGAATTAGCCTTGGCGCACTTTGTCTCACACCGAAGATCTGCAAGAAGGTAGTTTCTGTCGCACATAGACAGATACAACTGGCACGAACATTCTAGTCCGTCAAATTGCAACGTACGCATAAACGTTGGATATTTCAATATTCTCTACTAGTAAAAGTAAGCCAACAAAATTTATTTAACTAATTAATGTATCGATTTCTCTCAAGGTTCATAAACCAGATGGATGAACATTATTTTGATGATGCTTTTACCAATATTTAATAGGCTTACTTTCAGCGAGATCGTTGCATGCGCTTCTGAATTTATTTTGAAATTATAATGTATGCTTCGAAAAACAGCTCTGAATGGTTTCCAGAATGTACTAAGCAGTGGTTAAAGCTTGTTTCAATAAATTTAACAGTTATTCTACATAGTTCTCCCTGTAGGATTAATCAATGCAATACAATTGTGAATGGAATTTCGGATTCTTAATGAATTTATTAATATCTTTTCGTTTAGAACATTAACTTAACCATCATTACGTGTACGTAAGTTTATAAAGAATCTCCCGTATTTAGTTTAGGAACATTACTGCTAGGGTACGACAGCGCCAGAGTGCTAGATGAACACACCACTGATGATTCATCTGGGACTCTGACGATGTGTGGTGATTTGTCAAAAGACCGCGCCTCTGATTATTCGGCAACCGAAACAATACTTCGTCTTTAGAGATGGCAATTGCTAAACTCATTACAAAAAATATTCTCCTACGGAGAATTAGGTAATCACCTTTTCAATATTACTACTAATATTTATCAGTAAGATTTATTTCAAATTGACGGTGTCACATACACGTTCGAGTCACATTATTATGACCACCAGCTAATATTCAGAGTAACCGCCGTGTGCAGCGCGGACAGCAGCTAAACGGGCTGGGTGTGACTCAATAAGGAGCTGCTAGGTATTCACAGGTTTGTGGAGCCATGCTGACTGCAGTGAAATCTGACAGCTGCTGGAGGGTGCGTGGTGGAGGATCCGTAGAGCAAACAACAGGATAGAGGTGGTCCAGCAGATGCTCAATTGGGTTTAAGTCTGGGGAATTAGGAGGCTAGGGAAGTACTTTGAAATCTTCATCGTGCTCTTCCAACCACTCTCGGACATTTCTAGCAGTGTGACACGTCACATTGTCGTGCAGGAAGATCCCATCCGCCACAAGGAAGACAATAAGCATGTATGGATGTACGTGGTCTGCAAAGATGGATTCATAACGAATTCGGTCCATAGTGCCTTCCACAGGTATGAGTGAACCCAGAAAATGCCGCGAAAACATTCCCTAGACCATAACGCTGCCCCCACCAGCTTGTTTTCTTCCATCAATGGTTGAAGCGTGTTTGTTCTCTGACGTTTCTCGCCTTATACTCTAACGTCCATCCGTTCGATGAAGCAGAAAACCGGACTCATCGGAGAAAGCAATCCTTTGCTAATCAGCGGATGTCCACTTCCGATACTGCCATGCAAACGTAATCCTTTTCTGCCGATGCACCTTCGTTAGCATAGGTGCAGTGACCATCCATCTGCATCGGAGCCCCATACGCAGCGGGGTTCGCTGAACTGTCGTTTTAGACACACTTCCGCTAGCCTACTGGTTCATTCGGCCAGAGAGTTGTTCCACTGTAGCGTGTCGATCGGCTCTCACGCACCTTCGCAGCCGACGTTCACCTCTCACATCAATGGCACGTGGTGCGCCGCAGGTTTCACGTCGCTTATTCGCAGTGGTGCCATTTCTTCAATCACGGTACGCATTAACCAGAGCAGCACGCGAACAGTTCATAAGCTGCGCTGTTTCAGAAATGTTGCCACCCTTGGCCCGAAAGCCGATAATCATCCCTTTTTGAAAACCTGATAAATCGCTCCTTTCTATTCATGACAGCAAGGAGTGATATGTTTTCAGAATGCCTACAGGACACTTTATGTACCCTCCAAGCCAGCTCACGACACGCGGCTTCTTTCATTGGCTACGCGCTGCTGTTGACGTCAAAAGTAGGAGGTGGTCACAGTAATGTGACTTGCCTTTTTATATTTTACAGTAAAATTGTTTCCAATAATATTATTACGTTAAAACTTCAGTTGCGCATTTTCATCAGTTCAAATCTTTACTGAAAGTTTTAACATTTTACTGTTTGATTAATGAAAAACGTTTGGACACACGAAACGAAGACTGACTTGATAATCAGTTGGCGAAGTTCATAGAATGAAAGGAATGACACGGAAGTGCACCTGCCACCGGATGCGTTGATTAATTGCAGCTGAAATCGACAATCTGGTCCAGAGGTGGGGAACCTTTTCATGTTGAAAGGCTACATTAAGTTAGTTGTAATCTAAACAGGGCCGCTTTCAAGAAACTTCAGTAAGATATACTTCGAAAAATAGATTATTTTGTAAAATTCTTACTATGAACTAACTTCAAAAAATGAAGGAAAATGTTAATTCTAAAGTTAACTAACCTTCTAATGACTTTGTTGTTAAATATATTTTTGAAATACGTGGAGATAATGTAAATATACGATGTCATCGCTCTGTCCACGTTATTTTATAAACAACGAATAGCAACTGAAAAATTGTATATCCGACACCGCTGCGATCGAAACCCAGATCTCTCGATAACTAGCCGAGTGCGTTCGCTTTACGCTACTGTGCCAACAATTCACAGCGCTATTTGTGGTTTATCGTCAGCATCTGAATTCACAAATCCATATTAATGGCCTCAGCAACTAATGTGTCGCCATCTAGTGGCATTCAACAGAGGAAGACGTTTAATTACAGCTGATAAATCTAAAGGGTGATTGATAAACCACGAATAGCGCTGTGAATTGTTGGCACCGTATCGTAAAGCGAACGCACTCGGCTAGTTATCGAGAGATCTGGGGTTCGATTCCAGCGGTGTCGGATGAACAATTTTTCTCTTGCTCTTCGTTGTTTATGAAATAACGGGGACAGAGCGATGACATCGTATATTGACTTTGTAGTTATTGCTTTTTGTTGTAAAGCATTTGGATATTTAGTTGCAACATCAAGGTCTGCAGTTTTAGATGATCCGATAGATGGGTATCCATCATTTGTGACCTTAAGGGCGTCTTGATTTGGGTTAGATAGGAGCATATAGATTCTTAGCAATAAGTGGTTGAAAAACAAGAAAGAATTTTTCGTGCATGCTGTCGAAGGCGTGGTTATTATATTGCATTTTTTCCATATTTCAACTAGATCTTCCTTAGCTCAAATAAGAACTTTTAAATGTCATCTTCTGAGAGCTCAATCAATTCCATCTGTAGCCCTTTAGGTGCCATAGAATCAAATCATGAGCGTAGCAGGTGTAGAAACTGATTTTTAAGACTTACTAATGCTTTAATTGCCGTCAGTTGGGGAGCATTGCATTATTTCCTTGAATCTTCCTTTACTCTTTGGCATTTTAGACACTGCCATTTTAAGATTTAAAATAAAAATAATAAATGACAAAAAACAACAACAACATATTAATAAAAATAAAAGGATTTGTTCTGGAAAATTTGGATTCGCTCAAAAGACCGTACATAATAACCTAGAAGGCCGCAAGTTCCGCACCCTTGACCTGGGCTGTAAGATGAAAGTCTGAAATAGGCCATTTTATTTCTTTAACCCTTTAAGCTGCCAATGTGCCTGAACCAAATGGTGCCCAAGTTATGATGCGCTCCTTAAGCAAAAACGTGCGTGGCAGAGTTTTAATGAAGCTGCTGAGAAAAATTCATTTGCCTGTCTCATCTCAGGAGTACAGACCATAAACGTATCACAAGTGTACAACGCTCGCTATTGGTTCTTTATTCCCTTCTAGATGACCCAAGGCATGGTGGGAAAGAGTTAGTCCCCCTGATTCGTACATCATGCCAGTGACTCAAACATCTTCTCTCTCCTTTCGTAGGTTTCACGGCATGGTTGTTTCCTTTTAAAGGGTAATGCCAATCCTCCCCCTAAACAGCTGTTTTAGAGAAAATCAACGGTTTCTGAATGGCAGGTTCACTCATTTCAGCTGCGTTCGGTCCACTTCTTAGACAACGAATATATTCGCTGAAGATCATTTCAGCGCATTTTGCTAACCCCGAGTTAATTCATTCCACCTTGTTGAAGGTTGAAATCAAATTCCGTTCCGTTTAATTTCCTTTAACACTATGAACGATACAGCTGTCGATATTTGAGTAAATACCCTACACACGTTTTTTACACACGGTACTGGCCAAGGGCGGATTGGGACGACCAAACCAGGCCGGGAATTTTCGTCTTGCCATCCACTGTAAAAACATGCACGTATACAGTGGATTACTTCACAAATTCCTCCATGGAAAAGAACGGTTAGATCCTGAATGAAGAACTGTTGAAATATGCATCCTAAAACAAATTAAATCGTGAACAAATTTT
The DNA here is from genome assembly GCA_039090855.1 of Macrothele yani. Lineage (NCBI taxonomy): Eukaryota > Metazoa > Arthropoda > Arachnida > Araneae > Macrothelidae > Macrothele > Macrothele yani. The sequence goes on from CM077029.1 coordinate 47,990,415, forward strand.
AAGAACGACTTAACGGTGAAAGAATTTTAAAAATCCTTTTGTGATTTAATGTAACATCAAAGCACGCTTAAAACTTCACGCTAGATTTTCCTTCAAAAAAATAGGTTTTGCCAAAAAACAAAAACAACAAAAAAAAAACTCGACTCTCTTGAAGATCCCATTTCCAACGAAATCATTATGAAGATCATTCAGAAAGTTGAACTGTGCACATGCAATAAGCAATTTTCCTATAATTTTTTTTTTATTTATTTGGTTACTGATCACATACTGCGCAATAGTATTGGTATTTCCTGCTTGAATAGAGGCCTTTTCTAAGTGTACCCATTATTTTGACCCATGAGCTAGTACTATTGAACTGTTGTTTCCTTTAACATACACGCGCGTGTGTGTGTGTGTGTGCGTGACACAGATTTCGGAATATCTTTACGGGGAAGCACTATGTGCACTGTGTCAGTAGATACGTGTGTGTGGCGCGATCTACTCTCACAATGGGAACTAGAGTTTACTAAATTACAAAATCAAGGTAGGGGATTTTTCTCCAGAAGTGCAGAGAATATATTATTTAATATTTATTTCATATTTATTTCAATGCCAAAGCACAACATAAATGGAAGGAAAAGACTTTTTTATGGAAATAACCTTTTAGATAAAAATAAAGCTCCAAATGAAGTTAGCCATTATGTTACTCATAAGTACTAAAATAATTATTCGTTCTTTACAAAAAAATCCACTCAAAAAGAATAAGAGAAAGTGGGCCATTTCTCGAATGGTCCATCGGGAATGTCCCGATATCCCGGTATTTTAATCCGTCCCTGGTACTGGCGCTTAGTGACCTTCTGGGACTTTAATGAAGCTGATATTTGGAAAGGTAACTCAGTTACGGCCACTTAAACCTAGAATTACGACAGCGGTCAGCTTGACGTCCATAAAGATGTAAAATGACATAATTACTAAAGTTTTGACATTGGTCAAAAGTGAAGCATACGAAATCTCTGGATTTCGTATGCCTCACTTTTGTTTTCGAGCGATGTTTATATAACACCTAAAAGATATAGCCTAGAAATATTTACAAAAACAGACTTTTACTAGAAGATGACGGAGCTTCTGGTTCGTTGCTACAACGGAGGTGAGGAAGTTCGAAGCATTTGCTTGGTGATCGAGGCTACCTTGTTTATTTTTAAGTGTGGAAGAGCGAATGCATTTATATTTATAACAGAAGTTGTTAGTCAGGTCTTAACCTCTTCTGAGGCAGGAAATTTTACTAGATGACGGAGCTTCTGGTTCGTTGCTACAACGGAGGTGAGGAAGTTCGAAGCATTTGCCTGGTGATCGAGTCTACCTTGTTTATTTTTAAGTGTGGAAGAGCGAATGCATTTATATTTATAACAGAAGTTGTTAGTCAGTCCTTAGCCTCTTCTGTGGCAGGAAATTTTACGAGAAACGGCGCACCTCTCTGCATTACATTCCGTTTACTTCTGAGGTATTTCAGTTACAGGTTCATTTACCTAGAGGAAGCCTTGCGTTGTTCGCACTAAGTGCCGGAGAACGAGGCTATCATCAATGCCATAGCCTACTTCCGCCTTCCCTTATGGTAAAAGAAGTCGTAGTTACCCTTAAGTACCAGTTCTCCTCTATCAGGGACGGGTAACATTTAATCTACTTGCTTTCACATTAATTACCTTTGTATATAAATTGCCTTTTGTGTAATTTTTTCGTCTTAAAATTCAAGATAAAATTTGAAACTTCAAAAAATTCCTTCCCGTTCAGTAAGGCGTTAGCTTATCGGAAGAATTACGACTCAGGAGTCGTAGCTCGAATACTACGCCGTGCCGTCCAGGTGGCCGAGTGTTAAGAAGCAATGGTTTCTAAACATTCATCTGAGACGGGTCACATATCATATTCCAGGTGAGGCATTGATGGTGTGTTTGTCACGACACTGGCTTTTTCCTCTCCCTAGAGCCGGTGGCTCTAAACTAGGGACGAGATAGACTGCTAATAGTTAGTCACGCAGGTCAATAATTCCTCTAACAAAAACAAATGGTCTGGGGTCGAAATAAAAATAGGGTTCGAAATTGTCAACCTTAACTTCAAAGAAAGACAACAGAAATCTTAATGTGATTGTAAGGATCGTATGGCTACTGTTACCATCTCCCTTGAGAAGACTTCGAATTCTTCCAGTCCATGCATCAACGGTACCCTCCCAAAGGGGTTAGTTCCTTAGGATTCTTCATATTTTTTTGAGAGAGAGGTGAAAACTTCTTCATATTAGGGGTGATTTTAATGTAGTATCGGAGCAGCATGTTGAAAACTACTGGACTCCTATTCGGCTGACTTGTCCAGATCTGGCTTCTCCGCGATCATGTTAGAGTATGAGAAGGGGATTGACTGCCGACGCCTCACATTTCACTCACCCTGACGTCTTCAACTAGACCATATCGAATGGCACGGTTCCAACCCCATCTAGACAGGATTCTAGTTGGGGTTAAGGAAATTGCAACTGTTGTCTCTAGAACATTGTGATGCTAGTTTGGTCGTGTCCGGGTAAATTTCCACCGTGTAGTCCTTTGCGACATTAACCTAATTAGAGGTCCGAACACGAATAAGCAGCCTGTGAAACATGAGCCTGAATCTCCTAAAATAAATCCTTCTGGGGATTGAGGGGTTGTTTCTGAGTTCAGTAACTTCTGTGACTCCAGAACCTGGTAGGAGATTGGTCAAAATACTTAAGAAGCCAGGTTTACGACTTCACGGAAACTTCTTGCCCGTAGGCTGCTTTTGGAACGAACTGTCCTTCTGTATGTATGTATGGGTCTTGCATGCATGTAAAGCCAGGGAGCAAATGGTTGTGCCGAACGCTGATATGATTGCTGAATTGCAAGCTGATTTGACAGATTTGCATTTTTAATCTGGTCAAAAATGCACACACGACTCAATTTCAAAGAAACTGGAGAGTGAGCTTTTAATCACAATCTATGCAAAATATAGGTGAGAAAATTATTTCGCAAGTCCATTCTGATTTGCAACAGATCTCAGGCATCATAACGTCCCAATTGAAAATTTGGTAAAATTACATTATCGATACCTGTCTACATCTGATGATGTGCAGTCGAGTGTTGGATCGCTGTTGTGAACTGGCTCGATTCCAGTCGTCAGCAGTCCATGATTTATATTCTGTGGCCCATGCTAAACGTTTTATCTTCATTTTCGCATTCAAGTATTGCTTTTTCGTTCGTCTTCTTGCCTTCCGGCCAACTTCGAGAAGCCTATGGCGTACGGTTGAATCACTAATATCACAACCACTAGCCAATAAATCTCTTTGAAGGTCGGTGCTTTTTTTTTTCTTTTTTTTTTTTGGATTCATTTTACTATTTCTGATTAGATATTTATTGCTTTGTGGAGTTGTTTTCGTTTTCTTCCACATTTACTTCTCCCTTTTGGACACGATGAGACAGATGCATTGTATCGCGTAAGCAGCCTTGATACACTTGATTTGCCTACACCAACTGCAGAGGCGATATCTCTCACTGTCGTAGAAGTGGTATCCTTCAAAGCAATTATTTTTGCACGCTTCCTTGGGGAAATATCAATTTTTCAATAGACGAAAGCAACACGTACTCACAGAGAGCAAAAACTAACATCCACCTGTCACACACCAAAGCTCACAACTGAAGCTTAAGTGCCTATTTCCTGTTTAAAACCGGTCAAACCACATTCTTACTATCAAGTTCTAACAGTCACACCACCTCACACCTGATAAAACCGTATTATGTGGGTTTCCGACATCAACTGGCGATCACATTACAATTCTGAGAATCAAATAGCTTGTCCCAATTAATTTGAACGGTATAGTAGAGCAAAAAGACTTTGCGTAGCCACACCGGTGATGCAGTGGTCTTAGCGCTGACTTATGATCATTCGTCCGAAACGGGTTCGAAGTCGTGTTAAACATGAATGTTATTTTCGTCTTATGGCACTGGGTTTCTCCCTTCCATGGAGCCAGTGGCCATAACTTATGGACGGGCAACTACTTATAGCCCATCGAGTAGCTCATGGTGGTCGTTAAACCCTCAAACCAACAACAAAGACTTTGTATATATACGTTTCTAGAAAACATAAAGAGTAGAATACTGCTTTATATGTATTTAGGCTAGAGAGTAGCAAATATGGTTTTGTTGTTCTAACAGGTGGCAGCAATTGTAACTCTTCCATGGTTCTAAGAACAATGATTTCAAAATGGCCCATTTTTTAAAAGGTTAGAAGTAGACTAAGCATTTTTTTTTTTTTTTTTGCTTTTGGGGATCCAAATGCTGTTGATATATACTTGAAAATCATGTAATCATTCGGGGAAAATTATGTTGCTAAGAAGTGTGCAATATTGGTAAAATAATTCGTTAACAGACGCACAAATTTGCAGTGGTAGACCAGTGTTTCAGGATTCACACATAAGAAACAATTCTTCAAGTGAATAACTTACAATCAAATCCTTGTGACGAGTAATTCACTTGATCTAATACGAGAAAATAATCCGTACCAAAGAGGTTGCTCCGTCCCGGTGGCACAGTTTTCTGAGGCGCTGGCCTCTGATCATTCGTCCGTAAGGGGTCCGGGTTCGAATCCCGGTCAGGCATGGATGTTGTGTTTGTCTTACGGCACTGGCTCTCTCCCCTTCCCTGGAACCAGTGACCCTAAATTAGGGACGGGCGACTGCTTATAGCCCATTGAGTTGCTCACGGTGGTCGTTAAACCTCCAATCAAAAAGAAAAAAAGAAAAAAAAAAAAAAGAGGCTGCCTTTTGAGCGAGATATCATTAATTAGCCGCAGAAAGATTCGCACTTCAGTCCTTAACAATATCAAAAGATACTCTCAAATTAACAATCTTTTAGATATTTAACATAAAAAAAGTTGTGAAGAACTTTAAAACAATCGCATCGGTCTTTTGGATAGGGCCGACCTTTCAGCTGCGCAGTTCTGTTTTTATTCCAAGTCCGCTTTAGATGACTGACTGCCAGAAAATATCTAGAGAATAAACTCTTGGTAGTTCTGACGTTACGTTCAGGTCAGAAAGAATAAAAGGTAACCAAATATTTTTATAACAGAAGGTAAACAATAACAAACGGTAAAAGGTAGGTATACATAACAACTACGTTCATTCCGTAGCCAAGACGATACTCTGCTCATTGAAGCCATGGGGCAAGTTGAAGGTCATGGAAGAAGCTCATGTTAAGTAAGTATATTTTGACACAGATACACAGAAATTCGTCAAAGGCTACGTTGCCAGCCAAGAGATTTCTCCTTGGAAGTCATGGGCAAACTCGTAACATGGAGTAAGTGTAGAAGAGTAACCAAAAAGTAATCAATAGGGAAAAAATGATAAGATGTTACGCTCTGCGCTTCGTAAATAACGAAATGCAGAGCGTAACATCTTATCATTTTACTGACCTACTCTTTAAAATTTTTACTCAGTGTCTTTTCTCACTGTCTCTCATTGCTATGGCTGTAAGTTACTTTCATCCCTTCCATGGAATTACAGAAATGCGCAAATTCGTTCTTGGCGTTCCGATCGTTTTCTGGTCTTCATTATAAAGTTGTTGGTTCTGCCAAGAGTTCTGTTGGAATGAATGTTCAATGTACCTTGAAAGAGCTTTTTGAACTTGCCTATGCTTTCACATTTCTTCCTTTTATTTTTATTTGCTTTGAAATCGTACTTGTCTTATGATGTTTGCATTTTAGGGGTACTTTGTTCATTGATTGAATTTATCCATTAATTATGAGACCTCGTGTGAATTATTTGTGCTTGATGGGTTTTTTGTTGGACGGTAATATTTCATATTTTTCATTTTATTTTCCTTTTGAACCTTTTTGCAGTCACTACAGAAAAGGTCGTTTTTAAATTTCCCTAAAGTATTTCAATGTGTTTTATAACCAGACCCTATCAATTTCTGCGATTTCTTCAGAAACAGGAAAGACACAATTGCTGATACTTGAATTTGCCAAGTAGTTTAATATACCTTTGCCTAAACCACAAAGCTGATCCATAACAAGGTTGGTGAAACTAGTCTCTCATTTGTATGTTGCCATCTCGGTGGCGTAGTGGTCTAAGTGATGGCTTCTGATTTTTCGTCCGAATGGGTCCGGGTTCGAATCCTTGTGAAGCATGGACATTGTGCTTTTCTTACGTCCCTGGCTCTCTCCCTTCCCTGGAACCAGTGGCACTAAATTAGGGACAGTCAACTGCTTCTAGCCCGTTGAGTTGCTCACGGTGGTCGTTAAACCCCCAATAAAAAATCCCTAAAAAAACCTAAAAACACATTCGTATCTTTCATTTGTTTCTTGGAAATAAAAATCTACTGCTGGCCACCCAAAATGCAACACCAAGAAGGTAGCATCCGATTGGCCTGAAATTCGCAGCATGCGTTGCCCGCAAAAGGACATGCAGACGATTAGCATTGCAGGGCATATGCAAATCATGTGCGTCCGGCACTCCACCGAGAAGCACTATAAGGAGGGCGCACATAAGGCGATGTGTAAGTAGTGGAAGTGTGTTGTGCTGCCGGACCTGTGTGTGGAAAGCTTCCTGATGCCTCGTCGCAGAATACGGCAGTCATTCCAGCACGTTTCGGAGTTCGACAGAGGACGAATTGTAGCTTATCGCGACAGCGGTTTATCGTACCGAGACATCGGCACCCGTGTGGGACGACATCCAGCCACAATGAGGCGAGTATGGATTAGGTGGGTGCAACAGGGACGGACGGACCGACGTGAGTGATTGCTGTAGCCGCGGTACACCACCGAACAAAAGGACCGGCATGTTGTGTGGCAGGCATTGACGGCTCGCACCGCCACATCACGAACTTTACCGCAGGAATTAGGGTGTGTTGCGCAACAACCTGTATCAGCACGTACCTTTCGACGTCGTCTGCAGGAGCGGGTACTTGTCGCACGGCGCCCATTGCTCCGATTACCATTGACGTTACACCACCGGTGAGTGCGGCGGTAGTGGGCCTTGGAACGCCGCACTTGGACTACGAAATGGCACGACATTGTCTTCTCCGACAAATCCCGCTTCCGCCTGCAGCACCACGATATATGGATCCGTGAGTGGCGGCACCGCGGCGAGAGATTGTATGACGCCTGCATTATGCATCGCCATACCTGTCCGTCGCCTGGCGTTATGGTTTGGAACGCAATTGGATATGACACCCGCACCCCTCTGGTGCGCATCGCCGGTTCACTCAACAGCCACACACCATCTCCGACGTTTAGGAGCCTGTAGTCCTCCCTTACCTGCAGGACCTGCCAGCGGCCACGTTTCAACAGGACAATGCGCGCCTGCACGAGGCACGCATAGTGCAACAATTATTTACGGCCCACCAGGTGCCACAGCTGTCGTGGCCCGCCTGTTCTCTCGATATGTCGCCCATTGAACACGTTTGGTCGCTGATCGGCAACCGAGTGCCCCGGCAAGCACCACCCGCGTCCACGCCTGATGAACTGTGGCAACGTGTGGAAGCAGCCTGGAGCGACATACCCCAAACCTACATCCAAAGCCTCTTTCGATCGATGCTGCGGCGTGTAGCGGCCGTTATTTCCAGCCGTGAGGGGGGGGCACACGAACTATTGATGTCTGCGTATTCAGCAAGTCGCACGGTCCTGTAAGCTCAATCGTTTCATCTTTGTATTTGTTGTTATGTGTCCAGTAAATCTGGCTTTGCTATCTCGTGTCCTTCTGGGTTTTGCATTTTGGGTGGCCAACAGTGCATTTCAATTTGAGTAGATCGTGTATACTGGATAACGTACATTTGAAACCAGATGACGTTGATAGAAAGAATGAAAATCTTACCAATTGCCACCCCAGAGGTATCGCGTGAGTTAAATGACTTTGTAAAAGGCAGCAATTTTTCTGTATTACAAAACCAGAAGTTTTCGAGAAGGCAAACAAAGTAAATGACGCCGAATCTTGGGTTGTTCACTTTTAAGGAAAAGTCTTACACCTATTATTCAAAAGATTTTTTAATATATTTTTTATAAGATGTGCAAATCATCTATATCCTAAGCTATCTTTCTAAAAGCTGTCCAAACGAATAAACGATACTTTTAAAATCGTACGTTTAGATATGGGCATAATGTCTGCCACGAATAGAAATTTGTAGCAGTCAAACTGCGCATGACGAAAATGAAAACTATTGAACACATTTTAGCTATAACACCAACAATTTTCTTCCAGAAGATAATTTTTAATTAGATAGTCAGAAACAGATGTGCAGAGACAAATATAGAAGCTGAAGACCTACTTACACGTTTGCAATAGTGATAGGTATCATCGCCAAAAAACATTTCCAGTCAACTTCTTAGAAACGGGAATAAGCATTTGCGGTAGCCAGAAACAGAACCGCGACTTATCAAAAGGAAGAAATACAGATTGGGGACAAAGTACAGTATTATGACCGCTCATCTGATGCTCGCATAGTGTCCAGCACGGCTGCGCTCAGGAGTCAAGATAAAGAGTATTGTGATACTTGCCGTACCAGTTGGAGATGAAGTGGTGGTTGTAATGGGTAAGGTACAAGATTTGACTGCATTGGAAGGAGGACATGATAATCTGATACACAGCAAAGGATGCCTATATCCAAAAAACCCGAACTTTGTCGGCATTTTATGGGTTGCCATATAATTAAAGAGTATCGAGAATAGATAGAAAGAGCTGCAACGCTTAACCAGCGGTGTTACTACGTAGTAGAGCGGTCACGTCCACCTGACCAATACTCGGAGAGAGAGGCTGCTGGACAGCATTTTCCTTGGCACGACTGACCATGGCTACAATACGAGTATATCCATAGCTATAATACAACGATCCTTCTGTCGTATGAGCATACGGTGAAACCACAGCATCTCTCACTAGAGCGCGTCAACTACGTGAATTCGCCAGAAAATATTGGGACTCGATTGTGAAAGATTGTGTAATCAGAGAAGGCAGTTTCTGATGATCCCAATTCCTGCTGCACCAAGGGGATTTAAAGTGGCTTGTAGGTCGAACAGTAGCAGAAAAAAAATTTGCAAAATATGCAGCGGCCCTACACTATTCAAAAATGTAGTGCAAATAGCACTACACTTTCAAGGAAAAGCTAAATGTGCAAACAAAACAAAACAACATGATGGAACCTTGCACCGTAATATGGCGCAACCTTGTACTATAACATGGAGCAAAGTTGCACCATGTTGTTGGATTTCGTTTGCATTACGCAAAGTTGTATCTTTTCACAGAAAGTGATGTAGCACCACATTTTGGTGCAACCTACAACAAATTTTTAACAGTGTAGAGATACAGGATGGTGGCGGAAGCGTAACGCTTCTCATGGGAAGAACAAGTTGTCCTTATAGTTCAAACTGCTTAAGATAAAGAAAATATTTCAGATCCATCTAACAGGAAAGTACATTGTTGAAAATGTTATGGTAGGTTGCACCAAAAAGTGGTGCTACACCAGCTGCACCACTTTTCTGAGAAAAAATATGCAATAGTCTGATGCAAACAAAACCCAACAACATGGTGCGACTTTGCAACTCGTTATGATGCACGGTTGCACCACATTATGGTGCAACGTTTCACCGTGTTGTAAAGCTTTGTTTGCATCACACAATGGTGTATCTTTTCTCAGAAAGTAGTGTAGCACCACTTTTTGGTGCAATCTACCACAAAATGTTTAACAGTGGAGATGTGGAGATCACAGACGGACGGTCAAACATTCTTCTCAAGATAAAAAAAAAGTTGCTAAACTGTGATGGAGTTTGTCTATTTTTAAACTAAACGAACAGAAAGTTATATATATATATATATATATAGATTAATGGAGATTATCTAACCCACCTTCGTTTTGCTGATGACGTAGTCATTTTTGCAACTACCCCATCAGAGCTGCAGAGTGTGATCCTGGAACTTGCTGACAAGAGTAAAGAAGTGGAATTAAAAATGAACTTTCAGAAGACAAAAGTGATGTTCAATGCTTTTACAAGAAATGAAGATTTATCGATTGATGGAGAAAAGCTGGAGACAACAGGCACGTACGTTTATCTTGGACAGCAGATATCAAGTGAGGGTCACATTGATGAAGAAATTAATTGGCGTACAAAACTTGCCTGGAGAGCTTTTGGAAGAAACAGCATAATTTTCAAGAGCAATATGCCATTATGTCTTAAAAGAAAAGTGTTTGATCAATGCATCCTTCCAGTGCTTACGTATGGTGCAGAGACGTGGACCTTAACTAAAAGAGACATACAAAGGCTGCAGACAACTCAAAAAAGCATGGTGAGGTGCATGCCTGGTGTAACCAAGAGAGATAAGAAGAGAAACTCGTGGATCCGAAAAATGACAAGAGTGGAAGACATCATGATCAGAGTTAAATCCCTGAAATGGCAATGGGCTGGACATACTGCCAGAAAAACAGATCATCCATGGACAGCCGAAAATTTAGATTGGATTCCAAGAGACAGGAAAAGACCCAGAAGAAGACCACATGGGAGATGGGTGGATGAAATTCGAAAATATGCAGGAGTGACATAGAGGAGACTGGCACAAGACAGACCATTGTGCAGGAAACTTGGGGAGACCTTCGTCCAGCAGTGGATTGATAATGGTTGACAATGATGATGATTATATATATATATATATATATATATATTTGAAAATACAACACACGTAAAAATTGGAAAGGGAGTGAGACAAGGTGACACCATATCTCCGAAGCTCTTTAATGCCACACTGGAGGGTGTTTTTCAGTCACTGAGCTGGGAAAACAAGGGGATAAAGATTAATGGAGATTATCTAACCCACCTTCGTTTTGCTGATGACGTAGTCATTTTTGCAACTACCCCATCAGAGCTGCAGAGTATGATCCAGGAACTTGCTGACAAGAGTAAAGAAGTGGGATTAAAAATGAACTTTCAGAAGACAAAAGTGATGTTCAATGCTTTTACAAGAAATGAAGATTTATCGATTGATGGAGAAAAGCTGGAGATAACAGACACGTACGTTTATCTTGGACAGCAGATATCAAGTGAGGGTCACATTGATGAAGAAATTAATCGGCGTACAAAACTTGCCTGGAGAGCTTTTGGAAGAAACAGCATAATTTTCAAGAGCAATATGCCATTATGTCTTAAAAGAAAAGTGTTTGATCAATGCATCCTTCCAGTGCTTACGTATGGTGCGGAGACGTGGACCTTAACTAAAAGAGACATACAAAGGCTGCAGACAACTCAAAGCAGCATGGAGAGGTGCATGCTTGGTGTAACCAGGAGAGATAAGAAGAGGAACTCGTGGATCCGAAAAATGACAAGAGTGGAAGACATCATGATCAGAGTTAAATCCCTGAAATGGCAATGGGCTGGACATACTGCCAGAAGGACAGATCATCGATGGACAGCCGAAATTTTAGATTGGATTCCAAGGGACAGGAAAAGACCCAGAAGAAGACCACATGGGAGATGGGTGGATGAAATTCGAAAGTATGCAGGGGTGACATGGAGGAGACTGGCACAAGACAGACCGTTGTGGAGGAAACTTGGGGAGACCTTCGTCCAGCAGTGGATTGATAATGGTTGACAATGATGATGATGATGATGATGATATATATATATTAATATCTTCAGATCATTAAGAGTTGCACTATATGAAGAATATCAATATCTACTGACTCACGTTACATTCCAAAGAGTAACGAAGTGGCACAGCTAAATGAAAACATTTAGCTTGATGTCCTCATTCTGAATTTGTTAAACTAATGAACAGAATCTTTGGAATCCGGTCTATACACGATTGGAATGTGCTGGAACAAGAGCATCCATGTTTCAAAAGAATCGGGTAACCTTACATGGAATGCAGGATTTTCTTTGTACGTCAGTAAACGCAAATGCGCTCACGGAATAATTAGAATACCAGCACAGGCATTATGGAATCGATACAATTTACTGAATATTCTAAATTCAGTTGAGAATAAATTTGTTTTACTGTGGGAATGACATTTTTTTTATAGAGCTTATTCAGTCGGTATACATGTACGAAAGAAATCTGTGATAGCACTTCTTGCATGCTGAAAGCATGTCATATACAAAGAACGTCTTCTGCAGAAGTGAGTCCTTGATCATTGCATTTCTTCGACAGCAAGGAAATTAGGGAAATATACCTGCTTCCCTCCTTATGGAAATTTAGTAAGGAATTTGGGCAAAACTAATGGAAGTTTGACTAACTTTAAAGGGAGGTTGTTTGACTTTTGGGGGGTTTAAAGGCCGCTGTGAGTAACTCGATGGATTATAAATTGTCACTCCATCCTAATTTAGGGTCATTGGTTCCAGAGATGGAAACGGGACACAGGTCAACGGGTCGACAATTTCTTGCGGGTCTAACGGGTCGTGTCAAGGCATTCCTGACCCGGTTTTATTCCAGTTTTATTTTTGAAAAGAGAGAAATATATTCCAAAGAAAAATAAATGCGCGTTGTGGAATTCTGTAGGCGATACTGGTACCCATGGAGTGAATAATGATTTGCAATGCAAAAATATTGTCGTCTCTCTCTTAAAGCAAAGAAGATTTCCACCAAACGACGTCCGACCATACACCCACTCCATATCGTAAAAAGATTTTTCCTTTGCGTTCTTTTACAGTGCGATAGTCCAGGGCAAGGTACAGGCAAACGCCATTCGCCTGTTTCTCAGCTGATTCACTCTCTCCGTGCGAAGTTCACTGTATGAGTAAGAGTTACTTTTCACATCGCATCTTTTACGTTGAGCATTCAGTGGTTTTCGATTGATGTACTAACATCCCGTTCCCATGATATGTCATGTCGAAATTAACTCCTTATTTGTTAATATAGATGGATTTTTTTTTTATTTTTTTATTGAAGGTTTAACGACCACCGTGAGCAACTCAATGGGCTATAAGCAGTCGCCCGTCCCTAATTTAGGGCCACTGGTTCCAGGGAAGGGAGAGAGCCAGTGCCGTAAGACAAACACAACATCCATGCCTGACCGGGATTCGAACCCGGACCCCTTACTGACAAATGATCAGAGGCCAGCGCCTTAGACTACTGCGCCACCGGGGCTGCTAGATGGGTTTAATATTAAGGCGGTTGAGAAAGACGTCGAGGACAACAAATAAGAACTTATTGAAAACCAAAAGGGGAAGAGTGAATGCTAGAAATTGTTTCGTCTCATTAAGTAACCGGAGAAAAATTCTGTGTTTTTTTTTTTTTTTTTTTTGATTGGAGGTTTAACGACCACCGTGAGCCACTCAATGGGATAAAAGCTAAAAGCAGTCGCCCATCTCTAATTTAGGGTCACTGGTTCCAGGGAAGGGAGAGAGCCAGTGCCGTAAGACAAACACAACATCCATGCCTGACCGGGATTCGAACCCGGACCCCTTACGGACGAATGATCAGAGGCCAGCGCCTTAGACCACTGCGCCACCGGGGCGGCCTGTGTTGTTTGGTCTTGCTTGTTGTTCAAAATGTGGAATGTGTATAATGACAAATGAAGATGTCGACGATGTAATAAGAGATTATGGAACCAAAAATCTAACGGACCATATGAAAGTATGCACACCTCCATCAAAGCGTGAGAAGAGTGAACAATCTAAATACCTTAAAAAAATACATTTGTGTAATCATAAATAATGATTCCGATTGGTAATATGGTCACGGTCATAGTCACCTATTATTTTTGGATTATGCAAAATAGTGGCACTAAAAATGGCACTAAAATTTAGCAACTAACCAAATTTTATTATTAAAAAAGGATTTCAGTAGTTAAATATCAAGAAGTTATTGGGATGAATATATATATTACGTTTATATGTATATATACAGTAGTGGCCAAAATTGTGGAAACCTTTCGGGAAAAGTGTATGTTTGAGATTTGATAGCTCATAACACCATTCGTTTTTGTAGTAACACCATTAAATTATATATCAATGGAAAGCTAATTTCATCAAAAATGTAATGCAACAAAGTTTGTTTATTTATCTGTATTCTGTGAAACGTTATAGTTAAATAACCAGAAAAAGGAAGCACAACTTCCTTAGGTTGGTACCAAGTAGCTTTCCTTCATTTGAATGTAGCCAATGAGCATGAGTGTTTAGAGGGCCAATCAGGTGTCATCTTGTTTTGGCAATGAGCCAATCAGGTCACAGTAGGATTCAGCTATTGATGTCATGTGTTGGAGCTTAGAGGAGGACATTTGTCAGTGTGTTGTGTGATTACTATTAAGTTGTTTGGGTTTTCTTTTGTGTTCTTTCATTTAGTGAGCTTGTAAAATGTAATAAATTTAAAAAATGACGCAAACAGTTAACTGGTCACCCAGAAAGCGATGCAAAATAGTAGTATTAAGTGAACAAGGCTTCAGATATGAAGAAATTAGAAGACAAATTGGTGGAAACTTAACCAAAGGTGGCATTTCTAAATTTTTGAAGATGTATGAGGAGACTCAGTCACTACAAAACCAAACTGGTAAAGGCAGGAAAAGGTGCACAACCGCAAACGATGATAGAAGAATTAAGAAACTGTGCCTAGGTGACAATAAAATCTTTTGGGTGTATACAAGATAAAATGGCGCAATGCAATGTGAAGTTGAGTGCAAGGACTGTTCAAAGCAGAATGCAGGAATTTGGTCTAAAAGCCAGAATTCCACAAAAAAAAAAAAAAAAAAAAAAAAAAAAAAACATTTTTATATCTCAAAAAAGGTTGAAAAGATTGAACTCAGCTAAAATCCATGTTAACTGGACAGCGGAACAACGGGACAGTGTTATTTGAAGTGATGAGACCAAAATCTCCCTGTTTGGTAGGGATGGCATAAAATACGTTTGGAGAAAAATCGGAAAAGATTTGTATGCTGATTGCGTTACATGTACCGTGAAACACCCAGTTAGTGTTATGATCTGGGGTTGCATGACATCTAAAGGAGTGGGCAGAATTTGCGTGATTAATGGAAATATAAATGGCCAAAAATACATTAACGAAATACTTGAGCCTAAACTGAAGCCTACCGCACGTGATCTTTTCCAAGATAATGAAGCATTTAGATTTCAACAGGATTCAGCTCCATGTCATGTTGCTGCTGTGTGCAAAAAATGATCTCAAGATAATCATATTCCACTGCTGGAATGGCCTGGGAATAGCCCAGACCTTAACCCCATCAAAAATCTATGGAGCCGACTAAAGAAACTTGTTAGTCAGAAGCAACCCAGCAATAAAACCCAATTAATAGATGCAATGATTCTATCTTGGTTTCACATTATAACAGCTGCAGAACTAAAAACTTGGTTCACTCCATGGGAAAGCGTTGTAAGGCTGTAATTAACGCTAAAGGTTAACCAACTGAGTATTAACTGACATGGTGAGAATTTTTGTACATCTCATTTTTTCTATGTGTTTCTAGTTTCTTCTTTATAACTGCTGTTCCAATACAAAATCCTTCATATAAGTTATTGCATTACATTCTTGATGAAATTATCTTTCTATTGATATGTAATTTTATGGTATATTACTCCAAAACAAAGTGGTGTTATGAGCCATCAAACCTCAAAAATACACTATTTCCAAAAGGTTTCCACAATTTTGGCCACTACTGTATTTATACATATAAAATGAGTTTCGAATCTATAGTTCAAAGCAGATTTGTCCGGGTCAGTTACGGTTCGGGATCGGGTCAGGTCGGGTCCAGGTATGGACGTCCGGGTCCGAAATTTTTGACTCGTTTCCAACTCTGATTGGTTCCAGGGAAGGGAGAGAACCAGTGCCGTATAGCAAATACAACATCCATGCCTCAGTGGTATTCCAATCTGGTCCCATCTTGGACGAATGATCAGAGGCCACTGTTTAGACCTCTGCGAAGGTTTCCCAGAATTTGTAGCGCAAAATTTAAACGTGATGTTTTTTACTGGTGCACAAGTTAAGAAGAGTGCCTGATAACTAAGCTGAGATGCAATTAAAAAGCTTCAGGTGATTTGTTATTTATTCGTGGATATACCTAAAATAAAAACTGTGAGCACGTGTGTAGTGACTTCTCGGAAATCATGCCAGACCCTTCTAAATACGACGGATTAGTAATAATATAAATCGTCTGTCTCTTTGGAACGCTTGACGTCACAGCAAACGTCTGCATTGTGCGCCATCATTTATCGAACAATTCGTGTATGATCTCGCGATGCCAAAATGATTGCCTGCTTTATAATATGTCAAAATGACTGTCTGCTTTATAATAACACGCGATCACATTTAGATCTCTAGGTGATTGCGTGGTAATTTAAAAACATTGGATTATTAATGACTAGAGTTCTATTTTTCCAATCTACCAAATTCGAAATAAAATCTTAATATCACGGTAAGTTGCTTTTGTATATTATATTAATTTAGCACAATTCGAATATTAATTTGTAATAATTATTTTTTACTTTTTTAATTTAACTAACTATCCGAGTTTAGTGCTGATTATATTATCATTTTGCAAAATATCGAACTTTCTAAACGCTGTAACCTACAATAAACTGAAATCTTGAGATGTCAAAGTGAGCAAGCAAGATTACATCTAAAAGCAGATGTCGTCCCAATAGCACATTATCGAGAATTAGATAGTTCCGATTTGTAATACCAGATGTCGTATTATTTTGTAGAAAAAGGTTCAGTGTGAAGTTTAAAACTAACCGTCGAATAGAACAATCTAAAACAAGCCGCGAGGGGAATAACAAGCGTGCCGGAGAAAAAGTCATTTAACGCGAAAAATCAAAGAAAAAGTGTTTAAGATAAGTTTATACGAAAACAACTTTCCGAGTTTAGTGCTGTTTATATTACACATTTTGCAAAATCACGATCTGTCTAAACGCTCTAATCTACAATTGTTAAACAACAAATATTTAACACAGAATGTAATTTGTCGCGAGATCTTTTTAAAAACGGAAATAAATAGCATATAATTTTTTATACTAACATGAATGAGCTCTTACTATATATAAGTTTTTACTGTGTTTCCTTATAGAAATACGGCGTCTATTTGATCTGGTTTCAATCCTCTTCAATTAAAAATTTCACTCCGTCACAGGGCGGGCAACATCCTAATATATAATTTGCTAGAGCCCTCCTCCTCCTCCGTGTCGCTTTTTAAGTCGTCTTAGCAACAACCAAGAAACAAATGTTTGTGAAGTCACGTTTAGCTTTCCGTGTAGGTGACGTCATCACCTACACGCGCACAGTCCACGCGTATTATACTAAGTTCTGTTGTCATAGCAACAAAGAACACAGCGGCTGGTGTGACGTCACCTAATCCAAATCATTATCAGATGACGTCAGAGATGCGTTACGTCACGCAGTCAACTCGATAGACATACGAACCTTTTTTGTTTTGTTTTGGTTGGAGGTTTAAATACCACCGTGAGCAACTCAGTAGGCTATAAGCAGTCGCCCGTTCCTAATTTAGGGTCACTGGTTCCAGGAAAGGGAAGGGGCCAGTGCCGTAAGACAAACACAACATCCATGCCTGACCGGGATTCGAACCCGGACCCCTTTCGGAATAATGATCAGAGGCCATCGCTTAAATCTCTGCGCCACCGGGGTGGCTACGAAAAACTTTACATCAGGAATTCTGGTTCACTACCTGAACCGGTGTTTAGCCATCTGTATGCGGCAACGTCAAGAGTACGATGATCTGACGACATCAAGATAAAAGTAGTTCACGGAAAAGAACAGGGGAAATTGATACAGGGTTCACAGTCAGTGTATACGAAACATGTTGTGTACAAGGAAGTGTTAACGAAATAGGGGCTAAAGGTTTTTAAAAAGGCATAACAAACAGACAGCCCGTCGTATCAAATTCCATAACCGATTGTCCTGAAAATTTTCAGAAAGCTGTGAGCCAACGTCGCCATCTATTGACGTGGAACTCAAGAACTCAATAAATTAATGTCAATAATTTCTGTATCATAAATTTTATTTCCCCCCGTCATTATTGACGGGCTTTCATCTAGTACTTTATATATTAATATTTATTTAAAGCTTAAAACCAACCGTCCTAGGACGCGCTATACGCTAGCTCTTCATAAATGTTTTGAGTTCCAGTTGCCGGTTTCAAGACTTCCAAAAGAGCAAGGGGTGCTAAGATCAAAACATTTACTCTGCTATTTTTACGGGTACGAGAGAGATAAATAACACCACAAACTTGACCTTGAATGTGAGTATGTGCGCCGCCATTGACACTAGAAAATATTCCTGTCAGGGGTGTATTTTGAGTAGTAAAGCAGTTTCTGAATGTAGAGCTATGGAAACAGCAGCTAAAAGTGCTTCACCCCTGGGCGAAGGGTCAGAAGCGCTGGTTTCTGACAATTTGCTCGAGATGTGACCATATTCTGGTCCCGGATGAAGCATAGGTGGTGCGTTGTTTGTCCTATGGCGTTGGCTTTGTCTTATTTCCTAGAACCAGTGGCCCCAAATTAGATCAGATCATATGCAGAGGACTTTAGGAAGGGAGTGTCTGACCCCAGGTCTTAAACAACCCTTAGAAATAGGAAGCTAGGAGATTTGGGCTAGAGTGCCCGATAAGAAAGTGACATGGAAGCGAGGTAGAAAGAAGAAGGAAAACGCCCTTATTTTTTACCGGGGGCCAGTACCTGGGGTCCGACAGCTCAACGTGCCCATCCTACGCACGGCGGATATTTAATAGTTCGAGCGTTCGTACCTGTCTGGTAGCGAACCTGAGGCCCCCAGTGGCAGTAACGAACGTTGCCCACTAGGCTAACCCCAAATTAGGGACGAGCGACCCCTTATAATAACCCTTAGAGCTACTCACGGTAGACGTAAAAAAATGTACGTTAAAGAAGCATTTGAGTGCCAAATGTAAAAACAATTAACGTGGTTTATGAACTTATAAATGAAATTTCTTCCACTTTCATGTATTCCAAAGGTAGAACTCAAAGAAGACTTCATATATTACTCTCACTGTTATTAACTGCAGTATTTATCACAGTATGCAGACTGAATTTTAAACGATAGACACGGACAGCTTCAAGTGAAGTTCAGCACGAAGATAATTAAAAGGAAGAAAACTATCAATTATTGGCAAAAGAAATGCTTTTACAAATAAAACAAAAAATCTCGATTTTTCTGGTGTCGCTAAAAATACACTTTCTGCGTTCTCATCTGGACAATTTCCCACACAACTTTGGTGCTGTCACGAAACAAGTTGCAACATTTCACGAAGGTAGAAGCAATACAGAACAATGTTATCACGGAAGGTGGGATCCTGTCATGATAGGTGAATATCGCTGATTTTTTTCACAAAGAACTGATCTAAAAGAACAAAACAACTTTCTTTGTTAGGCACGAGATAATTTTCCACTGTATTTTCACCGTTTAAAGAAAACATCTGCGACGAACAATGAGAAACATTCTATTAGCATGTAACTATTCAAGCTACAATTAGAATATGACTCTGAATTACTCTAGTTCACCATGTAACATCATATCGATTACGTGATGAACCGTAACTGATCTGATGCATCGCCCTCGACCGGGAATCGAACTTGCATCTCCCGATTTCTATTCGAACATGCTATTTCCATATCCTAAATACTGATGGCTTAGCGAACTACGATTATGCAGGATTTGATTAAATAAATCCATCGCTTTTTCCACGTTAAGCAACGCACAGCAACCGAAAAATTGTTATTCGGCCTCCGTCGGGGAATCGAATCCCGTATCTCTCGATATCTAGCCGAGCGCATTAGTTGGCCTCTGTGGTGTTAGGCTAACGCGCTCGGCTAGATATCGAGAGATTCGGGATTCGATTCCCCGACGGGGGCCGAATAACAATGTTTTGGTTGCTGTGCGTTGCATAACGTTTGAAAGAGCGATTTATTTATTTATTCAACTGACGACACGTATTTAGACGATTTTCACCTATGCAAGATTTGCTTCAATTCCCAGAAATCTGAAGTCGTTTAGACTCTTCCTAAGGTGTAATTGCTTAGCTTCAATTACTTGTAACTTCGTTGACCTGTGTGGGGCAACGGATAGCACACTAGAGCGGAAGTTTGGAAGAGCGGGTTATATTACCGGTCTAAGACGAAGAAATTTTCAATCTTTTCTGATATGATGATAAGTGTGAGCATTAAACTTGAGCAATTCAGAGATATTCTGATTTCCTGCTGGGATGATTTTATGAATGTTCCATGTCTTTATGAAGAATATTTCTTCCTTGATTTCCACATTCTATTAGCAGATCTACGTTTAGTTCCTGTGGCATAATTGTGCTTTCAACATTTCGTCGTTTTGTTGACTCACATGGATTTTTATTACTTCTCGTTATTCTTTTCATACCGAACGTTACGTGTGAATTCCCATTATTGATTATCGTTTTTTGGGGTATGACTGGAATCAGTCAATTAATACAGACTGATATACACAGATGAGCTATTACATTATGACCACCCCCAGCCTAGAGAAATGAGCGCGCCGGGAGACCGAACGGTGGCGCAGATGAGGTTTACAGAGCAGTATTTATACAACTTGAGAACCGGCTTTCGGTTAGTAGAGTGTTCGGAGTCAGAATGGGAAAAGCTGCCGATTTATCGGAGTTTGACACGAATTGTGATGGCACGGCACCTTGGAACTATTATCTCGGAGACTGCGCGGCTTGTGGGTTGTTCACGTGCCGCTGTGGTTAGTACGTATCAAAAGTGGTGCACAGATGGCCAAACAACGAAACCGTCGTCAAGCCGTGTCTTATCCGCATCTCATTGATGCCAGAGGGGAGCGGAGACTATCGGGCATTGCTCATAGCGATCGCAGGCCCACAGTGCGACAAATCACCCGCAGCTACAACAGTGGTGATCAGGGCAATGTGTCACAGCACACATTTCATCGCAACTTTCCGCCCATGGGCCTGCGTAGCCAAAGACCCAACCTGTTCCCAGGCTCACTGCAGGTTATCGCCAATAACGCATGAAATGGGCCCAAGGTCATCGAGATGGGACCGTGGATGATAGGAAGAAAGTGGCCTGGTCTGACTAATCAAGATTTCTGGTGCATTACGTAGACGGCCGAGCGCGGATATGCCGATTACCAACGGAGGCTATGGCACTTGGATGGACTGTTGGGCGGAAATAGGCCAGCAGCGGCAGTGTTATGCTGTGGGCGATGTTTCCTTGGGACACTTAACCAGATATCCAGGATATGTGTTCTTGGGACATTATGGTACCAGAATCTCCAGGATACCTATCGCCAACTCATCGAATCGATGCCTCGCCGAGTGGCCGCTGTTTTGCGGTCTAAAGGGGGTCCTACAGCTTATTAAGTAGGTGGTCATAATACATGTATAACAGCTCATTTGTGTAAACGCAGGGATAATCCAACTTAAAAGTCTGACTGCTTAAGCCATTTGCTGTTGTCAGTGTTTTCTACGTCCACTAACGCGTTGTACTCTTTACTGTTACGATTTCTATGGGAGTGTAATGCGATTTGCTGTTTTGACTTTATTAATTGTGCTGTATAACCTGAGACATAGCTTAGGAAGAAACTCTCTAATCTCAACATTTCGTTGTAAGTACAATTATTTGGATACGTGATGTTAGGATACTTCTGAATCATGATTCGTCATAAAATACTTAAGTGGAATCCATTATTCAGAAAAAATGATGGGTGATATACAAAGACAGTAGAGTCTCTACCCATACAGCACAAAACGTTTCAGATATGTATCAATAATGTTACAATCTCTCATTTTCGTTACAGTTTCAGAGATATCTTACAATTACGTTTCAGCAACATCTATTTTGGAACATAACTCTTTGTACATTACGGTTACGTTAAAAATAGCTTTCACCGATATTACTGTAGCATAATTTCCATTGTACATAATTGGTACTTTGATATTACATTCCGGCGATATTTGAGATTTTTGATTTTTCAACGGCGTGGATGCGCATGCGCATTTATGTCATTTCACAGAAGCACTCTCGTAGTTGTATTTCCACGTGCTACTGAGATATTCTTTGGTGATACTGTCGTACTTGAGTTAGTTAGTTAATATTTCATCCTTTTTTTTTGTGATTCAAGATCATTTAAAAGTGAGCAATTGTTATGATTATTATAATTTTTAAATTCTACAAAGCATTTTATAAAATGTAAGTAGATGGCTGTGTTGTTGTATTAGTATACTATACCAGCATGTTTTTCTTTTACTTGAAGCTGAGAAATTTCATATTGGTAGGTATTTAGAGAAATGGCGAATTTGATTTTCTTTCTTTTTTTCGATGAAATATAATCTATTCCACATGTATAATAGAAAAATTCGACATCCTCATTTGGAACCGATTTTCATTTCTTTTGTTATCAATATATAAACGCCCCCACTGTTCCCAATGGACAGCGAACTGCGTTGAACCTGTGAAAACGTAAACAACTCGTAATACGACTGTTGTTGCTTTTTGAAACAGCTGTCGATTGAAGTATTTTTTATTGTGATTTTAAAAAGTATATTAAAACTATAATGTTCAACCTAGTAAATACGTAACAGTAATATGATTTCGTGCGTGTGTGTGCGCTTTCTGTGTGTGTGTTTCACAAAAGTTCTGCTTAATAATTTTTTTGCACAGAGATGCGAGAGCAAAGCATCCTTAATTCCTTATGTTGAAACTTTTGGTTCCGTGAGGGGCCGGCAGTCTTCCTGAAAGAGGGACACCACGCGAGAGTCGTATATACACTATATTGACAAAAGTCACCAAACATCTAGAAGAGAAACACAACACAGCATTTATTGACATACATTAGCACGGTGTCGGCCCACCTTTGCTTTAATGCATGCACTGACCCTTCGAGACATGCTTTCGCCAAGGTTTTGGAACACAGCGATAGATATGCGCTTTCATTCAGTACATAATGCTGCCGCTAACTGTTTGCTTAGTAGTAGGCCTTGGTTCCAAACTTCTTATGCGGCACTGTAATTCATCCCATAGGTGTTCTATGGGATTAAGATCAGGGGTCTGTGCTGGCCAGTCCACATACGATACGGAATTATCACAAACCACGCCGTAATTGTCCATGCTTTATGGATCGGTGCATTATCTTTCTGGTACCAACAAGGCTCGGTTCCATAGTATTGACACAGAGTTGGTAGGTCATAATTGTTAAGAGTATCGAGGTAGACGTGCTGGTTAACATGTTTCTCCAGGATAACCAATGGGCCTGAACCATTCCACAAAAGCACCCCCACACGAGTACACTACGAGCTCCAAATTTGACTGTAGAAATAGTACACTGTGGTAAATAGCGTTCCCCGGCTGCCGTCATGCCCACACACGACCATCAGACTGTTGGATCGTGTATCTGGATTCATCAGTCCATAGCACCCGTTTCCATTGAACAACGGTCCACGATTAATGTTCTTTACACCATGCTAAACGACGAGTAGCATTCCGAGTGGAAGTGAAACACATATGAGCAGCCGCAATACAACGGTAACCCATGGAATTAAGTGATCTGCGAATGGTAAGTGTACATACCGAGTTTCCAGCATTTTTACTCACCTGCACACTGAGTCTTGTGTAGTACTCTGTCGATTAGTTGTAACGACTCTCCTGAAGCTTCGACGTCCTCTATCACTCATTTTCTTTGGTCTGCCGGTACGTTTTGCTGCTTCAAGCACGCCATGTGTCTTCCACTTATTCAGTACATCCGAAACAGTTGACTTAGGTATGTTTAAACGCCTCTCGGTTTCTCTTATCGACAACCCACTAATATAACACCCATAATGTTTCCTTTCTCAAAGTCAGTTCGCGACATTTCCACTCAACCTCACAATGCGATATGATCGCGGTTAGCTTCAGGCTTGTTTTTATACCGTTTGCAGCTGTATCGCGCAGCTTAACAACGCAGCGGATCCGTTCATTTGGCTTTAAAGGGGTGTCCGGTGACTTTTGTCAATACAGTGTTTATGGAGTCGGTACGAAGTAACTGTTTTTCCAAGTGTTGACAGAAAGTCCTGCGTATAAACTGCATTCCTCTTGGTAAAACCGGTTGTAACTGGAGCCTGATGAAGAAGTTACGTATTCCTTCTCATTCAATCAATACGCTTGATTCGCCTGTGTTATTCGCTCGAAACTTTGAAAAGAAAATGCCTGTCCTTTGCTGATAAAGTGAAACATTTTGATGATGTTGATCAAGGAATGAAGAAGAAAGAAGTGACTTTGAAGTACTGTATAGCCTCAAACAGTCTGCAAACAATTTTAATAGTCGATCTGCAATTATCATTCAACACAAAAGCAGTAGGAATGTGAGTACAAAATATCTGAACAGTGTTCACATGAAGACATCGATGCTGCTCTTAAAAAATTGGTGAGGATTGTTCAAGGTAAAAATCTGCCACCCTCGGGTCCGATGATCCAACGAAATGCCATGGCATTTGCTAAAGATTTAAGATACAAAACTTCTAGCCAATGTTTGGTGGCTGATAAATTTAAAAAAAATACATGAAATTTCCAATAAAACCTTATCAAGAGAAAGCGTAGATGTTTGAGAAGAGGTGTGTAAAACAATGGAAAAAAGATGTTGAAACACTTTTGAAAGAATATCCTGATAAATACATATTTACCTTAGATGAAATTGCTCTTTTTATATACATAGAAAAAGATTAAAGCACATTTGCCCAAATTCAAATTTAATTATATTTTACCATCTTTTCATTTTATTTGATTAATATTTTACAATTTAAGTCCATTTCTATTTAACGAATTCTCTTTGTAACGAAGTTTTTAAGAAGGATGATGGGACTTCGTTAAATAGAGACTCAACTATATGTCCTCATTTTTCGACAGCGGGTGGCCTAATGGTCAGCGTTCGTGACTGCCATGGAGATAACCTTTGGTTCGATCCTGGGCAGGTACGAACGTTCGAGCCACTAAATACCCGTCGTGCGTCGGATGGGCACGTTAAGCCGTCGGGCCCCGAGAAATGGCCTCCCGGTAATAAATAAGGGCGTCTTCCTCTGCAACCAAGCTCTTTGTATTGCTGTCCACAGTTCCGACGTGAAGCCGAATGGTGTGTTCAACTTCCTGCCCTGTCGCTCCACAATATTCGGTTGATGTTCAATTGGGTTGAGGTCAGGAGACCAAGGATGCTATTCGATATGCCTCATGCCAGCATTGTGTTCATCTAACAATTCCTGTACGAGGCAGGGTTGATGACATATGGCATAATCCTCCAGAACTAATCCATCCCCCTTTCTGTAGTGCTGCACATGGTTGCTAAGCATTCCTTCTTATTAGATGGTTTCCATAAGCTGCTCCGTACACAACAGGAGTTAGTTCTTGAAAGCTAAACATATCTCATATAAAAAAAAACTCCCTTACCTGACTGAATAGTTAATGCTATGGATGAAGCATCCATAGCCTCATGTTGCTAACGCCTAAAACAGACTCTACCATCGGCAGAATGGAGTAAATATCGTGATCCATTGGGCCAGCACACCAGCTTCCAATCTTCTATCGTCCAATCCACGCACTGCTAGCAACAGAAGAGTCCTTTTACGTAGATGAACTCTTGATAGCAGAGGGTGGATAGGGAGTCTGGTCTTTTAGCTCGTCCGTGTCAGCGTGGGACGCATAGTAGCGTCGTATGTTGTTTTTGGTGGACCTATATTGAATTAAGCAATCAACTACGCATCGATGATGCGTCTACCGCCCTATACATGTCGATGCGGTAGTCGTTCCCCTTTCGAATCCACTTTTCGCCGCCCTTTATTTTTGTGTCGTCGGTTGGTTGTTTCGCAATTTTGGCACCACTCCCGGTACACCTGAACCACGGTGACCCTTGAACAATCCACGAATGTCGCCGTTTCCAAAATGGAAGCACCGAGCTTTCGTGCACCCACAATTTGGTTTTTCGTAAACTCCGATTAATTATTAGTTCTGCCTATCACGTCCGTAATTTCGCTTTTAACTGGACCACCGCGTCCGTAGCTTCGCTCTCAACTGAACCACTAACTGACTTTTTATACACACTTTTAAGACTACAGGGCACGCATACCTCCTAGTTATGCCATTTAGTTTGTATAGGGGTGTTCGTAATTCTGTAAATACTCAGATTGTATCGGGGTGGTCGTAATTCTGTAAATACTCAGTTTGTATCGGGGTGGTCGTAATTCAGTGGTTTTCCGTAAGAATGCAAATCAGATTTCTATTACCTGCAGTAAAGTAGCTTACAATAATATGTCAGCTGCCCTACTTCAAAATATGTGAACAGTATATTACAGAGCTCTCTGGATGAAATAAACAAGTTTGTAAAATCATGCAATGCATTGATTATAATACGCTTTCCAACATACCAGAAACCATTACTCAAGTTATCACTCAAGTTATGAGAATAATGACTGTGGAATAAATCTCGGTCCTGTGCCCTGACCCTTGATCCCATATCGATGATATTCAACAGAACCGGTTCGGTATACCTCCGAAATAACATGATAAAGTTTTGTCGCAATCGAAACACCTTTACGTAAGTTATGATGCATAAGGGGTATGGATTAGATTACTCTCCCGTGTCCTAACCTTTGACCCCATTTTACCTATTTTCAATAGACTTCGTCCACAGGCAGGCCTCTACAACATACTAACATTTCATCCGAATCGAAGCATTTTTACGTAAGTTATGACGCATAATGGCGATGGAAGTGATTCCGCTCCTATGTCCCGACCTTTGACTCCATTTTGCCCATTTTCAATAGGGTTTGTCCCCAGGTGGTCCCCTACCACATACTAAAATTACATAGAAATCGAACCTTTTTTACGTTACTTATGACGCATAACAGCAGTGGAATGAATCCTGCTCCTATGTACTGACCTTTGAACCCATTTCGTTCATTTTAAATAGGGTTCCTTCCCAGGTGATCCCCTACCAGATACTAAAATTTCATCGAAATCGAAAGATTTTTACGCAAGTTATCGTGCGGACGGATATACGCACACAACGCGTGACGTAATGAAGCAGATGGGAATCACGACCATCTGTTCGCAAGAGTATGACGTCATAAAACTTTAATAGGATCCACACACAACGCGTGACGTAATGAGACAGATGGCGTGACCGCGCGCCAATATTCTCAAACGCGAGATTGTGACGTCATAAGATTTCTAAGCATTGGAAACATTAATGGAACGACGCCATGACACTAAAAACGGTTATGATTCGGGGTGGTTATTTAACCCACTAAACGAATTCTCCTAAAGTTAAGATCAAGCTAAATCGATTTCTAGTACCAGGAAACGGTAGGTTAACGACTTTCATCAAAATTCTTTGAGCCGTTTTTTTTTTTTTTTTTTTTTTGATTGGAGGTTTAACGACCGCCGTGAGCAACTCAATGGGCTATAAGCAGTCGCCCGTCCCTAATTTAGGGTCACTGGTTCCAGGGAAGGGAGAGAGCCAGTGCCGTAAGACAAACACAACATCCATGCCTGACCGGGATTCGAACCCGGGCCCCTTACGGACGAATGATCAGAGGCCAACGCCTTAGACCACTGCGCCACCGGGGCGGCGAGCCGTTTTCAAAATAAAATGTATGTACATACATACAAGAATTGCTACTTTAAGGTGGACGTCAAGTAATTTTGCTTCCTATACTTCCAATGGAAAAACTTTTGTACACATTTTCTTCACAATTAATGCGTTGCCAAGAATGAAAATTTGAACATCGATTAAAATAGCTTCATTTCATAACTTGGAATACTTAATATTTTCTAAATCATAACCGTCATAATATTTTCTGAACCATAACCGTAATTATGCAATCCAACATTTATTTGTCCACTGACGTCATCAATGTACAGGTCGCGCCATCTTTTTTCTGGTTTCAACACCACCGAAGGAAGGGTTATTGTTTTTTAATATAATTATGCTTATGTTTTAGAAAATGTTAAATATTCCAAGTTATAGTGTAAAGTTATTTTAATCGATGTTCAAATTTCAATCCTTGGGAGCACACTAATTATGAAGGAAATGTGTACAAAAGGTTTTCCATTGGAAATATAGGAAGCAAAATTACTTGACATCCACCTTAATAGTGTGGGATAAGGGCGATGGAATGGATCCCAATCCTATGTCCTGACCTTTGACTCCATTCGTCCCATTTTCAATAGGGTTCCTCTCCAGGTGGTCCCTACCACGTACTAAAATCACTGCCGTAGTTCCCACTAACGTGTTTTGCTCCTGAATGTTAACTTTACCGCAGAGCATATTATCTCTTAAGATGTGGTGGCGCTGTTGCTGCCTGTTTTACGTTATCTCTATGAGAGTTGGCCTTCTTTAAGCGTTAGATATTCTTTGCTTCTACTGCGGCGCTAGCATCGTGGATATCCCTGTGCGACTGGTGACTGCCGTGCTGTAGAGGTGTCTTCCATACCGTTCAGTCGTGCGATTTTACTGTACATTTCCCGGTTTTCTGTTTGTCCGAGTTAATCTGTCCACTTACGCTACGTTCTCATCACTGTCCCACAGGAGTGGCAGTTTTGCGATAGGAAAATCCAGCTCCTCTCCTTCCAAAAAGCCTTCCTCGCTCAAAGTCCGTCAGGTGTTCATTATGGGACCCTCCTCGGCTATCGAGCATAGTGAGACACAAGAAACACTCTTTTGACTCAACTCCGGCTCTTCACTCATTGCAACATCTCTTTTGAGCCTTATACACGAGACCGGACAGTTCAGAGGGCACTACTCCGGAAAATCATATGCATTTTCGCTGACATTTTAAACATTTCCAATTCCAACCTGTTGTGCATATCCTGTAAGTTTCAAGCTAATGCCAGCAGTGCAGCATGGTGTTGCAATTTTCACACAAACAGGAGTGTACTTCTTAAAATCTAAGGATCAAATCAGAAAAACCGAGGCAGCGTAATAATTAGTTTGTAACAAAATTTATGGATTTTACTTGCTGTTGATATATGAAATTCCTGTTTAAAGCGATTTTGGTAAAAAAAAAACTCAAACTTTACTGACATTCATAGCAGATCTTACGCAAGACATTTCGTATTCATTATTTTCTTACTTGTGTGCGTATTTACTTGTCCGTCCTTTATCGTTTCTGTCACTTGGGCTGAATACATTCTCTCTTAGTTAGCTCCTTATCACTCATGTTTTCAACATGGCCAAAAACCCTTGGAATATTTGCTGCGAACATTTTTCTTTACGGTAAACTTCTGCAATACATCTTGATTCCTCACATGATCAGAACGTGTCTTACCATAAATCCCTGTAAGCGACGTATGCCTGTTGCACACAAATGACTCGTGTGGTGTCTTTTCTGCACGACAGAGGTTTGCTCATAGTAGGAATAAATGCACTTTCACTTAGCAAATGATCTTTACTTAAGGTATCCCACTACGTTGGGGGTACGTTTTTTGAAAATAAAACACGAATTTTAGGAAAGCTAACACACGAAAACACATAAACGTTGAAAAAAAAATGATATCAACATAAATTTTTTAAAATTGTGAAATTTGCAAAATAATTTAAGGAAATATATCGTTTACGGTAAACGCTCTAAATAAAAACGTCACAGATATATGATGGCATTTGTTGCATCAGTGTATGCGCATGACTATTATCTATGCAATGAACTAAAAGGTAAGTGATGTTCCTAAACACTTGTGACGTGCTTGCACCGCAGGACGCACATGAGATAAAGGCATTTAGCAGCAAAATCATACGTCCGTGTAGCTCAGTTGGGAGAGCGACTTACTCCGGAGTGAGGAAGCCCAGCGTGGACAAAAATAGCGGAGAAATTTACTTCGTCATATTGGCGCCCGAACTTCAAGAATGACCTAGCCGTTAAAGTTCTCGCAATGGTGAGATGTTCTTTCCACACCGCGAGACAGGAAAAATAAGAGAATCCCTTCTTTAACGCTTCGAAAAATAAATGTGTGGGATGTTACGTTCCACACACACCAAATTGACTGGGATTTCTCCAATGTACGTTATTCAGCGGATGACTGCCTACAGCGACACACGGTCACGGCTGACCTCTGGGGCATTCCCCAGGCACTCTTTCGGGGGGGGGGGGATATGTGATGTGCCTGCACCGCAGGACGCATATGAGATAGAGGGAGATAACAGCGAAAGCATACGTCCGCGTAGCTCAGTTGGGAAAGCGACTTACTCCGGAGTGAGGGAACCGGAATCGACTCCCAACGTGGACAAAAAGGACGGGGAAAGTTACTTCGTTATACACTGCTGAGATACACTCATTCTTCCATGTATAAGTGTGAATTTCCGACAAATTTCTTCACTATGTTGAATATAAATAGCTATAACCTAACTTTGCACTGACAAACAGCAAAAGGTATATTTCATTACATGCACAACATTGTAAGAAAGATGTATACCAAGTTTCAGCAATTTATTTACATACATTTTGCAGTTATAAAGTTTTCCGTAAAGAGTTCGGGACGAAAATCTCGTCCTGCAAGAAACGCATTTCAAGTGTCACTTCCCGTTCGTTTGACACCTGTGTTTAGATATGCCGATTGCTGTAACTCTGTACCTATTTATCGTAGACAAGAAACAAGGGCAATTTTGGAATCCTAAGGAATGGGGCTTTAAAATGAAAGCCTTTGTTTTTACAAAATGTAAAATTTGGCCCGAAACGACATTTTCAACGTAGTGGGATACCTTAACCCTTTAACGACCATAACGCCCAAAACGCTCATTCATACAAACTGCCATATCCACCCGAAACGTCTGTCTAGAGTGAGTCATATTTCCTACCCTTACCTGCTCTTCAAATTTTCTCGACTTATGACGGATCAGCAGTCACTGTTGTTGTTATTAAACAAAGAAGTGAACCAACAGACAGTTTCGGGCGTAATGGCATTTGAAGTGATAAAAGATTTTTTGCATCATGGTCGTTAAAGGGTTAAGCACTTTATCTCTGTATCTCATAGAAAAACTTAATTATCGGTGCACCGAAGAGACAAGTCACTATGACCAGCGCTTCTTTTTTCAAATTGAAGCAACTGCAGCTAAACGACGGAGCGTGTGAAGCTCATGAAAAGGTGTAAATAACATCTGATAATGAGTTCTGTTCATCAGTGTTATTCCTCTTCTTCAGATAGGAAAAGAACCGGACTTAAGCGAGTTTGACAAAGACTAAATTGTAATAGCGAGACGACTGGGTCAGGTCGCCCCAAGTTTTTCCCACAAAGGTCTGTCTTGCGCCGATGTCTTCCATGTCACCCCCGCATGCTTTGCAGTTCATACACCTGTCTCCCAGGTGGCCTTTTTTGCGTGTTTTCCTGCCCATTGGGATACAGTCTAAAATTTCGGTTGTCCACCGGTGGTCCAATCTTCTCTCAACATGTGCAGCCTATTGGCATTTCTAGAATTTTACTCCGATCATGATGTCTTCCACTTTCATCATTTTCCTTAACCATGAGTTCTTCTTTAAATCTACCCTGATTACACCAGGCATGCATCTCACCAGATTTCTTTCAGTAGTCAGCAATCTTTGTAGGCCTTTTTCAGTTAAGGTCCATGTCATTGCTTCGTACATAAGTACTAAATACTTTTCTTTTAAGACATAATTACATGTTACTCTTAAAAAGTGTACTGTCTCTTCCAAAGGCTACCCAACCAAGTTCTAGACGGCGATTAATTTCTTCATAAATGTGTCCCTCTTTTGATATCTGATGTCCAAGATAAAGGAAGGAATACGTTATCTTCAGCTTTTCAAAATAAATTGATACGTCTTCATTCCTTGTAAAAGCATTGTGCATCAGTTTTGTCTTCCGAAAGTTCATTTTTAAACCTACACCTTTACTTTTCTCAGCAAGGTCCTGGATCATACTCTGCAGCTCTGAAGAGGCAGTTTCAAAAATGACGTCATCAGCAAAACGAAAATGAGTTAAATAATTTCCATTGATCATTATCCCTTTGGTTTCCTAGTTCAGTGATTGAAAGACATTTTGCAATAGGGCTTTTATAGAACTTGAGAGATATGGTGTTACCTTGTCTCATTCCTTTCCACTTTTTATTGGTGCTGCATTCTCAAAGAGCCGAACCTTTGTACTTGCATTTTCATGGAGGTTACTAATAATATTAGTAAATGTATATGCATCTTCAATACCGTAGTATTTCAAATCCATTGTGACTACTGATGGTATCACGAAATCAAAGGCCTTTTCATAATCGATAAGTCATAGATAATGGGAGTTCGTATTCCCTCGTTCTCTCAATTGGTTCTCTCAACACATGGATATGATCTATAGTGCTGTAACACTTCTGAATCCAGCTTGTTCTCTCGGTTGAGCTATGTCCAGTGTTATCTTCAAGCGATGTGAAAGAACCTTAGTGAAGATTTTATAAACCACTGAAAAAGGCTGATGGGCCTGTAGTTCCTGAGATCCTTAGAGTTCCCTTTTTTTATGTTGTAGGATCATTTCAGCATTGTTCCATTCCTCAGGAATCTTCCCTTTATTGAGACATGTAGTGAAAAACATGGGCGAGTGTAGTTTCAATTTCTCCATTTGGTTCTTGTATGATGTTCACGGTAATTCCATCTTCTCCAAGAGCTCTGCCCCGTTTTATGTTCTTAATTGCATGTGCAACTTCTGCCGGGAGGACTGGAAGTTTTTGGTACCATTAGAATTGTTTGGTGTAGATGTATAATCTTCTTCCTATAGGTGTGATAAGAAATCTCTTAAGATTGTCAAACTTTAGCTTCTATTTCTTGTTACAGTACCAACTTCTTTTCTCCGTGCCATAATCTGTTTCATTCTTTTATTGGGATGCCCCTTTTGCACTCTTCAGATTTTGGTTATTTTCAATTGCTTTTCTCATTAGTTCACAATTGAATTTCCTAACGTGCTCAGTCATACTTTTTCGCACTGTCTTGCATAGCTCTATATATATTCCACTGGGAAGTTACACCTTCTATATTCGTCCTCATCTCCCTTGTCTTTTGCATCAGCATTTTTGTTTCTCCTACGGTATATTATTGATAATTTCATAGCAACAATATACAATGCGATTTATATAGACAATTTGTACTATCTGCCTCTCAGAACGATTATTAGAACGTGCAAGTTTTTGCTCCATGTTGTTGATTTGAATTAAAAGATTTATTTCAAACAATTTTGCCAATAGTGCTTTCAAACCGCAAGTTAATAGTGATTTCTTTGGGAGGGGGCTTCTCAAACGAGCAATTTCTTTGATAAATTTAAGCGAAACAACAGTATAACTTTACAATAAGAGCGTGCCGATTTCCGTTTAATTGGCGTTAGAGTACAAACTAAAAAACTAGGACGCTAGCGTTCACTGCCGAAGACGGGCGCTTCATCAGGCTAATGTTTACAAGGTTGAGTACAGAATCATACTCAGGAAATTCAAATTAAAGAAACAGAAAAAAAACCACGTAATAAGCACGTGTTTTTTCGTGTTTAAAAAATATTACGTACTTATTACGTGTTTTTTCTGTTTGTTTTAGTTTCAATTTCCTCAGTATGATTCTGTACTCAACCTTGTAAACATTAGCCTGATGAAGCCGTCCGCCTTCGGCGATTCTAGTTTTTTAGTTTGTAATCTTACGCCAATTAAAGGGAAATCGGCACCCTCGTGTTGTGAATATTCTTGGTGTATTCATAGCCCATTTTTTTCAAATCCTTGATAACAGTATAACGCTTTTTTATCTATAAATTTTAAAGCTCCATTCCTTTTTTCCAACCGGAAATGAAAGCCGTTCAACTCTAAATTGTCATTTTGCCTCAAGGGATGGAAATTAATTTTTTCTGAAAGCTCCTTTTTAATTTTCAATTGATATGAGCTTTCCTTCGTCAGATCTTCATTTACAAATAACTGCAGATATCTTCTTCAAAAAGAGCTGTCTGTTATAAATTTGCATTGGTGATATTTGGAAGCAAAAATAGAATATTAACCTATGCACGACGTCATCTGTTTTTCGTTCAGTGTTGATTCGAAAGGGAAACTGACACAGTTTCTTATTATGTCTTGCAGGATATGAGATCGTTTTATTTTGGTCGTGATGCTGACATCACATGGGGGTGACCTCTTTTTCTATGACTAAATGGGAGCGGACTTCTACAAAAATCGAAGTAAGTCCAGACATACTTCCCGGATGTTTTAAGAAATACTATTAAGGAAGGTCTTTTTTCGTCTGAAGAATGCACTTTAGGAAAGAGAATTTTCGAAGAGAAAAATAAATCTCATCCAAACTGTGATATCTTCGCAGTTGAATTTTTAAATGTAGAGGAGGAAAAGACTCGGCAGCTTTACTTAGCATGCGAAACACGTAAACGTTTATGTTATTAGCATGTTCGCTGGTCTGTCGGTGGATACCCTATTTCGGGATATATTACTCTGATTTGGCTGGGTTAACTACTTTGAACTATGAGAAAGATGATTAACACCCCCCCCCGCCCTTTGATGTTGTGTTACCCATAGAGGGTATATCAAACTTATAATTACCTAAATATTAATTTCATTCAGTATTGCTGTGTACTATAAAATTTGATTGAAAAAGAATTTGTCACTTTTTACCATCAGTAGGCTCCAAAGGTGCCGACTGTCAAAGACGCTTGTTACTTGTTGTCATCCCATTTTCGTCCATGCCGCTTCCGTACAAAGGAATTTTCGTTCCATTTCCGTACACAACGGGATCTTTTACTGCCGCTACCGTACATAGATGTGATTGATTTGTAAATAGTGAGATATGGGTGCAGGAAGTAATATATATATATATAATCTGTTATCATCAAACATTATCAACCAACTGTTGGATGAAGGTCTCCCCAAGTTTCTTCCATCTCCTCCATGTCACTCCGGCATGCTTTCGAATTTCATACACCCATCACTCATGTCGTCTCCTTTTCGATCTTTTCCTGTCCCTTGCAATCCAGTCTCAAATTTCGGTTGTCCATCGGTGGTCCGTCCTTCAGTATTCGTTTACGTTCAGCCAAACGACATTTGGAGCAAGGGTGTATCGAGAAAAAAATATGTATCTACGCTCGGTGGCAGAAATATTGTGCAATATCATTAGGAAGAAGTATACGTAAAACGGTTTCCATCGAGCGCGGTATTTGGCCAAATTAAAATTAAACTGAAAGTTATCTTATTTCATCTGAGTTTCAATGATCGCAGATAATGATGCAAATAATTTGAAAACCGAAACAACAGCTTACATTTGCATGTGGTTAAAATTTGCGTTGCCAAAAATTAGATATTATCAGGTTAGTATCTGGAAAATATGTGGAAAATAGAGAATCATATATTTGAAGCTTAAAAATCGTACTAAACACTTAACTTAATAGTTCAGGTACTCCGCATTGGAACTGATGACCATGCTCCACCGATCGAAACCAAGAACGGTTTACCCTATTCTGGTAAACCGTTCTTTGCACTTATGCAAATATTTGGTTGTCCGAATACTTTTTATAATGTATATTTATATTTAACAGTAAAATATTGTCTTATATCGAGAGCTAGATATCGAGAGATTCGGGATTCGATTCCCCGACGGCGGCCGAATAACAATTTTTCGGTTGCTGTGCGTTGCTTAACGTGGAAAGAGCGATGCATTTATTTATTCAACTGACGCCACGTATTTAGATGATTTTCATCTTGGATCTCGCCCTTTGGATAATTGCTATAATTACATATAGCCAGTGCCGTTAATGCCCACCAGATGGAGACGTCTCAGAAGCTGAGCTCATCTTACGGACATATGATGTCAGATGCTGACTGAAAAAGAAAAACACACATAGTACCGTTAATTGTTGGCCGTTGTAGAGTAAGGCTAACGTGCTCTGCTAGATATCGAGAGATTCGGGATTGGATTCCCCGACGGCGGCCGAATAACAATTTTTCGGTTGCTGTTCGTTGCTTAACGTGGAAAGACCGACGGATTTTTTTATTCAACTGACGCCACGTATTTAGATGATTTTCATATTGTCTTTCAGTCCTTCGCTTTCATGTCGCTGTTTGTTGATGCATACTTTGTTTAGCTAGAGAACGGAACTCAATTTTAAGCTTCGTCGACGACTCATCGCGGTTTTCGAGCAGATAAATCCCAGCAGAAAAAAAAATTAACTTGTGCTGAAACGTATTTTATTTTGTGTTACTAACTGCAAGCAGGCTCTTGAAGTTGCTTTTGCCTGCCGGTCTCTAGCTAGTTTTGCTCTGTCTTTTAAGGTGGCAGTCAAGTAATTTTGCTTCCTATACTTCCAATGGAAAAGCTTCTGTACACATTTACGTCACAGCTAATGCGTTCCCAAGGATGAAAAATTTTAACAACGATTAAAATAGCTTCATTTTATAACTTGGAATCCTTAATATTTTCTAAAACATAACCATAATTATGCAATCCAACATTTGTTTGTCTACTGACGTCATCAAAGTACAGGTCGCGCCATCTAATTTCTGGACAATTAATGCGTTCCCAAGGATGAAAACTTGAACGTCGATTAAAATAGCTTCATTTTATAACTTGGAATACTTAATATTTTCTAAAACATAACCATAATTATGGAATGCAACATTTGTTTGTCTACTGACGTCACAAAAGTACAGGTCGCGCCATCTTTTTTCCTGGTTTCAACACCACCATAGGAAAAGTTATTGATATTTTTAATATAATTATGGTTATGTTTTAGAAAATATTAAGTATTCCAAGTTATAATATGAAGTTATTTTAATCGATGTTAAAATTTTCATCCTTGGGAACATACTAATTGTGAAGGAAATGTGTGCAAAAGTTTTTCCGTTGGAAGTATAGGAAGTAAATTTACTTGACGTCCACCTTAACAGAGGCATTTAGACCTAATTTTCAAACCAAAGTATCACTTCAGAAAAAATAATGTTTTCAAGCATTTACATGTACGTTGAAGCTTAACGCAAACGTTAATTAATTAAATAAAGTAAACTTATTTCGTATTATTTGAAATGAATAAGTATACGTGAACTGCAATTTGATACACTGCAGTGAAAAGAGCTTCTCCACGCCATGCAGTGAGAACATGTTCAACATTATTTTTTAAGCATTTCATCACCATAGCTAGACGTTGGTGTCAATGTAATTCAAAACTGTAAATTCAGAAGTGAATGAGTTAACGTTACTTGTAGCTCACTTTCCTTGACGAAAATGCTAATTAAATTATAAAAATACGTCTGTACTACGGAATCAGAACTCTTTCAAGTATTTCCCGATTTTCCGTGTATCGTTCCGCTTTGTTTACGCACAACCTGATAACACCTAACGTCAAAGAAAGTAGTTCACGATAATATACAATTTTTTTTTTATTTACTATTTTCATCGAAATAAATCTTATTGCAATGGAAATAATCATAGACATTTTCTTTATTATGGAAAATAATAATACATTTATTTTCACATCATAAGTTTATACGTCATATTTCCGTCTGGTGTCCTTCTGAACGTACTTTCCCTTTCGAAAGAACGCCATTACTTTACTTCAGCCCACTTAATAGCTGTCTCCTAATCTTTGGCTGCCTCCTGCAGCAATCACGACCAGTTTTACATCGACGAAATTTATAAAATCTGAATAAATACTATCAAACAAGTTAGTAATACCATGCAATGTATTGATTATGATACACTTTCTAATATACCAGAAATCATTACTCAAGTTATTACTCAAGTTATGATGACAATGGCTGTAGAATAGATCTCGCTCCTATGCCCTAACCTTTGACTCCATTTCGATGATATTAAAAAGAATTGGTTCAGTGTACCTCCCGAACAACATACTAAAGTTTTGTTGCAATATAAGCACATTTACTCAAGTTATGAGGATAATGACTGTGCAATAAATCTCGCTCTTGTGTCATGACCTTTGACCCCATTTTAATGATATTCAACAAAGCTGGTACAGTATATCTCAGAAGCAACATACTAAAGTTTTGTCGCAATCGAAGTAATTTTACGTAAGTTATGACGCATAAGAGCAATGGAATGGAGCCCGCTTCTATGTCCTTACCTTTGACCCCATTTCGCCCATTTACAATAGGGCTGGACCCCAGTAGTCCCCTACTACATACTAAATTTTATCTAAATCGAACCATTTTCACGCGAGTTATCGTGCAGACGAACGGACGGACGGACAGACAGACAGACATAGAGACAGACGGGCAAAGCTGGAGCATATAAGCTTCTTTAACCGATTGGAAAGCATAAAAAATGATGCTTCAGTCACAGCCTCTTTGACTACCAGAACAAAAGTTCGAAACAGCTTCATTTAAAGAACACGCCAGCTGCGGATAAAAAAACAAAAAAACAAACGGAGTACTGTTATTCGATACATATTTCATTCAATAAATGCATTTACAAATGAAAATGGTCATTAAGGCGTCTATTATAACAAACTTCTAAAAAAGAAACGCGTAAAATTTACTGTGCACTACTTTCCTTCACGTTGGGTGTGATTATATTGTTTGAAAACAAAGTGGAACGATACACGGGAAATCGGTAACCAGATTTTTCATTTTTTGAAATATCTAAAACTCAAAAATTTGAAAATCTAAGCCCAAGGTCCACATCCTCGGTATGTAAGGTACCTTCATGCGAAATTTTAGTTTTCTAGGTTGAGTAATTGTTTTATATCGTGAAGGACACACACGCACACTTCGTTTTATTATTATAGATATGTAAATTATATAAAAACACTCCTTAGTACAAACTCAATTCTTTGCAAAATAATATTTTAAATTGGACTTTTCGAAGAAGAGATGTCAGAGGGAAAATCAATTTACTCTTACACTCGCTCCTAGTGGCAGAAATGTGAATTACTTTAAAAAGAAACTGCCTAAACTGACCTTCGTTGTAAATGGTATCAAAGAAAAGAAACAATTTTTCTTCAGTCTAGTTAGAAGCATTGACATGGAATAAAATATTTTTTGAATTCTACACTGCTGACCACCCAAAATGCAACACCAAGAAGGAAGCATCCGATTGACCTGAAATTCGCAGCATACATCGCCCACGAGAGGACATGCAAACGATTAGCATTGCAGGGCATATGCAAATCATGTGCGCCCGGCACGCCACCGAGAAGCACTATAAGAAGTGTGCGGAGAAAGCGGGGAGTAAGTAATGGAAGTGTGTTGTGCTGCCGGACATGTGCGTGGGAAGCTTCCTGATGCCTCGTCGCAGAATACGGCAGTCATTCCAGCACGATTCGGAGTTCGACAGAGGACGAATAGTGGCTTATCGCGACAACGGTTTATCGTACCGAGACATCGGCGCCCGTGTGGGACGACATCCAGCCACAATGAGAGAGTATGGATTCGGTGGGTGCAGGAGGGATGGACGGATGGACGTGAGCGATTGCCGCAGCCGCGGCACTCCACCGAACGAGAGGACCGGCATGTTGTGCGGCGGGCATTGACGGCTCGCCCCGCCACATCACGAACGGTAGCGCAGGAATTAGGGTGGGTTGCGCAACAACCTGTGTCAGAACGTATCGTACGACGTCGTCTGCAAGAGCGGGGACTTGTCGCACAGCGCCCATTGCTCCGATTACCATTGACGTTACACCTCCGGCGAGTGCGGCGGCAGTGAGCCGTTGAACGCCGCAACTGGATTACGGAATGGCACGACATTGTCTTCTCCGAAGAATCCCGCTTTTGCCTGCAACAACACGATGGTCGGATCTGTGTGTGGCGGCACCGCGGCGAGAGACTGTATGATGCCTGCATTATGCATCGCCATACAGGTTCGTCGCCTAGCGTTATGGTTTGGGGCGCAATTGGATATGACACCCGCACCTCTCTGGTACGCATCGCCGGTACACTCAACAGCCACCGCACCATCTCCGACGTTTAGGAGCCTGTAGTCCTCCCTTACCTGCAGGACCTGCCAGCGGCCACATTTCAACAGGACAATGTGCGCCTACACGTGGCACGCATCGTGCAACAATTTTTCACGGCCCACCAGGTGTCACTGCTGCCATGGCCCGCCTGTTTTCCCGATATGTCGCCCATCGAACACGTCTGGTCACTGATCGGCAACTGAGGGGCCCGGCAAACACCACCCGCGGCTACGCTGGATGAACTGTGGAAACGTGTGGATGCAGCCTGGACCGACATACACTACGCCCACATCCAAAGTCTCTTTCGTTCGATGCCGCGGCGTGTAGTGGCCGTTATTGCCAGCCATGGAGGCCACACGAACTATTGATGTATGCGTGTTCCGCATGTCGCACGGGCCTGTAAGCTCAATCGTTTCATCTTTTTATCTGTTGTTGTTTGTCCAGTAAATCTGGCTTTGCTCTCTCGTGTCCTTCTTGGTGTTGCATTTTGGGTGGCCAGCAGTGTATATTATCAGCGTTTACGCTCTTTATGCATCGGAAAAAGTCCGAAATAGCAATGATAAATGTGTCCCGTATTTCAGGCTTCCAAAAAAAAAAAAAAAAAGCGGTTTAACAGGAGCGGAAATACAGGAGGAACGGCGGATATTATGATAGCATAAGTGTTTCCATTTCTATCAAATTGCCTGCTGAAAAAATGTTTACTCAAGGACGGTAAAAAAATCAAAATCAAAGGGGCGCACTAGTAACTGTCCGCAACCTACAACGTAAGTCTACGTCAACTGCCCTTCGAACACTTTAAGAACGTAGAACTAGTGAGATAGTACCACGAAATTATGACAGTTGACGTAGTTCTACGTTGTAGATTGAGGCAGAGTTGCTACTGTGCGCCTTTGTTTTTCGACGTAGGACTACGGCTAAATAGGTCGCAATTGTGACAATAGGGGGTAAAAATAGGTCGCAATTGAAATCATTTTAGCGTTAGAAATACGTGCCGCACACTAATCGTGTTAGCATATTCAAAACAGCATTGAGTCCAATTCGCGTACTGCGCAATACATGGTGCGCGCGACGCTCCCCTCGGTCCCAGTGTGCGGGGGAGATGATGAAATATTTCCAGGTTTGCCGCCGCGTTTGATTCAGTCTATCTGGGTAACCGATAGACTGAATCAAGCGTCTATGGTCTGTAATTTAATCCGAAAGTTTTCAGTTAAATATATTTAAACACTTCTAAAACTATACAAAGCTAAACTTACTAAAGTAGTCTTTAGAAATGACTTCTTGACATAACAAACTGATTTCATGAACACGACTGTGCATGGTCTCATTTTAAAACTCCCGACGAGATTTATTCAAACATAAGAAGAAACTTTCGCAGTGGTTTGAGCTGAACATTTAAAAAATTGTTTTCTTGTGAACCGTGAACACTTTTGACAATGTCGTGGTTTATCTGGACAACCGTGAGTGCAAAAAGACTGTGAGTGGCATCGTTTTTAAAACTCTCGACGAGATTTATTCAAATATATGAAGAACATCCTCAATGTCACCTTTTTTATGTAGCAAAAAGGTGACATTCAAAAAAAAAAAAAAAAAAAAAAAAAAAAAGGTGACATTGAGGATCTCAGGAACTACAGACCTATCAGCCTCCTATCAGTGGTTTATTATAAAATCTTCACTAAAGTTATTTCACACCGCTTGAAGGTGACACTGGACATGGCTCAACCGAGAGAACAAGCTTTATTCAGGAGTGGCTACAGCACAATAGATCATATCCACGTACTGAGAGAACTAATTGAAAGAGCGAGGGAATATGAACTTCCATTGTGCATGGCTTTTATGGATTATGAAAAAGCCTTTGATTCGGTGAAACCATCAGCAGTTGCAATGGCTCTGAAATCCTGCGGTATTGAAGATGCATACATTAATATTATTAATAACATCTATGAAAATGCAAGTGCAAAGATTCTGCTATTTGAAAATACAACACACATAAAAATTGGAAAGGGAGTGAGACAAGGTGACACCATATCTCCGAAGCTCTTTAATGTCACATTGGAAAATGTCTTTCAATCACTGAACTGGGAAAACAAAGGCATAAAGAGTAATGGAGATTATCTAACCCACCTTCGTTTTGCTGATGACATAGTCATTTTTGCAACTACCCCATCAGAGCTACAGAGTATGATGCAGGAACTTGCTGACAAGAGTAAAGAAGTGGGATTAAAAATGAACTTTCAGAAGACAAAAGTGATGTTCAATGCTTTTAGAAGAAATGAAGATTTATCGATTGATGGAGAAACGCTGGAGATAACAGACACGTACGTTTATCTTGGACAGCAGATATCAAGTGAGGGTCACATTGGTGAAGAAATTAATCGGGGTACAAAACTTGCCTGGAGAGCTTTTGGAAAAAACAGCATAATTTTCAAGAGCAATATGCCATTATGTCTTAAAAGAAAAGTGTTTGATCAATGCATCCTTCCAGTGCTTACGTATGGTGCAGAGACGTGGACCTTAACTAAAAGAGACATACAAAGGCTGCAGACAACTCAAAGCAGCATGGAGAGGTGCATGCTTGGTGTAACCAGGAGAGATAAGAAGAGGAACACGTGGATCCGAAAAATGACAAGAGTGGAAGACATCATGATCAGAGTTAAATCACTGAAATGGCAATGGGCTGGACATACTGCCAGAAGAACAGACCATCGATGGACAGCCGAAATTTTAGATTGGATTCCAAGAGACAGGAAAAGACCCAGAAGAAGACCACATGGGAGATGGGTGGATGAAATTCGAAAGTATGCGGGAGTGACATGGAGGAGACTGGCACAAGACAGACCGTTGTGGAGGAAACTTGGGGAGACCTTCGTCCAGCAGTGGATTGATAATGGTTGACAATGATGATGATGATGATGATGAACATATCGCAGGTGGTTTGAACTAAAATTAAAAAAAAAATCGTTTTCGTGTGAAAGGGTTAACATTTTCGACAATGCCGCGGAATGCGCAGAATGAACTCAAGCAGAAGTGGAGGAAATCAAAACGAGAGGCAAGAGCAAGTGATGAGGAATGTAAAAAGCCCAAGAGGACAGAGCACCACTTTGGGAAATTCGTGTATCGATCTGCTTTGCGTTCTCCGTGTATCCAGCATTATTTGTAAAATTTATGTAAGCTACTTTTCATATCGTAGACCTATGTAGGCTATAACAAAGTAAATAAACTCTTCAACTCTCGATCTGCAAGTCGTAGTACTACTTTCCAAACTGATGGCTCAATCAGAACTGAGCTTACCTGTATTTTTTTTCTTTGTTATCTAAAACATAAATGAATTTTAAATACACTTTATTTCGGTTTATCACATACTTGCGTTAGTTCCGAGAGTCGGCGACGGAATGCGGGCCTCAGGTCATCGCTATCATTATCTATTCACAAGTTATCAACCTTAAAACTGCGTGCGGCAAAAAAAAAAAAAAATCACGCGAAATTTAACTCTAATGCGACTGTGGCAAAGGGTTATAGGGTGAAGGGTTGAAACTTATATTGTTATAATTAGGACTCTATAACTATCTAACGATGCATTATTTATCACTCTACGATTGTTAGTTTAGAAGATATAAGCGTTCAAAGTGTGATGTGTTTTCGTTGCATCCGTGCTTCCGATGTTACCCTCTATCCAGCGCGGAGAAAGACGTACTTCTACGTCAAAACTTGTTCAGCAGAGACCAACTAAATTTCGTGTTAAATACACGGGCTCTTGCAAATTAGCGCAGTGAAATTGACATTACACTGCAAAGTTTTCTCGTGTAAAATCTCTCTCTCTCTCTTTATAATCCGCAGTAATTGTTTTATATTTTTAATTTGACGGCAATATCAGAATATTCTTTAGTGGACAAAGTCGAATCTGTTACTTGGTGTTATCTATTTTCTATGTGGGTGAATAATTTTATCCCCATGTTCTATAGTTCGAATTTTAATAAGTCCTTAAGTACGGTAGATCACGCTTTCATGTGTGTCTTGTAATTAATCATCTCTCGTACTAAACAGAGACTAATAATAACACATAACGAAAGTCGCATGTCCGTTATTATTAGGTCGTCATGAGAAATATCTCGTAAAATGACATCCTGCTACAATGCGCAGTTATTCGTTAGCGGAACCCGAAAGCATTACAGCCAGAGTGAAATTTAATCTAATGCTTTACACCAACATAGAAGGCATCAAGTTCAACCTTAGCAAATATTTTACTGAGTAAGCAACTCAGAAACAAAATTATTTTTGGATAAAATCTCTAGAATCATTTCAATTCTTTTTTTGTCCCTGAATTTTCGCAAGATCGGAAAGATAAATCTGCCATCATCAAATTTGCGCCAAGTTAAAGTTCGGCTGTGTATCTGCTTACTTCGGAAGTCATCCGGATTTTGTGTGAGAATTTCGCAAAATTCAAACTGAGAGCGAATGAAGCAAGCACTGACACCTTTCAGTACTTCAAGTTAAGCACAGCACCTTCCAGTGAATCAAGATAAGAAATTCCACATTCCATCGCATCGAGGTAAGCAAAGTCACTTTCCATTGCATCTGGTTAGGCACTCTGTCACCTTCCATTGCATCAACTTAAGCATTGTTGCCTTTCAGCGAATCAACTGCAGCACTGACATCTTTCACCGCGGCAACTTAAGCACCTCTGCGTTCCAGTGCATCAAGGTAAGTAC
This sequence comes from Macrothele yani, assembly GCA_039090855.1. Lineage (NCBI taxonomy): Eukaryota > Metazoa > Arthropoda > Arachnida > Araneae > Macrothelidae > Macrothele > Macrothele yani. Next base: position 48,034,967 of record CM077029.1, read on the forward strand.
TGTTACTTTAAAGTACACCAAATTAAGCACTTTCACAGGCCAGTGCATTAACATAAACAATGTCACTTTCTACCGCATCTCATTAAAATACTGTTACCTTCCAGTGCACCGAGTTAAGCACTGTCACCGCAGGGGTCCTTAAACGTTTTTGGCCATGACCTAAAATCAACAAAACGATCAACTTCGCGACCCATGGGTCTATTTAACAAAATGTTTGGTCTTTGAAATTACAGTGGAACCAGTGGCGCAACCAAATGGAGGGGGGGGTTAGGGTTATCTATACAGGGGGCATAGGAAAGTCCCTTTATCCTGGAATAACTGGCGCACGAAAGAGGTACAGTTCTGGAAGTGAGATAACGGTAAAGTAAAGCGACTACGCCCGATCGAATGCAACCAATAGGAGCGCCCCATGTGGTGAAATGCGGAAGTTAGCCATTGCAAATCAAAAACGAAAAACGATAGAGCAAAATTTCCAATTACAAAGTTGTAGATCATCAATTAATTAGTACAAAAGGAGATTTGTTTTACGCGGATTAGATAAATTGTCGCCTGAATACCCGACAATGTCCGAAATCGATGCGCGACGATTTGAATCTGCATATTCACATTTCGCAAATGTAGCCGTATGCAAATTCAGATTTGGACGTTGTACCGTACCTACGATATAAAAACCAGTAGCAGAATGTACCCTGATCAGAAGTTTAGATCTACGTACGCTGTGTGAGAATGGCGAGCTTGGATTTCTGGGGATACATAAAAAATCAGGTGTATGCAACCACGCCTACAAGTCTGCTGGATATACGTCGTCGTGTTACAGATGCTTTCAATAGTGTGACACCTTCCATGCTGAGGAAAGTGCATGCAGAGTTACTTTCACAAATACAAATGTGTATCGTGGGCAATGGCGAACTCTTCGAACATAATCGACATTAACTTTTTAGCACTCTGCGCCAGTTTGCCTTTTTTGTTTTTGTTTTATCTAACGCCATCAAACTGTATTGACATAAGTACGCATTTATGCAATAAATTGTGTGTATTTGCTCATACCTATGCCTGTTCCCTTCAAACGTTCACACAAAGGGTCCTGCATCGATTTCGGACATTTTAGTGTATTCAGGCGACACCGTAGTCGTGGAGTTAAAAGGCAACATCTCAAGTCATGCTCTTGCTGTAATCGGCTTCCAATCTTAGTTTTCGTGACAGAAAGTGTCGGAACGCCAGCTCCACATAGGTACATCGTTCTGGAGCAGGAATCGAACCCGCGTCTCCCATATAGCGCCCGGGTATGCTAACCACTACACCACCCAAAACAACCAAGTCTCAAGTTTTCGATTAATTTGAATATAACCATCACAGGGTTCGCTAGTCGAAGCAACCGGCATTCATATACCACCCAGAAAGACCAAGTCTCAAGTTTTCGATTAATTTGAATAACACTAACACAGGATTCTCTAGTCGAAGCAACCGGCACTCATGTTTAGCGAATCTGGAGGATTAATAACCTCCAGATTCTGTGAACATGAATACCGGTTGCTTCGACTTGCGAATCCTGTGATAGTTATTTTCAAATTAATCGGAAACGTGGCACTTGGTCGTTCTGGGTGGTGTAGTGGTTAGCATACCCGGACACAATCTGGGAGACTCGAGTTCGATTCCCGCACCAGGACGACGAAGTTTTCAAGTTTTCCGATGTTATCTGACTTACCATCCTTGCCATATATACACCAAAAAACAGATTGTCGTCTTCAAAATTTGTATTGTATGGTATAATCCCGTATTTCATTCATGATTCACATACGTATTTAGTCGAAAACGGAAATAACTCTTGGTTTGACTAGAATGTTTTTTTCTTTTCTTAATTTTTTTTGAAAAATTAACACAGTGTTTATTTTTAGAACTTTGACGTAAAGCTTCATCACTTTGTACTTCAATGAGCTCTTCCTGGAGATCTACAATGTCTGAAAAGTGTTCAGGCAAGACTTCAACATCAATGTCAAATGGATTGCGCACCCAACTATATTTGGCCGTATCTTCTGGAATGTAGCGATCGAACTCGACTTAATTTCTGCAGATGCACAATTATTACATTTTTATCCTCTGCCAGCTCAGTGATTTCGTTTTCCAGAAACAGGTTTAAAATCGGAAAAGAAGCCACTTTATTTTCTTCTATTTTCTTTTTCCGCAGTTTCAACTCTCCTTTGAATGCTGTGATTATAAAAAAAAGGCACTTTAATTTTTTTTTTCGGAGAAGCCCCCTCGGTGACCCATCCCGGAAGTAGCGCCGACCCGAGTTTGAGTCGCGAGCTATAAGTTAAGAACCCGCGACTCTTAGGTTAAGAACCCCTGCCTTAGAGTATCAAGTTAACCACTGTCAGGCATGGATGTTGTGTTTGTCTTACGGCCCTGGCTCTCTCCCTTCCCTGGAACCAGTGACCCTAAATTAGGGACGGACGACTACTTATAGCCCATTGAGTTGCTCACGGTGGGTTAGTCGTGTTTTTCTGTGCTCCTCAAGTTTTCGTCGGTGTGTGTTATTTTTCTTCGTTGTCAGTGTTCTATTTCGTGTGTGTGTTGTGTGTGAAGGTCCCGTGTTTCTTTTTATATGCCTGCCGAGCTGGTAAGTGCTTATTTTGATTAGTTATCCTTATTTTTCTGCCTTGGCCAAGCTGGCTAAGGGCTAAGCTTCTCCTCGCCATTGCAAATGGCGGCTTCCGGGGAGAATGACGTCCTAACCCTTGCTACCGGAAATGATGATCTCCCGATAACAGCTTCTCTAAATACTACTACCAATGACGTGTCTATCTCGATAAACCACTCCTCCTTGCAGCCTTCTGTTGCTGCCTTACCATCGGATATCGCCTCTTCTTCCAAGTCTCCCAGCGGTGATACGATGTCCTCTCTGAAAGCTAATGATGACGCCATGGATGTTTCGCACTCCATGCCGGAATCATCTCCAAAGCAACGTACATCTACCCTCTCATATGCTGACGTAACCGCATCTAAGTCGGGACCTTCCCAGTCTTATTTTTCTCCTGGACAATATGTGATGACGCATAATGCCGAAGTCATTGAGGTTGCCCTTAAAGAAGATACCCCTTCTGGGCTGAAATTCCTTCAAACTATGGAGAATGGTGTTGTGTTTCCGAGCCTGAGAAATACAAAACTCACTGCATATACTGCTGCTCTTCGAGAGATTGTTCCTGCATCAGCCATAACTCATGTGGGCAGGAAGCCTTACAAAGTAGTTGTTTACTTCTCTACTCCTGCCCATTCCCTACATGTACTGACCAAGGGCATCTCAATTGGTGATCGTCACATCCATGCCGAACCTGTTTCACAGAGTTCCGTTGTTGTAAGTTTCTCACCAGTTCCACCTGAAGTTTCAGATGATCTCTTGATTGCCGCTCTTCTTCCTTATGGCCGGATCATTGGAGGTGTAACTACCTACTCTTCGTTTCCAGAGGTGCCAGAAGACAGATACCTACTCGGGTTTCGCCGCAATGTTCGTGTGGTCTTCCCTTCAGAGGAGCACATGCTGCGTATTCCACCCACTTTACGTGTACGCTGCTACACGCACATTAGAGAGATATTCATCACAGTAGGCTCCGTCTGTCCGAATTGTAAAGGCACGGGACATCCCCGCGCTCTATGCCCTCATAATGCGAACACTCTTTCTAAGTCAACAGCACGACCTTCTTCCTCTTTGTCACGTCAATCGGCTTCCTCTTCTGGTGCTAAAGACCAGCAACAGCAGACTTCCTCAAAAAGTAGTGATGCAGCAGTTGGTCAACCGACGTCTACAAAAAGTAGTGAGACAACCGTTGGTCGACCAACGTCTACCAGAAGTAGTGAGACAGCCGTTGGTCGACCGACGTCTACCATAAGTAGTGAGACAGCCGTTGGTGGGCCGACGTCTACCAGATGTAGTGAGACAGCCGTTGGTCGGCCAACATCTACCAGAAGTAGTGAGACAGCCGTTGGTCAACCGACGTCTACGGGTAAACCCTCGACCTCGGGTGATGCATTGGCGCCCCCATCATCTCTTCAGTGCCGCCCCGGTGGCGCAGTGGTCTAAGGCGTTGGCCTCTGATCATTCGTCCGTAAGGGGTCCGGGTTCGAATCCCGGTCAGGCATGGATGTTGTGTTTGTCTTACGGCACTGGCTCTCTCCCTTCCCTGGAACCAGTGACCCTAAATTAGGGACGGGCGACTGCTTATAGCCCGTTGAGTTGCTCACGGTGGTCGTTAAAAATCCAATAAAACAAAAAAAAAAAAAAAAAAAAAATCTCTTCAGTCGAAAGAGGCATCAATTGTTAATCCCAAGTCTCCTATAGAGATGGTTGATGACGATTCTGGTCATACTGCTACACCGACCGTTGAGGTTGTTTCTTCAGCTCCTTTTAAATTGCCGGAAGTTCCAATTCCGGTTACAGCACAAAGTCGTGGACGGGCAAAGCGACGTAGAACTTCACGCGCCCAGAATAAGAAATTTAGAATGACAACCACCCTTAGGGCAGGACGTGATCCTTCTAGTAGTCAGATGCTCACGTCTGAAGGCTCTATGGAATCTGATACAGATGATGGAACAATTATTCCGATCTCCTGTGAAAACTTTTTACATATTCTAGAGGCGTCCTCTCTTCCACAGACACCTGTGTCTGGAGAGAAGGTGTATGCGTTCCTAATAAGTCCCCGTAGAGACAAGCTGTCTCGCAATTTTTTGGAAGGTTACTCCCACTGTCTGTCTGACACCATGAATCAAATGTTGGCGATACATTCTCATTTACGCACCGTTCCGGGCAGAGATCTGGGTGGTCCCTACTGGGCAAAGAAGTTCCGTAGCCGTCTGGCCAAGTTACAGAACGCAGCCGACAACATCCTCCAACCATCATCAGACTATTCTGTTCAAGACAGTCTCACTGAATAGTAGGGGTATGTGTACCCCTTTGGCCAATGCTTTAGCATATGAAGACGTCCACCACCTCAAAGCAGATCTCCTACTTTTGCAAGAGACAAATTGTCTCTCCACTTCACCCTTCCATCGCTGGAGGAGATGGGACTATCAATTTCATCACGCATATAGGCTCTCTCTTCGTGGAGGTTTAGCGATTGGTGTACATAATAGATTTCGTCAAGCACTCTCCTCTGTTAAAGTTCATAACCTGTGCCGAGATTTATTGCAGCGACTCACTTTCGTCCTAGATGGACAACAATATTTAGTTTTCAACATATATATTCCATGTTCATCTACACATCTAACGTTGTTATTTTCGTCGCTCCGCACTGCACTTCAGTCAGCATTACCATCAGATCATGTGCTCGTTGGAGGAGACTTTAACTGTACACTTCAACCAGAGCTCGATCGCGCTCCTTCGAGGATTGAACATCGTTCACGTCTTGTGGAGCAATTGCGATCATTAGTGTCTGATTTTGATTTACATGACGTGTTCCGACGATTGCATCCGACATCCATTTCACATACCTGGAGAGCTGCATCTGCATCCTCCTCTCTTTCTGCCAGGCTGGATCGATTTTACGCTTCTGCTCCGTTATTGCCCATTACAACGGATTGTATGCGCTCTCCTACAGCTTCATCGGATCATTGTGCCATCACTATCTCCTGTAACTCTTCATTTCGTCTGCATGTTAGGTCTCGGTCATGGACACTAGACACTTCTCTCCTAGCTGATGAGAATATATGCACCGAGATCAGAGATTTTCTTGATCATATGCGAGAGGGCCTGTCCACTGCACCTTGTGCCATCAATTACTGGCTCGAGGTAAAATCTTACCTAATTTATCTTCTTAGACGTCATTCCTTCTCCGAAGGCACGAAGCGCTCCATGGAAGAGCAAAATCTCCGAAACATCCTGTTACAGCTTGGTGCGAGTCATCCCATGTATACAGCTTACCAAGCGGATCTTAGAGCACTTCTTGAGCCTCGTGCACGTCAGGTAATTCTTCGTCTCCGTCTACAACATCTATCACCAGAGGACTGCTCCTTTGAGTTTCTATCCGCGTTAGAAGAAAAACGCCGCTCGTCGCATCAGCTTCGACTACTTCGGCGGCCTGATGGTGAAATCATCTCTGATCCGGATGCAGTTTGCTCTCAGGTTCGTCGGTATTTTACTATCAAATACAGTGAAACTCCTCAGCCTTCTGTTTCTGCTTCTGCTACTTTACTCTCTGCTCTTCCCCAAGTTCCTTCCAATCTCTCTGATTCCCTTTTACAACCTATTTCGCAGACTGAACTTCGGACCATTCTAGTCTCTCTAAATTCCCGTGCTGTCCCAGGTCCAGATGGCCTTCCGCTCCTTTTCTACCGTACTTTTCTCCCTTCGTTGCTTCCATTTCTTCTCGCCGCTTTCAATGCTGCTCTTTCTTCCTCTTTTCTTCCGAGGGGTTTCACAGAGGCTCATATGGTGTTATTTCCCAAGAAAGGCGATCTGCTTGACTTGGGAAACTGGCGACCTATCTCGCTACTAAACATTGACTATAAACTCTTCACTAAACTCCTTTCCAGTCGACTCAACCAAGTTCTTCCATTTCTTCTTTCTCCCGACCAGACCTACACGGTTCCTGGTCGGTCCATCACTTCTAATCTCAATCTCCTTCGAGATCTCCTACATCTGGCTAGTACTAACTCTGAACCACTTGCCCTCTTTAATCTTGACCAAAGAGCAGCTTTCGACAATATCTCACATTCGTATCTTTCTGCTGTTCTTATTGCTTTCGGCTTTCCTTTTGCTTTTGTTACCTCTATTCTTGCCCTTTATCAGGACGCTGCTTTCCATGTCAAGACGGCAGCCTTCTTGACTGCACCTATTCCTTTTCGGCGAGGCATTCTGCAGGGTTGCCCACTTTCTGGGCGCTCTTTGCCATTGCTTTTGAGCCGTTTCTTCGGTCTGTCCATCGAGCCTTTATAGATGCACTGCCACCGCCTACTGCAAGTACTAGGCACTTTTCTGTGACATACTCTGCATATGCCGATGACGCGACCTTTTGTGTAAGGACAGACGCTCAATTCGACATCTTGCTCCAGATTTACGATCAATATTCTTCATGTTCAGCGGCATCACTTAATACATCCAAGAGTGCAGGCCTATGGAGCGGAGCGTGGGCCTCTAGGACTGACACCCCGTGGGGCGCCTCATGGACTGCTTCATCCCAAAAATTCCTTGGGGTCCATCTCGGAGTCCGTCTTTCTGCTCAAAATGAAACATGGAATGCTCTCAGAACACGCCTTACTCGAACTGCTGCATTCTGGCGAGGTTCCCAGTTTTGTACTTCTTACTTCTCAAGAGCTAGAATAGCTCAGACTTATATTCTTTCACCATGCTTATATGCATGGTCAGCAGAACGTATGCCCATTTATCACCTCAATGAAATCACTCGAATCATCTCAACGATAATATGGAACAGGTACCATTGGATCCAGGTCTCCACTCTCTGTCGTCGAGTCACTGATGGAGGTATTTCACTGCTGGAAGTTCGCACCTACTATAAAGCACATAAAGTGGTTTCTTTCCTGCGGCTACTAAGTGCACCAGAGTCGCCAGTTACGCTCGTTAGAGATGTCATGATATCGCCTAGGAATCCCCGAATCACTTTCATCACGTATCTTCTAATGGATCAATCTCCTTTTTTCATTCTAAACTTTCCCCTTTCTACAAAGAGGTCCTTTCCTTTCTCCGTTCTCTACCCCTCTTCCGTGTTCCACCGGCTTCCACCACTGAACTATTAGCTGAGCCCCTGTTCTTTTCTTCCATCCTTCATCCCCCTAATGCTCCCTACTTTACTGACCTTTCCTGGCTCCCCGCCGGAATAGTATCTGTTCAGGATCTAATTTCTCCAGATCTTTCTTGGAAACCCTTTTCTGATCTGTCCCCCCACATCTCCCCTACCTCTTCCTCTCTTTCGCTGTATGATTCCCTCCGTTCTTCAATCATTACCCTCTTCCCTAACCTTGCCTCTCAAGCTGGGTTAACTCTTGTTCCCTCTGCCTCTCTTCTTCTTCCCTTTTTCCTTTCCGTTCGGGGCTCATCACTTCCTCTCTCCAGTTTTTCTGTCTCGTCTCTTTACCGTTATCTCATTGATCCACTGTATGCTACACCATTGATGATTCCAGATGTTCCGAATGTCGCCCTTTCACAAGTGTGGTCCATGTCTAATTCGCCACTATCTATTCCAGCAGAAAGAAACATCCAATGGTTGTTTCTTCATCGGCGGTTACCAGTTCCTACCAAATTATTCAGGATGACGCTTGTTGATTCGCCTAACTGCATGTTTTGCTCTACGATTGCGGATGTAGATCATGTGTATCAACATTGCACAGTGCTTCTTCCCTTGCTACATCTGACCTTCACTACTGCACAGTGCCTTAGTACTAATGATCTCTCCTTCTCAGCCTATAGCACGCTACTCAGTTCAAGTACTCCGCCTATTCCTATATCAGAGTCATGTGCTTATGTATTCATATTAGCAAAACATGTGATTTTTTGCTACTATCAACAGCTACGTTCTACCCCTATACAGCCTACCATCTTTCAGGCGGGAGCTACGTTCTACCCCTATACAGCCTACCATCTTTCAGGCGGGAGCTACGATGTGCAGTCAGTTCCGGAACAGAATGATTTCATGCTTGAGGCTTGCTTTCACTGTTGCTAAGGCTGCGAATCGAATCCCACACTTTATGTCAGTGTGGTCACCTTTTCGTCAATGGTTTTCTGGTCCATCAGAAGACCTTAGACTTTTGTTCTGACGTCTGTGAAATTGTTTGGACTAATTGAAGTATAGTTTTGTGATTATCGTGTTCTTAGGTGCCCTTGTCATAATCGCTTCTTAATGTTACTGCACGTTTGTATGTTTCTCACCAACAAGGTCCTGTAGGTGAGTTTCTTGTTATACCACAGGCACTTAAAATAAGCTTAAAGTTTTTTTTTTTTTTTTTTTTTTTCTGTACTTTCCTTATGTCTGCCGGGCTTTATAATATATGGTTTTTGCTCACGGTGCTAAGCAACTGTTTGATAGTGTTTAAATTGTCTTATTGATTTTGCACAGTGTGGTTTCTGATCATGTTACATGTACATAAAGGGATATGATCAGTCGATTACACAATGTTCTGCAAGGTTTAGCACTTTTGTAGTGCAGGGGGTAATTGTTCATCATTCGGTTATTTGTACTGTACCTGAAGTATAGTTGCTATGCCAAAAGCTCAGTTTTGTATATACTAATGTACTTTCCTAATTGCACTGTAAAATTTATGTTTGGCACATTTCGCATGTTGGGTCACGATTACATGTCTTAAGTTTTATGCTCATGGTGCGGAGCAAACGCTTTGATAGTATTTCAATTATATGTTAATGTTACACAGTGTGGTTTTTCTCATGTCACATGTGCCTAATAGGAAATAATCAGTCTATTAGATAATGTTCTGCGCTGTATTGCATATTTGCTGTACAAAGAGTCAGTTTCATATTTTCATTATTTGTATTGTACTCGAAGTATAAATTTTCTGTAAAACGCAAGTTCTGTTTGTACTAATATACTTTACTCTTTGCACTGTGAAATTTACAGTTGTACCATGGAATTGTAATTCCTTATTAATGTCTTCCCTATGCCGTTGCATCTTGTGTACATATGTTGTTGTTCACTACAAGTTAATCTATAGCACTGTGATTGAGGCACTTGTTTAAGCCTAAGTAATAGTTCTTTTTGTAATTTGACAGCGTTTCACAAGAGAGATATTGCATTCAATTTGTATAGAGTTCACACCATCATTGTGGATAGATCATTTATTCGCTTATCTTTCAGTTACTGAAAAGTATAAACCTTCTGCTCTTTTCTTCTCTTTTCTTCTTTTTTTCAAGATTGCTCAAAATATACATGTTTGTTTTTACACTGTAAAATTTATAGTTATACCTTGTACTGGTGTTCACCTATTAGAGATGGCACTCTGCTGATGCACTTTGCGAACATATGTTGTACATAGAGTAAGTCAACCCATCAGTCCAGTATTGTCAGTGTTATGAATTTGCTTACATTGTATATAGTGCATCCACATAATGTAAATATCTCATTGTCATTGTAAATAGGTCATCCACTTGTTTACCTTTTGGTAACTGTTAAGCACAGGCCATCTGTATCTTCCTGTCCATGTTTGCTCCAAATAAAATATTGTTGAAGCTCACGGTGGTCGTTAAAGCTCCAATAAAAAAAACACTCTTGGGTTCCAGTGCAACAAATTAAGCACTTTCAAAATCTAGTGCATCGAGCACTGCCAACTTCTGGTGCGTCAGACTAGAAGCTGCGTAAGGCAGAATTTCAATGTGACATTTATAACGTGTTATGCGATATTATTGATGAGTATACAGTGGGTTTGTCGCAACAGAATATTGCGCTTTAAGTTGTGCAAATGTGCAACATAATATTTCCAAGACAAGTAAGGAAGTAAGGAACCTCCTTATCTAATAAACACGCGTATGAACTAAGAGTTAATCTTGAAGTACTTCTTAAGGGGAACGTTATGTTAAAATAGATCTCTCACTAGTTCGAGTAAGATGAAATAGCGAATCGAAAGGCAATTAATCTCAGGAGAGCTACTGCATCATTTGAAGACGGAAGAGATTCATTTCTTTTTTTATTTAACAGCATCTTCGCGATCGATAACACGAGGATGAGGAACTTCGAAGCCATGTCCGCCAAATCCGTTGCGGTAGCGTCCAGCCTTCGTTGCCAGAAAACTTTTAGCGTCATATGTCAGTAGTTAAGTTGATTTTGATTACATCATTGTTGCAGAAGAGAGAGAGAGAGAGAGCTATCTCAACGAACTTGCCTTTCTGACGGAATTGAGAGAAAATGACACTTCAGGAAATTTCTGCTATGCAAACTGACTTAGGTCATCTCATTCTGAGGGAAGTTTCGCAAATGCTCATTATATTTTTTCAATCCTTGTACAATATTAATACAGGGGACTACCTCACAACTTTCTGCAGCATTCAGACACATTCCCTGCAATATCTGGTATTTTCCCGAATTAAATAAACCACTGAGTGGTAAAAGCTTCGGGTTCATAGAGAAGGTTCCAACGGAAATGTTTTCTGTCATCTGACAGGCTGAACAAAGTCAGGCAAATTGACTCTTCCAACACATTAGGTGATAAATCAAATATTTTCGTATGCTGAATAAAAATTTTTCAGCTTTGAATGACACGGAAGAATAGGGGTCACCAAACCTCTGGCGGGAAGGGCCAAGTGGGAAACTGGCCAAAGCTCTGGGGGATTAAAAATTGGTCCCCCGAAGATCAAGCAGTGCAGATATTGTAAATTTTCAATGAACAAATATTTATCAAGGATCTTGCTAATTTTGTCATCATTACAACTAGCAATAGTGAAATGCAAAATATGACAGAGGATTTATGGGTGGAAAAATTTTAAAAAATGTCTGACAATAAACACAGCAAAAACTAAATATATGAACAATACAGAAACAAATACAGAAAATTTGATAGAAAGAAAATAAATCGAAAATGTAAGTGAATACATTTATTTAGGTCAGTAATCAGTTTTAAAAAAGACAAGAAAGAGAAATCAATAGAAGAATTATCCAAGGTAATAGAGCCTTTCGGATACTTGAAGATTATTTAACCCGCGATATTCCATAGTGTTTAAAAAGAAAAATCTTCAATGCATGTATTAACCCCGTATTTACTTATGGAAATGAAACGTGGAATATCACAGAGCGACAATGTCAAAAAATAAGATTATAAATAAAAAAGAGAGAAGAATGTTGGGAATAACAAGAAGAGACAGAGTCAGAATTGAACTTATAAGAGAGAGAACAGGAATAATATATGTTATGAAAATAATAAAAGAATTAAAGTGGGGATGGGCTGGACATGTTGGAAGACTGAAAGATGGACACGATTAATAAAAGAATGCAACCAAGAGATGGAAGGACACGTAGAGGGCGCCAGAGAATAAGATGGACAGATGACCTTCAGAAATTTAGAGGTGCTAAATGGTGGACTGAAGCTTAGGATCGAGGAAGTTGGAAAACACAGGGGGAGGCATGTACCCTTCAATGGGTGCCAACAGGCTAAGAATAATAATACTAAGAAGCAGAACTACTTTTCTATGGTCTGAAATTTAATCCGAAAGTTTTCAGTTAAATATATTTATACATTTCTAAAACTATAGAAAGCTAAACTTACTAAAGTAGTCTTTTGGAATGACCATGACATAACAAACTGATTTCATGACATTTGAAACTGGAAAAAAAAGGACAATGAGAAAAACTGTATTGTTTCTGGAATAATTTAGCTACATTTTCGATATTTGGTTTCAGGTTGGATAATCCAACTTTTAAAAAGTCTGACAAGTTGTTGTCGGTCAATCGTTAACGAAGCTTTGATTTCACATATTTAATTTTAGAGAAAGCTTTTTCACAAGCATGTGTGCCACCAAACACTGAAAGCCTTTTTGTGCCAACATTTTTCTGAATTATAAAACTATTTCTAGGCAAAAGAGAATAAAAGTTTATCAAACCTTTACTCTTAAACAATGGATGAAAAAATTGTAAATGTACCGAAGTTCAGATCATAGCTTCTCGAGGTCTCTAGTTTGGTTATCCCTGCTGAAGAACAGAAAATTTCATTCCTCAAATATTTTGCTTTCGAATAAGGATGAAGCGGGTAAAACTTTATGAAACAATCTTGCGTATTATTAATAAAGACACAGTTTGGGCTTTAAGATTTTACCGGTATTCATGGGCAAAATGTATCGCTGTTGTAAAATATGCATTTTAAAAATATTTGAAATTTCCATTGAAATATTGCCAAAGCTTATTTGTGAAAGAATCAGATTCTTAAGGGGAACCTCAAAGGAAAATCAATCTTGCACTTGCAACGTTAATTCGATAGATACACATTTCTTCACAGACAATTGCATTCTGGTTTACAAACATTTGAGCGAAAATAAATAAAGTCCTTAACTGATACATATCCTACCAGAGTTTTCAAAAAAATTGCCAGAAATTGTTTTGAATTCCATTTATCTCAGTCGGAAGGTATTCAGATTTTGGGGCATTTTTTTTAATTGTGGTGTTCAACAACCTGCTGGTGTTTTCCCGTCAATTTTCCCTTTAGTTAGTTGCCTTGCTGTTACGAGACAACGCAACTCAAACCCCGTTGGTCTGTGCCACTTTGGTTGCTTCTTTATTGCATAAAGGACGTTGGCATGCCGTGATAGTAATTCATCACCGGAAGTTTTCGTGATACAAACCACATTACATATAAAACCAATCTATTGTGGCCTTCAATTTAAATTTTCTTTCGTGCGCAAACGCGCTGATTAGTTTAAAATGAATTATTTTTTACGCTTTCCAACCGTAGGTTGAAGAAGCGTATATGCTCCAGCTTTGTCCGTCTGTCTGTCTGTCCGCACGATATCTCACGTAAAAATAGATCCATTTCGATGAAATTTTAGTATGTGGTAGGGGACCACCTGGAGACCAACTCTATTGAAAATGGACGAAATGAGGTCAAAGGTCAGGGCATAGGAGCGGGATCCATTCTATCACCGTTATGCATCATAACTTATGTAATAAAACTGCTTCTATTGCGACGAAACTTTAGTATGTTGTTCCGGAGGTTATAATGAATATAGCTTTCACTAAGCTAATTATAATGAATATAATGCTTCTGCTACTGATTATAATGAATTCAGCTTCTTCTAACGGTTATTGTGTTATTAATTATATCATGAATAAACTTTCCTGCTAGTAGTGTAGTAATAATAATGAACAAGCTTTTAACAGCTAGTAATGTTGTAGTAGTAATTAAGATGAATAAAGTCTTATGCTATTTGTTAATAATAATCAACTAATGAAATAAACCTAACAGCCAGACAGAGATCTGACAAAACTATGAACTGAGAAAGACGTACTTACGATGACAATCTTTTATTTAGTAAACTTCTGGCTCTCACATAAACGAAGATCTCTTTATACAACAACAGCTTTCTGACACATAAAGTACAGCTCACTTCGTACAACAACAGCTCACTCTACGCACATCAACTAAAAGCTCTCCCTATAAAACAACAAACGCTCTCTCTATACAACAACAAACGCTCTCTCTACGTATCGTTGAACGCGCCTATTTATACTGGCTACCACCACGTCATGACTTACACTCATTGCCAGATCTCATTCAGCGGGAGAAACAACATCTCGTTCAGTAAGAAGATAATTTACATAGTAAAATAAAATAACCAGAGATAGTAAAAATCAAAAGGAAAGTGAATCTAGAGTATACGTTACAAGGTATACTGAACCAATTCTGTTCAAATATATCGAAATGAGGTCAAAGGTCAGGGCACAGGAGTGAGATTTATTCCGCAGCCATTGTCCTCATAATCTGAGTAACAAGTTGAGTAATGATTTCTGGTATGTTGGAAAGCGTATCATAATCAATGCATTGCATGATTTTACTAACTTGTTTGTTTATGATTGGAGATTTTAACGACTACCGTGAGCAACTCGATGGTCTATAAGCAGTCGCCCGTCCCTAATTTAAGGCCACTGGTTCCATGGAAGTGAGAGAGCTAGGTCCATAAGACAAACACAACATCCATGCCTCGCCGTGATTCGAACCCGAACCCATCTCGGTCGAACGTTGAGGAGCCAGCGCTTATGCCACTGCCCGTTTGTGGCGGCAACTAAATTTTCATCCCAGCTAGATATACAAGGGTGTTTCACGAAGAGTGACCGAAGGCAATAGGAACGTAACAATTGCTCTTTGGAGTAAAGTGAAAAATGCAAAATGCGCATCAAACAGTTAACGATTCAGCTATGATAGTTACACCCACGGAGTGGATAATTTCCAAAAAATACGAAAATTAAATATTTATGTGGTCTCTCCACGGAAATCAAAGTCAATTAGTAAAAAACACGACGCCCCCGGAAACAGGGGGAAATAAATTTACCCTTGAGCTTTAGAAGAATATTTTGCTGATATATGCACGTTAGTCTGATTCGGTATTTGTCGTTGTGTGTTCTTATTGTAAAAATTTTGTGTCATGTTTGCGATGAAGTAAAAATAACACATAACATGTTCTTTGTATGTCTCAGAATCACATAGAACGCCTCTAATGTCTGAACAGACATGTAGGTTGTCCCTTTTTACGCTTTCTAACCGTAGGTTGAAGAAGCGTATATGCTCCAGCTTTGTCCGTCTGTCTCTCTGTGTGACAGTTCGTCTGTCCGTCTGTCTGTCCGTCGGCCCGATAACTAGCGTAAATATGGTTCCATTTCGATGAGATTTTAATATGTGGTAGGGGACCATCTGGGGACGTACCCTATTGACAATGGGCGAAATGGGGTCAAAGGTCAGGACATAGGAGCGGGATCCAGTCCTTTGCCGTTATGCGTCATAACTTACCTAAAAATGGTTCGATTTCGATGAAATTTTAGTATGTGGTAGGAGACTATCTGGGGACCAAACCTATTGCAAATGTGTGAAATGGGATCAAAGGTCAGGATATAGGAGCTGGATACACTTATGCGTCATCATAACTTATGTTGAAATGTGCGAAATCGGGGTCAAAGGTCAGGACATAGGAGCTGAATCCACTTATGTGTCATTACTTATGAAAAATGATTCGTTTGCGACAAACTTTTGCCTGTTTTTCCGGAGGTATACTGAACCAATTCTGTTTAATATAATCGAAATGGGGTCAAAGGTCGGATCACAAGAGCTAGATTTATTCCGCAGCCATTATCCCCATAACTTGAGTAATAGTTTGAGTAATGATTTCTGGTATGTTGGAAAGCGTATCATAATCAATGCATTGCATGATTTTACTAACTTGTTTAAATAGATTTTCAGATATTCCACTTGTGTACTATTCGCAGTCGTTAACTTTGCACACCTTCACTACAGGTAAGTTGGCATACGTCCAGAATTTCAGCTATCGATATCTCAGTGAAATATTTCGCTGCCCTGGTGGCTCAGTGGTCAAAGCCAGGGATTCCCAACCGGTGTGGCGCGGCTTTTCAATGTGCCGTGAAATTTTGTCATCTGTAAAAAAGATTAAAACAGTATTACTCGATACAGTAACGTGAATGGTTCATTCAACGCTTCCATAATTGCGTTTCATGATAGTCAACTTCTACTTCTTCCGCTCCCCTCTGTATTGTTTGAGCTTTTGGTCACAAGATGGAAGCACAAAGCAAAAGCTATTTTGTCTTCTGTAACTGTGCCTGAGAGAGACCGCCTGCTGTTGTTGTTATACGTGCAGTGCCCGTTGGATCGCATCGTAGTTGTATCTACATATCTCTGTCTCAGTCGCTTTGTTTGTCTGTCTCTGTGATTGATTATTAACTATGGAAAAGTTTTTAGTGGAGAGGCGGGAAACTGAAGAAAACGTCAGTGATTTTGAACTTTCAACTAGTGTGAATTCTTCCAGCAAAATGAATATAAGTATTGAAGTGAACACCATATAACCAAGTGTAAGTGATGGGAAATGTGATAAATCATCTTGTGATAATGCTCCTGCTAGTTCAAGTGTGAAGGCTCCTAAAATGTTACGGAAATACAGTATAACGATAGTTATTTAGGTTTCACGGCAGTAAAAAGAGACGAACTAATTGATATGTGTTGCGATTCTACATTTAGAGTGAGACCAACTTGATCGTGTGGATTCTTTCTGGCTAAGCATGACAGAACGTTACCCATCTATATCAAAAACAGCTATTACATTATTGTTACCTTTCGCAACATCGTACTTGCGTGAGCAGGCATTTTAGGCATTGAACAAATATAAAATCAAGTTGTAGGGTTCGTCTGTTTAACGTTGAAGCCGATCTACGAGTTTCATGTTCAAACATTCTGCACAGGATTGACAAGATTTGCAAACTATACCAATCCCAAGTGTCGCACTGATGGAACTATTTTTACTTCAAAATAAAGGCCTTAAATTTTTTGTTTGTTTTTGCAATTTGATAAGTTTCGGAATATTGTAATAAATGCAGATTCTTTTAACTGCATCTGGACATTAATAATTTTAATTCAAACTTCAATTTAATAGAAATCTTTGGCAACGACATTTTCATCATCGCGCATTATTATTGGTCTGATATAACAGCCTTCAAACAAGGGTGCGCCGCCCCGGTGGCGCAGTGGTCTAAGCGATGGCTTCTGATCATTCGTCTGGAAGGGGTCTGGGTTCGAATCCAGAAAGGCATGGATGTTGTGTTTGTCTTATGTCATTGGCTCTCTCCCTTCCCTGGAACCAGTGGCCCTAAATTAGGGACGGGAGACTGCTTATAGCCCATTGAGTTGCTCACGGTGGTCGTTAAACCTCCGATCAAAGAAAAGAAAAGAAAAAGTGTGCCGCGAAAATATTTTCGAAGGTTAGGTGTGCCGTGATATTGAAATGATTGGAAACCCCTAGTCTAAGCAAAGGCTTCTGACCATTCGTCCGAGATAGGTCGGGGCTCGAATCCCAGGTGAGGCATCGATTTTGTGTTAGTCTTATGTCACTGGCTCTCTCCCTTCTCTGGAGTCAGTGGCCCTAAATTAGGGACGGGCGACTGCTCATTGAGTTGCTAACGGTAGTCGTTTAACCTCCAATAAAAAAAGTATTCCTCTGAAGCGTTCGGGTGAATTTCTTTCTTCCTAACTCGGCGCGTCGCGTTCTTTAATAATTGACTTTGGTTTCCGCGTGGACCGTATAAATATTTAATTTTCGTACTTTTCGGAAATTATCCATTCCGAGAGGTGTAACTATCATAGCTGAATTGTCCTCTGTTTGTGTCTGTTTGGTGCGTATTTTGCATTTTTCACTTTACTCCAAAGACCAACCGTTACGTTCCTATTCCTTTCGAACACTCTTCTGTACACAGAAGCGCCAAAACAATATGACTAGAGCGTCTTCATGCAGATCGAAGCAACTAAAGTTAGACTACGGCGCTAGCGAAGGTCATGAAATGGTACAAACAACACCTGATATTGAGTTCTGTTAATCAGTGTTGTTATTGTTCTTCAGATGGGAATGGCTGTGGACTTGAGCGAATCCAAAAAGGGCCACATTTTAATGGCCAGACGACTGTGCCAGAACATTTCGAGACGGCAAGGCTTGTCGGGCACTCACGGTGATTAGTACCTTCAAAACTGGTCCGATGTGGTTTTTTCACCTCGAAAACCCAGATGTGAACCAACCACGGCTCATTGATGCTACAGGTGAGCGATGGCTTTTCCGTCTAGTACGAGCCAACAGAAGAGATACTGTGGTGCAACTTAGCTTGTAATTTGAATGAAGGTGACGAAAGAAATGTGTCAGAACACACAGTACAGAGGTGTGAAAATTATTAGAATTATTGGGAAGTTTGTACAAAAAACAAGTTATATCAATGAAATACTACTTTATTTCAACAGTAATGACACATTTAGTATTTAGAATGCGTGCCCTTGCTCTTTGCAAGAGGTTCAATGCATATTGGCATGCTTTCAACAAGTTTTGTGAAAAAGTCTTTGATTTATTCATCATGGCGCCAAATTTCAATATGCGTTTCTATGAGGGTGACCTCCATTGTAATGCTGGTTTTCTGCAGTCTCCTCTTTACAATGGACCAGAGGTTCTCTATAGCGCTCATATCTGGGCTGTTTTCAGGACATGGCAGAATTTTTATATTGTTGTCACTTAAAAACTTGGTAACAGGCTTTGCCTTATGGCACGGTGTACCATCATGAATAAAGACGAAGGCACCGTTTAGGAACCGGTCTTTCGATTGTATGTTTAACCTTTATTCAAGTACTTTTTTGTACTGATGCTGGTTCATCATACCTTCTACAATATATAGACTTCCTGTAGTTTGCGCTGACATGACACTCCAGACCATCACCTGGGTAGAATGCTTGACCGTTTGTGCTGCGCCGTACGACGAAAACTTCTTCTCTCCTCACGTACTGACTTCTCCTGACGTACTGACTTCTCCTCGCGTACTGGCTGCATTCTTCTGTTATAGAAAACATGGATTCATCAGAAAAACATACACGAAAGATAACAATAATTAATAGTACAGTGCAATTCTGCGTACCACGAAATCCTTCAGTTTTGTGTCTGTAGTCAGTACACTTCTCTGTGCACGAATTCACACACAAAAAGGAAACCTCAATTCAACTGATTAATTACAGGACCTGTACTATTACTTACCTTGCTCCAGTCGTTTCCGAATTGTTCTTGGACTTCTTTGCCATAGCAGTGTGATTTTAGCTTTTTTCGAAGACGGCGTTCACGGAGTCCGTCAGAGATCAGTCTTCGATGGATAGAAGTATCACAAACACTTACCTCATACTTTTCCATAGTATAATTAAGTCTTTTTCGTGAGCAAGATTGGTGTTACGCTATGTATAAAAAGGAATGTTGAACTAAATAAGAATACGATGCAATAGTTTACGGCCAGACGAAACATAAACAGAAGTCAACTTACATTAACCTTTTATTGGTCCAGAAATATATCAGTAAATCCACATGTGATCTAGTTTTACACAGAGCGAACATATCCACACATACACATAGTAACTGCTGTACCGTCCCTTTTCATCTATCGTTCTTAACACATTCATACATCACTCTCTCTGACCTCAAAAGTGTTTCCAACCTCATTCATGTGAGAGAGAAGATATCACGTTTAGTTTGGAAAGTGTAAAAAGAGAACAAACTCAAATTTACATAGGAAAAGGAACTAAAAATGAAAGTTAAATTAGAATATACGTCACAAGAGTTATTTTTAAGTCTTTTCTATTTGCTGTTCTGTTTCTCGTAACAATTAGAAAAGGTTTACTTTCCCCCTTGGGCTGAATTTCTTCTTCCGTCCACGTTTTCCTATCCGAGAGGGCGCATACGCACAGCCGGAATCCAAAAACGTTTTCAATCTACACACATATTTTTCTGAAATTTTAATCTGTCTGCTGTTTTTCCTTGTGTATAAGGTTTTTCTTTCAGAAGACACTTGGCCAAAGCCACTTTCCAAGGAGACAGATCACTTGTCTTGCCCATAGTCAAAAAATGATCAACAAGACACTAACGACGTAACAATTCAACTACAAACTTAAAACAATGGACCCTAAAATGTCCCAAACAAACTGCACAAAAGGTCTCCAGGTAACCTCTAATAAGAAAAACAACAAGTTACATCATCAAAGCATAGCATAACCTTACTTTTAAAGTCGTCTGATTATAATCCCATTTCTCTCTGCAGTGTAGGCACTATAACACTATGACATACTTTTGCTCAATGTTCTGCTGGGTTCCTACATGCTGTCACATCACTAATCATTAAAAAAAATATCCTCCAAACCATTCTTCGGGGTTGAAAACTGATTTATACCAACCAAGTAAACTAATATTTCATGAAATATTTCATTTATTTAGAAGAAGAACCACAAAAATTAGAAAAATCACAATTATTCTAATAATTTTCACACCTCTGTTGATTGAACCTTGATGAAAATTGGGCTACGTATCCGAATGGGCTACGTAGGCACAGGAAGCTATCAGTAATTGCAGGAGGATGCAAGGGACAGAAGAAACGGGAGGAAGAGAACTTGCTGAGCTACCGTTGGACCTGTCAAGAGACAGAACACTAATGATGATCCGCATACTACACGGAGTGCCCATGCTAACCTCGTTTCATCTTCGAAAGCGCCTACAATGGACACGCGGACATCAAAATTGGAATATGAATTATTGAAAGAGAGTTATCTGCTTTGATGAGTCCCGTTTGCTGTTGCACCATGTGGCTGGCCGGGAAAGTGTGCGCCGTTTACCTGGGGACGTGTTGGCATCAAGATGCATGGTGGGACGAAAACATAATTGTGGAAGAAGTTAATGCTTTGCTCAATGTTCTGGAAATCCTTTTCTAGTCTTTCATGTGCAGGAAACTATGACGTCTGCAATTTACTTATGCATCATTACAGACCAGATACAACCTTTCATGGCAGCGGCATTCCCCTTATGTAGTGTCTTCTTTCAGCAGAATAATGTTCCATGACACATTTTCTCAGTTGTTCGACAATGGAACATGAGGAAGACTTCCAGGTATTGCAATCGCCTCCAAATACGTTAGACAGCCGACCAATCGATCATCTGTAAATGGATCTCTCGCAGCTACAATTTATACGAAGCCTTTCGCTGTTTTCTCACCTCCGCATGCCAAGTCCAATAACTCTTGGCAACCAAACCTCAGCGCCTTTTACAGTTGCGTATATTACGCGATACATATACGCTATATTGACAAAAGTCACCGGACACCCCTTCAAAAGAAAATGAATGAATCCGCTGAGTTGTTAAGATGCGCGGTACAGCTGCAAACGGTATAAAAACAGGCATGCAGCTGACCGCGATCATATCTAAATGTGAGGGTGAGTGAAAATGTCGCGGCGGGAGAGAACTCACTTTGAGAAAGGAAAAATTATTGGGTGTCATATTAGTGGGTTGTGCATAAGAGAAACCGAAAGGTGTTTAAACATATCAAAGTCAACCGTTTTGAATGTACTGAATAAGTAGAAGACACATGGCGCGCCTGAAGCAGCCAAACGTACCGGCAGACCAAAGAAAATCAGTGATAAAGGACGTCGAAGCATCAGGAGAGTCGTTAGAGCTAATCGACGGAGTACTGCACATGACCTCAGTGCACAGGTGAGTAAAAATGCTGAAACCTCGGTATGCACACGTACCATTCGCAGATAACTTCATTCCATGGGTCACCGTGGTTGTGTGGCTGCTTATAAGCATTTCATCTCCACTCGGAATGCTACTCGTCGTTTAGCATGGTGTGAATAACATTTATCGTGGACCGTAGATCAAGGGAAACGGGTCCTATAGACTAATGAATCCAGATACACGATCCATCAGTCTGATGGCCGTGTGTGGGTATGGTGGCAGCCGGAAGAACGCTATGTATCACAGTGTACTGTTCCTACGGTCAAGGTTCGAGCTGGCAGTATACCGGTGTGCGAGTGGTTTTCGTGGTATGGTCCCGGCCTATTGGTTATCGTGGACAAACCTGTTAACCAGCACATCTACCTCGATATTCTGAACCATTATGCCCTACCAACCTTGTGGCAATACTATGAAACCGAGCCTTGTTGGTATCGGAAGGATACTGCACCGAGCCATAAAGCAAAGACTATTACGGCGTGGTTTGACGATAATTCCTTATCTTGTGTGGACTGGCCAGCACAGAGCCCTGATCTTAATCCCATAGAGCACCTATGGGATGAATTAAAGCGCCGCATAAGAAGTTTGGAACCAAGGCCTACTACTAAGCTACAGTTAGAGGCAGCATTATGTACTGAATGGAAACGTATATCTATCATTGTATTCCAAAACCTTGTGGAAAGCATGTCTCGAAGGGGCAGTGCATTCCATGAGGCCAAAGGAGGACCGACACCGTACTAATGTATGATAATAAATGCTATGTTGTGTTTTTCTTCAAGGTGTCCGGTGATTTTTGTCAATATAGTGTATTTTGGGAAAAAAGACAGTTTGGAAAAAGAACTTATTTCCTTAAACTTATTGCAATACAGGGAGGATACAACCCTTCCGTTATAGACAAGTCTCTAACAAAATTCTGGAAACCGAAGCCTATCTTCAAGTTAACATTACGAGAGAATTTTGCCATTATTCCTTTTAACCGTGACATTGCCTTCAGAATTTCAAAAATTCTCAAAACCTTTAGTTTTAAAATGATTCTTAAACCCATAAACATAATAAACATTTTTAGGATCAAAAGACTATGTTGAAGACAAAAACTTTTGGGCATGCACCAGATTCCATGTGAATGTAGCGCTTCGTATGTAGGACAAACCCTCCTTGCGTTTTCGATTGAAGGATCACAAAACCTAATGAAGTCATTGATGTCCAAACCCTGTTACGAAAAGGACCATAAATTCTTCTCTTTGAAGAAGCAAAGCTGATTGACAAGCCAGATTCAACGACCAAACTTTATATTTTTGGAAGCTTTCCATATATATCAGAATTATTCGCAACTTGTTAATAATAACGGGGCCGCGGGTGGCCTAGTAGGCAACGTTCGTGACTGCCACGGAAAGGACCCTAGGTTCGATCCCGGGTAGGTACAAACGCTCGATCCACTAAATATCCGCCATGCTTCGGATGGGCACGTTGAGCCATCGGACCCCGTGTACTGGCCCCCTGGTAATAAATAAAGGCTTCTTCCTTCCCCTTTCTACTTCGCTTCCGTGTCACTTTCCTATCGGGCACCCTAGCTCAAATCTCCTAGCTTCCCTTTTCTAAGGGTTGTTTAAAACCTGGGGTCAGACACTCCCTTCCTAAAATCTTCTAAATATGATGATATGATCATTTGATCAACTTGTTAATATAATGGCATCCAAGCCATTTCTATCAAGCGCGTGGAAACAACTAACCAAAACCGGTTATGTAAACACCATTAATGATATCATATACAATTTGAATACTTACTTGACATTCGTCCTGATGAAGCTAGTAGGTCAATACCAAGCGAAACCAAGGTCGACTTCAAAAGACAAAATATTTGTGACAAACGTAATAGTATCTTAATATGCAGGGTGATTCTAAATTCGTAGGAGAAACTGTAAGGGTTGGTAGGGCACACTTCATCTCTGAACAGCAGTTCGAAGTCGAATGTAGTTTCAACACCATGGGGCGCTAGGGTACCTGGACGCCACTTTCGGGTAGCGATGGGTTGGCCGAGGTGGACCTGTCGCTTGGCCACCACAATCGTCCGGTTTATCAAGTCTCGATTTCTTCTTATGGGGACATCTAAAGGGCCTCGTGCGCGAGACTACCACTGAGTCCACGGAGGACCTCGTTGCCAGACTGTCTATCGCTGCTGCAACTGTTCGAAAAATACCCGGCATCTTCGAAAATGTATGCCAATCACTGCGTCGACGCTGTCATGCATGTATTACTGTTTGTGGTCGCTCCTTTGAGCATTTATTGTAAAATGGGGCAAATAAGAATGTGTTTCAATTTCTGAGCAATTCCTGTGTTAGTGCTTAAACGCTACAGTTGCGGACATACATTGTTTGACGAAAAAATGTTTGTTTTATTGTGCCGTACCGCACCTTAAAGTTTGTCCTATGAATTTAGAATCACCCTGTATATATGTAGGATTTCTGTTTATTCAAATGGACTAACTACTTGAAATGATAATTCTGCCTCACAGGTGGCGGCACAGTACCGTCTACACGATAGTTTCATGGATGAGGACGACGCGAAGAGCAGAAGGTCAGAAGGGAGAAAGAGAGAGAGAGAGAAGAGAGAAGGTTGTTGGCCGCAGTTTTTTTATTGTGTGGAATGAATTCGTTTAAGTTGTTAATTATTGTCTTGTGTACTTGTGTTGTGTGCTCAAATAAAACGTTAAGTATATAATGGCTGTAGAAGATTGAATTCCCCTAGATTCCACGAGTCCTACATATACTGTATATTCGTCACAATAGTCTATGATTTTAACGATCATCTGTTGTTTGCGTTGGAACAACAAATCAGATCTGCAGCAACTCTACCAAGTGACTTACAAGAGTTAAAACATCTGCTGGTAACGTGTTGATACCCGATACCACAAAACACCTTCAGATATCTTATAAAGTTAATGATTTGCCAGGTAAGAGTCGTCATGTCTTGGTGGTATGTGGAGGACCAACATCGTGATAGGCAGGTGGTCATAATGTTTTGTCTCTTCGGTGTATCTAAAATGCAACCAAATTTTAATGTGTAAATGCAAGAGATCGTTAATACGCGGAGTTTACAGATTACTCCCCTTTCCTCCTCAGTTGGTCAATCTGGTTTTCAATGAATGAAAGTCCACATCACCCTGTAATAGAGAACTACGTTGATACTGGAAAATATTCGTTACCGAGAATGTAATATTATAGTAAGTCCCTTTGTCACTATCTTACAGTTAACAAGAGGGAACTTCACAACGCAGCCGTCAATGGCACATCAGAAACGCTAGTAATAATTCGTTACTTGGTAATGTCCTAATACAAGCAACTTTGAAATCCACAGGGAGATGCAGAGAAATCTCGCGGAATGGATCGAGGGCACGCATGACAGCTTTCTTCACTGACGACCGTCGAATCTTGGAATCCTAAGGAGACTATCTGCAAATTACGTTTGTGACAGTAGCATAGGAAACACATCCAAGATTGTCAGGGGCGGCCTAAGAATTCAAATATGACTTACTACGTTGACTTAAAAACATCTGCACTCTATTATAGTACGATGGCGCCTTTCGTCAGTACCCTTGTACATGCACTTCTCTTTTCTCATATTAACACGTTGCTTTCTTAACAGCAGATGATGCACTTACTTAGGATTGCTTGAGTCACCATTTGTTTTTCTTTCGCGGCATTGTTTTGGGCTGGTGCACTGCAACTGTACCCTACGCTATATACAAGAGCTGTTGACTTACATAAACTTACCTTTCTTTGTCTCCCCTTCCACTGGGGTCCAAAATGAGATGCTCCCGAAATTCTTATCGTGAAGCGTACAGAACCACTTGTGACGTACTACAGAGGTGAAAAGATGTGTCAAGACGACAAATCTGCAGCGAGACATTCTGTCCGCGTAGCTCAGTTGGGAGAGTGACATACTCCGGAGTGAGGGGACACGGACAAGCATGTGTTTTTACATTGGCGCCAAATTGTGGAAAATGGATCTACTGGCCGATGAGTTGTTTGAAATATGTGTGATGTTTGCTCCACACATTGTCTGGAATTAACGAAAAATTCTTACTTCGCTTTAAAGACCAAAAAGAAGAAACAATTAAGAGGAAGATGATGTGACTTACTACACAGGTGAAAACAGTGATCGAGACGACACATCTGCAGTGAGAGCGACTTACTCCGGAGTGAGCGGGTTTGATGCCCGTCGCGGACAAACTTGTGTTTTCACAAACTTATTTATGCAATTCAGAAAAATGGATTTTATGCGAATCACTAAAATGGTTCCTCGTGCTTGAACAAGTTCTTGCTTGTGTGCTATATATTCAGATTCCATCGAAGTGCTGTTTCTTCAAGTTCAGAAATAGCTTTAATTTCACCTGTTGCCTCAAACATTTAGTAACTTTTCTGGTGTTATCCCAGGGTCCATTCCAACAATGTACTACAGATAGCACTTGTTCTAAGCTTGAAGACAAGTGGTATCAGATTCCTATATCTCCCTTAATTTGCGAGACAGTCCTTGGTGTCAAATCATTTGCATACGTTAACCTCTTGTTTTTCTCATTTGGGTTGTCACTCATTTTCCTGCTTA
Organism: Macrothele yani; assembly: GCA_039090855.1. Taxonomy (NCBI): domain Eukaryota; kingdom Metazoa; phylum Arthropoda; class Arachnida; order Araneae; family Macrothelidae; genus Macrothele; species Macrothele yani. Next base: position 48,061,290 of record CM077029.1, read on the forward strand.
CCTTGGAAAAAGTTGTTTTAGTCCGCAGCATGCATTTGATTGTACATGCTGCCTTTACATTAGGTAGCAGGCCATCAACCCAAAATTATACCAGAGAGGAAAAGGTTAAAAGTGACCTATCGAAGAAAAAACACCAAGCGTTGTAAAGAGGGCAAAGTATTAATTAATGTTAGAAAACAGAAGTAAACATACAAGGGTATGCACGAAAAACCTCATCGCACTATAATTAAGTGCAGATGCTTTTCTGTCAATATAGTAAATCAGATTTGAATTATTATGCCGCACCTGACAATGCTGGTTATATTTCATAGAAACGTTACAAACGCCATTTGCAGAAGGGGGACGCAATTTAAAGAAGGGGCCTCTTTAGGGATTTCAAACGAGACGGTCGTCAGTGAAAAAGGCTTCCGGCTCTGCCCGCGATCTACGGTGCAACACGTCGCTACATCTCCCGGTGGGTTTTGAAGTTGCCTTTATTAGGAATTACCCGTAACTCTTCTAAAATGTTTTCCAGAGCAATCGAGTATTGCACAATATGGGAGCTTTTCAACTAAGAACTTTTTTTGCAGTCACTTTAGCTCTTCTTTCAGCTAACTGCAGCATGGTGAATGAAAATGATCGCAGACTACGAAATTATTTTACGGTACTTAGGCGTCTGTGGCCATTTTCTTCAGATAGTGAGGGATACGAAACAAAGAAAAATTCCACGGCTCAGAGAGAAGGTTTGGAGGTGGATAGAGGGTGGGCATGACTTTCGAGTACCCGGTAGTCAAAGTGCGCAGAAGGATGACATTATACTGGAAATTGCGAAGCACGAAAATGGCGATGACTAGGAAAGAGAAAAAATGTTGAGGTAAGTAAAAATGTACATGAGTGACTTAGGTTATTCCACGGCAAAACCGTAATCAATATAACAATAAATAATACTCAGCTATTAATAAACTAATTGAAAAATACAATTTTCCCCTGTGAAGTGCCAGCCCCGCAGGAAGAGCATGAGATAAAGGCAGATAGCCGTGAGAGCACATGCCAGTGCTGTATAGTAGATAGCACTCGGAGTTCCAGACCCGAGAGTTGTGGGTTCGAATCCCTCCCCTGACATAAGAATGATGGAGAAATTTACTTCGTCGTGCCCCATTTGTGTCTTTGTGATATACACTGCTGGCCACCCAAAATGCAACACCAAGAAGAACACGAGAGAGCAAAGCCAGATTTGCTGGACACATAACAACAGATACAAAGATGAAGCGATTGAGCTTACAGGCTCCTGCGACTTGCGGAACACGCAGACACCAATAGTTCGTGTGGTCCCCATGGCTGGCAATAACGGCCGCTACACGCCGCGGCATCGAACGAAAGAGGCTTTGGATGTGGGCTTGGGGTATATCGACCCAGGCTGCTTTCACACGTTGCCACAGTTCATCGGGCGTAGCCGCGTGTGGTACTTGCCGTGCCACTCCGTTGCCGATCAGCGACCAGACGTGTTCGATGGGCGACATATCGGGAGAACAGGCGGGCCACGGCAGCCGTGACACCTGGTAAGCCGTGAAGAATTGTTGCACGACGCGTGCCACGTGCGGACGCGCATTGTCCTGTTGATACTTGGCCGCTGGCAGGTCCTGCAGGTAAGGGAGGACTACAGGTACCAAAACGTCGGAGATGCAGCGGTGGATGTTAAGTGTACCGGCTATGCATACCAGAGGGATGCGGGTGTCATATGCAATTGCGCCTCAAACCATAACGCCAGGCGACGGACCGGTATGACGATGTATTTCGCAGGTGTCATACAGTCTCTCGCCGCGGTGCCGCCACACGCGGATCCGACCATCGTGGTGTTGCAGGCAGAAGTGGGATTCTTCGGAGAAGACATAGTCGAGGAATTCCGTAGTCCAGGTGCAGCGTTTAACGGCCCACTGCCGCCGCACTTGCCGGTGGTGTAACGTCAATGGTAATCGGAAAAATGGGTGCCGTGCGACAAGTCCCCGCTCCTGCAGACGACGTCGAAAGGTACGTGCTGACACAGGTTGTTGAGCAACACACACCATAATTCCTGCGCTAACGTTTGTGATGTGGCGGTGCGAGCCGTCAATGCTCGCCACACAACGTGCCGGTCCTCTCGATCAGTGGCATGCCGCGGCTGCGGCAATCACTCACGTCGGTCCGTCCGTCCCTCTTGCACCCACCGAATCTATTCTCGCCTCACGTGGCTGGATGTGGTCCCACACGGGCGCCGATGTCTCGGTACGATAAACCGCTGTCGCGGTAAGCCACTATTCTTCCTCTGTCGAACTCCGAAACGTGCTGGAATGGCTGCCGTATTCTGCGACGAGGCATCAGGAAGCTTCCCAAGCACAGGTCCGGCAGCACAACACACTTGCACTACTTACACCCCGCCTTCTGTGCACCTTTCTTATAGTGTTTCTGGGTGGCTTGCCGGGCGCACATGATTTGCATATGCCCTGCAATGCTAATCGTTTGCATGTCCTCTCGCGGGCGACGCATGCTGCGAATTTCAGGCCAATCGGATGCTCCCTTCTTGGTGTTGCATTTTGGATGGCCAGCAGTTTACTTCTCTGTCAAGGTAAATGAGAGTCAGTACTAATCGAAACCAAAGCAGAAGAATAAAATTCCGCTGACAAGAGACGCTAAAGACAGGCATTATAGTTGATGTTTAGCGTGCAAAAATTAAAATAGATGGTTAAGAGAGCAAGCGGCTAAGACACAATTCACATCCAAGTTTTTAATTACAGAAAGTTTGCTGTGTATGAGAAACAACAAATATTTTACCGGACTTCGCCTTTAATTTTAAAGATTTTTACAGTTTAAGCAGCAACCCAGGAAATGTTTTGTGCATGAACGGATATTTCCACTGAAAGTACACGGTCGTACCAGAATAATATGACCATCCCCGGAATCACACTGCACCCGCCCAGGCGCGTCACAGACTGCACGTGAAAAGGTCGGCCGTACGGAGATGTAAGCGGCCGGACAAGACAGATGAGCCATAGTGCGTTAGGTGAGTACAACGCGCAGAGGTAGTGATTTGATGGACGTTCAGAAAGGAATGATCATCGGCTACCGTGCGAAGGGTGGAAACATCTCAGAAACAGCAGACTTCGTGGGCTGTTCGCGAGGTGGCACAGTAAGGGTGTACCAAAAATGGACTGCTGGCACACCGAGTATCTCCCGACGTCATAACTGTGGAGCCCCAAGGGCTATTGGCCCCAGAGGAGAATATCACTTCCGTCGACTGGTAAAGGGCAATTGACGCCCAATCGTGCAGCAATTGACTTCTCAAATGAACGGTGTGTCACCCAGGTAAGTTTTCTCGATAATAGTAGAGCGAACCCTGCTACTCATGGGTCTCCGGAGTCGACGCTGCGTCAAGGCGCCCATGTTAACCCTTCGCACGGGACTACCATCATTGGATAGTGGAAGAGTGGGAAAAGGTTGCCTTCTCCGTCGAATCAAGGTTTCTACTCCACAGAAGTGATGGGCGCCGGCGGATATGACGTCACACACACAAGAACCAACACCCGGATACTCCTTTTGGTCAAGTACAAGCCGGCAGTGACAGTGTGCATGTCTGGGGTATATTTTTCTGGAATGACCTGGGACCGTTGGTACCACTGAATGGGTCCCTCAACGCTAATGGCTACCTGCCCATTCTCGCTGACCACATGCGTCTCTTCATGTTTGACGTTTATCCTGGTGGTGATGTTGTCTATCAACAAGACAATGCGCCGTGCCATGTTGCTAAGGGGGGTGGGGGAGGGGTGACTGATTCCAGGAACAGAACAGCGATACCTCAGTTCTCCCTTGGCCGGGTAAATCGCCCGACCTCAATCCCATATAGTACTTGTGAGACTATTTGGATCGACAGATTCGATATGCCCACTCACAATCACGTCATCTCCGAAACCTCCTTGCTCTGCTGCAGTTCGAATGGGCCTGTGTGCTTCGGGCAACCTTCCAGGGCTTCACGGCATCCATGCCACGCCGTCTGGCCGCTGTCATCCGGGCCAAGGGTGGTTATTCCCATTATTAGGTAGGTTGTCATATTATTCTTATACGACTGTGTATGTAACATGCATGTCCTCTATAAATAGCATCTGGTATTCATAAATTCATGTTTTCTTTCATTTTTCCGGAAAAAAATAAAACGTATGTGAAATCATGATATTTATATTTGCGAACCATCTCCATATTGTTTAACATAGTCTTATCTTGATTTTGCTTTCTAACTTTTTTTTTACTTGGGAAAATATTTAATTTCTTGGATTTTTTTATAATAAGTAGCATTTTTTTTATTTCTCCTCTTGTTCAAGGGAAATGTATTGATTCCCCACATTTTTACTTATGTTCTCTTTCTTTACTTGGAACGCGTCGATGACCTTGTATCTCTTTTTTTTTCTGATCTGTTTTGTTTTATTATTGGTTGTTTTTCATTTTTATTATTTTTTCTTTGCTTTGGGAGCATTTCAATTTTTCCTTTTTAGCTTCATGTCTGCTTGTGTTTTGTTTAAGAAGCATTTCGATTTCGTTTTTTGTTTTTAAGAAGTTCTTTGTTTCCCTCTTTTTGACTCATAAAGCATTCTTACTTTTTCTGTTTTACTTGAAAAGCATCGTTAAGACATGTGTGATTTTGATTTCGTCTTCCTTATTCGGAAAAAGCTGGAAACTTCGTTGACATCAGTGCCTACACATCTGATATTTCCCTCCCCCTCTTTTTCACACATAAAGCATTCCTATTTTCCCATTTTGCTTGAAATGCATCGTTGACGCTTTTGATTTCGTCTTCCTTATCAGGAAGAGGTTGAAACTTCTTTGATATCAGTACCTACACTTTTAATGTTTGTTTTATTTTCGAAGCATCGATGCTCTTTTTCGTAGATTTCTACCGTTTTTTCACAATCGTTCTTGATCTGTGTGGGTGTATTTTTCAAATTTTTTGTTTGTTTGTTTGTGGGTTTAACGACCCTCGTGAGCAACTGTATGGGCTATAAGCAGTGGTCAGTCCCTAATTTAGAGACACTGGTTCCAGGAAAGGGAAGGAGCCAGTGCCGAAAGGCAAACTGAGCAACAATACCTTACCGAGATTCGAACCCAGACCAGTCTCGGACGAACGTTCAGAAGCCATATGTTTTACTTGAGAAGCATCCTTGACATCTGTGCATGGATTCTGATGGTTTCTTGTTCAAGATTTTTAATGCGGCAAACACAACAGTATTTGCCTTGTTTACTGATCAACATGTAACTTCACATCAGAAAACTTGAAAACACCATCACCCCGGAGCGGGAATGGAACCCGCAACTCCCCATTGAGCAGGCTAACCGTTACACCACCCAGTACAATGAAGTCCCAAGTATCTGTTGTTCAATAATCTTAGCAATATCAGATTGTACGCTATTTGCGGATTTTGAGGCGTCAAACAAAATACCCATTCCCTCGAACAGTAAGCTAGGCAATGTGTATTCTGTCTTCCGCCTTAAAAACCCGTTGTTTTTTCATGTATTCGTGAATAATATTTCTTCCACAATATCCACTTTTTTTGCTTCTTTTGCAATGCTGCTGTTATTCATTTATTGAATTCATTCATTTATTATAACTTTTAAGCATTTCCGACGCCTGCGCATTATTGGTCGCGTACGATGTTCTCCTGTTACAAACATTTTCAAAAGCTTAAGACCAACTATTGGTATTAGATTTCTGCCTATCACATCATCTACTGTCTGTATTACTCAACTTCCTGTCGGTGTTGCGTCATGCTACAGCAGCAGCTGTTGATAGAGTTGGGGGAAGCGTGGGAGCGTCAGTTTGCTTCTGGTTTTCATGCTGAGAGGTTTTGCACGTATTTTCTATATAGCGAAAAATGCACAAAAACGCATCATTAAGTGTTACTCAGAGGGCACAAACAGTGACTTTATATCACGAAGGATACTCCGAACGGGAAATAAGCAGAAAGGTAAATGTGAGCAAGATTGCTATTCTGCCTGCTCATTATACGATCATGAAATACGGAGATACAGGTGAATTTAGTGACCGAAAGAGAAGTGGACTAGAGATGAGCTCGGGCCTGGGCTTGGGCGAGCTCAGAATTCATTAACTACCGAAAAACCTGGGCCCCGGCTCGGAATTACACGTCTTGAATTTCATTACTGTAATTAATTCAACACGTGTAATTCCGAGCCTGGTTGAATTACACGAGTTGAATTTCATTGTGGATTTGTTACCATGGTGAAAGTATTTTCAATTTACTAAGCTAGCTGCCATTGTAGGACAGATTTTGCTTAGCAAGACTTGCATTATGCATTGTCCAAAGCTATGTCGTAAGCCAGGATTGGTTTAAGAAGGTCTGGTATCGAAAAACTGGGAAAAAATCACATTCCCCATTTTTTTTTGTATTTTATTAAAAAATCAAGAATCTTATCTTTAAAATGATGTTTTAATTTCCAAAATTGTGCAGTTAGAAGCATTGTTATTTATTTTTTAAAATTTCCTCACTCCCGCGATTTTTGGGGTGACGTTGGTTTTTAGTGCAGCAGGTCGAGTTTTAGAGAAAAGAAGATCAAGTTGAAGCGCTGAGGCATTAGATGCAATTCTCTCTCTCTCTCACTTTTCATGATGAACTTGACCTGGAAACAGCACACACATATGATAATATTGTGATTATTATACTATTAAGCGCAAAGCTTTGTTAATGTTACAAAATGCAGAATAATCTGGTCTGGAATGCTTTTACGTTCTTTTTTTATTTTTAATTTTGGAAATTTCCCTACATGTTTTTTTTATATTCTACTACATCACTCTAAACTACCTTTACTAATTAGCATATATGTAAATTATATTGCAAAGATAAGTTTTCTAGAGTCAAAATTTCAAACACTTGCAACTGTCTGTACGGCGTTGTACGTTTTATAATGCAATTTATTCAAAATAAAAGTAAATTTAGAAATCAAAAAGAAATAACGAATGGAATTTTTTTCTTTCTAAACGATTTTCTTTTCTTCAACTTTTACCAAAATTACTGAATACGGTTGAAGGGCACGTTAATTATTTATTTATTTTCAAATCCACATTTTAGAACATTTGGCTTTATGCTTAGTATTTCTAATAACATATTTATAATGTGAAGTGGATTAACTGAACTAAACTTTTTAAACTAATGATTTTTAAACTAATCCTTGCTTAGGCCATATTTTTGGCCAGTGTATAATGCATGTGTTTGCTGAGCCCGGGCCCCGGGCCCGAGCTCAGCAAACACATATAATCAAAGTAAGTAGGCCGGGCCAGAGCTCTAGGTCTTTGGACCTGGGCTCTTAAAATTGAGCCCTAACTCATCTCTAAAGTGGACGTCAAAGGAGAGCAACCTCACGTTACGACAATACCATAAAGCGAATAGGTATGCGTCCTCCGAGAAGTTCGTGCATGAAAATCAAGTTCTTTCTGCATTCAAAAGGGTCTGATATTAGTATCAGCACTGTGTCCCAACGTCTTAGCAATAAACCTTGACTAACACTTGTCATAAAAAAGAAGAAACTCCAGTTTGCGAAGCGTCATCAATAGTGGACTGCTGAAAATTGGAGCCATTTCTAATAAATAAATCTGTGCATCAATTTGAATCACGTGAAGTACATATTTGACTACCAAGAGGCAAAAGGCTTGATAAAAATACACCTTTAGCACCGTGAGATATCAGCCTAGTCAGATGATATGGGGTGCTATGTCAGCGTCTGGTACTGCTTTATTATCCTTTTTGCCGACAGGCACTACCATGACTGGTCCTTTTTATGTGGAAATGTTACGTGAGAAACTGTTAACACATATGACAGTGCACAGATGCACAATCTTTTCCCAGATTAAAGGCAATAAAGGACTACCTGCAGAGGAAAAACATAACTGTGCTTGGCTGGCCAGATAACAGTCCCGACCTTAACCGTATTAAAAATTTGTGGACCATTTTGAAAGACAAGGTAGCAGAAAAACAGCCATGGAATTCCCAAGCTTTGATTGACACGATAAAGTACGTGTGCTGCAAAGACATTTCAAGTGACTTCTGCATATCCCTCATTGAGAGTATGCCACATCGTATTCTGGTCCGTTATGAAAAACAAAGATGGCCACATAAAGTACCGATTTCGGTCTTTTTGTGTTCTAAAGAATGTAAGTATTCATCTGTGGGGTCATTTTTTTTCAGATATCTCTGACTAGTAATTAGTTCTTTCTTTGAAAATATTAATTTTCAATATATTGACAGATGGTTTTAAACTTTTGTGAATGACTACATTTAGCACGTAACGATCCCTTGGCGCGAGCTGAGTTTGTAACGGAAAATCTTGTTTTCTCATCTCTGGGACTTCTGTTCATCCACTTGGTGGAGTCGTTTTGTTTTTCAACGTACTCATTTTCTCTTTTACCCACTCCACGAGGCAACTTAAACACTCAGTCTTCTTTTAAACGTTTATTGTGATGTGTCATTTGTGATACAAGGGAGAGTCAATTGAAAATATTAAATAATTTTTTCTCACAGTTTATTGAACAAATGTGGTACACACTTGTATCTTTTTTCAACGTAATCTCCATTTTGCGCAATACAAATCCTCCAGCGCTTGTAAAGCGCATAGATTCCCGTAAAAAAAAAAAATATATTTTGTTCGTGTATGCAGCCGTTCATGCGCCAGCCACCTGTTGCTCCTCTTCATTGGATCTGAAAGTCTTTAAACAAATTATTTTGTTCGTGTATGCAGCCGCTAATGAGCCGCTTGCTGCTCCTCTTCATTGGATCTGAAAGTACTTAAACGAATTATTTTGTTCGTGTATGCAGCCGCTCATGCGCCACCTGCTGCCCCTCTTCATTTGACCTGAAAGTCTTTAAACAAATCCTTTTGTTCGTGTATGCAGCCGCTCATGCGCCACCTGCTGCTCCTCTTCATTTAACCTGAAAGTATTTAAACAAATTCTTTTGTTCGTGTATGCAGTTGCTCATGTGCCACCTGCTGCTCCTCTTCATTTGACCTGAAAGTATTTAAACAAATTCTTTTGTTCGTGTATGCAGTCGCTCATGCGCCACCTGCTGCTCCTCTTCATTTGACCTGAAAGTATTTAAAAAATTCTTTTGTTCGTGTATGCAGTCGCTCATGCGCCACCTGCTGCTCCTCTTCATTTGACCTGAAAGTATTTAAACAAATTCTTTTGTTCGTGTATGCAGTTGCTCATGTGCCACCTGCTGCTCCTCTTCATTTGACCTGAAAGTATTTAAACAAATTCTTTTGTTCGTGTATGCAGTTGCTCATGTGCCACCTGCTGCTCCTCTTCATTTGACCTGAAAGTATTTAAACAAATTCTTTTGTTCGTGTATGCAGCCGCTCATGCGCCACCTGCTGCTCCTCTTCATTTGACCTAAAAGTCTTTAAACAAATTCTTTTGTTCGTGTATGCAGCCGCTCATGCGCCACCTGCTGCCCCTCTTCATTTGACCTAAAAGTCTTTAAACAAATTCTTTTGTTCGTGTATGCAGCCACTCATGCGCCACCTGCTGCTCCTCTTCATTTGACCTAAAAGTCTTTAAACAAATTCTTTTGTTCGTGTATGCAGCCACTCATGCGCCACCTGCTGCTCCTCTTCATTTGACCTGAAAGTATTTAAAAAAATTCTTTTGTTCGTGTATGCAGTCGGTCATGCGCCACCTGCTGCCCCTCTTCATTTGACCTGAAAGTATTTAAACAAATCCTTTTGTTCGTGTATGCAGCCGCTCATGCGCCACCTGCTGCTCCTCTTCATTGGATCTGAAAGTCTTTAAACAAATTCTTTTTTTCGTGTATGCAGCCGCTCATGCGCCACCTCCTGCTCCTCTTCATTGGACCTGAAAGTCTTTAAAAAAATATATTAGTTTTGTATGCAGTCGCTCGTGCGCTACCTGCTGAACTTCTTCATTGGACCTGAAAGTCTTTGATCCCATCGCATCTGTGAGTGATCCAAACATGTGGTAAGGACTTGGGGCAAGGTATGGTGAAAACGGCGGATGTGGAAGACACTCGAAGAGCTGGTCTTGTATGGTTCCAACAGTTGCACGGGCAGTATAGGGACGAAAGTTCACCTGTTGCAACAAGACACCAGTACTCAGAAGTCCACGTCGTTAGGATCTCACCGCAGGTCGAAGATGATTCCTAATAAGATCTGCATATGTGTCACTCGTTACAGTGTTCCCTCTGGGCATGTAGTGCTCCAAAATTACACCTCGTTCACCCTAAAAGAGAGTCAGCAGAACATTTCTTGCAGTCGGTTGCGTGCAGAACTTCTTTGTTTTTGGAGAGGAGGGATTGCGCCCTTCCTTGCTCGCTCTCGTGGTTTCCGGCTGATAACAAGTGAACCCAGGTTTCATCTCCAACAGCAATTGCCTGTAAGAAGCCACCAGTTTCTGCTTCAAAGCGTCCCAAACGTTCTTGACCGGCATTAACACGTTGTTGTATTTATTCTGGGGTGAGTAGGCGTGGCACTCACGTTGCAGACAGTTCGTTGAACTGGAGTTCACCATGGATGATGTGGAGCACTAAATCATGACAGATATTCAAAAGTGCGGATATTTCATCCACCGTCACTGGGCAATTTCCCATCACAATGCTTTCAACTGCTGTAATGGACTCTAGTGTCACTACTCTGTGTGCCTGACCAGGTCCAGGAGAATGTGTCACAGAACTCACGCCGTTTCGGTACTTCCTAGTTCTTTCGTACACTTGCTGGAGGGACAGACATGTATCACCATACTACAACTTTATTCGACGACGAATTTCAATAGGTTTCACGCCATCACTACTAAAAACAAGAAAGAGGACACCGAATTTTCGGGTGTAATAAGCACGTCTTTTGAAACCGTTCTGACGCAAATTAAATTTATCAAACCATGAAAGAAATACGGAATTACGCCATATAATACAAATTTTGAAGATGACAATCCGATTTTGGCGTAAATGTAACAAGGATGGTAAGTCTGATAATATCTGAAAACTTTGAAAATTTTCATTGTCCTGGAGCGGGACTCGAATCCGCGTCTCCCAGAAAACGCCTAGGTATGCTAACCACTACACCACCCAGAACGACCAAGTTTCAAGTTTCCGATCAATTTGAATTTAACCATCACAGGATTCGCTAGTCGAAGCAACCGGCATTCATGTTTAGCGAATTTGGAGGTTAATAATCCTATCCCATGATTGCCCGGAGAAGCAGATAAATCATGAAAGAAATACGGGATTACGCCATATAATACAAATTTTGAAGATTCGTGCGTCAATTGGTTCCGAAGTTCCGCCACAGTACGCGGGTGTCTATTCCGGCGTTTCATCTTCTGTTCCAAATGATCCCACTGATTTTCAATAGGATTTAAATCTGGGGATTTGGCAAACCAGTCACGGTGACACAGTGTAGCTGATTGTTTGTCGTGCACTCGGACACAGTTTTGAGCCCGGTACACACGGAAATTGTCGTGTTGGAAGACAGGAGGGGCAATGTGATGCTGCTGCTGAAAATGTAGGGCAAAGGGCAATAATTCGTCATTCAGAATAGGGAGGTACGCAAGCTGGTTCAAATTCATCTTCACTGCAAAGAGAGGGCTCATTTCGTGGTACGAAAAACATCCCCAAAACATCACAACCCCCCACCAGAGTGTACAACACCTTCGACACAATCAGAATTCAAGGCTGCAGTGGGCCTGCCACTTATCGCCTCCTATCATTGGAGTACAAACAAAAACGACTTATCAGACCAACTTATTCGTTTCCAGTCCTCCATAGTAAAGGTTTGGGGTCTTTAAGCCTATTGATAACGTGCGACTTTGTGACTTGCTGTTAGAAGTGGCCTCTTTCGTGGTATCGTGCACCAGATATCCATCGCGTGCAGTTCTTGTCCCAATGTCCTTTCGAAAATTGGTTAGAGTGGACTTTCGTTGACTGTTTGGATAAACTGTTGCCTGGTTTGAAACCGATTTGCAGTTGACTGTGATCTGCACGACAGTTTGTAGACCCACTGGACAGTACGCTTCGACACACCAACAAATGATGCGACTTCATTCATTTTGTGTTCGTGGGCTCGGACGAACACGATGGCTCCTTTTCGCAACTCAATAACGTATGTTTTACGACCCATATTGCAGACTAAATTCAACGTGAACGTTGCTTTTCACCACTGCACGAAACAGAAATGATCCTGTAGTCCACGTCAATGCTATGTATCTTCCAACAATGCCATCATGTGCCACCGGTGACTTTCTACTTTCATTTTCTGTTAGGTGTGTCTAATGTTTTGTCCGGTGTGCTTACAATCTTATACACTGAGTTAGCTTTGCATTAGAAGCACCTACTTAATAACGCACCGATCCACCTTTCTCGACAATCACAGCCAGAGATGGACATGGATCAGCGGGTCGATAATTTCTTGTGGGTCAAACGGGTCGAGTCAAGGTGTTTCTGACTCAATTTCGACAATGTTTTATTTCTGTCTTGTTTTTGAAAAGGAAAAAATATTTCAAAGACAAATGCGTACTGTGGAATTTTGTGCTTGATGCTGGTGCCAGCGTAGTAAAGAATGATTTTTCATGCAAGAATATTGCCGTCTTTTTCTTAAAGCAAAGAAAATTTCCACCTACTCAGGGTACCATATCGTAAAACGACACTTCCTGTGCGTCAGATTTCAGTGCGATTGTCCGCAGCAAGGTACAGGCGAACGCCTGTCGTCTTTCCTTCTGTTGATTTACTCAGTCTCACTCCGCGTGTCACATTGTAAGACTGAAAGTTAATTTTCACATCGCATCTTTTGCATTGAAAATTCAGAGGTTTTCGTTTGACGTGTTAGCATCCCGTTCCTATTGCATGTCGCGTCGGAATTAATCCCTTATTGGTTGATATGGATAAATTTAATGTAAAAGAGATTGAAAAACACGTCGAGGCCATCAAATACGTGCTTGTTGAAACCAAAAAGGGAAACAGTGAATGCTGGAAGTTGTTTTGTCCCATTAAGGAACTGGGAATATATTTCACAGCAGCACCACTTTTTACAAGCTTGTAATGAATTGGAAGTTTTAAAAGCTGAATGTTGATTTCATGAGTATCCCTAGTTTCTGAGAAGCAATGATGAGATCAACATCCACATTTTGGAAACTTTCATCTCATAAGAAGCTTGTGAAAATTGGTTTTACCCTGAAACATGTTCTGAAGCTTTATATGATATCAAGAAACACAGCAAAAACTGAAATTAAACGTACAAGAAGTTACTTAATTCAGAAAATTTGACTGTAGCAACATCAAAATTAAGTGGAACAGCCTTAACATTACTGCGGAGGGACTTTTTGACTCTCGCAGATGCATTTGAAAACATGTGTAAATAGTTAGCTTATGGGAAGAACGACAGTTCCAACACTTTCTGTAAATAAGTAAGTAAATATAGTATATATATATATATATACACTGACGGAAAAAAATCCCAACACCAAGAAGGGGTTGTGTTAGATAAACGACAGTTGGTAGGCGGTGAGAGTACATCTGTAAGGTGACGTCTATGCAAATTTCGCGCTCGGCGCATACGTGTGGCGCTAGGAGCGCCCCTCGGAACATGCAAAGCAGGTTTGCTGTAAATACGCGCTGTAACGTTCGTGAGCGTTAGTTATCGTTGAGAGTCGACGTAGGGTGTTGATGTTAGTCAAAAATGCCTTTAAGAAGACGAAGAAGCCATTATCAACAGCTCACGGAGTTTGAACGAGGTCGTGTAATAGGGCTACGAGAAGGTGGATTTTCTTTCCGCAATATTGCAGAACGACTTGGCCGCAATGTAGCCACTGTGCATGATTGTTGGCAGCGGTGGTCAAGGGAAGGTACTGCCTCAAGAAGACCGGGTTCCGGCCGGCCGCGTGGCACTACTGAGAGGGAAGACCGCCGTGTACGGCGTATGGCCGTGTCACATCGTGCCGCGTGTACGGCGAATGGCCGTGTCGCATCGTACCGCGTCTGCGGCAGCAATTCAAGCTGCAGTTGCCACCACAGTGACACAACGAACTGTTACAAATCGGTTACTTGAAAGACAGCTCCGAGCCAGACGCCCTGTAGCGTGCATTCCACTTACTCCAAACCACTGCCGTTTGCGACGTCAGTGGTGTCAAGCTAGAGCTCATTGAAGATCTGTTGTGTTTTCTGATGAAAGCCGGTTCTGCCTGGGTGCCAGTGATGGCCGTGTGTTGGTTAGAAGGAGGCCAGGTGAGCGCCTGCAACCAACCTGTCTGCGGCCGAGACACACTGGACCTACACCTGGAGTTATGGTCTGGGGAGCGATTTCCTATGACAGCAGGAGCACTATCGTGGTTATCCCACGCACCCTGACGGCACAGTTGTACGTCGGTCTGGTGATTCAACCTGTTGTGCTGCCATTCATGAACAGCATTCCAGGGGATGTTCTCCAACAGGATAACGCTCGCCCGCATATAGCTGTTGTAACCCAACATGCTCTACAGAGTGTCGACATGCTGCTGTGGCCTGCTAGATCCCCAGATCTTTCACCAATCGAGCACGTATGGGACATCATTGAACGACAACTCCAGCGTCCCCCCCAACCAGCATTAACCGTCCCTGTATTGACCGACCAAGTGCAACAGGCATGGAACTGCATCCCACAAACTGACATCCAGCACCTGTACGACACACACAATGCATGAACGTTTGCGTGCTTGCATTCAACATTCTGGCGGTTACACCGGTTATTAATGTACCAGCATTTCACATTTAAAATGGCTCTTCTCGCGCTTACAATAAGCTGTGATCTTGAACCTTAATCGATTAAATATGTTACCTATACAAATGTATTGCCGCCATTTCATCTACAACTATATTTTCGTGCTGTTGGGATTTTTTTTCCGTCAGTGTATATATATATATATATACTATATATACACTGCTGGCCACCCAAAATGCAACAGCAAGAAGGACACGAGATTGCAAATCCAGATTTACTGGACAAATAATAACAGATACACATATGAAATTATTGAGCTTACAGACCCGTGCGACTTGCGGAACACGCAAACATCAGTAGTTCGTGTGGCCCCCATGGCTGGCAATAACGGCCGCTTCACGCCGCGGCATCGAACGAAAGAGGCTTTGGATGTGCGCTTGGGGTATGTCGGTCCAGGCTGCTTCCACACGTTGCTACAGTTCATCAAGCGTAGCCGTGGGTGGTGCTTGCTGGGCCACTCGGTTGCCGATCAGC
Organism: Macrothele yani; assembly: GCA_039090855.1. Lineage (NCBI taxonomy): Eukaryota > Metazoa > Arthropoda > Arachnida > Araneae > Macrothelidae > Macrothele > Macrothele yani. Next base: position 48,076,533 of record CM077029.1, read on the forward strand.
GACAAGACGTGTTCAATGGGCGACATATTGGGAGGACAGGCGGGCCACGGCAGCCGTGACACCTGGTCGGCCGTGAAGAATTGTTGCACGATGCGTGCCATGTGAGGGCCCGCATTGTCCTGTTGAAACGTGGCCGCTGGCAGGTCCTGCAGGTAAGGGAGGACTACAGGCACCAAAACGTCGGAGATGTAGTGGTGGCTGTTAAGTGTAACGGCGATGCGTACCAGAAGGGTGCTGGTGTCATATCCAATTGCGCCCCAAACCGTAACGTTACGCGACGGACCGGTATGGCGATGCATAATGCAGGCGTCATACAGTCTGTCGCCGCTGTGCCGCCACTCGCGGATCCGACCATCGTGGTGCTGCATGCAGAAGCGGGATTCGTCGGAAAATACAATGTCGTGCCATTCCGTAGTCTAGGTGCGGCATTCAACGGCCCACTGCCGCCGCACTCGCCGGTGGTGTAACGTCAATGGTAATCGGAGCAATGGGTGCCGTGCGACAATTCCCGCTCCTGCAGACGACGTCGAACAGTACGTGCTGACACTGACTGTTGCGCAACGCACCCTAATTCCTACGCTAACGTTCGTGATGTGGCGGTGCGAGGCATCAATGCCCGCCGCACAACATGCCGGTCCTCTTGTTCTGTGGCGTGCCGCGGCTGTGGCAATCGCCCAAATCGGTCTTTCCGTCCCTCCTGCATCCACCGAATACATACTCGCCTCACTGTGGCTGGATGTCTGCGATTACGATGAACCGCTGTCGCTATAAGTCACTATTCGTCCTTTGTCGAACTCCGAAACGTGCTGGAATGACTGCCGTATTCTGCGAAGAGGCATCAGGAAGCTTCCCACGCACAGGTCCGGCAGCGCAATACACTTCCACTACTTACACCCAGCCTTCTGTGCACCCTTTCTTATAGTGCTTCTCGGAGGTGTGCCGGGCGCACTTGATTTGCATATGCCCTGCAATGCTGATCGTTTGCCTGTTCCCTCGCGGGGCGACGCATGCTGCGAATTTCAGGCCAATCGGATGCTTTCTTCTTGGTGTTGCATTTGGGTGGCCAGCAGTGTATATGATTTTGTGTAATTATTAACTGCGTTTCGAATTTAAAGCTTAAAACAGATTTTTACGAGTCAAATTTGGGTCGGGTATAATAATGTGACATCAGGGTCCGGGACCCGTTTCCAATTTTGATCACGGCTGGCATACGCCTATTAACAGACTCTAGAAGATGTCAAATATCGTTCGTGCGTCATTTGACCCATGTCCGGTGCAGCAATTCCTTCAATTCACGCTCACTCCGTGGAAGACGATCAACAGTTCTGACACTCCATATATCCCCCAAATGCTCAATTGTGTTTCACTGAGGGGAGTTTAGGGCCAAGGCAAATGTGGCGAATTCGCTTTCATGTTCCTTCAACCATTCAGTAGCTACACGAACCCAATGAAACGGTGCGTTTTCCTATTGAAAAATAGCACTGTCGTCTGGGTAAACCTGCTGTGGATATGGATGTATATAGACGTCTAACAGGTCCTTGTAGCGTTCATCATTCAGTGTTTGTAGGATGATAACAAACAGACCTAAGGCTTGCCAGGAAAAAGATCGCTCCAGACCAGAACACCTACTTCCCTGGACTGTTGAATCACAACTGTGGAACCAGAGGATAGGGCTTCATGCTGTTTACGCCATATGCGCAACCGGTCATCAACACTGTGCAAGAGAATACAGGGCTCATCACTCTTGACGACGTAATTCCATGTTTTCAGGGTCCGTTGCTGATTTTCCTTCTGCCATGCGTGGCGATGTTTCTGATTACAGGTGGTCATCATGGGTACCCTCATCAATGTTCGGCCGTGGAATCCCGTGTGAAGCAAGTTATTTGAAAATAGGTCGAACTGTACCGCCGATGTGTGCTGGTGGGTAATCTGGTTGCCTTTTCCACGTCGTTGTAAGATACCAATCGTGGCCCCCGAATCTCATCTCTACAACCAACCCCCCGTGGCTGACCATTGTGAGCCCTTCTGCTGGATGCCTGTCTGGTTAACCCAATCCTGGTGCACATTTTATACAGCAGTACGGGAGTAACCAGCGTGTGTGACTGTTTCCGAAATACCGGCGCTTGGCCTCCGAGACCCAGATATCTGGCCGCGGTCAAATTACTTGCACCTCAGCATTTCTCCATTACTGGCAATACGTAGAGAGGATAGGTGTGCACAATTATAGTAGTCGCACGTGACGTTTATATCACGTGATACCTCTTATCGCTCTGAATATGTAAAATCGGGGGTTTTCCTAATGCAAAGCTAACTCAGTGTATAGCATATCTCTCAGAACATAAGCTCTCATTGAATATCCGTAGCTTTTAACATGAATACACCTTGCTCGCTCAGGGACACCCCGGTGGCTCAGTGGTTTAAGGGCTAGCTTTTGATCATTCGTCCGAATATTTGCGGGTTTAAATCCCAGTGAGGCGTGGATGTTATGTTTGCCTTAAGGCACCGGCTGTCTACCTTCCCTGGAGCCGGTGGCTCTAAATTAGGGACGGACGACTACTTATTGCATATCGATGTGCTCATGGTGGACGTCAAACCTCCAACCAAACAAACAGAAATACCTTTCATTAAATAACAGTTTGCTCTGCACATCCTGTTCTGCCCCTTTATTTACCTTTTGACTGCACTTTGATCCGTTGCCAGGTTGCCGGCGTAAAAAGCTTGTCTGGAAAAATTCTGTGGTGCTAAGTCAGAAAACGTGGAGAACCCAAATTTGAAGAATGCCTATATTCAAAGAGAAGGTTAATTGGAGGAATTTACGGATTGAACAATGTAATGTGAACTCCTTTATTATAAGGGCTAATGTTATTTCTGTAGGCTACACTGAAAAAAAAAAACAAGCGCTTTGATTATCTTCCGAGTTTCTTTTATTTTTTTTTATATTCTCTAGGTTTCATGCCAGTGTAGTAAAGTTGTGTTCAATAGCGGTTCATACGAGCGGTCGGTAAAATGGGTGACCTGTCAGACTTCCCAAGAGGACAAATCGTGGGAGCCCCGTTTAGTAGGACGGTTTGTAAACATAAGAGCCAAATTGTTTGGTGTTTCGAGAACAATAATCTGCACAGTTATCACTGCGTTCCCAAAGCGTGGCTAGACTTTATCGGCGGAGAAGAAAAGCGGTTCAAAACCGGGATTGAATCAGAGGGACTGTCAAGCACTAACAAGGATTGTGTCCAAACAACACTGAACTACTGCAGCAAAACTAGCCATAGAGCTAAATATCCACCTGGAAGACCCTCATTCCACAAAATGAGTCCTCAGAGAAATACAAGCAAGTTAGTAAAACTCATGCAATGCATTGATTATGATACGCTTTCCAACATACCAGAAATCATTACTCAAGTTATGAGGATAATGGCTGTGGAATAAATCTCGCTCCTGTGTCCTGACCTTTGACCCCGTTTCGATGATATATTAAACGGAATTGGTTCAGTATACCTCCGACACAACACGAAAACGTTTTTTCGTAATCGAAGCATCTTTACGTAAGTTATGACGCACAAGGGCAATGGTATGAATCCCGCTCCTATGTCCAGACCTTTGACCCCAGTTCACCCATTTTCAGTAGGGCTCGTCCCCGGGAGGTCCCCTAGCACATACTAAAATTTCATCAAAATCGAACCCTTTTTTATTAAAGTTATTACGCATAAGGGCAACGGAATGGATCCCTCTCCAATGTCCTGACCTTTTACCCCATTTCACTCATTTTCAATAAGGTTCGTTCCCAGTTGATCCCGTATCATATACTGACATTTCATCGAAATCGAAACATTTTTACTCGAGTTATGGCGCATAAGGGCATTGGAATGTATCCAGCTCCGATGTCCTGACCTTTGACCCCATTTCACCCATTTTCAATCGGGTTCGTCCCCAGTTGATCCCCTATCATATACTGACATTTCATCGAAATCGAAGCATTTTTTCTCACGTTATGGCGCAGGGCAATGGAATGGATCCCGCTCCGCTGTCCTGAACGTACTTTGACCCTATACACCCATTTTCAAAAGGGTTCGTCCCCGGTGATCCCCTATCATAAACTGAAATTTCATCGAAATCGAACCATTTTTACAAGTTATGGCGCATAAGGGCAACGGAATTGATCCCGCTCCGATGTCCTGACCTTTGACCCTATTTCACCCATTTTCAATAGGGTTCGTTCCCAGGTGATCCCCTATCATATACTGAAATTTCATCGAAATCGAACAATTTTTACAAGTTATGGCGCATAAGGGCAACGGAATGGATCCCGCTCCGATGTCCTGACCTTTGACCCTATTTCACCCATTTTCAACAGGGTTCGTCCCTAGGTGATCCCCTATCATATACTGAAATTTCATCGAAATCGAACCATTTTTACAAGTAATGGCGCATAAGGGCAACGGAATGGATCCCGCTCCGATGTCCTTACCTTTGACCCCGTTTCACCCATTTTCAACAGGGTTCGTTCCCATGCGATCCCCTATCATATACTGAAATTTCACCGAAATCGAACCATATTTACGCAAGTTATGAGGCATAAGGGCAAAGGAATATATCCCGCTCCTATGTCGTTAGCTTTGACACCAGTTCGCCCATTTTCAATAGGGTTCGTCCTTATGTGGTCCCTTACCACATACCAAAATTTCACTGAAATCGAACCATATTTACGCAAGTAATGATGCATAAGGGCAATGGAATGAATCCCGTTCCTATGTCGTGACCTTTGACCCCATTAACCCCATTTTCAATAGGGTTCGTCCCCAGGTATTTCCCTAACACATACTAAAATTTCATAGAAATCGAATGATTTTTATGCGAGTTATCGTGCGGACGGACGAACGGACGGACAAAGCTGGAGCATATACGCTTCTTCAACCTACGGTTGGAAAGCGTAAAAAAGCAACATCTATTGAAGAGCTGCAATTGTTAAACCTTTAATCACAGAAACCAACGCTATAATGCGACAAAGATGGTTTCATGGGCATAAAACGTGGACAGCTGATGACTGGAAAGATATGATATGAATCAGTGAGGAGTTATTTACATTGATGCGAACAGTAGGTCGATTTTGTTTATGGAAAACTCTCAAGGAAGCGTACAATTCGGAATGTCTGGTTCCAATTTTCAAACATGGTAGTGGATCTGCGATGATTTTAGCGGTAATATCTTGGCATTCGGCTGGACCAATCAATACACTACATGGTGGAATTAGTGCCATCGAGTAGAAAGACATTCTATGCGATCAGGAGCATCTTATGGTCCAAATGTTGTTTCCCAACATTGACGTCATCTTTTCAAGATGATAATGCGCCCATGCACCTATCCAGAACAGTTCGTTGGTTTAAGGAGCACCAAGACGAACTTCAACATCTGCCGTGGCAATCTCAATCATCTCACTTGAATATCATAGAGCCACCGTGGACACTTCTGGGGAGAACGGTGAGAAGCAGATTCTCTCCTCCAGCATCTCTGGCACCAAGATGAACTTCAACAACTTCCCTGGCCAGCTCAATCACCTTACTTGAATATCATCAAGCCACCGTGGACACATCTGGAGAGCAGCGTGAGAAGCAGATTCCCTCCTCCAGTATCTCTGGCACCAAGATGAACTTCAATAACTTCCAAGGCCAGCTCAATCACCTCACTGGAATATCATCGAGCAACCGCGGACACTTCTGGAGAGCAGAGTGACAAGTAGATTCCCTCCTTCAGCATCTCTGGCACCAAGATGAACTTCAACAACTTCCCCGTCCAGCTCAACCACCTTACTTGAATAACATCGAGCCACCATGGACACTTCTGGAGAGCAGAGTGACAAGTAGATTCCCTTCTCCAGCATCTATGGCACCAAGATGAACTTCAACAACTTCCCTGGCCAGCTCAATCACCTTACTTGAATATCATCGAGCCACCATGGACACTTCTGGAGAGAAGAGTGAGAAGCAGATTCCCTCCTCCAGCATATCTGAAGCAACTGGCTGATGTTGTGACTGGCGATGGTTCAACATTTCACTGGGAACAATTCAAAAGCTGTGTGAATCTATTCCAAGAAGGATGGAAGCTGTGCTAAAAGCAAATGCTGGTCGAACATCTTATGAATAAAGACAGATTGCCTATTTCTTATGTGTTCACATTATTTCCCCAACCCTGTATGTCATGTCCTGTAATACAATATTTGAGCTTCGTGATCAAAAATCGTGTTATGCTCCATGTTGCCTGTGCTTCTCTTAAGTTTTGTGTGACTCGTGTATAAAAATCAAAAGCTAACGTGTACCATATTTGGGAAAACGGCAGCTTTAGATGGGGTTTTCAGGACTTCATCCGAAAACAAAAAAAAATTGAGAACCGGTTCCCCTCGTCGTCTTCCTCATATATATATATATCAATGGCTTTCTTCATCTGCATATGAATTAGACAGCATTTAATCAAAACTGACAAGGCACTCCTTGAAGTAAAAAAAAAAACAGAGAAGAATGCTTCCCGAGAAAAAGAAAGTGTCACTTGTCCCTTCTTAAACACTTCCATCAATATTAATTTCAATTCCTGTCTGTTTCACTGACCGATTCCTTTCAACTCAGATCCGAAAGGTTTTAGTAAGCCCCTGGGGGAGGGTGACTATAGGGGAAGTGGGTCCCCTATGACAAAACTCTCACGTCTGTGAGAGGAAGACAAAAGCTCCAGCTTACTTGCAACTTTCCGCCTCAATTCTCTCTCAAGCCTTTTGCGGCGACTTTGCCATATGGAATGGTGTTCTCTCTCTCTCTCTCTCTCTCTCTCTCTCTCTCTCTCTTTGTCCTCCCACCCCTCTCCCACCTCCCTCATCCTCTGGCATCCTCCTAACAGTCCTCATCTCTTCTCTCTCCTTCTCTCTCTCACACACACAGAGTAGTTTCCTTTCTATCTTTTCTGCCATCCCACCCGCAGATCTCTCCACACCCGCACAAATGGGGTTGTGGAACCGTAAACAATTCCAGAGAATCTTCCAGTCTCCTCGGTGGCGCAGTAATGAGGGACTAATCATTTGACAAAGGCTTCACACGAGATTAAGATCGATACTACGGTCCCATCGACCAAGTATGGCACAAGACGCACATGAACACCCGGCAATTTCTCCTCGGGTTGCCACCACCAATGCTTCAGACCCTTACCCCCAACTGACACCCTCCCGCCCCCGACACTTGTGCCTTCCCCCCAGTTCTATTCCCTCTTATTTTTCTTCGGGTAGTAACACCCCCTCCCTTTTCACGGCCTTAGCTTCCCCATTTCCATCTTCAAGTTCCTGTTCTCATCCATTCGTTCTTCTTCTCTTCTTCTTTTTTAATGAATTAAACTTTTCCGCCGCGTGCATTTTCAAACGGGATTTCCATTAGAACATCTGCATTTCCAATTAGAAATATCTGATACCACACAGAGGGAAGGAATTTTACTTTTCTTCAAGGCATTGACGGAAAATATCGGATTCGTCCACCAAAGAACAGACAGAGAGAGAGAGAGAAAGCAGAGACAATATCTCTAGAGGGGGCACTTTAAATTAGATTGTGACATTTTGTCATTCTAACATCTGTAAACAGACGGACAGTACGTCCAGTTATACAAAACTTCCGTGATTGCTGGAGAAAAGTTTGCGAGATAGCTGCTTGGATTTATTCAACATTACGACTTCTGACCTTTCCTTTCATAGCTACGTCAAAGAACCGCTGTCAGGTCATCAGGAGTTGAAATCATTTTAAGCTAAATGTCAGAGTAAGAAATTTTCCGAAGAAAATTGCAGGAAAAGTTATAGAAAAATTTTTATATATCCATTAACACAAGAAATTTATATGAATTTGTTAAAAGCACGGTGATATATATATATATATATATACTTAAGAGCAAAACTGAAGACTAAGGAAAAACTTTAGAATTTAAAACGAAGGTTGCAAAATAACCTGAAAATCAAAACGCGCAACGCAGCAGTTTTGAAAATTCAGAATTCACATTCTATAAAGAAGATACCTAACAAAAAAATACAAATATAATTTTGACTCACACCTAGTACAACATAGAAAAGGTTATGTATCTACCTGTGTGAGTAAAAGGAGAAAAGATAAAAAAATAAAATAAAACAACTGAATGTAGAAGGTGTCGAGAATACTGAGCCTTGGCTTTATCAAGGACCAGCAAAAACTCTGCATTTTCTCACTTCCACAAAGACCTAGTTGGAAATGGGTTTCTGCAAGGCCATAGATGCAAGTAACATTCCCACCTAAAATAGTTTAAAAAATATATATATGTCATGTCCTCCGTAGAGTTGCATGACCTAGCACTAGTTAACAATTTCGAATTTCGTTATGGCTGAAAATCATTTCTAATTATTATGTCACTCTCACAGCTTGAGTTCTCTTTAATCTTCTTCTCTCTGTTTAATAGTAACAGATGAAGAGCATGGGTCGGGCCAGGAAGGTTAATGGATGCAAGCGAAATTGTTAACTAGTGCTAGGTCATGCAACTCTACGGAGGACATGACATATATATATTTTTTAAACTATTTTAGGTGGGAATGTTACTTGCATCTATGGCCTTGCAGAAACCCATTTCCAACTAGGTCTTTGTGGAAGTGAGAAAATGCAGAGTTTTTGCTGGTCCTTGATAAAGCCAAGGCTCAGTATTCTCGACACCTTCTACATTCAGTTGTTTTATTTTATTTTTTTATCTTTTCTCCTTTTACTCACACAGGTAGATACATAACCTTTTCTATGTTGTACTAGGTGTGAGTCAAAATTATATTTGTATTTTTTTGCTTAGGTATCTTCTTTATAGAATATATATATATATATATATATATATATATATATATATATATATATATATATATATATATATATATATCATCATCATCATCATTGTCAACCATTATCAATCCACTGCTGGACGAAGGTCTCCCCAAGTTTCCTCCACAACGGTCTGTCTTGTGCCAGTCTCCTCCATGTCACCCCTGCATACTTTCGAATTTCATCCACCCATCTCCCATGTGGTCTTCTTCTGGGTCTTTTCCTGTCCCTTGGAATCCAATCTAAAATTTCGGCTGTCCATCGATGATCTGTCCTTCTGGCAGTATGTCCAGCCCATTGCCATTTCAGGGATTTAACTCTGATCATGATGTCTTCCACTCTTGTCATTTTTCGGATCCACGAGTTCCTCTTCTTATCTCTCCTGGTTACACCAAGCATGCACCTCTCCATGCTTCTTTGAGTTGTCTGCAGCCTTTGTATGTCTCTTTTAGTTAAGGTCCACGTCTCCGCACCATACGTAAGCACTGGAAGGATGCATTGATCAAACACTTTTCTTTTAAGACATAATGGCATATTGCTCTTGAAAATTATGCTGTTTCTTCCAAAAGCTCTCCAGGCAAGTTTTGTACGCCGATTAATTTCTTCATCAATGTGACCCTCACTTGATATCTGCTGTCCAAGATAAACGTACGTGTCTGTTATCTCCAGCTTTTCTCCATCAATCGATAAATCTTCATTTCTTGTAAAAGCATTGAACATCACTTTTGTCTTCTGAAAGTTCATTTTTAATCCTACTTCTTTACTCTTGTCAGCAAGTTCCTGGATCATACTCTGCAGCTCTGATGGGGTAGTTGCAAAAATGACTACGTCATCAGCAAGGTCAGGTGATGCGTAACATCACAGCCTCTCCTTGACAAATGTCAACCCCGCCTTCTCGTGGTGCATCCTGTTCCCACTAAAGGGGCTCTGACGACCGCCCATAGCGGTATAACTATACCATCGGGATCAGAGGAAATGCTATCCCACACTCACCAACCCGCTTGGCCAGCGTGGTGAGTTATGGCCAAACCCCTCCAAAATGATTCCACAACTTAAATCTTGGCCCTGAGTCTCCGGCAGCTGGAATGTACCTGGCCAAGGCAGCGGCCAGTGCGACATGAAGGCAGAGGGTGCTAAGAATCCCCGGAAGACCGGACTAGGCTGCCATCTGATGCTGACCTTGGCTACTTACAATGGACGCTCCCTATCTTCTGATTCAAGGCTTCTTGAATTGGAAGAGGAACTACAAAGGATCAAGTGGGACATCGTGGGGCTAAGTGAGGTAAGGAGAAAAGGAGAAGATCTCATCGAACTGAAAAGTGGACATCTCTTCTACTATCGTGGGACAGATACTGGCAGAACTAGTGGTGTTGGATTTATAATAAACAAGAAACTGAAGGATAAAGTTGTAGAAGTTGAAAGTTCCTCTGACAGAGCTGCACGACTTGTTATCCAACTCTCGAAAAGATATATATATATATATATATATATATATATAGATATAGCAAAACGAATTAATAAAATGCACACCATATTTTTCTGTACTTCTTTTGTCTCTCACCAAACATGGAATGAGCTACTTATGATTCTTGTGATAGATTAGATATTGCTACATTGCATGAGCGCCGTACTAATTTATTTATTTGGTCCTTAGAATGGTATTAAACGTATCAGTTGTACTGCAATGTAGGATAATTTTAGAGTATGGCAATTTTAAAGTAGCATATAACGAAGTAAATTTCTCCGTCATTTTTTGTCGAACCCGGGCCCTCTCATTCCGGAATAAGTCGCTCTCTCAACTGAGCTACGCGGACGTATGCTCTCGCTGCTATCTGCCTTTATCTCATGTGCGTCCTGCGTGCAGGTACGTCACATCTCCCCCCTCCTACAGAGGGCTGGGGGCATGGCCCACGGGTCAGCCAGGACTATGTGTCGCTGTAGGCAGTCATCCGCTGAAGAACGTACATTGGAGAAATTTCAGTCAATTTGGTGTGTGGAACGCAAAATCACTCACATTTATTTTTCGAAGCGCTGAAGAAGGTATTCTCTTATTTTTCCTGTCTCGCGGCGTGGAAAGAACATCACACCATTGCGAGAACTTTAACGGCCAGGCCATTCTTGAAGTTCGGGTGCTAATAAAAGGAAGTAAATTTCTCCGTAATTTTTGTCCACGCCAGGCATCGAACCCGGGTCCCCTCATACAGGAATAAGTCGCTCTCCCAACTGAGCTACGCGGACGTATGCTCTCGCTGCTATCTGCCTTTATCTCATGTGCGTCCTACGTGCAAGTACGTCACAAGCAGTATAATATTTCTTTTATTGAAGGTTTTAACGACTACCGTGAGCAACTCAGTGGGCTATAAGCAGTCGCCCGTCCATAATTTAAGGTCACTTGTTCCAGGGAAGGGAGAGAGCCAGTGCGGTAAGACAAACACAACATCCATGCCTCACTGAGATTCGAACACGGACCCATCTCAAGCGAATGATAAGGAGCCGAGTGTAGGATATACCTTCTCGTATTATGATAATCAACGCAGCAATCAGACCTCTCCGAATTGACTGTATTTACTGTTCTTCACGTAATATCAATCACATCAGAAAACTTGCAAATTCAATCACCTTGGAGCAGTAATCGAACCCGCATCTCCCGGTTACCGTTCGAGTATGCTAACCGTTACGCCACCAAAAAGCATACTGGAACGGTAAGCGGGAGATGGAGTTTCGAATCCCCCTCCAGGGCGATAAAAGTTTCAAGGCCGCCCCGGTGGCGCAGTGGTCTAAGGCGCTGGCCTCTGATCATTCGTCCGTAAGGGGTCCGGGTTCGAATCCCGGTCAGGCATGGATGTTGTGTTTGTCTTACGGCACTGGCTCTGTCCCTTCCCTGGAACCAGTGACCCTAAATTAGGGACGGGCGACTGCTTATAGCCCATTGAGTTGCTCACGGTGGTCGTTAAACCTAAAAAAAAAAAAAAAAAAAAAAAAAAAAAAAAGGAAGTTTCAAGTTTCTGATGTGATTGATATTACAGTAAATACAGTCGATTCGGAGAGGTCTGATTGCTGTGTTGATTATCATGACGTATTTGTACGTATTATGAGATGAATATTTCCTCCACATTATATACTTCTCGTATTAGTTGCTAATTTAACAGCAGAATGTTTTCTGCATTATTTTCTACGGTACTCTAAATGTGTAACAATGAAATGCGCATACTAGTAATTTCTGTAAGATATGGGTTTTATATCATGAAAATAAAATTAATCGTCCGAGATGTGTACGGGTTCGAATCTCTCTCAGGCATGTTTGTTGTGTTTGTCTTACTGCTCTGGCTGTTTCCCTTCTCTGGAACCAGTGACCCTAAATTAGGGACGGGCGACTACTTTTAGCTTACTGAGTTGCTCACGGTGGTTGATAAACCTCCAATAAAAAAAATAAATGTACGTATACAGTGCGTTTCAAAAGTTTCTGGCCGCCCCGGTGGCGCAGTGGTCTAAGCGATGGCCTCTGGTCGTTCGTCCGAAAGGAGCTCGGGTTCGAATCCCGGTGAGGCATGGATGTTGTGTTTGTCTTACGACACTGGCTCTCTCCCTTCCCTGGAACCAGCGATCCTAAATTACGGACGGGCGACTGCTTGTAGCCCACTGAGTTGCTCACGGTGGTCGTTAAACCTCCAATAAAAAAAAAGTTTCTGTACTGTGATAATAGAAAATCACAGATACGAAACAGAGAAGTTTCCCTGTTTAGTGTTTAACATTATCTCCTTCAAGAGCAGTGCATGGCTTATTGCACTCGCACAAAGTCAAGCAGCTTTTCTGGAATTACTCGGGATGAACTGCTTTAATTTGCCTTGTCACATTTGCTTAGATCGTTGAAATCTCTTTAGAGCCCTTCCTTTTCAGCGGAGATTTAAGGTTTGTGGAATAAGAAGTATCCTCGTTCAGAAAAGAAGACGAATAGGGTGGGTGGCGCAGCGTAGGCTCTTTCCTCTCCAGGAGACGCCCCACAGCACCGGCGTTGTAACACAGCGCGTTATCGTGAAGGAGAAGCGAAGTTTTCACCCTGTACAATTCCGAACAAAAGCCTTGAATTCGGTTAAGTAATCATTCCATAGCAATCAGTTGTTACTGGCTGTTGAATGTTTGTCCCTCTGTGACAAATTCACAATGAACCAAACGCTTAGCTTCAAAAAGGATGGATCAGCATGATATCTCAAAGGATTTTTCCATGCCAGCTCTGCTCGCCTTGGGTTTCTGAGTGTAAATTCACACACAGCATTGTATTTTCATCTCGGATAGTAAACAAAGCACTATGTTTCCTTTCCGCTTCCCCGGTGGTGCAGTGATCAAAGCGTTGGCTTCTGGGCATTCGCCCGAAAGTTTGCGGGATTGAATCTCGCTAAGGCAGAGATGTTGTGTTTGTCTTTCGGCACTGATTCTCTCTCTTCTCTGGAGCCAGTGACCCCAAATCAGGGATGTACGACTGTTTATGGCTCATCGAGTTACTCATGGTGGTCGTTAAGTCTCTAAACAAAAAAAAAGAAGTTTCATTTCCTGTAGAAATTTTAAAATTTTATTTAGCATAGTTTCATCTTCAACGTATTCAATGAAGTTGAAGCAGAAATCAACGAGTTCCATTTTTTTCGGCTATTAGGAAATATACCTAAAAAGTCAAATCATTATCACCAGCGGGTCATTTTGCAAATCGAAGCAACTGTTGTTAACGTCATGAAACGGTAGAAATAACACCTGATACTGAGCTCTGTTAATCAGTGTTATTCTTGTTCTTCGCATGTGGAAAGGCGGCGGACTTTAGCGATTTTGACAAAGGCCAAATTTTAATGGCCAGACGACTAGGTCAGAGCATTTCCAAGACAGCAAGGCTTGCGAAGTGCTCACAGTCAACAGTGGATAGTGATTTCCAAAGACGGTCCGGAGAGGGAAAATAACACGAACCGCTCGCAAGGTGTCGCCCGACCACGGCTCTTCGACACTAGAGATGAGCGAAGGCTATCCAGTATGGTACAAGCCAACAGAAGGGTTATCTATGGCTATTCAGTATGGTACAAGCCAACAGAAGGTTTATTTATGGCTATTCAGTATGATACAAGCCAACAGAAGGGTTATCTATGGCTATCCAGTATGGTACAAGCCAACAGAAGGGTTATCTATGGCTATCCAGTATGGTACAAGCCAACAGAAGGGTTATATGTGGCTATCCAGTATGGTACAAGCCAACAGAAGGGTTATCTGTGGCTACAGATTTTAGCCGTAGTTGCACGATGACACAATAAAACCCAGTGATGAGTTAAAAACTTTAATAAGGTAAAATGACATACACATAAGTTAAAATACCATTAGACCTTTCAAGGCTGCATCAGCCTCATCTTCAGATGGAAGAAACTACGTCGTGAAACACATGGGCATATACAGTATATATGCAGGAGTAAATCAGAGCAGTTGCCACTCAAAGAGACACAAAGGTAATAATAAAAGTGTTGGTCATGACGCCTAGGTACAAAGGTGAAATGAAATGAAAACTGAGGTAGGTAGACTAGTGAGTAATGACAGTTAGTGACGAATATTATTTAACAAAAGTTTCCATGCTTGATGAACAAAAGCAGGTAGCTCCTCATTACAACAGGTATTTAAAAAAATAACAGATGTACAAACTCTCGGTACATACACCGAAGTGCCAGAAAAACTGATACACCAGTCTAGGTCCCCCACGGGAGCGCAGAACTGCAGAAATACAACGAGCATGGACTCCACTAGCTTCTGGAAATATGTTGTAGGCAACACACACCATACTTCCTGCAGAGCGTTCCACAATTCGGGTGAATTCCGAGGCCTGTGTTCTATAGTACTTTGCATGCCATCCCAAATATGTTCTATCACGTTCAGATCTCGGGACTTGAATGGGAATGGCAACACCTCAAACTCAGATGAACGCACCTCTAACCATAATGTGGCGTCCCGACACTTGTGTGGAGGTGCATTGTCCAGCTGGAACAGGCTCGACGCATCAACATGAATGCAGGACATGAACGGGTGTACCTCGTCAGAAAGGTTGCGCACATAGCGTTGGACGGTCACAGACGTTTGTAGACGTACCAGGGGTCCCAGTGAAGTTCCGCTAAACACGCCCCATACCATTACGGACACCCCACCAGCCGGTACAGTTTCCCTGTTGACAGGCGGGATCCATGGCTTCATGGGGTTTGCGCTACACACGAATCCTTCCATCTGCCCGATCCAGTTAGAAATTTCGACTCGTCAGACCAAGCTACTTATTTCCAGTCATCAAGTGTCCAGTGGCGGTGTTGCCATACCCAAGCAAGGCGCATAGCTCTGTGTCGTGCACCCATCAAGGGCACTGGAGTTGGGCGTCGGCTCCCAAAGCCCAAATCGTACAGGGTACGTTGCACAGTCCGGACGCTGATGCTTGTTGAGACTTCTGCATTGAATTCCAATGATACCTGCGAGAGTGTCGCGTGAAACGATTATTGACAGCCGACGATGGTCATGTTAACCCAATGTCTTTTTACGACCACACTGGTATTGTAGGTTGCAGGTTTTGCCGGAATTCTTGTAGTCACGGTATGCCCTTGCAATGGTCGTCCATGAAAATCCGAACTTTGTTTGTACCTCCGAAATACTATGGCCCAACTCACGAGCGCCAACTATGACACTGCGTTGAAAATCGCTTAAATCCTTATTACTTGTCATTCTGATGCCGAAAACAGCTCTAACAGCTGGCAACGATGTCCATCGCTTTACATACGCACTGGCGCACGCACCCGAGTACGCGCATATGTTACGTTGCTGTGTATTTTGCATAAGCTCGTCTGTACCAGTTTTTCTGGCACTTCAGTGTACCCTCGTACAATAGTTTAGGACATGCACATGATTAAAATGTTAGTGAAAATGTGTATGTGGTATCGGAGCAGTGTCGTCCTCTTAACCGTTCGGTCTTGGGTATCAAGAGCTGGCTCAAAAGAGATGTAATCAGTAAAGAGTCGACGTTGAGTTGAAATGGTGTTTCTTGTGCAGCACTATTCCCCATCGCGAAGAAAGTCGCATTGTGAACACCTGACTGGATATGAGCAAGGAAGGATTGTTGGGATGAGAGAATCTGGAGTTTCCTACCGCAAAATTGCAACTAGTACGGGACGAAATGCTAGTAGACTGACACGAACGTGGCTTCAGTGGACAGATAAGGCTCAGATGCATAGCAATCCTGGAAATAGAACCACACAATCGCACGATTGCATCGAATGATAGACAACTATATGGCGTGGGACTGACCGATTCCACAGCGACATTCAAATTGTTGGCGCTGCACTGGAGCACGGTTACAAGTAAGATTTTGTCTTACAGTGCAGTTCGAAGTCGTCTGCTGATCGGAGGACTGGTGACTAGCAGCATATTGCTGTGCAGTCCTTTGACCCTCAACCCGAGACGCCGCAGTCTGTAATGGGATCTCAAACACTGACACTGGCGAGCTGAATACCAACAGGTCGTGCTTTCCGACAAGTCACGATTCATTCTGATGCAGCATGAAGGTCGCTTCGTGTTCGATGACATCGTAGGGAACGGCATCTTGCAGCGTCATACCGGCCTCACACGAATTGAGGAAACCCTTAACAGCCAGCGATTCATCAAGGATGTTTTAGAGGCAGAGGGGATACCTTTCCTTCAGAATTGCCTTGGCGCTAGGATTCCAGCAGGACAATGCTCGGCCACATGTGACCCGGAATGTCCAAGACCTCTCCCATTTACGGCAGAAACCACTTCTTCCTCGACCTGCACATTCGCCGGATATGACCCTGATCGAACATGTCTGGGAGATGGCAGTTAAGCAACTGGCCCGTCAAACACTTCGGCCAATCACCGCAAATGAATTTTTATCACGCATAGAAGCAGCCTGGCAGGCAATTCCCCAGGACGATATCAAAAACTTCTTCCATTCAATGTCATACAGAGGCTGTTATAGTTTCTCGAGGTCACTTTACGCGATACTGAGGTTTCAAGCAAAATATCTTGTACAAATGTAATCACTTTGCTCGTGTAACATGAAAAATATTTGATGTAAATTTCATTTGAATAGCGCGATTCTTTCGTGGTGTTCCAATTTTCAGAAATAATAGTGCATATAGTTTGAGTATATGAATTATCGTTTGGTATATTGACGTTTGTTTTTTCCTTTATTGCATTTTAATTATTTCATTTTTATCAAGCAATAATCCTAATATATAATTGGCTAGAGCCCTCCTCCTCTTCCGTGCCACTTTTTAAGTCGTCATAGCAACAACCGAGAAACAAATGGTTTTGAAGCCAAGCTTATCTTTTCGTGCAGGTGACGTCATCACATACACGCGCACAGTCCACGCGTATTATACTTTGTTCTGCTGTCATAGCAACAAAGAACACAGCGGCTGGTGTGACGTCGTCTAATCCAAATCATTCTCAGATGACGTCAGAGATGCGTTACGTCACACGGTCAACTCTTTAGAGTTACGAAAGCTTTTTTTTTTATTGGTTGGAGGTTTAACGACCACCGTGAGCAACTCAGTGGGCTATAAGCAGTCTCCCGTCCCTAATTTAGGATCACTGGTTCCAGGGAAGGGACAGAGACCGTGCCATAAGACAAACACAACATCCAGGCCTCAACGGGATTCGAACTCTGATCCCTTTTCGACAAATGATCAGAGGCCATCGATTAGACCACTACGCCACGTGGCGGGTACGAAAAACTTTACAACAGGACTTTTGGTTCACTACCTGAACCGGTGTTTAGCCATCTGTACGTGGCAACGTCAAGAGTACGACGATTTGACGACGTCAAGATAAAAATAGTTCACAGAAAAGAACAGGGAAAATTGATACAGGGTTCACAGTCACTGTATACGGAAAATGTTGTGTACAAGGAAGTGTTGACGAAATAGGGACTAAAGGTTTTACAAAACACATAACAAACAGACAGCCCGTCGTGTCAAATTCCATAACCGACTGCTCGGGAAATTTTCAAAAAGCTGTGAGCCAACGTCGCCATCTATTGACGTAGAACTCAAAAACTCAATATCATAAATTTTAACACAAAAACTTATGTATCATATTTTTTTACTCCGTCATTATTGACGGGCTTTCATTTAGTTCACTCTAAATGTTTGAACACTAGCTGTTTAAAGAATAACTTAACGGCCAGGATACTAAAAGCCAAGTATTTAATTACGTATTTTATTCATGAATTTACTTTTGTTCCTTTTAGCTTAAGATTCGCACTTCAGTTGTCACTGAACACAATTTCGCAATTCTTCGTATCTGATAAAATAACATATCAGTAGTAAGAGAATTGTTATCATAGTCTCAATATGTCGTAATTAACATTAGTTTGCCACCTTACATGTTATATCTGCCTACTCGTCTCTGCGAAATTATCAGCTTTTGTTAAACTTTAGACTAGCAGCTAGTTCTTGCCAAAGCATACTGTCAAACTTGGAAGTAAATACACAATTGAGTCACATTATTGTGACCACCTCCTACTTTTGACGTCAACAGCACGTAGCAAATGAAAGAAGGTACGAATCGTGAGTCGGCTTGGAGGGTTTATAAGGTGTGCTGCAGGCATTCCAAAAACATATCACTCGTTGCTGTCATGGATAAAAGGAGCGAATTATCAGATTTACAAAAAGGGATAAATATCGGCTTTCTGGCAAAGGGTGGCAGTATTTCTAAAACAGCTCAGTTTGCGAAATGTTCGCGTGCTGCTGTGGTTAAACTGTATCTTGATTGGAGAAATGGCAGCATTGCGAATAAGCGACGTGAAAACTGCGGAGCACCGCGTGCCATTGATGTGAGAGGTGAACGTCGGCTTTGATGGTGCGCGAGAGCCAATCGATGCGCTACAGTGGAACAACTCACTGGCCGAATGAACCACAGGGATACCGGAATTGTGTCTGAAACGGTAGTTCAGCGAAACCCTGCTGCATATGGGGCTCCGATGCAGACGGTTGGTCACTGCATCTATGCTAAAGAAGGTGCATCAGTAGAAAAGGCTTACCTATGCACGACGGTATCGGAATCGGATCTATGCTGACTGGCAAAGAATTGCGTTCTCGGTTGAGTCACATTTTCTGCTTCATCGAACGAATGGACGTTGGCGTGCAAGGCTAGAAGCTTCGGAGAACAAACATTCTTCAACCATTGATGGAAGAACACAAGTTGGTGGGGACAACGTTATGGTCTGGGGAATGATGTTTTCGTGGCATTATCTGTGTCCACTCTTACCTGTGGAAGGCACTATGGACCGAATTCGTTATGAATCGATCTTTGCAAACCACGTGAACCCATACATGCTGATTGTCTACACTGGGACGGATGGGATCTTCCAGACCGACAATGTGACGTGTCACATAGCTAGAAATGTCCGAGAGTGGTTGGAAGAGCACGATGAAGACTTCAAAGTACTTCCCTGGTCCCCTAATTTCCCAGACGTAAACCCAATTGAGCATCTGTAGGACCACTTCGATCGTGTTGTTCGCTCTATGGATCGTCCGCTACGCACCCTCCAGCAGCTGGCAGATGCACTGCAGTCAACATGGCTCCACATACCTCTGAACACCTTCCAGCACCTTATTGAGTCAGTCCCAACCCGTGTAGCTGCTGTTCGCGCTGCACACGGCCGTTACCTAGATATTATAGCTGGTGGTCACAATAATGTAACTCAACCGTGTATGTGGTGCTGAGAATAAAAATGCACGCAAGAAACAAAATTTGCGTAAGAAAATGGAAGGTTGAAACACAACACACACCGTTTTCATTTTTTTTATTGAAGATTTAACGACCACGTGAGCTACTGAATGGGCTATAAACAGGCTCCCGTCTCTAATTTAGGACCACTGATTCCAGGGAAGGGAGAGAACCAGTGCGGTAAAAGAAACACAACATCCATGACTTACGGGATTCGAACCCGAACCCTTCCCGGACGAATGGTTATAAGCCAGCGCTTAGACCACTGCCTCACATGAACGGCTTGTATGTGTTCCACCAATGTTTCCTGTTACTCTGAAAAAAATATTATCTTCAGCTTTCTCACTTTATCTTTTATTTTGCTTGAAATTCACCATTCCGGGTTTTATTATTTTAAGCTGCCTTTTTTCTCCCAGTCTATTCGGACGATCTCATGGTTACAGCACGAAAAAAACCGAAGTCAAATTTACTTTTCTTCTTCGAATTGAGGAGAAGGGGAGGAATTCCTATTTTACTTAATAAAAAATATGTCAGTTACTGATAAGTTAAATACAGTAAATATATATTTCAATACACGATGCCAAAAAAAGAGTTTCTTCAACACGACGTTGGAAAGTTTGGATATATTATTTTCTTCCTAAGAGTACACTCGGGTAGAGACTTGCTCACTAAAAAAGAAGTCACCTTAGTCTCAGAGTGGTAAGAAATATTTCATCCCGGCTGATATGTTTTTTTTTTCTTTTTTCTTGGTGGAACCCTAGCATAGACGGAGGTATGTGTCCTGTTCCGTTTCCTGCTAATGTGGTCCCCAGCCGCCGATGATAGGACGCACTGGGATTCTGGGACATTGGTCGGATAATTAAACCTCATCTTCTACCCCTCTTTCCCTCAGCTCCACCGGGAAGATCTGCGAGGTTTGCGTCCTCATAATTACCAAAAGTAGTTTCCTGTATATAAGTCTCCTTACTATAGGCTCCAGACAGAAATTCAGGTGGAGAGAGGAAAATACGCAGAAGTATGCTTTTGATGTTTAGTTTCCCTGTAGTTTGGAGATAACAGCAACGATTTTAAAAGTAGTTTACTAAAAAAAAAAAAAAAACTTTACGCTTCTTGATAGCATGCAGTTTTGCGGCATGTTATAAGATGTACCATAAATTCTTGATGCTTTTATTGTGTGCAACACCAAAATCAAGGACATTTCGCAACCTTACTAAAAAGTTTGCAATTCATAACAACTAACTGCGAATGGCGCCTTCCTGATATTTTTCCATTTGATAAAAAAAGCTTCACTTTACTGATTTTTCGGTACCATTAGTGAAGATAAGCAGAAGTGCGATGAGGCTAGATCTAGTGAATATGGTGTATGCGTTATTGAATCAGAGCCGAAGTTCTTGATTTATGGGACGGTATAAGGGCGAGTTGTGGAGTCATTTTGGAGGGGTTTGGCCATAACTCACCACGCTGGCCAAGCGGGTTGGTGAGTGTGGGATAGCATTTCCTCTAATCCCGATGGTATAGTTATACCGCTATTGGCGGTCGTCAGAGCCCCTTTAGTGGGAACAGGATGCACCACGAGAAGGCGGGGTTGACATTTGTCAAGGAGAGGCTGTGATGTTACGCATCACCTGACCTTACATCCCTGAAATCCTGCGGTACTGAAGATGCATACATTAATATTATTAATAACATCTATGAAATTGCAAGTGCAAAGATTCGGCTGTTTGAAAATACAACACACATAAAAATTGGAAAAGGAGTGAGACAAGGTGACACCATATCTCCGAAGCTCTTTAACGCCACATTGGAAAATATCTTTCAATCACTGAACTGGGAAAACAGAGGAATAAAGATTAATGGAGATTATCTAACCCACCTTCGTTTTGCTGATGACGTAGTCATTTTTGCAACTACCCCATTAGAGCTGCAGAGTATGATCCAGGAACTTGCTGACAAGAGTAAAGAAGTGTGATTAAAAATGAACTTTCAGAAGACAAAAGTGATGTTCAATGCTTATACAAGAAATGATGATTTATCGATTGACGGAAAAAAGCTGGAGATAACAAACACGTACGTTTATCTTGGACAGCAGATATCAAGTGAGGATCACAATGATGAAGAAATTAATCGGCGTACAAAACTTGCCTGGAGAGCTTTTGGAAGAAACAGCATACTTTTCAAGAGCAATATGCCATTATGTCTTAAAAGAAAAGTGTTTGATCAATGCATCCTTCCAGTGCTTACGTATGGTGCAGAGATGTGGACCTTAACTAAAAGAGACATACAAAGGCTGCAGACAACTCAAAGAAGCATGGAGAGGTGCATGCTTGGAGTAACCAGGAGAGATAAGAGGAGGAACTCGTGGATCCGAAAAATGACAAGAGTGGAAGACATCATGATTAGAGTTAAATCCCGGAAATGGCAATGAGCTGGATATACTGCCAGAAGGACAGACGATCGATGGACAGTCGAAATTTTAGATTGGATTCCAAGGGACCGGAAAAGACCCAGAAGAAGACCACATGAGAGATGGGTGGATGAAATTAGAAAGTATGCAGGAGTGACATGGAGGCGACTGGCACAAGACAGAACGTTGTGTAGGAAACTCTGGGAGACCTTCATTCAGCAGTGGATTGATAATGGTTGACAATGATGATGATGATGATGATGATAAGGGCGAAGGGCGAGTGGCATACAAGTAAAGCAGATTACCTCCTTATATTCAATATGAAGATTACACGCAGCTTTCACACAACTGATTCGGCAAAAATGGATCTCAGCAACAATGATTTGTTTCAATTTAACAACTCAAGTGAATATGAGCTTCCGTGATGTGTGGGCATTGAACTACTCCGAACAGTTCATTGTGTGGGCATTGAACTGCTCCGAACAGTTCATTGCCAGTACATTGAACCATAACATAACGATCCTCTTTTTCGATAACAACGCGGTTCCAAATCGGGATATCATTTTGACAGCTTTGTACCGAACAAAACAGGTTGACCATTGTTCCGGTTCATATCGTTTTTATATTACACTTCATGTGAGTAACACGGACTGAACTGTAATTTTCCTATCGCCAAAATTTAAGAATGAGTAATTGAATGAATCCACCTGAGTTGGAAGACAATTTCTCTGTGAAAATTTTTGATTTATAATTCAAACTCATGTTGATTTTGACAATCATTATCACAATAATCCTAATGTTATATGATATTTCTGATGCGTTATTTTGCTGCCCTTGCTCTTTCGATGTCTTTTTGCATTGAAAACCAGTATCTCGGTATATCTACTCTTCGTGCCGTATCGTCTACGGACGTTGTCTTCATCTGCGCACAATGATGAATATTCAAGAAGAAGAGGGATTTTGAGATATGATGTTTTTAGGATGCCTTTCTCGTCATAGTCAATCTCATTGATTAAGTTGTGTCTGCGATGGCTCAAGAAGGAAATCGTGAAAAATAACTCATTACGTCCATATCTGATTTTTAGAACCCATCTACGTATTTTCGTTTCATTCTCTGAAACCGTGGAAAACTTCGAACTGCCGGCAACGGAATATGAGCACCAAAAGCTTACCACCACAATGCCAGTACGAACGCGCTATATACCATTTCTGTATGCCATTGGTAAGGTGTACCTTTGCTTTTATATTATCCCATTTGCAAAAAAAAAAAAAAAAAATGCATTCAATTACAGTAACTGGCAACAATTTGCTATGCATTTACCAGGCACATTTTCCCGGCTAGGTAGCTTCATATTTATCATTTTGACCATTTCTCAGCACATACTGGTAGGATTGGAACAGTACATTTAGCATTCTCTAGTTCTGATCGTAGCCAATATTACCCACATGTCTTCTCATTTTCAAACGCCATTATTTTTCTACTAGCGGACGTTATAGTATACACTCCAATACTATTGATATCCGAACACCTCCATGTCTAAAAATGATCCTTATTTACCGAAAATGTAATATTATGTGATGAAACTGTGGGCCTCATGACGGCCCTAGACTTCGTGGAATCATGTTCTTCAGTTTTTTCAAACGTCCGCCAGTATTGTTAGCCATTGGGCCTTCAAAGAAGAGACGAGTTCAACTTTGCCTGTTGGACGACCTCTTCTGCCATGCACCCGATGGTGCCATTCGTCCAGAGATCCTCTATATGATTTCTTTAAAGGACTACCCGATGGTGCCATTCGTCCAGAGATCCTCTATATGATTTCTTTAAAGGACTACCCGATGGTGCCATTCGTCCAGAGATCCTCTATATCACTGGTAAACAAACTTTTGGACAGAAGGGCCAAATGGAAAATTGGCTAAAGTTCGGGTGTCCGGATTGAAAATAAATTGGTTATTCGCAGATCAATCAATGCAGATATTGTAAAATTTCAATGAATTAATATTTGTCAAGGCCTAACTATATTTACATGGTCAACATGAAGGTTTTCAATTAAATATTTAATGATATTTATACACATCTGAAATAAATATAAACTTACTGAAGACTTTAGTAAGTTGACTTCATAAAATAAACAAATTAATTTTATGACATCTAAAACCGGAAAAAATCAATGAGAAGGATGGTACTGTGTACGGAATGTTTTAGCGATATTTTTGATACTTGGTTTCAGATTGGACAACTCAATGTTTCAAGTCTGACAAGTGGTTGTCCGTCAATTATTTAAGTCTGAAAAGTGGTTGTCAGTCAATTTTTTAAAAGTCTGACAAGTGGTTGTCAGTCAATTTTTTAAAAGTTTAACAAGTGGCTGTCAGTAAATTCTTTAAAAGTCTGACAAGTGGTTGTCAGTAAATTCTTTAAAAGTCTGACAAGTGGTTGTCAGTCAATTTTTAAAAAGTCTGACAAGTGGTTGTCAGTCAGTTTTTTAAAAGTCTGACAAGTGGCTGTCAGTTGGTTTTTTAAAAGCCTGACAAGTGGTTGCGAGTCAATTGTGAACGAAGCTTTAATTTTACGTATTTCAGTTTGGAGAAAGCTTGTTCACGTGATATACGTATGTGCCAGGGCTCGAAATAAGATTTTAAAGTTTGCGGAAAATACTGCCTTTAGCTTTTGTTCAGCTCACGGCAAAAATCTATCAGCTCGCGGCAACCGTCACATTGATAATGATCTCTAAATTTAAGTTAAATATATTTTTCTAATCTTTAAAATAAGCACAATGTAATGAAAAAACTTACCTTACCTGGCAAACTCTGTACACATTTCTACGGAATACTAAAATACAGCCCAGATAAAAAGAAACACTTAAATGTACTCCAGAGCAGACATACATTTATTTTATCATACTGAAAGTATTTGCATTTTTTAAGGCATGGTCTGCGATTACATGCTCGAAACCATTTTTCAACTGATCGATCAGGCTCAAAATCGGAAAGTGAAAGACCATCTGCACTATTTCTCGTTAAAGCACATAGTGTACCTTCATTTAATGAAGCTCTCCAGTTATTTTTGCCCGTTTCATCACACTAAACTATTTTTGGCATGGTTTTCAGCATTGAACTTTTTAATTACTGTGGTTCCTTCAATGTACATGTCACTGCTATTTTCTCCAGATTTAGCATAAGCCTTCACCAGTTCAGGATATCTGCACCAAAACTTGCATTTTACCTTTGTCACAAACATGCCGCATTCAGTTGTCACAACATCCAAGTAATCAAGTTTCCATCCCATCGCAGTAGAAGTTTCCCCTAACTTTGCTGCTGGTTCATCATCTGATTTCGTCATTTTGTTTCTTTCTTTCTTTTTTTTTTTTTTTTTTTTTTTGGGGAAAGGGGCAGCTTTCGGAGTCCATTTTAAAATATTCGCTGTATTAGTTCATACTCACCACGCACAGATTGTCAGAAGCTCAGATCACAGACTAATAATAGTTACTGCAACATGGCCGGTTTCAGATTTGGTTAACGTGTGAACGATGGTTGAGAAGAATGGAGATACTCTCACGCATGCGCAGAAACGTTCCTCTTCTGTGATTCTAAAAACCAGTTTCATCACGGCTCATGGGGTCAGTCTTCACTCTTGTCAGAATGACAAGAGTGAAGACTGAGCCATAGTTTTTGGACCACTGCGTCCCCACTAAGAATAAATGACCATGAAGTTTTAGCTTAACTTCTTGCTCTTATTCACCAAACTTGAGCCGGGCAGTTGAGGCACTAAACAAGAAAATAGATCCCCCCTCCGCTCCATATGTGACATTTATTTATTTATTTTTTTTTTTGGTTGGAGGTTTAACGACCACCGTGAGCAACTCAATGGGCTATAAGCAGTCGCCCGTCCCTAATTTAGGGTCACTGGTTCCAGGGAAGGGAGAGAGCCAGTGCCGTAAGACAAACACAACATCCATGCCTGACCGGGATTCGAACCCGGACCCCTTACGGACGAACGATCAGAGGCCAGCGCCTTAGACCACTGCGCCACCGGGGCCGGCTATGTGACATTTAACAGAAGATTAAAAAAAAAAAAAGATTCCGGAATTACTCTCGTCACAAAAGCTCATACTGACAGATGAATTTTCGAAACCTGCGGTGTCGAAAGCGTTAATGAAATGTTTGCTGCAATGTCTGCCGCGAGAACCACTGATTGTCGCGGTATTTTTAAGGTAGCTCATGGCATTTGCCGCGAGAACCACTGATTGTCGCGGTATTTTTAAGGTAGCTCATGGCATTTGCCGCGAGAACCACTGATTGTCGCGGTATTTTTAAGGTAGCTCATGGCATTTGCCGCGAGAACCACTGATTGTCGCGGTATTTTTAAGGTAGCTCATGGCATTTGCCGCGAGAACCACTGATTGTCGCGGTACTTTTAAGGTAGCTCATGGCATTTGCCGCGAGAACCACTGATTGTCGCGGTACTTTTAAGGTAGCTCATGGCATTTGCCGCGAGAACCACTGATTGTCGCGGTATTTTTAAGGTAGCTCATGGCATTTGCCGCGATTGCCGACTGTTATTTCGAGCCCTGGTATGTGCTATCAAAAACTGAAAGCATTTCGCTAACATAATTTTTCAGATTTGGAAAACTACTTTGAGACAAATATCAAACTTTCACTCTTAAACAATGACTTATCAAACTTTCACTCTTAAACAATGACTTCAAATCATTATTAGATTGCAAATCTAACAGTTTCAAAAACAAATCCTCCTCAGCATCATCAACCGTAAAACTAAATGGATCTTGCAATAGCTGAAATGGCTTTTCATGCTTGCAGAATTCACCAAAATGTTTTTCGAACTCGGATTTCAACAAATTGCATCTATGACACAGTGCTCAATATCAAAAACAAACTTGTCAGACATGTTGTCCCCCATGTATTTACAAGGTGGAAAGTGCAAACAATTTTGCTTTGCTAACAATCACTTGAACAGTTCCAACTTCGATTTAAAAGATTTTGGATAAAAAGTAATTCATCTGCGAGTTTATCTTTCTCTTGAAAATTCAAATTGAATTGATTGAGATGGTCAGTAATGTCTGTTAAAAACGCAAGTTCTGACAACTAGAAGACGTTACATCGAGCTGGAACACGGCTTTACGCGGGCTGTAATTTTGGGACCACTACTCTGTAGTGTTTAGGACTGTGTACTGGCCAGTCCAACTTTTCTACGCCTATGTCCTCAAAGCAATCTGTAACAATGTGAGTAGTATGACATATTGCGCTGTTTCTTTCATAAAGTATGAGCCTTCTCCTGTAACTTTTCTGCACCTATGTCATCAAACCAACTTGTAACAATGCGAGCAGTATGACATAGTGCGTTGTTTCTCTCATAAAATTGTTTCTCCTTTAATTTTTCTATGCTTGTGTCTTCAAACCAATCTGTAGTAATGCGAGTAGTATGACATGGTGCGCTATTTCCCTCAGAAAGGTATGAGCCTTCTCCTTCACCTATTCTACACCTATGTCTTCAAACCGATCTGTAACATTGCGAGCAGTATGACATGGTTCTTTGTTTGTCAAAGAAAGGTATTAACCTTCTCCAAAGTACTGTCACATTTTTGATAATGTGTAATTTTGTCCTGTGCAGCTGAGTATTCATGATTTCGCAAAACGACTAATGGGCTGAAGCCGAAACACGAAAAATGAAGAACAAAAATGATAACCAGCTCCATACCATGTCATTCTCTCCACCAAACATTACTGTCTCGATGACACAGCGAAAAGTACACTCGTAAAATAAAATAAAAAGTTGAGCCATCCCTCAAACTTTTTGAACTGTTGGTCTCGTGTAAAATAAGTAAGTTACCTTTAGAAAGTACTTAAGCGGAATAATCGTGTGCTGCTAAGAGACAGGGTAATTAAGGTAACTCAAAACTAACTAGCACTCTGTCTCCGAAATTTTCTGTAGAAAATGTATAATTATTTTGACTGCATCTTATGTGAGTACTTCCTTAAAAGTCATAGCTGCCTTAGGAGGATTTCACTGGAATAATGGCTTCTCAAGAAAGTCCCGAATGGCTGTGTATAAAAGTGTGATTGTCCCTACTCTGATGTATGGCAGTGGAACCTGGGTACTGCAGAAAAGACATAGGAGTCGTTTGTATGCTACGAAGAAGCGTTACTTACGGAGGGTTTGTAGTGAAACACGCTTTAGTCATGTGAGGAATGATGTGTTGCAGATGTGTAATGTGAGGCACAATTTGTTAGTAAAGTAGAGATAAATGTTCTTAGATGGTTTGGCCACGTTGAAAGGATGAGTGATCAGGTACTGACTATGATAATTTTTTCAGCCCAAGTGGCAGGAAAAGAAAGTTAGAGGAGGGCCAGATTCAGGAATGCCTGCTTAAAAAAAAAAAGATTATGAGTATGAAGTACAAAAGGGATTATTTTTGTGACGTGTGATGGATGCTAAATAAGCTCGAGCTGTGTGCCGAGATCGTTGTAAATCGAGATATTTGGTACACCAACTTTAAGTGAATTCTAGTTCCATCTGTTAAATGTTTACTTGGCTGATGGTCTTTCTTTGAGGAGTTAACCTCTGAGTCTCAGAGAACTGCTAAATGATATGTCTGTATCTGAATTTACACATTCAAAAACTCTTAAATTTGAAATCAGTCAAAATACTGCACACGTGTTGTATTTGACCGATATCTGTACGCTATGTACCTTATGTACGAGTTCTGTACGCTATAAAAAATACGATGGAGCTAATGCTAAACTTTGGAACTTGTTTTAGATTTGTACAATTTTCCAGGATAGATGCGATTGATTCAATAACACAACCAACACACACACACACACACACACACACACACACACACACACACACAGACATTCCAGATAATGTGAATCGTTATGTGTGCAAAGAAGTATAAAAATCTTTATGAACAAAAAAGGGTTATAAAGATATTTGATTAACATACCATAGCATGAAAAATAATGTAAAACTCCTAAATCGAAATTTTCAGCAGGATATAAAAATCGCTGTGATTCAAGCGAAAACCCAAACATGAAAGTATTAGCGGTCGTACAGAAAATACTTGCCTATCCTAACGGTAAAAATCATTATTAATAACAAGTAATTGCACACCAACTATATTTAAAAAATATCATAACTATACTAGTAATCCGAATTTATTGGCGTAGAATAGAAAAGTAGTTTCCAAGCTTTCGCATATCAACCAGATGGTTTTTTTAAGGAAGGTAGACAGCAAACTGCAAAAGTGATATGTGAAAGCTTGGAAACTTTGATTTCTATTGTACGCCAAGAAATTCGGATTACTAATATAATTATACTACTTCAGGTAAAAATATTTATCCCGCAATGCTTTGATACACATTAAGAAGAAAGGATTTCTACGTCATGCTGTTCGATGCTGAAGAGGCGGAGAGTTGGTTACACCATAGCAATAATACGAGACGAGACGGCAAGCAAATAATGAAATGCATTAGCATTTTTTATTCCAGTTTTCTAAGCGTTCGTGGTAAATGTAAGAAAAATATTATTTGCATAGCATTTTTAAAATAAGAAACTCCGGTCCTGCTAATGGAAAACTGAATATTATTGCCTGCAGAAATTAGCCTGTGTGCTTCATTTTGTATACCATTCCAAATTTCGCCTCGTGTCTGTTCTGTCGCGGATTAAGGTATAATCAGCATCTATTTGCGAATTGTTCTGGCTTACTCACATTATTCATTGCAATTATTTCTCAAAGTGTGAACAATATACAAAACAGAATTGCTCTGCAGTTGCAGTAAGGAAACAGAATTTGCACACGATAAAAAGAAAGTCTGACTGGTGACTCATATCGCGTTATTCATCAGCATGTTTTGGCAAACAACTTTTTCGATCACCATTTGTCTGGACATTTCTGTTATCTGCAACATAACTCAGCTGTTCACACCAACAGAATTGTCAGGAACAACCATTTTTGTCATGGTATGGCCAAGTTATGGTTCGGACCTCAATTCTATCATTAGACCTGATAGAATAATACAAGGTAATTCAAAATGATTCATCCGATTTCATTAGATCATAGCTCCTTAAAAATTAAAGTAATAATAGTGTACCACACTTTAAAATGAAAAGAAACGCACCGGGTTTACGAACGCAACCGCTAGATGGCGCAATGCAATCCGTGAATATGCACCTGAGCCAAAGACTGTCATTGTGAAAAATGAATTCTGTGAGGTTTCTCGTGCTAATGTTTGGGGCCTCGCTTTTCCAGGAACAAACAGTAACAGGACACTTGTATTATTTCTGCAAATTGTCATCCAGAATATCCCGGTAACGTTGACCTGTGACAAACAGTAACAGGACACTTGTATTAGTTTATTCGCAATGGTGCCATTTCTCCAATCCAAATGGTCATCCAGAATATCCCGGTAACGTTGACCTGTGACAAACAGTAACAGGACACTTGTATTAGTTCTGCAAATTGCGATCGGAGTATTTATGTAAAAGGATGACACTGCGATGCCGAATTTTCGGCCAATAAAGCGAGGAGCAATAGAACATAGAGAAGCACTAGGTTTGTCCTAATAAATCATGTGTAACAGAAATCACGGACGGTGTAACATGGCATGCGATAAGGAGCGCATTAGACATTATTTACTGTACGAGTTCGATAAAGGCAGTATTGCAGCCTCGGCTTGCCGCAACAACTGTCAAGTGTATGGGGAGGATCAGTTGATGATAGCACATGTCGCCGTTGATTTCAGAAATTCCGGGACGGAGACTGAAGCTGTTTATCCGTGATTTCTGACGAGGATGTGGAACAATCCAGAACAAATGGCCCGCATCCAACAGTTCAGGAATTAGCGGAAACGTTGTCGGTACACAGAACAACAGTCGAAAGGCGGATGCATGTGCTTGGACTCATCACCAAGTTCGATAACTGGCTTCTGCACCAGCTTTCTGCAAAGCAACGAGAGGAAAGTATCCGTACCTGTGTTTCTCTGCTTTCTCGTCACAGAAATGAGCCGGTTTTGGGACGAACTGTAACGGGTGATGAGAAATGGGTACTGTACCGTACTGTAAAGCGTCGACGGACTGTGTGCCAAGGTGCGGAGCCTGCTCCATCGACCTCAAAATGAGGACTGCATCCCAAAAGGTTTTGCAGAGTGTTTGGTGGGATGTCCAGGGAATAATCCACTGGGAATTGTTGGCACCTAACCGAACGATGAATGCTCACCTCTACTGCCAACAGTTGAACATATTGCGAGAACAGCTGACATCGAAGTGGCCAGCACTCGTCAATCGGAAAGCCGTGATCCTTCATCATGATAACGCCAGACCTCATGCTGGTTTAATCACTCTGCAAAAATTACTAAAATTGGGTTGGGAAGTTTTACCTCACCCGGCGTATTCCCGTGACCTGGCACCTACGGACTACCCTCTTTTTCGATCGTTATAGAACGCCTTCGCTCTCCAAACATTTGATGATATTGACGATGTGAAAACGGCATTACATGACCTTTTTTACTCTAAAACACAGGAGGTTTTCCGGCGTGGGATTCACCTACTCGTAGACAGATGGCGGGAGGTCATACAGAATGATGTCAATTATGTAAAATCCTAGGTACTTTATTTTTTGTGTTCTCCTCCTTCCTTTGTAGCCTTTGTAGTCTACCGGGTAGAAGTTATGCACACACCCAATACTTAGATATGTCGTAGATAAGGCTATTTCCGCAATTAAATAAAGATTCATGAGAGTACATCTTTCAGCTCGATTTAGCACCACAACACTGGAATCTGGATGTTCAGCGTTACCTTAACGAACAACTTCCTGACTGCTGGATTGGTCGCTGTGGACACGAAGAGAAAACACTCTACAGGTGGCTCGCCAGGTTCCCGGATCTGACCCTTTGCGATTTTTTCTCATGGGGGTATGTTAAGGATAATGAGTATGTGCCACCATTGCTCACAACGCTAGATTGTAACGTACCAGGAGATGTGACGTACCTCCCAGAAGGACGCACACGACATAGAGGCAGATAAGAATCAGAATAAAATGTCCGCGTAGCTCAATTGGTAGAGCAACTTATTCCGGAATGAGGGGACCCGGGTTCGAATCCTGGCGCGGATAAAAATGACGGAGAAATTTACTTCGTTATAATGGCGCCCGAACTATCCGGATGACCCGACCGTTCAAAATCTCGCAATGGTGTGATGTTATTTCCACACCGCGAGATAGGAAAAATAAGAGAATCCCTTCTCCAGCCCTTCGACAAAAAAAAAAAATAAAAATAAGGGGGAGATGATGTAACGTACCAGGAGATGTGACGCACCTCCCAGAAGGACGCACACGACATAGAGGCAGATAGGAATCAGAATAAAATGTCCGCGTAGCTTAATTGGTAGAGCAACTTATTCCGGAATGAGGGGCCCGGGTTCGAATCCCGGCGTAGACCAAAAATGACGGAGAAATTTACTTCGTTATAAGATGAACTCAAAGTTCGCATTCACAATGCTCTGCAGTCGTTGACAACAGACATGTATGATTACATATAGCAGCAATTTTATTATCGCTTCGACGTAGTTCGCGTGACCAACGGAAGTCACATACAACTTTTAGTGTGTATGAAAAACAAGTTGGACAGTATTTTCTTTGTCCTATTTACATTTAATCGCTGAATATTTGAAAACACATAAAATAAAGTGGAAATCGGATGAATCAATTTGAACTACCCAGCATTTTATCCGGCCCAAATATCTGCATTATATATTTGGACCCGTCTCTAGCAGTTCATCGAGCACAGTAGCTAACGGAATAGCAAAGATTTATGGTCAGCCGTACTGGCAGAATTAAACTAGCTGAAAAAAAGACCCAGATTTTTAGCCATCCTTGACTGATGCCGTGCCTCGTCATGGTAAGGAGGTGACAAGAAGAGGTGGACGTTTCTCCTCTTGTTAGAATGCCACCAGGCTTCTAATTTGCAAAATAGCAACCGCTGTTATAGCTTAACTTCTCATGATGTACTTCGTTCACTCCCCAAAGTCTTGCTTTAATAATATAGTACTAAAGTTTTTATTTCTGAAATTGTACAAATACACTGACGGAAAAAAAAAATCCCAACACTAAGAAGAGGTTGTGTTAGATAAACGACAGTTGGTAGGCGGTGAGAGTACATCTGTAAGATGACGTCTATGCAAATTTCGCACTCGGCGCATACGTGTGGCGCTAGTAGCGCCCCTCGGAACATGCAAAGCAGGTTTGCTGTAAATACGCGCTGTAACGTTCGTGAGCGTTAGTTATCGTTGAGATTCAACGTAGTGTGGTGATGTTAGCCAAGAATGCCTTTAAGAAGACGAAGAAGCCATTATCAACAGCTCACGGAGTTTAAACGAGGTCGTGTAATAGGGCTACGAGAAGGTGGATTTTCTTTCCGCAATATTGCAGAACGACTTGGCAGGAATGCAGCCACTGTGCATGATTGTTGGCAGCGGTGGTCAAGGAAAGGTACTGCCTCAAGAAGACCGGGTTCCGGCCGGCCACGTGGCACTACTGAGAGGGATGACCGCCGTGTACGACGTATGGCCGTGGCGCATCGTACCGCGTCTGCGGCAGCAGTTTGAGCTGCAGTTGCCACCACAGTGACACAACGAACTGTTACAAATCGGTTACTTGAAGGACAGCTCCGAGCCAGACGCCCTGTAGCGTGCATTCCACTTACTCCAAACCACAGCCGTTCGCGACGTCAGTGGTGTCAAGCTAGAGCCCATTGGCGGACGGAGTGGAGATCTGTTGTGTTTTCTGATGAAAGCCAGTTCTGCCTGGGTGCCAGTGATGGCCGTGTGTTGGTTAGAAGGAGGCCAGGTGAGCGCCTGTAACCAACCTGTCTGCGGCCGAGACACACTGGACCTACACCTGGAATTATGGTCTGGGAAGCAATTTCCTATGACAGCAGGATCACTCTCGTGGTTATCCCACGCACCCTGACGGCACAGTTGTACGTCGGTCTGGTGATTCAACATGTTGTGCTGCCATTCATAAACAGCATTCCAGGGGGTGTTTTCCAACAGGATAACGATCACCCGCATACCTCTGTTGTAATCCAACATGCTCTACAGAGTGTCGACATGTTGCCGTGGCCTGCTAGATCACCAGATCTTTCACCAATCGAGCACGTATGGGACATCATTGGACGACAACTACAGTGTCACCACCAACCAGCATTAACCGTCCCTGTATTGACCGAACAAGTGCAACAGGCATGGAACTCCATCCCACAAACTCACATCCAGCACCTGTACGACACAATGCATGAACGTTTGCGTGCTTGCATTCAACATTCTGGCGGTTACACCGGTTATTAATGTACCAGCATTTCACATTTAAAATGGCTCTTCTCGCGCTTACAATAATCTGTGATCTTGAAACCTTAATCGATTAAATATGTTACCTATACAAATGTATTGCCGCCATTTCATTCCTCTACAACTATTTCTTCGTGGTGTTGGGACGTTTTTTTCGTCAGTGTATGTGTTTCGTTATTTGGTGTGTTTCAGATGAGCAGCTGTACATCCCGTATTACCAAGGATGCTTGAAAAGAACTTCACAAAATTTAGCATAGCGCACGCATTTTCATCATACATATAATAACTATACCAATGTCCTAATCTACACTGCTGGCCACCCAAAATGCAAAACCCAGAAGGAAGCATCCGATTGGCCTGAAATTCGCAGCATGCGTCGCCCGCGAGATGACATGCAAACGATTAGCATTGCAGTGCATATGCAAATCATGTACGCCCGGCACGACACCGAAAAGCACTATAAGAAGGGTGCACAGAAGGCGGGGTGTAAGCAGTGGAAGTGTGTTGTGCTGCCATACCTGTGCGTGGGAAGCTTTCTAATGCCTCGTAGCAGAATACGGCAATCATTCCAGCACGTTTTGGAGATCAACAGAGGACGAATAGTGGCATATCGCGACAGTGGTTTATCGTAACCAGACATTGGCACCCGTGTGGGACGACATTCAGCCACAGGGAGGCGAGTATGGATTCGGTGGGTGCAGGAGGGACGGACGAACCAACGTGAGCGATTATCGCAGCCGCGACACACCACCAAACAGGAGGACAGGCATGTTGTGAGGCGGGCATTGACGGCTCGCACCCGCAACATCACGAACGTTAGCGCAGGAATTAGGGTGTGTTGCGCTACAACCTGTGTCAGCCCGTAACGTTTGACGTCCTCTGCAGGAGCGTGGACTTGTCGCACGGCGCCCATTGCTCCGATTACCATTGACGTTACACCACCGGCGAGTGCGGCGGCAGTGGGCCGTTGAACGCCGCACCTGTACTACGGTATGGCACGACATTGTCTACTCCTAGGAATCCCGCTTCTGTCTGCAACACCACGATGGTCGGATCCGCGTGTAGCCGCACCGCGGCGAAAGGCTGTATGACGCCTGCATCATGCATCGCCATACTGGTCCGTCTCCTGGCGTTATGGTTTGGGGCGCAATAGGATATGACACCCGCACCCCTCTGGTACGCATTGACGGTACACTCAACAGCCACCGCTACATCTACGACGTTTTGGAGCCTGTAGTCCTCCCTTACCTGCAGGACCTGCCAGCGGCTACGTTTCAACAAAACAATGCACGCCCGCACGTGTCACGCATCGTGCAACAATTCTTCACGGCCCCCCAGGTGTCACTGCTGCCGTGGCGCGGCAAACACCACCCGTGGCTACGCCTTATGAACTGTGGCAACGTGTGGAAGCAGCCTGGACCGACATACCCCAAACCCACATCCAAAGCATCTTTCGTTCGATGTCGCGGCGTGTAGCGGCCGTTATTGCCAGCCATGGGGGGCCACACGAACTATTGATGTCTGCGTGTTCCGCAAGTCGCACGGGCCTGTAAGCTCAATCGTTTCATCTTTGTATCTGTTGTTATGTGTCCAGTAAATCTGGCTTTGCTATCTCGTGTTCTTTTTGGTGTTGCAATTTGGGTGGCCAGCAGTATATATGGAGATTGAGTTGCTCACGGTGGTCGTTAAACCTCCAATAAAACAAAACATATTAATGAGGTGCTCCCAGGTTCAAGACAGTTCATAAGGGCTGTAATCGTTGCAACACTGGTCACCAAAAGTGGTAATAAGATGTTATGTCGCATGTCTGAGACATACCTTCCTTGCAGAGTAGTGAGTGGGCAGAGGCGGGGGTGATTAATAATTGTATGCTCTGCCAGTCTGGGTACATAATTCCAGAATAATGTACCCAAGGTGCACATGGACAGATGTATATAAGATGTTATGTTCGCGTGTCTGATACATCTGAAGATGAGGTGATCGTCACCTAGAAAGTACTAATGTTTTTAATTTGTACATATTATTCATCTTTTAATAAATCGTGCTCAGTCGGTATTGTTTGTAATTAGGTTGATCTGGGATTCATAAAAACAACTAGAGTAGCACTATACAAACATTGATTTACTGAGAATTCACTATCTTTTTAGTCAGCATTCAGCCAGGGCAGCCGGCTGACCGAATGCTGACTAAAACGAAGTGACAAGAGAGACAAGAACCATGAAGGTGCTGTTACCCTTTCATATTTCCGAACGGGCTCGTGAATACGATTGCAAAGGTGGGAGGGGTGTGAACGTGGGATAGTTTTACAGCAATTGGGAGCGTATTTCCAAGCTATAATGTGTCTATGTAGCATTTTCCTTGGATGCAGGGTGTTCCTGCGTTATTTGTTTTATCTTTACTATGGTTCATCCTCTTCCGTCGAACCATCGCTTCAGACAAAGACAGGCGGCTGCCGATGCGCATTTTCTGGTAGCCGACATCATTACTTAACAAAATTTCCTTCTTACTGAAGCTGGCACTTTTGTGGTTGTGGCTCGGTTTATGTTAGCTTCACAAAGCACCGATTAAAAAATTATTAACTACAACTATTAGAAAAATAAGGTGAGATTAAAACTTTTATCATATACTGAATGCAAAAGTATTTGAAAAATGAGTTATCGTAGTAAGGGGAAATGGGCGGAAGAAATTAAACGATTGAAATAGTTTATTATGGAAATCAGGGTGACAAGTTGACCTAGGAACTGTATTGCTGTGTTTTTAACATAGCTTTTGAGAAAGCAGAGTGATCTTAGCGATGGCTTATGATCATTCACCGGGAGGGGTGCGGGTTTGAATCCTGGTGAGGCATGGATGTTGTGTTTGTCTTACGGCACTGGCTCTCTCCCTTCCCTGGAACCAGTGCCACTAAATTAGGGACGGGCGACTGTTTATAGTCCATTAGGTTGCTCACGGTGGTCGCTAAGCCTACAATAATAATAAAAAAATACACAATCTAGTCACTTCTATCATATTGACTTCTCGACGGACATCACCTTGAATCACCTGATTTTCGGGCCTTTCCGCTCATTCAGATCGATATACAGGGTGAGTCAAAAGTGGAAGGACATCCTTGTATTTCATAAACGGAAGAGAAAAGGAAATATCTGAACACCCCAGCAAAGAATCGGTGAGGGGCCTAACTTTTAGGCTTTTTCCGGAACATGGCCGCCATCTTGAAACCCACCATATTGGATCAAAGTCAAATTATTCAAATAGTAAGGGGGGTTAGGTTGCCTATCGAACAAGACCAGAATTTTCACAGAAATCGATTGCCGTAATCAGATTCAACAGATGTGTTCTGCTTCACAAGTTATCAACACAGAAATTTGAAATAACCATTGTTTGTTGCAGGCAACTGAAGATGGCATTGACGAAAGAGGAGAGGATTAAGGTGATCCTAATATCTGGAGAACGCAGCTGCCGTATCATAACCGTTGACTTCAACAACCGACACTCAGCAGGACCACCAACTTCACACAGCACTACCGCATACCTTATATCCTAATTCTGAGAAACTGGGACTGTGGATGCCAAGCCACATAGTGGTCGGTCGAAAACTGCTACCTACGAGGAAACAACGTAGCACACGACGTTTCGCAGCAGAATGTGGTATCAGCCAGTAAGCCATTGTACGGATTCTTCGCACCTCTCACTGGCATTCGTTCAATATCCAGAGGCAGCAGCAGCTATCAGCGGATGACCCTGACATACGTGTCGAGTTCTGCTCCTGGGCTTTAGACCAACATCAACGGGACCCCTTATTCTCACAGGGCATTTTGTTCAATTACAAGGCCAATTTTTATGTCAGTGATGAAGTTAACTGTCCGAACCACAGGTACTGGAATGACAGGAACCCTCCTGGACGGAACCATCGAAAGTCGTTGGTAATGTAAAGGTTGTGGTGTGGTATGGAATATTTGGGCATCCGTGTAATCAGATCCTATTTTCATCGACAATAACCTAAATGCTCAGTCCTACCTGGAAATTATACAGGAAATAGTGTTCCGTTCCCTTCGGAATGAAGATGGCAATTTCCAACACGATGGGGCTCAACCACACTACAGAGCAACTTTTCATAAATGGTTAGATGTTCAATTCCCTGGTCATTGCATGGGTAGGTGTAGTGCAATGGAATAACCATCCATATCTCCCGAGCTCATACCGCTTGAATTTTATCTGTGGGATAATCTGAAAAAACTGGTATATGCTGCGAAAATTCGCTACAAACACCACCTTCAGCAACGCATCCTGGAGGACTGTAACCGCATTTCTCCCGATATTCTCGTGCGGATGCGTAAGAACTGAATCAAGCACCTTTAGCTCTGTGTACAGCAACAGGGACAACACATTGAAGATGCTGTTAATTCAAATAAGACAACACATTCAGTTGCTGTTAATTAAAATTTCTGTGTTGGTAATTTGTGAACCACAACACATATGTCAAATCTGATTACGGCAATCAATTTTCGAGAAAATTCTGGTCTTGTTTGATATGCGACATTACTCCCTTACAACATTTGAAAAATTTGACCTTGATCCAAAATGGCGGATTTCAAGATGGTGACCATGTTCCAGAAAACGCCTAAAAGATAGACCCCTTTAACGATTTTTTGCTGGGGTATTCAGATATTTCATTTTTCCTCCCGTTGCTGAAATACAAGAGTCTCTTGCGACTTTTGACTCACCCTGTACAGTGCCTTAATGCGATATTAAATTTATTTTTTTCGTTCATGTTTTTTTCCAAATATGGTATGTGCTGATTATCACAATGTTTGTCGAGTGTTTCTCAGGGAAGTCTAAGCCCCCCCACCTCCCATCGGCGGCCTCCAAGATATGGCCCTGATTTCATGTTTTATTATTTTTAACGAATTTTCTGGAACATAATTTCATCCGTAAAGAGATAAGATTTCGTGATTTCCCTCATATTTTCTATTCCGAAGCAACCTCCTACTGATACGCCAAAACCTAGTGTCTCTACAAAATATAATGAGAGAAGTTAGAAACAAACTTCAATTTACAAGAATCAGCATTTTCCATTGTTTGAAAATACTACGTATACAGATTCATTATTGTATCACCTATTAAAGCTGCACGACAAAATGCAGCTGTTATAATGGAATATGAAGTATTTTTTACAGTTTCTGGCAGATTGGTGATCTGTGGATTGTACAGATCCCGGTCAGGGACGGTACTCATCCGCACTTTGTATGCAATACACACTATATCGACAAAAGTCACCGGACACCCCTTCAAAAGCAAACGAACGGATCCGCTGCGTTGTTAAGATGCGCGGTACAGCTGCAAACGGTATAAAAACAAACCTGCAGCTGACAGCGACCATATCGTGCTGTGAGGTTGTGGGAAAATGTCGCGACGGGAGAGAACTGACTTTGAGAAAGGAAAGATTGTTGGATATTATATTAGTGGATTGCCCATAAGAGAAACCGAGAGGCATTTAAACATACCCAAGTCAACTGTTTTGGAAATACTGAATAAGTGGAAGACACATGGCGTGCCTGAAGCAGCAAAACGTACCGGCAGACCAAAGAAAGTCGGTTATAGAGGACGCTGAAGCCTCAGGAGTGTCGTTACAGCTAATCGACGGAGTACTGCACAAGACTTCAGTATACAAGTGAGTAAAAATGCTGGAACATTGGTATGTACACGTGCCATTTGCAGAAAACTTTATTCCATGGGTTGCTTTGGTCGTGCGGCTGCTCATAAGCCTTTCATATCCACCCGAAATGCTACTTGTCGTTTAGCATGGTGTAAAGAACTTTTATCGTGGACCGTAGATTAATGGAAACGGGTCCTATGGACTGATGAATCCAGATTCACGATCCATCAGTCTGATGGCCATGTGTGGGTATAGTGTCAGCTGGGGTAATGCTATTTACCACAGTGTACTGTTCCTACGGTCAAGTTTGGAGCTGAAAGTGTATTCCTGTGGGGGTATTTTTCGTGGTATGGTCCCAGCCCATTGGTTATCGTGGAAAACCTGTTAACCAGCACGTCTACTTCGATATTCAGGATAATTATGCCGTACCAACTCTGTCGCAATACTATGGAACCGAGCCTTGTCGGTACCAGAAGAATATTGCACCGAGCTGTAAAACAAGGACTGTTACGGCGTGGTTTGACGATAATTCCGCATCGTGTGTGGACTGGTCAGCACAGAGTCCTGATCTCAATCCCATAGAGCACATATGGGATGAATTAAAGCGCCGCGTTAGAAGTTTGGAACCAAGGCCTACTACTAAGCAACAGTTAGCGGCAGCATTATGTACTGAATGGAAGCGCATACCTATCACTGTGTTCCAAAACCTTGTTGAAAGCATGTCTCGAAGGGTCAGTTTTCACACAGTATTTATTAAAAGAAAGATACAGGAGATGTGCTTGAATATATCATCTCAAATAATGTATGACAAAAAAAATATTTACAGATGCTTGTAGCTTACTCTACTGCTTATTTACACGGTTCTGTACATTGATGATAGTAAAAACAGTTAGTTACACTCGAGTGTCTGGTGAGGCAACAAAAGTCTCTGACAAGGTAGAGAATAGGAACAATTCAGCTTGAAGAGCGTTATACAATATTAATTTTGCACAGTATTGATGCAAGGAATAATACAGAATTCTAGCTTGCATACAAAGATTCAAAATACAGGTGATGAGAAATTAACAGATGTATGCAGCCTGCGCTACGTTAATTTCAGGATTCTGTGCAACGTGGACATGACAACAGTTAAGTACAGTAGAAATCTGGCGAGGCAAAATGAATCTCTGGTAATACAGAAAGTAGAATCAGTCCAGCAAGATGAGCACTATAGAGTATAAATTTTACACAATATTGATGGAAAAAAAGTTCTGACCGAAAGGTGATACGTTGTGGGTGACCTGGAAAACCAGGGGGTTGCAGGTGATCTAGTAGACAAACATGAAATCAAAAGTTCGAAAGACACATGATGAAAATTTTACAGAAGGATGTGGCTCGCGGTACTACATGTTACATACAACGGTGATATGAGAAATAGTTATGTACAATAATTTTCCTGAGAATACAAGAGAAAAAATAATCTCTGAAAATACAGAGAGAAGACGCAACTCATCACAGTGAGTATTGGAGAACACAAATTTACACAGTTGATAAGCAAAATTACACAGTTGATACAGGAATTGAATATAAGAATATACTGTAAAAACGACAAAGAAGAGAAAGTTTACTGATGTCTGTGGTTCGTGATACGACCTATTTACATGATTCTTTACAATGAGAAGTTGCAATTTATATATATTGGTTTGTCAGAGGTGATAAAAAGAAATAGTCTCTGACATCGCAGAGAGAATACACAATTCAGCATGGTGAGCAATGAAAAACAAAAAAAAAAAAATGCGCATGAGTTATACACGAAATAAACCATGTGAAGAGGATGAGAACTGAGTCTTGAAGAAAGCGTGAAAAGAAATTGACAATTATAAGTAGCTCCTGCTTCGAACAATTCATAGGATTCTATACAATAATTGATCTACTAAAAGTGATGTACAATAGTGAGAGAAAAAAAAATTCTGATAAAATGAAGAGTACAAATAATATAGTACAGTGAATGTTGAGGAACAAGATTGCACTGAGTTGCGAAGCAAGAAAAAAACAGGAAATGTGTATAGGAAAATCGTCTCAAAATGACATATGAAAAGAAGATTTACAGGTGCTTGTAGCTGACGCAACGACCTATTCACAAAGCTCACTACAGTGATGAGAGAATACAATTTTTGTATGATAATTTGTCGAGAAAGACAAAAAATAGTCTCTGGTGAAGCAGAGATTGAAAACAAATCAGCATGACAAAAATTGTGTCTATCAGGAGGTAGGTGAAACAAAAGTTCCGACTGTAAGGTGAAGCGTTGTGGGCGACCCTGCAAACCAAGAGGTTGCTGGTGACCAAGTTGATAGGAACTGTGGTTCACTGCAGCGTGCAACTGCAGTGGTAAGTTCTAGTCGAAGGCGGGAGAGTAGGCGATTACGAAAATGACAAAGTAACGCAGTACTGACTTTATTTATGTCAATAGAAGCTTCGGGGGACGCTGAAGATGATACACGTGAATTATATGTTTTACAAGAACGAAGATGTAGGAGCAGACTGCCGGAAGGTGAATTGGGCGAAAAGAGTTCAGAAGTAGTGTTCGGTAGGCGCTGAAGGTGAGGACGGTCTCACAGGATCGTTGCGCTAGCGTGAAATCGCGATGGAGTATTGGCAATAATACTGTGCAATACATGAAGACATGCTGGACGTCAGCCTCCTCGCCACAATACGGACAGGAGGGGGAAGATAAAATAATCATGCGATGTAAAATCGACGGCACAGGGAGGCGGTTGTGCAAGAAAAGCCAGTG
This sequence comes from Macrothele yani, assembly GCA_039090855.1. Lineage (NCBI taxonomy): Eukaryota > Metazoa > Arthropoda > Arachnida > Araneae > Macrothelidae > Macrothele > Macrothele yani. Next base: position 48,119,317 of record CM077029.1, read on the forward strand.
TGAATTGACTTCAAGAGATGCTGAAAGTGGGGAACGAGCAGCGGACCACATTGCGAAGGTAGAAGAAAGTGGTATGCCAGAAAATGGGAAGAGGTGGAGAAGAGCGAGAGAGAAAATGGTAGATATCAGCTGTTGAGAAAGAGACAAGAGGAAGAGATGGGCCATTGGACGACAGAAAAAAATGGGAGAGGGAGAGAGGCAGAGTGGACACAGATGAGACCTGAGGGAGTAGCAAGCTCAGGGAACAGGGAGATAATAGTAGAAATAAGAGAGTTGTGAACAAAGTGAGCGTTGGTATTGAAACGGAGAGTAGAAGGTAGAGAAGAGAAGGGGAGCCTGGAAAGATCGGTGTTAACAAGATCGCTGACTGTAACGACTCCAGCTCGGAGCCATGAAGGAAAAGCAAAACATGGGAGATGGGGAGGGTGTAGCAGAGAAGAAAAAAAAAGAGGTTCGGAAAGTAGGTCATTTGTGGAGGCAGGGAGAGAGCGAGAAAGAGGGAGGGAACGAAGAAAGGAGATAGCCTCTTTGTAGACAGGAGGGAAAAGTGTGAGAAGAGGACAGTGGTCCATGAGTAAGAACGAAAGGAGAGTAAAGCGTGGGTTATGCGGAGAGACTATGACATCACGAGCAGCAACTGCAGAGGGAGCAGATGCTGCAAGTGATCGTAAAAACGTAGACACGCGATAAGCCTTGTAATAGGACCTGACGTCGGGTAGCGTTGGAAGGAGACAAGCTGAGTTGAGGTGCTCCGACCCAGTGATGGCCGTGCCAGATAACCTGAGTTTGACAGCGGGTGAGTTTAAGATGACGTAGTGCTGGTTGCTTTGAAGCCAACCAGGAATACGTGCACATTGAAAGCAGGTAAGTGTGCGTTAGACGTGCTTTTTGAAAGACGGAGGTGCAGAATTGTGCGCGCCACCAGATTGCGACCGAGAGATGTAGGCGTGGCCGGAGAGTCGTCCAGGTGACGAGTGAAGCAGTTGCTGGTTTTCCAAGGTGGACTCCTAGGAATCGTTGAGAGGTGTTGGACCACTCTGCTCCCCAAGGAGAGTCAGTGCGGTTAGACCACGAACCGGTCCATAAGCCTGTGCTTTTCGTTGTGTTTAGCGCTGCTCCGGAACATGAGGCGTAGGTATTGTAGAGATTGTGGAGATCGTGAAATTGTGAGTATTTCCGAATGCAGAATGTAATATCGTCGGCGTAGGCAACATAGGTAGCAATATGATGACTTGTGCTGGCTACCTCCGGTGGTAGTGAAGCAAAGAAGGATCGATGGACTGCGCGTAAAAAAGGTTCTATTGCGAGGGCGAAGAGCTGCCCGGATAAGGGGCAACCCTGATGCACGCCGCGACGAAAGGGTATGGGATCTGTGAGAAGGTTGAGCAGCTTGACGTGGAAAACTGCGTCCCGGTAGAGGTAGATGAGAAGAGAAGCAAAGGCAGGAGGAAAGCCGAAATTTAGTAATGCAGTAAGAAGGTAATCATGAGAAATATTATCGAATGCTGAGCGTTGATCGAGGGAAAGAAAAGCAAGGGGTTCTGAGCGAGAGCGGGCGAGGTGAATTAGATCATTAAGAAGCTGAATATTATGGGAGATGGAGTGGCCGGGTACAGTATAGGTTTGATTAGTGGAGAGAATATGAGGGAGTATGGGGTTAAGCCGGCGGGACAGAAATTTAGTATAAAGTTTATAATCAGTATTTAAGAGTGAGATGGGACGCCAATTCCCCAAGTCAAGCGGATCACCCTTCTTGGGGAAAAGTACAACATGTGCGAGCGTGAAACTCCTAGGAAGAGATGTAAGATGCATGGCAGTAGAAAACGCACAGAGGAGAAACGGAAGGAGGACAGGAAGAAAAGCCTTATAGAAAGGAACAGGGAGACCGTCCGGGCCAGGTGAAGCCAGGGGGTTGAGAGACGAGAAAGTGTCAGAGAGTTCAGTTAAAGTGGGAGGAAGGAGGAGGCTGGCTGAAAGATGAGAAGGGACCTGAGGCAAAGAAGAGAACAGAAGAGCAGAAGCCGTAGGCGGGGGGAGGAGTTTCACAAAATTTTGAAATGTAGTAGTTCCGTACCATAGAACAAATTGGAACTGGTTCGGGTGATACTACTCTAGTTGGAAGACGAAGGTGCTGTAGAACAGAAGAGGCTCGGCGAGTTGACTCAAGTGACGTAAGGAATTCGTACGAACAAGCGTCAGGTTTCAGGTGTTGTAGTTTAGGGCGTTGAAGGGCTTGTTTTGCAAGCGGCACCAAAAGTGAATGCAATTCTGCCTGGTAGACTTGAAATAGGGGATCAGCAAGATTGAGCAAAGAAAGCATTTGCCTAGTATGATCAAGTCGCATCCTCCGTTGTGTCATGATCGAGTATGACAGGTTTCGTACCAGTAGTATGAGGTGGCGTTTTACTTCCAACCAAAAGTTGAGGGGGCACGGTGCAGAATGAAGCCTTGGACGCCAATCCGCGAGAAAATCTCGCACCGATGAGCAGAAGGCTGGGTCATCTAAAAGAGTGTTGTCAAAAGTCCAGGGCCGGATTGTACGTGGCTGTGTTGAAGTAGCAAAAACTGTTATGGCAATGGCGCAATGATCCGAGGAAGCTGTGGGTGTACAGCATGAATCTGAAATTGCTAGTAAAAGAAGAGAAGTCGCATAAAAGCGATCCAATCTTGCTGTAGGAGGATCAGTGGCTCTTGGTGCACGCCATGTATGTGTAGTCTGGGTTGGTGACAAATGGCGCTGAACATCTGCGAGTGAGAAATCTGAAGTTGTAGACTGTAAAAGATGTACTACTTCTGTACGGTGTTCTCTGGAAGCAGAAGAGCGATCAGTTAGGGGATGTAGAGTGCAATTGTAGTCACCTCCGATAAGTACCCGGTCGGTGATGGGACTAAGGGACAGAGCCCGTCGAAGTTTTGCAAACAGCTCTGGCACGTGAGTAGGAGTGCAAGGAACAGAAATGTTGAATATATGAAATATTTCAGCTGTGACGGTGAAAGAGACCCGTTGCAATAAGTCTCGACATAAGTTTTTCACTGAGAAGGAGGAGAGAGTTGAACGAAAACGTGAGTGAACACCAACTGCCATGCCACCACGCGACAGTTGGCTGTAGGCGTGATGGAAAGTATGATCCCACTGACGCCATTGATGAAATTGAGTGGTGGAAGTACAGTTTGTTTCCTGCAGAAGTAATATATCAGCATTCATCGGAGCAAGATCCTCTCGTACCAGCGCATTCGCAAGAGGTGTCGCAAAACCTCGACAATTAAGTGACACCACCCTGAATGTCTAGGTTAGTTGTGGGATGCAGTAGGAATTGACTGGCTGTAGTGATGAAGTGGAGTCGACGGAGAAAACAAGCCCTCCACGGGACCTCGTCCGCAGTGCGCCGAAGAGTGTTTTCAAGTGAGTGTAATTGAACCAGCACTTGTGGTAGAGCTGCTTCATACTGCTGAATGGAAGTGCGTGCTGAGGAAGGGCTAGAAGACCCTAAAAGGCAATCCAGCACGTCCTCGTATGGCAGAGGCTCAGCAGGGAAAGCATTTTCAGCAAGAAAAGTTGTGAATTCATCTAGTGAGGGAAAGGCACCCTCACATGCTGTCTCAGAGGAAGTGTGTAGAGGCGACCTGGAGAACGGCCGTCGAGAGCTGATGGAACGAGTGGATGAGCGGGTAGAAGAGCGGGATGATCTTCGGGACGCCACCAGAGTCTTTGACTTCTTCGTCTTGGGGCGAGAAGCACCACTGCATTTTCCGGCAACCACTATATCTCCATGATCGTCTGGAGAGTCTGAACCTGAAGCATCACCAGTGACTCGTGTCATAGAGCCAACGGGAAAAGCTGAGGAGTAGTCAACATGCACATCAGCAGTAGTTGTAAAAGTACTAGGGGGAGTCGATTTTGGAAGCCTGGGAAAATTCTTAGGATCAGCAGGAGGTGGAGGCATCAAAGGCATTTGTTGACCAATGGCAGTAAGCTGGCTTTTGGAAAAACTTTATTCCGCGACTTTCCTCGAAAAGGAAGAAGTCTGTGAAGCGTTGGTGGACAAAGTAGGAGAAGATGTAGTGTGTGGAGCTGTTTGCAGGGAGGCACGTGGGCACAGAGCCGTCATGTGACTTTCGCTCTGGCAGATAGTGCAATACTGTGAAGTGATTATTTCAACTCTTCGGCGTTGCTGTCCGCAGCGGATGTGCAAAACATTCGGAACCGCTTTCAGCTGAGCATCAGATGAAAAGAGGACTCGAGCAGTGCGGCGGAAGCCCAGAATTGATTTGTCTTCAGGGTCCCTGGGAGCCGCAGAGAGTGTTGTTATGGAGCCAACAACTCTGCCGTACCTGCTGAGCAAGGTGCAGAGTGCAGCGTCGGAAACTTCTGTTCTGATGGTACGGGGGAGAAGGTCACCTGCACCGGGCGGTGCGCAACCGGTTGTGCTAACAGATGCACGTCATTGATGGTGAGACCTTCCGTAAGGACCTGGTCAGCATGCGCTTTATCCTTAAAAGAGACCAAGACAGATCTGGGTTTTCGAGCTACAAAGTCTATAGCATCCTTTGGGAAGATAGTTTTGAGGGCTCTGCTATATTGCCACAGCTTAGTGTCGGGAAGCGCATCAAAATAGACGCCCCGTTCCATAGTGGAGGGAAAAAGGTGACCAGCTCGGGAATCCTCTGGTATGTCAATTGTAGCAGTGGAACCGACGACAGTGACATAGGATTCAGGAAAAGGCATAGCAGATGAAACTAGGGGTGTGAGGACCCCAGAAGTTGCAGAAGCATAGGACGCTTGGGCAGACATGAGTCGAGAAGTCGATGGAGCGGCCCCTAGCAGTAGAGGCGGATTAGGAAGTTGATGAGTAGTGGAAGCTATGAGCTCAGTATCGCTGATCACGGAGACGTCATCATCTGCTGAGATGTAGATAGGAGACTTGGCACCACCGCACTTGGTGGGAAGGGAGGAAGTTATTGCTGGAGAAGAAGAGGTATCCATGACGTCGCAATGACGCTCAGGAGCCACCTCATTTAGCTGAGCAGGAGCTGCCGCCGTAGAAAAAGAAGAGGGAGCTGGCTGATCTGCCAAGATAAGGATGTGGGCGTCACCCTTGTCTGCCTCCGCCATCGAAGCAATGGCGAGACTTTAACGAAAAAAGACCAGCTCGGTTGAAAAATAAAACAGTGAAAAATGAAAAAATATGGCACTCACCAACCTGGAAGATACACGAACGTAAAGCGTAGACTTTCAACTTGAAGATACACGCAACCACAGAAACTAAAGCACTCAATAAACACCTTATAGCAACGAAAATCACGGAGCTCAAAACCCAACCACTTCGAGCTTCGAAGGATCAGTGCATGCATTAAGGCCAAAAGTGGACCGACACCGTACTAAAATATGTCAATAAATGGTATGTTGTGTTTCTCTTCTAGGTGTCCTGTGACCTTTGTAAATACAGTGTATGTATCGAAAACATTCAATGAATTTTGCTGAAGGTCTTAAGGTTTATCGGAAAATTTGACATGATGAAGGTTGTCCAGTACTTTCGTTGATGTTGCAGGGAAGAAAATATTCCAGGTAGATATTGATAGGTGGATTCTGCCTCTACTTTCGTATACAAACATCTTCGCTACTTGCTATTAGATTCCAACCAAATTCGAGATTTAAAAATAATTCAGTGTGAAAAATCGGATGCATCCAAAGCAAGAGAGACGACACCAACTTTTCGGTTGTAATGAGCACGTCTTTTGAATTTTTCTGTCGCGATTTTAATTTATCAAATTCATTCAAAGACAATGGAACTGGTTAGGAAAATAATTAACCGGGTTCTTGCAATCGATAAAACATCCAGAAATAAAAACAACTACTTACTTCCACCAGCGTTTAAAAAAGTATGTTACGAAAATTAACAAAATGTTACTCATAGCATGTCAGAGATGAATTGATTTTCAAATCGAACAGTTAAAAGAAGAAATATTTTAAATTTTTGGTGAAGAATTGTTTGGCCACCAGGGGAGGTAAGAGTTTATTTCTACTTCTGATGTATTTGCAGTAAAATCTGAGCTTCTGAAAACTCGATTGAAACAATTCTTTCGTGCACCGATACCGCTCACCTCGGAAATCCTTTTGAGAATAATTTCTTCTTAAAAAATGCATAGTTTTTCCGCCAGGGGGCGTAGAATTATATATTATTTTTGTCGATATCTCAGCATCTAAGAGTCCGATTTGAAAAATTATTTCCCTGTTGGAGATCGTTTCCGGTGCGAAATGTTTTTCCTATAATTTCAATTTTTTTCTCAACGCACAAGTCTGCAACCATGGGGCGTAAGTTCAAATTTCCGTTTACAGCAATATCTGTAGGACAAGAAACCCGATTGAAACTCTTCTTGTTCGCTCAGATGCTACTAACTATGAAAATCCAGGGTATGTATTTTCTTTTCAAAATAATGCCCAATCGATTTAAAAAATTATTTCAACTTTGGATGCCATTTACCTTGTAGAAGACTTTATGTTAGTATATAAGGAGTTTTATTGTTCGCAATTTTGTCGCTATACTTCAGTTTGCAGCTGTATCTCCGTTTCTAAAATCCCTATTACGAAATATCCTTTTTATTGTATGGCATTCGCTACACTGGAGATGTAGGGCATTATCCTATTTAAAAAATGCACAGATGTTCCGCTTCGGGACATAAAGATTGAAACCTTTTTCTCACTCTCTCTGCTTCTGGGAGACGTATTTGAAAAGTGCCTTTTCCTTAGCATAGCTTTTCCCATGAAGAATATTTTTAGCCTATTTTCAACCTTCCAATTATGCAAAATTCTACCGCTAGAAAGCGTTGAGTTATATCATGTTTATTTCTATTTTCTTCTTTTAACTGTTCGATTTGAAAAATCTGTCTCCGTTACCATCCTTCTGCTATGAGAAACTTTTTGTGCGCCATTTGTTAATCTTCGTAACATACTTTTCAGCTGCTGGTGGAAGTAAGTAGTTCTTTCTATTTCTCGATGTTTTATCGATTGTAGGAATCCGGTTGATTTTTTTTTAACCGGTGGCATTGACTTTGAATACCTGTGAAACATTTGATTCACGTCAGAAATTATTCAAAAGTCATGCTCATTACAACCGAAAATTTGGGGTCAGCTTTCTTGTTCCCTTTTTTTCCTTCACAAGCATGCTTATCTCGTGACACCTGCCACACCCACCAACGGCCATGAGAATGATATGGCAATGTAGTCCAAAGCGCATTTGCCATTATAGACTTCTGTCTAAGATCGACGTTATTCATACCACGCTGATCGGCTTTCGGCATTAGTCGAAGTGGTTAACGGCTTTGGGAACTCATATCGTGCAGCGTCCTGTGCACTGTACTAGTGATAATATGAGTTCCAATATTCTTACACAGTATTTGCGTGATTTGACACAATGTTGATTTGCGTTCTGAGCGGACAGTCTTTAACAGAGCTCTACTGTCATTTGCTGTTAACATCGGAGGTATACCAGGTCGTTTCTCGGCAGAATAAGCACCAGACCGCCCCTATTTGCATATCGTATCACGAAACGTCAACTTAAGCATTTTTAGTGCAGCTGTAAAGTCATGTACGGAGTGATTGCTTACGTGGCGCCCTATTTTCAATCCACACTGGGAATTAGTTGACTATCACCATGCAGTTGCAGTAGTGCTACTGTCTGGTCATAGATCTACGAGCAATTTTATAGTTGGTGCTGTGACGTGGTGCTCGTGTGAGACCTATTACACCTTCAATGGAGGCATTTTCAGGTATTAGTGGTAGGTCGGTGTCAAGGTAAGTAGATTACAGGAGGTACACCAATGGATGTAAATAAACTGGATGCTGCTGTCCTCTCCGTCAAACCAGTGACATCCCTTGGTTCAAAGCAACTGAGCGGTGAAGCAATAAAACCTTTACTTATAGGGCTAACCAGGCCTATGACTATGAATAAAACATTCCAACTTTGTATTTTAAATTGCAACAAATTCATTTATGCACTCTACCGCAAGAAATAACACCAGAGAGAGAGAGAGAGAGAGAGAGAGAGAGAGAGAGAGAGAGAGAGAGAGAGAGAGAGAGAGAGAGAGAGAGATGTACCTATTTAATTACTTCTTATTTGAAAACAGATTCATTTGAAATTCATCTAAAAGTGATCAATCGTGAATGCAATATTTCGGGAGCTGAAATTGTCGTACAAAATACTTATGTAGAACACACATTAAAGTTTCAAATTACTCCAGGTGCTTTCCCGAGTAATGCTGGGTGTCGAAAATCACAGTTACCTTATAGTTTCGGATACCATATCTGAACAATTTGTCTCTCATTCTGTTGAAACGTCATAGAGGTAACTAGTGATGTGAGCTTTCTCTCAGTCTCCCCTTTTTCCCACGCTTATGATACTTTTTGTTTTGGCTTTCGCTGTGCGTTAGCTCGTAAACAAAGAATTCAAAGCTAAACGATTATAACAGAGATTTTGTGACTGCTACAAGCGGGGCAGTGACTCGTTGTTCCGTTATTGCTCTTAACATCTAGTTAGATGTTAGATGCTAAGAGCAAAATTACTGTCGTAAACAGTGATATTTTTCACTGCAAGACGGTAACTCGCAGTTCCAGCTATTTTACAGCTCCGTCACACGTGTCGTAAATGGTGATCATGTCACCTTTAAACCTTTAACGACCATGACCCAAAAACCTTGTATTACTCTAAATAACATAACGCTCTAAACTGTCTGTTGTTTAACTTGTTTGTTTAATAACAACAATATTGACTGACGGTGACTTCTGCTTGTTCCTCATAGGTCGAAAAAATTTGAAGAACAAGCAAGGGTAGGAAATCTGACTCACTCTAGACAGGCGTTTCGGGTGGCTATGCCATTTGTACGTACGGGCGTTATGGTCGTTAAAGGGTTAAAGTCACAATTACTGTCACGTTTACATTAAAGTCACAGTTTCGAAAGAGGGCCTTCATCCAGCAGCGAAATGATGGCAGTTCTCTGGGTTCGTCTAAGGAGTGCGAAAGAATTCTCTCTGGCCGTAACTCGAAGGGACTTGAGTGGGGACAAAGGAACAGCTGAGAGTAAAATAACGACCACAGTAGCTTGCCCAACACCATCTCTCTACGGAACAGGAAAAAGAGAGATCTTTTGTTTCACTCCCACTCCTTGTGAATTGATAGTTATTAATAACATGCTATTCCTCAAGCTGCCACTCATAAAACAATTTACAGGGTTATTTGTTGCCTGAACAGACTGCTCAAAGAAAGGTTTTAAACAGTTTGCTCGTTTTCGTGTTAAAACAATTGTCAAATACAAATGTAATCGTGACAGATGATAATCTGCAAGGGTACGCGAGATAATTTTTTTTTCAGGAGATTACAGAAAATTTGGGAACCGACTCTGAAAGGTTCGTCAATCGTGTTGTACTAAATAATTTTGTTTGAACAAGAATCGCAATCACATTTGTTGATCAATAGACTGGCGCGTTATTTGTTAAAACACGAATAAACACGCAATCATTTGTTTACGCTGCTAACTTCTCGCATGTGTGCTGTCCTACTGGTCATGGTCAATCGGAACTCTTTACAGAAGACCAGTGAAATTTATTACATGAAGCTCACGGGGATTGGAAGATTGCATTTTTATAGTGAAACAGTTGAAGTGATAAGCGTATTTAAAAGAGGTGCCGCATTGATGGGCGAACTGTCTGGGGGCCAATCCTACAAGGTGGGCTCAGATTCGTGTTTATGTGAGGCATGGGCGTTCTGATTGGCTTACGCGAATGGCTTTACCTCCACTTAAGAGCAGAATAAGGGAGGAAAATTCCCTATAGTCTTAATGCTCACGGGAGTTGTTAAAGGCAAAATACAACCAGGAGAACGCTATTTATAGAAAAGCCAGTTTTGGTGAAACTGAACTGATATATGTACCAGTAACTGTAGTTTCATATATGTTGATAATTCTTTAAAACGTGGAACAGTTTTTTGTTGCAATTATAAAAATGTTTGGTTCCAACTTCCAGTGATTTTTCTAAGCATCCCAAACATTGCATATAATGTACGTTAAAATCCAAATACCGTATAACTAGAAGCTCGATCGCAACAAGAAAAGAAATGTTCCACAGAATCTTCCTTTTTTTTTTTTTTTTTTTAATTTTCAACACCAAAGGAGTACATGCATAATTTCGCGTTTGACAAAAATGAAATAAAATATAAAAAAAGGCGATAAAATAAAATAAAAGTAAAATAAAGCGACAGGCGGAACTGAAATAAGAGGAAAATATGAAAGCAAGTGAATGATAAGAAAAAAAGCAGAGAAAGAGCGAGAGAGAGGGAGCTACGCGTAAACATCAAGGCGACTGTAAATCCGAGTGCATGGTCCCAAATGCGTGCTTCCATGAGTGTGTCCACGCTGGGTGGGGGGCATCATGTAGCACTGGAGTCTCTCAGGTTGCGCAGATGAGGAGGGTCTGGTCTAATACGGAGAGACAGGCGACGTAGAATGGAAGAACCAGATCGTCGAAAGAAAAAAAAAGTAAAAATAAAAGAAAAGAAAGAGCGGTCGATGGAATGCCCACCTCTGCCTAACGATCCAGAGCCAGCTCTCCTACCTATGGCTCTCGCAATTGACCATTAGGAGAGACTTCAGGCCAGCTGAAAGACTGAGAGGGGGGAAAGTCAAAAGAGAAGGGGGGAGAGACACGCTTGGAATGAAGACAGGCGGGATGGTGGGGGGAATGGCCACTAGGGGTAGTGACACAACTAAAGTAAAAGAGAAAAAACTTTTTTTCTCCTCGCTACATTTTTTTGCTTTCCATTTCTTATTTTTTTTTACCTTTCCATCAATTCAAAATGTCCATCTCTTCCATTTGGAGGCATTTTATAACTAAGAAAGACAAATAATATATTTAAAAGACTTTTGCATATTCGACCTTTAGCCTAGAACATCGAAGAACCAATAGCGCTCATCTGTCTGAGGGACTAACAAACTCTGTTAATTTTTGGGATTAACGCCGCGATGATGATTGCTATAGACAGGTCTAAATAAAAGCACCGAAAATGAAAACAAATCTTGCTGAACTTTCGGGAATACTATCAGTATGGTGCCATATAAACGACACTTCCTGCGGACTATTCTTTCACTCAGAATTTGTCTCGAAAGACAAAACCTTATGTGCAGATCTCTTTTTGATTTGTCGTTTTAAAATAAGGAAGTCTCCAACGGTGGTTTTTATGCATATGATTGAAATAGATGCAGGTTGTAAGTTTCAGGAAAGCTGTAATCAAGTAAGGAAGTCCAGAATTAGGAGAGACGAATGAGCATAGTAGAGTTTCCGGTGCTACACTCAGAGTTTCTTTCAGGCATACATCCAGGGGAGTGAAGCCCTCCCGGAAGCGACCATTAGCCCCTCCCCCCGGAGACACCCCAACCAAATATTTAATAAATTCAGTCAAAGATAAAAAAGGAAGTTTTGTTTCATTTTATGATACAAATATTTCTTCAATTTTAATTTTTTAATATTTGTTCAAATGGTACTAGTTATAGTTTATTTTATTAAAAAGTGCATTACGACGCATGGTATTCTTCAAATATAATAAGTAGACTAATCATACCTAATTGTCTGAAAATCGTGATTCAGGAACAAGAGTGCGTTGAATGCATTTTAACAGATAAATATTTCAAGCCTGAGGAACCTCTCCCTTCCCTTCTTTAGCTGGAAAAAGTTTGTTATTCCTGAAGTGTTTGAAGAAGTAATTACTATATCAGGTATGCATATAGAATGTATCTTCGGGGGGAGGCGAATAATGGACGTTTTTGAAATCCACCATCTGGAACAAAATTAAATTTAATGAAACATTGAAGAAAAATTAAAGCATTTTTTTTCTAATGTAAGTTGATACATTCTTATTAAATTAAGGTATTTTTTTCTAATGTAAGTCGCATTTTAACCAAAATAAAAAAAATGAAGCATTTTCCGGGGAGAAGGCTCCCCCTAAATGCGCCCCTGTGCTAGATATGTACTAATTACTTCTATATACATGAATATAGTAGTTAAAGTTATATATATATAGCAAATGCAAAACTTGGCACCTCTAAGGTTCCATTTGCCCCCCCCCGGCCAAAACATCATAAAAGAAACACTGGCTACACTTACACGAAAAGGATGAAATGTGATAATGTTTCTTCTCGTGCTACTATAACGTAATTTTCTTTCCGGTGTAGTCCTTACGTCAGTAATTACATTATGTGTGTTAAGTCAATGCAAAACTAGAAGGTACCCATGCACCTTACAAGAAAGAGGTCAAGTAGTACTTACAAATGCTTTTATTTTGCTTACATGGGTGGACTGCAGACTCACATATGATTTACTGGATACAATATCAGTGATTTAACATCCAATCATAGTATAACAGCACGTCTATCATTACTGTGTTTTTATCTGAGAGAACAGACCTTCTAGTAAGGGTAAATTTCTCTCATTACTCTTATTTAGGTAATTGTAGGCAAGTAAAATTTTTGAATGGTTATAAGGATACTGTAACTTTTCAAACAAGGAATTAAAATGTTTTGAGTCTACGTCTAACAGTCCTATCACTCATCTTCAAATTACATTGAGAAAATTCATTTTTAAGCGACTTAAATGATTTTCTTCTGTTACTTAAACACAATATTTTAATTCTATCATCATATGCTGTTGTGTATATTTTCTTACCTTTACCAGTTTGGTTTTGAATTGACTGAGTCTGCTAATACTTCTTACACAGTTTAGAAATGCCTCCTTTATTTAGATTTCCGCTTACATTTCTTATGATATCCTCATAAAAGTGACCTGCTTCGTGCAAAGTTAAAATTTTACAACGCCTTCTAACTCTTTTCTCTCTATTTGTCATCTTAGTTACACAGCTTATTAAGTTATCAAAGAGTAGAAAAATCCGGAAAAATACAGTGGCCAAATTGATGACATTTACATAACAGAATAGAAGTTCTACTACTAGCACCTGATACTTAAAAATGGGAGCTGACTTATTCGAACTCCTTAGTGGTTCCATGATGTGTCATAATAACACCTAATTTGCTCTCTCAGAGCAATAAGTCTCATTAAACAATTTTCATTAGGGAAATCCACTTTTTGTCATATAAGGCAGTTGCGTTTTATTTGGTAGAATAAAGATGAATCAACATAGTTTGTTGTTACGAGCCATCAAACCTTAGAAACAAATTTTCTTAAAGATTTCTACAATTTTGGCCACTAGTGTAGAAATGAAAAAAGCAACCAATAGGAACCTCATTACGTTTTCCGTGTTAGGGTAAAATGTAATGAGGTTCCTAATTTTAGGTTCATAAACACTTTTCTTTCTCTGCACTAACCAAACGCTTAAAGATAAATTTCCTATCGCATTAACGTGTGCATCACAGATCATAAACTTTCTAGCAATGCATGCATGTATGTATCGATGTCTAACCTGCCGACATAGGATGTATCGATAAGTATGTTTCAGAAATCAAAGGTCACTGATTTCTCAGTGATCTAATATTAGATTGAGAGCGTGCAACTCGAACATATAGGTTGTACCAGATGATTTAATATTTTCTTTAACCAGCAATTTGTGTTATGATGGAGGCAATTAATTTTCGAAATTGAAATCCTCTTGCTTATACCTAATAAGTACGCATTAATGATCCCGTAATTTTTCTCACAGGGCGCGGTTCCCTTGGCTTAAAATAACGTCTGTTCTTTTCCCTGGTTTACGTGACAATGCTGTAAAGTATTGACAGATTAAAATGTCAGTCAAAGGAATTTTGCCACCTGCCTCGCAAACACTATTTCTATGAAACAAGATCTTTGTTCTTTGGGGACACCACCAACGCAGTTTCTAATCGATACGGACTCTGTCTACATATCGATATTTTTTTGACTTCCTCGTATTGAGGCTTCGTTTGTTTATGTTAACCACGTTGGAGCTCTTTTGTGTATATAAAATTAAGAGATAAGAATTGTTTTCACAGATTAATTACATGTATCATAATTTCTTTAATTGATGAATGTAGCTGCAAAATCAATGAAATATATCGTAAATCAATCAAGAAGAAAATGGCTACTGATTATTTTAAACGTTTTATCGTGCTGATTACCCATATAATTTAAATAGACAAATAAAATATCACCAAATGCTTGAGTGAATAAAGGCACACATTGAAAACGCCGAGTAAAATTTTTTTGGAACTTAGATAAGTTGACAATAAAGCTATATATATATCAAATATATATTTAATATATCAATATATATTTAAGTTGTTATAAGATATATAATACTATATCTTATAGCAACTTAGCGGAAAATTTTGTGTGAACAAGAGTGGAAAATCTTGAGTTATGTGTACGACCTCAAATTAACTTTTCTGCTCCTTTCTCAAGGGAAACAGATATTCTGATATACAGAGTGTGGCAGAAAAACGGGCGATTTTGAATGCAGCAAAACTGATACTTCGTTTAATGAGAAAAAATTGGCAAACACATCCATCGCATATATATCGTACTTTGCCATTTGTGAAATATGCACAGTCTCGTTCTTGTTTTGAATATTATGTCCAGCAGGTAACGGCCACTCCGATGTCTATATTCGGACATCCTGTGACAGAAATCGTCCATGGCACGCTCCAACATCTCAGTAGGAATGTTTGTGACTTCTGTACAGATGTTGTGTTTCAACTCAGCAATCGTGTGTGGGCGTCTTGCATACACCTTAGTTTCAAGGTACCTCAACAGGAAGTAATCACAAACTGACAAGTCTGGTGACCTGGAAGGGGGTGGGGGATGGGAGGCACGAAATGTCACCATTCCAGGATACCATGCGGTTTCCAAAAAGTCGGTGTACGGCTTCTACAGAAATTCTCGCATAGTGAAACGTAGCGCCGTCTTGCTGAAACCAAAATGGCTCATCTGAAGGAAAGCGGACAAGTTACGGTGCGACGAATATGTCTATGATGTCGGCATACCTGTGAGATATTACTGTTATTGTTTGTCCTTGCTCATGCTCGAAAAAGTAAGGGCCGATTATTCCCATTGAAGAGACCGCACACCATACTGTAACTCGTTGACTGTGTAACGGCTGTTCATGCATTTGACGGGTATTATCCTCTGACCAGAAGCGAAAGTTTAGTTTATTCACAAAACCACTAAGATGGAAGTGGGCCTCGTCACTCGAATACAATAAACGCAAGAAAGCTACATTGCCTTGTATTTTAGCCAAAAGCTCAACACACACAGCCATTCGGTGTTCGTAATCACTTTCATTTAACTCGTGCACAACCTGTATCTTGTAGGTTTGTAACTTTAACTCGTCCCGTAAGATTCTATGAACACTACGACTTGAGATATCTAGTGCTGAAGAAATTCGTCTCACAGAATGTTCGGACTTTGTGTTACAACATTTTGCACTTCCCGTATTCTTTCTCGTGTTCGAAAACTCCTAAGCCTACCTGCAGGTTTTTTGCTTCAATGCACTTTCCGTTGCTTCAAAAGTATTCACCCATAACCTGATGCCATGTTCTGATGGAATAAGATCATGAATCCCGAGATTAAAATAACGCCGATATTCTCGCCTAGCAGCGGTAACACAGCACCATTTTTGTAAAGTGACTTAACAGTTACATGACGTCGAGCTCCACTCCACCGATTCATGTCTCTGCAAATGGCGTCGTTTGGTAAAACGAATAAAGATCCACACGTGTTGCCAACATCGTAAGGGAAACCTTCTTTTTTTGCATTCAAATTTACATTCATACAAGAATTGCTGCTTTAAGGTGAACGTCAAGTAATTTTGCTTCCTGTACTTCGAATGGAAAAAATTCTGTACATATTTTCTTCCCAATTGATGCGTTCCCAAGGATGAAAATTTTAACATCGATTAACATATCTTCATTTTATAACTTGGAACACTTAATATTTTCTAAAACATAACCATAATTATGCAATCCCACATTTTTTTGTCTGCTGACGTCATGAAAATACAGATCGCGCCGTCTTTTTTCTGGTTTCAACACCACCAATGGAAAAGTTATTGATTTTTAATGTAATTATGGCTATGTTTTAGAAAATATTAAGTTTTCCAAGTTGTAATAAAGTTATTTTAATCGACGTTCAAATTTTCATCCTTGGGAACACATTAATTGTGAAGGAAATGTGTACAAAAGATTTTCCATTGGAAGTATAGTAAGCAAAATTACTTGACGTACACCTTAATAATATGGGACAAGAGCGATGGAATGGATCGCATTCCTATGTCCTGACCTTTGACCCCATTTTGCGCACATTCAATAGGGTTCGTCCCCTGTGGTCCCCTACCACATACTGAAATTTCATCGGAATCGAACCATTTTTACGCACGTTATGACGCATAAGGGCAATGGAATGCATCCTGCTCTTATGTCCTAACCTTTGACCCCACTTGACCCATTTTGAATAAGTTTCGTCCCCAGGCGGTCCCCTACCACATACTAAAATTTAATTGAAATCGAACCATATTTACGCAAGTTATGTCGCATAAGGTCAATGTAATAATGCCGCTCCTACGTCGTGACCCTTGACCCGATCTGTCCCATTTTCAATAGGGTTCGTCCCCAGGAGGCCCCCTACCACATAGTAAACTTTCATTGAAATCGAACCATATTTACGCAAGTTATGACGCATAAGGGCAATGGAAGGATCCCGCTCCTACGTTGTGACATTTGACCCCATTTGTCATATTTTCAATAGCATTCGTCCCATGGTGGTCCCCTACCACATACTAAAATTTCATCGAAATCGAACAATTTTTACGCCAGTTATCGTGTGGACGGACGGAAGGACAAAGCCGGAGCATATACGCTTCTTCAACCTACGGTTGGAAAGCGTAACAAAGAATATTGCGAGTGGCAATAATTGTTGTCGAATGTTTTCGCAGTTGCGTTGAATCACTTCATGATTCCTATGCCAAGGGTGACATACAATTCTATTTTAACATTCCTTTGACTTCCAGTCTTATGTAAATTTTGTTTCTTCTTGCCAAAGATTTTCTGATTGCAGAGGGTTGATGGCTGCACCTTTCAAACAGACAGCGCTTGTCTACATCTGGCACGGATTATGTTGGATCTTCTGGAGAACATACTTTGTACCATTTCTTTATTTCTTAGCCTATATGCTGACCAGATTATCGCTCATGGATTATGGACTCTTGGCGATTGGCCTGCACCGTCATCTATAGAACAAGACTTTTGTTTGGGCCTAAATAAAGGTAGCATCGCAGAACAATCCACAAACAGACATTCAGGACATTTTCAGTTTATTGTCACGCCGTGTACGTACTGTTACCACTGCTTGTGGCGGGTGCACCCAGTACTGAATGTTATGTTTTCCTCTGAATCTACAGCACTGTACTTCTGATTTTTTTCTTTTTCTATAGTAAGTAACCTGCCAAAAAGATTCCACTTCGTTAATTTGTGGTGTTGCAATTTCTATAAGCAGCAGAGTGTATAAAATCTGGCAACTACATTGATTTAACACTAACTTATCTGTTTGAATACCTAATCACAATCAGAAAAACCTAAATCGATGACACCATCTGGAATAGTAATATTTACCTTTTCTACCATTGTTTATTATAGAAATCTTGAGGTGATTTAAGCACACATGTCGGGCTATAGCTTATAAAACTAATGTGGAACTTTAGTTATTCGCGAAAGTGTTTCATTCAACTCGTTTCAAACGCCGCATTTTTCGGAAGATAAGACGCAGTTTTTTCCAAAACGTTGATGTCAAAATCCTCCTGTGCTTTATTATGGATAAGAGTGACTGAACACTCCCACGCAGACGCAATGGTGTGCTCCCGTAGAAAACACGTGGTCCATATTGTATAAACACGACAACGCGGGTACGGTCAGATCAATCGTTGATAAAATGGTTGGCAGAAGAGAGCTGTGCGAGTTTTTTCTTTTTTTTTTTTTTATTGGAGGTTTAACGACCACCGTGAGCAACTCAATGGGCTATAAGCAGTCGCCCGTCTCTAGTTTGGGGTCACTGGTTCCAGGGAAGGGAGAGAGCCAGTGCCGTAAGACAAGCACAACATCCATGCCTCACCGGGATTCGAACCCGGGCCCCGTTAGGACGAATGATCAGAGGCCATCGCTTAGACCACTGCGCCACCGGGGCGGCCTGCGAGTTTGAAAAGGGCGTTATAATAGACTGCTCAATTGGAGGTATGAGCATATGAAGCATTGCTGAGGTTAGACAGGTCGCTAAATCGACATCAACAAGAGTAAGAAGACGGGACATTGCTGATGTCAGACAGGTCATCTTTGTCATCAACAAGAGTAAGAAGACGGGACATTGCTGATGTCAGACAGGTCGTCTTTGTCATCAACAAGAGTAAGAAGACGGGACATTGCTGATGTCAGACAGGTCGTATTTGTCATCAACAAGAGTAAGAAGACGGGACATTGCAAGAATTCACC
Organism: Macrothele yani; assembly: GCA_039090855.1. Lineage (NCBI taxonomy): Eukaryota > Metazoa > Arthropoda > Arachnida > Araneae > Macrothelidae > Macrothele > Macrothele yani. The sequence goes on from CM077029.1 coordinate 48,137,800, forward strand.
TAGCCCTGGAAGGCCCAGGGACCGGAGAGTGCTGCAGAGAAAGATCCGGAGAACGAAGTCCCGACCAAAGCACGCAGCAGCACACGAGTTCCAAATGGCCACAGATGTTATGGACTCAACCAACACACTTCGAAGAGAGGCCCATGTACTCAGGTATCATGGCTGAGCAGCAACCCAAAAACCTTTCATCGTAAAGACCAATAAAGCCAGGATATCGTTCACTTGATCGAACGGTCACTTGACCGAAAATCACTTCGCCGAAAATCACTTGATCGAAAGGTACATTTCACCGAAGGGTCACTTCACCGAAAAGTTCATTTCAACGAAAGGTCCCTTCACCGAAAATCACTTGATCGAAAGGTACATTTCACTGAAGAGTCACTTCACCGAAAAGTTCATTTCACCGAAAGGTCACTTCACCTAAAAGTTCATTTCATCGAAAGGACATTTGTTCGAAAGATCATTTCACCGAAGGATTACTTTACCTAAAAGTTCATTATATCGAAAGTTCATTTCACCGAAGGATTACTTTTCCTAAAAGTTCATTATATCGAAAGATCATTTCACCGAAGGATTACTTTACCTAAAAGTTCATTATATCGAAAGTTCATTTCACCGAAGGATTACTTTTCCTAAAAGTTCATTATATCGAAAGATCATTTCACCGAAGTATTACTTTACCTAAAAGTTCATTATATCGAAAGTTCATTTCACCGAAGGATTACTTTTCCTAAAAGTTCATTATATCGAAAGTTCATTTCACCGAAGGATTACTTTACCTAAAAGTTCATTATATCGAAAGTTCCTTTTCACCGAAGGATTACTTTACCTAAAAGTTTATTAAATCGAAAGATCATTTCACCGAAGGATTACTTTACCTAAAATTTCATTATATCGAAATATCATTTCACCGAAGGATTACTTTACCTAAAAGTTCATTATATCGAGAGATCATTTCACCGAATGGTCAGTTAACCAGAAACTTAGAATTTTGTTGTTAGAGATGTGTTGGAGTGTGATGCGGGTTTTCGAAAAACTGGCGACCTGACCTAAACATTATCCGATTGTATAAAAAATGCACTTTTAATTTCTATGAAACACCTCCCCATGAGTAGGGTTTTCCAAATATAAATTAATTATGAGGCCTAGATTTTGTCAAATTTTAATCCTCCGATCTCATATTCATAAGAGTTACATAGCAAATCAAATAAATAATGTTCCACTTTTACTCAACCACAAAATTTTTTTTTCTTGACCGTAGGCCTACATACAGGTCATTTAAACAGATTTTTAATACTACTGATATTCATAAGCATTACATAAAATGTAATGCAATTTTTTATGTAAACCTCATGAACATGAGCACGCACCGTTAAAATTTGCTTAAACGGGCAAAGCCGAGACCTAGGGCCCTAAAATTGATTCTTTTTGCCTGAATAAATGTGCAACATTATTAACTTGACTCTTTTTGTAAACTTTATGAACATGAGTTTGCACGATTAAAATTGGAGAAAAAGGCCTAAGTCAACGACTAGGGACCTAAAATTGATTCGTTTTGCCTTAAAAAAATGTGCAACATTTTTAATTTTACTTTTTATGTAAACCTTATGAACATGATTAAAATTTGCTAAGAAGGCCTAAGCCGAGGCCTATTGTCTTAAAAAAAAAAGATTTGTTTTAAAACTAAATCTTTGCATTCTCTGTGACACGGAGAAATCAAAAGTGCAATTTCAGAATAATCCCCTAACGTTTCGGTGGTCTGTCTGCCTAACTTTTACCATGCTTCAAGAGATCCTGTAATGAAATCCAAAGTTTTCGATAAACTGACACTTCGGTGAAATGACCTTTCGATGAGATGAACTTTTAGATAAAGAGACCTTTCGGTGAAACGAACTTTTCGATCAAGTGATTCTTCGGTGAAATGTGGTGAAATGTACCTTTCGATTAAGTGACCCGTCGGTGAAATGAACTTTTCGATGGAGGGATTTTTAATCTTTTCGGTGAAATGATTTTCGGTCAAGTGACCCTTCGGTGAAGTAAACGTCGGGCAAATGAACAAGACCCATAAAGCCACGCGGCTGCGATGGTGTCAACAGCACAAAAATTGGGAATTGGAGCAATGACGGCAGGTACTATGGAGCGACGAAGCTCGCTTCACATTATTCCGATCGGATGGACGTGTCTGGGTCTTGTGGTTACCCGGTGAACGTCTGCATCTGGAGCGTACGACACCGAATGTGCGGCACAGAGACAGTGGAGTTATTAAACGGGGCTGTACGGTGTGGGTGCATTGGTTGTTATTCATAGCATCATGAACTTTGTGCTGTATAGAGATATCCTGAATAATTCCATGCTAGCAAGGTTGTGGAAGTTCTACGTACACGAGGATTTTTTCTTCCAGGACAACAATGCCACTTGTTATGTTTCCAGGGCTAGAATGCAGTGGTACGGAGATAAACAGGTCTCGCGGATAAACTGGCCTAATTAGAGCTTGGAACTTAATCCCACTGAACACCTGTGGGATGAATTTGATTGACAGGTGGGGTGTTGACCAACACGACTTTCTTCACTGGCAGAGTTGGTCGATGTAATGGAGGAACATCCCGCTCTCCCCGAACTCAATGGACTTGTGGACAGTTTACCTGGACGGGGGGCTGTAATTTCTCTAAATGGAGGATCTACTTGTTACTAACTTAAATACAATGCTATATTTCTATTTACTTACAGTGTCCAAAATTTTTTGTCGTCATAGCGTATATCGAAGGTCATTATGATCTCCAAGAATACATATACATGTATGCCGGCATAAAGACTAATAAATGAGTAAAACATGTTGTGACTTTATCTTAGGTACAGTGAATTGATATTATTCTGTACTTTTTCTACAATGTCATTGAATCGTGAACGTTTGTGCATACTGTAATTTTATGTTTATCCATTGTTGTCTACGCATGTTTGCTTTTTGCGATCCGGCCCTGCTACAAAGGGTGTTCGACCAGTTTTAAAACGTTTTCGAAAAGAAATAAAAGAAAATAAAAAAAAGTTCAAGGAATTGAACCTGGCAACAGCTGTGAAAATCCTCCAAATACGTGACGTCAGTGAATAAACAAAGACATCCGTTTTTCCACGTTTTAGCAACACACAGCAACCGAAAAATTGTTATTCGGTCACCACTGGGGAATTTAATCCCAGATCTCTCAATATCAAGCCGATCGCGTTAGCCTTACACCACGGTAGCCAACAATCCACGGCGACATGTGTTTTTTTCTGTCAGCTTCTGATATCATAAATCAGTAAGATGGGCTCAGCTACTGAGACGTCTCCATCTGGTGGGAATTAACGGCACTGGCTATATATTAATTATAGCAGTTAGTTCAAAATATACTTTATTGGCAAAAACATAGGGAATACAGGCGTACCACATATGGCAAAATAAACAACAAAACAATGAGCGATACTGATGAAATTTTACAGGTGAATGTGATACGACAGTCAACTAAGGATGACAAAATGTTAAAATCGTTAAGAAGGAACAATATATGCTTGAGGAAGATGATGCACGAGCAAAAGTAATGATTAATTAATAAAGCATGTGATGACGTGCAGAGTGAAAGCAGAGCCCAAAACAACAGGTAAATATATTTACAAGAACATGGCTGTACAACGCAGTGCACAAAAAGAAGGGAACATGTAAAACACAACAAAAGCATATACTACGATAAAGGTACAGAAGTTCCCACAATCCAGGAAACCACACGATATGTGACAAAAACATGATAAGTATTACAGAACATAGTGGAAACTTGGGCGAACTCCCCAAGTGAAACACAAGGATACACAAAATACAAACAGCAAGCCGTGCAGTATTGCATCGGTCCAAAAAACAACGACATGGGACGAGCAAAAAATACATGACGTCAAAGAATGTGAAAATGCAAGACAGAAATAAAGTATAAATTAAAAGATGCAACACAATGCAGCAAGAAAAAACAGAAAGAACAAAGTATCGCAGGGCAATACCTCTCGTATTGCTCCTAGAGAACAAATACACGGTGCGCAACTCAATGAAGGTACAATCAGCAAAAGCAGACACATGAGTGAAGAATAAGTATTAAGGACAGGTGCAACGAAGAAACAAATACAACACGGTACATGCACACGAATCACACAAAAATTGCAGAAAACCCCTACAATACAAACCATAAGCAGTTACATGACAAACACTTAGTAGACGCTGTGACGAAGCACCAGGAAGAGAGAACACAAAATCTCAACTGATGCATTCAGATCTTTGAAGCTGGAAAAAAACAAAAAATCAGAAAGAAAGATGAATGGAAGATCCAGTGATTTCGAACCAACCGGTCCCCTGCGCCCAGGTAGACCGGAAAGAGGCTTGAGATTGAGGGGTGGAAGCAGCGAAGTTCTCCAGGCGTAGTCGAGACACGATGCGATTCCTAAAAATCGACCGTAAGGCCGCGCCAGCAGAGAGGATACTAGGTGTGGTAGCAGGAGAGCGGAGAGATTGATGATAAAGAAAACCGACATGTTTCACAAGTACGAAGAGATAGGCACAGGCATCCGGCAAAATAGCCGGGGGATGTTTGGTAAGCAATAGCCACTCGTACGCTTGAAAAGGGATGTCTCTGGAGCAAATGGTGCCTACAAGACGAAAGGCAGTATTGAGAAGTGGAAGGAGAACGGGACAGTGACAGTAGACATGAGGAACATCACCTTCAACACCACAAAAGCAGCAGAGAGAAGTAGAAGAAATAGACATGTGAAAGAGAGAAGAAGGAACAGGAAGGCGGCGGTGAAGAAACCGCCAGTGGATGTTTCGCTCTAACGGGGTAGAAAGGGGAGAGAAAGAGGCAGACCAGATAGGCAGCAGAAGAGAAGGAGAAGCGTCAGGAAGACCATGCGGAGAAGTGAGGGGCGCACGAAGGATCGCATAGATAGAGGCAGTGGAAAAAGAAGAAATGGGAGCAACAGAGTCCCGAAAGGGAAGGAAGAAAGGAAGAGAGAGGCTCGGTCCAGAGACAGAAATAAGGCCAGTGTCAGAAACCAGAAGTGGGAAGAGGGTACGGAGAGCGGAGCGAAGAAGGTCATACTCCTCTTCCAAGGTGGAAGAAGGGTCAGGGAAAAGAGAAGAGAGGGGTTTCCAGGTCAAATCGGAAGTTAATAAAGCTTCGACAGTGAGAATTCCTGAGCGGAACCAAGAGGGGAAAAGAAAGTATGGTTGATCGGGTGGATGAATCAGAGTGGAAAAGAAAAGAGGTTCTGCAAGCAGGTCCAGGGTGGTAGAGGGAGGAGCGCGGAGTAGCGGGAGAGAATGAAATACCGCTAGAGCGTCGATAAGAAGTGGTGGGAGGCGTTTAGAAGTAGAAGGAGATGAATCCATCCGAAGAAAAAGGAGGAAAGTGAAGGATGGATCATGAAGAGAAATAAGAGTATTCAGGGTAGAAGAAAGTGCAGGGGAGGGCCAAAGGAGAAGACGAATGAAGGAGACGATTCGGTGAGCTCGATAATATGTTCTGACATCCGGGAAGTGAAGACCACCAAATGATGTTGGCAGAGAAAGCGTTGCAGCAGAAATCCAATGTCTAGATGACCATATCACTGAAGTGAAAATACTATTGATGGCAGAGAAATGATGCGATTTAAACACACAGGAATCCCAAGGATAGAAGCATTGTGAGAGAAGATATCGATGAACAATTTGAGCACGTTGAAAGTAAGAGGAAAAGGAAAACGTAAATCGCCAAAAACCAGCCGTGCGATGAAGTCGTGGGCGAAGAGCTTGCCAAGTGACGTTGCTTGTGGTAAAGGAGTGTCCAAAATGAGCTCCAAGAAATTTTTGGGTCGAGGAGGACCACACTGCTCCCCACGGCGAGTCAGTGCGGCCTCTCCAAGAACCACACCACAGGCCAGCACTTTTCTGAATATTCAGGGCAGCACCAGAGAGAGCAGCATACTGTTCATAAGTGGCAAGAAGAGTATCAAATTGGTCATCGCGGCGAAGACAAAAGGTAACATCATCTGCGTAAGCAGAGACAAGAAAACGGTGATGCCGAGTACTAGAGACAATCGGTCCCACCGCACTTAAGAGAGACGCCCGACTTGCAATCAAAAAGGGCTCAAAGGCGAGAGCAAAGAGTTGTCCTGATAATGGACAACCTTGTCTGATTCCAGATCGAAAAGGAATCGGGGCCGTCAAAAATGTGGCCGTTCGAACGTGCAAATGGGCGCCCCGGTAGAGGCTAAGGATGAAAGAAACAAAAGCGGGAGGAAAACCATAGTGAGTTAATACGGCAGAAAGGTAAGCGTGAGAGACGTTATCAAAAGCGGATTTCTGATCAAGATTAAACAAAGCTAAGGGTTCGGAATGTTTTAGTGCAAGAAAGGAAAGGTTATGAAGAAAGGAGATATTGTTAGAAATAGAACGACCAGGCACGGTATATGTCTGGTCGGGGGATATGAGGAACGGAAGAACAGAATTTAGGCGACGAGAAAGGAGTTTAGTGAAGAATTTGTAGTCCAGGTTGAGAATAGAGATGGGGCGCCAATTCGACAAGTCCAGAAGGTCACCCTTCTTCGGCAGGAGGATGACATGTGCAACTGTAAATTCCGGCGGAAGCGCAGGAGAAGAAAGAGCACACGAATAAGCGGCAGAGAGAAAAGGCAGGAGTGACTGAAGAAAGGCCCGATAGAACGAGAGCGGGAGGCCATCAGGTCCCGGGGAAGAGTGAAGATTGAGGGAAGCAAAAGCCTCTCTCAATTCAGGCAAAGAAAAATCAGCAATGAGAGGGGCGCAGAGAGAAGACGGGACCTGAGGGAGAGAAGAAAGAAAAGAGGAGGAAGAAAAAGAAGAACCCTGCGCAACCGCTCGGAACTTCTCCTGAAAGAAGTGACGGACATGAGAGCAGATGAGAGTTGTATTGCCAGTAACAGTGCCATCAGGCAATCGGAGATGTCTGATGGAAGATGACGTGCGTCGCATGGATTCCATCTTCGAAAGGACTTCGAAAGAATGCGTCGATGGTGAAATACGTAGGAGCCGAAGACGACGGACTGCTTGCTGAGCAAACGGTTTGAGGCAGGCATGAAGTTCATCACGGACGGAGGCGTAGTGCGGGTCAGACATTGGCGTCGCGGAGAGGAGTCCTCGTAGGTTACTCACCTCCATCGAGCGAGTGGTGGAAATAGTAAAGGAGAGTTGACGAACGAGCAAGAGAAGATCCCGTTTGACATCAAGCCACAAACGCAAGGCGCTTGGGATCGTTGTGAGCAGCAGCTTACGATCAGAAAGGAACTTCTCAACTTCCTCACAAAAGGAACGGTCTTGCAAGAGAGTGTCATCAAACGTCCAATGACGACGCGTAGATGAAGGTGCAGGAGAGACGCAAATTGATAGTGAAACGGCAGAATGGTCGGAAGAAACAGTAGGTGAATGTCGAGCAGCAGTGATAGCAGGGAGTAAGGAAGCAGAAACATATATTCGGTCCAACCGCGCAGCAGTAGAACCGAACGTCGGCGGATTACACCACGTAAAGGAAATGGAATCAGGATTTAGCCGTCTGAAGGAATCGACAAGATGAAAATCATCAAGGAGCTGAGTCAGCTGTGAAACTAAATTCATGCGGTATTCGCCAAAAGACGAATTTCTGTCAAGAAAAGGCTGCAGCGTGCAGTTAAAATCCCCTCCAAGAACGAAATAATCCCCGGGAGGAATCGCTGCAATCGCTGCACGAATATTACTGAAAAGATGAGCAACATATATTTCATCAGTGGGAATATATACATTAAAGATATGAAAAGTAACATTATGCACACAAAACGTAAAACACTGAAGAAAATCAAGGTGTAAATTTGTCACAGAAATAGAAGTCAGCTGAGTCAAAAACCGCTGGCGCACACCTACAGCTATACCACCATACCGCGAGAGGCGATACGAGTGGTAAAAGGTGTACGGCCAGCGTCTCCATAGGTGAGTGGGAGTGTCAGCAGAGCAGTGAGTTTCCTGGAGAAGGAGAACATCTCCACCAGCGGCAGAAATGTCCTCATAAACGAGGGAGTTCAACACTGGTGTCGCGAACCCGCGACAATTCAAGGAAGTCACAGTGAAAGTGCCATGTCTCTAGTGGCAGTGACAATCTTTTCCAAATGGGAACGGAAATTGTTGTACCGCCGTTGGATGCACTTCTGAGTGGCAGCATCCTCGGCAGATGGACTCTTGATAGTATTGTAAAGAGTTAACAGTTGCGCCAGTTGATTCTCAACTGCTGGGTAGCGACCTTCAAATCGGTTGACATAGGTGGGTAAATTAGGAAGAAGAGTCTTGGCACAAGCAAAGTCGTGCAATTCGTTATAAGGGAGAGGAGTGTCCGGAAACACATTCATGTGTAGGCGTGCGGAAAATTCCTCAAGAAGCAGGAGGTAGATAACTGGCTTGGAAGACTTGACAGGGCGACCCGAAGCAGGTGATCCAGCAGGCTTAGTCGGAGAGGTGTGAGTAGAGTGGCCAGATTGTCGCCGTCGTTTCGTAGAGCCGCGAGGAGGTTTGGCATCCCTATTGTCAGAACGGGTCCGGAGATAGCCCTCCGTCCCATCACTCATCGCTTGGTCGCTGACGCTTTGATAGGCTGTGTCATCAGCGGTCGAGGTCTCGGTATCAGACTGGTCAGTCGCAACGGACTCAGCAACTGCTGTAAGGTCCGCAGGAACACGAAAAGATGCTGAAGATTGTAAAACTGGGTAGTGTTCCTCGGAGAGAGAAGGTGGGACAACAATTGGCGTAGAGGTTGCTACCGAAGGTAGGTTGTTCGCAGGAACCACCGTCGGTAACGGAGCGCTACTAGGATCTTGATGAGAAGGCGTCGGATCTTGATAGACGGGCGAAACAGACTTTGGTGGAGCAACTGGACACTGCTTATAGTAGTGACCAACCTGATGACATTGACTACAATGGAATTCCGTCAGGAAGTTTATTTGCCTGACCTGATCTTCGCACCGAACAGTGAAGTGTGTTGGAAGCCGTTCGATTGCTTCTTGTGATGGAAATATGACCCTCGCAACACGGCGAGCACCTTGGATCGACGCATGTCGTGGATCACGTAACGGGTCGTTTCGGGCAGCAAGATGCGTTTGTATGCCTCCAACTACCCGACCAACCGAAGATAAGACAGCATACAGCATGAGATCTGTCACCTCCAACGGGACCGGGTAGAAAGAAACGTTAATGGGTCTTTGGCCCACTGGTTCTGCAGAAAGATGTCTATCACCAATGGTGAGACCAGATGTTAGGAGAGATTTCGCCATTTCAGCCGTGGCCAGATAAACAACTACAAGTCGTCCTCTACGATACATTTGCGGAATAGATTCAGATGGGAACCGCTGTGCAATGGCATCTGCATATACTCGCAAAGGAGTGTCCGGAAGGGCTTCGAAATGAACGCCTTTTGCAAGATTCTCAGTAAAAGCTGTGCCAGCTGGAGAGCTGGCTGGGATATTAAGCACGATATTATTGCCAGCTTGGGAAATGAAAGATTTCAGCTTTTCAGCTCCAACATAATTATTCTTGGATGCTGGACGAGAGACTTTGGAGGCTGCAACAGAAGAAAACGAAGGTAATGACTCGTTGGGCTCGGCAGTGCTAGAAGAGGCTGCATTTCCAGTGATGTCCATTGCGTCATCGTCGATAACGGAAGCCGGGAGATGTGACGTAGCTGGAGAAGGCAAATTGGCAACGCCACGAGCGGACGCTTGCGTGGCAACACCCCCATCTAGGGCATCAGAAAAGGAAGAGAGATTAGGGCTATCACTATCCCTACCGGAAGTCGCCATCTTTAATGGCAGCGCCCAGTAGCGAGCTTGGCCAGCTCGGCCAAACGTAAATAAGATGAAATACAACAAAATAGGCACTCACCGCGCTCGAAACGAAGCAAAATGAAAGACGATACCTTTATACTTAAGGTGAACGTGAAATTAAGGAGCGAAGAGTCCAAGAACACACCCAAATCAGAAGAAAATCGCGGAGCAACAACACGCTGCGCAGTTAAATCCAAAGGGCGAGATCCAAAGTGAAAACCCACCAAATACGTAGCGTCAGTGAATAAACAAAGACATCGCTCTTTCCACGTTTTAGCAACACACACCAACCGAATTTTTTTTCGGCCACTACTGGGGAATCAAATCCCAGATCTCTCGATATATAGCCGAGCGCATTAGCCTTACACCACGGTGGCCAACAATCCACTGCGTTATGTGGGTTTTCCTGTCAGTTTCTGACATCATTGCCAGTGCCGTTAATACCCCACCAGATGGAGACGTCTCAGTAACTGAGCCCATCTTACGGATTTATGTCACAAGCTGTCAGAAAAACGCACACATAGCGCCGTGGCTAGATATCCAGATATCTGCGGTTCGATTCCCAAGCAGTGGCCGAATAACAAATTTTGGGTTGCTGTGTGTTGCTAAAACGTGGAAAGAGCCATGCCTTTGTTTATTCTGGCAACAGCTTATTAGATAAACACGAAAGAAATACCTGCTGCAGTTAAGTATCGTCTGCTAAGAAAGTGGAGCACGTAAACAAGCTATGGGTAAAAGTTTATGTTTTTGCTTTTTACGAAGAGGTATATTCGTACTCTGAAATTTAAAAACGTTGTGAAAACCATGGTTAGCATTTCTGAATGCAAAATAAACAACCGAGGTCCGATCAAAGAGTTTCCGAGACTAGTCCGATATACAACAAAGTACTTATGTTACCTAAGTCTGGCTATGATCTCCCTCAAAGCAGTCTCCTTGGGCAGCGATACCCCGCTGCCAGCGTTTTTGCCATTGTTGCAATGCTTCCTGGAAGTCCTGTTCGCGAATCGTGACAAATACCGTCTGCGATTCACGCTGTATCTCGTCCACGGTTTCAAAACGGCGACCCTTGAGCTTTAGCTTCATCTTCAGGAGCAGAAAGAAGTCACAAGGGACCAAATCCGGCGAGTGAGGCTGGCGAGGAAAGGTAGTCATGCTGTTGCGGCAGGAAAGCTGGCGTGTTGCTAACGCTCTGTGAGCTGCCGCATTGTCGTGATGGAGCAGGAAATCGCCCCTGCGCCATATTTCAGGTCGTTTGCGGCGAATGTCCTACCTAAGGCGCCGCAGAAAATCGCATTAAAAAGTGGCGGTGACGGTCTAGCCTTGGGGGACGAATTCACGTTGGACAACCCCACGAATGTCGAAGAACACGATGAGCATGCTTTTTGTTGCGCTCCGGATCTGTCGGGCCTTCTTCGGTCGTGGAGATGCCGGGCTCTTCCACTGCAACGACTGTTGTTTGGTCTCCGGGTCGTAACCGTAGACCCAAGTCTCGTCCCCAGTGATGACCCGCGACAGGAACGTTGGTTCGTTCACCACGTGTTGACGATGATTTTGACAGAGTTCGAAACGGAACGCCTTCTGTTCAGGGTTCAGAATCTTTGGCACAAACTTTGGAGCAATGCGGTGCATGTTTAAAACCGACGTCAGAAATTCTCGCACTGTTCCGTATGACACATTGACGATGGTAGCAATGTGTTGAATGGCTCTCCGACGATCCTCATGCCCCAGTTCCCTACATTTGTCTACAGTTTCGGGGGTATTGCTCGGGGACGGTCGCCTTGACCTCTCGTCGTTTTCCAGTGCGGTACGGCCGCTCTTGAAGCGAGAGTGCCACTCAAAATACTTTGAACGACGCATTGCTTTATTGTCATAAGCCTCCCGCAACATTTTAGGGGTCTCCGTTCCCGATTTGTCGAGTTTGACGCTGAATTTGATGTTCCTCGTTTATCAAGTTTGCAGTCTATACCAAAATCTCAGCTGTGTTCTGCAAGTGGTCACCAAATACCGTGTAGCACAGCTCCCGATGTCCACAGAACGACGCCACTTGGCACAATGACTCATGAAGGTCACTTCCTTCGTCCACTGCTCGCGCATCCGCGTACTACCATCTGTTGGCGCACTACGTACCTAGTCGCGGAACTTTTTGAACGCACTATATATTAAGAGAGGGAAAAATCGTCAAGCATTGCTTTTAAATGGAAAAAGAACATGAAACGAATATTCAATGAAGGTACGTACTTTTAGGACTATTTCAAAGGTAAGGTCTCCGGTCTTAAAAGAAAATCCACCGACCCAAAGAGCAATCTCTAAGTCGTTAAACATATCTGGGTCAACTATACACAAGGAAATAAACAAAGATTTGAATCTTAAAATCCAAAGAAAAGACATAATATTCACCGACGTTTTCCTAAGGAAGTATCTGAGCGCAGAATATTGTGTAGACTTCTTTATGAAAATCACTTAGCCCGAGACTAATGGGAATTTGTTGTAACTACTGATGAATCATGGATCTACCTAAACGACCTTAACAAAAAAAAAAAAAAAAAAAAAAAAGTCTATCTACTATCGCAAAAGAGCAGAAAAATGCTTAGAAACTTGGTTCCGAGAATCCAAAGAAAACTTCAGCAAAGTATTCATAATGACCACTGGTTTTGTGTACAATGGAAAACTATAGTTGAAAAAAGTTGAAAGAATATTTGAAATCAATTCTACATGCTACCAAAACAAAGTTTTATTACCTATATTTAAAGAGGAAATATCATTTCTTTATCCAGACGGGTATCAAGTAAACTAGTCGAAATCGACCTTTAGACCTTTTTTTTTTTTTTTCTAAAGAATAGACTCATATCAAGCAACAAAACAAAGTTACAGATTGAATCAAACACTTCAATAAAGACAATTGTTTGAGTCCATCCATTTGCGACAGGTAATCCAGATGCCTCTTCGTGAGTAATATTTACTTCAACAGAATCCTTTGATCTTGCTCAAGATAGGGTAAACGTAGAGAATATTATGTGAGAAGACTGTTCTGGCAGGTAAATTCCGATTTTACCAAGTGTCTGTCTATGACTCTTATTGTCATCGCAAAGAACAATATGATCTGAAATTAAATCCGTTTGATCGTAAAAGGGAAACTGCTTTCGCTTGGAGTCAGCGGAATGCGTGGCAAGGTGGGCAACGACGCCTTGTGTTCTCCGCACAAAATTTCCACAGAAATTGTATTTTGGAAGAGCGACTTTACGATCATACGTGTGACATCGACTAAACATTTCCTCTTGTCCAGGTTCGTGATTTTTTTTTTTTTTTTGACTGAAGGTCTAACAGCAACGGCGAGCAACTCAATGGGCTATAAGTAGTCGCCCGTCCCTAATTTAGGGCCACTGGTTGCAGGAAAGTGAGAGAGCCAGTGCCGTAATACAAACACACCATCCATGCATCACCAGGATTCACACCTGGACCCTTCACGAACGAATCATCATAAGCCAGCGCTTAGACCACTGCGACACCGGGGAGGCCAGGTTTGTAATGAGCACCACGACTGCAGCCTTTTTCAGTCGTAAAATGTGAGGCGGAAGTCCACTCATCTCGATCGTGTGCAAATTTTCAACTGCATATTGCACTATTTCACTCTCATCTTCAGTTACAACTGTGTTGGTAAATGTTGTTGGAATGAGATTTGCGTTCCGAATGCTCTTCATTCTATCTAGTCTGAGACATATATACACTGCTGGCCACCCAAAATGCAACACCAAGAAGGACACGGGATAGCAATGCCAGATTTACGGGACACATAACAACAGATACAAAGATGAAACGATTGAGCTTACAGGCCCGTGCAACTTGCGGAACACGCAGACATCAATAGTTCGTGTGGCCCCCATGGCTGGCAATAACGGCCGATACACGCCGCGGCATCGAAAGAAAGAGACTTTGGATGTGGGCTTGGGGTATGTCGGTCCAGGCTACTTCTACACATTGCCACAGTTCATCAGGCATAGCCGCGGGTGCTGCTTGCCGGGCCACTCGGTTGCCGATCAGCGACCAAACGTGTCCGATGGACGACATATCGGGAGAACAGGCGGGCCACGGCAGCAGTGACACCTGGTGGGCCGTGAAGAATTGTTGCACGATGCGTGCCATGTGCAGACGCGCATTGTCCTGTTGAAACGTGGCCGCTGGTAGGTCCTGCAGGTAAGGGCGGACTACAGGCTCGAAAACGTCGGAGATGTAGCGGTAGCTGTTGACTGTACCGGCGATGTGTACCAGAGGGGTGCTGGTGTCATATATACAATTGCGCCCCAAACCATAACGCCAGGCGACGGACCGGTGTGGCGATGCATAAAGCAGGCGTCATACAGTCTCTCGCCGCGGTGCTGCCACACGCGGATCTGCCCATCGTGGTGTTGCAGGCAGAAACGGGATTCGTCGGAGAAGACAATGTCGTGCCATTCCGTAGTCCAGGTGCGGCGTTCAACGGCACACTACCGCCACACTCGCCAGTGGTGTAACGTCAATGGTAATCGGAGCAATGGGTGCCGTGCGACAAGTACCGGCTCCCGCAGTCGACATCGAACAGTACGTGCTGATACAGCTTTTTGCGCAACACACCCTAGTTCCTGCGCTAACGTTCGTGATGTGGCGGTGCGAGCCGTCAATGCCCGCCGCACAACATACCGGTCCTCTCGTTCGGTGGTGTGCCGCGGCTGCGGCAACCGCTCACCTAGGTCCGTCCGTCCCTCCTGCACCCACCGAATCCATACTCGCCTCACTGTGGCTGGATGTCGTCCCACACGGGCGCCGATGTCTCGGTACGATAAACTGCAGTCGCGATAAGCCACTATTCGTTCTCTGTCGAACTCCGAAACATGCTGGAATGACTGCCGTATTCTGCGACGAGGCATCAGGAAGCTTCCCACGCACAGGTCCGGCAGCACAACACACTTCCACTACTCACACTCCGCCTTCTCTGCTCTCCTCTTATAGTGCTTCTCGGTGGCGTGTCGGGCTCACATGATTTGCATATGCCCTGCAATTCTAATCGTTTGCATGTCCTCTCGCGGGCAACGCATGCTGTGAATTTCAGGCCAATTGGATGCTTTCTTCTTGGTGTTGCATTTTGGGTGGCCAGCAGGGTAGTTGCGAACCATTGATCGCTCACGCCTTCCAGTAAGGCTGTTACGTTTTCTTTTTTTATTTTCTGAGAGAGAGACATTCTGTTAAGGGTAAGTATGCAATAAAGTATTTACTTACTTAACACTGTAAAAAAAAAATTTGTAGATTTTACGGTTTTAAACCGTTTTCCAAGGTGCCAACACAAAACCGTAAAATCTACAGTTTTATACCGTGTTGGAGCAAAGCTATAGCTTTGCTCCAAAACCGCATTTAATGAAGAAAACAGCACAGAATTTGGCTGGAGCGAGTCACAGTCCAAATAATCACGAAAACACAAAAATTTGGCTGGAACGAATGTGTTGATTGTGTTGGAGCAAAGCTATAGCTTTGCTCCAACACAATCAACACATTTGGAGCAAAGCTATAGCTTTGCTCCAACACGGCATAAAACTGTAGATTTTACGGTTTTGTGTTGGCACCCTGGAAAACGGTTTAAAAATGTAAAATCTACAGTAATTCTTTTACAGTGTAGGACTTACAATAGAACACCATGCACACACCAAGTGTGACACTGAAGTGATCATAATGATCATATGTAGAGGATTTTAGGAAAGGAGTGTC
Source organism: Macrothele yani (assembly GCA_039090855.1). Taxonomy (NCBI): domain Eukaryota; kingdom Metazoa; phylum Arthropoda; class Arachnida; order Araneae; family Macrothelidae; genus Macrothele; species Macrothele yani. The sequence continues at coordinate 48,153,397 of CM077029.1, forward strand.
TGACCCCAGGTCTTAAACAATCGTTAGAAATAGGAAGCTAGGAGATTTGGGCTAGAGTTCCCGATAGGAAAGTGACACGGAAGCGAAGTAGAAAGGGGAGGAAGACGCCCTTATTTATTACCGGGGAGCCAGTACCCGGGGTCCGACGGCTTAACGTGCCCATCCGATGCCCAGCCCTTATTTAGTGGATCGAGCGTTTGTACCTGCCTGGGATCGAGATTGAGGTCCTTTCCGTGGTAGTTACGAACGTTGCCCATTAGGGCACCCGCGGCCCCGTGACACTGAAGTGAGCGCCTGATGTGGATAAGTACCGCACGCTTCTCCCATAGACTTTAATGGGAACTTTGCCACCCCACATCTCCCAAACCGTTGCCCCAATCACATGCTTCCCTGCAGCTGGCACATCTACAAGGTAAGACCTTTTTTTTGATACCTCAAACATATTTTTGCATTCAGCCGTTCTCGCAAAATAAGTCTTATGTCAAAAAACCTTAGAGAATTAATATGTAGACTGGACGGAACTCATATGAAACAACAAATCTAAACTTTATTAGATTGACAATTTCATTCAACCACTTCAGTAATGACAATAGTCCATGTTCGTGAATTTTTTTTTTTTTTTTTTTGACCGAAGATTTAACGACGGCCGTGAGCAACTCAATGGGCTATAAGCAGTCTCCCGTTCCTAATTTAAGTTCACTGGTTCCAGGGAAGGGAGAGAGCTTGTGCCGTAAGACAAACACAACATCCATGCCTCACCAGGATTCGAACCCGGACCCTTCACGAACGAATGATCATAAGCCAACACGTAGACCACTGGGTCACCGCGGCGGCCAGGTTAGTGATCAGGTTCACGACTGCACCCTTTTTCAATTGCAACATGTGAGGCGGAAGTCCACTCATCCCGATCGTGTGCAAAAATTCAACTGAATAGCGCACTCGTTTACTCTCATCTTCAGTCACAACTGTGCTTGTAAATGTTGTTGGAATGAGTTTTGCGTTGCGAGTACTGATTACCCTGCGGAATAACGGTTAGTTTTCTTTTTTAAAGAATAAACTCATATCAAACAACAAATGCAAACTTTATTCGATTGACAATTCATTCAACCACTTCAGTAAAGAGAATAGTCCAGTTTTGGGATTTTTTTAATGCAGGTTTGGCGACCACCGTAAGCAACTCAAGCGGCTATAAGCGGTCGCCCGTTATATTTTCACTAACAATGGTCAACGGAATGTTTATTTATATCTTTACATAATGGAAAACGTCTTACCCGCTTGAATAAACTGGATCGAATGAATATTTAATTCTATATACACTGGCGTACAAAAATTAAGAACGAGACGGTTTTTCGAATGTAACGTCGTGCAGAAGTGCTCCACATCGACTCAAATCATACCACTAAATCCCCAAGATGTAAGAATATGGGACAAGTGAGCAAAACCGTCAAAACAAGGAATCCAAAGGATACAAAGGCACTTTATTGAAAAGGTAGCTTCGAGCACAACTGGACAAAAGACAGAAACGTCCATATGACAGGCGGCTGCCAAGAAAAATCCAGTCTTTAGTAGGAGATATGATCGCCCCTGACTGCGTTGCAGGATTTACAACATCTGCCCATGCTGAGGACGAGGTTGTCAAGGAGCTGTTGAGATATCGCGGCCCGTTCCTCTTGTAGCGCCAATCGTAGCTGCGGAATCAATGCTGGCGGCTGGTAACGTGCTGCCAAGCGTCTCCCGATAAGGTCTCACACGTGTTCGATTGGATTTAGGTCCGGGGAACTTACGAGCCAATCCATGCGTTGAATATCTTCGTTCTCCAACAGCACTGTACATTCACTGTACGATGAGGTTTAGCGTTGTCGTCCATAAAGAGGAACTCAGGACCCACAGCACCTATAAACAGACGCACGTGAGGCAGGAGAACCTTGGTACAATAGCGGACACCAGGGACTGAACCTCCTTGGAAGATGTGGAGGTCAGTACGGCTACAAAGCATGATACCGCCCCAAACGAGAACTCCACCACCTCCAAACCGGTCCCTTTCGATGTGTTGGAGGTGTGATTGCGTGTTTCCTGCTCTCTCCAGATGTATATACGTCCAGAATCGCTCGTCAGACTAAATCGGCTCTCATCCGTAAAGAGAACTCGACCCCATTGCTGATGTGTCCAGTTCTTGTGTTCCTGGCACCACCGAAACCGCCGTCTCCGATGAGCAGGCTTCAATGGCACACACCGTACTGGTCGTCGTGGAAATAGACAACCTTTGTGCAGCCTCCTGGCCACGGTAAAACGCGATAACGGACGTCCAGTTGTGCGTTGCATGTGCCTTGCGATTTCTCCCGCTGTCTGCCGTCTGTCTCTTCTCGCCTGTATGAAAATATACCGGTCGGCCGCCGCCGTGGTTGCACGTGAATGGCCACTGCTAAACTCTCGGACAGCTGTTCCTGTCGTTTGAAATGCACTCGAAGCTCGTGAAACGATGCTGTGAGCGATCTCGAACTCCTCGGCCACACTAGTCACACTTCGATTTTCTTCCAACTTCCCAATGACGTGACCTCGGGTGAATTTATGCAGATGTCGTCTACTAGATTGCCTGTTGGCCATATCATACGGTGGCAGCAACTCGACGTCGTTCAGACTGATGTACACCGTGCAATAGCTTTCACCGAATTGCTGAGCATACACCGCCCGTGTACTTCATACCCTTCCAACACCCCTCTAAGTCATGCTGCATATATGCGCATGCCCTACAGTACCGGACCCTTGTCTATCACCTGAGTGGTCTTTCGGTCCGTTCTGCCTGCTCGTTCCGCTGTTATGTTAGTTTCTTCTCTTCGTCCTTAATTTTTGCACACCCGTGTTTATGCATCACACAGTCCAACGGCATAACGCAATTGGGTCTTCGAGAGTGTTCGCTGTTCCGATGAGAAGAACTTTGATACCAATGCATGCTATAGTTATTTTTCTTAACGGTTGGCTCAGAAAAGAGACTTCGGACTTTGAACTATCTCAGTCCCTCCATGCTGCCGCCTTCAACAGCGCGTGAGTCAATCGCACGCTTCTCACATAGACTTTACATGGGAAATTTGCTGTCGCTCAAAGCCCGAACCGTTGCCTCAATCTCATTTTTCTCTTCGACAGGCACATCTACACGTTAGGACCTTTATTTTGATTCCTCAACCATATCTTTACGTTTAGCTGTTCTCTCAAAATAGGACTCACAGTAAAACCTTATAAAATTAATATATAGATGCCTGTTGCTGATTTTCCTTCAAGGTCCTCTGATGTGTCACCAATGGAGAATATTGTGCCTTTGGAATGCTGAAAAGAGCGGTTGCTAAAACCGGACTTCAAACAATGATTGGACTCCGGAAAGCAGTGGAAGACGGGTGGAATAAAATACCAGTACGCCAATTTGAAGAAATGTCCTGTTATCTTGGAAATCTAAGTGTTGGTCCATAGTCCAGGGAAAAGACTATCAGATAGAACATTTAAGCAAGAAATAATTTTATTTTGAACATTAATTAGATTGCTGGAAAATCGTTCTAAAGATGTGTGAACATGCTCTGTACTTGTGATCGTGCACATACTCACGCGCTCCTGAGAAAATGTTGTAAAAATACTGTTTAAAATATACAGGGTTTCCGAAAAAGAACTGTGCACTGAAAGTAACACTTACCATACCGAACTGGTTCCTACAGGAGGTAGTGGACCCACCGACAGGCCCATTTCCAAAACTTGGTGGTATGGCTGCCAGCTAAACTGGCAGTAACACTGCGCCAGTTTCCCGAAACTTCGCTATGAACTGACGTACCTCATTACGGTGGGAAACTTCGCTATGAACTGACGTACCTCATTACGGTGGGAAACTTCGCTATGAACTGACGTACCTCATTACGGTGGGAAACTTCGCTATGAACTGACGTACCTCATTACGGTGGGGAACTTCGCTATGAACTGACGTACCTCATTACGAAATTTCTTAGCAAACTGCTTTTGCACTTTGGCTACTGACGTACACTGACGTACCTCATGACGAAATAACTGCCGTACCTCATGACGAAATTTCTTAGCAAACTGGTTTTGCACTTTGGCCGTGTACTTGTCGTCATGGCGAAATACACGACGTTCCGCCAAAAACACTATCTGTTCAACCATCAGCACAACTGTCCTTGTGCCGAGATGTGTGATCAATCGACACGTCTGCCTCCGTTGACTAAGCGCTCGGGAAAGATCTTCTCTCGGACTGATATCTGCGCGCGTCTCGGGTTGGGGAGACATGAAATTTACCAGACGCAGAGCCCTTCCACGTGACGAGTCATTTCTACTGTAATTGCATTCAAAATTTCTTCATTATTACATTACTACAATTCGTACATTGAGTGCGCAGTCACTATTCTGACACCCTGTACCTCATATGTTGTACTAGCGATATGAAACAGACATAGATTCATAGTTCTGTTAAAAAGCAAAGAGATAGAAAAAGAAGGGAAATCTCAAAGCAAAAGCAAACTGTGATTGCAAACGCATGTCGGCCGCAAAATTGCTACTGCAAATTCTTCAGTTTACGCACAGCTTTCGAGACAAAACGCAAAAATCTTATTCATTCGCAGTAATATAAAATCTGTGGAGTTGCAATTTAAAATTAATTTTTAGAAAAATCCCTTCGTGAAACGAGCAAATTTTCCTTGAACTTGACTGAGGAAATGACTTTAATTTGCTGTTTAGAAGAGAAGATGCCGCCACATCTGGCAGTTTTGCTTCTTTGTTTTTAACCAAAAATGTCTAGAGTTTAGCTGGTTCTCTTCTTTGACTATGTTTTTTACGCTTTCCAACCGTAGGTTGAAGAAGCGTATATGCTCCAGCTTTTTCCGTCCGTCTGTCGGCACGATAACTCACGTAAAAATGGTTCGATTTCGATGAAATTTTAGTATGTGGTAGGGGACCGCCAGGGGACGACGAACCCTGTTGAAAATGGGTGAAGTATGGTCAAAGGTCAGGACATGAGAGCGGGATGTATTCCATTGACATTATGCGTCATATTGTGCGTAAAAATGGTTCGATTTCGATGAAATTGTAGTATCTGGTAGGGGACCACCTGGAGAGTAACCCTATTGAAAATGGGACACATGGAGTCAAAGGTCAGGACATAGGATCGGGATCCATTCCATCGCCCTTATCCCACACTATTAAGGTGGCCGTCAAGTAATTTTGCTTCCTATATTTCCAATGGAAAACCTTCTTAACACATTTCCTTCACAATTAGTGTGTTCCCAAGGATAGAAATTTGAACATCGATTAAAATAATTTCCTACTATAACTTGGAATACTTAACGTTTTGTAAAACATAAGCATAATTATATATTAAAAAGACAATAACGTTTCCTTTGGTGGTGTTGAAACCAGAAAAAAGATGGCGCGACCTGTGCTTTGATGACGTCAGTGGACAAATAAATGTTGGATTGCATAATTATGGTTATGGTTTAGAAAATATTAAGTATTCCAAGTTATGAAATCAAGCTATTTTAATGGATGTTCAAATTTTCATCCTTGGGAACGTATTATTTGTGAAGAAAATGTGTATAGAAGTTTTTCCATTGGAATTATAGGAAGCAAAATCGCTTGACGTCCACCTTAAAGTAGCAATTCTTGTATGTATGTACATACATTTTATTTTGAAAACGGCTCTAATAATTTTGATGAAAGTCGTTAACCTACACTTTTCTGGTACTAGAAACCGATTTAGCTTGATCTCGACTTTAGGAGAATTCGTTTAGTGGGTTAAATACCCACCCCGAATTATAACGTTTTTATTGGCTTGGCGTCGTTCCACTAATGTTAACAATGCTTAGAAATCTTATGACATCACAATCTCGCGTTTGAGAATGTTGGCGCGCGGTCACGCCATCTGTCTCATTACGTCACGCGTTGTGTGTGGATCCTATTAAAGTTGTATGACGTCGCACTCTTGCGGCGAGCAGATGGTCGCCATTCCCATCTGCCTCATTACGTCAAGCGTTGTATGCGTATGTCTGTCCGCACGATAACTCGCGTAACAATCGTTCGATTTCGATGAAATTTTAGTATCTGGTAGGGGATCACCTGGGAAGGAACCCTATTTAAAGTGAACGAAATGGAGTCGAAGGTCAGTACATAGGAGCGGGATCCATTCCATTGCTGCTATGCGCCATAACTAACGTAAAAAAGGATCGATTTCGATGAAATTTTAGTATGTGGTAGGGGACCACCTGGAGAAAACCCTATTGAAAATGGGCAAAATGATGTCAAAGGTCAGGACATAGGAGCGGAATTACTTCCATCGCCATTACTTACGTAAAAATGCTTCGATTCGGATAAAATGTTAGTATGTTGCAGGGGCCTGCCTGGGGACGAATTCTGTTGAAAATGGGCTAAATGGGGTCAAAGGTTAGGACACAGGAGCGGGATCTATTCCATAGCCCTTATGCATCATTACTTACGTAAAAATGCTTCGATTGCAACAAAACTTTATCATGTTATTTCGGAGGTATACTGAACCGGTTCTGTTGCATATCATCGAAATGGGATCAAAGGCCAGGGCACAGGACCGAGATTTATTCCACAGCCATTATTCTCATAACTTGAGTGATAACTTGAGTAATGACTTCTGGTATGTTGGAAACCGTATCATAATCAATGCATCGCATGATTTTACTAACTTGTTTTAATGCGAACTGTTTTTGGCAAACTTTAGATTAAAACAAAAACGATTTTCCGGTACCAGGAATTGTTCGTATGCCACAGTATGCCGATAGATTTCGACTAGGACCAGCTTACTTTGACACATCCGCCAAACAGAGAGGATGACCATCCAAACCAATAACGAAGGCCATTGGCTGTATAAAGGTGTGACATCACGGGCAAATCCGGTAGCGCCAGTACGCTATTGGCTGATGGATTGAGTCGCGTTCCTCTATGTTGTTTTCATCGAAGGTATCGCACATTTTTACTTTTGCAAATCGTAAGGACTGAATCATACATAAACTGCTGTTTTTTACACAAAATTTAATATTCATCTTCATAAAGATTTTTCAAAGGCAGTTTTATTCTTTGTCTTAATTTTTTCTCAAAAAACAAGGATGCGTCTTATGTTCCGCTGCGTGTTATCTTCCCAAAAATATTGTAAGTAAATGTCGTATCGATAAGCGCAATTTTAGAGTTCGGTTTTTGGTAAACGTGTTTACATTGGAATTAAAATTTATGGAAGTTGCAAACAGTGATGCAGTGGTTTATGCGATGGCTTCTTCCGAGATTGATGCGGGTTCGAATCCTAGTGAGGCATGGATGCTGTGTTTGTCTTGAGGAATGGATGTTGTGTTTGTCTTGAGGCACTAGCTCTCTACCTTCCCTGGTACCAGTGGCTCTAATTTAGGGACGAGCGACTGCTTATAGCACATTGAGTTGCTCACGATGGTCGTTAAACCCCAAATTATAATAATAAAAAAAATAATAAAAGAATGATGAGATAAATGTTTCTGGAAAAAGTGGAAGAATGGAAGTAAATCGGTTGAAAAAGAAAATTTACTACTCATCGTTCTTGCCTTTATCATTTCCAAATGAAACCAAAAGGAAGAGAATGTTAATATAAAAAGGAATGCGTAAATACTTCATTTGAATTTGATAAGGACGATACTTATTTGAGCAGACATGAAAGCCTTTTTTCAGTTACCGATATTTTCCATTTTATCTCTATAATTTGTTGACAATTTTTGGAGGTGTGTCCCACGGGACAATCATTAAATATGAAATTAATTCCTTCTATATGGGAAGTTTTAGCCTTTCCCCACAAAATATCTAGAGTGACGTCTCAAACATCCGCCAGATTTACTGAAAAGGCTTATACAATATTCAAGTTCGTCTGGACGAGTTTTTTCATTCACGACCGCTTCACGGGATAAAAAAATAGAATTATTGAATTCCTGATATTTTTAAAAGTTAATTGGCAAACACAAAGACGGCCTTACAAAGTTAATTAGAACTTAAGCAGCAACAAAACAATGATGTTCGGGTTTACATCCGCAATTATTTTTGTCTTATGATCTTTCACGAAGAAGAAAAGGAGGGATGGGATTAAAAATGTGGATCGTTTTCTTGTCGTCAAATTCAAAAGGAGAGAAAAAAATGCCCGGCTTAAGAAAAAGTCTTATAACAATGAATAGCTAAAAAGCGTCAAATTAAAATCAATTTCGTTGAGCCATATTCATTGAATTAAAGATTACAAGAATTATCCCAAATATGCGAATTTTAATTGGATAGATTTTTTTTAGCGCTTTCTCCTTTAATCACGGATAGTTTATTTAACGCCCATCTATAAAGCAAATTTTGAATTGTACAGACATTTTCGAAATATTTTGCTTTATTGCTTTCTTTATCAAAATCGTTATCTTCAGATGTTCAGTTTCACAACAGTGCTATTTTTTTAGCATTCTAAATGTGATTTCCCGGAGTGAAGTTGTGCCTGGAGAAAAACTGGATGTAATCCAGTGCTCGAAATGAAACTTTGAAGTGCCGGTATGCGCATATTTAGCTAAAAATCATCCAGAAGAAATAACTTCTGCCAAAAATTTTCCAAAACTGAAAAAATAAAACAAATAAAAAAAGTTTCCGGAAGGAAAAAGCTCCTTTGTTTGAGAATGTTTTTGGCAATTCCGTAGAATGCCATTACACTATAAGTCAAACGATGGCGGTCAATTTCAATTGGTTGATTTGTGGATCCAGTGGCGTTACTTATGTTACACCAAGGACTGGAGTTTGACTTGCTTATAACGAGGAGTCTATACCCCGGAACCAACGGATTAACGAGACGTCCAAACCTCGGCTAATCATTAGTGATTCAGTTGGACTTGAACCCAGAACCTTAAGGTCCCGAGCCGAGAAGTTAAATAGGGACTTTCATGAAGTAGAAAGTTTTTAAATTAGAATCTCCTCAATCATAATGAATATTCAGTCTTAAATTAACAGCAATCTCACCACCCTTATTAAAAAAACGTCCTAAGTGGAAAATGCTTGTACTTTTTGCTGTATATTTGTAATCTGTTTCTCCCAATTCTTCATTACATGAAGAAGCCTTTCAAATTAAATATGTTAAACAAGTTAGTAAAATCATGCATTATGATACGCTTTCCAACATACGAGAAATCATTGCTCAAGTTATTACTCAAGTTATGAGGATAATGGCTGTGGAATAAATCTTGCTCCTGTGCCATGACCTTTTACCCCATTTCGTTTATATTAAACAGAATTGGCTCAGGATACCTCCGGAAAAACATACTAAAGTTTTGTCTCAATAGAAGGATTTTTCGTCAAGTTATGAAGATAATGGCTGTGGAATAAATCCCACTGCTGTGCCTTGAGCTTTGATCCCATTTCGATGATATTTAACAGCACCGGTTCCGTATACCTCCGGAACACCATACTAAAGTTTTGTCTCAATAGAAGCATTTTTAGTCAAGTTATGAGGATAATGGCTGTGGAATAAATCTCGCTCCTGTGCCCTGACCTTTGACCCCATTTCGATGATATTAAACATAATTGGTTCAGTATACCTCCGGAACAACACACCAAAGTTTCGTACCAATCGAAGCAGTTTTACGGGAGTTATGACGCATAAGGGCGATGGAATTGATCCCGCTCTTATATCCTGACCTTTGACCCCAATTCGTTCATTTTCAAAAGCGTTCGTCCCCATGTTGTCTCCTACCACATACTAAAATTTCATCAAAATCGAACCATTTTTACACGAGTTATCGCACAGACAGACAGGCAGACAGACAGACGGACAAAGCAGAAGCATATACGTTTCTTCAACCTACTGTTTTGAAGCGTAAATAATGATACAATATAAATTACAGACATCTTTAGTGCAGTGATCTGGAGATTGGGGAAGATGTGATCACGTGCTATCGACAGGTTCATTTCCATCCTTTGAAGGATTGAACCTCCAACTCAAGTTGTAATGTTCGTGGAATTTAGCGGTGTCGGAACACCGCACTAATAAGTTCTTGATAACTTCACTTTTAAGCTAATCATGAGTCCCTCAAATAACTTCAGAAAAGGTTTCTTACGGTTTGCCTTTATTCAGTTCAATATCTTTTAGCGCTTAGACAAGGTGACGTACGAGAGCTAACATTAACAATAAGAACTGAAATTGACAAGATTAAAGAAATAACGAGATTACATGTGTACGACGACCACATCATGCACAACCTTTTACGGAAACTTAGTTTGTCAATGTCTACTACACTTCTTCAAGACATTCGTCAAACAAAGTACATTTGCTCTATAGATTTCCATCCTATTACCACTGCAATATTAAAAAAAATGTAAACGCTACAATTTTGCCTTTGGAATCAGAACACCAAATATTTTATCTATTATTCAAAATGATAGAGACCCAATTAAAATGGATGAAAGGCATGGTGTATATAACAGTCCAATGAAATCTGTGGACAACAACGAGGATTCAAATATATATATATATGTTCCACAAGACGTAATTTAAAAACCCGCTTGACAGAACACGCATATAACGTTCGAACAGGAGCTATGACTACCGCTTTAGCACTTCTAACGCATAGTGGGACATATTATCCTGTATGGAGTGAAGCTAAAATTATCATCACACCTTCCAACGCGACATCACTCTCATTTACAGAAAGTTTGTGTATCTTTTCTCAAGAACATGTATACTATCTACCAACAAATAATTGGACACCTGTGATAGCAAAGGAAAACGAAGTTTATTCACCTTCAATAGTTGGTGGAGCCTCCACGAGCGGCGATTACAGCTGCGACCCTCCGGGGCATACTCTCAACCAGGCGTTGTACGACGGCTAGCAGTATTTTCTTCCACTCGGCTTGGAGAAGACAGGTCAGTTCCTTTACCGATTTCGGACGGTGGGGACACCCCTTAAGTTGACGCTCCAACTCGTTCCAGAAGTGCTCGATAGGGTTAAGGTCCTTGCTCTGCGCAGGCCAGTCCATTCGATTAACCCCATTGTCACCATACCAAGCCATGGTGAACCTCGCAACATGACAGGTGGCATTGTCAACCTGAAAGTAACATGGATCCACCCCGTAAAACTGCCACAACGTAGGAAGCGCATGGTCATCCTAAATGGTGCAGTAGGTCTCGGCGTTGAGTCTACCAGGATATGCGACCAAGGGTCCCGTGCCATACCAGGAGAAACACCCTATAGCATAATTCAACCGGCGCCGAACTTCACAGTTGGCACAATACATTCCGGCAGACGCCAAACCCAGACCCTGCCATCCTAACGGTAGAGGGTGAACCTTAATTCGTCGCTACAGAGAACCTTTTCCCACTGTTCAACGGTTCACTGTCGACGTTCTTTGCACGACGTTAGCAGAGCAGCGCTATTGAACTTGGTGATCAAAGGCTTGTGGGCGGCAGCACGTCCATGATAACCGAGCAGATGGGGTTTATTACGGATGGTATTCATCGAAAAAACACTCCGGAATTCCTGTTGAAACTGCTCGCGGATGTGGCCTATTGATTTGGTGCGGTTCTTCCAAATTTCTCTGGCCAGCACCCGTCGGTCTCTAACTCTCAGTTTTGTGGGTCTGCCGGGTCGGGACACATTCCGACAGTCACCTCTCATCTTCCACTTGCCAATCACGTAGGCCACTGTAGATGTTTGGTACTTTAACTCGCTGGATATGTCACGTATGTATCGGCCATTTCTGTGATATCCGACTATTACACCTTTCTCGAAATCAGAGAGCTCCGAACTGCGTGGAATCTTGCATGCGACTGGTTGCGTTGTTGTTTCCCACACGATATTTAACGGTGGTGGCCGTGACGTGTATCAGGACCGCAGATATCTTCGATTGCAGGGTGTCCAATTACTTGTTGATAGATTGTGTATTTTGCAATGACTCTATTACACAAGCCTGGAAAATGCTATTTCAGAGGGACCAGAGTTATAATTTACAAGATTACGCCATCACGTAACCACGATACTATATACCTCATTCAGCATGCTATCGATTCTCCTAACGAATTGTACAATGTACAGTCATGTGACTCGACACGTGATTAAGAATGATATGATTGATCTATAGTGATGTTTTATAGCCCGTGCACAGACATTTTTGATATTAAAAAATCTGAAGATGAGCCCAAAGCGGAGCTCGAAAGGTCTGATGTCGTTGTTGTTTTTAACGTCGATCTATTTACGCTTTTTAGTAAAGTTGTTTTTAACTCGTAAGGATTGAGCTTCTATCGAGTTTTTATCGTGTGCAAAACGGTATAACCATTCGATATTGATTAACAATAACACTCGACTAAGAAACACAACACTCGCGTTAAAGAAGAACACGCAGCCTTTAAATAACTCAAACAGCAATTAAACAGTATGGCTTCCACAATTAGCATGAATTACCCCCATCAATCTCTACACACACACACACACACACACACACACACACACACACACCTCTGCTGCTTCTCAAAAGAATTTTTATATCGTTAAGTTCTAATCTCCTGGTTGCGCTGTGGTGATCAGAAAGCGATGGCTACTGATCATTCGTCCGAGATGGATCCGGGTTTGAATCCCGTGAGGCATGGATATTGTGTTCGTCTTACGGCGCTAGCTTTCTCCCTCCCCTGGAACCCTGGAACCAGTGGCCCTGAATTAGGGACGGGCGACTGCTTATAGCCCACTGAGTTGCTCATGGTGGACGTTAAACCTCCAATAAAAAAAAGAGTTCTCATCTCAGACATCCACACGTCATTCGTTCCGAACTCAGGATGTTGCCAACCATACTCTAGCGAGAGAGAAAATATCACGTTTAGTTTGAAAAATGCTAAGGAGAAAGAACTCAAATTTGCATGGAGAAATAAACTAAAAAGGAAAGTTAAATTAGAGTACATGTCACAAAATATACACCACTCAATTTTGCAAGAGCACGATTTCCCCACAGCTATTTCTCAAGAGCACGAAGAACAAAAGGTTTCTATATTTAAGAATGTGCGCTCGTAAATTAGAAACAGAAAAAAATTCATTTCTTCAGTTCCCACTACTAAAATTAATACCGGTATGTAAATTCCTAGTGAAAAAAGTGCCGGTATGCCATACCAGCATATACCGGCCCATTTGGTGCACTGATGTAACCATGTTTATCTATTTCGATGAACTGTGCTGAGCTTGCGAGTAAGTTGCCTTGGGGCTGTGTAACATATATTCAATACAAGAGAAGAATTACAACATTTAAATTGCGAGCTAGTGTGAAATACACTGGCGTCCAAAATTAATGAGGCAAATACAAATTCGAGAATATGTCAAATTTTTAGAGATATGCGTAAGGGAAAGTGCTGGGTTGACGTACACAAAGAACATTGTACTTGCTTCTATTTAGTATGCAAATCACGTCCGTACGTAATCAAGCTGGCCGCCACGTGAATTTGTTGAAAGTGCTTCTGAGCGCGGTGCGACAACTGAAGCTTCAGTTGTACTGTTAGTGGAAGAATGGCCTCGCACGGTCGCTTAGAACCTCTTTATGTTGGAAAACGATCGATAGATCCGAAGCAGAGCAATTGCAAATTGAGGTAGCAAGATGGCTGAATGTTTCAAAGTGTTTTCCAGTCTCTGGAGACAGTTCCAGGAAACCGGAACAATAATTAGTAGACCGAGACAAGGACGCCCCTAAGCCAAAACAAGTCAAGAGGGCAGATGTTTGTTTCGAACAGAACGCCACCATAGAGAGTCTACAGACAGGTAACTCTCGCAGGAGCTCTCTTCTGCTACGGGAACCAAGCAATCGAGGTAAGGAATTGACTGAAGTCTCCACGAGAGAGGTCTACATGGAAAAAGGTGAATGGTCTGTATCCCTCTCTCAGCAAACGCACAGAAGGGCCCGTTTGAACTGGACCCGAAGACTTCACCCCTGAATCCTTCATCAGTGAACCTGCGTTCTCTTCAGTGAGAAGTCGTGATGTAGCCTAAACACAGATTTTCGACGTGTGTACATCTGGAGACAGGCCAGAAACCGAAATCTTTCCTCCAACATTTGTGAAATTTCCCACCATTGTGGTGGAGGACTGCTGGTTTGGGTTGGCATCATGCTGGATGAGCGCATGCAGCTGTACGTATTTTCAGGAGGCACCCTGACTGCTGCAGGTGTTTCCAAAAGGCACTCTGACTGCTGCTCTAGTTTCCAAGAGGCACCCTGACTGCTGCACGTGTTTTCAGAGGCACTCTCGCTGCTGCACGTGTTTCCAGTTGGCACCCTGACTGCTGCACATGTTTCCAGGAGGCACCCTGACTGCAACACACTGCAGGGATAACCTTCTAGAGCCCTATGTATGGTGTTTCATCGAAGCTGTTGTCCCCTAGTTCCTTTATGTGGGCGATAACAAGCGTAGTCGAGAAACACCTGGATAATGCGGATACTCACAGAAAGGGGAAGTCCCCGCGATCTCTAGACCTAAATCCAATAGTTCATATCTGTGATGCACTGGGAAGAGTACACGCAAGGTGGCATCCCCTACCACAACCCTCCTGGCAATCCGACAAGCCATGGTAGAGGAGTGGCACTAGGACTCATTCACAGTCTTGTAAATAGCATGGGGGCTAGTTGTGAGAACCGTAACGCTGTTCAGGGTAATCACATTCCCTTTTGGCCTACCGGAATCCGCCCCACTTGCTGCATCTCTTTTGGACTGCCATGCTGTCATGAGCATACTTCCTCCTCATATAGTGATGCCATTCCTTTTTTTGTTGTGTACTGCTGCATTATCGATATATGTATGTCCATACTAACTGTAATTAATCTATGTCGTGTGGAATTTGAGTTATTCATGGTTTTGTGTTTGCCACATTAATTTTGGACACCAGTGTAACTCAAGCTTAATAATACATAGATGCTGCTTTTCTGTGCTTTCGCAGAATAATGCAAGAAGCAGCTACTGTGAAGCTGTGTGCTGTAAACTGAAGAGGAAACCTGCTCTTCATACCAGAAGATAGGGCATTGAAAATAAAATGGGAATTTTGGAAAAGAAAACAATTGAAAGTGACGTACGCCAGGAAGTTTTGATATAAATTTATATATATAATAGAAATTGATGTACGTCAGGAAGTGTTGATATAGCAATGAGAGCGGTGAAGGTGATAAGTTTCGTAACATTTCTTTCATTCCTCCATGGTGTGGTATTTTCTTTGTCGAGAAGTATACATCTAAAAGACTTCATTGCAAAATGACGTAAGAAGCCGAATAGGAGTTTCTCTTACTAAGCTCTTTACTGCCAGTTTCTCTTACTTATATCTTTCTTAGTTTCAGTGAAGTGTTTTGTACACTACGAGATACACCAGTTTCTTGGGCAAAACGATATTCAACAGATTTAAGAAAAATCACTGGAAGTTACCAAAAGAAAATTCTGTCTCAGAAAATCTTTTTATAGTAAAAGTTGCTGGAGTCATTTTGGATGACGTTCCAAATATTTCGATGCTGATTGCAATTGCAATTTTAGTTTTGATCTGTCGCGTAACGTTCTTTCACAGAATGGCGTAGCCCTCTGGGTAAAATAATAAACTAGTGAATAGTGTAAAATAGTGTACATGCGTAAAACAGTAAGTTATGAAATTGGAAAACCAGAAGGATTTAATTTAAACTATTGAAGGCACAATCAACAGATTTAAAACATTTATACATGTCGTTTGTACTAATTTTAAGGAGTTTGACTCCTTGGAGAAACTATGTCATTTTCCTTCCAAACTAAGATTCTTACACTTTCGTTTGCGTTTCTTCTAGGTTCTTTGTGTGTCCAAAATCCAGCAGTAGTGACTCATCCTCCCTACTCCTACATCAATTTGTCTTGATACCTTAACTGTGTTTCCTTCATATCCTGTGTTATACTATACACCATTTCAACTTTCCCTTTACTCGAAACTTATAGACTTTCTGGTAAGTAATTCATCCAAACGAGCATCCGTGAAACGTATGTTGATGCTCATATTACATCTTAATGACCTGAACTTCACCAATGTGTTGTTCACGATTTGCACCATATCTTACACAACATCTTGTTTACCTTTCATCTTGTCATTCACTCAAAACTCTCAGAATTTCTAGGTAAGCAGTCCAAACGAGCATCCGTGAAATGCACTCCGATGTTTTTATCACATCTTAAGCCGTGAACGTTTCCAACATCTTGTTCGCAACACCTCGTTTATCTCCCATTCTGCTCGTCACTCAACAGTCCCACATATTCCGGTAAGTAGTCCAAATGAACATCCATGAAATGCAATTTGATGCTCATAATGCTTTAAACTCCACCATCTAGTTTATCCTTGCTATTCACTCAAAATTTCTAGATATTCCTGTAGGTAGTCCAAATGTGCATCCATGGAATGTACTTCGATGTGCATAATACCTTGAATTCTAACGTCTTGCCCACTTCACCTTGTTTACCTTTCATCTTGCCCATCACTCAAAACTCCTAAATTTTCGGAATAAATAGTCCAAACGAGCATCCTTCAAAGGTACTTTGATGCTCTTATTACATCCTAATCTTTAACTTCTTCAACATAGTGTCCACATCATCTGATTTACCTTTAACCTTGCTCTTCACTGAAACCTCCCAAATATTTCGGTAAGTATTCCAAATGAACATTTATGAAATGCAATTTGATATTCATAATGATTTGAAATACAACATCTAGTCCACACCATCTTGTTTACCCCTTTTACCTTGCTCTTCATTCCAAATTCCCAGATATTCCTCTAAACAGTCTGAATAAGCATCCATGAAATTAATTTTGAGGCTCATATTACATCTTAAAATGCAATGAACTTCTGCAGTAATATCTTGTTTACTATTTTTTGTAGTTTTGATCATAGAAGTTACCTGAAACCTTTTTATGGTATCGTGGGAAAATATCCAAGTTTTTTTGTTTTGTTTTTTCAATACCAAGTAGTGAGTTTTCGAAATCCTTGTTCTTTATGTCTGGTCAGAAAAATATCCCTTATTTAATCTTGCAATCCAACAATCATGGAAACTTCCTTTTTGTGCAGAAACGTTTTCAACTGATGTCTGTGTTTAATGCAGGACGCAACTTTAAGTGGCAGCTTATAGCCTTATAGAATGGTGGAGAAGAGCTTGAGCGAAAGTTCACCAGTGTACGTCTTCCTTTCTTACCCGAGTGGTACTAGATTCCTGATCAAATATATTACTAAGCAAGTATAAGAGACAATGTTATTTTTTTAATAAACAGTAACTTTGAGAGTCAATATTTTTTGTAGGGCATAGAAAGAATCATACGTACATACATACACTAGCGTGCAAAAATTAAGGACGAGACGGTGTTTCGAATGAAACGTCTTGCAGAAGTGCTCCACAGCGACTCAAATCATACCATAAGATCCCCAAGATATAAGAATATGGGACAATTGAGCAAGACCGTCCAAACAAGGAATCCAAAGGATACAAAGGCTCTTTATTGAAAAGGTATCTTCGAGCAGAACTGGACAGAAGACAGAAACGTTCATGTGACAGGCGGCTGCCAAGAAAAATCCAGTCTTTAGTAGGGGATATGATTACCCCTGACAGCGTTGCAGGATTTACAACGTCTGTCCATGCTGAGAACGAGGTTGTCAAGGAGATAATGAAACATCGCGGCTCATTCATCTTCTAGCGCCAATCGCAGCTGCGGAATCTTTGCTGGTGTCTGCTGACGTGCTGCCAAGCGTCTCCCGAGAAAGTCCCACACGTGTACGATTGGATGTAGGTCCGGGGACCATGCGGGACAATCCATCCGTTGAATATCTTCACTCTCCAACAGCTCTGCGACAGCCACTGTACGATGAGGTGTAGCGTTGTCGTCCATAAAGAGAAACTCAGGACCCACAGCACCTCTAAACAGACGCACGTGAGGCAGGAGAACCTCGGTACACCATTGCGGACACCAGTGAAGTGACTGAACCTCCTTGGAAGATGTGGAGGTCAGTACGGTTACCAAGCATGATACCGCCCCAAACCAGAATTCCGCCATCTCCGAACCGGTCCCTTTCGATTATGTTGTAAGTCTGATTGCGTGTTCCATATCACACAGTGGCAGGAACTTGACGTCGTTCAAACCGATGTACACCGTGCGATAGCTTTCACCGAATTGCTGAGCGTACACCGCCCTTGTGCTTTATATCCTTCCGACCCCCCCTTAAGGCATGCTGCATATATGCGCATGCCCTACCATACCGGACCCTAGTCTATCTGCTGAGTGGTTTTTCGGTCCGTTCTGCATGCTCGTTTTGCTGTTATACTAATTTATCCTTTTCGTCCCTAATTTTTGCACACCGGTGTATATCTAATTTGTTCTCTGAGATACATAGGTTAGCTTCACAAAGAAATGCAAGCTACGAAATAATTTAACTTACTGTTGCCGTATCAATCTTCTCCATTTACAGCGATCTTGACATACAACTCAGGCTTCACTGACGCATACACAAGATATTCTGGTTTTCATATTCTTAATCTTTTTCTCATGCAGACACTCTTGAATCTGACCCTCGAATAACTTCATTGGCCTTCCTCTGCCTTTCCTTCCTGCCACTTAGGCTAAACAGATTTTCTCAGTAAGCAATTCATCACTCATTCTTTCAACATGGCCAAATCACAGAAGCATATTAGTTTTCACCTTGCTAGCAACATTTTGCTTCACATTACAGAACCGCAACATACCTTCATTTCTCACACAATCAGAAAATGTCTTGCCACAGTCCCCCCGTAAGTAACGCATTTCTCTAGCACACAAACTTTCAAAATGTTTTATTCTGAGCGAAAGTTACAGGGAGCGAATGCGGTAGGCGGCATGTGCCTTTACAAAGCCTGAAATCATAATAACAAGAGTCAGATATATACAAAGTGTGCGCAATTTACATGATGCAAGGGGTATATACAATGCAAGTGAAATAGATGAGCGGACTACAATACATAATTACCGTAGTATGTATTCAAGAAGTGCGCTATTTACAGTATGAGAGGTGTTTATATACAGCGAGTGCGCAAGTTACAGTATAAGAGATGTATATATATATATATAATACAGTGCTAGTGAGATAGATGAGCGATGATACAACATAAGTGCAACAGTGCAGGGTGTGATAATGGAAAATATATAGGTGAGACTGAATAAATGTACAATTTAGGCGAAGTATATACAGATGTGTCTGAAGCCATATAGGAACAGGGAACAAACTATGTGCAGCAAGTGAGATAAACATACAATTCAATGAAAATATAAATACAAATGACGCATAACATAATGATGCAATGGACAATGAGTACTATATACCAGATGTGTACAAAAAGTGCGTGACTGAGATACGCATGATGCAGACAGTAAAGAATGAACTAGTAGAATGGCTCCGAAAAGGAGCATACACAGTACCAATGAATGCGTATGTATACATAATGAACAGCGAAATATATACATGATGTGTATGTACAATTTAGATGAGCACTATGACGAACGAATGAGCAGAAGAAATATGACGAATTAAAAACTTTGAATATGCAGGTACAATGTGAGGCACACAGAAGAAATTACTAAAAAGATCACTTATTCAGAAGAGGGGCACCACAAAGTAAGTGTACATGAATACACTACAAACACTGACAGTGAAAAGTTAAACTGGAGGTGGGAAATGAAGAGTGTACAGAAGATCTAAGTCTCACAAGCTAAGGGAGATACTCTCCGGATACCGTGAGCCAGTCCAAGGTTCATCACAAAAATCAAAGCGGGGAAGATCCCGACGTACAGGGTGGAAGTCAAATCAGAAGATGTAGGTCTGCAGAAGGCCCAGAAAGCCAGCGGTGTAAAGGTGACCATACTCTGAGGCACTGCTAGCTCTGCTCAGTAAACGCTAATCGGAGCCTGGAGGTCAACCGGTTGCGGAATTGCGCACAGAGGGTATCTCCTGCTTGAAGGAGCGTAGGCGCATTAGAGGTATGACGGAGTTGAAAATAGAAGCAGTAAATCACATGCTTTGCGAGTACAAAGATGTATGAGCAGGGTTTAGATAAAGACACCGCTGGAGCACAAGAAACCAGCAACGTACTGTACGTAGAAAAAGGCAGCTCTTTGGAACAGAAACACTTGGCAACGGTAAAGGCTAGGTGTAGTAAAGGAAGGATCGCCGGGCAGTACTGGTATATGTGTAGAACATCAGCATGCTCAGAACAGAAGATGCAGGTGGGTGCGGCTGCCAGCGTCATCCGAAATAACGTGACCGGCACTGGCAGGTGGCGGTGAAGGAAGAGCCAGTGAATATTCCGTTCATCTGGTGTCGAGATGGGTGAAGCTGTAGCCGACCACACACTCGGAAGAGCAGCAGGCGGCACCCCTGAAATTAACTGTGGTGCGGGTGGCGATGGATCCTGAAGGAGAAAACGTTAGAGAGTGCGGACTGTGAAACTGGAGATCGGAAGAAACAGCCCACGAACAGGAAGAAAAAAGGAAGGGGAAGAGAAGCAGATGAAACGAAAAAGACGCCAGCCTGTGAAGCGAGAGCAGGAAAAAGAGTAATGATCGAGGAGCGAAGAGAATCGTAGAGTGCAAGAGAGGCAGACGTGCGTGGAAGGAAAGGAGAGAGGTTGGAAAAGGGTTTCCATGTTAGGTCGCAGGAAAGTAAGTCACGGACGGAAATGATCCCAGCGGGGAGCCAGAAAAGGTCAGTGAAATACGGTGCGTTAGGAGGATGGAGGATGGAGGAGTAGAAGAGGGGCTCAGTTAGAAGTTCTGACATGGAAGCGGGTGGGGCACGGAGTACTGGCAAAGAGCGAAGAAATGAAAGCGCCTCCGAATAAACGGGGGGTAGATGAGAGCGGAGGAGAGAAAAGCGATCCATCAACAGAAAAGTTGTGAATTTGAAGCGGGGGTTCCGGGGAGAAATCATCACGTCTCGGAGAAGAGAGGTTGCTGATCTTGGTTCGCAGAGGAGACGCAGAAGGGATAGTATCCGGTATGCTTTGTAGAACTGGCGAACATCCAGGAGCGCAATACCACCATTGGAGATCGGACGACTTAGAGTTGAGACTTGTATCCAATGATGAGCTGACCAGATTATATCAGAGATGATCCGTGTGACTTTAGCAAGATAGTAAGCTGGCACGTGAGCAGCTGCCCACACATGAAGACAAGAAGATAGATGATGTGTACGAGCAAGGTGTGCCCGGGTGACGTAAGAGGCGCTGAACTGAGCTTTTCGCCAGAAGGCAGCCGATCGAGCAAGGCGATTACGAAAAGCAGCCCACGTGTTGTTTCGGGTAGCTATGGGAGCTCCCAGGTGTACACCAAGAAAGTTTTGAGAAGAGGCAGTCCAGGAGGCGCCCCATGGGGAGTCCGTCCTAGACTCCCAGGCACCGCACCACAGGCCGGCATTATTGGTAGTGTAGAGCATTGCTGAGGAGCCACAAGAGTAGAGTGCATATACATGAACGAGGGTATCAAATTGCGACTCCATCCGGACGCAGACAGTCACGTCTTCGGCGTAGGCGGAGTAGGTTATAGATAAGTGCCTAGTGCTTGCCATGGGAGGAGGAAGAGCCACAAGAAATGCACGATGTACTGTGCGTAGGAAAGGCTCGATCGCCAGTGCGAATAATTGCCCAGAAAGTTGACACCCCTGTCGTATTCCACGACGGAAAGAAATAGGTGCAGTCAGAAAAGCGGCTGTATTGACCTGAAAGACGTTGTCGCCATAGAGAGCAAGAATAGTGGTAACGAAGACAGAAGAAAAGCCAAAAGCGTGTAAAGTAGTTGAGAGAAATGAATGGGAGATATTAACAAAAGCTACACGTTGGTCTAAATTTAGTAGGGCAAGAGATTCAGAATTAGTCCGGACAAGATACAGAAGATCACGAAGGAGGTGAAGGTTAGTAGCGATAGAACGACCAAGTACCATGTAGGACTGGTCGGAAGAGAGAAGATACGGAAGAACTTGATTTAGGCAGCGAGAGAGAATCTTTATGAACAATTTGTAATCAAGGTTTATTAGTGAAATCGGACGCCAGTTCCCCAGGTCAAGGAGGTCGCCCTTCTTAGGGAAGAGTACCATGTGAGCAGCAGCGAAGCCCCTCGGAAGGAAGGGAGATAGATGCAAAGGCAGAAGAGTAAGCAGCGAGAAGGAAAGGAAGGAGAAAAGGTAAAAAGATAAGATAAAATGATAGAGGGAGGCCGTCAGGACCAGGGACGGCTCGGGGATTGAGAGAGGAAAGTGCAGTCCTGAGTTCAGATGGAGAGATAGGCTGTAGAAGAGAAGCGGAAAGGTGATAGGGGACTTGAGGAAGAGAAGAAAGTAAAGTTTTAGACGCAGAAGCAGAAGGTGGAGGGATATCACTGTACTTGTTGGAGAAGTAATGACGAACATGGGAGCAAAGCACATCTGGGTCCAAAGCCACGTAACCGTCAGGCTGACGCAGCACACGGAGTCGGTGAGACGAACGGCGCTGATCCTCTAACGAAGACAAGAACTCAAATGAGCAGTCATCGGGAGACAAGTGCTGTAGACGAAGTCGTAAAATGGCCTGCCGGGCTCGAGGTTCCTGAAGAACACGGAGGTCTAATAAATATGCTGGATAGAGAGGGTGAGAGGCTCCAAGCTGGGCGAGAACTTTTCGGATATTGCGTTCTTCCATGGTGTGCAGATTGGCGACTGTGAACGAGTGGCTCTTGAGAAAGTGGAGCAGGTGTGACTTGACATCCAACCAGTAACTTAGTGCACAGGATGCTGTGGACAGTCCAAGGTGATAAGAGTGAAGGAGATTCCGGACGTTAGAACACAAGGCCTGGTCTTCCAGGAGAGAGGTATCTAATGTCCAGGAGTGAAACTCGGAGCGTTGACGGAAAGAAGAGGTGAAGGTGGCCACAACGGCACAATGGTCAGAAGAGTCAGTGGGTAGATGCTGACAGTCCGTAACCACGGGCAGAAGGCGAGCGGCTGCATAGAATCGGTCAAGTCTAGCGGAAGATGACGAGGTGGCAGCAGAGGACCTGCACGTATGGGAGACCGTTGTAGTATAAATTTGACGAAAGACGTCCCGTAGATCAAACTCCGTGATGAGGGAGCGTAATTGCTCCACAGGACGCAAGTGAGTTTCTTTATGAAGTGGAGCACGATAAAGATCAGGGTCAAGCGTGCAATTAAAATCGCCGCCGAGAAACACGTGATCCGACGGCAACGTTGACTGAAGAGCCCAACGGAGCGCCATGAAAAGGAAGATGTGATGTTGAGGTGTGCACGGGACGTAGATGTTGAAAACGACATAACGACGCTCGTCCAGAACAAAGGTGAGGCGTTGTAGCAAGTCACGGCAGAGATGCTGCACTGTCACTGAAGATAGAACTTGACGGAACTGGAGTGCGGATGTCTATGGCCAGACTGCCGATTGTAGAGTGTCGGAAAGCGTTGTGGAACTGATAGTTCCACGTGCGCCATCGATTGAAGGGCGTTGTAGACAGGCAATTCGTCTCTTGGAGCAGAAGAATGTCTTCTGTGAGGTGATGGAGATCCTCACGAGCAAGCGAGTTCGCCAGAGGGGACCCAAACCCCCTACAGTTCAGTGTCGTTGTCTTGAACGGAAATGTCCGACGGCGGTTCAAAGAGCTTGTCAGCGGCTCGCTGGAGCTAAGAGAGACGATCGCAGACTTTCTTGAGACATTCGCTTTCGCCGAACGATGTGGATGGTAAGGCTTGGAGGTGAGATCGTACAACCGCCACTTGCGTCATAGTTGCTGCAAGCTCCGTGAGATAGGATTGGAGAAAATCATGAGACATGGTTTTACTACGAGGACAGATGAGATAGGAGCATAACTCCGCACCAGAAATTGGTGTCTGTGGTAGTGAGGAATCTTCCAGTTGCTGTATGAAATACTCTAGAGTAAGTGGGACTAGCGTGTTGTCGTCAGAGTCGGAGATGAAAATGTTAGAAGCGTCAGATGGGAGTGAACGACTTTCCGAGCGATAACGTCCTCCTCGAAAGGTGGGAGATGTGCGTGTCTTCTTATTGCGACGTCGAGTAGTCCGACGACGCTTCGAGCGTACCCTTTGTTGTTCGGGACAAAAGGCAGGAGGGTCAGGCACTGTGAAAGCATCAGGCGCAGCGACCCCATTATCGGGCTTTGAAGGGTGCTGTGGAGTAGTTGTAGAAAGTAGAGGAGAGTTCAACGGGTCTCCGGTCAAAGGATTATCCTGCTGTGGGCATGTCTGGAGTGTAGAAGCTGAGTTGGAAGTGGAAGGTTGCGACGAGGTCACGCGTTGACCAACGGCTTTATGGATTATAACGAAGTAAATTTCTCCGTCATATTTGTCCACACCGGTGCTTGAACCCGGGTCCCCTCATTCCGGAATAAGTCACTCTACCAATTGAGCTACGCGGACGATCGTTCTGACTGACTGCCATCTGCCTTTATGTCGTGCGCGTCCTGCTGACAGGCACGTCACATCCCACTCCCCCGAAAGAGGGCCGGGGCATGGGCCAATGGTCAGTCATGACCATGAATCGTTGCAGGCAGCCATCCGCTATAGAACGTGCACTTGAGAACTCCCAGTCAATCTAGTGTGAGGAATGCAACGTCACACACATATATTTTTCGAAGCGCTGGAGAAGGGATTCTCAGTTTTTTCCTATCTCGCGGTGTGGAAATAACATCACACCATTGCAAGATTTTGAACGACCTGGTCATCTTGAAAGTTCGGGCGCCATTATAACGAAGTAAATTTCTCCGTCATTTTTGTCCACGCCGGGGCTCAAACCCGGGTCCCCTCATTCCGGAACAAGTCACTCTACCAATTGAGCTACGCGGACGTTCGTTCTGACTGCTATCTGCCTTTATGTTGCGTGCGTACTGCTGGCAGGCACGGCACCTTGATGTCGTGTGCGTACTGCTGGCAGGCATGGCACAGGATACTTTCGGAATAACTCGACTGCCGCTGGTGAGAGGCGCCAGATGAAGATGCCGGGGTCCAGTTGACCGTTGAGTAGGCTGTACTGAATATTTGGAGGCAGTAGCTGCACAATGAGGGCATAGCGCACTAGGGTGACCAGTGCTCTTACATACCGAACAAACGGGTGCTCACAGTGATGTCAGTGCGCCTAATATGAGTGTCACAGGGTACAATGAGTACCGATGGAACACGTAACATGGCTTCCTCCGAGGGAAAGATCACACGTACGTTACGGCGAAATACTAAGAGATAACGGTCCTCAGGGACTCCCGGAAAGGAGGAGTACGTAATGACCGATCCGACAGTACGTCCATAATTCTGAGCGACGGAGAGTAATAGGTCGTCGGATACTTCCGGAGGAACAAGGGCGAAACTGACTGTAGTAGGTGCGTGTGTGAGTGGGGTTGCAAGGAGATGGCGATCGCAGATAAAAATGCCTTCGGTCAGAACTCGAAGAGCGAAGGCAGGAGTCGCAAGATAATCAATTACTTGGCTGGTTCTTCTACCCACGTGAGTAGTAGCCTCTTTTGGAACAATTTGTCGAAGGGCAGCGCTGTACGCCGTCAGCTTTGCGTTAAGGATGCTGCGGAAAAATACACCCAGCCCCATTTTGGGAAAAAAAAGCTGACCTTGAGGGAAAGAAGTCGGAACATCCACGTAGATCTGGTCTGTACTATAAGTCATCTGATAAGGGCACTTTGAAGAAGGGAGCTGGTGAGAAGAAAAAAAAAAGTTGACCCACCTGAGGTGACGGCAGCATACGACACACCTGGCGCGCGTTGTGATGACGCGGAAGTGGCTGGTGGAAGTGTGACATCCATGGCGTCATCAGACGGCACAGGGGAAGGCGCAATGGTTCACCACTCTTCATCAGATGGTAAGGAGATGACTCCATGGACAAGGCAACTTTGTCACGCTGCAGAGAGGAGGAGCTTATCAAAGGAGGCCCTCCATTGGTGGATTGCTGTTGAGCAGCTGTTAGCGATAAAGAGTCACTTCCGGAAGTGAGGATAAGCGCTCCGCTACCCCGGAAGCCGCCATTTGCAATGGCGAAAAGATTACGAGCTTTGGCCAACTCGACCAAAGCAGGAAAGTGAGGAATGCAACACAGAAAGGGTGCCTACTGACCTGGTAAATGGATCGGAAGTAGGATGACACCATCACACACGCCGCACACACAAAATTAGGAGCTATCGACTCGGAAATTATCACAAACGGAACAAAATACGAGCACGAAGTAAACAACGACTGTCGTCCAGCGCACAAAGGACTCCTATATTTCTTCTGTAGTACCCAGGTTTCACTGCCATACATCAGAGTAGGAACAATTACACTTTTTTTTTGGATTGGAGGTTTAACGACCACCGTGAGCAACTCAATGGGCTATAAGCAGTCGCCCGTCCCTAATTTAGGGTCACTGGTTCCAGGGAAGGGAGAGAACCAGTACCGTAAGACAAACACAAAATCCATGCCTGACCGGGATTCGAACCCGGACCCCTTACGGACGAATGATCAGAGGCCAGCGCCTTAGACCACTGCGCCACCGGGGCGGCAAATCACACTTTCATACACAGCCATGCGGGTCTCTCTTGAGAATCCACCATTCCTATGAAGACCTCCCAAAGCGGCCACGACTTTCAATGAGGAATTCACTTGTTTACTAATTTCACCAATCAATTTGTTCTCTCTTTCAAACATGCTTCCTAAATACACAAACTCATTCACCTCGTCAATCACTGTGCCGTTTATATTTATATTACATTATATAATATAAATCTAAACGGCACAGTTCCTCTCTCAAAAACCATAACTTTGGTTTTTCCCTTATTTATACTCAGTTTGAATTTCATACAAACTTCGTACATCTGGGACAACATACTCTGCAACTCACGTTTGTTCTCTGCCAACAGGATAGTGTCATCAGCATACAGAAATCTGCACACACGGATATCACCAAGACATAAACCAGTATTATCTATTTTGGCATAACACATACACGCATCCATAAATATATTAAACAGCCATGGTGACATTACACAACCCGGTCTGACTGCTGCACCAATAGAAACCCATTTTGATAAAACACCATTCTCTCGAACACAAGCTCTACTTCCAGCGTACATGGCTTTTACACTATTAAGTGGATTCCCAGTAACTCCATATTCATTCAATATCTTCCACAAAAGTGTCCTATTTACTAGGTCATAGTTTTCTCTAAATCTATGAAGGTAGCAAAAACTTTATCAACAGCCAGATACTTTTCAATCATCATGCGTAATGCAAAAATTTGGTTAGTGCAGCCTTTGGCAAGCACAAAACCACCCTGAACGCCCTACACTTTCTCTGGTCTACAGTGATGATCTTACCAAACACTTTCCCCAGCACACTCAGTCGGCTAATATCACGACAGTTCTTGCAGTCAGTCTGATCATCTTTTCCCTTATACAAGGGAACGATGATAGCATCCTTCCAATCCCGAGGGACCATTCCTAACTCCCAGCGCAACCGGCAAATTTCAGGTAACCAGTTGTGACGTACCTGCCAGCAGGACGCACACGATATAAAGGCATATAGCAGCGACAACGAAAGTCCGCGTAGCTCACTTGGTAGAGTGACTTATTCCGGAATGAGGGGAACCGGGTTCGAGCCGCGGCGTGGACAAAAATGACGGAGAAATTTACTTAGTTATAATGGCGCCCGAACTTTCAAGATGACCAGGTCGTTCAAAATCTCGCAATGGTGTGATGTCATTTCCACACCGCGAGATAGGAAAAATCAGAGAATCCCTTCTCCAGCGCTTCGAAAAATATATGTGTGTGACGTTGCATTCCAAACACTAGATTCAATGGGAGTTCTTGAGTGCACGTTCTACAGCGGATGGCTGCCTGCAACGATTCATGGTCACGGCTGACCCGTGGGCCATGCCCCGGCCCTCTTTCGGGGGAGGGGAGATGTGACGTACCTGCCAGCAGGACTCACACGATATAAAGGCATATAGCAGCGACAACGAACGTCCGCGTTGCTCAATTGGTAGAGTTACTTATTCCGGAATGAGGGGATCCGAGTACAAGCCCTGGCGTGTACAAAATGACGGATAAATTTACTTCGTTATAATGGCGCCCGAACTTTCTGGATGACCCGGCCGTTCAAAATCTCGCTATGGTGTGATGTTATTTCCACACCGCGAGATGGGAAAAATCTGAGAATCCTTTCTCCAGCGCTTCGAAAAATATATGTGTGTGACGTTGCATTCCCCACACTAGATTGAATGGGAGTTCTCGAGTGCACGTTCTACAGCGTTTGGCTGCCTGCAACGATTCATGGTCACGGCTGACCCTTGGGCTATGCCCCCGGCCCTCTTTCGGGGGAGGGGAGATGTGACGTTCCTGTCAGCAGGACGCACACGACATAAAGGTAGATAGCAATCAGAACGAACGTCCGCGTAGCTCAATTGGTAGAGTAACTTATTCCGGAATGAAGGGACCCATGTTCGAGCCCCGGCGTGGACAAACATTACAGAGAAATTTACTTCGTTATACAGTCAATTACAGAGTCACTACCATATTTCAACATCTCAGCCGTTATGCCATCAACTCCCGGAGCGTTACCATTTTGAAGAGATTTTAGAGCTTTATACACCTCTTCCCTTGAGATCCCTCCTTTGCTTCGATCTTTCACTGTGAAATCATCTGCTACTGCCTCAGAATCCCCTTTGTTTTCTTGATCTGATAATTCACAGAAGTATTCACTCCATTTTTCATTTAACTCATTGGGCTCCCATATCATTTCCCGGATCCTATTCTTCATACAACTTACAACTTTGTTTCCCCTATTTTTCATGTGTATCATGTACTTCCAGAAAATCTTCCTATCTTTTAGCAAAGCTAATTCATGCCTTTCCACCTTCTTCTTCCTATCTTTTGCCTTACTTTGGCAAACCAGCTTAGCAGCTTCACTCTTCTTACAGCGATATTCATCCACAGAAACTCTGCCTTGCAACATCCTCAAATAGGTTTCGGCGACTTAAAAAACCTTCATTTTTTGCTTTTCCCGATGTTTTAAAAAAATTGATTTATGGAAAAGCTGTGCGTCACAGATATATCTGCGCATCATTTTTGAAATATAAGCATATCGAAATTAGACGTAAACAGAAAAAAAGATATCAAATCTTAAAACTATTGTAGATCTGTGAAATCTCTGTACCCGACATAGCGAATAACACGGTTTTGACAAAAGTCACCAGACACCATTCAAAAGCAAATGAACGGATCCTCTGCGTTGTTAAGATGTGCCGTACAGCTCTAAACGCTATAAAAACAAGCCTGCGCAGCTGACCGCGATCATATCGCATTGGGAGGTTGAGTTAAAATGTCGCGGTGGGAGAGAACTGACTTTGAGAAAGGAAAGATTGTTGGGTGTTATATTAGTGGGTTGTCCATAAGAGAAACCGAGAGGCTTTTAAACACACCCAATCAAATGTTTTGGATCTACTGAATAAATGGAAGACACGTGGCGTGCCTGAAGCAACAAAACGTACCGGCAGACCAAAGAAAATCAGTAATAGAGGACACCGAAGCCTCAGGATAGTCATTACAGCTAATCGACGGAGAACTGCACAAGACCTCAGTGTGCAGGTGAATAAAAATGCTGGAACCTCGGAACGTGCACGGACCATTCGTAGAGAACTTCATTCCATGGATTACCGTGGTCGTGCGGCTGCTCATAAACATTTGATCTCCACTCGGAATACTACTCTTCGTTTAGCATAGTGTAAAGAACATTTATCGTGGACCGTAGATTTATGGAAACGTCTCCTTCTGGCTGATGAATCCAGATAAACGATCCATCAGTATGTCGTGTGTGGTATGACGGAGTTTTACTCCTATCTCATCACGCTTGGTAGCCGTACTGACCTCCACATCTTTCAATGAGGTTCAGTCACTGGTGTTCGCTAATTGTACCGAGGTTCTCCTGCCTCACGTGCATCTGTTTAGAGGTGCTGTGGGTCCTGAGTTCCTCTTCATGGATGAAAACGCTACACCTCATCGTACAGTGGCTGTCGCAGAGCTGTTGGAGAGTGAAGATTTTCAACGCATGGATTGGCCCGCAAAGTCCCCGGACCTAAATCCAATCGAACACGTGTGGGACCTTCTCGGGAAACGCTTGGCAGCACGTCACCAGCCGCCAGCAACGATTCCGCAGCTGCGATTGGCGCTGCAAATGAAATGGGCCGCGATGCCTCAACAGCTCCTTGACAACCTCGTCCTCAGCATGGACAGACATTGTAAATCCTGCAATGAAGTCAGAGTTGATAATATCCCCAACTAAAGACTGGATTTTTCTTGGCAGCCGCCTGTCACATGGACGTTTCTGTCTTTTGTCCAGTTGTGCTCGAAACTACCTTTTCAATAAAGTGCCTTTGTATCCCTTGGATTCCTTGTTTGGACGGTTTTCCTCACTTGTCCCATATTCTTACATCTTGGGGATCTTATGGTGTGATTTGAGTCGATGTGCAGCACTTCTGCACGACGTTACATTCAAAAAACCGTCTCGTCCTTAATTTTTGCACGTCAGTGTAGTTTGTTCGAAATGTAATGAGCCTGTCGACATGTCATGTTTAGAAAACTATGTTTTGGAAGACAAAGTTGTACAGAAGATCTGCAAATTGTGTTTTAATGAACTGAATGTTCAGAGGGAAAGAGAAAACTCTAAAGAATGTTTGGAAATTCAAGCTAAGAAGATGAAAATGAAATTAATGTCAGACAAATCTCATTCTGAAGCCTCTGTGGTAATTGCAGTTCGTATCCCAGTATCTGAAGTTGAGAGAAGAAGGGGTGACGCCAGATCTACGTATTTTAGCTGTTATCATGAAAATAACCGAAGAAGGATTTTTTCAATTGGGAACAAGAAACGGCCCTTATAAAACAGCTATATTCCCTATCCCAGTTCAGCGTCTGTGAACAAAAACTAATTCAGATCGAAGAAGTGCCGGATATAGAGAAATCGCTCCGGTCGGTTGCTACAGCTCAAAGTTTAGGTACCGGTCAGGGATTTAAAAAATGTTCATGTAAAACGTAGTGTGTCAACAAAAAAAATGTATTTGTTTTAAAAATAATGTTTTATGTAATTCCAAATGCCATTTTAGTAATCCCTGTTGCAACAAATGATTTTATTGTTTCTTTATATAAATAACATTTTGTATGATGTATAATTCAGTCAAATTGTTAATTTTACACTTTAACTGTATATCATTAGTTATTTTATAGAATACCTAGTTATTTCATAAAATAACTAGTTAAAGTGTGGAATTATTAATTTATTACCCGCTTTAACTAACTTGATCAGTTATTTCATGAAATAACTAGGTATTTTATGAAATAACTGAATTATACACTTTAACGGTAACATATATATTTCTGTAAAGCTTATTTCTGTAAGTATAGATATTTCTGTAAGTATATATATTTCTGTAAGTACAGATATTTCTGTAAAGCCTATTTCTGTAAGTATAGACATTTCTGTAAAGCCTATTTCTGTAAGTATAGATATTTCTGTAAGCCGATTTATATAAGTACAGATATTTCTGTAAGCCGATTTCTGTAAGTATAGATATTTCTGTAAAGCCTATTTCTGTAAGCCGATTTCTATAAGTACAGATATTTCTGTAAGCCGATTTCTGTAAGTATAGATATTTCTGTAAGCCTATTTCTGTAAGTATAGATATTTCTGTAAGCCGATTTCTTAAGAATAGATATTTATGAAACTATATATATTTCTGTAAGCCTATTTCTGTAACTATAAATATTTATGCAAACCTATTTCTGTAAGTATTAGCAATATTAGGCGTTTGAAAGGCTAATATTGCTCACTGTGTAATTAATGATTTTTTGCCAGTGATCCGTATCATAACGTTAATAGAAATATTGAAAGTATCAGAAACACACAATCAGTAATGCTTTAAAGATATAAACCTCCAAGAACATGGCATAAGTACAAATGCATTCCGATTTAAAAGTATTATGAGCTAGAAACAAACAAATATCCAACTATTATTTTACACATACTTCAGTTAGGGTATTTATTTTCTAATATAATTATCACGTCGCTCCAAATCCGTTCAAACAATTGGTTTCCTTTCGCAACAGAATTTTTCGAGACTAGTAGAGAGGCATGAGCTGTTGCGAAATTTTCGGGAAATTTTAAAGGATAGCTCTGCCAAGTGAATCCATGTGTTCTGCTGAGAACTCTTGTTATGCTTTTGTTTTTCCTTTGTTTTAGGTCGTGGGTTGTTTTGCGATGTGAAAGAAAATTAGCGTCGTCCGTCTCGAAAGCTGTCGGCATCGGGGAATGGTGTTTGAGTGATGAATCCCTGCTGAAAGGCGACATTTAGCGAGAAGGCAAGGCGAAAAAGAAAGACCTGATACCGTCTTTTATCTTCGGAAGCCCACATCTCAGCGACGGTTATGTATGGTGGTGCTTTGCAGAAAATTTAACTGTAGGAAAGAAACGGATTGTAATTCGTCCATGTGACACTTCTACGTCATTTATCAACTGTATGTTTACTTTCTTCTTTTTTTCTGGAAGATAAACCTTGTTGTACTTTAACAATTACCTAAAATATCAATGACATGCATCTAAAACGAGCTGTCTTTATTTAAAACTAGCACCAGTCTGTATATCTACAAGAATCATAATGCTTTATTTGGAGGTGAAAAAAACCTCTTCTCTTAGCCCAAAATACGTTTTTCTTCGTCGTTTCGGGGATTAATGACCACCGAGAAATTAAGTGAGCTTCTTTTTAAGTCACCGTCAATAATTTAAGGATACTGGTTCCAGGTAAGGGATAGAGCCAGTGCCGCAAGACAAATAAAACTTCCATGCCACACCTGGATTCTTATTCAGACCAGAGATTTAAAAGGGGTCACGGGTAACTGGTTCTACAATTTCTTTCGGGTCGACCGGGACGGGTTAAGATATTCCTGACCCAATTTTGACCAGGTTTTATTTCCGTTTTATTCTTGAACAGAAAAAGAAATATTTCAAAGAACCCTTCAGAGGTCTTTGAAATAATACTTCAGAGCTGAAGAGTATTATCCAGGAACTTGCTGAGAAGGGTAAAGAAATAGGGAATAAAAATGAACATTCAGAAAGCAAAACTGATGTACAATGCTTTTACTAGAAATGAAGATTTATCAGTTAATGATAAAAAGCTGAAGATAACCAATTCCTACATTTACCTTGGGCAGCAGATATCGACCGAGGGTCACATTGATGAAGAAATTAATTCGGGAGTAAAACTTGGTTGGAGAGCTTTTGGAAGAAACTGTACAATTTGTAAGAGCAATATGCTATTATATCTTAACAAAAAGTGTGTAATCAATGAATCTTTACAGTTTTCACGTACGGAGCAGAGACGTAGAACTTAACAAAACAAAGCCATACAAAGACTGCAGACAAGAGTAAGAGGTATGGAGAGATGCATGCTTGGTGAAACCAAGAAAGGTAAATTGGGAAACTCGTGGATAAGGAAAGAAACAAAGAGTGGAAGACATGACGATCAGAGTAAAATCCCTGAAATGGCAAAAGGCTGGACATATAGCCAAGAGAACGGACCACCGATGAACAATTGAAACTTTAGACTGGATTCCAAGGGGCAAGAAAAGACCCAAGAGAAGATCACGTGGGAGATTGGTGGATGGAGAAAACTGGTCCAAAGCACTCAGTTGTGGCAGAAACTTCTGGAGACTTTCATCCAGCAGTGAATTGGTAATGATTGACGATGATGATGGTGATGATGATGATGTATTAAATTTTACCTCAGCACACATCCACAATCACCAAATCATGGTTAGAGGAATATTCCACGGATTATTGGCATATTTTCACTGTATTCCATGTAACCATTTCCTTCAGAAAACTTGTTTTCATCGTCCTGGAGCGCGGGTTCCTGCTTTCCGGTCGAGCATGCTAGTCATTATACTACCCAGGACAAGGAAATTCCAAGCAACTAAATAATCCAAAATTTTCAAACAGCAAATAATCGGGAACATTCCTGTAGCCATGATTTGGTGATTGTGGATGTGTGCGGAGCCATAACCAGCATTAAATGCAAACCCTGTATAAATGAAGAATTATTTCTTCGCAGAATTTCTTTTCTGAAATATATGCTATATTCGAGTATATAGCTCAAAATTTATTTAGATTTGTCCGGGTCGGACCCAATTATATGCCGGCTGGGTCCGGGTCCGGAAGTTTCCACCCGTTTCCAACTCTGATCCAGATCCGTGATGGATACGGATCCCTGTACGGCATGGATGTTTATTTTATTCGTATCAAGGACCCTGAATCCAAACTTAGGGTATTTTAAAGTCAGTAATCAGTAGTATTTATACAAGTATATTGTCCGATTATACATTATATATTTTGTTTGACGTTGTAGTGTTTTCATTACTTGTAAGGTGTACTTTAATTTAACCTTCCTTTTGAGTTCCTGTATTCTTATGTAAATTCGGTTGTTTTTAATTATACGTATACTTTCTAAACTTAACGCCACAAAGTTTCTTCCGATGAATTTGAAGTTCGTAATCTTGACAGTGGTCTACGTACATAAAGACTTCTGAGATAAGAGCTCTGGGTGCAATGTTAGTTGAGCGATTCATGTACGTGAAATGTTAGAAGAGCGAATCATGTCTATGCAATGCTAATAAGAGCAGATAAGAAGCGATTCTTGTAAAACTAGTTTTTATTGAATGAACAATTTTTTATTCAAAGAGTGATAAGATATTGGGAAACATCGTTGATTGAAGTTTATCCAGCGTATTATGAAAGACTTGTTGATTATAGACCTTGAACGTGCTTGATTGACAATTAAGTGATTTGGATATTTGTAAGTAGACTTTGTTTCCTTGAACGCTGGCAATGTTATTGAAAGTGAATGCTATAAAAGTAATTACAACTTTCAGCTACAACCGACTGAGAAGTAATCCAGATTCAGAGTAAAGAGAATGCTTTAAGTTTGAAAATTGCATTGAATTAAACGTAAAATCAATAAAAAAAACAGATTATAACTTTTATTTTATAAAACGTAACTAAAAAAGACATACAGAAACTGTAGACAACTCAAAGAGGCATAGAGAGATGCATGTTTGGTGTAACCACGAAAGACAAGAAGTGGAACTCGTGGATAAGGAAAATGACAAGAGTGGACGATATCATGATCAGAGTGAAATCACTGAAATGGCAAATGTCTGAAGAATGGACCACCGATGAATGGACCACCGATGCACAAATGAAATTTTAGACTAGATTCCGGGGGACAGAAAAAGACCCAAAAGAAGACCAAATGGGAGCATGCCGGAATTACATGGAGGAGACAAGCTCAAGACACAGAGTTGTAAAAGAAACTTGAGGAGACCTTCCTCCAGCAGTGGACTGATAATGGTTGACAATGATGATGATGATTTTATATACCTGAACGTTATTTTTAAAATAGTAGAACACGCATATGATGAGCTATTTAGAGAGATTGTTTTTAGACTGAACGCTTAACGACCAACGGAAGTAACTCAATCGGCGATAAGCAGTCGCCCTTCCCTAATTTAGGGCCACTAGTTCCAGGGCAAGGAGAGACCCAGCTCCGTAAGACAAACACAACAGCCATACTTAACGGAGATTCGAACTCGGACCCAACTCGGGACGAATGGCCATAAGCCAGCGCTTAGACCACTGCTCCGGGCCGCATTTAGAGAAATCTCCGATTTAACGAACAGAAGAGGAACTTTTATTTGATATAATGTTGATTCGAAGCTAATCTGACCGTTTTTAACGAACAAAATTCACTGAAGTCCCTGAATTTAAACAGGAAAGAAATTGCTAATATCACTTATACCAAGCAAGCAAAAATATTTAATGAAATTCCGTATTTAAGGAGGCCGAGAAAATCTGCTTCTCCCGGAATAGAAATGGTGGCATATAAGAAGAAATCGCAACAGCGCAAGGGAGACTTGATGTGTTAGTGGAAGAATGTTGATTGAAAAGAAATGTGGAGGGAGTACAACAAATGCTCAACAAGCGAGTTGTGCAAGAGAATCCGCCACCCACTCAAAGGACTTGTGTGTACGTAATCAGCACAGTTGAAATTAGGCTACCTTCTCCGAGGCAAGAAGAGGGTGGCTGAGGATCACGCACATGAAAGTGGATTTGGTAGGCGGATATAGGAGTAATGAAATGTGCATGTCGCGGAAGGGGGGAAAGGAAGTAACATTTCCTGTGATTGTGTCCATTGCCCCTTTCACCCTCCAAGTGCGCGTTGCATCGGGAAGATCGGTACTGCTTTTGCTTCATGTGTGTTGTGTAGTTAAAAAGTAGTTAGTCTCGGGTGGTCGACAAATTGAATACGCTTGAAATATTTAATTCATTAACTATAGTATTAATGTAGTTAATTAATGAAATCTATGAAATATATCCAGTTGATATGGATACATAATATCAACGTATATGCATATTATCGCGTATGTAGGTATATTCCTACGTTACGGGAATTTTCACGAAGAGACGGACTTAACGAGCGCCTAAATTTAACGAGGGTCTTAGGCGGACCCGAGCTCCAGCTTATAAGCGTGTCGTAATGTAGTTAAATTATTTCATAAATAGTTAGGGCCCGTATCTAACTCGTTAATGAATGAAAAAATGAATGCCTTTAATTTATTCGTTAAACATACACTATATTGACAAAAATCACCTGACACCTAGAAGAGAAACACTACATAGCATTTATTGACATACATTAGTACGGTGTCGCTACCCCTATAGCCTTAATGCATGCACTGACACTTCGAGACATGCTTTCGACAACGTTTAGAAACACAGCGATAGGTATGCGCTTCCATTTAATACATAATACTGCCGCTAACTGTTGCTTAGTAGTAGGCCTTGGTTCCAAACTTCTTATGCGGAGCTCTAATTCATCCCATAGGTGCTCTATGGGATTAAGATCAAGGTTCTGTGTTGGCCAGTCCACACATTATACGGAATTATCGCGAAACCACGCAGTAAAGGTCCTTGCTTTATGGCTCGGTGCATTATCCTGCTGGCACCAACAAGACTCGGTTCCATAATATTGATACAGATATGGTAGGCCATAATTGTCCAGAATATCGAGGTAGACTTGCTGGTTAACAAGTTTGTCCACGATAACTAATGGGCCGAGACCATAAAATGAAAAACACCCCCACACGAGTACACTACCAGCTCCAAACTTGACCATAGGAACAGTGTACTGTTCCTATGGTCAAGTTTGATCCATCTGTCTGATGGCTGTGTGTGGGTAGCGTTCACCCGGCTGCGGCCATACTCACACACGGCCATCAGACTGATGGATCGTGTATTTGGATTATTCTGTCCATAGGACCCGTTTCCATTTATCTTCTATCACGATAAATGTTCTTTTGATGGCTGTGGGTGGGTAGCGTTCGCCCGGCTGCCGCCATACCCACACACGGCCATCAGACTGATGGATCGTGTATTTGGATTCTTCTGTCCATAGGACCCGTTTCCATTGATCTTTTATCACGATAAATGTTATTTCGATGGCTATGTGTGGGTAGCGTTCGTCCGGCTGCCGCCATACCCACACACGGCCATCAGACTGATGGATCGTGTATTTGGATTCTTCTGTCCATAGGACCCGTTTCCATTGATCTTCTATCACGATAAATGTTCTTTTGATGGCTATGTGTGGGTAGCGTTCGCCCGGCTGCCGCCATACCCACACACGGCCATCCCATCAGACTGATGGATCTTGTATCTGGATTCTTCTGTCCAAAGGACCCGTTTCCATTGAACCACGATATATGTTCTTTACACCATGCTAAACGACGAGTAACATTCCGAATGGAGATGAAAGGCTTATGAGCAGCCGCACGACCACGGTAACCCTTGAAATAAAGTTCTCTCTAATAATACGTGTACTTACTGAGGTTCCAGCATTTTCACTGACCTGTACGCTGAGGTTTCGTGCAGTACTCCGTCGATTAGCTGTAGCGACTCTCTTGAGGCGTTGACGTCCACTATCACTGATTTTCTTTTGTCTGCCGGTACGTTTAGCTGCTTTAGGCACGCCATGTGTCTTCCACTTATTCAGTACATTCAAAACAGTTGCCTTGGGTATGTTTCAACGCTTCCCGGTTTCTTTTGTGGACAACCCACTAATATAACACCCAACAATCTTTCCTTTCTCAAAGTCAGTTCTCTCCGG
This sequence comes from Macrothele yani, assembly GCA_039090855.1. Taxonomy (NCBI): domain Eukaryota; kingdom Metazoa; phylum Arthropoda; class Arachnida; order Araneae; family Macrothelidae; genus Macrothele; species Macrothele yani. The sequence goes on from CM077029.1 coordinate 48,191,654, forward strand.
CTGCGACATTTTCACTCAACCTCGCAGTACGATATGATCGCGGCTGGCTTGTTTTTATACCATTTGCAGCTGTACCGCGCATCCTGACAATGCAGCGGATCCGTTCATTTGCTTCTGAAGGGGTGTCCGGTGACATTTTTTTCAATATAGTGTATATCTCACTAGAAATAAATGCGCGAAGAAAAAACGGTCAGTACTTACATTAAGAGCTACTTCTTTATTTTCCAAGCACAGGAAATTTCAGTTCATCAGCACGCTGTAATCGTCAAGTAGAAATTTATCCGCTGACGCACTTGTATCAAAATAGAAATTTTGCTATTCGTCTGTTCTTATAGATATACAACAAAATTCCATCTCTATTGCTATTCTAAGTATGACGCCAATGTATCCATCGTATTCACACCTTTTCATTCAATGTAGTCCAGTTGTTTTCTCCTCATGCTCTGTCAGCGTTTCGAAGATGTACAATCTGTTGCGGGAAGTAATGGGCCGTTCAGTAAGAAAATATTTAACCTAAATAATATTTTAGATTTTCTAAAGTAACGAAATGTGGAAAATAAAACAAATACGGAAAGAAGGTTATATTTGAATCATATAGCGCAACGTTTGCACCTTATATTTCACCAAATGAAAATTTTATGTTTCAAAGGAAAATTACGAATGACTCAAACCCGAAAGATTCGCTATGAGCTTGTTACGGTTAAAAGCATTATCCTGATTTGAAATTTTCAAAGATAAATTTCGAGCAAAATAACAGCGAACATTAAAGACTTCTGGAGAGAGAATGTTTATTGCGAAAACAAAGAAATGCATGCATATAATTCCTTTTCATGGAAAGAATTTCGTCGGAGTTTTAGAAGCGCCGATATGATTCGAGATGCGAATAAATAGTTTTTCTGTCTTGCAAAGTACTTGCAGTGAAACTGCCTTTGCGCTATGTAACGCATAAACTGTGCTTTAAAGTTTTGCACTGTGTGGACCCAAAGGTAAATTCTTACATGGCATCCCCCTTGAGAGTAGGCTGAATTAAATTTTTAATCTATGCAACATCTACGAAAGTGAGTAAATTATCATCCGCAATGCAGTTCTAGTTCTGTTTTGTAGGTTGCAGCTCTCTAATACAAATACACAGAAAGTTTTAGAAGGTTTTCCCGAAGCAATGTTTTCTGATGTCAGAAATGTGCAACTGCGGTTTTGAGGAGAGTGATTATTGGAGGACTTACAAGAAAAGTCCTTTTAAATCGATAAATGCACACGCACCCAGATAGATGGATAGATAAAACATTTCCTATTCTTCCGCGTGTAGAATTTTGGCGTTAGAAGGTAACTGTACGCATTTTATTATACACAGCCAATGTGGGGACGCACCTCTCATCCTCACAACAACAGCAACACGTCGTGGCATGTACTTCATCATGTGATGGAAGCGTTCGGATTGTATTGAGTCCCATGATTCCAAGACATTCGTAGGTATACTGTAGATACACTGGCGTGCAAAAAGTAAGGATGAGATGGTTTTTCGAATGTAACGTCGTGTAGAAGTGCTCTACAACGACTCAAATCATACCACAAGATCCCCAAGATGTAAGAATATGGGACAAGTGAGCAAAACCGTCCAAACAAGGAATCCAAATGATACAAAGGCACTTTTATTGAAAAGGTAGCTTCGAGCACTACTGGACAGAAGACATAAAAGTCCATGTGACAGGCGGCTGCCAAGAAGAATTCAGTCTTTAGTAGAGGATATGATCACCCGTGACTGCGTTGCAGGATTTACAACGTATGTCCATGCTGAGGACGAGAATGTCAAGGAGCTGTTGAGGCATCGCGGCCCATTCCTCTTGTAGCGCCAATCGCAGCTGCGGAATCGTTGCTGGCGGCTGGTGACGTGCTGCCAAGCGTCTCACGAGAAGATCCCACACGTGTTCCATTGGAGTTGAGTCCGGTGACCTTGCGGGCCAATCCATGCATTGAATTTCTTCACTCTGCGACAGCCACTGTACGATGAGGTGTAGCGTTGTCGTCCATGAAGAGGAACTCTGGACCCACAGCACCTCTAAAGAGACGCACGTGAGGCAGGAGAACCTCGGTAAAATAGCGGACACCAGTGGCTGAACCTCCTTGCAAGATGTGGGGGTCAGTACGGCTACCAAGCATGATACCTCCCCAAACGAGAACTCCACAACCTCCAAACTGGCCTCTTTCGATGATGTTAGAGGTGTGATTGCGTGTTCCCTGTTCTCTTAAGATGTGTATACGTCCAGAATCGCTCGTCAGTAAATCGGCTCATCCGTAAAGAGAACTCGACGCCATTGCTGATGTGTCCAGTTTTTGTGATATTTGCACCACAGAAACCGCCGTCTCCGATGAGCAGGCGTTAATGGCACACACCGTACTGGTCGCCGTGCAAATAGACCACCTTTGTACCGCCTCCTGGCCACGGTAAAACGCGATAACGGACGTTCAGTTGTCTGTTGCATGTGCCCTGCGATTTCTTCCGCTGTCTGCCGTCTGTCTCTTCTCGCCTGTAGGACAATATACCCGTCGTCCGCCGCCGCGGTTGCTCGTGGACGACCACTGCTAAATACTCAGACAGCTGTTACTGTCGTTTGAAATGCTCTCCAAGCTCGTGAAACGATGCTGTGAGCGATCCCGAACTCCTCGGCCACACTAGTCACACTTCAACCTTCTTCCAACTTCCCAATGACCCGACCTCCGTTAAAGTCATCCAGATATTATCTACTGGATGCCTGTTGGCCATGTCAAACGGTGGCAGCAACTCGACGTCGTTCAAACCGATGTACACCGTGCAATAGCTTACAAAGAATTGCTGAGCGTACACCGCCCGTGTGCTTTATACCCTTCCGACACTCCCCGCCTACGCCATGTTGCATATATGCGCATGCCCTACCATACCGGACCCTGGTCTATCTTCTGAGTGGTCTTTTGGTCTGTTCTGTGTGCTCGTTCCGCTGTTATGCTAATTTATCCTCTTCGTCCTTAATTTTATTTTTGCACACCAGTTTATAAATATTGTAGTGGCTTGTTTCTGGCTCAGATGCATCGCTCTACTTCCTCCCATAGATGTTCAGTTTGGTTCAAATCCGAAGAGTAGAGGGTCATTCGAGAGTTGTGAGCTTACTGGAATATTCCTCTAAACAGCCTTTATTAAACGCATCAAATGAAACGAGGAGTTGTTGAAAGAAGACATCGTGGTGTAGGAAATGAATCAAATGAATCAAATGAAACGAGGAGTTGGTAATTTTTCCGATAAATAGAATGGTCTCCAATATTACTTACCTTGAATCGAGATTTGGAGTCCATAACCTTGCCTGGTCTATGCTATACCTGCACCTTCGTTCCGGCTTTTCGCAGTTGAAACATATATTTGTCTGACGCAGCTATCCATTTCTAGTCTTCCAGAGGCAAGTGGCAATGCTCTTTCGCTCACTGCTGCTTTACAGCCCTCCGACGTGCTTTTAGTAAGGGCACTTGATGTGGGTGTGACTGCCACAGCACAAGAGTGCAATCCTACTCCAGCGGTCTTTCCACGAACCTTTGGAGTGCTTGTATTTGAATTTGGCATCCATAATCGACTTAATTCTTTCCCCTGTTGCTCTCTATTGCTACCTATGTTATGATACGGGATAAGTGAATCACACCTCGAAGATCAACGGACCGTTTATTGTTATATTTTCCCCAGAGGCTGCCAGTTCTGCCGATTTTGATATGGTACCCGTTGTAGAGCATACCCATTAGCGACTGTGATGATGGGTAATCACGCCTACCCAAGCGATTTCGTTCGTGAGAAGATGGTATTCTCCCTCTCCGTGATTGAATAACGTTCCGAATTACTCGCGCACCTGTCACAAGTGCGTACTTGCGACGCGCTCACGAACGAAATCGCTTGGGTAGGCGTGTATACCCATTATCACAGTCGCTAATGGGTATGCTCTACAACGGCGGGTAGGCATCGGACTCTTTTTTATAGTGTTGTATATAAATTTTATGCACGAGGGAAGATCGAAAAGTAACGCACATCAATTTTTTTCTCTTTGGAGGTTGTAGTACGGCAGACAACGAGTTTGAATATCACGCTAGAGACCGATTTGGCTGGATCAGGTGTCGCCGTTTTGGAAGACAGTGTGAACGACGTGACGTCTACGAATGAAGAGGATTGCGGTGCAGTCTGAGTTTTGTGGGCTAAAAGTAAAACTCCGATGGAAATTCACAAAGAAATGGTGGAAGTGTATGGTGGTGATTGTCTGATCTCACGCAACATGTCCAGATGGTGAAGTTTCTTTGCAGAGGTCCGTGGTAATCTTACAGATTCGCCATGTTCCCATCGACCTGTAACCGCGTCATCAACTGCCACTGTGAGAGGCTTGAACAGGCAATTCTGAGTGACCGGCGGAACCATCTGCCCACATTGGCACAAAAGTTCAACATTTCGTACGGTACAGCGAATGATGTTGTACATGACAATTTGCAAATTTCGCAAGGTGAGGGCGCTATGGGTGCCCAAGAAATTGACAGACGATCAGAAGGGGCAGATAATAATGTCATCCTTGGACAACTTGATGAGTTACGCAGAAAAAAGGACATGAATTTCTGGCAGGTGTATTGACGGGCGATGAGTCCTGGGTAAACCACTAGATTCCCGAAACAAAGAAGGCCAGTGTGGTGTAGAAACATTCCGACTCCCCGCCACCCAAAAAAATTTACAGTAACCCAATCACACAAAAAGTCCTTATGGCGGGTTCTGGGACATGCATGACGTTCTCCTGGTGGAATAGTATCCAACGGGGACCACCGTAAATGCCAAAACCTACGCTAACGCACTGACAAAGCTGTGTCGTGTCCTTCGTGAAGAAAGTTCTAACAGAGACGCTGAAAATGTCAAATTGCTTCACGACAATGCTCGCCCTCAGGTTGCACAACACGTTCGTGACAAAAATGCGCAATTCGGCTGGGAGGTGCCCCAGTACCCCCCGTATAGTTCGGACCTTGCTCCTTCGGAGCAGGCTGACCTGTTTGGTCCCTTGAAAAGATTCTTGGCCAGCCAAAGCCTCTACTCTACTGACGAAATCAAATCGGTTGTCCCTACGTGGCTATACACCCAAAAAATGGACTTTTATGAACAAGGTATAGTAAAACTGGTACCACACTAGGATAAATCTTTCGATCGTCTCGGTTCTTATGTTGAAAAATAGCTAAGAAATTTGGTTTCACTGTGTGTATGTTTTGTTTTGCAAATCTATTAAACTGTTGCCAAAAAATAGTGTGCCTAACTTTTATATCCACTCTTGTATAAAAAATTGAACAAGTTCTGGATTAGATAAGTGTTTATTTCTCCTTCCTCTAGGTGTTCGCTCGTACAGTGATCGTTTTCTCATTTCCCATTTCCTAGCACTAGATCCTCAGGGTGCAAGTGGTATTTGTCGTGTCATGGCTTAAATTAGAGTGACTGTTTGTTGTTAATCGTCTTACTCTCAGTTGACGTCGCTCATAAATTTCATGCCAGACCTTGAGGGATTTTTGAGGTCATTTGGTGCCATCCCACATTTTTGTGGCATTAGTTGGAAGATTTCTACCTACAGATGTTTTTCGAGAATACCTTTGACGAACCGCTACCTTATCTGATCACCTCTATGCAGCATGCACTGTCTGAACAACAGTGTCCGGACACTTGCCTATCCAGAATGTCGCTCTAATAGGAAATGAATTGATATATACACTATATTGAAAACAGTCACTGGACACCTAGAAGAGAAACGCAACATAGCATTTATTCACATACATTAATATGGTGCCAGTGCACCTTTGGCCTTAATTCATGCACTTACCCTTCGATACATGCTTTCGACAAAGTTTTGGAACACAGCGAGAAGTATGCATTTCCATTGAGTACAAAATGATGCCGCTGACTGTTGCTTAGCAGTAGGCCTTGGTTCCAAATTTCTTATGCGGCGCTCTAATTCATCCCATATGTGCTCTATGGGATTAAGATCAGGACCGTGTGCAGGCCAGTCCACATACGATACAGAATTATCGTCAAACCACGCCGTAACAGTCCTTGCTTTATGTCTCGGTGCATTATCCTGCTGGTACCAACAAACAAGGCTCGGTTCCATAGTATTACTACAGATTTGGTAGGGCATAATTTTCCAGAATATTGTGGAAGGCGTGCTGGTTAACAGGTGTGTCAACGATAACCAATGGGCCGGGATCATACCACGAAAAACACCCCACACGAGTACACTGGCAACTCCAAACTTGACCGTAGGAACAGTACACTGCGGTAAATCGTATTCCCCAGGCTGCCCCCATACCCAGAACACGGCCATCAGACTGATGGATCGTGTATCTGGATTCATCAGTACATAGGACCCGTTTTCATTAATCTACGGTCCATGATAAATGTTCTTTACACCATTCTAAATGACGAGTAGCATTCCGAGTGGTGATGAAAGGCTTATAGCACTCAACAATGTTGCCGGTAGGTATCCGTGTTTTTCGAAAATTTCCATTTTTAAAACTGCCCTTTGATATTTACTTCTGTATTTTCACAGATTTTCCTCAGAAATTCCGAAATTAGGCCAAATTGACAACTCTACAAATAATCCTTCCGCTGGAGTCAGGCTCGAACTCTCTTCCTTTCAACAGGCAACACACGCCTTTAACCCTTTAACGCCCATTACCCTAAAATCTGGTATCACTCTAAATACCATAACGCCCGAAACTGTCTTTTGTACCACTTCTTTGTTTAGAAACAACAATGGTAATTGACGGTAACTCCGGCTTATCCCTCATAGGTCATGCAAATTTAAAGAACAGGTAAGGTTAGGAAATCTGACTCACTTTAGAGAGGCATTTCAGGTGGCTATGGTGTTTTTATATACGGGCGTTTTGGGCGCTATGGTCGTTAAAGGGTTAACTGGGCCACAAACGCTCGAAAATCTGAATTACGTACACAGTAGAACAAACTGAGCGACGATGAATTTTTTTTTCTTTTCAACTTGATTTTTTTAAAACTGATAATGACTTTCAGTTGTCTTTAAAAAAGGTGCAATGCCTTTTTTTATAGTATTATTTCACAAAAAAAAAAAAAAAATAAACCCTCCTAAATATAAAATTTACTCTTCACAACTACAACAGTTGTCCTAAGATTGATACATAGGCATCGTACAATTATCTGTACAACAAGTTAACTACCCGGTTTCTTGCAATAACACAATAAATAATAAATACCTGGTGCGCAAAATAGGGAAGAGTGGAAGAAATATCCTGTGCTACAACAAATAAGGTTCATGCAATATGCTATTCACAGTATCTAATTTCGGTACGGAACTTCGAAATTCGACAGACGATTAAAATTTAAAAGTTAATCGAACCTCAAGCATTCTCAGTAATCGTTCCTATTACAGGTCATTTCTTGTCATACGTATACGGAGAAAGAGAAAACGGTGCTTTACCGTTAATATAAGAAAGGAATTGCAGAAAGGTTTCTGAAAATTCAGAATTTTCCGTTAACACATCTCTAAAACGGTAATTTACCGTCAATATAAGAAAGGAAGGAACTATGGAAAGCTTTTTGAAAATTAAGAATGTTCCTGTGGTACGCCAAATTCGTGAAATCCAGGTTTCTTTCTGTCATTTAACGGAAAAAGTTGTATCAGAAATATGCTTCATTAATTCACGAACGAAATGACGAAAGTTTGCTCGAATATTTCAGAACATTTTTTACAGTGTAGTTGTGCGACAGGGAACCATTTCCCTTAAAGGCGTACCAGATCGTGGTTGCCGTACCCAGCAAAAACAGTCTTGCTGGCCCAGCACTATGTTGCTGCTGCCGAACCGTCAATAAAATGACCGGGCCGCCAACAAAAGGGCCAGCAGTTCAGGCCAACCGCTGAACAACAGTTGGCACCCCATCAGTTGTCATATGCCACAACAGGGCTATCAGTTATCCATCTCAGGCAATAGCTGCCACAAGTGGCACGTCAACGGCCCTGCAAGCACGTGCCATAAGTCATGGCTAGCCTAATGTGGTCCGCTAGTTTCCAGGCAGTGGCAGCTGGCAATCACGTGACGTAATTGATGGCTTGCCGAATCCTGTTCGCCAATTTCTCAGTAGTAGCCATAAAATAAAAAACTATGGATAACCGCAGTTTCCTAAAGCTACAACTTTTTTCCCTCCTTACGAAACTTCAGAATTATGTCACTGCACTGAGGAAATTTTCTCGACAGACCGGAAAATCGCCCGTTTGGATCTGGGTGGAAACGAACTAGGGCTGTCGGAGTGTTGTGCGAGCTCTCTACCGCCGGGATGATTTACCACGCACGAGCGTGTGCTTGAAGCTGAGTCTCTTTCCTGCGGAATGTGTAATCGAATGTTTCTCCCTTTAATTTACAATATTGCAAGGTATTTTTCATAAATTTATTTTTTCAACGTAACGATAGTTTTTTTGTTTTGCTTTTTTACCTTAAGGAAACTTGACTCGTTTTCAAGGAGTGTACCAATTTAAAGGCGCTTTCCAAAGTTTTGTGCTGTCCTTGTAGTCTTGAAACTTACATTTTTGGGTGGTATTCCGAGTATCATAGTCGTTGGAATCGCGGTTGGAACGATGAACGCATGTGGTATTTAAGCAACGCCATCACTTGCACATCAACACTTCTGTGGCGCTCTTCTCTTCCGACCACAGGTGACGGGGAAAATGGTGAAAACATAGCACGTTCTCTTATATTTCTCTATAAGAGCAAACATTAAGATCAGCCTCCTGGTATTGTGTAGGTCCTCTGTCAATCTCTGCGATTAGAACTTGCCTCCACAAGTCGGCAGAAAGTGGCGCATCATATCTGTATAAATACTGCGCACATATTTTCCAGTGTTCTTGGAGAAGTGCCCATGCACCACAGGTTCGGATTCATATGGCTCCACATTTGTTCATTTTGATTCTTTTGGGCAACTTGGGCTGTCATAGGAGAAAATGGAAATCATCCTCATGTTCGAGTCTTGGACGATGCGGGCCATATGGCACAGCACATTGGCCTGTTGGAACACAAAATCTCGGCCTAGATCAGCATAAATGGGTAAGCCTGATCTGCAATGATAGATACAGCAGGTAAGATGTGCTCAATAGGCATCAATTGCCATCAGGCGACCGAGAGTGTCCCATTAATACATCACCGGAAATAGTACAATCCCACCATCTTTCTTGTGGTCGTGGCAATGGTATCATTTACCAACTTTTCTGTAGCTATTCACCTTATATGCCACCATCTATCTGATGAGATTCAACAGAGAAGACAGATTGCTTCGTATCTTCCAAGATCCATTTCCGATGCTTCTTATCAAACTCCAGTCGCTTTCTCCTAAGACCAGCTGTGGTGAGAGCTGCTGTTGTTATGTTTTTGCACCGTTGGCCCATACGATATAGGGGTAGTTAATTGCCCTGTAGTTCCTTTGTGCTCCCTGTTTGCAGACCATGGCCAGTTGTGCCAAACTCAGCAGGCTTATTGGTCGTACAATACAGCAGAGCCGCATCTCTCACTGAGAATTAAGCAACCGTACCATCCAATACCCATTTTGACGGTTACGCATTACGCCTCTTTCCATTCATTCTCGATACACCTTAACTGAGGAAGTCAGTGAACAGCCAACAAAGTTTGTCGTATCCAGGATACTGCCATCAAATCTTGTCTTCTACCCATTACAACCACCGTTTAACCCCCGGCTGATGTTGCATATATCACAGAGTATGCTGCAGACGCCCTTGACCTTAGCATATGGGCAACCCAGCACCGGAAACGATCCAAACGTCAGATAAGGGAGTCATGATGTTTTGCTCCTCTTGTGTGCATGTATATTTAGGCTTGTGAAGTACTAGAGAAGTGAAGCACGTGTCAAGACGACGATTAGTTTAGACAGTTAGAAAAACTGGCTCTGGAGCGAGTTAGAAAAACTGGCTTTGTTGGTGACGGAGATCACCAACAAATTTGTGAATTTCACATTGGCGCCCGATTGTGGAAATCCGATCTTCTGACCGTTGGATTTTTTGAAAATTGTGTGATGTTTGTTTCGCACATCGTCTGGAATTAATGAAAACTCCTTCTTCGCTTCAAAAAAAAAAAAAAAAAAAAAGGCAGTCGGTGTGACGTACTACAGAGACGAAACACGTCTCAGGACGCTAAATCTGTAATTATACATTCCGTCGGTGTCGTTTAGTCGGTTAAAACAACTCACTCGGGAGCGAGGATGAGAGAGAGTTCGATCCCGTCACCGACGAATTTGTTAATTTTTCATGCTCTACGTTCATAATTAATTCACTTTATGAGCATTTTATGATACTTGTATATCATGCCACTATTATATTTTTTAATTTTAATCTTAAGATGTTAGCACCACTTTGAATATATACCAATAGCCCGCAGGGGTGATTTCGGCTGGCCTCATCTTTGTGTCTCGATAATGCATGTTTATGAAAAGATTCGGTATTAAAATTTGATTGTTCTTCTCAGAATATTTAATGTAGGTTAACATGCAAATGAGTTTCTCCTGTACATGGAGCCAATGTCACAACTACACTGAATTTTCTAGAACTTTCTACAACATTCGGAATCTAAGATAATCAGTTAAAAAAAAACCTTTAACTTTACTCGGGATAAAATCTGTCTTGCTTCTTCTTCCCTTATTACCAAGAAAATATCGAATTCATCTTTTCTCGAGGAATCATCCATGCTCCCCTCTTTCCCCTATTACCAAGAAAATACCATAAACTCTACGGAACAGCTCAGTTTTGAGATGAATGACGTAAATGAAAATTACCCGAAATTAATGCAAAACAGTGGAATTTAATAAGCCTTCACGGATCATTTACAGCTCAGAAATTTTTTAAAAACCCGAGAAACATAAAGTTAGAAATGAAATGGGAATAATGTCGAAAACAAAATGCTGCCAGAAATGAAATAACAAAAAAAGAAAGTGAATTAAAGTTAATGGGTGACCAGAAGGGGAAAAAAATGAAAAAAAAAAATGCAGCTGAGTACTGTCCCTCTCAATAGCAAATTTTGCGTCTTCACGGATTCCGAACACAAACAAAGGTTAAGGAAAAATACTTGTTCTGTCTAAATTTAACATTTCTTTCCGAACAAGGACATTTCTCCAGCTCAGATGCGTAACACTCCGCTTTCATCTACTAATGACTTGAGAATCTACTGAAAATGTTGCAACTCGATTGTAATCTAACTCTTAGACGTGGAAAAAAAACCCTGACAGTTCTCTGATATATCGTTTCTCCCTTCAAAACTTCGTTTCTTAGAGAGGCTTGCCGCTTATAAACTCCAAACTTGGATTACAATTCATGACAAGGAGACACAGGACAAAATATTCCAAAATTCTTCGTCCCCTGGATGAATTGTTTGCAGCGATATATCAAGCAATTAAAAATCTAAAAATAAGACCCTTGATAACCCATTGTTGAAGACGGTAGGAAGAAAGGAAAGCAGTGAGTTTTAGGGTGTGTGGAAGTACAAATTTGCCGGTGTCGGAGCTCGAACCCGCATTCTTCTGATCCGGATGGGAATGCTTTCCCAATTAATCTACTGCAATCACTGCTGTAGCTTAATTGGGAAATACCACAAGCAGCAGTGTTTAACTAATCACTGCTGCTTGCGATCTTGACATGTACGTCATCTCTTTAGTACATGTCACATATACCCCCCTTGAGAGGGGGCACGAAATCACAAGTTTGGGTTCTATCCGCAAACCATGCTTGAAGTGACACTCTATAGGAGAAAGAATTCTGATTAATTCCCAATGACGTATGGAAGAAGCAACACACATTTTTCGAAGCATGGAAGAAGGAATTCTCATTAATTTTGTGTAACGAACATCACGCATTTTTTGAAGAACCTCACGGCCTGTATATCCATATTTACGTTCTGGCGCCAATGTAAAAATCCAAATTCCCCGGTGGGGAAGATCGAATCCTTTTGCTCCTGAGCCGAATGCTTTCCCAATTAAGCTACTGCAATCACTGCTGTAGATTAATTGGGAAATACCACAAGCTGCAGTGTTTAATTAATCACTGATGCTTGCGATCTTGACATGTATGTCATCTCTTTAGTACATGTCACATATACCCCCCTTGAGAGGGGGCACAAAATCACAAGTTTCGGTTCTATCCGCAAACCATGCTTGAAGTGACAGTCTATAGGAGAAAGAATTCTGATTAATTCCAAATGACGTATGGAAGAAGCAACGCACATTTTTCGAAGCACGGAAGAAGGAATTCTCATTAATTGTGTGTAACGAACGTAACGCATCTTTTGAAGAACCTCACGGCCAGTATATCCATATTTACGTTCTGGCGCCAATGTGAAAATCCAAATTCCCCGGTGGGGAAGATCGAATCCTTTTGCTCCGGAGCCGAATGCTTTCCCAATTAAGCTGCATTGGCAAGAGCTTATCACTGTTACTTTCTGTCTTTACATGTGTGTCACTCCTGTAGTATGCCACAGGTGCAGGAGGGATGGAATAAGAGATTATCAGGTTTAAAAAGCCAAAAGTACATTTTCTGAATCTATAATTAGACTAGCAATACTGAACAGAGCTGAAGCTTCGATAGTGCGGAAACCTGTAGTAAGAGAAGCTAATTCGTCATAGGAAAAGTGTACTCAGGTGAATATTTGGAGAGGATAGAATTTGACCAAAATATAGAGATAATGATATAAAGCAAAACCAAAATATAGAGATAATGATATAAAGCAAAGATTGCAATAAGACAGAATTTGACCAAAATATAGAGATAATGATGTAAAGCAAAACCAAAATATAGAGATAATGATGTAAAGCAAAACCAAAATATAGAGATAATGATATAAAGCAAAGATTGCAATAAGACAGAATTTGACCAAAATATAGAGATAATGATATAAAGCAAAGATTGCAATAAGACAGAATTTGACCAAAATATAGAGATAATGATATAAAGCAAAGATTGCAATAAGACAGAATTTGACCAAAATATAGAGATAATGATATAAAGCAAAACCAAAATATAGAGATAATGATATAAAGCAAAACCAAAATATAGAGATAACGATATAAAGCAAAACCAAAATATAGAGATAATGATATAAAGCAAAGATTGCAATAAGACAGAATTTGACCAAAATATAGATATAATGATATAAAGCAAAACCAAAATATAGAGATAATGATATAAAGCAAAGATTGCAATAAGACAGAATTTGACTAAAATATAGAGATAATGATATAAAGCAAAACCAAAATATAGAGATAATGATATAAAGCAAAGATTTGACTAAAATATAGAGATAATGATATAAAGCAAAACCAAAATATAGAGATAATGATATAAAGCAAAGATTGCAATGTGTAAGTGGGATGAAGAATTATCTGAAACTTAATTTCACTAAAAGAGTATTTTATAGAGAAGTAAGTTAAGTGAAAAGATTCTTCCTTCCACTGTCTTGTTTGTATGAGCTTTGAAGAAGATTTCTGACTTTTCAAAGCAGAGGTATATCTTGATGTCAATAAATCGAGACAGAGGTCCATATATACTAATGACCTCTGCCCTTGTCATACGCACTCAAGTGCGTAATTTGAACGACATAGCTTGTTACAAAGAAAGTGATACGATTATGATGCACAGTTACGTTCCCGAATGCTGTGAGAAGTTATATAATTCACCAAAGTCTACTGCGAATCCACATAGAGTTCTAGCGAAACGAAATCCTTTCTCTACCTTTATTTTCTTTGTTCTTGATTGGGCTTTTAACGACCACCGTGAGCAACTCGACGGGCCATAAGCGGTCCCCCGTCCCTAATTGAGGACCACTAACTCCAGGGCAGGGAGAAGACCAGTGCCGTAAGAAAAGCACAACATCCATGCCTTCAGCGGGATTTGAACCCGGACCCATCTCGGACGAATGATCAGAAGATATCGCTTAGACCATTGCGCCAAACGGACGGCCCTCCACATTTTAGAATGACGGTTAATTAAAAAGAAAGAAAAAATACTACTAGGACAAGCCGTCAACGTTAACCGTACTTGGGTACAGTTGGCAAATTTTGAGCAAAGTTATTGCAAAATCTAAGCTCATCAAGGCGTCTATTATAACAAATTCTAAAAACCGAATGTGTAAAATTTATGACTTCCAGAACAAAAGTACGAAACATTCTAAAAAAAGAAATGCCTGAAATTTATCATGAACTACTTTCCTTCACGCCTTCACGTTGATTGTGATCAGGTTGCATGTAAACAAAGCGGAAAGACACACTCAGATCGGGAACCACGTGTTTTTCATTTTGTATCGCGAAAGACAGACAGACATAAGCATACACAAACTTTCGTTTATTATTATATATTAAGCAAGTGTTGAGCAAACAAGCGGAGTCTTTCCATTTCTTCTTTTTTTCAATTCAAACATTTTTTTAAATTAACGTTAGTGAGCCGACTTTCGTGAGACTTACGGTTCAACTAAAAGGCCGTCTACTTTTAATTGAAATTCCTCAATGACGCGGAATTTCATAAATGGGAAGGCGTCAAAACCTGACCATGGACGATGTCCAATTCCATGCCAAAAATCACGGTGATCGGATGTGTCATAACGTAGCTATGCACGAATAACTAATTGTCCCGAGTCTCGTATAGAGAGCGGATTTTTTCAATTCTTATTAAAATTGGACAGCTTTTTAATGGTCATTATTTTTATACGACCCGACGAATCACCATGATACCAACCCTATGTCACTCATCATGTCCTTCCCTTTCTCTGTGGCAAGCGTCACCGCGATCGGCTGAAGGTCTTTGGAGGAGATAGGTAACAAACGATCCCTTCTCAAAATTCGGAAAAACCCCAAAAATGCAAGTTTTTGGACGAATACTCCTCAATGACACGAATTTCATGAATCGGAAGCCGTCAAAACCTGACCATGGACGATGTCCAATTGCATGTTAAAAATCACGGTGATCGGATGTGTTATCTCGTACCTATGCTCGAACAACTAATTGTCTCGAGTCTCGTAAAGAGAGCTTCGCTCAATAACCGAATGAAATGAAGACCTTTTTGAGAAATGCTAGTGGCCTACACATTTCATTAAAATCTCGACAACTCTTGGAAATAACTAAAATTCGTGCAATGATTAAACACGCAAATTTGCGAAATATTTTCAAGATCATCCGTTCTTAAGAATCACAAACTTCAGGTGCTTGAGCTGTCGTGAGTGCCCTGATGTCATCTCTTTCTAGAACCACACAACATTGCTCTTTGGGATATCAAGTAGGGTTCTTCGACAAGGTTTTGGCTTTAACAGGTTAACCACACCAAAGATTAGCCATGGAACAACCAACAAGTTTTGCCATTTCAGAAACGGGCACAGCTATTCTTCGTGCACCCAAAGTTTGGCCTTTCGTTAACTCCGATAAGTCCTTGCCTTACCTCTCACGTCCATAACTTTGCTCCCAGTTGAACCATCTACCGCTGATATACACGACTTTGGCTCATTTTGTTTAGAGGTGGGCGTAATTCAGCCAGCACTCAGTGTAGAAGTGTAGCACGTAAGACGAAAGATAAAGGGTAGCAGCAAATTATTACTGGTTTTAACTTTCACAAAGAGCACTTAGAAATTTAATAGGAAACTGTTCAATACAAATGCGCTGGAAAATCGGGTGTACCAGAAATACTGATCAAACTGAATCCATCGCTCTTCCCACGTTTATAAGTGTGTCACAGGAAAATTATGATCGACCGCCACCGGGAATCGACCCAGGGTCTTCCAGGTAAGCGCCGGACATGCTACCACTGCACCACAGCGACCTCGAATTCCCGAGACTCACATACGACTAACTGCAACACCACATGGCAGGTCGTATCTTGGAGCCCAGCACAATGCTGGGGATTCACCAAAGATGGTTGACAGCAACTGAACAAATAGCTAGAAAGTGAATGAATAATAATTAATACACATAATTGACGTGGATTAGGAACATCAAACAGAATTCATCGCTCTTTCCACGTTTATAAGTGAGTCACAAAAAACTTCTCATTGGAATTTTTGAGTCTCGGGAATTCGAGGCTGCTGTGTTGCAGTGGTAGTATGTCTGGCGCGTAACGGGAAGACCCTGAGTTCGATTTCAGGTGGGGTCGATGATAATTTTTCTGTGACTCACTTATAAACGTGAAAAGAGCGATGAATTCTGTTTGATGTTCCTAATCCGCTTCAATTATATGTATTAAGAAATTCTGATGTTATACTTTTTGAAAAACTGCACAAAACACTACAAAAATGAGAACTCGTCCAAGTGATGAAGGACGCATTGCATTTGTCCCTTCATTCTTAAAACATATTTTTTATTTCGCTACTTTCTTTATAATGTTTTACATATATCCATGCAACTGCAATAATTTGGCTTCAAGTGGCGAAAACGTTTAAGGAAAACAGATTCCGACAGACCTGGATGTTACACAACGGTTATTTCCTTAATGTGTCCTTCTATAGATCTTAGACGTTCGAAAGAGAAACGGATCAGTTTGAAATATGTATAAGGGTTGTAACACTACTTTTGCCGATATGCGGTTCCCAAGATGGAGCATCTCCTGTCTGAGTCCATAACAATGCGTTGCCATGGAACGAGACTGAAGAAGATACAGGTCTACCAGGAAATTTGAACTTCGCGTTGCACAAAGAAGACTAATCGAAAGGCATGAAGCAGTAAGTAGCCAGCCAATGATGTCCCTTTACGTTTAAACCTAAGTCACATGCTTTTTCTACGGAGAACATTGTTAATCCCGAAGAAATATAAGACTGTATTTTGGTTCGGGTATTTAACGACCAGCGTGAGGAATTCAATGGGCTATAAGTACTCACCTGTCCCTAATTTAGGGCCACTGCTTTCAGAAAGGGAGAAGGCCAGTGCAGTAAGACAAACACATCACACATACCTCACCAGGATTAGAACCCAAACACATCTCAAACGAATGGTCTGATGTCAGCGCTTAGACAACTCATTCATAGCGGGGGGGGGGAAGCTATGACTTCTATGGAATAGGGACTAGGGACACGTGAATAAACACTGCCCAGCGAATTTTGGAACGCAGTTGTATTAGCAATTTTACAATGTCTTTGATGTTTATAATTCACCGCCAAGGGATGAATAAATAAATAGGATATACATTAAGAAAAACGAAGCTTATTTGATAAGGTTGTCTAGTAAAATTTATTCATCTTTATCCTTTAATCAACCTATGTACGTGAACCAAATAGTGTCCAAAATTATCGGTTGTCTCAAAACAGAAATGTCCGTGTAGCGGCCGTGTTTTACGCCGTCTCGATGGCGTAGTAGTCTGAGCGATGGCTTCTGATCATTCGTACAAGAGGGGGTCCGGGTTCGAATCCCGGCGAGGCATGGATGTTTTGTTTGTCTTGCGGCGCTGGTTCTCACCCTTCCCTGGAACCAGTGGCGGACACCTGTCATGGATAGGGACGAGCGACTGCTTCTAGCCCATTAAGTTACTCACGGTGGTAGTTCAACTCCAATAAAAAAACTTTTCCCTGTCATTCCTCATCACAGCAGTACCGACGGCAAACCTGTCATGGTAACAAACACTCTCTTTCAGCCGCCCCGGTGGCGCAGTGGTCTAAGCGATTGCCTCTGATCATTCGTCCGAACGGGGTCCGGGTTCGAATCCCGGTGAGGCATGGATATTGTGTTTGTCTTACGGCACTGGCTCTCTCCCTTCCCTGGAACCAGTGACCCTAAATTAGGGACGGGCGACTGCTTATAGCCCATTGAGTTGCTCACGGTGGTCGTTAAACCTCCAATAAAAAAAAAAACACTCTTTTAGATCTTTGTTTTCTGCTCCATGACCCACGATATGATGGAAAAGGCCATGTCCCGTGACACGGACATCACACCACTGGATAGAAACAAATGACTCAAACATATTCTTTCTCTCCTTTATTAAGGTCCTCACACACATACGCACTCTTGGGTTTTACGCCAGGTTAGGGAGATTAAGCACTGACCACCTGGGGTATGGTTTTGACCAAAGACAGTCTTTACTTTTGAGTGGTACTTCTCCGGGACACGTCTCATTTGCGTATCCTTTAAAGAGCGAAAATGCCTTATTTCTCATTAAAAAAAAAAAAAAAAAAAAAAAGACGAATTTTTATCTATGACTATTTTCGTAAATAAAAATCTGAAAACGGATAGAAAGAAGCTCAAAACTGCAGTTCCCACGCTCTCAAGATAAGGATTTCAGGCAAGCGCTGAAGAGCTCCACTCCTGCTGCACTCCACGTCATACTTCGCCTCGGACACCATACCTCCCCCAGTTTCTGGCGTGGCATTCAGAAGTAACCCTCATGTGTGTGTGTGTTTGTGTTTGTGCGTGAGGGTGGTTGGACACATTTAGGGTTGCCGACATTGTTGCGGTGCATTTAGCAGGTAATCAGTACGAAATGACTACTATTTATTGTGTCGTCACAATAAATGTCCACTTTTAGTTGCAGAGCTAACGAAAAAAGAACGCTTTCTGCTGCGCTCAACCGTTACAGCAGTATTGTTTGTTCGAACGAGTTTCAGCCTATTTTGAGAACCCCAAGTTAATTATTTCCAGCAGATCAAAGGATTAAACCGAGCCAGGTTTTTGTTTGTTTGTTTTTTTGCTTTTTCATTTGATTTCGGGAATTAATTACTATTATGAGAAACACTGAGGATTATAAGCAGTTTGTTACTCGTCGTAAATTAGAGCAACTGGCTCCAGGGAATAGAAAGGGCCAGCCAAGTAAGACAAATGCACCACCTATTCCTCATTCGGGATTCGAACTCAAGACCAGCTCGGATGACTACTTGGAAACTTACGCTTTTGATATATCGGCACGCGGCTTGGCGAGTGCAATTATGGGTTTCTTTTATTTTATACAAGTATTATACTGCTCAATACTGCTGTTCTGTACTTTCTTATCAATTATTTATGTTGTTAATATTAAATTTCTTCTTCTCATACAGGCGACGATTTATTTAATTACCGTAAAACGGATATAAATGCCGCAAAGTAAATTTTTTGTTAAGAAATCGCCAATTTTTGTTTCAACGCAAGAAAGTGCGCGTCCATTTAATACAGAATTTCCATCGTTAAACTTCACCGTACCCACTCAGAACAGTGTGATGTTTTGAGGGAGAAGGGAGAGAGAGGTAAGAATGATTCGTAGGTCAATCACGTATATTTTAAATGTCATTCATCGGCAGGATAGGAAATACATATCTTCTGGGAAATATCCCATTTTGCACCCTTCCGGGAGCAAAAGATCTCTAAAGGCATGGAAATAACAAGAGCTACAGTGTAAACGTCATTTGCTGGTGGCAAGAATCGAAACCAAATCTTTCTGCTCTGGAGCCAAATGCTTTCGCAATTAAGTTACACCGACGAAGTTTGTCGCTGCAACATTACCTTCTGGGAGCAAAAAATCTCTAAAGGAATGGAAATAACAAGAGCTATAGGGTAAACGCCATTTGCTCGTGACAAGAATCGAACTCATCTTTCTGCTCTGAAGCCGAATGCTTTCCCAATTAAGTTACACCGACGAAGTTTGTCCCAGCAACTTTTTCGTCTTGACGTGTGCGGTACCTTTGAGGTACATACGTCACATATACCCCCCCCCCTCCCTTGAGAAAAAGCTGGGACGGAATCGCATGTTTCCGGGTCTTCCGGAAAACCACGCTTGAAGGAGGTCATTGAAGAAGAAGAAATTTTTATTAATTCCAGATAATGCATGGAACGAACGTCACACATCTTTCAAATAACCTAATGGGTAGTTAAATCCTGTGCTCCAAGAGCCGAATGCTTTCCCAATTAAGCTACAGCGACGAAGTTTATCGCTGCAACATTACCGTCTTGACATGAGCTTCACCTCTAAAGTAGGTACGTCACAGCTTTAGTGTCATAGCCCACTGGAAACAAGAGGCCCTGAAACGAACGGCTGTCAGTGAGGTCATGTGACTAACTTAGTCCCAGCTTTCAGTCTCACTACCATGCGTGCGTCGTCTCAGCTATCAGTAATGTGCTGATGGGCTGAGAGAATAGCGGGAGAACTTCATAAAACGTGAGCTGATGGAAACTTCGAAGATTGTGTTGCAATATGTATAAAATGCGCAAGAATTTAGCTCACAAATTACTTTGAAAGTTTTACACAAAATGAAAGAAATGCTAATGTTTTAACGAAACTGACAAAGTAGGTATTTGCGAAGTTTTCGCTTAGAATTCTAGCTGATGGGAACTTTGAAATTTGCCGCACAAAATAGATGAAATCTGCTGCTGTTTTGTTTACAAATTACTTAAAAAGTTGTGGCACAAAATGCGAATATTTCAATGTTTTTGATGGCATATGTCTGCATCGATTCCAAAATGGCGGCTTGTTTACAATTTTTCTTTTGTTCCTGAAGAACTCCCTGTTGAATTTTTGCGGAACTTTTTTGAATTTCCTTCTATTTTTAATAAAAGACTTTGCTCCGCCGCCATTGCCGAAGTTCCTGCGTCAGTATTTTTGGTTTCGCCATATACCTGTAATGTTAACATTACCGGTGTGCGGTGTCGGTGTGTTCCTTATTCATGGATTACTAAAGAAAGGAAACCTACGTACTTTTTGTATTTCTTTTGCTTGACGTGAACATATTTTCAGAGTTTTTTTTTACTGTCCTTATTTTTTGGAAAGGCGGACTTTTGTCGTTTAAACTTATAGCACATAGTAAATCTTCCACTAAGGAAAGCAAAAGCAGTGCAAAAAAACGTTTCTGTAAAATGTATACATCTTACCGAAATGCTAAACCGTTAAACAACTGAGATATCTTTACCAACAAAACATATGAGTAACAAATCCTTTTTTCAATGTTTATATAAGTAACTAAACTTTGCACGTTATATTACTTAAGACAGAAAAGGAATTTTGTGTATCAGTAACTGAAGGAACCAGCAGGTAGAAGTAATAACGCTCCAACAATTTCTTCTGTTGCAGTGGTAAATGAACGATATATGTTATTACGGCTGTTAATTTGTTTTTCTTTGGAAAGAAAATAACAATGGTAAATCAAAATAATAAAATATAAACAACTTCACAGCAACATACTGACGTACTAATGGACTTCATCTGCAGTTCGGAGCATGGAAGTGGGGACCTTCTTGGTCACATGACTAAATCGTTTCAGGGCCTCTCGTTTCCAGTGGACTATGTTTAGGGTCCAATAAAAGATTTCACAAGCAGGAACCAAATTTCAGAAATACGTTAAATGTTCTTCTTTTACTTGTATTTTACGAATTATTTGTTAAAATGAAATATGTCAAATTAAAAAATAATCACTCACCCAAAATGTTGGCTAACACACTTCGGCTTATCTTCGTTCGCCAAGATCTTTTGGGTTCACCCATTTTGAAATGAGAAAAACGAACAGCAGAAAAAAAACCCCCAAAAAACGAGGGAATAATTAGCAAAGGAAAAAGCAAAAGTTCGTCGTTTAAAAAACATAAACATTTGAAAAACAAAGGACTACAGGGAAAAAACCATGGTACAAGGAAAAGAAATAAATAGAATGTAAATGATGGAAGACAGCCTAAGTGAAATGGCCACCGTGCATGATATTAGCACTGCAGGATATATAGAATGACAACAGTAGGAGTAATAAAAATAAGTGGATTTTTGAGGATGAAAAGGAGAGCAGTAAAGTGACTAATGTCTTCATGAATCACATCCTGGAAACTAAATGCACACACACACACAAACACACACACAAACACACACAAACACACACACAAACACACACACACATGCATATGGAGTTCTAAACACGAAATTGGGAGTAAATGAATTACATAATGTATGAAACAGATGCATATCAACGTAATTACTTTTGCATTTTTTCCATCACTAAACAATACATTTTCTCCATCACTAAATTCAGGGGTAAAAACGATCTTGGAAACTTTCAAATTATCTCTATTGCCCCAAGCCTTTATGTACCTTGTTTCTCATTAACTTTATAATGGTGTGGCCGCGGGTGGCCTAGTGGGCAACGTTCATGACTGCCACGGAAAGGACCTCAGGTTCAATCGCTCGATCCACTAAATATCCGCCGTGCGTCGGATGGGCACGTTAAGCCGACGGACCCCAGGTACTTGCCTCCCGGTAACAAATAAGGGCGTCTTCCTCCCCCTTTCTACTTTGCTTCCGTGTCACTTTCCTATCGGGAACTCTAGCCTAAATGTCCTAGCTTCCTATTTCTAAGGGTTGTTTAAGACCTGGGGTCAGACACCCCCTTCCTGAAATCCTCTACATAAAAAAACAAAAACAACAACTTTACAATGGTTACTCTTTAGGGAGCCCCACGGCGTTAAATATCCGAAGAGGTGAGTTCTGGGATATGTGGTGGATCAAGCTATATAATCACCATAAGAAAGCAATTTTTGCGACAATGATATGGACGAGAAGAGGTCTTTCATTATCGAAGAGAATTGCCACAGATCTTTTTCCTAATTTTTTTGGGGGGATGTCAAAATATTTTTCTTTATTTATGGTCTCACATTGAGTAAGTAAAATCGATGTAAACCATTTCTTTTACTGTCACCAAAGTGAGATATCAAACTTCTCTTATCAGTTTGGTCAACAACATTCAGTGTTGAAGCAGGTAGACCCTTACAGTTTTCCAAAGAGTGTTTTCTATTACTTAATAATAGATTCAAGTTTCATAATTTATTAAAAGATCTGGGATTGTTTCGATCGGATTTAAAGAAATGCCTGCAAAATTCAAGCATTTTTTTCTTCATCTCCAAAGTTCATAACCTATGAACTCGTTTAGAAAGCACTTTTCTCTAAACAAAATAATTTATCATTCTTTGTAGACATCTCTTAAATTTGAGCGTACACTTCTTGCTTCTTGGTTAGAGATTTTCTCATTGAAAGCCACATTACTTTCTCGAATAGGTTGTTGGTTTCAAGGATAATGCTAACAGTAAGTCAGAAGGAAATATATAGTCCACGTTGAATATGATATGGTGAGGTTGTAATGTATATTCTATTTTAACTTTCCCTTTGAGTTTCTTTTTCTCTGTAACTTTGATTTCGTTCTCTTAGACATTTTCAAACCTTAACGTTATGTCTTTTTCCTCAAACGAGAATGACGTTGGCAACACACTGAGGTCGTAACAAGAGTGATGTATGTGTGGCTGGATCAGAACGATAGATAAAAAGGAAACGCAGCGGTTGTTTAGGTGGATTGATGTTATTGATGATAGACGTGCTGTTATACTGCGACTGGATGTTAAATCACTGATACTGTATTGAGTTCGTTAATAAACCGGATGTGAGTGTGGAGTACAAACCACGCAAGCAAAATAAATGTATTTGTACGAATGAGTTATGTTTACTTAAATGATACGGCATTACAGTTCCAGCCCAGAGTGAAATTTTTGGGTGTAGTTCTGCATGAACCTCTCAGATGGGATTCTCAGGTGGATCAACTTGCGTTATGTTTAAGATCTCGCATTGGTATGATTTCGTGAATTTCAGGTTTTTTGTCTGTTAGAATTCTGTTAATTTTATACTAGTATTTTATTTTTCCTGAATTGTCGTACTGTATTTTAATATGGGGTGCAACTACAAGGCGTAACATAGTTCGTTTATCTGTGTTCCTTAGGAAGTTTACCCGATTGCTAAATTATTCGGTTGAATCGGAGGTTCTTTTTCGTCATTTTCAGGCATTAACTATTGAGCAACTACATAAATACAGATTGCTGCTGATGGTCCATGAACGTATTTTTACAGGAAGATACTCCAACTTGATTGCATTTACGGCGTACCACTCACTCCTATGATACTCGTGGTGGGTCGGGTTTTTCTGTTCCGTGGGCTCGTACAGGTTTAATGTTTAATAATATCAATGTGTTGGGATTGCCTGAGTGGAATGGATTACAGTTGATTGTTAGATCCGAGGCACGTTATCCGGTATTTAATCGAGTGCTAAGGAGTGTTTTGACTGGAAATTGAATGTTGGAATTTATTAAGTATTGTAAAACTGCTTTCGTTTTCTTGAGTGGACTGGAATATTTTGTTTCTTTTTAGAGGGGATCAGGGGCTTGTCAGGCAGTATTTCAGCCTTTTCCCCTGGACCCTTGCTGTAGTACATTTAATTATTACTAACATATAATATTAGATTCATATTGACAATTGATATTAATTTTCAATGGAATAAGTTTTGTTGTTGTGCAGAATTCGTATTTATTGTAAAAGTTTGTTGATTTGTCGTATTTTGTGAGTTTCATTGGTGAATTGGTTTACTTTATTTATACAATTAGCTTATGATTGTTGCACATATTGTATTGTTACTGAGTGCTATATTACTTTTCTATAATATTGTACAGCAGAAATTTTATAAGATAAATGAAAAAAAAAAAAATTGGCCTCTTTCTTGTAATGCGTATGAGTACCTTCTAATATTACATTGACTTTAGCACACATAACGTAATTACTGACCTAAGGACCAAATTATAGCTGAAAGACAAATTACTTTATAAGGTAGACGGAAATTTAGCAGTGGAGTAACAAAGCGATAAAAAACTTCTTGGAGATGAATAACTTATTACATATAGGCTAGGTGAAAGCCCGTCAATAATGTCGAGCGAAAATAATATATGTAAAGTGATTTTTTAATAATCAGGTATTCTTCTTCTTTGGGATGTTCAAATGGGAAAGTGTGCTTCATGAAGATTACAACAAAAAAAAAACAAGTTAGTAAAATCATGCAATGCATTGATTATAATACGCTTTAAAACATACCAGAAATCATTACTCAAGTTAATACTCAAATTAGGAGGACAATGGCTGTAGAATAAATCTCACTCCTATGCCTTGATCGTTGACCCCATTTCGACGATATTCAACAAAACCCGTTAAGTGTATACTTCCGGAACAACATAATGAAGTTATGTCTCAATCGAAGCATTTTTACGTAAGTTATTACGCATAAGGGCGATGGAATGGATCCCACTCCTATGTCCTGACCTTTGACCCCATTTTGACCATTTTCAAAAGGGTTCGTCCCCAGGTGGCCCTCTGCCACATACTAAAATTTCATCGAAATCGAACCGTTTTTACACGAGTTATCGTGCCGACGGACAGACAGACAGACAGACTGACAAAACTGGAGTATATATGCTTCTTCAACCTACGGTTGGAAAGCGTAAATGAGGTATTTGAGATGAGGCAGGGATTCGACAATTAAAACAGGCAAGCGCTCTTTCCACTGCGCTACCAAAAGTCAGACAACCCTTCAAGCGCTCATACAAAGGACATTGTCACAGTGGGATAAGTGCCTTAATAGTTACGCGGCTTATTTTTAAGGTAAACCACAATATCTTTTTCACACGCTCTTTGTCTCGTTTTCATTTGTATGACCCTTACATAAGCTTTTTTTCAAATTTCAGTGATCACGTGACCTACAGGTTTTAATTGACTTTTTACGTTTTGGGGGACGTTAAAACCTCTAATATTTTCCTATCAGTGTTTCACTTCAGGAAGAAACACTATTTTCATACCACCCCTTTAATAAAATAGCTGTCGTCCATATCTTGATCTGATTCGTGCTACGTTACGGGGAAAATTTTCACATTCCTTAGAAGTCCTGGGCATTTTTTCACTTGCGATTTAGAAGACATTTTACGTCACTGTCTATCCTTACTCATTTTATAGCCATGAGCTGTAGATTAACATTTCGAAGTTAAAGTTTTCTGAAACAGTGCTCGGCAGTTTGAATTTCTTTCGTCATCATTGTAAATAGAACCGGGATCATATTTCTCAATTTCAATAAACGAGGCAAGTTCAGAGATGGAATTTTCAGTAGTTTTGTTGTTAGTAGATTCAACGGGTATTTTAAGCTTTTGTATTCCGTGTCGAGATTTAAAATTAGGTATCCATCGACAGCTGGCTTCAAAAGTTGCTAGGGCCTTCATTTCTATTTTTTAAACATTCGAGCTTTCTCATAAAATGAAACAGGAATTGGCTTGCCAGTTACCTTTTTTTTTCATAAAAACGCCGTGTATTTTTATGTTTTTTTTTATTGTTTTACTGCTAGAGCTTCCATCTTCAATTTGTAAAGCACAAGCGGAGAGATGAATAGATTCACTATTACTTTTTAATGTAAGAAATTGTAGCTGTCTCGTCACCGTACCTTTCACCCCTAATTGCGCATTGTTCAATAAATTAATCCTTTCCACTTCGTCTGTGATTGTTGAACAACAGATTTTTCTTACTTGGCGTTTTAAATTATTTAGAGACCATTGAAATTACAAAATGGGTTTGAATATCAAACAGAACACAACATTGAACACTGACATGTTACCAAAAGGACCACTGGAATGGATCGAAATAACCACAACATTGGCTTACTCACCGAGTGGCGGAACCTTGGGTCACAGACACAGCTCGTGTTCCTCAGTTGCTCAGTTTAAGTGACAGTTTCGTTAAAAAAATATTCGGATAACCGGAATCGTACTGTGCATTTTGAGTGACAGTTCCGTTCAAAAGAATTTCAACAACCGCAATCATACTATGTTTTTTTAAGTGACAGTTCAGTGAAAAAGGTTTCAGATAACTGGAATAGTGCTGTGCTGATAATTTTATTCTTTACTCGTCTGTAATACAAAAATTTGTTTCTAGGTGATTTGACATATGAATTCATTCACAAAAGTGAATGACAAGGCACACCTTCGTGCTTGCAATATGATGTGTAATTAATACAATAAGCATAATTTCAATTTAGAAAAAAGGCAAAAGAAATTGAAGTGCACAAGACTTGGCATAAAAATTAATGCATATAACAAAGACAGGGACAGAAGCTGTCCCAGCAAAATTAACAAGGGGCTACTCCAACGTATCAGAATGATACAGAGTAGCAGGCTTAGAGCCTCGCCGAACAGTACGCCCTTGAAAATAAAAGCAATATATAAACACAACTGAAGGTTGCTAACAATTGATACAAACAATTATTTTGCAAGCATTACAAAGGTAACATAAAGAAGTTGAGATCAATATACAAATATAGCCGATGAAATGCACAGTTCAACATAGTGATAGTGAATAACAATCAAAAACAAGGAGCCACTTCGTATTAGAAGAATACACAGTAGAAGGCTTATAGCCTCGCCGAACAGTACGCCCTTGAAAATAAAACAACTATATATAACACAACTAAAGGTTGCCAGCAATTAATACAAAAAATCATTGTACAGCTAATATGAAGGAATAAAATACAAGTTAAAATCAATATACAAATCTTAATAATAATATAATCAATGAAATACAATGCGCATTCAAATTAGACTAAGCCGATGTCCAGTTAGACAAATTTTATGTAACAATGTGATTTTCTTTTACTGGAGGTTTGACGACCACCATGGGGAACTCAATGGGCTTTAAGCAGTCACCCGTCCCTAATTTAGGGTCACTGGTTCCAGGAAAGGAAGAGAGCCAGTACCGTAAGACAAACACAACATCCATCCCTCACCGGCATTCGAACCCGGACCCCTTTCGGTGAACGATCAGAAGACATCGCTTAGACCACTGCGACGCCAGGCCGGCAAATGTGATTCTCCAGATTGCGATGTGTTGAACGGATATTTATAAAAAAATTCCGGTCTGCTGCATCAGTCAGTTCGAGAACCACAACAGAGGAGCTCTTCCAGACACCTCTTCGCAGGTCTATGATGATAGCTTTTTTCACTTCTCTGTGATTTTGTATCAAAATGACTTGCATAAGACTCATCACGAATGATTATCGATGACAAACGATGAGCGTTTTGTTCAGTGTTTGTGGGCGAACTTCTAAACATAGTTTTCGTCGTTCTTCGGAAGATACCAACCACTCATTTACTACACCTCACATCCAGTTTTCAAAAATATTTTCGTTTGCTCAGAGGATGGCCTTTGTTTTTTGCAAGCCGACAATCATTCTGCCTTCAAACTGCGACAATTCGTTCACTTTATCCTCTGTGCGGGCTACGTACGTACGACGTAACACGACTAATACGGCGTGCGG
The DNA here is from genome assembly GCA_039090855.1 of Macrothele yani. NCBI lineage: Eukaryota > Metazoa > Arthropoda > Arachnida > Araneae > Macrothelidae > Macrothele > Macrothele yani. Next base: position 48,219,762 of record CM077029.1, read on the forward strand.
GCTACGTATGTACGACGTAACACGACTAATACGGCGTGCGGGTTACGTACGTACGACGTAACACGACTAATACGGCGTGCGGGCTACGTACGTACGACGTAACACGACTAATACGGCGTGCGGGCTACGTACGTACGACGTAACACGACTAATATGGCGTGCGGGCTACGCACGTACGACATAACACGACTAATACGGCGTGCGGGCCACGTACGTACGACGTGACACGACTAATACGGCGTGCGGACTACGCACGTACGACATAGCTATATCACTTTTGACATAGATCAACGTCTTTCTCCGCATTGGGTAGGGGGTAACATTGGGAGCACGGATGCAACGAAAGCATGTCACACTTTGAACATTTGTATCTTCGAAACTAATAATCGTAGAGTAATAAATAATACATCATTAGATAGTTTATAGAGTCCCACTTATAACAAAATAAGTTTTAACCTTTCACCCATTAACCCTTCGATACAGTAAGTTTGGAAAATTAAGTTAAATTTCGCAGGATTTTGTTTCGCCGCACTTTTAAGGTTGATAACTAGTGAATAGATAATGATAGCGAAGACCTCATCCCCGCATTCCATAGCTGACGCCCAGGGCTAACGGATGTATGTGATAAACCGAAATAAAGTGAATTTAAAATTTATTGATTTATTAGATAGGAAAAAATTGATGACCAAAATTTAGAAATGCCGCGAAAATCCAGGGAAAATTACTGCAAGAACCGATGAAAGTTGAAGAAACAGCTAGAGAAGAACAAGAGAATCCAAAAAGGCCCGCTAAGTCATCAACCGAAAGGTCACGGGAATGTAGGGAGCACCAAAATTCCGCGCGTGAAGATGCGTTTCACCCGAGTTCGACTCTAAGGCCACAACCTTCCACTTCAACTGCACAAATTGAGCCTGAACAGCAAGAACAGATAGAAATTGATGTCATCTATCCAGATTTTCAAATCTTCCCACAGAGCGTATTCTAGAATACCAATGTACATCGCCAAACTGCACAACTTCGCTGGATAATGAATGGTATTGCGTCTCAAACCTTTGCACTGCCGATGCATTCCGAATCTATACAAGAACATGAGCAGCAACAGGATGAGTACATTAAGCCCGAGACGCATCACCAAATTTATAAAAAGGCAAGTAAGGATTGAAAAATTGTGAAGAATGATTTCATCAGAAATAATTTTAGCAATAATTACTGATAACGATAATAGTACGCCTTCTACTTCTACTAACATTAATTTATGACCAGCATAAGTTACTATGAAGTATAAAAGTTGCTTTTAAGTAAATCATCATCATCATCATTGTCAACCATTATCAATCCACTGCTGGACGAAGGTCTCCCCAAGTTTCCTCCACAACGGTCTGTCTTGTGCCAGTCTCCTCCATGTCACCCCTGCATACTTTCGAATTTCATCCACCCATCTCCCATGTGGTCTTCTTCTGGATCTTTTCCTGTCCCTTGGAATCCAATCTAAAATTTCGGCTGTCCATCGATGATCTGTCCTTCTGGCAGTATGTCCAGCCCATTGCCATTTCAGGGATTTAACTCTGATCACGATGTCTTCCACTCTTGTCATTTTTCGGATCCACGAGTTCCTCTTCTTATCTCTCCTGGTTACACCAAGTATGCACCTCTCCATGCTGCTTTGAGTTGTCTGCAGCCTTTGTATGTCTCTTTTAGTTAAGGTCCACGTCTCTGCACCATACGTAAGCACTGGAAGGATGCATTGATCAAACACTTTTCTTTTAAGACATAATGGCATATTGCTCTTGAAAATTATGCTGTTTCTTCCAAAAGCTCTCCAGGCAAGTTTTGTACGCCGATTAATTTCTTCATCAATGTGACCCTCACTTGATATCTGCTGTCCAAGATAAACGTACGTGTCTGTTATCTCCAGCTTTTCTCCATCAATCGATAAATCTTCATTTCTTGTAAAAGCATTGAACATCACTTTTGTCTTCTGAAAGTTCATTTTTAATCCCACTTCTTTACTCTTGTCAGCAAGTTCCTGGATCATACTCTGCAGCTCTGATGGGGTAGTTGCAAAAATGACTACGTCATCAGCAAAACGAAGGTGGGTTAGATAATCTCCATTAATCTTTATCCCCTTGTTTTCCCAGCTCAGCGACTGAAAAACACCCTCCAATGTGGCATTAAAGAGCTTCGGAGATATGGTGTCACCTTGTCTCACTCCCTTTCCAATTTTTACGTGTGTTGTATTTTCAAACAGCCTAATCTTTGCACTTGCATTTTCATAGATGTTATTAATAATATTAATGTATGCATCTTCAATACCGCAGGTTTTCAGAGCCATTGTAACTGCTGATGGTTTCACCGAATCAAAGGCTTTTTCATAATCGATAAAAGCCATGCACAATGGAAGTTCATATTCCCTCGCTCTTTCAATTAGTTCTCTCAGCACGTGGATATGATCTATTGTGCTGTAGCCACTCCTGAATCCAGCTTGTTCTCTCGGTTGAGCCATGTCCAGTGTTACCTTTAAGCGGTGTGAAAGAACTTTAGTGAAGATTTTATAAACTACTGATAGGTGGCTGATAGGTCTGTAGTTTCCGAGATCCTCAATGTCACCTTTCTTATGTAGCAGGATCATTGTAGCGGTGTTCCAATTATCAGGAATCTTTCCTTCATTAAGGCATCGAGTGAAAATTTGGGCGAGTACTGTTTCGATTTCGCCACTTGCTTCTTGTATGATAGAGTAAAATATTTCTTTCGGCTTATTTCTTAAAAATTTTATATTTGAAAAAAATCAAAGGGGCACAGTAGCAACTGTGCCACAACCTACAACGTAGGGCTACGTCAACTGTCCTTCGCTGAATATTTTAAGGACGCAGAACTAGTGAGATAGTGCCACGTGACAATTGACGTAGATTTAGGTTGTAGGTTGCCGCACAGTTGCTACTGTGCCCCTTTGATTTTTTTTATTTGGATTTTAACTACCATCGTGAACAACTCGATGGGCTATGAGCAGTCTCCCGTCCCTAATTTAGGCTCACCGATTCCATGGAAAGGGGAGAGCCAGGGCGGTAAGAAAAACACAACATCCATGCCTCACCGGGATTCGAATCCGAACCTATCTCGGACGAATGGTCATAAGCCAGAGCTTAGGCCACTGCGCCACCAGGGCGGCGGAACGGGCGGTTGCATGCCACGCCTTGGAGTTGCTAAACAATACAAAAAAAAAAAAAAAAACAGGAATAAAAACTAAATTGAGCTACGAAGACTGAATAATGGAAAGAGGCTTTGTAGACCTTTACCTAGCCGGGGACAGACTATTGCTGAAGGCAATATATTTATCAAGTGTTAACTGTCTTCTTAAAATCGTAGCAGTTTTCAGCTGTGAAGAAGATCACCATTTTATGACACCTGAGTAAAATATTTTTTTTGAAGCGTTGAATACAATATCATTTCCCTTTAAATGAACATCTGTATCATGTACAAGTGTTTCCCTTTTTTAAGCAGAAAGTTCTTTGTCTTTATCCTGAATGACACCAAGCTTTGAAAAAGACTGTTTAAAATCAGTTAATGCGTTTAGATTTCTTTCAAGCTATCCTTCTTTTCATCAAACAGAAGTCACTGCTCTTTCCACGTTTTCATAAGCGAGTCAAGAAAAATTCCCATCGGCCGGCACCGGGAATCGAACCCAGGGTCTTCCAGTCACGCGCCGAACATGCTACCACTGCACCACAACAGCCTCGAAATTTCCAGACTCATATACGACTAACTGCCAAACCACATGGCAAGTTGCTTCTTGGAGCCCCACACAATGCTGGGGATTCACCAAGCATGGTAAGTAGCAACTGAACAAATAACTAGGAACATCAAACAAAGATCTTCGCTCTTTCCACGTTTATAAGTGAGTCACTGAAAAATTCTCATTGGCCGCCACCTGGATCCCGGTGGTGGCCAATGAGAATTTTTCAGTGACTCACTTATAAACGTGGAAAGAGCGAAGATCTTTGTTTGATGTTTAAGGTCCACGTTAAATTTCTGTATTAAATAACTGGGAGGTGAATGAATAATAATTAATATACACAACTGACGTGGATTAGGAACATCAAACAGAAGTCAACACTCTTTCCACGTTTTTATAAGCGACTCACGGAAAGATTCTCATCTGCCGCCGCCGTGGTGGCATGTTCGGCGCGTATCTGGAATACCCTGGGTTTGATTCACGGTGGCGACCGATGAGAATTTTTCCCTGACTCACTTATGAAAATGTGGAAAGAGCGATGAGTTCTATTTGATGTTTTTAATCCACGTCAATTGTGTTTATTAATTATCTTGCTTTTTTCTTGGCTCTAATTACATGTGACAATTTTTTCTGCTTTATTCACCATTTCTTCTCGACCTGTAATTCATCTACGGAGTTGGGGTTTTCTTTGTTTCGAATTTTCTTGGCGATTTCGTAAATTTAAATTTCTCAGTCATCTAAAGAAAGGCTGCTGTCGTAAAAGATAACATCTCAATAATGATGAATTCCGAAATGGCGAAAATTCGGAGCGGAGTTGATGTCCAGGTTGACGGCGAATTCCCCCTTTTGTGTGGAAGAGCGCGAATTCCATTTCAGTCTGCCTGGCAAACAGCTAAAGACAGCAGAAACAAGTGGAAAAGTCGACGACCGGCTGCAGCAGCGGCAGATCCATTCTCAGCCACCTGTTCTATGAGTGCCACCGACAAATGCATTGTTACGTCATCGGGGAAGTATGAATGTTTGGGAGCCCAGCGTTCGATCGAGCGCTTATATTGACAGATGGCCCAGACTGCCTTGTCGCCGACGCAGTAATCCTCGCACGCCTGTTGTGATCATATCGGCTGGAGAATTGTTTGAAATTCAAAGTATTTTTCTTCATCACTGGAGTATGGTCAGGAGATTTTCCCAGCTCTCAGGAGGAGCCAGGGTTTTATTGAGGCCATTACTGAGCTCCGAACAAATGGTACGAACTCCAAGTCTGATGGCGTTGTACTTGTAGATCTCTGCACACTGTCTTAGTCTTAATCTAACTACAGCATTAATAATAAAATTTTATGATTGCTTTACATTACTCTATTCTGATAAAATCCGATGTTATGTGCATGTATGCACATAACATCGGATTGTATGCAGGCAAACGGAATTTTTAAAATTCAAAAAAGTCGAATATTTCATCCCGCGAGGTACTACAAAAGGATATTTCTTGGTGAGCTAATTTACTAAAAAAATTTTTGTACATCATTTTTGGACATCATAAAAATATCAGAACTTAAAATATTTTTAAACGCCGGCGATGCGAAATCGAAAGAATGATTAAACAAATTTTAATACCTCAAGCTACCATCAGAGAACAATAAATACTTTATTTTGTGGTCCGGTATATGGCAACAAACTGTCGATGATAGCAGAATAATGACAAATATTTATTTACGCACGATAGGACTTAAATATTTAACGGTTTAAATTGCTCTGCGTGTTCCCTATGCTTCAGAAGCAAGCTTAATACAATACATTATTCGAACAAACTGAAAATTAAGAACAGAATTATAAAATACAAGGATCCAAAGATCTTGGCAATATGTCCAGCGCACTGCCATTTGAGGGATTTTACTCTGATCACGATGCCTTCCACTCTTGTCATTTTCCTTATCAACGACTTCTTCTTTTTATCTTTCCTGGATACACCAAGCATGCATCTCTCCACGCTTCCTTCAGTTCTCTGCAGTCTTTGTATGCCTTTTCTTAATTGATGCATACCGCTGATAATGGCCGAAAGTCAGTCGTGCCGAAACATGTCCGGTGGTTTATGTGGAGTCGTGTGCGTGTTGGAGAAATTGTCTTTCATTGTTCAATAATTGACGAAATTATATTTAAGGTCTGTTTGGGTTTGTCATTGATTATATCCATTCCTTCTTTTAAAGATTGACGACACCTGTTGATGGTAAATGGTTTTTTAATTGCATTGTATACAATTATTTCACTCTCTCTTTGTATGATATCCATAGTCGTGTTTTATTTGAGTTTAAACCCTGGTCGCAAATTTCAATTGGGCCTATTTGCAATACGATGATTCTACGTGGTGACACGGTAGACACACATTTTATTTCAAGATACAGGATGTAGCTTACTAATTTGGAATACCGATACAAGGTGAGTCCTTGATGATATAATAATTGAAACTTGTAGTAATATTCCTAGTCATATATGATATATAAATGCCAAGATGATTTTGCTGCAAATATGCACACAAAGCATGGAACGTATATAACGTGTGAAACAGTAGTGCGTATAGTATATAGCTATTATTCTATGCCTTTTCTTGTTAAGGAGCGCGTCTCTGCTCCATACGTTAGCACTGGAGGCATGCATTGACTAAACATTTTTCTTTTCAGACATAATGGCATATTTCTCTTACAAAATATTCTGTTTCTTCCAAAAGCTCTCCAACCAAGTTTTATACGTCGATTCACTTTTCATCAATATGACTTTTACTTTATATCGGCTATCCAAGGTAAATGTGAGTTTCGGTTATCTCCAGCTTTATCCCATTTCTTTATCCTTCTCAGCAAGTTCCTGGATCATACCCTTCAGCTCTGAAGTATTATTCAAAAAGACCTGTGAAGGGTTGTTTGAAATATTTTTTTTTCTTTTCAAAAATAAACCGGAAATAAAACCGGGTCGAAATCGATCATGAACACCTTGACCCGACCCGTTCGATCCGCAAGAAATTGTCTACCCGGTGACCCGGTGTCACGTGACACGTTTCCATCTTTGCTTATAACGAGACCGTACTTTACGAAATCCCATTGTTTGTAAAATAATAACTCGAAGCTAATTTGATCGTTTTCGATTAACACAATTTAACGAATGTCCGTGTTTATCTAGGGTGAGAATAGGATCACTTTTAGCAAACAAAGTAACAAAATTTTAAGAAATCCCACGTTTAACGAGCCAAAACATTAAAACCGCCTCTGCGTTATGTAGAAAAGCGCGCGACCAGCCTATCAGCGTTACACGACAATGTCGCGAAAGATCTATACCCTGCTGGGAAGTAAAAAAAAGAACACAGTTAAGAAATGCAGCTGCATCTATGAGATTTATGTCGTAGCAACAACTTGTTAAGAAAGGAAAGTGATCACACATGTGAAGTGGTACGATGTTTACTTGTTGCACCTCCTGCAGCAGAAATATAAGCTTCCAATCTGGCATGCAATCTGTCTAACAAATGTTGGATATCACGCTGGGAGACAGCATTCCATGCGCTTTCAACTTCGATGCGTAATTCAGAGATGGTCGCTGCCTGCCGGGGTCCGCATAAGAGTCTTTGTCCGATCCAGTGCCAGACATGCTCCATTGGAGACAGGTCCGGAGAGCGTGCTGGTCAAGGGAGTTGATGCGTAACCCGAAGAGCACGTTGAGTTTCCCGGACGGAGTGTGGCCGTACGCTATCCTGCTGGAATATTACATCGGGGATCGCACTCAAAAATGGCAGGACGACCGGCTGCACGATGTCGCTGAAGTACGTTTTGCTGTTCAGTGTACCCCGTACAAACACCAGACTCGTACGAGAGTGAATACTAATCACTCCCCACATCATGATGTCCGGAGTGGAGCATGTGTGTCATTGGCTGACGCACGATGGCAGCAGCCGCTCGTCTTGTCGCCTTCGGACGTGTACACGACCGTCAGACGCTCCCAAGGAGAATCGGCTTTCTTCACTAAAGACCACTGACCGCCATTCTTCTCTCCACTGAACACCTTCTTGGTACCATCGCAATAGTGCGTGGCGATGACCAGGGGTCAGTGGTAACCGTGCCAGTGACACGCGTGCCCGTAGTCCTGCTTCCAACAAACGATTCGATGTCATTCCGGTTAGACACCCTTGGTGGGGCAGAGGATTTAATTTGTGGTGTCGTAGCCGTCCGCTCTTCCAAAGCCGCCCTCCTGTTGCGCGGATCCTCTCGTGCGTCCGTAACTCTGTGTTGCCAGGAACAACGCCTGCGAGTGTGCGAAAGCTGCTCTGACCATCGACGCCACCATCTTATCACGGACGATACCTCTCGTCCCACTCGGTCCGCAATTTGACGGAAGAACCAACCTACTTCCGGCAGACCCACTATACGGCCTCGCTCGAACACCGATAATTGAACAAATGTTGCGCGCCTGCGTCGTCCAGGCATGGTAGCTTCTACAACGAGAACTGAAGAACACGACACCAGACAAATGACTACGTTATGCACGCCCTAGTCCTTAAATACGCGCTGTGTACATTTGCACGTTGTCGTCCGCAAGGACGTCATTATTTCATCCAATGACATTCCAACTTGGACACAGTTTATGCTTTCCTGAGCAATTAGCATGTTATTTCATGACATTCCCATCGGCATTCCTTCTGGGTGTTCTGTTTTCACTTTCCGTCAGTGTATAATACCTGGGTCGGAGCTCTTTCAGTCAGTATTTCGTTTCGTCTCAACTTAGGAAAAGATTTCGATAAAGGTCAGATCTCTACGACAAGACGCTTTGGTAAGAGCATCTCCTAAACAGTGACGCCGGTGCCCTCATATCAAAGATGGTCCGAAATAGTTGATACTTCGAGCCGTCGACAAGACGTGGGCAGGCCATGCCTCATTGATGGCAGAGGTCAGCCCAGACTATCTCGTCTTGTCCGTAGCAACAGGAGACTGACATACCCCGTAATTTCAAGTGTGGTGAATCGCCTAATGTGTCCGAACACACAATATATCGTACGCCCTTGGATATGGATCTCTGCGGTCTATAAACTATTAAAAAACTTGTATTAGGTCGCACGAAAAGTGGTGCTACACTAGCTGTACAACATTTTGAGAAAACATACACCATTGTATGGTGGAAACAAAACCGCACAACATGGTGCTACCTTGCACCATAATGTGGTGCAACCTTCTAATGTATCATGATGCGAAGCTGCACCATGTTGTTGGGTTTTGTTTGCACCTCATGATGCTGTATCTTTTATCTGAAAGTGGTGCTTCTGGTGTAGTACCACACTCTTTGGTGCAACATACCATAAAAAGTTTTAACAGTGTAGGTGTTGCTATGCTCACAGCCATTCACCGTCGTCAATGCTTGCAGTTTTTACGTAATCATCTATTTACATTTTTACGTAATCGTCTATTTACATTGGACCATAGAGGACTGAAAGAGGGTCTCATGGTCAGACGAATCCCATTTTCCGTTACATCATATCGACGAATGAGCTCGTATGAGAGAGACACTTACACAAGGAAAAGTTCTCATCTGGACGCAGTTTGGCACGGATCCAGGTGGCTGGAGGGAGTGTCATGGTTTGAAAAATATTTTCTTGGTGAGCACTTGGACTCATTATCCTTGTAGAATGAACTCTAGCAGTTTCAGATACCTGAACATCGTGGCTGACCTAGTACACCCCTTTATGGTGACTTTGTTCCCTGACGGAAATGGGATCTTTCATCAAAACAATGCTCCATTCCACACTGCCAAGAAGGTTCAGAAATGGTTTCAAGAACATATAGAGGGATTCCATTTATTGTCATGGCCTCCAAATTCGCTGGCCATGAATTCAGTCGAACCTCTATGGTTTGAGTTGGAGAAACTGGTACGAGCCTCTAAATTTGCTGGCCATGAATTCAATCGAACCTTTGTGGTTTGAGTTGGAGAAACTGGTACGAGCCTCTAAATTCGCTGGCCATGAATTCAATCGAACCTTTGGGGTTTGAGTTGGAGAAACTGGTACGAGCCTCTAAATTCGCTGGCCATGAATTCAATCGAACCTCTATGGTTTGAGTTGGAGAAACTGGTACGAGCCTCTAAATTCGATGGCCATGAATTCAATCGAACCTTTGTGGTTTGAGTTGGAGAAACTGGTACGAGCCTCTAAATTCGCTGTCCATGAATTCAATCGAACCTTTGGGGTTTGAGTTGGAGAAACTGGTACGAGCAGAATCACCTTAACCACGTAATTTGCGGGAACAGCCGGATCTTCTGTTGTAGACATGGTTCCAAATATCAAGAAACACTTACCAACCTCTCGTTGAATCTATGCCTTATCGGGTGAAAACTCCTTTGGTGACGAGATGAGGACCTACATCATATTAGGTAGGTGGTTTTGATGTTTTGGCTGATCGATATATTTATACGTACTTTTCTTTCAAAATGATGTTCAGTTTTCCGCCTCTCTCTCTCTCTCTTCGTTGCGCGATTCGAGCGTCGTGACCCAATTCACATCCTGTCGGCAGTCAAGGGTCAGCATTCCTGTCTATTCTCCACAGTTCTCATGATTTTTGCAACTGATAGATTTGTGAGAGTTTATATTTAATCGACGAATCTCTCTGGGGGACGTCCTCTCGTTCCTTTGACGTTGACTTTCCCCTGAATACAAAGTTTTTCTAAACCGTCTCGCCAGAAGGTGTGGCCGATGAAGGTTCGGTATGTGTCGTTGGGTTGTCGTAAGAAGTCGCTTGTGCAGGTCTACGCCAAGATCTCTCAAGATTGATGCATCTGTCCTATGCACAACCCAGGATATTCTCAGCATGCATCTGTAGCAGATCATTACAAACGCCTCAATTCGTCTGCGACATGCTGCGGGTAAGGTCCACGTTTCAGAACCATAAGTCGTGATGGGGAGCACGTGGGCCTTGACCAGCCTCAGCTTGGTGGTTTCGCTGATGTGGCGATCCTTCCAGATTTTTGTAAGCCCTGCCAGGGCAGATTTGGCCATTCCGATACTCCTTTTGATCTCGCCTTCGAAATTCGCGTTGTTGGTTATGCGGGTCTCCAAATAGATGTCTTCTGATTTTCGGGCAATATCGGGTATCTGTTCGAAGTTTTGAGGAAGCACTTCTGCCTTGTCAGCTACCATAAGTCAGCACTTGGCTCTATTTAATTTGAGACCAGCTTCGGGCTTGTAATCTTCGATGAGTTTGAGAAATTGCACAATCTCCTGCTCTGAACCAGCTATTATAGTGGTGCCATCCGCATAGCGTAGATTTGATATTTTACTATCGACTATTGATAGCCGACCATACCAATTTTCCTTGATATTAGTTCTTCCTCTAGGTGGCGTTAATGTAAATCTATTTAATGATGATATCTCCGCTGTCCTGTTAAAAATAGCAACTATGGTAAGGAATATTTTAATATACTTGCAAATTTTTTGAACCAGACAGTTTTCTAACTGGGAGATGTAAGTTTTTAGTCCTACTTGTACCATACGGGGTTGGAATCGTGTCTGCGTTTCTAAAATGGCCAAATGAAGTATATTCCGCCAAATGCTCTGTGCATAGTTTGCGATTATTCGTAACATATATTTACCGTAAGTTTCTAAATTTTTTCTTCTAGCCTGTTCAATACACTATAAAGAACTCTGCCTAAAATGGGCACTTTAAATCACTCGTGTACGGGGAAATGAATTTACATTTTCGCTTATTTTTTTCAGTTGAAAATCTGCAACGAAGATTTTGTTTGTGTCGGAAAAGATAAAAAAAAAGGCGTACGCTTTACCCTCAATAAATCTGTGCCATCTTTTTTGTTTTTGATGCAGAGTGAGGCTGGAAGACGGAAAGGTTCTAGACATTTTGAAATCTGAGTACTTCAAGACAGATTATTTTTTTAATTTATGAATTTCAATATTTATGCTGTTACATTATGACATAAAATCAGAGATATATATGTGCAATTAAAAAGTAATAGCAACAAAGGGAAACAGGAAAAATGCCTCTCAGAAACCTGACGTGCCCTGAATCCCCAAAACGAAATTGCAGTTCAGAAAATAAAATCTCACGTTGGATTGTCCCCGCTCCCTCTCAGCGGAAAAAAATATTTCAGCAAATATGCTTAGCATTCAATGTTATTTTCTTTCTGAGTGATAACTATGATAAATGATTTTCAGTCGTAAAAAATATTTTCAGTGAATAATGACAAAAACATTATCGAGATCATTAGGAACTTTATTAAATTTTGTATTTTAAAACCAGCCTGCTGCTAGAACATTCGTACCTACTCACTGTAAAGCTAAACTTACACCTAGCGTAGTCAAAAAATTTCCAGAGCAAAGAATATTTCTAAAAACATTTTCCAAGTTAATGGTTTACTTGCCACGCCCAGAGTGCACATGAGTTTTAGTAATAAGCAGTTTTTAATTTTTCGAAGTAAACAAGAAGAAATCAAACATGACCTAAGCTTGCGATCTTCAGTCATTTTTCATATTGATCTACTCATTTGCGAGTTTCCTCAAACGTCGGTCTGAACATTTTTGTTTTCAGAATTTCGCATTTGCTTCGCCAGTTTTCGATTTCTTTGCCCGACATCGCTTCATAGATTTTCGGTTTCCGTACTGCTAACGGAGAATTGAAAAGTGTGTGTTAGGAACATTAAGCATGCATTCGGAATGCGATAAGGGTAACAACATTTTAACTAACAAATCTTTCCTTCGAAATCAATCTGCATATTTTGCGTAACTAGTTTTTCAGTCAGTCTGCTAAAAGGTCAAATCTTTGAATTTTCACGTCTTTCAAACGTAACCTCCTGATGCAATTCATTTCGCAAATGGTAAGAGCGCCATACCTTGAAAAACAAAAAGGAAGCTGCATATAAGCAATGCCTTTGAATTTGGAATTTGTTTCGAAAATTTAGACCTTAAGTTTTCTGCCTCGTAGAAACGTTCTTATGACAAAGGCTGTTTCATAAAAACTCACAGCAATTTTGTTTTTGAGTTGGTAACAGTGCGAATGGGGGAAATAACCACGTAGTGGACTAATTGAAATAAGGAAATAGCTATGGCAACAGTTATTAGCCGTGGCAGACGATTCTGATTTTGTTATTGCGCAGTTGTTTAAGGTAGGTCCGCGTTTCGCCATACGGATATGGAGGTGAGTGATTCAGAGTTAAGAAGTGAAATACGTTGTGCGATAATTTTTTTTTTTTAATTTTTGCTAGTGATATGCGTTGTGCGATAAATTTTATAAAAATTTCGACCCGCTCACGGCTCCTGAAATAGTTGATTCAATGAAAAAAGCTTGCAAAGATAAATGTTTGGGTTAGTCAACAAATTTTAGTAGGCACCATAATTTCAAAAAAAGGCGTTTGTCGGCAAAAGTCGCTCCTAGGCCTGGTAGACCTGAAAGTGATCTTACGGAGCGTATTGTTAACACTCTTTGGGCGATCCTTCAAGAAGATCGACGAATGACGTGTGAAGACATAGCTGCGCACAATTGCTGTTTCAGAAACGTGGCATTCCGTATTCTACGCGATAAATTATTGCTGCATCGTGTGGGTTCCAGATGGTTGCCTCATCACCTGACAAGAAAACAATTGTTGACCAGAGTTCAGGTGTGTCATGAATGGAAACAAACGATTGCAAAGGATCTAAACTGTCTGAACATAGGAATAACTGTCGATGAAACATGGGTCCGTCAAACCAAATCAGCTGGGAAGGCGGTCTGTCAAACCAAATCAGCTGGGAAGATGATGCTGATCATTTTGTTTGATCACGAAGGGTATAGTCTAACAGCATGCCGTTCCTCCACAAATTACTGTCAATTCTGAATATTACATTTCAGTCTTGAAGCGTCTGCGACGACACATATCGATTAAGCAACCGTAGCTGGCGGGCAAGTGGAGCTTACACCATGATAACGCCGCCCGTCCACATTTGGCTGCTTGTGCTCTACAGTTTCTTACGAAATACAGTATTGAAATCATGTCACAGCCTTCCTAAAAAAATAGGTTAGTAAAATCATGGAATGCATTGTTCATGATACGCGTTCCAACATACTAGAAATCATTACTCCAATTATCACTCAAGCTATGAGGATAATGGCTGTAGAATAAGTCTCGCTCCTATGACCTGCCCATTGACCCCATTTCGATGATATTCAACAGAATCGGTTCAGTATATTTTCGCAACAGCATGATGAAGTTTTGTCGCAATCGAAGCATTTTTAACTAAGTTATAACGCATGAAGGCAATGGAATAGATTCCGATCCTATGTCCTGACCTTTGACCCCATTTCACCAATTTTCGACAGGGTTCGTCCCATGTTGGTTCCCTACCACATTCTAAAATTTCTTCGAAATCGAACCATATTTACGCTAGTTATGACGCATAAGGGCAATGGAATGGATCCCGCTCCTATGTCGTGACCTTTGACCCCATTAACCCCATTTTAAATAGGGTTCGTCCCCATGTGGTCCCCTACCACATACTAACATTTCATCAAAATCGAACCATTTTTACGCGAGTTATCGTGCTGACGAGACGGACGGACGAACGGACGGACTGACAGACGGACGGACAAAGCTGGAGTATATACGCTTCTCCAACCTACGGTTGGGAAGCGTAAAAAATGAAGGAGAAGTTCTGTGGCTCAACATTCAACACATATGCTGACGTTATTCAAGCCCTACATGGGTCGCTAAAGCAGCTTCCACAAAATGCCTTTCGCCACATGCTTTGAAAAGTGCACTGAAAGATGGGACTGTTTCATATCATCCGAGGGAAGATACTTTGAGAAAAAAATAACATATATTTTGCTGTACCTATATTTCTTCATTTTTTGTGATTTTACTCTCAGTCTTTATGGAACGGCTGTTGCATGAACTACTGGAAAACAGTCGTGGGTCTGACGAGTCCAGGTTCTAGCTCCAAATGCCTACAGACACGCCCACTTTCGAAGACGGGATCGAAACAGCTGGAAACAGACAGGCGGCAAGTGAATCATGGTATGGGATTGTTCTCCTAGGCATAACTGCGTCTTCTTAGGCCTGGTAAATTCAGCCATACCTCTAGTTCATTTCTGAGAAGTTTTCCAAACCAAGTATTGTCCTACATGATGAGAATGATCTGATAGTTACATAATTAAGATAATCTGGTAGTTACATGATGTCAGATAATCCAAATATCTGACATCATTGTTTTGAACGTCCTTTTCATTTCATATAATTTCATTTATAATTCATATATTCATTTATTTATAATTCATATATTTCGTTTACAGT
This sequence comes from Macrothele yani, assembly GCA_039090855.1. NCBI lineage: Eukaryota > Metazoa > Arthropoda > Arachnida > Araneae > Macrothelidae > Macrothele > Macrothele yani. The sequence goes on from CM077029.1 coordinate 48,234,784, forward strand.
TACATATAATTCATTTACGCTGTCGTTACATAATGTAGAGCAGTTAGAAGTTAGACATTGCTTTGTGAATATGAACAATCTTTTCTGTTCACATAAATGATTTCCTTATTTTAACAGCTTCCACGTTTTATTCAACCTAAACACTGATTGGGATGTGCAGGTTCCGATGTATTTTAACAAAATCAATTTCTTTATATTAAAAGTCTAAAGGTTTATTCTATTTCCAAGATGAAAATATTACTAAAAACGCTGAAATCCGTTTTATTGGTGTAGTATTAGAAACACTAGTACAAACACGCTAGCTTTCACCACCACGGGTGGCTTCTTCAGGCATAAGTATTCCAATGCAAAAACAAAAACAAACAAAAAACAGAGTTTCAGTTAACAAAAAACTGAAACTCTGTTTTTTTTTTTTTTTTTTTTTTTTTTTTCATTGGAATACTTATGCCTGAAGAAGCCACCTGTGGTGGTGAAAGCTAGCGTGTTTGTACTAGTGTTTCTAATACTACACCAATAAAACGGATTTCAGCGTTTTTAGTATTACTGGTGTATGTCTACCCGATTCTTCCGTTATGAAAATATTAGTCTGAATGTGCGAGTTCAGTTGTGTTGATTAATGACTTAGTCTCTTTAATTTAAAAGTCCCACGTTTCAGTTTACTTCGAGGAAGACAATATTTATTTGAATGTGGCGGTTCAGGTGTCATTCTTAATAAATCAACTCCTTGTTTTAAAAGTCCCATGTTTTATCCTACTTTGAAGAGAACAATATTGATTTCATCGAAAAGGTTTAGGAGTGTTACCGAATAAATCATCAACTTCATAACTTAAAAGTCCCGCATTTCGTTCCACTTTAAAGATGAAAATATTGGTTTGAATTTGCGGGTTCAGGTGAGTTTGCCAATAAATCAATTTCCTTATCTTGAAAATCCCATGTTTTATTCTCCCTCGAACAGGACAACATCAATTTGAATGGGCAGCTTTAGGTATATTTGTTACAGTCTCCTTATTTTAGAAGTCACACATTTTATTCTATTTCAAAGAGGATAATACTGATTTGAATGTGAAGGTTCAGGTGTATTTCGTAATAAATCAACTCCTTATTTTAAAAGTCCCAGGTTTAATTTTTACTTCAATAAATCAGTATTTTTATTTTGAGCCCCAAGTTTTGTTCTACTTCCAACGTAAAACTACTAATTTGAATGTGAGAGTTCAGGTGTGTTTGATAATAAAATCAACTGCTTATAAGTCCCGCATTTTATCCCACATCGAAGTGGACAACATTGATTTGAATTTGCAAGGGTGTTCGTTAATAAATCATTCTTCTAATTTTAAGCTTTCAACGTTTTATTTTACTTTGAAGAAGGCAATATTGATCTGAATGTGGTGGTTCAGGTGTGTTTTCTAATAAATGTACTCCTTACTTTACAAGTCCCACATTTCATTTTAGTTCCAAGAAAAAAATATTGATTTGAACGTGCGGGTTCATGTATTTTGTTAGAAATCAATATCCTTATTTTTAAAATTTCCACGTTTTATTCTACTTTCGGGTTGTTGATAAAATCAACTCCTGATTTTGAAAGTCCCGAATTTTTTTCCACTTCGATGTGGACTACATTGACTTGAATATGTAGATTCAGGTGTGTTTGTTAATAAATCAATCTCCTTATTTTAAAAGTCCCATATTTTATTCTATTTCGAAGAGAATAATACTGATTTGAATGTGGAGGTACAGGTTGATTCTTTTCCTAATGAATCAACTCCTTATTTTAAAAGTCCCAGGTTTCATTTTTACTTCAATAAATCAGTATCTTTATTTTAAGCCTCAAGTTTTGTTTTATTTCGAACGTAAAAATATTAATTTGAGTGTGCGAGTTCAGGTGTGTTTGCTAATAAAATAAACTGCTTATAAGTCCCGCATTTTATCCCACTTCGAAGTGGACAACATTGATTTGAATTTGCAGGTTTGTTCGTTAATGAATCAGTCTCCTTAATTTAAAAGTCCCACATTTTCTACTTCGAAGAGGACAATATTGATTTGAATGTGAAGGTACAGGTACGTTTCCTAATCAATCATATTTTAAAAGTTCCACATTTCATTCTGCTTCTACAGAGAAAATATGGATTTGAATGTGGAAGTTCAGGTGTGTTTATTAAGAAATCAGTCTCCTTTTTTATAAAAGTCCCATATCACAATCCGATTCGATCAGTCAACACTCATGTGGACGTATAAGTTTCGGTATGGTATGTTTGTTAATAAACGAAATTCAATATCTTACATCCACAGGTTGTATTCGAATTTGAAGGGAACACAATTCAGTAGGATGCCTAAACTCAAGTATGTTTACTACTTAATAAATTTCTTTACTTTATGATCATACCTCGTATATTACACGACTTAACATTTGTTCAAAAAAGTTTTTGAACTATGTGCTAATTCCGCTCCTGTATTATTCGATTTCTTTTTGTTTTTGTGTAAGGAAAGCGAATAAAATAAAACTCATGCAGCAATAGATTAGAAGTTAACCTTTTGTAGAACGCAAAATAAAAAAAAAATAAAAAACTTTAAAGTTCGTGTAGGCTAGATTTTAAAATTTTTGCTGGAAAAAAAAAAAAAAAAAAAGGAAAGGAAACCTTCATATGATTATAATTATATTCATCCGCGACTCTTGAAGTTCACTTGTGTACGACATGCAGCCAGAAGGCTAAAAGAGTTCTAAGTGTGTTGTGTTCATGCGATGCACGACCAAGGCGTAACCCTTTTCTGTAGTCACCTGCTCCCATGGCATGAAGTCACCCACCCTCCTTAAGGCCGGGGGGAAACAGAAGAGGAATAGAAGTACAAAGCGAGAGAGAGAGAGAGGTGGTGTACGGGGATACGAAGAGTCGGGGGGGGGATACTGGAGGTCCCATGCGGCCCTCACGTCACGCGACATGGCCAGAAGAGAAGTCTCATTGCTCCAGCGCATCTGGCAGCAAGCCAAGCGATCCAGCCTCATCCCTGGCGGCGGCGACGCCTTTGACATGAGCCCACGTTGTTTGTCTAGCTCCAGATATTACGCATCATTATGCATATGGAAGATTGGGATGCTTACTTTTCCACCCCTCTCTCTCCCTCTCTCCCTCTCTACTTGTTCCTCCTTTTAGTTTTCTTTCTTTCGCCCTTTTTTTTTGTGTGTATATGCTCTTCTTTATCATTCCTTTGGTGTCTGTATGTGTCTCCGCACGTCAAGTTATATATATTCCTTGCCTCCACGATGAGAATTTTTACTAATCAGTAAATCTTCTAAATGAAGGTACTATAAGACACATTGCATTTTCTTGATTTCTCTGAGGTAGTTCAGAGCAGGTAAAATTCCTGTTAAATAATAGTTTCTTTCGTACCATGTGTCCGAAAATGCTGGTAACAAAAAAAGTTAGATTAGCTGAAGAAACGCATCTTGTTAACATACAATTTTTAAATGTTCCGGCGATAAAGTTTAAACACTATTAATAAAAGTTTTTTTTTTTTTTGATTGGAGGTGTAACGACCACCGTAAGCAACTCAATGGGCTATAAGCAGTCTCCCGTCCCTAATTTAGGGTCTCTGGTTCCAGGGAAGGGAGAGAGCCAATGCCGTAAGACAAACACAAAATCCATGCTTCACCGGGATTAGAACCCGGACACCTTTCGGACGAATGGTCAGAAGCCATCGCTTAGACCACTGTGCTACCGGAGCGGCGAAAAGTTTTTGGAATGTTCTGAATATAGAAAATAGTTAGCAAATTATCATAAGGTTTTGCGACGCACTACAGAGGTGAAAACATGTGTCAAGACAACAAATCTGCAGCGAGACATTCTCTCTGCGTAGCTCAGTTGGGAGAGTGACTTACTCCGGAGTAAGGGAACGCGAATTCGATGTGCGTCGCGGACAAACATCTGTTTTCACATGGGCGCCCGTTTGTGGACAATGGATCCACTGGCCATCTGGTTCTCCGAAAAATGTGTGATGTTTGTTCCACACGTTGTTTGGAATTAATGAAAAATTCCTACTTCGCTTCAAAGACAAAAAAAAAAAAAATAGGAGGGAGATGATGTGACGTACTACAAAGGTGAAAACATGTGCCAAGACGACAAATCTGCAGCGAGACATTCTGTCGGCGTAGCTCAGTTGGGAGAGCGACTTGCTCTGGAGCGGGCGAACTTTGTGTTTTTAACTAAAATTTGTACTAAATATTTGTTAGCACTTAAAAAAATATTAATTTTATCCATCTCCATTACATTCGTATAAAAAATCTATATAAGATATTATTGGTTCTCGTACTAGAGGTGGCCGCGGATAGCCTAGTGGCCATACTTCCTGCCTGCTAACGGATCGGATCTAGCTTCTATCCCAGTAACATTTGAACCACTACCGCCGTGCGTCGGATGGGCACATTTCGTCATCGGACCCCGGATAATGGCTCCCCGGTTAAAAATAAGGGCATATGTTCCTCTGCCAGCGCCTTTCTCTTTCCCCCACTATTGGTGTATACTTTGACGTCATATAACGTCAGTCGCTCCTATGACGCACACTAGTGGCTATACCTACTGACATCTGTCTGTCTACCCACTTACCTATTATGACACTCTAGGTTTCACCTAATGTCCTTACTCGGCTAAAAACATGTAATGTTTGCCTACTCCGCTAAAAAGCATGCAACAGGCATAGCTAATCGAGCCTGAATCATCTTTGCGGGTATAAAAGCTGATTGTTTTAACAGTTAGTGTAATAGCTGGTGGTGATTCCGCTGAAGATTTGAAGCCCGAATCTCGCCCTATTAAACTTTAAATGAATGGGTAATGAGCTCGTACAAGCGTTGGGCCGTGGATGTCCTTGTGGTTACCATGTCTGTCTACCAAACAAAAGGTCCCTGGTAAGTTAGATGTTTTGAATCACAAAATATCCGCCCTGCGTTGCATTGGAACTTCAAGGCGTCGGCTCCAGGATACTGGACCCAGGGTTCAAAATAAGGGCGTCAGTTCCTCCACCCACCCCTTTCTCTGTCCTCCACTACAGGTGTGTACATTGACGTCGTGTGACGTCAGTGGCTCCTGCGACACACACTAGCGTCTGTCACACTAGCGTCTGTATCCCAGTTTTCTATTGTAAGCCTCTAGGTTCCATCTGATGTCCTTCCTCTCTTGGAGCACATTACTCTCTTGGAAGAGGCTGGATCGAAGTACCTCGGCCATGTGACCCCACTTCTGGTCATAGCAGAAGCATCGTAAACAGCATCACTAATTTTTTAGAAGTTAATGGCATTGATTCAAGTTTTCTCATTGCTTTAGGATGCGATGGAACTGTTATAAATACCGGCAGGAAAAACGGTGCTAAACGTCAACTGGAATTTCAATTCCAACGTTCTTTCGCAGTGCCTGGTGTGCGCTTGTTCCACTTCAATGAACTTCCATTTCGCCATTTGCTTGATGAACTCGGTGGTAAATCAACAGGTTCTACAACTCGTTCAGGAGAGATTGGGGCAGCTCTCGACGGCTGTGAAAACCTCCCAGTACTTGACTTTGCAGCTGTACATGTAGAATGGACAGAACACATGAAAGAATTGCAAGATGCACGTGAACTGAGTATCGACCAGAAGCATTTAATGGGAATCTGTTGCGCCGTGTTACAGGGAGACTGTGATGTCAGCCTTTCTAGAAGAAATCCAGGACTACTGTCATATTCGCGGTGGCTAATGGCAGCTAACAGAGCCATGCGCCTCTATGTCGCCACTGAAAACCCATTGTAAACTTTGTTCTGTGTTGCCAACTACATGATAAAGGTATATGCCCGGGTCTGGTTTTCTGTAAAGAAGAAGCCTTCGCGCACAGAAGTGGCCAAAACGTTTGGAGACTGGTCAACTTATCGCGCTTCATGGATTTGAAGTACAAAGTAATCATTGATGCAGTGATCAAGAGAAACACGTTCTTCAGTTACCCAGAGAATATATTGCTAAATATGATTGCGGACGAACGCAACTACGTTAGAGCTCTTGGATGGAGAAGAATAAAGAAAGCTAGACAACAAGAAATGAATGATATCGTAAGATAATTCGAAGTGCCGCAATTAAATTTGGATTTCAATGAATATTATGAGATGATCGATTGGACTAAAACGCGTGTTACCGGACCACCCTTAAGAAAACACGTCTCAGATGAAGATCTGGATCGACTAATCACAAATTCTGCGGCAGCTAGCGAAGAAATAACCAAGTTTCCTTGCCACTCCCAAGCTGTGGTACGTTGCGTACAACTGGTGACTAAAGCAGCTGCCTCAGTATGCGGATTTGAAGCTAGATATTCGTTCGTAAGAGCAACACTTGCATCACGGTAATTAAAGCCACCTTTTTCGAGTAAAGCGGATTATCGAACAAGATATACCACATAGAAATAAAATTCTGAGCTAGAGAGAGAGTGGGAGGAACTCGAAGTGTAGCCACCTCCTCGTGGTGAGTTCTGGGTTGTTTCCATATGTGACATTGTAAACAAGCGAAGAGATACACGCTACACATTTCAAAGCAAACTGAGTGCACTACATATGCAAACGCATGGTGCACTCAAAATAGTCCAATTTCCTACGGATTTGTCTGATGCCCTACATGCCAGGATGCCTTTACCTAGCCTAGGCCAACGGGCCAAATGTGGGAAGAAAACGGTGAATTTCGCGTGCAGTGCGGATACATAGCATATTCATCAACTTCAGAACTTTTTTTCACTGTTATTGGGAACACTAAAGGACCCTTTTCCGCACTGGGGGTTACTCGATTTCAATTACAAAAAAAATCACAATGCGGTCGGAAAAACGCGAAATGTGTGTGCCGTGCGGAGACGTAAGCTATTTATTCATTTCAAAAATTTTTTTTTTGTTATTCTTGTTGACCCAAATGGCAACTTTTCCGCACTAGGTGATATGCAAATTAAAAAAAAAAAAGTTTTTTTGGCCCATACACGGAGGATATCTACTGAGCGCGCAGGAGGTGAGAATTGAGCCGAAGGTAATAATGGGCCGCGGTGGTCACTAAGCTGGCGGCTTTCGTCCTGGTTGCTGTCTCAAAACACTTGTTCTGTCTTGGACTTGGTGTTTATCAGTACCTCTGGAAACATAGCGCACTCCAAAGTATTTCTAAAAAATAAAAAAAAATCGGCACCGCATACACTTTTAATATGAAATCGTTTGTCTGGTGGTGGCAGCTGAAGGGGACATCGTGATGGAAGCTTGAATTGGAAGATTCCTTTTGTCTTTCCTCCCATTCACTTAAGGTATTAGGGGAAAGTGTCAGCGGCACTTGTCACCCGTTAGTGCGCGGAGAATTACAGATAAACAAGAGATACGGACTTGTCGATGAATCGGTTTCACAGCGTTAACAGTGTAACCAGGTTAGATTTGCCCAGAGTATAGGCATTCTGACTTCTCTTTGTCTGCTCAATTTCCTATTGTGAAACTCTCAGTTCCACCCAAGGTTAGTAGAAGAGAAGGTTGTCTCGATCTCTATACTTCCCTGCAGTCACATTTGGGGGGAGGGAGGGGGAGTGACGTCAGTGACGGACCTGCGGCAAAGGTCAACGCTCATCCATTCCTTCCCGAAAGAGCTAAATCCTATATAATTTCAATTTAATCTCACTTTCAGCTTAGGAGTTTTTTGTGTAGGAACATTTTTCAGAGTGATCTATGAACTGCTACCTAATACCATTCAACATTCATAGCTACGGATTTATGTGACTGACTATAAACGATGCCAGGGATGAGATGCAATTCGCAGCAACAGTTTGTCGAAAACTAAAACAGATCCTGATAAAAAGAACGTAATGTATCGTTCTTTTCCAAGAGATTCAGAGCTCAGGAAAAAGTGGATTCATCTTTGCCGCAGAGATGGGAAATGGAACCCAGCATCCTGTATTGTGTGTTATAACGAAGTAAAGTTCTCCGTCATTTTCGGCCACGCCGAGGATCGAACCCGAGTCCACTTATTCCGGAACAAGTCGCTCTATCAACTGAGCTACGCAGACGTTCGTTCTCGCTGCTATCTACCTTTATGTCGTGTGCATCCTGCGGGGCAGGCACGTCAAATTCCCCCCCCCGAAAGAGGGCCGGGGGCATGGCCCACGGGTTAGCCGTGACCATGAATCGTCGTAGGCAGCCATTCGCTGTAGAACGTGCACTCGAGAACTCCCAGTCAATCTGGTGTGTGGAATGCAACATCACACATTTTTATTTTTCGAAGCGCTGGAAAAGGGATTCCTTTATTTTTCCTATCTCGCGGTGTGGAAAGAACATCACACCATTGCGAGATCTTGAACGGCCGAGTCATCCAGGAAGTTCGGGCGCCATTATAACGAAGTAAATTTCTCCGTCATTTTGGTCCACGCCGGGGATCGAACCCGAGTCCACTTATTCCGGAACAAGTTGCTCTACCAACTGAGCTACGCAGACGTTCGTTCTCGCTGCTATCTGACTTTATGTCGTGTGCACGTCAGAGTGTTCAGAACATTTTGAACCCGAAGATTATGAGCGGGATTTGAAATTAGAACTTTTAAATTTGCCACTCAAAAGAAAGTTAAAAAACTTTGCCATCTCTTCAAAAAAAATTGCTGAAACGTTCTGAGGTTTTAAAACACGTGAATTCCTACAATAAAAATCGCATTGAAAGACTTACCTAAATAGAAACTAAAAATATGATTTCTGATTTGTTACGAGAAAACCATTCAGATAACAATTCTGAGAAGCAAAATGCAGTGGAATCCGATGGAGTAACAGAAATCAGAGATATAGAATGTGGCGCATTAATGTGTATATATAGGCAGGTGCTGACTAAAAATATTGCGTTACGCGGAAAGTTGTGCAATCAACAAAAAGAAATAAGGGATTCAGTTCTAAAAATAGGCAGACTGAAATATGAAATTGTTGCAATGAAACGGAAAAATATTTGCAGAGAAAATGTTGAACTTCAAGTTCGTTCAATACTACTCAAAATGTTTACAAGGGGTCAAATTAATATGCTTTTGAATTAATGTCCGATGAGGATATATCGATCGGTTTGACTCTACGATACCTGAGTAAATGGTCGTACATTTATTTACATGAATGGTCGTACATTTATTTACATGAATGGTCGTACATTTATTTACATGAATGGTCGTACATTTATTTACATGAATGGTCGTACATTTATTTACGAAATCAACTAAATTATCTCTGGCCTGGATTATCAACTTTGCAGAAATGGGCGTCCAAGAATAATCCGTACCATGACGGACGTACTAAAAATTATGAAGACCGGGCATAATACAGAAAAACACCAATACTCAGACTGATGAATCACACACGAAAGAATTCATAGGTGCAAAAGAGCTGCGCCACGTTGGAGTCAAAAGTGATGAAAATATGTCCAAAGATTTATACGATGCTTATTCTATGCAAGCGACAACGATAATGTGTTAAATACACAACAATGCCTTACCATAGTAACTGAAGATGATGGCCGAGAGTATTTTGATGGTTTGGTGGCCAAAAAATATAAAGAAAAATACTCACATCTGGGAGATTACACATAAAAAAATAACACTGTAGATACTGAGGAATCATGGCTATACATCATCTGTCATTTGGAAGACTCATTCAACCATCTCTTGAGATATTTCGCTAAAAAATTGGAATATAAATTTCTTAAACAAAACATAAATTACACTATACAGTAAGTAAATAGCCTTATATCATAAAAACGTTAACCGAAAAAGCATCTCTCTTCTTTCCTGGATTTTCCACAGAGGTACTTAGGACACAATATCAGGTGAGAATTATACATTAGGATTAAATATTTGAATGAGAAGCTGCAGTCCACCCTAACTGCCAAAAGAAAAACCAGAAATGAAGATGACATTCGCTCAAAGAAGAGAAAGCCTGAATATGAAGATTTCGTACTTGATAGATGAAAATGAGGAATATAAGTTTGCTGTCTGTAGTACTATAAGTTAAAACAAATTCCTAAAACTGCAGAATAAAACTCAATTTATTCACAATTTTAAAAACCTATTTACTAAGTTAGCACTTTCGGGGCTCGCATGGCCCCATTTTCAAGCCCAAAAGCCCCGGAATACATAGAGGCAACGAGTATTCGTGACTAAGGTGATGTACGTCATAAAATTATACAGGTGATGCCATTTACATTAAGAAAAAAGAAGTAATTAAAGTCCAAAAACAAATACAGAACATGTTTAAGTAAGCCTATGAAAACAGTAAATTAGGAAAAAAAAAAAAATTAGACCTACTATTTAGAAATAACCTTTAGTTTTGCTGATTGGTGTGATTAAATCAATTATAAGTATATTAATGCTCATGTTCCTAAATCATGAAAAGCCAAAGAAACAGAACTGCAATTATAGTAAACATAAGTACAAAATAATACACTTTATGTTTCAGTCTAAATGTTCAGTTTTTATAATGCATATGCATGTTTTTCTTTCTTTTTCTAACCTATTAAATGTCTTTAATATAAAGAAGGTTATCGCTATATCTTTAGTAAAGCTCCTAAACTCTTTCAAAATAAACAGGCTTTAAAAGAAAAGAAAATAACTCAGTTGATTCCTCACTTCGGACGGGCTGGCGAGAGATCTCGAGTCAAACCCTACGATGGGTCTGTCAGTGACGTCACGCGCCTCTCCCTCTCCGCTCTAAGATTTTACGATTGAGGCAAAATTCTCTTCTACTAACCTTGGGTTTCACTTATGTCACGTTGTTTCTTGTACTCAACTCAAAAGCCTGTAACAGGTTTAGCTGGTCGCGTCTAAACCTTTTCTGTGACTGTAAACCGTACAATATGATCGTTGAGTCAGGGCTGGTGGAATTTGTAACCACAGTCTCTTCTCCTTCATCAGCAGGTTGATCCATTAAATGAATGGCAACGAGCTGGTGCTGTAGGTGATGTCAGACGAGTAGTATCTGATATGATCGGAATGCTGGTTTGCTCAACTCGCATTACAGATCACAGAAAAACAATAATTGTTTAGTAGTTACAAATGCAAATATTTGTATATCTAATTATTAAAAGTTCATATGAATTATTTATTCTAATTATTAATTATTAAAAGTTCATATGAATTATTTAACCTAATTATTAATTATTAAAAGTCCATATGAATTATTTAATCTAATTATTAAAAGTTCATATGAATTATTTAATCTAATTATTAAAAGTTCATATGAATCATTAATCTAATTATTAAAAGTACATATGAATAATTTAATCTAATTATTAAAAGTTCATATGAATTGTTTAATCTAATTATAATTATTAAAAGTTCATATGAATTATTTAATCTAATTATAATTATGAAAAGTTCATATGAATTATTTAATCTAATTATTAAAAGTTCATATGAATTATTTAATCTAATTATCAAAAGTTCATATGAATTATTTAATCTATTAATTAAAAGTTCATATGAATTATTTAATCTAATTATTAAAAGTTCATATGAATTATTTAATTTAATTATTAAAAGTTCATATGAATTTTTTACTACCTTACCTTTAAATACACTTTTTTTCCTAATATAACTTTAAGAACTTTTAAACCATTTATATATTTTATGTATCCCATTTGATTTTCGGTTTGATCTACCTTCTTCATTTCCCATGGACTATCTCTCAACAGATAGCAAATGGAACATAAAATTAAGATTCCAAAATGTGTGTTTCATGCTATTGAGTAACGAATATTTTGTTCTTAAAAATAGTGCGTACATTCAGTTCACAAAACGCTCGAGATACCTACCGAACAGCGTTAATATTTTTCAAATGCGTGGAAATAGTGGAAATAGACGATGTCAACGCTATGTCCACGTTATTTTATAAACAACGCATAGCAACTGAAAAATTTGTTCTTCGACGCCGCTGGGATCGAATCCCAGGTCCCTCGATAACTAGTCGAGTGCGTTCGCTTTACGCTACGGTGCCAACGATTCTTCCGACACCGCTGGAGTCGAACCCCAGATGTCTCGGCAATTAGCTGAGTGCGTTCTTTTTACGCTACGGTGCTAATAATTAACAGCGCTATGTGTGGTTTATCAGTTAGCATTTGACTACACAAATCCGTATTGATGGGCTTAGCAACTGATGTGTCGCCATCTGGTGGCATACTACAGATCAAACTATTTAATTACAGCTCATAAATCCAAAGGGCGATGGAAATGGTGAATAGGGCCGCGGGTGGCCTAGTGGTCAACGTTCGTGACTGCCACGGAAAAGACCTCGGGTTCGATCCCAGGCAGGTACGAACGCTCGAACCACTAAATATCTGCCGTGCGTCGGATGGGCACGTTAAGCCGTCGGTCCCGGGGTACTGCCCCCCCCCCCCTGAAAAAAATATGGGCGTCTTCCTCCCCCTTTCTATTTCATATCCGTGTCACTTTCCTATCGGGCACTCTAGCCCAAATCTCCTAGCTTCCTGTTTCTAAGGGTTGTTTAAGACCTGGGGTCAGACACTCCCTTCCTAAAATCCTCTACATATCATCTGATCTGATCTGATCTGAAATGGTGAATATATTTCAACACCGTGTTCGGCTTCCTCTAGCACGAATACACACCGAGGCATCGACTCCACCAGATGTTGGAGGGTTTTCAGAGGTAATGTCAATCATGCCTGTTGCAGCATTGTCCACAACGCTTCCCGAGACGTTAATCCAGTTCCATAGATGTAATGTTTCCCACCGCGGCATCCATGAGAGCTTCGATAGGGTTTAAATCCCGAGACCTTGACGGCCTGTGGATAATTCCAAACTCAGATGAGTGTTCCTCAACCTATGTCTGGGTGCTTGTAGCTAGGTGGGGCGGCGCATTGTCCTTCTGAAACAGGCGATCTGCCACAGGATGCGCGAAGGCCATGAAAGCGTGTAGGTGATCAGCTAGCATATGCTGGTAGCGCGCAGCAGTTAAGGACCTCTCTAGACACATTAAGGGACGTAATACAAGAAGGTTCCTCAAACAATCACAGAGCCAGTTTTGCCTTGAACAGAGCCAAACCGGTAGGATAGGCCATGACCTCATGCTGTCGACGCCACAACGGTATCTTCCGTCAGCTAAGTACAGTTGGAAACGGGACTCATCTAATCACACGACGCTGCGCCTCTCTGCAGAGGTCCAGGTTTGATGTTCCCGGTACCAGGCGAGGCGTAATTTCCGATGACGGGAAATTACTTCACAGAGTCACCACCGCCTTCAACAGAGCCAACATAGCACAACGGGACCACGCCATGACCTCATGCTGACGACGCCATACCCGCACTCTTCCGTCATCTCAGTACAGCTGGAAACGGGACTCATCTGATCACACGACGCAGCGCCCATCTGCAGAGGTTCAGGTTTGACGTTCCCGGTACCAGGCGAGGCGTAATTTCCGATGACGAGAAATTACGATGACGAGAAATTTCCGATGACGAGAAATTATTTCACAGAGCCACCATCGCCTTCAACAGAGCCGACATAGTACAACGGGGCATGACCTCATGCTGTCGACGCCACACCCGCACTCTTCCGTCAGCTCAGTACAGCTGGAAACGGGACTCATCTGATCACTCGACGCAGTGCCACCCTGCAGAGGTCCAGCCATGACCTCATGCTGTCGACGCCACACCCGCACTCTTCCGTCAGCTCAGTACAGCTGGAAACGGGACTCATCTGATCACACGACGCAGTGCCACCCTGCAGAGGTCCAGCCATGACCTCGTGCTGTCGACGCCACACCCGCACTCTTCCGTCAGCTCAGTACAGCTGGAAACGGGACTCATCTGATCACACGATGCAGTGCCACCCTGCAGAGGTCCAGCCATGACCTCATGCTATCGTCGCCATACCCGCACTCTTCCGTCTGCTCAGTACAGCTGTAAACGGGAATCATCTGGTCACACGACGCAGTGCCACCCTGCAGAGGTCCAGCCATGACCTCGTGCTGTCGACGCCACACCCACACTCTTCCGTCAGCTGAGTACGGCTGGAAACGGGACTCATCTGGTCACGTGACGCAGTGCCACTCTGCAGAGGTCCAGCCATGACCTCATGCTATCGACGCCACACCCGCACTCTTCCGTTAGCTCAGTACAGGTGGAAACGGGACTGATCTGATCACATGACGCAGTGCCACCCTGCAGAGGTCCAGCCATGACCTCCTGCTATCGACGCCACACCCGCACTTTTCCGTCAGCTCAATACAGCTGGAAACGGGACTCATCTGATCACACGACGCAGTGCCACCCTGCAGAAGTCCAGTTTTGATGTTTCCGGCATCAGGCGAGGCGTCAGCTCCCGTAGACTCTGCTCGTAGCGCTACGGGAGCCACCGTCTCTCCGAGTACTTCGTCGGTTCCTGTGGCCCGAAGTATGCAGAGTGTGCCGTACTGTTCGGTTTTTGACGCTGTTTGAGCCTCTGAACTTTAACCTGGGTGTGATTTTCGCCGTCCTTACCAAGCGGTCAATCTGTATCAGCTTGGATTGCCTACGTCGTCTTCGGTCATCAATGGCGTGAGGTAAACCACGGCTTGCTCTCTGGGCGGTGATACGTCCGTCGATGGTATATTTGCGGTACATGCTTGATACGGGGTTGGCCTCGGAAACCCAACGGATTTTACCACTTAAGCGATAGAATGACCCATCTGCCTTGCGCCGCAATGGGTCAATCCAAGTCACTCAGATCACCATGTACACCCATGTTCGCCAAATGCAATACACTGCTGTGTTCGTACGTATTTTTTGTCTGTGTTTAGTTTGAATATCTTCTACTCTGTCGGGTGGATGCTAATCTCTTCCACTCTGTCGGGTGGATGTTAATCTCTTCCACTCTGTCGGGTGAATGCTAATCTCTTCCCCTCTGTCGGGTGGATGCTAATCTCTTCCCCTCTGTCGGGTGGATGCTAATCTCTTCCCCTCTGTCGGGTGGATGCTAATCACTTCCACTCTGTCAGGTGGATGCTAATCTCTTCCCCTCTGTCGGATGGATGCTAATCACTTCCACTCTGTCAGGTGGATGCTAATCTCTTCCCCTCTGTCGGGTGGATGCTAATATCTTCCACTCTGTCTGGTGGATGCTAATGTCCATTGCCCATCATGCCTACCTCTAATGTTTTGTCTACTGAGTTTAAATTTCAAAGGATCACTTAACACAGGCGCTTAACTTTAACAAAATAAAACACTGCCAAATATCATATGACCAAATTACGTAAACACCAATAATCTTTACACTGCAGTGCCAAAAGTCATGGGACAGCAGTATGCAAATTTTTAACTGGTGCTGCTGTCGTATAAAGACTTCGACGCACGCACCGATTTTTATCAGTTGCGAATTGTAATCTCGTGAGTCAGGTTAAACAACCACCAGTATACGATTATGGCAAGCCCACGTAAATGATCGGAGTTTGAACGAGGCATGGTAGTGGAAGATAGACGGATGACACACTCAATTTTCGAAGTTATCCAAACATTCAGCAGTCCTCGATCCACGGTGTCACGTGTGTACGCGGAACACCCCACGGAAGGTGGTACCACCCACCGTGGATAGCGCAGTGGCCGACCACAACTGCTGAATGACAGTGATCAGCTGCGTCTGACCAGGATTGTCCATGCTAACAGACAAGCGAAACTGGCTCAAATAAAATCCACATTCAATGCAGGAGGTACCAGAGACATATCTATCAGGTCACTGCAGTTTAATTTAGCGTCCATGGGGTATGGGAGCAGAAGACCCACCAGAGTGCCTTTGTTAACACCACTTCGGACACAGCGCCTCACGTGGGCTCGTGAACACGGAAATTGGACACTGGAAAACTGGCAACATGTGTAGTGGTCCGATGCGTCAAGTTAGCAGTTGTTACGAGCTGGCCATAGGCTTCGGGTATGGAGAAGATCCCATTAGGCCATGGACGCAAGCTGTCAAAGCACTGTGCAAGCTGGCGGTTGTTACATACATGTGTATAGTGTCTTTACGTGGCACTGTATGGGTCCTCGTAAACACGTCATTAACCAGTAATCGCTTTGTTGCTCTGCTGAGTGACCATTTGCAGCCTTTCATGTACTTCATGTACCACAACAACGATGGGACTCTCTATGTAGACAATGCACCATGTCATCGGGCCCATGATGTCAAAGTATGGATCACACGCACGTCACATCAGAATGCCGGAGGAGACCGTTCAAGGTAACTGACATAAAACATGTGTTCTGATACGAAACATCTGTACGTGATATCACATATCAGTACTAAGTACGTCGAATAATTTCTTCATGCGGTGAACCTGATAACATGAGTGATTACGTAGTGCAAGAACTCATCCCTTTCTGCGCTCTTTTGGTCCATTGGGGCACTTGCATCGTTAAGCTAAAATCCCTGAACCAACTAACCTCATTCTCCTCTGGGTGGAGGTAGAACACTATGGGGTGTTCATGATCTGCAAGTAATCGCTGGTAGTAGCCGCTGTCAATATGATGTTACACACCCACAAGTGGTTCCAGTTCATGCATCTGAAAGTCCTCATATCATACAACCGCCACCACTGGTCTTGACAGTCGAGGATATCCATTCAATATCCATAGGCTCATGTTGCTGACGCTAAATGCGAAATATGTCATCGGCAGAAGGGAATATGTATCGTGATTCAACGGACCAGCGCACCTGCTTCCAATCTTCTATCGTCGAATTTGCATATCGTTGGCAATAGGGAGTCGTTTACGTCGATGGTGTCTTGTTAGGAGAGTGGCGTATGATAGGGCACCTTCTCTACAAAAACGCCCATCCGTACCGAAGTACGATGCATGCAATAGCAGTTTACACCGATGAGCCCCAGCCTAGAGAAATTAGCACGCCTGGAGACCGAACGGTGGCGCAGGTAAAGTTCACAGAGCAGTGTATGTACAGCCCGAGGACCGGTTTACGGTTAGTAGAGTGTTCGGAGTCAGAATAGGAAAATCTGCCGATATATCGGAGTTTGATAAAGGACAAATTATGATGGCACGACGCCTTGAAACGACGATCTTGGAAACGGCGCAGCTTGTGGGTTGTTCACGAGCCGCTGTAGTGAGTACGTATCGAAAGTGGTGCACAGATGACCATACGACGAAATGTCGTCCAGCCGTATGTCCTTCTCAGCTCATTGATGCGAGAGGGTAAGAAAGACTGTCGCGCATTGTTCACAGCGACTGCAGTGCGGCAAATCACTCGCAGCTACAACAGTGGTGATCAGGGCAATGTGCCACAGCGCACACTTCATTGCAGCCATCTTAGCAAGGGCATGCGTAGCCCAATATCCAGCCGGGTCACCATGCTCACTGCACGTCATGGCCAACGACGCATGAAATGGGCCCAAGATCAAGAGGTTGGACAGGGGATGATAGGAAGAAAATGGCTTGGTCTGACGAATCAATATTCCTGTTGCATCATGTAGACGGCAGCGCGGATACGCCGGTTATCAAGGGAGGCTATGGCACCTGGATGCACAGTTGGGCGGAAACTGGCCGGCAGCGGCGGTGTTCTGTTGTCGGCGATGTTTCCCTGGGACGCTTTAGGCCACATTATCCCAATAGCACAATCCCTGGCAGCTGTCAGGTATCTGAACATGGTTGGGGGCCAAGTTCATTTATTCATGGCAACTGTGTACCCTGCTGGTGATGGCTATTACCAACAGGATAATGCGCCATGCCACACTGCCAGAATCGTTAAGGGGTGGTTCGAGAAACATGCTGGTGACTTGTTAATGCCGCGGCCTTTAAATTCACCTGGCATGAAGTCAATCGTAGATCTGTGGTTGGACTTGGAAAAGCGGATTCGCGCTAAATCACCACCAACCCAAAATATAAGGGAACTGGAGGACTTGCTGTTGACATTATGGTACCAGATACCCCAGGATACCTATCGCGACCTCATCGAATGGATGCCTCACCGAGTGGCCACTGCTTTGCGGACTAAAGGGGGTCCTACAGCTTATCAGGTAGGTGGTCATAATGTCATGGCTCATCCGGGTATTGCTTCTGATTGATCTATACATTGCATTGTGCCGTAAACAGCAAAACTGTGCTGCATCGATTGTCCTGTACAAGGCGAGACATGCGTCGTCTCCCTCTGAAATCTATCTTTTGTCACCCGTTACAGTTGTGTCAGCACTTGGCCATTTCGTCATTTTGGCATCACTTCTGGCTACACGTGAACCACGGAGACCCTTGAACAACCAATTTGGCCTTTTGTAAATTCCAATAAATCCTTTGTTTCAGCCATCGCGTCCGTTGTAGAATAACAGTTAATTTTAGGAATTGTTTGCAGGTCATATTTGAAATGGGATGACCAGATGGATCAGTTGGCGTATTGCGTTAGATCTAGGGTTGGTATGATTACGAGAATCTCGGGTTTCCTGTCGGTTAGAGTTCTGTTGATCTTGTACTATTCATTTGTTTATCCTGTGCTGTCCTACTACATCTTGATTTGGGGTGTAACTACAAAACGAAATCTTACTCGCCTGTCTGTTTTGCAGAGAAGGTATGTTCGATTGTTGAACTCGTCGGCTCATTCATAATTTTTATTTCCTTATTATCGTATATTGACTGTAAAGCAGTTGCACAGATATAGACTAACGTTAAAGATTTACGAACGCATTAATACAGGAAAATGTTTATATCTGATTGTGGTTTCGAGAGCCATTCATTCATATGATACTCGCAGGAGGTCAGAGTTCGCTGCCCGTTGGGTGCGTACGGACATGATGTTTAACAGCAATGGTGTATTGGGCCTGCGAGAATGGAATAGACTTCCATTGACCAATAGATCTGAGATCCGATACCCTGTTTTCAGGCGACAGTTGAGGAGTTTTTTGATTGAAAATTGTATATAACAAGTTAGTAAAATCATGCAATGCATTGATTATGATACACTTTCCAACATACCAGAAATCATTACTCAAGTTATGAGGATAATGGCTGTAGAATAAATCTCGCTCCTATGCCCCGACCTTTGACCCCATTTCGATGATATCCAACAGAACCGGTTAAGTATACTTCCGGAACAACATGATAAAGTTTGATCTCAATCGAATTAATTTACGCAATTTATGACGCATAAAGGCAATGGAATGGATCCCGCTCATATGTCCTGACCTTAGACCCCATTTCGCCCATTTTCAATAGGATTCGTCCCCTGGTGGTTTCCTACCACATAATAAGATTTCGTCGGAATCGAACCATTTTTACGCAAGGGTTGACGCATAAGGGCAATGGGATGGAATCCGCTCCTGTCCTGACCTTTGACCCCATTTCACCCATTTTCAAAAGGGTTCGTCCCTAGTTGGTTCCCTACCACATACTAAAATTTCATCGAAATGGAACCATTTTTACGCGAGTTATCGTGCGGACAGACAGATGGACAAAGCTGGAACATATACGCTTCTTCAACCTACGGTTGGAAAGCGTAAAAAAGGGGTGGGGAGGGGGAGGGAAAGAGAGTTTTATTGGCTTGGGCTTTCTGGATGTTATTTAGTGCATATTTTAATATCATATTCGTTGTCTCGACTGGAATTTAAAAAATTGTTTTTTTTTTTTTTTTGAAAATTTCAGAGGAGATCACGGCCTTGTCAGATCAAAAATTTAGCCTTTTCCCCTGGCTCCTTGCTGTACATTTAAAATTGATATTGAAGGTGTTTTAGTCATATTGACAACATTTGAGTGTGAATTTGTTCCTATATTTCATATTGTAAAGTATTTATCTTCGTAACATGGGAATTATATTGTTAAAGTCTCGAAAATTGTCTTAATTATATTGGTTTCATTGGTGTATTATATACTCTTGTTATTATAAACCTTTGTGACATATTGTTCGTTCTTTTGGGTGTTGTATTGTGATATTGTACAGGGAAAGAGTTCTAATAAATAACTACACTAAACCCCGCTTGTATCGAAGATGCAATTACGAAACTCTCGGATTTAGCGAGCAAAACAACAACTTTCGTTTAGTATAATGTTAATACACATTTAATCATATGCCTATTTTTCCCATGGTGGGACATTTTACTCCAAAACGGAATTAGCGAACGCCCACTCAGTGGAAGTTGAATAACAGTGAATGTGTTTTTAAGTAGTTTGTAAATGCCGTTCAACACATTAAATATGTTAAGAAATATCCACTTTGCAACCGAATTTTGATAAATCCATACATTATTCAGCAGTTCAACATTTTACAAAAGTAAAACAGAACTGATGATTGCGCTACACACGAGAAGTTTTTCTACTTGTTTTGACAAACACGGAAACGCCATCTCTTCTTTATTTTGATAACAGCTTATGATATTTCTCAATCCGGAGAAAAAATAATGGGTGAAAGTACCTAAGAGAGAAATTTAGAAAGCGAAAATCAGCTCCAGTTTCAGGGCATCACAATACTGAGAAAGAAAGTTGCAGCCAAAACCAAAACAACACGGCTCAGACGGAGGTCTTCTAGATAAACCTTGGGAATTGGAATCAGAGACAGGTAATCAAGTTGTGAAGCAGAATACGGAAATTTCATGGAGCAGAAAACATAAAGCCAAAGAGGTAGAGGTATATAAACTAGCGCCCTGTCTTCGATGAACAAAAGATGAAGAGAAGCATTACAAGTAAAATATACAAAGTGATTTAACATCACAGGAAACACTTCCGGAAATTTCTCAAGGATGTAAAATCCAAAAACTCACAAGTGCAGACATTTCATGAATATCCCATGGAAGATCTATTGCGACTATTGCTCTCTCAAAGGAAAGTATTCCTATTGATTTGTAGTAGAGTAAAATGAAAAAAACGGTGTGAAAAGTTAAAAAAACAAAAAAAAAAACAAAAAAAAAAAACACGCAGCTACGACCTATGTTCAGCGAAATAACTACTTATTTTTTTTGTTTACGCTTTCCAACCGTAGGTTGAAGAAGTGTATATGCTCCAGCTTTCTTTGTTTGTCTGTCTGTCTGCCCGTCCGCACGATAGCTCGCACAAAAATGGTTCGATTTCGATGAAATTTTAAGATGCGACTGGGGATCACCTGGGAACAAACCCTATTGAAAATAACGAAATGGAGTCAAAGGTCAGGACACAGGAGCGGGATCCATTCCATTGCCAATTATGCGTCCTAACGTGCATAAGAATGGTTCGATTTCGATGAAATTTTAGTATGTGGTAGGAGACAAACTGGGGACGAACTCTATTGAAAATAACCAAATGGAGTCAAAGGTCAGGACACAGGAGCGGGATCCATTCCATTGCCGTTATGCGTCATAACTTACGTAAAAATGCTGCGTTTGCAACAAAACTTTATCATGTTGTTCCGGGGGTTTACTGAACCGGTTTTGTTGAATATCATCGAAATAGGGTCAAAGCACAGGAACGAGATTTATTCCACAGTCATTATCCTCATAACTTGACAAAAAATGCTTCTATTGCAACAAAACTTTAGTATGTTGTTCCGGAGGTATACTGAACCGAATCT
Source organism: Macrothele yani (assembly GCA_039090855.1). Lineage (NCBI taxonomy): Eukaryota > Metazoa > Arthropoda > Arachnida > Araneae > Macrothelidae > Macrothele > Macrothele yani. The sequence continues at coordinate 48,256,273 of CM077029.1, forward strand.
GTCGAACATCATCGAAATGGGGTCAAAGATCAGGGTACGGGAGCGAGATTTATTCCTCAGCCATTATTCTCATAACTTGAGTAATGATATCTCGTATGTTGGAAAGCGTATCATAATCAATGCATTGCATTATTTTTCTAACTTGTTTTTAGTGATAATAAATCTTGTCTGTTAGAAGTTCCTTAATTTTTTTGTGAGTATGGAGATAACGACACAGTTGTACAAATGAAAAATAACATTTGATAATACAGTAAGCAGAAATCGACTAGAAAAACATACGTTTTTCCTATATAACCTATGTCGATAGTTTAAGCTTGATCTGGACTTTTTTTGGCCTTTTGTAGATGTTATCAACATCTACACAATTCTTCAATCTCCGTGGCAAACACTGTACTCCAACCAAGACTTTGGCTCTTAACATCTCCAGGACACACTCAGTTGTCCATCTTTAGTGAATTTCTTCCCACCTAAGTGCTCTTTAAGTGGGGCGAAATGATGGAAATCACTAGGACCCAAATCACGACTCCTGGGTGATGGCTCAGAATGTCTCAGCCCATTGATACCATAGCTGTCACTGTCACGTGAGTATTGTATGACCTAGCGTTTTCATGCTGGAGAGTGTACCAAAAAATACCTACCAAGTTCAAATGGAGATAACTCCAAAACGGCTGCAGATAATGTAAATAAAATTTAACATTGTATTCAGGGATAGATGGAATTTGTGATACCCCAGCGTTTATGTTTCTTTGCACGAGTCGAAAAAATGAGCCACCCCTGTGGCGAAGTGGTGTAAGCTATGACTTCTGATCATTCGCCCGAGATGGGTCCGGGTTCGAATCCCGTGTGGCCTGGGTGTTGTATTTGTCTTACTGCGCTGGCTCTTTCCCTTCGCTGGAGTAAGTGGCCCTAAAGTAGGGACGGGCGACTTCTTATAGCCCATTGAGTTGCTCACGGTGGTCGTTAAACCTCCAATCAAAAACAAAAATGAAAACGTATACCACAGCGTATCTTATGGTGGTAGAGTATTATCGATAATCGGAGAGTCTGGAAAAGATGAGGAGGGTATTCTATAAGAAGTTCAGCATCAAAGTCCTACCAGACAGACACACTATAAACCAAATGTCTCACAATGGGGTCGGTGTTGGACGATCGCACCCAAAGTGGCAGGCCCTCCATATCAAGGACGGAAACCAAGGTTGGAAGGGTGTCAGAAAACATCTGACAGAAGCCCAAAAAGTCTATCCCACGGGCTGCGAATCCGTTAGAGCCGACACGTAATAGTGTTCATCGCATTTTTTCACAACAGATCTGCATCTATTCCTGCACAAGATCCAGACATAACGGCCTCTAACAGCAAGAAATACAGGTGCAAGGATAGCATTTGCCGAGACAATGTTCAACAGTATTTAGATACAAAAACATCGACGCAGCGCTGTCATAGTTTTTAGATGAATCTCATTTCCAGCGCGAGTGCTCTGTCTACAAACAGAATTGGCTGTTATGCTGGTCCGCAAGCCCACATCTCGCTATTTCTGCAAGAATTCACACACAGCGTGTGACTGTGTTGGTTGCCCTGTCACGATGTCGAATCTTGGGACCCATCTTCTTCAATGAAACTCTAACATCTGCGAGATATCGGACAATGCTCGAAACGGCTTTCATTCCATGTATGCAGGGTTTCACTGTTGGTGACCTGCAAGGTCACTCTTTCATGCAAGACGGTGCACGTCCGCATTGTACAGCACCGATATGTGGCACTGCTCCACGACAATTTCGGAGAACGTGTCATTACCTTGGAATATCGCAAACTTTATGACACAGGAGTGTATCAGGCATCCTATTCTCTTTATCTCAATCAGTGCGACTATTTTTTATGAGGTTATCTTATTAAGACCAAGTTTATCGGTCCAACCCATGGACATTGGAGGACATCCGAATAGCTATTGAGCATGAAATATGCGTATTCTCCAACTGACCTCGTGTACCGTGTGATCTTCAATTTTATACTACAGTTAGGTCATATCATTTTAGTCAAAGGCAGACACATTGAACATGTTATCATGCAAATTCCAGGCATTAAAGATTTCTACACTCAGATTCCTCTTTCAGGTCTTCTTCATTCCTCAATCATATCGCCTTACTCTTGGTAAGTATATTTTGGGACATCCTGTATTTCGACAGATTTTCGAGATTCTCCTTGAGTGACGAAGAATCTTTTTCTTTTCCGAGGGTAGGAGGATGCTGTTCACTCATTGTTGCCTACGATGCAAGAGAAACTATCAAAAGTACCGTTTTCATCCGAGAATGAATAGACAGTATTGCTATAGTTTTTTCCTTCCGTGGGGAACCATTTTAGCGGCATTAACAGCTGGGTAACTTAGGCTGCTGTTCTAAAATTATTAACCCAAGTCCTGTCGCTGGTCACAACCTGCTACATAAATGCATTTCCATCAGACATCAAGTGATTCAAAAGTTCTTTGCAGTTGGCGACAAGAAATGATTTCTGGTCGAATGTCAGTGTCTTCGATACCAAATGTGCACATACTTTTCTGAACAGCAGGTTCACATGGAGGGTTTTTACAACACGTCCAACACTGATGCTGAATAATGCTGTTTTTAAAAACAAGGGAGATGACACCGAATTTTCGGGTGTAATAAGCACGTCTTTTGAATACGTTGTGACGCAAATTAAATTTATCATAGCTATTCAAAGTCAATGGAACCGGTATGGAAAACAATAGTCATCATCATCATCATTGTCAACCATTATCAATCCACTGCTGGACGAAGGTCTCCCCAAGTTTCCCCCACAACGGTCTGTCTTGTGCCAGTCTCCTCCATGTCACCCCTGCATACTTTCGAATTTCATCCACCCATCTCCCATGTGGTCTTCTTCTGGGTCTTTTCCTGTCCCTTGGAATCCAATCTAAAATTTTGGCTGTCCATCGATGATCTGTCCTTCTGGCAGTATGTCCAGCCCATTGCCATTTCAGGGATTTAACTCTGATCATGATGTCTTTAACTCTTGTCATTTTTCGGATCCACGAGTTCCTCTTCTTATCTCTCCTGGTTACACCAAGTATGCACCTCTCCATGCTGCTTTGAGTTGTCTGCAGCCTTTGTATGTCTCTTTTAGTTAAGGTCCACGTCTCTGCACCATACGTAAGCACTGGAAGGATGCATTGATCAAACACTTTTCTTTTAAGACATAATGGCATATTGCTCTTGAAAATTATGCTGTTTCTTCCAAAAGCTCTCCAGGCAAGTTTTGTACGCCGATTAATTTCTTCATCAATGTGACCCTCACTTGATATCTGCTGTCCAAGATAAACGTACGTGTCTGTTATCTCCAGCTTTTCTCCATCAATCGATAAATCTTCATTTCTTGTAAAAGCATTGAACATCACTTTTGTCTTCTGAAAGTTCATTTTTAATCCCACATCTTTACTCTTGTCAGCAAGTTCCTGGATCATACTCTGCAGCTCTGATGGGGTAGTTGCAAAAATGACTACGTCATCAGCAAAACGAAGGTGGGTTAGATAATCTCCATTAATCTTTATCCCCTTGTTTTCCCAGCTCAGCGACTGAAAAACACCCTCCAATGTGGCATTAAAGAGCTTCGGAGATATGGTGTCACCTTGTCTCACTCCCTTTCCAATTTTTACGTGTGTTGTATTTTCAAACAGCCTAATCTTTGCACTTGCATTTTCATAGATGTTATTAATAATATTAATGTATGCATCTTCAATACCGCAGGTTTTCAGAGCCATTGTAACTGCTGATGGTTTCACCGAATCAAAGGCTTTTTCATAATCGATAAAAGCCATGCACAATGGAAGTTCATATTCCCTCGCTCTTTCAATTAGTTCTCTCAGCACGTGGATATGATCTATTGTGCTGTAGCCACTCCTGAATCCAGCTTGTTCTCTCGGTTGAGCCATGTCCAGTGTTACCTTCAAGCGGTGTGAAAGAACTTTAGTGAAGATTTTATAAACTACTGATAGGAGGCTGATAGGTCTGTAGTTTCCGAGATCCTCAATGTCACCTTTCTTATGTAGCAGGATCATTGTAGCGGTGTTCCAATCCTCAGGAATCTTTCCTTCATTAAGGCATCGAGTGAAAATTTGGGCAAGTACTGTTTCGATTTCTCCACTTGCTTCTTGTATGATGTCTACAGTAATTCCATCTTCTTCTGGAGCTTTTCCTCGCTTGATGTTCTTGATTGCATGTGCAACTTCTGCTGGAAGGACTGGAGGAACTTTGGTACTGGTATCCTTCATGATGTCTGGAGTGCATATATCATCCCTTTCATATAATTTGGAGTAGAAATATTTCACTCTTGTCAAAATTTCGCCTCTATTTCTTGTTACAGAACCATCTTCTTTTCTCAGTGCCATAATCTGTTTTCTTCCCTTACTGAGATGTCCCTTTGCTATCTTTAGGCTTTGGTTGTTTTCAATTGCTTTCCTCACTAGTTCACAGTTGAATTTCCTTACGTCTTCAGTGATACTTTTTCTTACTGTCTTGCATAGCTCTATATATTCCACTTTGGAAGTCACATCTTATTTGGTTGTCCTCATCTCTCTTCTTTTTTGCATCAACATTTTCGTTTTTCCTGATAATTTATTTACATGCAACTTGTTCTTAGACCCAGCTAATTTTGTTGCTGTTTCCATAAGAGCTTTGGTTACTTTTCTGTTAACTTCAGAGATGTCCACTTCTTCCGATGTTAGGCCTTCTAAAGCAGAGAACCTGTTCTTCAGTTCTAACTTGAAGGTATTATGGTGTATTTTAAGGTTGGTTATGTCAATAGATTTTGTTTGGCTTATGAGTTTGCCACGTTCAAGTTTAGTGTTGAGGTGCATCTTACATCTCACCAATCTATGGTCACTACCTGTGTTGAACTTGTTTAGCACACTGCAGTCTTCTATGACGAATTTTTTTGTTACACATAATAAAATCAATTTCACTTGTCGTCCCATTTGGATGTCTCCATGTCCATTTCCTGTGTGGCTTTTTCTTGAAGAAGGAGTTCAAGATGAAAAACCCTTCTGCCTCTGCAAACTCAACGAGAGTATTTCCACGCTGGTTTCTGTTGCCGTGACCGAATTTACCTACTGAAGTTTCATTCTGTTGCCGTTGCCCTATTTTTGCATTGAAATCTCCCATAATTGTTTTCAAGTGCTGCTTACCTTTATTATTTAGATCACGAATTTCCTCATAAAATTCTTCAATTTCTTCTTCAGGATGACTTGTGGTGGGTGCATAAGTTTGAATAATCTGAGCCTGGTATCTTCTCGAGAGTTGGATAACGAGTCGTACAGCTCTGTCAGAGGAACTTTCAACTTCTACCACGTTATCCTTCAGTTTCTTGTTTATTATAAATCCAACACCACTAGTTCTGCCAGTATCTGTCCCACGATAGTAGAAGAGATGTCCACTTTTCAGTTCGATGAGATCTTCTCCTTTTCTCCTTACCTCACTTAGCCCCACGATGTCCCACTTGATCCTTTGTAGTTCCTCTTCCAATTCAAGAAGCCTTGAATCAGAAGATAGGGTGCGTCCATTGTACGTAGCCAAGGTCAGCATCAGATGGCAGCCTAGTCCGGTCCTCCGGGGATTCTTAGCACCCTCTGCCTTCATGTCGCACTGGCCGCTGCCTTGGCCAGGTACATTCCAGCTGCCGGAGACTGAGGGCCAAGATTTAAGTTGTGGAATCATTTTGGAGGGGTTTGGCCATAACTCACCACGCTGGCCAAGCGGGTTGGTGAGTGTGGGATAGAATTTCCTCTAATCCCGATGGTATAGTTATACCGCTATTGGCGGTCGTCAGAGCCCCTTTAGTGGGAACAGGATGCACCACGAGAAGGCGGGGTTGAGTATCTGACGAAAGAAAGAAGATTTTCAATCGGGTTTTTAATCCCTCAGACATTGCTGTAAATGAAAACGTTAGCTTACGAACTCTTAGAAACAGAGATATCGACAAAAATAAGATGTGACTTTACGTCTACTGGTGGGAAGACCATGCATTATTTTAGGAAGAAAGTATTCTCAAAAGGTTTATCCATATAAGCGGTATCGGTCGAAGGAAAAAAATTAGTCGAGTTTTCAGGAGCCCAGATTTTGCAACAAATACTTCAGAAGCAGAAATTAACACTTATGACCCCTGGTGGCCAAACCATTCTTTACCAAACATTAGAAATTTTGTGAAAAATATTTTCCATCAGGTCTTGTATGCGATACAGGAAGAATTTTTCAAATCAGAGCTTTAGGAGCAGAAATAACGCAGAAAACGCAATTTACCTTTATGCCCCCTACCGGAAAGTGTATGATTTACTTGAATATTTTGAATTTATACGAAAAACATTTCGCATCGGAAACACTATCCAACAAAGAAGAAATTTTTCAAATCGTACTCTTAGAAGTAGAGATATTGACAAAAATAGGATATACATCTACGCACTCTGGCGTAGAAACCATACATTTTTTGAAAAAGAAAATTTTCCTAAAAGGTTTGTCGACATGAGTAGTATCGGTCAACAAACGACTTTTTTCAATCGAGATTTCAGAAGCTCATATTTTGCTGCAAATGCAACAGAAGCGGAAATTAAGACTTTCGCCACCTGGTGGCCAAACCATTTCTTACAAAAATTAGAAAATATGTGCAAACGATTTCCTATTAGGAGCTGCATGCGGTGCAGAAAGAATGTTTCAAATAGGAGATTTAGTAGCAGAGATATAGGGGAAAACGCAACTTACATTTACGCCCCCTAGCGGAAAGCCTATGAATTACTTGAATATTTTGAAATTATATGAACCACATGTCACACTAGAAAACACTATCCAACAAATAAGTAACTTTTCAAATCGGACTCCTAAAAGTAGAGATATTGACAAAAATATTATATACATCTACGCCCCCTGTCGTAGAAACCATGCACTATTTTAAGAAGAAAATGTTTCTAAAAGGTTTGTCGACATGAGTAGTATCGGTCAACAAACGACGTTTTTTTCAATCGAGAACTTAGAAGCTCATATTTTGCTGCAAATACAACAGAAGCGGAAATTAAGATTTACGCTCCTGGTGGCTAAACTATTTTTTTACAAAAATTAGAAATTATGTGCAAACGATTTCCCATCAGGAGCTGTATCCGCTGCAGAAAGATTTTTTTTTAATCGGAGATTTAGAAGCAGAGATATAGAGGGAAACGCAATTTACCGCTACGCCCCCAAGCGGAAAGCCTATGAACTATCTGAAAATTTTGAAATTACATGAAAAACATGTCACACAGAAAACACTATCCAACAAAGAAGGAATTTTTCAAATCAGACTCCTAGAAGTAGAGATATTGACAAAAATAAGATGTACATCTATGCCCCCTGGCGGAGAAACTGAGGAATATTTTAAGAAGAAAATATTCCAAAAAGGTTTATCAATGTGAGTGGCATCAGTCCACGAAATAATTTTTTCCATCGATATTTTAGAAGCTCTGAATTTTATGGCAAATACATCAGAAACAAAAATTAACACTTACGCCCCATGGTGGCCACAGTATCCTTTACCAAATATTTGAAATTGTATGCAAAAGATTTTCCATCAGGAGATGTATCCGCTGAAGAAATGTTTTTTCAAATCGGAGTTTTAGAAGAAGAGTTATCGGGAAAAATGTGATTTACTTTTACGCCCCCTAGTGGAAAATCTGTGCGTAATTTAAAAAGTAACTATATCTAAAACACTCTTCGACATAAATGGAATCGAAAGATAATTTTTTTTTTCAATCGGATGTTTAGAAGCAGATATGTGGAATAAAACGTATTTTTGAATTGGACATCATCTGCATTTACGCTCTCCACCGGCAAAATTGTATTTCGTAAAAAAAAAGGAAAAAAATAAGGATCATCATTTGCATATTTCAAGCTTCCCAATGCAAAAAGAATTTTTCAAATCGGACTAATAGTTGCAGAGATATGGTGGGTACAGGCGGACGGACGGACTGACGGACGGACGGACAAACCGATAACAGAAGCACGATCTTTTTTTACAAAAGACGTGCTAATAACCTGTTGCACCCGATCGTCGTTCACTTTTGTTACAGCTGTAACCGATACATTTGGATTCGAGTTATTTGCTACGATAGTTAAAAAACTTCGTGAAGGTTATTAATATAATAAGTAAAAGTAGTTGCGGTCTTTGCACGATTATCATTTCAAGAAAAAACATAAAACATTTCTTCAAATTACATATATTAGATAAAATCATTATTAAAACTACATAAGATCTTTCGGACATTACCGTAAAGTCCATCATCAGGTGTTAAAACCGATGTGACATATACATTAAGTGCTATAAGTAGGTGACACCATATCTCCCAAACTCTTTAATGCCATATTGGAAAATGTCTTTCAATCACTGAACTGGGAAAACAAAGGGATAAAAATTAACGAAGATTATCTAACTTACCTTCGTTTTGCTGATGATGTAGGCTTTTTTGCAACTACCTCATCAGAGCTGCAGAGTATGAATCAGGAACTTGCTGACAAGAGTAAAGAAGTGGAATTAAAGAAGTGGACAGCCTTTTCAAAAAGAGCTCAAATGGTATTTGAGCTCTTTTTGAAAAAAAAGCTGCGATTATAAGAAGAATAAAAATTTCAGAAGACAAAAGTGATATACAATGCTTTTACAAGAAATTAAGATTTATCAATTGATGGGGAAAAGCTGGAGATAACCAATACCTACATTTATCTTGGACAGCAGATATCAAGTGAAGGTCACATTGATTAAGAAATTAATCGGCGTATAAAACTTGCCTGGAGAGCTTTTCGAAGAAACAGCATAATTTTCAAGAGCAATATGCCATTATGTCTTAAAAGAAAAGTGTTTGATCAATGCATCCTTCCAGTGCTTACGTATGGTGCAGAGACGAGGACCTTAACTAAAAGAGACATACAAAGGCTGCAGACAACTTAAAGAGGCATGGAGAGGTGCATGCTTGGTGTAACCAGGAGAGATAAGAAGAGGAACTCGTTAATCAGAAAAATTACAAGAGTGGAAAACATCATGATCAGAATAAAATCCCTGAAATGTCAATAGGCTGGACATACAGCCAGAAAGACAGACCGTCGATGGACAGTCGAAATTTTAGATTGGATTCCAAGGGACAGGAAAAGACCCAGAAGAAGACCACATGGAAGATGGGTGGATAAAATCGAAAGTATGCGGGAGTAACATGGAGGAGACTGGCACAAGACAGACTGTTGTGGAAAAGGCTTGGAGAGACCTTCGTCCAGCAGCGGATTGATAATGGTTGACAATGATGATGATGATAACATACTAACGGCAAAACCGTTCAAAAAGTAGAAATGCAATCTGACGAAACCGTTCAAATGGACACATGACCTTAGACATGAGTGTATTATCGGCATTGTGGCCTCTGATTGGATACCTGGTGATTAGCTTGGGAACAATACTTCACTTCCGGTTAGTACTTCTACTTACAGCACTTAATGTATCTGTGCCATCGGTTCTAACATTTGATGATAGACTTTAATGTCCGAAAGATCTTATGTATTTTTAACTGTGTTTTTATCTAATAAATGTAATTTGAAGAAAGTTTTATCCTTTTTCTTCAAATGATCATTGTGAAAAGACGGCAACTACTTTTACCTATTACATGGTTTATTTGCTACTCTTTCTGTGGTTTCAAAAACTTGTCGCACCAATCTTAAATACTTGTCTTTGACAAGATTTTATCCTCATACCGCTCTTGCAATCTGCGAAACATTTCAGCTGGTTTCACTTTCTCTTTTAGAGAGGCTTAGTAATGCATTGCTGATTCACACTTATTTACTACATAGAAACCCTACAGACTCAGGGTTTCCCGAATTGCACCTAATATATCCCACGTAAACTAAATTACTACTGGCGTGAAATAGAGGATCACACGTGATTTTCGCACGAATGTCACAGCCGGTACAGGAAGTGAAGGGTTACCATAAAAGAGCCCTGAACTACCCCCGTACAAACATGCCATCTTCTAGACCAGTGTCACCCAACCGCTGATCCACGGAACGGTATCGGTCTGCGAGGTGTCTTCTGCAAGAACACAAGAAACGAGTGAATTTATTTATTTTCCTTTTTAATCGAAATGGAGTAAAAGTAAGAGCAAGTCTAAGACATTTTAAAAACCTGTCGATGAAGATTAAAGGAAGCTTTGATCACTAATCTCTTTACAGAAGAGCTGAACTCCTGCAGGACAATCCGGTGACGCAGTGGTTTAAGGAATGACTTCTGATCACTCGTACGCGATGGGTTCAGGTTCGAATTCCGGTGAGGCATGGATGTTGTGTTTGTCTTGTGGCACTGTCTCTCTCCTTTCCTTGGAACCAGTGACCCTAAATTAGAAACGGGGAACTTCTGATAGCCCATTGAGTTGCTCACGGTAGTCGCTAAACCTTGAATTAGCCGCACCGGTGGCGCAATGATCTAAGGGATGGCTTCTGATCACTCGTACGCGATGGGTTCAGGTTCGAATCCCGGTGAGGCATGGATGTCGTGTTTGTCTTACGGCACTGGCTCTCCCCTTACCTTGGAACCAGTGACCCTAAATTAGGGACGGGAAACAGCTTGATAGACCATTGAGTTGCTCACGGCGGTCGTTAAACCTCGAATCAGCCGCCTAGGTGGCGCAATATTCTAAGGAATGACTTTTGATCACTCGTACGCGATGGGTTCATTCTCGAATCCCGGTGAGGCATGGATGTCGTGTTTGTCTTACGGCACTGGCTCTCTCCCTTCTCTGAAACGTTTGACTCTAAATTAGGGACGGGTGGCCACTTATAACCCATTGAGTTGCTCACGATGGTCGTTCAAGCCCCCAAAACATAACAAAAAATGCTCCTGCGAGCTAACTCACCGGGAAAGGAAACTTTTGCGAAACTTCCTTCTGATACCAGACTGGTATCGATAAGCAGATCCAAATCCCTGACGCAGTTTATAGCGTACAAGGTCGTCCGCGCCGAACATCAAACCCGGGTTCCCTCACTACGGAGTAAGTCGCTCTCCCAACTGAGCTACGCGGACATGTGCTCTGACTGCTCTCTGCCTTTATCTCATGTGGGTCCTGCGGTGCAGGCACGTCTCACCTCCCCCCCGAAAGATGGCCGGGGGCATAGCCCACGGGTCAGCCGGGTCCATATGTCCTATGAAGAACGTGCATTTGAGAAATCCCAGACAATTTGGTCTGTGGAACGTAACATCACACTGATTTATTTTTTGAAGCACTGAAGAAAGGATTCACATTTTCCCTGTCTCGCCGTGTGGAAAGAACATCACATCATTGCGAGAAACTTAACAGCCGGGTCATCCAGTAAGTACGGGCACCAATATAACGTACAAGTTCCTCCGCGCCTGGCATCGAAACCTGTCCCCCTCACTCCGGAGTAAATCGCTCTTCTAACTGAGCTACACGGACATGTGCTCTCACTGCTGTCTGTCTTCATCTCATGTGCGTCCTGCAGTGCAGGCACGTCACAAGTTCTGGGGTATTATGCAGAGATAATATCCAAGTCTCAGCGACATAGCTCTAAAATTGTTGGCATTTTTTCGACCACCTATTTATTACGAGAAAACCTTTCCAGTCGTTTCGGCAATCAAAACAGAGCGCAGGAACATAATGGACATTAATGCAGCACTGCGCCTTTTAGAAACGACGCTGTAACTACGGCTCGAGAAGATTATCAAGAAGCAGCAGCACCAGACGTCGCTCTGCGCCCAGAAAAAATTATATTAACGCTAAGAAGAATATTGTGGTATACTGATTATGGATTGCACTTATTAATCATTAAAGAATATTAACAAATTAAATGATGTTAGCTGTAAGTAGGTGGGATGGAATAATATGGTACATAAATTATAAACTGTACGCAGTGGTCATTATAATATAGAATATTACCAGATTAAATGCTCATTTATAGCCTAAAGATTTTGTTTTGGCATCGCCGGTCCGCGAAAGTTTCTCGAACGTTTTGCCGGTCCGCGAAAGTTTCTCGAACGTTTTGCTGGTCCGCGAAAGTTTCTCGAACGTTTTACCGGTCCGCGAAAGTTTCTCGAACGTTTTGCTGGTCCGCGAAAGTTTCTCGAACGTTTCGCCGGTCCGCGAAAGTCTCTCGAACGTTTTACTGGCCCGCGAAAGTTTCTCGAACGTTTTGCCGGTCCGCAAAAGTTTCTCGAACGTTTTACTGGTCCGCGAAAGTTTCTCGAACGTTTAGCCGGTCCGCAAAAGTTTCTCAAACGTTTTGCCACTTCGCGAAAGCTTCCCGAAACTTTTTGCCGGTCCGCGAAAATTTTTTATAACGTTTTTGCCGGTCCGCCAATGCAAAAAGGTTGGGTACGACTGTTCTAGATGCATTACTAACCTACTTGATCTCGCAATAAAAAATTGTAAAGCAACGATCCTAAGAGAAATTTCAAGACGTTCTTCTTGGGCGCTGAGGGATAAGGAATCTTAATATTGAATAATTATTCTTTTTTATTCGATGTATGTATGACCTCGATGGTCATCCAAGACTATAGCAAGCTACCCAAACTCACTAAGCACCGTAAGGGAAGCACACCGCACATGCCCCATCAGGGATTCAAATATAAGTACTACCTTCTACGACAGATCCCCCAAAATTAGTTGTGGCAGTAGTACCGTATTTTTCTTCGCATATTCCGCAGATTCAGGGGGGAAATTGCCGTATAATCCGTACCCTTTATGTTGATCCTACACCGTAATTCTGTACAGAAACGTCGCGACTCACTGGGTGATCCAGCAGTCAAAAGAAATAGGAAAAAAAACCCTTGACATTTACCCTGGTGGAATTCTTGTTTAAAAAATTATTGTCATTTTCAAACGCTTTTCTGCTGGTTTTAAGAGAATAAAAAGGAGGAAAAAATCAAAGGGGCATAATCGCAACTGTACCGCAACCTAGAATGTGCGAAGGTTGTAGAATCTTCGTCTACTCTATGGCACTATCTCACTAGTCCTACGTCTTTAAAGTATTCAACAAAAGCCAGTTGACGCAGCCCTACGTTGTAGGTTGAGGAACAGTTGTTACTGCGCCCCTTTCATTTTTTTCCATTTAAAATACAAATAATTAACTTTATATCAGTTTATCAGATATGTCCATTAGCTGTGACTGTCAGCTACAAAATATGGGGCTGAGGTCATCGCTATCATTATGTATTCACTAGTTATCAACCTTAAAACGGCGTGCAGCGATCCAAATTACTCGAAATTTACCTTAAATTTCTAATGCTACTGTATCGAAGGTTTAAGAGGTGGAAGGTTAAAACTGGATGTTTTATAAATGAGACTCTATAAACTACACTGCTGGCCACCCAAAATGCAACACCAAGAAGGATTCATCCGATTGGCCTGAAATTCGCAGCATGCGTCGCCTGCGAGAGGACATGCAAACGATTAGCATTGCAGGGCATATGCAAATCATGTGCGTCCGGCACGCCACCGAGAAGCACTATAAGAAGGGTGCACAGAAGGTGGGGTGTAAGTAGTGGAAGTGTGTTGTGCTGCCGGACCTGTGCGTGGGAAGCTTCCTGATGCCTCGTCGCAGAATACGGCAGTCATTCGTGTGGGACGACATCCAGCCACAGTGAGGCGAGTATGGATTCGGTGGGTGCTGAAGAGATGGACGGACCGACGTGAGCGATTGCCGCAGCCGCGGCACACCACCGAACAAGAGGACCGGCATGTTGTGCGGCGGGCATTGACGGCTCGCACCGCCACATCACGTACGTTAGCGCAGGAATAAGGGTGTGTTTCGTAACAACCTGAGCCAGCACGTACCGTTCGACGTCGTCTGCAAGAGCGGAGACTTTTCGTGCGGCACCCATTGCTCCGATTACCATTGACGTTACACCACCGGCGAGTGCGGCGGCAGTGGGCCGTTGAACGCCGCACCTGGACTACGGAATGACACGACATTGTCTTATCCGACGAATCCCACTTCTGCCGGCAACACCATGGCGGCACCGCGGTGAGAGACTGTATGACACCTGCATTATGCATCGCCATACCGGTCTGTCGCCTGGCGTTATGGTTTGGGGCGCAATTGGATATGACACCCGCACCCCTCTGGTAGGCATCGCCGGTACACTTGACAGCCACCGCTACATCTCCGACGTTTTGGAGCCTGTAGTCCTCCCTTACCTGCAGGACTTGCCAGCGGCCAGGTTTCAACAGGACAATGCGCACCCGCACGTGGCACGCATCGTGCAACAATTCTTCACTGACCACCAGGTGTCACTGCTGCCGTGGCCCGCCTGTTCTCCCGATATGTCGCCCATCGAACACGTCTGGACGCTGATCGGCAACCGAGTGGCCCGGCAAGCACCACCCGCGGCTACGTCTGATGAACTGTGGCAACGTGTGGAAGCAACCTGGACCGACATACCCCAAGTCCACATCCATAGCCTCTTTCGTTCGATGCCGCGGCGTGTAGTGGCTGTTACTGCCGGCCATGGGGGCCACACGAACTATTGATGTCTGCGTGTTCCGCAAGTCGCACGGGCCTGCAAGCTCAATCGTTTCATCTTTGTATCTGCTGTTATGGGTCCAGTAAATCTGGCTATGCTATATCGTGTCCTTCTTGGTGTTGCATTTTGGGTGGCCAGCAGTGTATTTAGTGATGTGTTATTTATTATTCCACGATTATAATTTTGGAAGATATAAATGTTCAAAGTATGACACGTTTTCGTTGTATCCGTGCTCCCGATGTTACCCCTTACCCAGCGTAGTTGGAAAGACGTTGTTCTACGTTAAAAGTTATGAGTATTTTCAGCAATACCGAAGTTTCGTAATTAGATCTGACATTTCCGTAGTTAGATCTGCGGTACCGACAAGCAATTGTGACGCTGAGCTTCCCTTAGCAGGTGATCGTCCCTTACAACAAATGCCGTATTTTTCTTCATGTAATCCTCAGACCCTGAAATTCAGGTAAAGCAAAGAAAAGCCTTTCTATAATCCGCTGGCCGTGATATTCAAAAAAAAAAAATCGTCGTATGATCCGTATTCTCTGCACTGATCTCGAACTGTAATTACGTACAGAAAATTCGCGATTCATTGGATGACCCAACAGTCCGGAGAAATAGGAGAGAAAAAACGGTCGTCTTATTAAAAAAAAAAAAACTGCCATTTTTACATGCTTTTCTGTTACATTCAAGTGATCAAAGAGCAAACACTATGAGTTTTTTTTTCAATATTACAAGAGGTAGACCTGACAGCAACTGGTCTACCTAGTTACTGACAGACCTACCTGTCAGATCTACTTGCTGTAATATTGACCTGCCAGTAACGTATACAGGTAGAACGTCAAGTAATTTACTATCAGGTCAATATTAGGTCTACCTGTTGTATTGACCTGACATTAGGTCAATTAGGTCTACCTAATTGACATTAGGTCACTACGGTCAATTAGGTCTACCTAATTAATTAAATGTAAATAGCATTTTCAATTAGGTCTACCTAATTGACTGTAGTTACTGTCAGGCAGACCTGACAGTAACTACGTTACTGTCAGGTCTGCCTTTGCTCTACCTACGAATGTGTGTGACCCTGAGCTCCTCACAGCACACGACCGTCCACCAGAGCAACCAACACCGCCTTGATTGCATCGCATTTTCTGCCAAAATGCTCGTATGCGAAAGAAAAAAAATAAACCTTCTTTTCAGCTTTTTGAGGACCACCATCTTCGTATTGCGTTCGGTTTTCTTGCAGTAACGCATTCCCATTAATTCTCCAAGTATGCGACCTATCTCGACCATTACAAGGAGGATTTTTTTAAATCGGAGTGCAGCAAAAACGTTATTTTTTTCAGCGGCGTATTATCCACATCAGCGAATAATCCGCATAACCTAAATTTATAACTTCTCAACCGACAGTCCGATGACTACATACAACAAGTACGATAATTCTTTTGGAAAGCATTTGCAGAATATTTGAAAGGAAGAGGTAGCCTCAATAACCATTTTAGAGGTTTCGTTGGAAACAATTTGTTGCAATAATGAAACTTGCGAGATACAAATTAAATGATAACTAACTTAGCTACTGAAGGGCACTCTTTGGCGTTTAGTATAATCGATCTTCCTGAATTTGTTTTCGAGCATTAAACGGAAATCCAATTGATTATTACTCGCATTTAGTGTTTTGTGGTATTGAAAGTTCTTTTCCTAAATTAATTTCTTCTCATAAATGTGGTATTGACATTTCTTGATTTAACATCTCCATAGATGTAATATAAACATTTAAATCTCCGTAAAATGTAATATAAACATTTAAATATCCGTAAAATGCAATATAAACATTTAAATCTCCGTAAAATGTAATACGAACATTTAAATCTCCGTAAAATGTAATATAAACATTTAAATCTCCGTAAAATGTAATATAAACATTTAAATCTCTGTAAAATGTAATATAAGCATTTAAATCTCCGTAAAATGTAATATAAACATTTAAATCTCCGTAAAATGAAAACATTTAAATCTTCGTAAAATGTAAGATAAACATTTAAATCTCCGTAAAATGTAATATAAACACTTGAATCTCCGTAAAATATAATATAAACATTTAAATCTCCGTAAAATGTAATATAAACATTTCTTAAAATTAACAACTCCGTGTATGTAATGCTTAGCCCTCTATTATATAAATCAATTTTTGATTTGTAATTATTTTTACATGTAAAGATTAATTTATATGATCTAATAAATATGCAAAATGTATTAAAAATAAAAATAAAAAGGAAAATTAATTAATTAAATGTAAATAGCATTTTCGCAGGTAAATATTATTCAGTACGATCAATGAACACATAAAATGCAAATAAAAATAAATAAAATTGGTATGTTACTTCAAAGTTACATTGGGTAATAGAGCGTTAAAGGAAGCTATTTCATGAACTACTACTCCTAATTTGACATCTTTTTGGTTTCTCTGTTTTAACCCTACTCTATTTAAAGCACAATTTTTAAGAAGAAACATCTAAGAAACGAGAGCTGGTTCCGTTCACAATAAAATAAACTTGCGTAAAACGAAAAAAAGACAAGTACAGATGTAAAATATTCGTTGAATATAAACTTGCTTGTAACTATTACCTTGACGTTAAGCTGTTTTACCTTGACTTTTAATCCACTTTACTTCCCATAATGACAAATCCTTTTTAGTAATGGACCCTCCATAGAGTCAAGATAAGTTCATCAAATTGATGATATTTAATTCATATATAAGTTCTTTTCCATTAAGTTGCATGAAAAAGATAAGTACAGAGGTAAACCTTTACGGGCTTGCAATACACTTTTTGAAGAAAGCTAAAAGACGCAAAATTTCTAGATTTTGAAAGCAAAGATGGCTCATACGGTTTATATAAAAAGTCATGCTTCATATCGTTAGATATTTCTTCTTAAAAACTGTGCTTTACAGGTGTGGGATTAAAACAGAGAAACCCAAAAAGTGTCAAATTCAGAAGTAGTAGCTCATGAGATATTTTCTTTTAAGGCTATGTAACTTTGAAGTAATCTACCAATTTTATTCTTTTTAAATTTTATTTATTATTATTTGACAATACTAAATAAAATAAAAAAGACATTACCAAGAAATGACGATATTGCCCTTTCCCTGATTTCTTATGTATTTTTGCGTGTCATGGGCTATTTATTCTCTTGCTTCTTTGAGGTTTAAACCTCGTTTCTTGGTATTTTTTGGTTGCTGGTGGTCCTTAAATCAGCTGAAGAGCTTCCATATCTCCTATTACCACAGTGTTTTAATTCTCATGCTCTTTTTGCTTGTGAGTTTATTTTTTTAATTTTTTCCAAATTTCAAAGTTGTTTGAATAAATGCTTTTAAATAAGTAAACCTTTTCTTTATGCAATGCTCTTCACTTTTTCATCAGTTAATGATTTTCTCTCTCTTGTTTTGTATTGTAGTGGGTGTTCGTCTTCATTTGAAATGTGGTTTGCATGAAATCTCTTGAACTGGTTATTGGTTAAGTATGCGTCGGGCAATGATTATTTAGTTAGCTAGTAGTGGGTTCTTTGTCCCTATTGAAGTTGTTGAATTTACCCTTAACTTAAATTTAGTCCTTTGTATCACACTGAATAAACAGAAACCCACACTTTTCTGATCTTTGTAGATACACTGGTGTGGAAAAATTAAGGCCGAAGAGGAGAAATTAACATAGCAGCGGAACGAGCAGGCAGAACGGACCAAAGACCACTCAGAATATAGACTAGGCTCCGGTACGGCAGGGTGTGATATGGCCAACAGGCAATCCAGTAGACGACATCTGGATGACTTTATCCGAGGTCGCGTCATTGGGAAGTTGGAAGAAGGTCGAAGTGTGACTAGTGCGGCCGAGGAGTTCGGGATCGCTCACAGCATCGTTTTACGAGCTTGAAAAGTATTAAAAACGACAGAAACAGCTGTCCGAGAGTTTAGCAGCGGTCGTCCATGAGCAACCACTCCGGCGCACGACCGGTATATTGTCCTACAGACGAGAAGAGACAGACGGCAGACAGCGGAAGAAATCGCAAGGCACATGCAATAGACAACTGGACGTCCGTTATCGCGTTTTACCGTGGCCAGGAGGCTGCACAAAAGTGGTCTATTTGAACGACGACCAGTACGGTGTGTGCCATTAATGCCTGCTCATCGGAGACGGCGGTTTCTGTGGTGCCGAGGAACACAAGAACTGGTCACATCAGCAATGGGGTCGAGTTCTCTTTACGGATGAGACCCGATTTAGTATGACGAGCGATTCTGGACGTACACACATCTGGAGAGAGCAAGGAACACGCAATCACACCTCCAGCATCATTAAAAGGGACCGGTTTGGAGGTGGCGGAGTTCTAGTTTGGGGCGGTATCATTCTTGGCAGCCGTACTGATCTCCACATCTTCCAAGGAGGTTCAGTCACTGGTGTCTGCTATTGTACTGAGGTTCTCCTGCCTCACGTGTGTCTGTTTAGAGGTGCTGTGGGTCCTGAGTTCCTCTTCATGGATGACAACGCTACACCTCATCGTACAGTGGCTGTCGCAGAGCTGTTGGAGAGTGAAGATTTTCAACGCATGGATTGGCAAGCAAGGTCCCCGGACCTAAATTCAATCGAACACGTGTGGGACCTTCTCGGGAGACGCTTGGAAGCACGTATCCAGCCACCAGCAACGATTCCGCAGCTGCGATTGGCGCTACAAGAGGAATGGGCCGCGATGCCTCAACAGCTCCTTGACAACCTCGTCCTCAGCATGGACAGACGTTGTAAATCGTGCAACGTTGTCAGGGGGGATCATATCCCCTACTAAAGACTGGATTTTTCTCTGAAAGCGCCTGTCACATGGACGTTTCTGTCTTCTGTCCAGTTGTGCTCGAAGCTACCTTTTCAATAAAGTGCCTTTGTATCCTTTGGATTCCTTGTTTGGACGGTTTTGCTCACTTGTCCCATATTCGTACATCTTGGGGATTTTATGGAATGATTTGAGTCGATGTGGAGCACTTCTGCACGACGTTACATTCGAAAAACTGTTTCGTCCTTAATTTTTGCACGCCAGTGTATATGAGATATTTTCTTCATGCTTGCCCCGGACGAAGACGTGAAAGACTCTGCCATATGATCTGCAATCCCTGTATTTTTCTAGTTTAAAAAAAATGTTTGCTCCGATGCTCGTTTGGTTTGGAAGTTTTGGCCTTTTTTATATTGAATTTTGTTCTCTATTATTAATAGTTTTTTTTTTCGTTTAATTTATTTTTCGTTTGATTTTTCATTATATCCGTATATATATGTATATATATACAATGTATATATATACTTTCAAAGTTATTTGAACAAGAGCTTGGGAGATATGGTGTCATCTTGTCTCACTCCCTTTCCAATAAGAATTGCAAAGGGAGTGAAACAAGGTGAAACGATATCTCCCAAGCTCTTTAATGCCACATTGCAAAATGTCTTTCAAGCATTGAACTGGGAAAACAAAGCGATAAAGATTAATGGAGATTACGTAACTCACCTTTGTTTTGCTGATGACGTAGTCATTTTCGCAATTACCACTTCAGAGTTGCAGAGCATGATCAAAGAACTTGCTGACAAGAGTAAAGAAGTGGGCTTAAAAATAAATTTTCAGAAGGCAAAAGTGATGTACAATGCTTTTACAAGAAGCGAAGAATTATCGATAGATGGAGAAAAGCTTGAGACAAACAATACCAACATTTATCTTGGGCAGCAGATATCAAGTGAGATACACATTTATGAAGAAATTAATTGGCGTATAAAACTTGGATGGAGAGCTGTTGGAAGAAACAGTACAATTTTTAAGAGAAGTATGCCATTATGTCTTAAAAGAAAAGTGTTTAATCAATGCATCCTGCCAGGGCTTACCTATGGAGCAGGGCCATGGACCTTAACTAAAAAAGACATACAAAGACTGCAGATAACTCAAAGTAGCATGGAGAGATGCATGCTTGGTGTAACCAGGAAAGACAAGAAGAGGAACTTGTGGATAAGCAAAATGACAGGAGTGGACGATGTCAGGACCAGAGTGAAATCACTAAAATGGCAATGGGCTGGACATGTTGCCAGAAGAACGGACCACCGATAGACAACCGAAATTTTAGACTGGATTCCGAATGACAGGAAAAGAACCAGAAAGAGACTTCATGGGAAATGGATGGATGAAATTCAAAATTGTGTTGGAGTGACGTGGAGGAGACAGGCTCAAGACCGACAATTGTGGAAGAAACTTGGGGGACCTTCATCCAGAAGTGGATTGATAATGGTTGATGATAATGATGATGATAATGATACTGTATATATTCAATACTCAGCTTGGATTATTCCAGATGTCTTTGAAATGACCTGGTGAAGCCATTTTCTGAGATGTTCTTCATGCACGTTGTCACTGTCCTTTGAATATCTGGAATGACCTATATTGTTTTCTCTTCATGGGTTCTTTAAGTTTCGTGAACAGAAAGAACTCTGCAGGGGCTAGATCTGACGAGTAGGGGGATGCATTATCGTTGTTACCTGTTTTTAGCTGGAAACTGGGTAACATTTGTCGAGGTGTGCGATGCATCATTGTCATGAAAGAAGTACCCGCTTCGATGCGATCCGGCCTAAATCATCAAATTCTCTTGAGAAAGCGATTCATGACATCTCTGTAGAATGAGACATTGACTCTATGACATAGAAGTCTTGTCTTACTTCTACGTTAATTTAAAACAGCAACATACTAAGAAATAGTTCCTAAATGAAAGAAACCTTTACGGCCAGACGATACATGTAAACAACAGAAGTCCCACTTACGGAAAAGATGCTTTATTCAGGATGTAGCAAACACATCGTAGCATAGCATATTGCACTAAACTCTCCACACACCCCACAACTCTTAACACAACGCTCCTTTCAATAATCAGTTTACAACCCAACGCTCTCAAGCAACACTTTAGTCGTCGCTTTTATCTATTGTTCTTATCAATATCAGGCATACGTCACATGCATTCAACCTCAAATTGGGTTGCCAAACGTATTCGTTTGAGAGAAAAGATATTACGTTAAGAGTGAAGAATTACAGAATAAACTCAAGATTTACATCAGGAAAGAAACTAAAAAGGAAAGTAAATTAACTTTTCAGAATATACGTCACAACTCTCTGTCCTTCAGGCATAAATTCACTTTGGATAATCTCACGAGAATCGAAGAATCCAATATGCATCCTTCTTAGATTTGACTTCATAGCCTTTACAATCGGTTTCGGTTTTCCCGGTCGTGACCTTTCGATTGTTCGCCGGGTCATTCTCATAGTAGCATGTTTAATTACCAGTTATTTTCTTCCTGAGAAAATCCGGGTCGCTATTCACTGTTTTCACCAAGTTTCGCGAAGATATCATTCGCAGCTGTCTTTGGTCCATAGTGAGAAAGCGTGCGACGAACTTGACGAACATCTTCCGATTGCCAAGAACATCGTGAATTATGCTGTGCACTGCTTCAGTTCTTCTGATATCATCCGACATGTTAATTGACGAGCCACATCCAGAAGGTCCCTAACAGGCTGCATATTTTCATCAGTGTTGTGTGTTGAAGATCGTCCGCTCCTTTCATCGTCTTACATGACTGTCGACCATCACGAAAACGTGTATATCATTCCTACCGTCTGGAATAAGGTAAACATTCATCACCGTATGCTTGTCTCATTAATTTGTTCGTTTCTGATGCAGATTTGACACGTTTAAAGCAGAACTTAATGTTGGCCTTTTGTTGCATCCTCTAAAGTGTGACATGGTCAAAATCGCAGGATCAAAAACATTTGCACGGCTCCGGAGGGCCGAAGCGGAACTAGGTGAAAAAGTTACAATCGCTTGCTACTCATAGTACTAGTAACTTCGAGTATTTCTCATGAGAAATACTCGTAGTTTGTTTGTTCACCAAAAGATGGCGTGCATAATAAGTCCAAAAAGATCATTTCTTGTACTTTGCGGACATACCGTTTATATATGCATACAGCATACCGTAGCTTACATTACTACACCGAGAAAAACGTTTTGTTAATTCAGCAAAAAAATTGTTGAGTTAACCAAAACATTTTGTCGATATGCAGTTAACAAAAATGTTTGTTGAATTTACAAAAAGTATTTTGCTGACAATTATTGTTGATTCTACGAAATTTATTGTCATCATGACAAAATGTTTTGTTCATTTAACAAAATGCCTAGGTCGATTTTGGGGAATTTGCTTGATCCAACAATATGTATTATTATCGTGATAAAATGTTTTGTTGCTGCAACCAAACATATTGTTATCGTGGCACAGTAATTTCTTGCTACAACAATAATTAGAGCTATGTAGCTGGGTCACTTTGTCCCTAAACTTTTTTTCCGATGGCAACACTTTGCCGGTACAGTAACTCGACCCTGGGTGTCCGCCATTTCCCACCGTATTTATTTTCTAGTGGTATGTAAATGAATTTGGACGGTGTTACGTCACGAGGAAATTTTTTCAGAGCCAGCGAAAAATCTCGCACCGAGCGGTTTCCAACCTGAGACCTTCACTTTAGGAACTAGGAGTGCTAACCACTCGGCTATACTTCTCCTTACGAGTAAGTTCGTATCTGCGAATTCAACATTTGAAAGTCGGTTTATTACCTGGGATGTTCACGGACGGTTTATACTTGACATCACGATGTATTGACACTATTTTGGTGCGTGTGTAACATGATTCTAAATCCGATTTCTTTTTAAATGTTTTCCTTAGCTTTTTGATGAAACAAATTATTGACATTGTTGTTTAGACAAAAAAAAAATCATAATATTTTTCTTAACATTCTATATGTCCCAGGGTACTATCACCATGCCGCACGAAGTTTGAAACACCCTGTATATATAGCCTCTACATGAAATCAAGCTCCATACATAAATTAAAACTCTTATCATTACCTCATGTGCAAATTTTTATTTCCGATCAGGAACATATCGCAAATGAAAATTCGCAGTCAGCCATTATTCAAAACGAAATCTTAAGCGCAAAACGAGATTCTTCTGGTCAGTGGTAGTCTAGTAGTGCGCGTATGGAGTAGTTAGTAATCACGTGCGCTTTGGCGTATGGTCGATGCCACCTCCATATAGTTGAATTAACAAACTATAGCCAACGAAATAATTTTCTGTTGCCAACAAAACAGTTCCCATGGAGTTTGGCGAAGGCAAAAAAATAAATCTGCAAAACAGCTCAACAAAATTATTTCATTTCAAAGAATTTTTTTCTCAGTGTAAGTTTTGATCCGTTGCGGTATTTTATAAGTTTCACTACCTATTTTTTCAGTTTTGTTTTGCTTAGAATATCTCTCAGCTTACAACTCCACAACGTGTTGATTGATAACACTACTTTCGTCAAGTAGTGGGTATATTACACTGGTTTAAGGATTCCCACCTTATATCATATAACGTAATGTCTTTCGTACTGATTTTTTGTCGCTCTTCTTACGTTATTTTAAAAACATAACCATACGATGAAAGAGTTCCTAAATTAAACCTTAACGGCCAGACGAAACATTTAAACAGAAGTCAAACTTACGGAAATTGGCTTTATTCCAGATGTTTTCATCAATACATCATAGCACTTCACATTTTCCTTAACAAATGAGTATCATCCACATTCAACACCCCACACTCCACACGAGCAACAGTTGTCTCGTAGTTTATATCTCTGGTTCTTTTCTCATAACAGGCATACGC
This sequence comes from Macrothele yani, assembly GCA_039090855.1. Lineage (NCBI taxonomy): Eukaryota > Metazoa > Arthropoda > Arachnida > Araneae > Macrothelidae > Macrothele > Macrothele yani. Next base: position 48,280,545 of record CM077029.1, read on the forward strand.
CACGTTCATTCTACCTCAATTGTGTTGCCAGCAGTATTCGTTTGAGAGAGAAGATATCACGTTAAGGGTGAAGTATAACTGAGAACAAACTCAAGATTTACATAGGGAAAGAAACTAAAAAGGAAAGTTAATTTAGAATATACGTCACAATCAATTATATGCTTTCATTGATTACAGTACCGTGCTGAAATGAAAATTATTTTAACGTAAGATTTGCAGGATTTGGATAACAAAAAATGTCTTTTCGTATTCCCGTTTTTCTGTTAAAATCATAAAAAAAAGTGTTTTATTTTGATCTACAGAGGCACACGTGTGTGTGTATTTAATCACAGTTTACCAGTATGTTTGGACGTATAGGGGATTTCCACAGAATGTACTTGGATTGGAGTTTCCTGGATGAATGATTCATCAAAGCATGAAGACTGGGATTATTCCCATGTTATGGGAGACCACGTGAATTATAAATTCCATTATTGTGGGAGATAGTAAATTATCTGATACATCAGCCGACCTTATTGGTCTGCTTATAGACAACCGGGCCAATAATCAATCGCCTCTTTTTGAGACATGAATAAAATGAGCATAACATTTGCGTTTTGGTTTCAAATTCATTTATACAGGGTGATTCAGAACTCATAGGACAAACTTTAAGGGGTGGTAGGGCACACTGCAACAAACATTTTTTGTATAGGAATATACGGGTGAAAGTGACGCGTTGAGGCACAAACACAAGAAATAGACATAAAAGGAAACATAAATTGTGTACTTACAGCATCGTTGACAAGTGCTTCTTTACAGCAATGTTTACAATAATTGCTCTAAATTGCGCCCAACCTCTAACCCACATGCTACACGTTCACATGCGTACCAAGAACGATTCTCTGTGAATGTGTAGGATGGTATTGTGAACGACTTCCTGCTTGGCCCATGTCTACTACCCACTCGACTCGATGGCAGATGTTATCGTATTTTTCTGGAAGAGGTCTTACTAGAATTGCTTCAAGATGTACCACTGGCCGTCCGACAAGGACTGTGGTATCAGCATGATGGGGCACCAGCCCATTTCAGTATTAATGTGCGCAATTACCTGGATGCCATTTTTGGGGCGCGACGGATTGGCCGTGGTGGAACAGTCCGTTGGCCATCCCGATCACCCGATTTATCGAGTCTCGATTACTTCTTATAGGGACATCTGAAGGCCCTCGTTTACGGGACTCCATTTGGCTCTGTTGAGGACCTCGTTGCTCGAATATCCGTTGTGGCTGCACGTGAGCGAGAAATACCTGGCATCACTCCGTCGACGCTGCCACACATTTATTACTATTGGTGGACGCAAGTTTGAGCAATTATTGTAAACATTGCTGTAAAGAAGCACTTGTCAACGATGCTGTAAGTAAACAATTTATGTTTCCTTTCATGTCTATTTCTTGCGTTTGTGCCTTAACGCGTCACTTGCACCCATACATTCCTATACAAAAAATGTTTATTGCAGTGTGCTAACACCCCTTAAAGTTTGTCCCATGAGTTCTGAATCCCCGTGTATACTAACTGATTTAAAGCATTTACAGTATACCACTATCATTTTCACTAACATCCACCATTATCAATTCACTGCTGGATGTAGGTATCCCTAAATCTCCTCCACAACTAGGTGTCTTGAGCTAGTTTCTTCCACGGCACTCCAGTATGTTTCCGATCTTTATTCACCCATGTCCCAAGTGGTCTTCTTCTGGATCATTTCCAGTCTCTTGTTATTCAATCTAGTATTTCAGTTGTCCAACGGTAGTAAGTTCTTTTAGCAAAAACCTCTAGCCCATTACCATTAAAGAGTCTTTGATCATGACGCTATCAACTCTTGTCATTTCCTTAATGCACGAGTTTCTCTTCACATCTTTCCTGGTTATACGAAGAATGCATCTTTCCGTGATATTTTGAGTTCTACCAACCTTTGAATGCTTCTTTTTTTTCTGGTTTTTAAAGTCCATCTCGTCTATGATTCACAAGTTCGAACTGGAAACGTGCATTAATTAAACATCTCAATTTTAAGACATAATGGTAAATTGCCCATGAAAATTGTACTCTTACTTTTAAAAGCTCTGAAACCAAGTTTTATACGTATATTAAGTAATTTTAAGATGCGTCCTTCACTTGAAATATCTTTTCCAAACTAAATGTAGTCATCGGATACTTTTAGATTTTCCGTATCAACTTCTGATTATTCGGTCCTTGTAAGTAGAAGCATTTTAAAATACTTCTATTTACAAGAAGTTTTATGAAGTCTTTTTGGCATCGGATACTTTTAGATTTTTCCCTATCAACATCTGATTCTTTGGTCCTTGTAAGTAGAAGCATTTTAAAATACTTCTTCACGAAAACGTTTTATGAAGTCTTTTGGCACCGGATACTTTTAGATTTTCCGTATCATCATCTGATCTTGCGGTTCTTGTAAGTAGAAGCATTTTAAAATACTTCTACTTGCAAGAAGTTTTGTGAAATCTCTTTGGCATCGGATACTTTTAGATTTTCCATGTCAACATGTGATTCTTCGGTCATTTTAAATAGAAGCATTTTAAAATACTTCTACTTACAAGAAGTTTTATGAAGTCTTTTTTGGCATCGGATACATTTAGATTTTCCGTATCAACTTCTGATTCTTCAGTCCTCTATATATCTCCCGCATGCTTTCGAATTTCATTCATATATCTCCCATGTGTTCTTCTGAGTCTTACACCATCCCTTGGAATCCAGTCTAAAATTTCGGTTGTCCATCGGTGGTCCGTCCTTCTGGCAATATTTCCAGCCTATTGCCATTTCAGGGATTTTACTCTAATAATGATTTCTTCCACTCTTGTAATTTTCCTTATCCACGAGTTCCTTTTCTTCTCTTTCCTGGCTACTCAAAGTATGCATCTCTGCATGCCGCTTTCAATTGTCTGCAGTCTTTGTACGTCTTTTTTAATTACCTTTCACGTCTCTGTTTCGTACGTAACCACCAGAAGCATGCATTGATTAAATGCTTTTCTTTTAAGACATAGTAGCATATTGCTCTTGAAAATTGCACTGCTTTTTCCAAAAGCTCTCCAAACAAGTTTTATGCGACGATTAATTTCTTCCTCAATGTGACCCTCGTTTGATATCTGCTGTCCAAGGCAAATGTAGGAATTAGTTATCTTCAGCTTTTCCACATCAATCGATAAATCTTCATTTCTCGTAAAAGCATTGTACATCCGTTTTGTCTTCGGAAAGTTTATTTTTAATCCCACTTTTTTACTCTTCTCAACAAGTTCCTGGAACATACTCTGCAGCTCTGAAGGGTTAGTTGCAAAAATTATTACGTAATGAGCAAAACGAAGGTGAGTTAAATAATCTCCATTAATCTTTATCCCTAATGATTGAAAGACATATATATACACTGCCGGACAATTGCTAAGGACGGATGACAATAGCAACGATAGCAACGATAAAATGGAAGGTAAGAAAATGTGGAAATTAGCATAAGTGCGGGATACAGTAAGACGTGTTGTGCGTATGCAAATTTTGGATTGCCGAACTTGTTCGTGACGTCATAGCGCTGATAAGAGATATAAAGGATTTGACGCGTATTGACCGTTGTTGTTCAAACGCAAAGTTGAAAGGGAAGGAATCAATTGACGAACTTGCAGTTTTCAGTATGTCTTGCCGACATCACCTAGATGATTTTACGCGTGGCCGTATTATTGGCAAGATTGAAGAAGGGCGAAAAATAACAGATGTTGCCAGGGAGTTCGACGTCAGCCACAGTGTTGTTTCAAGGCTTTGGAAATCATTTCAAACAAATGGAGAATGTAGCAAACGTCACGGGGAGGTCGTGTTTGCAGTACGACACCTGCAGAAGATTGGTAAATAGTGCTATCAACAAAAAGACACCGGCACAGCAGAGCTAGTGATTTAGCAAATCAGTTTATGGCTGCTACTGGCAAGCGGATCTCCCGAAAAACTGTCGCCAGACGTTTGCATGAAGGAGGACTATACGCCCGCCGTCCTGTTGTGTGCATCCCATTGTCCAGACGTCACCGTACCGCCCGTTTGCAATGGTGCCATCAACATCGCAATTGGACTGATAACGACTGGTCTGCTGTCCTCTTCTCAGATGAGAGTAGATACCGTCTATCGTCTGATTGTCGACGACAACTGATCTGGCGTGATAGTGGTACTGCATATTGTCCAGCAAACATACATGAAAGGGCCTAATATCGGACATGTAATGTCATGGTATGGGCTGGCATCATGATCAATGGCCGTACGTCCCTCTATGTGCTTCCAACTGGGACTATGACTGGCCAACGATACATTAATGATGTTCTGCTACCTCATGTTCGCATGTTCCGTGGTGCTGTCGGTGATAGATTCATTTTCATGGACGACAACGCAACAGGTCATCGAACAGTCGCTGTCCAGGAGTGTCTTGAGAGCGAGGATATTCAACGCCTCGTATGGCCAGCACGTTCTCCAGATCTGAATCCCATTGAAAATGTGTGGGATGCTTTGGGGAGGTGTCTGGCTGGTCGCCAATGCCCTCCAATAAACAAGGACACCCTCATCCGTGCACTGACAGAGGAATGGGATAAATTACCCCAACAGCTGCTTGATAATGTTGTGCAAAGCATGACACGACGTGTGGAATCTTGCATCGCCCTCCATGGTGGCCATATCCCGTATTGACATCTTACGCCGGAACGCCTGCGGACGGTAATTGCATTTTTTTCACGTTTACGTATTCTGCACAAAATGGCCTGTTTGTCCCTTAAACACGTTCCAAAGCCTTCTGGATTTCAGAGCACAATAAATTGTCTTTCTTGTAATGTCCTGGCATTCTGACATTATTTTATTTCACTTGGCATCCAACCACACTTACTTTTTTATGCGCTATATAGCCGTTTATGATCCGTCCTTAGCAATTGTCCAGCAGTGTATATATATGTATACTATGGGAAACTCTCAAAGATATAAACAGTCGTCCGTCCATAAATTTGGACAACTGGTTCAAGGGAATGGACACAGCTAGCACTGTAACTCAGTCTCATCCGGCGACTGATCGGCGACTCGAACTCTAACCTAGCTGGAACGGTAAAACTACTAGCCATAAGCCTCCACCTCTAACCACTTGGCCACCTTAGCGGAATATTCCTTTTGCATTTTGATTGTTTTTTTGAAATAAACTATACGTTTGAACTTATTGATGTTATCGGAACATGATTTCAATAACAGATATTGATATGAATATGTGGGTCGCAGCATTCATTCCCACCTACAGGGCATTTCCACTCTTCTTGACTTCGTAGAATTTCCTTAAGGAATACCAATTGACGGCCGTTGTTCTTTGCTATAAGTTAATAAATTCACGATTTATAAATGCCAATGATTTATTAAGCCTCAGATAAGTCCCAAACAGTGCTAAAGTTTATGTGCATTTTTTTGGATGCCCGTTAAAGACCCCAATGGTCCTATCTCAGGTCGAAACGAGAGCACACGATCTCTTGCGTATCTTCGAATGATAAACATATCTTCTGGCAGTTTCCTGGATGAAAAAAAACCTGCACCGGATGACGGGATGAATATACCACAGATATCTTTTCTGGGTCAACACTCGTACGAGCAATCTCTCCAGCACAACACTCGTATGAGTTATTAGGCATATACCAGTACAATAGCTTGATCGACGTAGCCAATACCACGTACGCGTTCTTATGGTTGTATGTACTTCCACATATCTTTATATTTCGGGATGCAACGACTACTAAGATCATTTAATGCTGAAAAGAATCACTCGTAGCCCACTTATGGGACAATACAGAACAAGTTTCCGTAGGAAAACACGCCCTGCAGCATCTGGATTCGAACCCGGCTCCACCGTGGCTATTAGCCTGGACGACAACACTATCACAGGGATTATCAGTACAATTTTAATATGATGGCAGAGACTATAGGAACTTTCAATGACATATGAAGATACACTTTGAAAGTTTTATTGCTAATTTTAGAAGGAAAAATTAATTCCCAAAATGACGGCCCCGGTGGCCGAAGCACTACCTTCTCGTCATTCGCCCGAAATGTGTCCGCGTTCGAATCCGGGGTGAGGCACTCACAAAATATTTGTCGAATGCTCCTTGTTCTCTCCCTTTCCTGGAATCAGTGGCCCAAACTTAGGGACGGGCGGCTCTTTGTATCCCACTGAGTTGCTCATAGTGGTCCCTTAACCCCCAAACAAACAAACAAAGAATTCTTAAAATGATCATTTTTTTAGAATTCAGGACCTTCACTTCATCAAAAATAAATTAAAAAAACCCAACTAGATTTGATTTCTTTTGGCGTGTCAAATTTTCACAGACATTAATTTATTTTGCCGTAACAACTTCGTTCTGTCTCAGCAACAAATGACAGATATACACTCAGTGGCCACTTTTTTATGACCACCTGACAATTTTAAGCAAATGAGCTATGGCTGCACGCTGTTGCCGCCAGAGGACGAGGCTAGTATAAAAAGGGAAAGCTTAGTGCTTGCGACAGTAGTAGAAGTGATTTTTGGGTGACGAGATGGGTAAAAAATGCGATTTGACGGACCTTCAACGTGGGATGATTGTAGGAGCTCGGAGCCATGGAGCGAGTATCACCGAAACCGCCGCATTCGTGAAATGTTCCAAAGCAGCTGCTGTTAAAGTGTTTAAAGACTGGACTGTCAGCCAAAAAATTGGGTCTCTACGTGCAACGTGTGTTCGTCATCGACTAGTGACTGCTCGGGGGGAACGGAGATTGTCCAGACAGATAACACGCAACAGAAGAGCAAAAGTGCAGCACATTACATACCATGTTAATCAAGGATCCCCTCAAATGATCTCTGCACGCACTGTTCGCCGTACACTGCATCGGATGGGACATGGCAGCCGAAGGCCTGTTCGAACACCTTTGCTGTCTGCAGTTAACAAGAGAAAACGTCTCCAGTTCGCACAGCGCACGAGGATTGGAGAGTCCATAATTGGAAACAAATTATGTGGTCCTATGAATCACGTTTTCATTTGCACCATGCCGATGGCTGAGTGAGAATTTGGCGGAAACAGCACGAAAGCATGGACCCCAAATGCATTGCTACAACCCTTCAAGCTGGTGAAGGAAAAGCTATGGTTTTGGGAATGTTTTCCTGGCATGCTTTGATCCCTTTAATTCGTTTTGATCAACGTCTGACTGGCACATCACATCTAAACATCGTTGTGGACCAAGTGCATCCTGTCATGTGGATGGTTTATCCCAATGGCGATGGCTATTTTCAACAAGATAATGCGTCCTGGCATAGTGCTCATATTGTACAGGATTGGTTTCAGGAACATGCCGGTGAGTTTACTTTGCTTAGGTGGCCCCCACAATCTCCAGATCTCAACCCCATTGAGAATTTGTGGGATGAAGTTGAACAAGCCATCAGACAGCTGGATCCACAACCCTGCAATCTCACACTTCTGGAAAGTACTATTCATCAAGCATGGTCTCAGATTCCACAAACCACCTATCAACATCTCGTGGAGCCCATACCACGAAAAATCGACGCAGTATTAAAGGCAAAAGGTGGCCCAACGAAGTATTGAGGGGGTGGTCATAATAAAGTGGCCACTCAGTATATAGTACAATCATCTTTAATTGGCATTCGGCAAAGAACGCTGTTCGCCAATAGTTTAGAAAAAATGAAATACAAAAATTGAAAATGACGGATGTGCAAAACGTGTTAGAAGTACACGTAAATGTAAAAGAGCTGAAATGAAATTTCCCCTTATTAAAAGTGAGATTTCGTCTTTTCTAATAAATTCTAATGCAAAGCTTATGTTAGAAATTAATTGCATTGTAATACGCTTATGTATATCTTTTATATAACAATACTCGTAACTTACTTTTTTTAAGTTAAATGTACAACTTAAAAGTTTTATAGATAAAATAAAATACGGATCAAAATTTACTCTTCGAAGCTGAGACAACGAAGTTTCACCGGTCCAGAACAATAATTTCAGAACTTCGTACTTTTAGTGCTTGGCGTTTCGAAACTAAAAGCATATCAAAAGGAAATAAAAAGAAGAAAATAATGGAAATAATTATGAAATAAAACCAATAAGTATGGTACGTAAAGAAAAATAGAGAAAGAGGAAATAAAATGGTAGTAAAGCAAAAAGATGGCTTAGGTCATTCATTGGGCAGTGGACGGAGAGAGAACTGAAAGCCGAAAAATAAAAGAAGATAAAAAGAGAGAGAGAGAGAGAGAGAGAGAGAGAGAGAGAAAGAGAGACAGACAGAGAGAGAGAGAGAGAGAGAGAACGAGAGAAAAGAAAAAGAAATAGAAAATAAGAAAGAAAAGTGTTCTCCTGACATCAACAGCTTGGAATCAGCTAAGAGATCGATATTTCGGGAGGAAGCTCTGATGAATACTGGAGGGAGGGAGTCAGGATGGGTGGTAGGGATTCGGAGAGGAGGAGGAGGAGGAGCTGCTGCTTCGGGATGATGCCGGACAGCACAAGTGTGTGCCTACATGGAGATGATTGCTGCCACACTCACCACCTCCAATTCTTTTTGGTTTTCTGCCAAATACAACGGAAGGTCACGCTTAATATCCCGTGACCTCTGAATGCGAAGGTTTATTTGGACCATTTTCAAGAAAGAACGGATCAAAACATGGCGGAAAATTTTAACAATGAAACGATTTATCAGAGAAAGTTCTTTGAATTTCTTGATTGAGTCCCCTCTCTTGAAAGCTGCATTGGTGTCACTGATCAGTTCTCGAAGCTCACAAGGACTTCAGAAATTTAATAAGAGATAATCTGAATAACATGAATAGAAAGCGGTGTGAGGTTTACGCTTTTGTACCCGAAGGGGGAAATTGTTTCGCTTTTAAGTGATACCAATGAACTAATTACAAAAATAGCAAGCTCATGATTGATTCTCACGTGTAGGTCTCATATCAACAGTTTGCGCTGACTTCATCATTTCCTGTTAATCTATCAGTGTCAAGAATAAAAGCTTCTAAAAACAATACCACTTAGTTCATTGCCACATTCTTTATGTACACTTTTACAATATACATATCATCATCAGCATCCTCATCATTGTCAACTATTATCAATCCACTGTTGGATGTAGGTCTTCCCAAATTTCTTCCACAACGGTCTGTCTTCAGCCAGTCTCCTCCATGTCACTCCCGCATGCTTTCGAATTTTATCCGTATCACTCCCGCATGCTTTCGAATTTTATCCGTGTCACTCTCTCAGGCTTTCGAATTTTATCGAATTTTATCCATGTAACTGGCATGCTTTCGAAATTTATCCGTGTCACTTCCACATGCTTTCGAATTTTATCGAATTTTATCCATGTAACTGGCATGCTTTCGAAATTTATCCTTGTCACTCCCGCATGCTTACGAATTTTATCCTTCTCACTCCGGCATGCTTTCGAATTTTATCCATGTCACTCCGCATGCTTTCGAATTCTATCAATGTCACTCCCGCATGCTTTCGAATTTTATCCATGTCACTCCCGAATGCTTTCGAATTTTATCAATGTCACTCCCGCATGCTTTCGAATTTTATCCATGTCTCTCCCGCATGCTTTCGAATTTTATGCATGTCACTCCCGCATGCTTTCGAATTTCATTCATCTCACTTCCGCATGCTTTCGAATTTTATCCGTGTCACTCCCGTGTCGGAAGTGATCCGTGTCAGTTCCGCATGCTTTCGAATTTTATCCATGTCACTCCCGTGTCGGAAGTGATCCTAGTCACTTCCGCATGCTTTCGAATTGAATCCATATAACCGGCATGCTTTCGAATTTTATCCTTGTCACTCCCGCATGCTTACAAATTTTATCCTTGTCACTCCGGCATGCTTTCGAATTTTATCCATGTCACTCCCGAATGCTTTCGAATTTTATCAATGTCACTCCCGCATGCTTTCGAATTTCATCCATGTCACTCCCGCATGCTTTCGAATTTTATCCATGTCACTCCCGCATGCTTTCGAATTTTATCTTTGTCACTCCGGCATGCCTTCGAATTTTACCAATGTCACTCCCGCATGCTTTCGAATTTTATTCGTCTCACTTCCGCATGTTTTCGAATTTTATCCGTGTTCCTTCCGCATGCTTTCGAATTTTATCAATGTCACTCCCGCATGCTTTCGAATTTTATCCATGTCACTCCCGCATGCTTTCGAATTTTATCAGTGTCACTCCCTCATGCTTTCGAATTTTATCCATGTCACTCCCGCATGCTTACGAATTTTATCCTTGTCACTCCGGCATGCTTTCGAATTTTATCCATGTCGCTCCCGCATGCTTTCGAATTTTATCCTTGTCACTCCGGCATGCTTTCGAATTTTATCCATGTCGCTCCCGCATGCTTTCGAATTTTATTAATGTCCCTCCCGCATGCTTTCGAATTTTATTAATGTCCCTCCCGCATGCTTTTGAATTTTATTCTTCTCCCTTCCGCATGCTTTCGAGTTTTATCCGTGTCATTTCCGCATGCTTTCGAATTTTATCCATGTCACTCCTTCATGCTTTAGAATTTTATCCTTGTCACTCCGGCATGCTTTCGAATTTTATCCATGTCGCTCCCGCATGCTTTCGAATTTTGTCAATGTCCCTCCCTCATGCTTTTGAATTTTATTCTTCTCACTTCCGCATGCCTTCGAGTTTTATCTGTGTCCCTTCCGCATGCTTTCGAATTTTCTCCATGTCACTCTTTCATGCTTTCGAATTTTATCCATGTCACTCTCGCATGCTTTCGAATTTTATCCATGTCACTCCCGCATGCTTTCGAATTTTATCCATGCCACTTCCGCATGATTTCGAATTTTATCCATCTATCTCCCATGTGGCCTTCCTCTGGGACTTTTTCTGTCCCTTGGAATGCAGTTTAAAACCTCGGTTGTCCATAGATAGTCCGTCCTTCTGGCAATATGTCCAGCCCATTGCCATTTCAAGGATTTTACCCTGATCATGATGTCTCCCACTTTTGTCATTTTCCTTACCCACGAGTTCCTCTTCTTATCTTTCCTGGTTACACCAAGCATGCATTTCTCCATGCTTCCTACAGTTGTCTGCTGTCTTTGTATGTCTTTTTTAGCTAAGGCCCAGGTCTCTGCTTCGTACGTAAGCACTGGAAGGATGCATTGATTAAACACTTTTCTTTTAAGACTAAAAGGCCTATTGCGCTTGAAATTGTACTGTTGATTACGAAAGCTCTACAGCCAAGTTTTATACACCCATTAATTTACTCATCAATGTGACCCTTGCTTGATATCTATTATTAAAGGTAAATGTAGGTATCGGTTATGTCAAATGTTTGCCCATCAATCGATAAATCTTCATTTCTTGTAAAAGCATTGTACACCAGTTTTGTCTTCCGAAAAATCATTTTTTATCTCACTCCTTTACTCTTCTCAGAAAGTTCCTGGATCATACTCTACAGATCTGAAGGGGTAGTTGCAAAAGTAATTATGTCTTCAGCACAACGAATGTGAGTTAAATAATCTCTATTAGTCTTTCTACCCTTATTTTCCTAGTTCAATGACAAACAATTTGCAATGTGGCATTGTAGAGTTTGGGAGATATGGTGTCACCTTGTCTCACTCCCTTCCCAATTTTTATTGGTGCTGTATCCTCAAATAGCTGAACCTTTGAGCTTTCATTTTCATATATGTTATTAATAATTCTAATGTATACATCTTCAATACTGCAGGATTTCAAAGCCATTGTAACTGATGATGGTTTCACTAAATCGAAGGTCTTTTCATAATCAATGAAAGCCATGGATAATGGGAGTTTTTATTCCTTCGTTCTTCCAATTAGCTCTCTCAGTACATGGATATGATCTATATACACTATCGACCAACAAGTAATTGGACACCTCTGCAATCGACGATATCTGCGGTCTGATACACGTCACGGCCGGCGCCGTTAAATATCGTGTGGGAAACAACAACGCACCCAGTCGCATTCAAGATGCCACGCGGTTCGGAGCTCCCTGATTTCAAGAAAAGTGTAATCGTCGGGTATCACAGAAATGGCCGATCCATACGTGACATATCCAGCAAGTCGAAGTACCCAAAATCGACAGTGGCTTACGTGATTGGCTAGTGGAAGATGAAAAGTGACTGTCGGAATGTTCCCCAAACCGGCAGACCCACAAAACTAGAAGTTAGAGACCGACGGGTGCTGGCCATAGAAATTCGGAAGAACCGCACCAAATCGATAGGCCACATCCGCGAGGAGTTTCAACAGGCATCCGGGAGTGTTCTTTTGATGAATACCATCCGTAAGGAAGCCCATCTGCTCGGTTATCATGGACGTGATGCCGCCCACAAGCCTTTGATCACCAAGTCCAAAAGCACTGCTCGGCTAACGTGGTGCAAAGAACTTCGAAAGTGGACCGTTGAACAGTGGAAACAGGTTCTCTGGAGCGACGAATAAAGGTTCACCCTCTACCGTTCGGATGGCAGGGTCTGGGTTTGGCGCCTGCCTGGAGTACGCCTCCTGCCGGAATGTATTGTGCCAACTGTGAAGTTGGGCGGCGATGGAATTATGCTATGGGGGTGTTTCTCCCTTCTGGTATAGCACGGGACCCTTGGTCGCAATTCCTGGTAGACTCAACGCCGAGACCTACTGCACCGTTTTCGATGACCATGCGCTTCCTACGTTGTGGCAGTTTTACGGGGTGAACCCATGTTACTTTCAGGATTACAATGCCACCTGTCATGTTGCGAGGTCCACCATGGTTTGGTATGGTGACAATGGGGGTTAATTGAATTGACTGGCCTGCGCAGAGCCCGGACCTTAACCCTATCGAGCACCTTTGGGACGAGTTGGAGCGTCGACCTAAGGGGTGCCCCCATCGTTCGAAATTGGTGAAGGAAATGACCTGTTTTCTCCAAGCCGAGTGGAAGAAAATACCGCTAGCCGTCGTACAACGCCTGGTTGAGAGTATACCCCGGAGGGTCGCAGCTGTAATCACCGCTCGTGGAGGCTCCACCAACTATCGAAGGTGAATGAACTTCCTTTTTTTTTTTGCTACCACAGGTGTCCAATTACTTGTTGGTAGATAGTATATATCTATATACGTAGAGTTCTGACAACCAGTTATCTCAGTACATGGATAGGATCTATGTGCGTAGAGAGAGAGAGAGAGAGAGAGGCATACATACAGACATACAGAGATAGAGAGAATCAGATTAGCAAGAACAGAAAGCAGAGAGACACAGGTACAGTGGTAGAGTACGAGATAGAGAATGTTTGAACTGGAAATATACCCTCAAGAATCTCAATGCTTCCCATAAATGTCTCCGAGCGGTACCCTAAAAGACATTTGTTCGAAAGGTATTAGAATGATGTTTTTTTAAAGTAAAAAAAGCATGACAAATTACACCGAAGAGCCAAAATTTTGTGTCCTACATGTCATTATATAAATCAATTTTACACAGACAGACAGACAGACATAGACAGAGAGAATCAGATTAGCAAGAATTGAAAAGACACAGGTACAGCGGTAGAGTACGAGATAAAGAATGTTTGGAGTGGAAATATATCGTCAATAATCTCAACGCTTCCCATAAATGTGTCCGAGCGGTACCCTAAATGACATTCGTTTGAAGGTATTAGAATGATATTTTTTTAAACTCCAAAAATCATGATAAATTACACCGAAGAGCCAATATTTTAGGTCGCAGGTGTCTTTATGCAAATCAAAACAACTGCAGGTAAACGACGGCGCGTGCAAAAGTCGTGAATCAGTCTAAATAACATCTGATATTGTTCTCAGTTAATCAGTGTTATTCGGGCTCTTCAAATGGCAAAGCAGCAGTCTTAAGCGAGTTTGACAATGGTAAATATATGATGGCCAGATGACTAGGTCAGATCATTTACGAAACTACATATCTTGTGGGGTGCTGAAGGTTAGCACGTGATTAGTGCCTTCAAAAGGTGGTCCGACGAGGGAAAACCGACATACCGACGGCATGGGCAAGGTGTAGGCCCACCTCAACTCATCGATGCTAGAAGTGAGCGAATGCTACCCCGTAAGGTACGAGACAACAGCTGTAATATTGGTGCGCAACTCGCAGGGAATTTGAGCGCTGGCGACACGATTATTGTGCCACAATATACAGTACATTGAACACTGCTGAAAACGAGGCTGAATAGCATGTGTAGCGCGCTGGGAGAGCCTATGCTATCATAGGCACTCTGAGCGTACCCACTATAGGCACTTCGGACAGTTCATCGTCGAAAGCGCTTACTATGGGCACGCGAGTATCAAGACTGGACCTAAACTGATTAGGAGAAAGTCGTCCGGTCCACTGAATCTTGTTACCTCTTGCACCATGCCGGATAGTTGTGCGTCGTCCTCCCGAAGAAGAGTTGGCACCAGGACGCACCGTGAGACGAAAATAAGCAAGTGGAGGAAGTGTAATGCTTTGAGGAATTTTCTTTAGTCCACTATTTTATGAGTAGGAAACTAAGACATCTACCACCTACCTAACATCATTATAGACCAGGTATATCCTTTCATGAAAACAAGCAAGTGGAGGAAGTGTAATGCTTTGAGCAATGTTCTTTAGTCCACTATTTTATGAGTAGGAAACTAAGACGTCTACCACCTACCTAACATCATTATAGACCAAGGATATCCTTTTATGAAAACAAGCAAGTGGAGGAAGTGTAATGCTTTGAGCAATGTTCTTTAGTCCACTATTTCATGAGTAGGAAACTAAGACGTCTGCCACCTACCTAACATCATTGTAGACCAGGTATATCCTTTCATGAAAACAAGCAAGTGGAGGAAGTGTAATGCTTTGAGCAATGTTCTTTAGTCCACTATTTCATGAGTAGGAAACTAAGACATCTACCACCTACCTAACATCATTGTTGACCAGGTATATCATTTCATGAAAACAAGTAAGTGGAGGAAGTGTAATGATTTGAGCAATGTTCTTTAGTCCACTATTGCATGAGTAGGAAACTAAGACATCTACCACCTACCTAACATCATTGTAGACCAGGTATATCATTTCATGAAAACAAGTAAGTGGAGGAAGTGTAATGCTTTGAGCAATGTTCTTTAGTCCACTATTGCATGAGAAGGAAACTAAGACATCTGCCACCTACCTAACATCATAGTAGACCAGGTATATCCTTTCATGAAAACAAGTAAGTGGAGGAAGTGTAATGCTTTGAGCAATGTTCTTTAGTCCACTATTGCATGAGAAGGAAACTAAGACATCTGCCACCTACCTAACATCATTGTAGACCAGGTATATCCTTTCATGAAAACAAGTAAGTGGAGGAAGTGTAATGCTTTGAGCAATGTTTTTAGTCCACTATTTCATGAGTAGGAAACTAAGACGTCTACCACCTACCTAACGTCATTGTAGACCAGGTATATATTTTCCCTTCTAGTAGTGCCTTCTTTCAGGAAGATAATGCGCCATGTCACAGTAACCGGTTTGTTCGATAACAGATCCAGAAACATGAGGAAGACTTCCAGGCGTGTCCATGGCCGCCACATCACCAGACATAAATCCAATAAAGCATCTGTGGTTCGGGTTGGGACAGCAAATCTGTTCTTCGACGGCTCAGCCACGTAACTTGCAAACGTTAAATGACTCGCTGGTAACGCGTTGGTAACAGGTACCACAACACACCCTTAGAAGTCTTGTAGGGTCAACACTTGGCAGGGTAAGAGCTATTTTTGGTGGCACGTGGTGGACGAACGCTATATTAGGATGGTGGCCATAATATTTTGGCTCTTTATTGTAAGAATACAACTTGATAATATACAAGAAACTTCAAAGCACAATTCGTTAGATGTGTTTTTATATCATTTGTTGCGTACGACCATTTTCGCAGTGAAACAAAAGAGACAACGCACTGTACTGTTTCATTCTCAACATATTTGATAGTGGAAAATACTGATTACAATATAAGTATCCGATTAGGAAGTATGGAATTTTTCTAACGAGACTGATTTAATTGCTAAAGTTGTCTTAACCCATGAGAGTAGTAAGCGCGATATCAGGAATAAGAAGCGGATTACAGACCGGATCAGGAAAGTAAACAGTTGAATTTAGATAGGTGTTACATTTATTTTCCTGAAAATGAATGTATAATAAGAGCGAGTTACAAGATTTTTTGTTGGACAGGGGTGTAGAGATAGAATAAAAAACGCTGGACGGGAACTGTTATCAGTAGTACTGAAATACGGTGACACAGCCAGTCTGTGCCCTCAGGAAACAGAATGGGTGAAAATACGCTATGTGGACAATAGTTATTAGATACTGTAAGTAAATAAAAAAACTGTATCGTATTTACATCAATACAGGTTGCATCTCCAATTACAAATATCACAGTAGCAACTCGTCGAGGTAAACTGTCCACAAGTTCATGGAGTACGGAGACAGGGAAATTTCTCCATTCCGCCTTGAGTACATACATCGACCAACTCTGTCAGTGAACAGGGTCGTGTTAATCTAGACCTCACCCGCCGTTCAAAGTCATTCCATAGGTGTTCAATGGGATTAAAGTCCGGGCTCTGAACAGGACTGTCCATCCGCGAGACCCAATTTTCTTCATACCACTCCATTGTAACCCTGGAAATATAACAAATGTCATTGTCGTTCTGGAAGAAACAATCGTCGTGTCCGTAGAACTGCCACAACGTTGTGAGCATTGAGTTATCCAGGATATCTCTATAAAGCACAGAGTTCATGTTGCCATTGATAACAGGCAGTGAACGTACACCGTACAAGCTGAAAGAGGCCCATACCATAACTCCGCCGCCTCCGTGTTTCATAGTCGGCACTGCATGCATACTCCGGAAGCAGATGTTCTCCGGGCAACCGTCAAACATAGACACTTCCATCCGATCGGAATAATGTGAGGCGGTATTCGTCGCTTCATAGTACCTGCCGCCATTGCTCTAATTCCAATTTTTGTGCTGTTGACACCATCGAAGCCGCGCGGTTTTAGGAGTCTTCGTGATGAGAGGTCTATGGGCGGCTCCTCGGCCATAATACCCGAGTGCACGGGCCTCTCTTCAAATTGTCTTGGTCAATACAATAACATCTGCAGCCATCTGGAACTCATGTGCTATGGCGTGCATTGGTCGGGACCTGGTTTTCCGGATCTCATTCTGAAGCACCATTTCTGTCCCTGGGTTGCAGTATTGTGGATCTTCCAGGGCGAGATGAATTCCTTCAATGTCCCGTCTTCTTCTACTTGTTGATGGCAAAGGCCACAGTGGATTTATTGACCTGTCTGATATCAGCAATGTTTCTTGTGCTCATACCTCCAATGGATTGCAGTTTCGTGGGTCTTCCAGGGAGAGGTTTTTTCCTGCAATGTTCCGTTTTCTTCCACTTGTTGATGACAAAGGCCACAGTCGATTTAGTAACCTGTCTGACATCAGTAATGCTTCTTGTGCTCATACCTCCAATGGATTGCAGTTTCGTGGGTCTTCCAGAGCGAGGTGAATTCCTTCAATTTCCCGTCTTCTTCCACTTGTTGATGACAAAGGCCACAGTCGATTTAGTGTCCTGTCTGACATCAGTAATGCTTCATGTGCTCATACCTCTAATGGATTGCAGTTTCGTGGTCCTTCCAGGGAGAGGTGAATACCTGCAATGTCTCGTCGTCTGCCTCTTGTTGATGACAAAGGCCACAGTCGATTTAGTGTCCTGTCTGACATCAGCAATGCTTCATGTGCTCATATCGCCAATGGATTGCAGTGTCGTGGGTCTTCCAGGGAGAGGTTTTTTCCTGCAATGTTCCGTTTTCTTCCACTTGTTAATGCCAAAGGCCACAGTCGATTTAGTAACCTGTCTGACATCAATAATGCTTCTTGTGCTCATACCTCCAATGGATTGCAGTTTCGCGGGTCTTCCAGGGAGAGGTGAATTCCTTCATCGTCCCGTCTTCTTCCATTTGTTGATGATAAAGGCCACAGTCGATTAAGTGTCCTGTCTGACATCAGGAATGCTTATTGTGCTCATACCTCCAATGGATTGCAGTTTCGTGGGTCTTCCAGGGAGAGGTGATTTCCTTCAATGTCCGTCTTCTTCCATTTGTTGATGACAAAGGCCACAGTCGATTTAGTGCCCTGTCTGACATCAGCAATGCTTCTTGTGCTCATACTTCCAATGGATTGCAGTTTCGTGGGTCTTCCAGGGAGAGGTGAATTCCTGCAATGTCTCGTCTTCTTCCACTTGTTGATGACAAACGCCACAGTCGATTTAGCGTCCTGTCTGACATCAGCAATTCTTCTTGTGCTCTTATCTCCAATGGATTGCAGTATCGTGGGTCTTCCAGGGAGAAGATTTTTCCTGCAATGTTCTGTTTTCTTCCACTTGGTGATGACAAAGGCCAGCCACAGTCAAGTTAGTATCCTGTCTAAAATCAGCAATGCTTCATGTGCTCATATCTCCAAAGGATTGCAGTGTCGTGGGTCTTCCAGGGAGAGGTTTTTTCCTGCAATGTTCCGTTTTCTTCCACTTGTTGATGACAAAGTCCACAGTCGATTTAGTAACCTGTCTGACATCAATAATGCTTCTTGTGCTCATACCTCCAATGGATTGCAGTTTCTTGGGTCTTCCAGGGAGAGGTGAATTCCTGCAATGTCTCGTCTTCTTCCACTTGTTGATGACAAAGGCCACATTCGATTTAGTGACCTGTTTGATATCAACAATGCTTCTTATGCTCATATCTCCAATGGATTGCAGAATCGTGGGTCTTCCAGGGAGAGGTGTTTTCCTGCAATGTTCCGTTTTCTTCCACTTGTTGATGACAAAGGCCACAGTCGATTTAGTGTCCAGTCTGACATCAGGAATGCTTCTTGTGCTCATACCTCCAATGGATTGCAGTTTCGTGGGTCTTCCAGGGAGAGGGGAATTCCTGCAATGTCTCGTCTTCTTCCACTTGTTGATGACAAAGGCCACATTCGATTTAGTGACCTGTCTGATATCAGCAATGCTTCTTATGCTCATATCTCCAATGGATTGCAGTGTCGTGGGTCTTCCAGGGAGAGGTTTTTTTCCTGCAATGTTCCGTTTTCTTCCATTTGTTGATGATAAAGGCCACAGTCGATTTAGTGCCCTCTCTGGCATCAGGAATGCTTCTTGTGCTCATACCTCCAATGGATTGCAGTTTCGTGGGTCTTCCAGGGAGAGGTGAATTCCTGCAATGTCTCGTCTTCTACCACTTGTTGATGACAAAGGCCACAGTCGATTTAGTGACCTGTATGATATCAACAATGCTTCGTATGCTCATACCTTCAACTGATCAGTCTGTTATGATGCTCTTTTCAAACTTGAAGGGAGCTGTCCTGCAACCCATTTCATCAGAGTTTGTTCAGATCGTACTCCCGTTGCCAATTTCATACCTTACGGACCACGTGTCTGCTGCTGCAGCGCACCACTGCGCCTGCTTGTAGGGTTTGCAATCACTTTGTCCACATGATATGCGAGTACGGATCGTAACGCGTGCCTCAAAAGGGGTCAAACACTTCCTCGACAGATATTATGTAAATATTTAACACGCGGCGGACCAATTATGTGACAAACATATTAATGAGAGATCTGGGATCACGACTGAGATATAAATTTAACAGTCGTTTAGACGCAGAATAACTTGCATGGAATTTCAGCGTTGTAGGAATATTATTTTTTTTACTGAACTAACAGAAATTTTAACTTTGTTTTTAAACATTTTGTAATTATTTATATTTCACGTCAGTTGGAACAACGCTTCAGTATCAAGATGTGAGAACCACTACTATTTAACATCAGATACAGGGTGATCCATTTAAACCAGTACCCTGAAAAAACCTTACATTTTTGCAAGGGATCGCGCAAGGAACTTCTTTTTTTTCAATAGAAGCAGCAACTCCTGGAGAATGAAAACCGTCACCGTGAAGAAGATTGTTAACCGTAACTGTAACTCAGCTCGTGATTTGTTTGTTGTTGCGTTGTCATTCACTTGCGTGCATTCGGAAACATGCAGTACTCTGTTCCAGAGCGTGTGTTTTTAGTGAAATCGTATTGGGTAAACAATTCTGTCATCAAAACGCAACGAGCATTTCGAAGAGAGTTTGGAGTTCGAAAAGTGCCAAGCAAGTCAACAATTCTGTCGATGGCAAAAAAAACCAAAAAAACTGGAGCAAACTGGTTCTCTTCTCAGCGGTAGCGGTAGACATTACCCTCCGATGCCCCAAACGCGCGTGGACGATGTTCGGCGACGTTTACTTCAATCTCCGACGAAATCGTTGCGCAGATTAAGCCAACAGACAGGATATTCATACGGAACTTGTCAAAGGGCAGCAAAAAAAGCGAATATTCGACCATTTAAAGTACACGTAATCCATCAGTTTGCAGGAACCGGACAAGGGAAAGAGAGTACGTTACTGCAAATGGTTTCAAAATTTTCTTAATTTGCGATCTGATTTTCTCTCCATCACATGGTTTACGGATGAAGCCTGGTTTCATCTGTCAGGCTACGTCAATTCGCAAACAGCAGATACTGGGCTGCCGAAAACCCACACGTTATGTGTGAAACACCGATGCATTCACAAAAGGTTGGTGCAAGGTGTGCGGTTTTGTCTACGAAAATTATTGGTACCATTTATTTCTCTAAGACAATTCCAACATTTGCTTTGATAAAATGATTCTCCAATAACACATGTATAATTTTCAACTTACTGTATGATTTTGTTGTTATTTATAAAAAAGTTAAAAGTAAAAAAACATGGTACTGGTTTAAACGGATCACTAATATATCTGGTGTTAAATATTGGTAGCATTCATAATCGGAATCATCAATTTTGGCATAATACTGTTCAAATAGAAAAAAACTTTTAGCAGAATATTCAGAAGAACAAAGTTATGAATTTTGAGATTTGAAAATGATTCCTGTTACTCAAACGAAACACTTTGAAAATTGGCAAAAGATTAAACAGAAAAAATTTGAAAATTGTTAATGATTCTGTTACTCACCTAAATCACATGATTCCTGTTACTCACACGAAACACTTTGAAAATTGACAAAACATTAAACAGAAAAGATTTGAAAATTTTAAATGATTCTGTTACTCACTTAAATAACTTAGAAAAGGAGAAAAGGAGCAAACAGTAAAGCAAAAAAAGAACAACGGTATGAATTTCGGAAATTGAAAATAATTCCTGTTATTCACAGGAATTATTTAGAAAAGTGGCAGATAATAAAACAAAAGAGAACAGCGTTACTCATGGAAATTTTAAAATTGAAAATAATTCCTGTTACTCACAGGTATTGTGACGTATACCATAATTTAACTTTCCTTTTTAGTTTCTTACTCTATGTAAATCTGAGTTCACTCTCCTTAGCATTTTTCAAACTTAACGTGATATCTATTCTCACGCAAGAGTATGGTTGGCAACACCTTTGAGGTCGGAACAAAGAATAAAGACTAATAGTAACCTTTTCTGAAGTTATTTGAGTGACTCCTGATTCTCTTTTAAAGTGAAGTTATTAAGAACTGATGTGTGAAGTGTTCAGACAGTATATACTTAAACGAACATTACAGTATCACTTAGAAAATGAGCAAACAATAACATAAAAAATAACAACGTTACTCATAGAAAGTTTGAAAATTGAAAATCATTCCTGTAACTCACAGGAATCAGCTAGAAAAGGAGGAAACAGTAAAATGAAAAAAACGAATTTTGAAAACAAGGAACCGTTTCTGTTGTTCACAGGAATCACTTAGAGAAGGAAGAAAGCACAAAATAAAAACAAAACAAAGGTACGAATTATTAAAATTGAAAATCATTCCTGGGTTTCACGGGAATCACTTAGAAAGGGAGCAAACAATAAAACAACAAGAAAGATGGCACCGAATTTTCGGGTGTAATAAGCACGTCTTTTGAATCCGTTCTGACGCAAATTAAATTTATCAAAGCTATTCAAATTCAATGGAACCGGTATGGAAAACAATAGATCTGACGAAAGAAAGAAGATTTTCAATCGGGTTTTTAATCCCTCAGATATTGCTGTAAACGGAATCGTTAGCTTACGAATTCTTAGAAACAGAGATATTGACAAAATAAGATGCGGCTTTACGTCCCCTGGTGGGAAAACCATGCATTATTTTAGAAAGAAAGTATTCTCAAAAGGTTTATCCGTATAAGCGGTATCGGTCCAAGAAAAAAATTAGTCGAGTTTTCAGGATTCCAGATTTTGCAACAAATACTTTCAGAAGCAGAAATTAACACATATGACCCCTGGTGGCTAAACCATTCTTTTCCAAACGTTAGAAATTATGTGAAAAATATTTTCCATCAGGTCTTGTTTGCGATACAGGAAGAATTTTTGAAATCAGAGTTTAGGAGCAGAAATAACGCAGAAAACGCAATTTACCTTTGTGCCCCTAGCGGAAAGTGCATGATTTACTTGAAAATTTTGAATTTATAGGAAAAACATTTCGCATCGGAAACACTATCCAACAAAGAAGGAATTTTTCAAATCGTACTCTTAGAAGTAGAGATATTGACAAAAATAAGATATAGATGTACGGCCCCTGGCGTAAAAATTATGCATTTTTTCAAGAAGAAAATTTTTCTAAAGGGTTTGATGAGTAGTATCAAGAAGAAAATTTTCCTAAAAGGTTCGATGAGTAGTATCGGTCAACAAACGAAGTTTTTTTTCAATCGATAATTTAGAAGCTCATATTTTGCTGCAAATACAACAGAAGCGGAAATTAAGATTTACGCCCCCTGGTGGCTAAACTATTTTTTTACAAGTATTAGAAATTATGTGCAAACGATTTCCCATCAGGAGCTGTATCCGGTGCAGAACGAATTTTTCAAATCGGAGATTTAGAAGCAGTGATATAGGGGGAAACGCAATTAACCGCTACGCCCCCTAGCGGAAAGTCTATGAATTACTTGAAAATTTTGAAATTATATGAAAAACATGTCACACGGAAAACACTATCTAACAAAGAAGGAATTTTTCAAATCGGGTTCCTAAAAGTAGAGATATTGACAAAAATAAGATGTACATCTACGCCCCCTGGCGGAGAAACTGTGAAATATTTTAAGAAGAAAATAATCCGAAAAGGTTTATCGATGTGAGAAGCATCAGTCCACGAAAGAATTTTTTAATCGATATTTCAGAAGCTACGATTTTATGGCAAATACCTCAGAAGCAAAAATTAACACTTACGCCCCCGGTGGCCAAAGTATTCTTTACCAAAAATTTGAAACTATATGCAAAATATTTTCCATTTGACGGTGTATCCGCTAAAGATAAAGTTTTTCAAATCGGAGTTTCAGAAGAAGAGTTATCGGGGAAAATGTAATTTACTTTTACGCCTTCTAGCGGAAAATCTATGCGTAATTTGAAAAAGTAACTATATCTAAAATACTCTTCGACACAAATGGAATCAAAAGATATAAATTTTTTTTCAATCGGATGTTTAGAAGCAAATATGGGGAATAAAACGTATTTTTGAATTCGACAATATCTGCATTTACGCCCCCTACTGGCAAAATTGTACATCGTAAAAAAACGAAATGGAGGATCATCATTTGCATATTTCCAGCTTCCCAATGCAAAAAGAATTTTTCAAATCGGACTAATAGTTGCTGAGATATCGTGGGTACAGACGGACGGACGGACAAACCGATAACAGAAGCACGATCGTTTTTTACAAAAGACGTGCTAAAAAGGACAACGGTACGAATTTTGTAAATTGAAAATCTTTCCTTTTGCCTACAGGAATCATTTCAAAAAAGGAGCAAACAATAAAATTAAAAAGAACAACAGTACACATTTTGAAAACTAAAAATCATTCCTATTATTCACAGAAATCACTTATAAATGTAGAAAACGACAAAACAAACACGATTAGCGATTGATACAGCAATTATGAACAAGTTAGGTAGTAGGAAATTCGCAAAGTTCGTATATTTACAATAACCTGCTAGAAATAGTAGAGAGGAACCGATTTCTTCCACAAAAACCAATTTTTAAAGAACCATGCTTGCGCACGGAATAGGAACTAATAATCAAACAAAACAAAAGGAGAAAAATTGTAAACAACAAAAAGTCATTTTCATTTTTAATAGCGTCTGAAAACAAATTTAAAGAAAGAAAAAAATCTTGTCGGAAACAATGCTAAATTTCACTACGAATTTCATGATTCTTTCGACAGTAATCGCGATCGCCGGTTCCCCAAGGAAACGATTGTGAAATTTCCAATTGCTAAACAAAATATATCTGTGTATGTAGAGCTACGGAGTTATTATTTGTACAATTCCGAGTTTCTAAAGAAAATCTATCTATGTATGTAGAGCTACGGAGTTATTATTTGTACAATTCCGAGTTCCTAAACAAAATCATCTATGTAGAGTTGCAGAACGTTCAACAAATGTGAACTATTACCATTGAATTTTAATAGGTTACCTGCTTCTTGGCTTATGCTTCACATATGACTCACAACAATCTTATAACCTATCAAGGAGTATAATTCATATACAACGTATGACTCATCTAGCTTCATTGCTCATTTACAACTTAGACTTATCCAGCACTTGCAATTCATCCACCTTTATATATCATTTGCAACATACGATTGGTTCAGAACTTATGATTCATCCAACTCCTCGACCGATCCCCTTTTTATGATTCATTTGCAAATTACGACTCATCCAGCACTTTTTATACATCTGCTTCCTCGAATCGTCCAGCTCTTAGGAGCCATTCACCTGTCATGGTTTATCTACCATTACTTGTTCATCTCTTATGAATCAGCCGTAAACAATAACGCTCATCATTTACTACTAATCCAGCGCTTATTAATCAGCAACCTGTTATAACAAATTCATCACTCACAACTCATACGTGCTTTACTCCTCCATCGCTCAACATTTATCCAAATCTTAGGAGTCAATTTTTTATTGAATTTTCTACCACATGTGTAACTCATTATCAGCTCTTTATGAATCGTCTGCATGATAACAAATGCACTGCTAACGATTCATCCGCTACTTATGAATCATACACAGCTGAATTGGCCGTTCTAGTATCCGATGTTGTAAAACCTGCAATCAATCAATCAATCAATCAATCAGATTGATTGATTGCAGGCTTAAAGACCACCGTGAGCAACTGAATGGGCTATAAGCAGTCGCCCGTCCCTAATTTAGGGCCACTGGTTCCAGAGAGTGGAGAGAGAGCCAATGCATTAAGACAAACACAACATCCATGCCTCACCGGGATTCTTTCTTGTTTTACTTGCTTGTTTGGAGGTTCAACGACCACCGTTGGCAAGTCAATGGGCTATAAGCAGTCGGTCGTCCCTAATTTAGGGCCGCTGGTTCAAGGGAAAAGAGAGAGCCAGCCCCGTAAGACAAACACAACATCCATGCCTCACAGAGATTCTTTCTTGCTT
This sequence comes from Macrothele yani, assembly GCA_039090855.1. NCBI lineage: Eukaryota > Metazoa > Arthropoda > Arachnida > Araneae > Macrothelidae > Macrothele > Macrothele yani. The sequence goes on from CM077029.1 coordinate 48,306,025, forward strand.
GTTTGGAGGTTCAACGACCACCGTGAGCAACTCAATGGGCTATAAGCAGTCGCCCGTCTCTAATTTAGGGTCACTGGTTCCAGGAAAGGGAGAGAGCCAGTGTCGTAAGACAAACACAACATCCACGCCTCACCGGGATTCTTTCCTGTTTTTCTTGCTTGTTCGGAGGTTCAACGACCTCTGTTGGCAACTCATAGAGCTATAAGCAGTCTTTCGTCCCTAATTTAGGGCCACTGGTTCCAGGGAAGGGTAAGAGCCAGAGCCGTAAGACGAACACAACATCCATGCCTCACCAGATTCTTTCTTGTTTTTCTTGCTTTTTTGGAGTTTTAACGACCACCGTGATCAACTCAATGCGCTATAAGCAGTCGCCAGTCTCTAATTTAGGGTCACTGGTTCCAGGGAAGGGTAAGAGCCAGTGCCGTGAGACAAACACAACATCTATGTCTTACCAGAATTCGAACCCGGACCCCTTACGGACGAATGATCAGAGGCACTCGCTTAGACCACTGCGCCACCGGGGCGGCAGTGATCTGATGCTTCGCTATTTATTTGAGCTGTGCTAGAGCTCGATTCTGGATAAGACACGGATGGCTCTTCGTCCTACATACAGTGTTGGCACTGTGGATTGCTTGGAGCTTCTGACTCCAAGTTAGGGAAAGATATCTCCTTGTAGTCTGCACATAGGTTATAAAGAGTAACCTCACCATCCTAACTTATAAAAGTTTCTGTAGGGATTGCTAAATACATAAATAAGAGAAACACTGTATTTGTCAGTGAGACGCTCATGACTCCTGTGATATGAAAGCTTTGACTCCTGTTTTTTAGCACGTCTTTTGTAAAAAAAGATCGAGCTTCTGTTATCGGTTTGTCCGTCCGCCTGTACCCACGATATCTCTGCAACTATTAGTCCGATTTGAAAAATTCTTTCCGGAAGCTTGAAATATGCGAATGATGATCCTTCATTTCGTTTTTTTTTTTTTTTTACGATGTACAATTTCGCAGGCAGAGGACGTAAATGCAGATGATGTCGAATACAAAAACAAGTTTTTTTCCACATATTTGCTTCTAAACATCCGATTAAAATTTTTTTTATCTTTCGATTTTGTTTATGTCAAAGAGTATTTTAGATATAGTTACTTTTTCAAATTACGCATAGATTTTCCGCTAGTGAGTGTAAAAGTAAATTACATTTTTTCCGATAACTCTTCTTGCAAAACTCCGATTTGAAAAAAAAATTTCTTCAGCGTATACATCTCCGGATGGAAAATCTCTTGCATATAATTTCAAAATTTTGGTAAAGAATAATTTGGCCACCAGGGGGCGTGAGTGTTAATTTTTGCTTCTGATGTATTTGCCATAAAATCGGAGCTTCTAAAATATCTATTGAAAAAATTATTTCGTAGACTGATGCCACTCTCATCGATAAACCTTTTCGGAATATTTTCTTCTTAAAATATTGCACAGTTTCTCCGCCAGGGGGCGTAGATGTACGTCCTATTTTTGTCAACATCTCTACTTCTAGGAGTCCGATTTGAAAAATTCCTTCTTTGTTGGATAGTGTTTCTAGAGTGACATGCGGTTCATACATTTTCAAAATTTTCAAGTAATTCATAGACTTTCTGCTAGGGGGCGTAAATCTAAATTGCGTTCCCACCTATATCACTGCTTCTAAATCTCTGATTTGAAAAATTGTTTCTGCACCGCATGCAGCTCCTGATGGGAAATTGTTTGCACATAAATTCTAATTTTTGTAAGAAATAGTTTGGCCATCAGGTGGCGTAAGTCTTAATTTCCGCTTCTGTTGTATTTACAGCAAGATATGAGCTTCTAAAATCTCGATTGAAAAAAAAGTCGCTTGCTGACCGATACTACTCATGACGACAAACCTTTTAGGAAATAGGAAAATTTTCTTCTTGAAGTAATGCATGGTTTCTACGCCAGGGGACGTAGATGTATATCTTATTTTTGTAAATATCTCTACTTCTAAGAGTACGATTTGAAAAATTCCTTCTTTGTCGGATAGTGTTTCCGATGCGAAATGTTTTCCCTATAAATTCAAAATTTTCAAGTAAATCATACACTTTCCGCTATGGGGCACAAAGGTAAATTGCGTTTCCTGCGTTATTTCTGCTCCTAAACTCTGATTTCAAAAATTCTTCCTGTATCGCATACAAGACCTGATGGAAAATATTTTTCACATAATTTCTAATGTTTGGTAAAGAATGGTTTAGCCACCAGGGGTCATATGTGTTAATTTCTGCTTCTGAAAGTATTTGTTGCAAAATCTGGACTCCTGAAAACTCGACTAATTTTTTTCTTGGACCGATACCGCTTATATGGATAAACCTTTTGAGAATACTTTCTTCCAAAAATATTGCATGGTTTTCCCACCAGGGGACGTAAAGCCGCATCTTATTTTGTCAATATCTCTGTTTCTAAGAATTCGTAAGCTCACGATTCCATTTACAGCAATATCTGAGGGATTAAAAACCCGATTGAAAATCTTTCGTCAGATCTATTGTTTTCCATACCGGTTCCATTGACTTTGAATAGCTTTGATAAATTTAATTTGTGTCAGAACGGATTCAAAAGACGTGCTTATTACACCCGAAAATTCGGTGTCATCTTTCTTGTTTCATATGTTTTAAGAATAAGAACCAAAAAAGAAAAACTTTTTAAGAAGGTCTAAAATGTTATCTTTTGTGAGTATTACTTTTTCAAATATTTTATCTTGCCCTCATGATTATTTAACCATAATGATCAGCTGGTTTCCCAGTCGATTGGTAATTGGCGTCCCAACTTGCTGAGCATATATTTTTACAGTATATATTTATGGAAATATTACGATATTTCGCCAGGAATTTCAAATGAAAGAACAAACAAACTAAAAATTATATTCATAAAGTTCTAGCATATAAAATAAATGTGTAAAAAAAGATTAGTACTTCAAAACCTAAATTACGTAAATGTAGTTTTGATATATTAATACTCGTAGATTAGTAACTCGAGCAAAATGTTCTGTTAGGTCCCACACTTATCCGAGTGTTTTTTTTTCTAGGGGACAACTATTTTCACTTTAATGAATTCTCTTTCTTTTTAACGTAAAGTGTGGGGTCGAAAGCGTCGATTTAGAGCAACTTCACGGTGTATTCTATGTGACGTGCCTGTCTCACAGGACGCACATGAGATAAAGGCAGTGAGATCATACGCCAGTGTAGTGTAGTGGATAGCACTCGGAGCTCCGGAGCCGAGAGTTGGATGTTAGAATTCCTCCCCTGGCATAAAAATGATGGAGAAATTTGCTTCGTCATATCCGTTACAGAAGATCAAACGGAGTTCATTCTTTTTTGGGAGACTGAAACATATAATACGATAACTGGACACAGAGATGAGTTCTTAAACGCAGCAGACACCGATCAGCCAAAACATTAAAACCACCTACCTATTATGATGTAAGTCATCCTTTCTTCGCTAAAAGAGCTTTCACCCGACGAGGCATAGATTCAACGAGATGTTGGTAAGAGTCTATTGATATTTGGTACTGTGACTGCAACAGAAGATCCCGCACTTCCCGTAAATCACGTGTTTGGGGTGATGTTGGGCGTACCCCTTTCTCCAAATCAAACCACAAATGCCCGATAGGATTCACGTCGGGAGAATGTAGGGGCTATGGCAATAAATTGAATTCCTGTTCATATTCTTGGAACCATTCCTGCACTTTCTTCGCAGTGTGTCTTGGAGCGCTGTCTTGTTGTGTCTTATTGTCTCCAGCAGGTAATACAGTCGCCATAAAATACTGTCTCCAGCACTGTCTTACTGTCTCCAGCAGGTAATACAGTAGACATAAAGGGGTGTGCTTGGTCAGCCACGATGTTCAGTTACGCAACAGCTGTTAGAATTTGCTCTACAAGGGTAATGGGTCTAAATGTTCCCCGATAATATATTTCTCACACCATCACACTCCCTCGAACGGTCTGGATACGTTTTACAATGCATTTAGGTGAGATGGCTTCCTTAGGTAAACGTCGTACTTTATCTCGTCCATCGAAATTGTGCAACAAAAAAACAAAAACAAAACAGGTTTCATCTGACCATGAGACCCTCTTCCAGTCTTCTGTAGACCAACGTCGATGATTATGTTCCTAGTGCAAGCGTTAATGCCTATGAACAGCTGTGATCATACGCACACGAATTGGTCTGCGGCTTTGAAGAACCATAAGCGCATGATGAACAGGTTGCTCGAGCATATTGGGTTCTTCACGACAGTTGAAATTATGGGAAATATTAGTCACAGTAGACCTTCTGTTGCTGCAGATCAGACCAGATAGCCTACGCTGACCTCTAGCATCAATGAGGCTAGAGATCAGCGTAGGCTATCTTTTTTTGTTTTATATATATATAAGAAATACTGACTGAATAAGCTCCGACCCAGGTATTATATACGCGTATATTATTCGCGACCTTGGCGCGAGACGCTAATTGGTTGAACGCGCGATTATTTGCACAATGCAGAAGTAGTTTTAATGTTTTGGCTGATCGGTGTATTGCTTTCGTAAGTTTCTCCTGTGTGTTTGCTTCCCGCAATACTTTAATATTGCAGTGAAACAGAAATGCCGTTAAGACCGCCCGGTTGTTGAACTGGTGGTGAATTTTCCACAGCAAGGAAGCACCACGCATTCGGAAAAGTAAATATGTTGAAAATCGGCATGCATAAAAGGCAACATCAGTTGAGCAAAACTGTCTAGTATGTGTGTCAACATAAATAGAATAGTGATTGGCAGCGATAACTCTAAAAAAACAAATACCATACAGATTGGTAGGAAAAGTCTCTAAAACTTCGTAAAGGCTGGCAGGTAAAAGTCTCAATATTTGAAAACGGACATATACTAGTGTGTTAAGTCTTAAACATAAAATACATAAATATTGATAGGAATAAGTTGCAAAAATAAACCGGAAGAAGAGCGGGTACCAGTGTAATGACAAACAAAGCAAAGATTTTCAGGTATAAAGCTTTCGCTTCTAATCATTCGTCGGAGATTGGAGCAGATTCGGATCCCTGGTAAGGAGGGATGGTGCACTTGCCTTGCGGAACTGACTCTCTCCCATCCCTGGAACCAGTGGCCATAAATTAGGGACGAACTATGTCTTATAGCGCATTACGTAATTTACGGTGGTCGTTAAATGCTAAAAATAATAAAATGAAATGAGGAATGGCAGTTATAAGCAATATACGTATTTCAAATAGGGAATAGCAAGTATAAGATGTTAACACACAACTCGAAGATATATCGGCATATATAAGTCTGAACATAAATTGAATAGGGATGGGAAGATGTAAACAGCGTCATAAATAGCATTGTGAGTGGCAGGCACAAGTCGTTCCATAAATTGGGCAAAGATTGGCCGATATATATCACAAATGTAAATCGAATAAAGATTTGTTTAGTTAAGTTGCATACATAAATACAATAAGGATTGGCAAATGTGGGTGCCTATATAATCGAGTAATGGTTAGTAGGTATTAGTTGCAAACATAAACCCACGGGTGTTTCAAAAGTTACAGAGCTCCGAATTTAATCAAAACGTTTTAATGACATGCTGCGTAATTAACAAGCAAATGTCTAACAGCGCTTAGTGGGAACACTAAAGAATGTTAGTTATTAGCTGATCACATGTCCTTGCTTGATCAGGTGGCGCAGTGAACGTCAGTCAGTCATGAGTGTGTCGCGAGAAAAACGTGTGGCGCTTCTGTAGACCTAATTTGAGACAAAGTTCGATGAAAGAAGTATTGAAATCTTAAAAACACGATGTCGTGACTGTCGAAGACCGGGTGAAGCTGTGCTTTATGATCTCGTTAAACGTTTTCTGGAAACGCGAAGTATAACCAGTGAATCTTCGGAAGCGGTGGCAGTAACGAGCACATGCTTAATTGTAACCACTGTACGCAAATCATGCACCATTCTTAATATGTACGGATGAAATTTTAATTTGCCGCCCCGGTGGCGCAGTGGTCTAAGCGATGGCCTCTGATCATTCGTTCGAACGGGGTCCGGGTTCGAATCCCGGTGAGGCATGGATGTTGTGTTTGTCTTACGGCACTGGCTCTCTCCCTTCCCTGGAACCAGTGACCCTAAAATAGGGATGGGCGACTGCTTATAGCCCATTGAGTTGCTCACGGTGGTCGTTAAACCACCAATCAAAAAAAAAAATTAATTTTCTCGCAGCTCGATAAACTGATATGCACCTGTAGTGAAAAAACGTCGCAGTGACTTTCTGGACGACTGCAACAAGCGATGACTGACATCTGCTATTAGCTCTTGCTTTGCTAATAGTGGCTTTGCACTTCGTTGTTAATCTCACATACACTTACCGTTTCCCGAAAATGATTAACGACATAAAAAAAGTAGTTCGACCCAGTCTTTGACAATCACGATATTGTGTAGCTAAGATTTCAACACCTGTTTCATAGGACTCTGCCTGAAAATATACTCCTAGAAGGCGATTCGTTGTTCTTGCATGAGATTCATGGTTGACTGACCTACACTGCGCCACCTAATCTCTTTCAACAAGGTCAGGTGAACCAGTCAGTGACTAAGCAAAGTTTTCCAGTGTTTCCACTACGCGCTGGGAGACATTTGTCTGGAAATTACGCCCAAAGTCATTAAGAAATCTTGATAAAACTCAGAGCTCGGCAATTTTTCTAACACCCTGTAAAATTTGAATAAAGATTGGAAGACATAATGTTGTTAAATATTGTCAGATATTATATCTAATAAAACTCACGTTTATAAATATTGTTAGATCAGATTATGTTGCTTGAAATTATACCTGTCAATATTCATAAATATTGACAGGTATAATTTTAACATAATCAGGCAAAAGTTGAGAGCTGTAAGTATGACACACACACACATGTATGTGTAAAATTCCTCAGTTCCAGTTTGGCAGACGGAAATATGAATCTTGACAAGAGGGCGCGCATCAAGGTGATATAAATTTCACAGGAATCGCTGAGTACCCGATACAAAAATAAATGTGGCAAACGCTGCCATTCACCAGACTCAAACTTGAGTGCAGCAAAGTGCGTCACGTACCGGACGCAAACATAAATTACATAAAGAACGTTGAATATAAGAAGAAAAGCTAAAAATGGCAATACCGGAAATACGGAACCAAATTTAGCAAAGATGTTCAAATATAGGATGCAAAAAAAAGAGAGGCAATCCGAGCCAGAAAAACTGAATGTATTACACATTCTTTGTAGCTATTCTTTTGGAAAAAAATATCGTGTTTATGCTATCGGTTTGTCCGTCCGTCCGACTATGGACACAATATCTCTCTGCAACTATTAGCCAGATTCGAAACATTTGTTTCGCATTGGAAAGCTAAAAATATGAGAACGAGGATCTTTGCATCCCGTTTGTTCCGATGCACAACTTCACCGCTAGAGGGCGTAAATGAAGATGAAATCGAATTCAAAATACATTTTATTGCAAAATTTTTGTTTCTGAATATTAAATTGAAAGCCTTCTTTCTTCCCTTCGATGCCATTCATACCGATGACTATTTTTCTTTTCAAGTACTGTTTAGACTTTCACTTAAGGCGCAAAGGTAAATTGTGTTTTCCCCAATATATCTGCTTCTAAAAGTCCGATTTTAAAACTTCTTCCTGCATCGGAAATAGCTCTTCATGGGAAATATTTTGTATATAATTTCTAATATTTGGTAAGGAATGGTTTCACCACCACGAGGCGTAAGTGTTTATTTTTGCTTCTGATATTGCTGCAAGATTTCAGCTTCTGAATACTCGATTAAAAAATTCGTTAGCGGAATATACCGCTCACCTGGGAACACCTTTTGAGAATAACTCCTGCACGAAATAGCGCATAGTTTTCCTACAATGGGGGAGGATATATATATATATATACATTTACGGAAAATGAAATTTGCGCACCAAGAAGAAAGCACGGATTGAACTGAATTTTTAAAGACGTAATGATACAGATGAATGATACACATGATGACAAAAATAGAGATTCAGGACAATTACAGAAGGTTCTGTGTCACGCAGCCCGGTTAACTTCAATAGCGATACATGCTGCAATACGGTCAGCCATGGAGGCAGACAGACGCCTGGTGTAGTCCTGCGGCAAACTGCCCTACACGTGTTGGACGGTGTGCTCCCAATCCCAGATGGCGCAGCACGACGGCAGCTGGCGTTTCAACTGGTCCCACACATGCTCGATAGGGGTCATGTTCGGGGAGCTGGTATGCCATAGAAGTGTCTTGACATGACGTTGGCAGTCCTAGGCAGCCCGAACTGTGTGCGGGCGGGCATTATCCCGCCGGTATAGCGCACCTGGAATCCCAACCAGGAATGGGAGCACATTGAGCCGTAGGATCTTATCCACATATCGCTGGTCCGTGAATGATCCACGTACAACTACTATAGCTGACCGGCAATCGTAGGCAATGGCTCCCCAGACCATAATTCCTGCAGTGGGGGAGGTGTAGTGCTCGGTAGCGAGGTCGGGATTGTGCCGTTGACCCGGGAATTTCCACACCCGGACACGATGATTATATGTCTCGAAAACGAAGCGGTACTCATTCCTAAACACCACACGTCGCCACGTTTCACGTTGCTCTGGCCTGGTACCACCACACAAGGGAGCCGGCGATGTTCCGGTGTTAACGGGATCACACAAAAGTGATGCTGGGATCGCAGATTCTCTTCCGCGAGGCATCGGGAAACGGTTCGTGGACACACAGGAGACGCTACATCTGCCTGTATAGTGGACTGAGTCCCGTGGGATCCTTTCGTGCCTGGCGCACGATCCGTCGATCCTCTCTACTGGTGATCGTCCTGGTCCTACCGGATCCGCTCCGCTGTGTGGCAGTACTGTCACGTGTTCACTGCCCCCAACGCAGACGGACGGTATGGTCAGAACTATCCACGTGGTGGGCTATACGGCGCGCCGACCACCCGGAGGTTTTCAGCCCGATGATCAGGCCTCTGTCGACGCCCGTAAGTTCCGTAAATCGACGTCTCTGGCGTGTGCCAGGCATTCTTGTCACTCTGTAGTCTTGCTTGCGTAGGCCGGTGCTTTTCGCTTTCACGGGGAATCCACCACACGGCGGTTTATAAGGCTGCCGGTTCGTGCTTGTAGCGCCACCACTGGGTGTGTGGCCATGCGCAATCGAACCAAACGTGGATCATTTGCAAACCAGCAGGCATATTCGCAAAGTTTCGCATTCGTAGCACGTTTTCTTCTACGTGCCCAAATTTCATTGTCCGTGAGTATGTATCATCATCCTTGTCAACCGTTATCAATCCACTGCTGAATGGTTTCAATAAGTTTCTTCCGCAACTGTCTGTCTTAAGCCTGTTTCAGCCATGTAGCTCAGGCATACTTTCGATTTTATCCATCCATCTCCTATGTGGTGTTCCTGTGGGTCTTTTCCTGTTCCTTGGAATCCAATAAAAATTTTCTGTTGTTCACCGGTTGTCGGTTCTTCTGGCAACATGTCCAGCCTATTGCCATTTCGATGATTTCACTCTGGTCATGATCACAGAAATGGCCATAGGTTGGACATGTTACCAGAAGTTTGGACCTTCGATGCAGAACCGAAATTTCAGACTGGATTCCAAGGGACAAGAAAACACCCAGAAAAAGACCACATGGGAGATGGATGGATGGAAATCGAAAGCATGCCGGAGTGGCATGGAGAAGACAGGCTCAAGACAAACCGTTTTGCGAGAAATTTGCTAAGATCTGCATCCCACAATGGATTGATAATAGTTGTCAATGATTTCTATGTTGGAGAGCGTTTCTGGTGCAAACTGTTTCTCATATATCACACATTTTTCAAGTAATCCGTAGATTTGCCGCTGGAGGCGTAAATGCTAATTGCGTTTCCCACGACATCTGCTTCAAAACTCCGACTAAAAAATTTCTTCCTGCATCGCATTCAGCTCCTGATGGAAAATGATTGTATTATACACTGCTGGCCACCCAAAATGCAACACCAAGAAGGAAGCATCCGATTGGCCTGAAATTCGCAGCGTGCGTCGCCCGCGAGAGGACATGCAAACGATTAGCATTGCAGGGCATATGCAAATCATGTGCGCCCGGCACGCCACCGAGAAGCACTACAAGAAGGATGCACAGAAGGCGGGGTGTAAGTAGTGGAAGTGTGTTGTGCTGCCAGATCTGTGCGTGGGAAGCTTCCTGATGCCTCGTCGCAGAATACGGCAGTCATTCCAGCACGTTTTGGAGTTCGACAGAGGACGAATAGTGGCTTATCGCGACAGCGGTTTATCGTACCGAGACATCGGCGTTCGTGTGGGACGACATCCACCCACAGTGAGGCGAGTGTGGATTCTGTGGGTGCAGGAGGGACGGACGGACCGCGTGAGTGATTGCTGCAGCCGCGGCACACCACCGAACGAGAGGACCGGCATGTTCTGCGGCGGGCATTGACGGCTCGCACCGCAACATCACGAACGTTAGCGCAGGAATTAGGGTGTGTTGCGCAACAACCTGTGTCAGCACATAACGTTCGACGTCGTCTGCAGGAGAGGGGAATTGTCGCACGGCGCCCATTACTCCGACTACCGTTGAAGTTACACCACCGGCAAGTGCGGTGGCAGTGGGCCGTTGAACGCCACACCTGGACTACGGAATGGCACGACATCGTCTTCTCCAACGAATCCCGCTTCTGCCTGCATTACCACGATGGTCGGTAATGCAGACCAAAGCGGGATTCGTCGGAGAAGATAATGCGTCGCCATACGTCGGAGAAGACAATGCGTCGCCATACGTCGGAGAAGCATTATGCGTCGCCATACGTCGGAGAAGCATTATGCATCGCCATACCAGTCCTTCGCCTGGCGTTATGGTTTGGTGCGCAATTGGATATGACACGCGCACCCCTCTGGTACGCATCGCCGGTACACTCTACAGGAACTGCTACATCTCCGACGTTTTAGAGCCTGTAGTCCTGCCTTACCTGCAAGACCTGCCAGCGGCCACGTTTCTACAGGACAATGCGCGCCCGCACGTGGCACGGACCACAAACACGTCTGGCATTCTTCACGGCCCACAATGTGTCACTGCTGCCGTGGCCCGCCTGTTCTTTTGATATGTCATCCATCGAACACGTCTGGTCGCTGATCAGCAACCGAGTGCCCCGGCAAGCACCACCCGCGGCTACGCCTGATGAACTGTGGCAACGTGTGGAAGCAGCCTGGACCGACATACCGCAAGCCCACATCCAAAGCCTCTTTCGTTCAATGCCGCCTCGTTTAGCGGCCGTTATTACCAGCCATGGTGGCCACACGAACTATTGATGTTTGCGTGTTCCGCAAGTCGCATGGACCTGTAAGCTCAATCGTTTCATCTTTGTATCTGTTGTTATGTGTCCAGTGAATCTGGCTTTGCCATCTCGTGTCCTTCTTGGTGTTGCAATTTGGGTGACCAGCAGTGTATAATTTCTAATTTTTGATAACGAATCGTTTTGGCCACCAGGAAGCGTAGATGTCTATTTCTGCTTCTGATGTATTTGCAGAAAAATCTAAAGTTCTAAAAACTCGATTAAAGAAATTCTTTCAATGACCGAAACCTGTCACCTCGTAAAACTTTTCAGAATATTTTCTTCTTAAAATACTGCATAATTTTTCCACGTAGGAGCGTAGCCGTTCCTCTTATTTCTATTCGGAATCTCCGCTTGTAAAGAGTCCGATTTGAATTTTGTTTTCTTTGTTGGAGAGCGTTTCTGCTGAAAAATGTTTTTCATATAATTTCACGTTTTTCTTAACGCGCAAGTCTGCCACTAGAAGGGGTAAGTTCGCGTTTCCGTTTACAGCAATATCTGCGGAACTAAAAGCCCGATTGGACAAGTCCATTTTCTGAGAGATACAACTAACTCTGAAAACTCTTTGTGTGCATTTCCTTCCCAAAATAGTACACAATTTTGCCGCTGGGGACGCCAGTACTTAATCTGTTTTGCTTAGTAGCTCTGCTTCTAAACGTGCGATTTAAAAAAATCTTCCAACAACGGATGACATTTGCCATGTGAAACACTTTTGGTTTGAATTTGAGGAGTTTTATACACTGCTGGCCACCCAAAATGCAACACCAAGAAGGACACGAGATAGGAAAGCCAAATTTACTGGACACATAACAATAGGTACAAAGATGAAACGATTGAGCTTACAGCTTCGTGAGACATGCGGAACACGCAGACATCAATAGTTCGTGTGGCCCCCATGGCTGGTAATAACGGCCGCTACACGCCGCGGCATCGAACGAAAGAGGCTTTGGATGTGGGCTTGGGGTATGTCGTTCCAGGCTGCTTCCACAGGTTACCACAGTTCACCAGGCGTAGCCGCGGGTGGTGCTTGCCGAGCCACTCGATTGCCGATCACAGACCAGACGTGTTCGATGGGCGACATATCGGGAGAACAGGCGAGCCACGGCAGCAGTGACACCTGGTGAGCCGTGAAGAATTTTTGCAAAATGCGTGCCACGTGCGGGCGCGCATTGTCCTGTTGAAACGTGGCCGCTGGCAGGTCCTTCAGGTGAGGGAGGACTACAGGCTCCAAAACGTCGGAGATGTAGTGGTGGGTGTTGAGTGTGCCGGCTATGCTTACCAGAGGGGTGCGAGTGTCATATCCAATTGCGCTCCAAACTCTAACGCTAGGCGACGAACTGGTATGGCGATGCATAATACAGGCGCCATACAGTCTCTCACCGCGGTGCCGCCACACGCGGATCCGACCATCGTGGTGTTGCAGGCAGAAACGGGATTCGTTGGAGAAGACAATGTCGTGCCATTTCGTTGTCCAGGTGTGGCGTTCAACGGCCCACTGCCGCCGCACTCGCCGGTGGTGTAACGTCAATGGTAATCGGAGCAATGGACGCCTTGCGACAAATCCCCGCTCCTGCAGATGACGTCGAACGGTACGTGCTGACACAGGTTCTTGCGCAACAGCCCCTACTTCCTGCACTAAGGTTTGTAATGTGGCGGTGAGAGCCGTCAATGCTCACCGCACAATATGTTGGTCCTATAGTTCGATGGTGTGCCGCGGCTGCGGCAATCGCTCACGTCGGTCTGTCCGTCCCTCCTGCACCCACCGAATCCATACTCGCCTCACTGTGGCTGGATGTCGTCCCACACGATCGCCGATGTCTTGGTACGATAAACCGCTGTCGCGATAAGCCACTATTCTTCCTCTGTCGAACTCCGAAACGTGCTGGAATGACTGCCGTATTCTGCAACGAGGCACCAGGAAGCTTCTCACGCAGAGGTCTGGCAGCACTACACACTTCCACTACTTACACCCTGCCTTCTGTGCACTTTTCTGATAGTGCTTCTCGGTGGCGTGCCGGGCGCACATGATTTGCATATGCCCTGCATTGCTAATCGTTTGCATGTCTTCTCGCGGGCGACGCATGCGGCGTATTTCAGGCCAATCGGATGCTTCCTTCTTGGTGTTGAATTTTTGGTTGCCAGCAGTGTAGTTCACTTCTCTGCGGTTAGGTGGTGCTTCTGCACTTCAGTTTGAAGCTGTTTCTCCTTTTCTAAAAAAACCCTATTGAGTATAGATTAAGATAATACAACGTAGTTGTCTCAAATGTTTAATTTTTCAAGCCGACCATGGTTTCGCTGGGTATTGACCTAGCTTCATCAGGACGAACGGCACGTAGATATTCAAAATGTATGTGACATCATAAATGGTGTTTACAGTCACGTGTTTTGGTTAGATGCTTCCACGCGTTTGATAGAAATGGCGTGAATGCCATGTCATTAACAAGTTGCGAAGACTTCTGATATATATAGAAAGTTTCTAAAATATTAAGTTTGGTGGTTGAATCTGGCTTGTCAATAAGTTTTGCTTCTTCAAAGAGAAATTTGTGGTCCTTTTCGTAACAGTGTTTAGCCATCGATGACTTCTTTAGGTCACAATTCCGAATGTATGCCTTGTGCTCCTTCAATCGAAAACGCAAGGCTCTACGGGTCTGTCCTATGTACGAAGCACCACATTCACATGGAATTTGATAAATTCCCCACGAGTTTTTTGTCCTCAACATAGTCCTTTTGATCCTAAATAGTTCATTTTGTTTATGGGTTTAAAAATCACCTTAAAATTAAAGGTTTTGAGAATTTTTGAAATTTTGAAGGCAATGTCACGGGAAAATGGAATAATGGCAAAATTATCTCGCAATGGGCGCATCACAGGTGTTAATGTGGAGATGGGCTTCGATTTCCGTAATTTTGTTAGAGCCTTGTCCATAATGGAAGGGTTGTATCCTCGCTGTACTGCAACACGTTTAAAGAAATAAAGTTCTTTTTCCAAACTGTCCTTATCTGAACATATATTTATCGCGCGATATACGCAACTGTAAAAGGCACTGAGTTTTTGTTGATAAGGGTGATTAGACTTGACATGTGGAGGTGAAAAAATAGCGAAAGGCTTCCGATAAATTGTGGTTGCGAGATATCCATTTAATCGAGATACCAAGACATCAAGGAATGGTAGGCATCCATTATTTTCAGTTTCGTAGCTGAATTGAATGTGAGGATCAATGGAATTTATAAGGTTGACTAATTCCGGAATTTTAGAATGTTTTCCCTTCCATAGAACGAAAGTATCGTCTACATATCGTATCCATAAGTCAAATTTCACGAGTTTGAAAAGTTTTTCTTCAAATCGACGCATGTAGATTTCACATAATATAGGTGACAGTGGGCTGCCCATGGCTAGACCTTCCGTCTGTTCATAAAACGTTCCACGGAAAGTAAATCTGTTCTGTTTTATGCAAATGTCCACTAGTCTTGTTATTTCCTCAACTTCAGGTCGGTGGTAATGATGCTCTACAAGACTTAATTTTAGGGATTCCAGAGCTCCTTTTACTGGAACATTGGTGAACATAGATACCACATCAAAGGATAGCATTAGTTGATCTACGTATGGGTGTAGTTTAAGTCCATTGGTAAACTCAATGGAAGTTTTCACAGATGTTTCGTTTGGAGTGACCAAGGTAGATAATTTTGAAGATAAGAACTTCGATAACTTACATGCTGTTATTCCGATATTACTTACTGTAGGCCGTAAAGGAATTCCAGATTTATGTAATTTAGGGAAAGCATAGAATCTCCCACAACGGGCGTATGAAGGTTTAAGTTTGTTTTCTATGTTTTGGCTTAGAGTTTCTGAGTTTTTGATCAATTTCTGTATTTGTTTCAATTGTTTATCTAAAGGATCATTCTTTATTTCTTTGTAAGGTCCATCCGAAATAAGATTTTTGACTTTGTTATCAGAATGATTTTTGTCTAACACAACCACCTGACCTCTTTTGTCAGCTTTAGTAATGATTAAATTTGAATTTGAGAGCAATTCCTTAAGTGCATTAATTTCTTTGGTGGTTAAATTTGGTCTAGGTAATGTAGCGTGATTTGCGGTTATCACTTGACTGATACTATGTCTAACTATTTCTTTTATGACATTAGGCACAATAGAGATGTGGATCATTATCCTCTTTAAATATTGCATATATTTCCTGGTAGGTGGTGTAAAGGTCAAAATATTTTTCTCGCTATCTCTGCTTCCTCGAGACGTATTTGAAAAGTTTGATTTCCTTTGCATAGCTTTTTCCATGAAGAAAATGTTTCGCCTATTTTCAACTTTTATATTTTAATTCAAAATTCTTCTTCTGGAAGACGTAGATTTATATCAGTTTTCTTTCTATATTTCATCTTTTAACTGCTCAATTTGAATATCTGTTTGTCACCGACACTTGCCTTGTACTATGAGCAACTTTTCATGCGCCATTTGATAATCTTCGTAACATACGTTTTAGCCACTGGTGGAAGTAAGTAGCTGTTTCTATTTCAGGATGTTTTATCGATTGATGAAAACCAGGTGTGATTTTTCTAAGCGGTTGCATTGACTTTGAATAAATTTGATGAATTTTATTCGTGTCAGAAAAGGGTTCAAAAGGTGATCTCATTACAACCGAAAATTCGGTGTCGCCTTTCTTGTTCGTTATCCAATTGGTTTAATTTTCGGAGTTTCGTCATGCATACTGAATCAAATGTTACTTTATTTCTCTGCCTTATTTAATGCTCGACAATCTAAATTGTTCTTCCGGTAGAAATTCCGGGAGATGCTATATATCCTAGGAAGTGAATTTTGGAGTTATTTGCAATTTGTTTAATGATGATAGCTTAAGAGAACCACTAGTAAGATTCATTAGAAGAATAACGAATTCTTCGTTACTTATTTTTTTTTATATTCGGAACCAGTTAAGGAGCTTGCAGCAAAAGGGAGGGGGGGGGGGAGCTCCCTTTTCGACATTTTGTGGAACTAAGAAAAAACTGTTGATAAAAAATATGGTTTAACTAAGGTTGGCAACAAAAAAGTTACCCACTGTAAATATAACATTAGCTCTAAGAAATACATGTATTTTCTGAATGTTTTTGTCACAAAATGAATATAGGATAAATATAAAAAAAGTTGGAGCTGCCCTCTTTTTGTACCAAAGTGTCATAAATTTCATTAAATTTCGCATTTAGTAAAGGATAGAAAAACTAAATATTGTTAATAAAATGTGCTTGATGACTACTAAATAACATTACAAATTTCTTTGTTAATAAGCAAATAAAATACTACAACTTTATTCATCGGCCTGCTTTTATACTTGTACCAAACGGTGATGGGGACAGCTTCCAAAACATTAATATCTCAACCATTTATTACCGGATCTGTTCGTTCTTGCACCAATCGATCCGGCATATTTTTCTTACATTAGTAAACATGTTAACTAAAAATCGACCAAAAATGGAGCCCCTCTCCCCTTCTTTTGTTGCAAACTCTTCAATTGTTCCGTAGTTAGGTATTCTTGAAGGCAGTATGGAAACGTTTCTGATTATGTTCATTTTTTTTAAATGGTACACACTCTTCTCTACTTTGTTTTACAAAATCTATAAGTTTTCTTTTGGTGCCGTTTAAAGTATAAAGCCTCTTGCAAAGCATGTCCAGAACACAATTTGATTCTGCTAAGACTCAAAGAAACAGTCTTATAATAATAGTCCTTCATTTTTCAGTTCCACTTGTATAATTCTGAATTAAAAAACTCCAGATTTTTGATCGGTATGCACATTTAGTTTTCATCTGAAGAAGTCTGAGAATTTTTTTCTGGTTATCCTAGTTGGGATCAGGTTCGAGTCCCGGATGAGGCACAAATAGTGTGCCACTCCTACGGCGCTGGCTCTCTCCCCTTTCTGGGATCAATGGCCCTAAATCAGGGAAGGTCGACCGCTTATAGCTGTTAGATTTGCTCACACTTGTCGTTAGGACAAAAAAAAAAAAGAAAGAATAAGAAATGAATGAAGTTATAGGATTTCACGGCTAAAGAATAGACAAATAAGAGTGGGTATTTTCAACACATATTCATATTTTGGCTAATTAGAATACATGATTGATAACAAAGCTGTGAATATAAAGGAAAATGAGGTCGTATTTGTGCTCTAAATTTTACATTTATGTGTTTTTAATATTGTGTTTTTTTGTGGTGCCCTGCCACCGCAGTTAGAAAATGTACAGGAAACTCTAGGGCATCGCTTAACTAGCTTTTTATATTTCTTCTCTTCTATTTACACGCCATAATTATTGATTTGATAAAAGAAGGAAATCTCTAAAATTCTCCATAAAATCTCACCGAATAATTGATACCCCTCAACGGCAGAGTTAAGCTATAATTTATTAACCAAGAGCTTATCTAACTTTTTGGTCAGTTAGTATGTTCGTGTATTGTGTACGCCGCTGCTTTTTTCTTTGTTCTCTCTTCTGTCTCCAAGATTTTGCCATATAAGCTGTAGGATTGGAAAATCTCTCGGTACTGCGCGCTCAAAAGTGAGCTACGCGTGGGGTGTAAATTAAAGGATGAAGATGGTGATCCTTCCCATGGGGCAAAGGCGACATGATCCTTCCAATCAGGGTAATCGGCGGAAGGAGACGATTGATGATTGGCGGAAGAGAGGAGATGACTCTTGGCTCAGGCACTTAGGCGATGGAGGTGAAGAAGACCCAGTGAAGGTCGTTCTTCACAGCCTCGCTCCCAAAAGCACACGTCCCTTCTTTTGTTTCTTCCATTTCTTGAGTTTAACAAGGAAGACAAATGGAGAACTCCCATGACTTGGGCGAATGCTTCACTAGACGCACAGCTGTCAAGAAACAAGCTTCACAGAAAAGGAACTGGACTATAGAAAAGATACGCGTACGCACATCATCAGTATAAATGTATTCATTCCTGATCCATATGTTGCTGTCATTATTATTGTCTTACTACGAACACATAACAGGATACACTAATTAAAAACGCGTTATCACAATGACTGTATTGGCCATTCCTTTTTTTAAGGACGAATTTGCATAATTCAAAAACTTGAACTAAGGCTTTAAATTCCAGACACTCTTGTCTATAACCTTATTTTTAAACAAAGTTAATAGTATCGTCATCATTAACTATTCTCAGTCCAATGTTGTGTTAGTCTTACAGGACTGGCTCTCACACTTTCCTGAAACCATAGGTCCCAAACTAGGGACGACCGACTGCTCGTAACCTGTCAAGTCGTTCTCGGTGGTCTTTAACACACACAAATACCCCAAAAAATGTTGTAAACTGTAATTTATTTTTTCTTCCACGAGGCACTGCTTCATATCTGTTGTCGAAGACAGATGTAGGCATTTGTTACATCTAAATTGTGGCCACCCAAAATTTAGTCATTGAAGAGGCAGATAAACCTAAACCAAACAGTACCCAAAGATTTCTGCGCCCACAAAGCTAATGTTCACATAGCTGCTAGGTTCCGCGAAAGCTACGGTAAAACAGTTGCACCGACACATCACACGACCATAAACGCATCACAGGTGATCAGCCCTTTTTTCAGGTCCTTTATTTTGCGCTCCATTTCTCAAGGCGCGATGGGGGTGGTGGTGGAGGTAGCCCCTCTGACATGAATATCGTGCCACAGGGTAGAAGTATCAAGTGACAAAGATACCTTCTTTCTCAGTTTCGTCACCATTGTTATTACCGTTTAAGCAGAAAACCAGTCAGGAAGGATTAGTGTCAGTCGTTTCCCTAATTTACCACTTTCAATCACGGGCGTACTGATAGACCCCGCAACCCCAGCAGTGAGGGGGGCGGGGGAGTTAAAAGGGTCTCTAGTCTGAGCTAAGAGATTTTAAGGCCGCAGCGGGGGCCTAGTGGTCAGCGTTCGTGCTGCCACGGAGAAGACCTCGGGTTCGATCCCAGGCAGGTACGAACGCTCGAACCACTAAATATCCACCATGTTTCGGATGGGCACGTTAAGCCGTCGGGCCCCAGGTACTGCCCCCCCCTGTAGTAAATAAGGGCGTCATCTACCTCGCTTCCGTGTGACTTTCCTATCGGGCACTGTAGCCCAAATCTCCTAGCTTCCTATTTCTAAGGGTTGTTCAAGACCTGGAGTCAGGCACTCCTTTCCTAAAATCCTCTACATATGATCATTTGATCATTGAACTACACTAAAAGATTTTACAAAACGTTTTGCGGAAACTTCGTATGAAACTGGTTAAAGAAGTGGCCAAGAATTAAGGCAGCTTTGAATGAAGTTTAAAGCCTGTCTTTGAATGAGTGTAAGAGAAATTCTATCCTATATCTGAAATGTAAATTATTTTGTATACATTTTCTCGAAGACTATTACTTTGTACTGTTTGAAATTTTCAGCACAAATAAAAACGACCTATAGCTAATATGTGCCACAGTTGTTATTCCGAAAACGTTGTTAGAATTTTTTTTTAATTGAATTTTTCTGACTTGAAAGTATTCCAATTCGGGCGCTAGATGCGCGATAAGTTAGCTTAGCAGTGTGTGACGTGCCTGCCCAGCAGGACGCACACGACATAAAGGCAGATAACAGGGATAACAAACGTCCGCGTAGCTCAATTGGTAGAGCAACTTATTCGGGAATGAGGGGACCCGGGTTCGAACACAGCCGTGGACAAAAATGACGGAGATATTTACTTCGTTATAATGGCGCCCGAACTTTCCGGATGACCCGGCCGTTCAAGATCTCGCAATGGTGTGATGTTCTTTCCACACCGCGAGATAGGAAAAATAAGAGAATCCCTTCTCCAGCACTTCGAAAAATAAATGTGTGCGACGTTGCATTCCACACACCAGATTGACTGGGAGTTCTCGACTGCACGTTCTTTAGAGGATGGCTGCCTACAACGATTCATGGTCACGGCTGACCCGTGGGCCATGCCCCCGGCCCTCTTTCGGGGAGGGGGGGATGTGAAGTGCCTACCCAGCAAGACGCACACGACATAAAGGCAGATAGCAGCGATAACGAACGTCCTCGTAGCTCAATAGGGGACCCGGGTTCGAGCCCCGGCGTGGACAAAAATGACGGAGAAATTTACTTCGTTATACGTCTGGATGAAACAAAATCCCTCATTTCTGTCTGATTTTTTTTTTTATAATTATCTAGGCCAAATCGAAATAACTGAACGGTGCCAAAAGTGTGACTGGAATCTTGTCTCCCATAAATCATCCTAAATCCTACTGTACGTTCATTTTTTGAAGAGAACATTTGTACATTAGCAAAGAACCCCTGAATTTGAGCTATAGAAATTCCGCCTACCTACTAAGCTCCACCCCAAACAACGCTATTGTTTAAAACGTAGCAGCGCGTATTTTGTCTTTTCATTGTGGATCCAACGAGAGACTACTTCCATTCTGAATATGGCGAGGTCTGCAGTGATTCGGTGACGCCACCTTCTGGGACAGTCCTTCAAGACGTAGAAGCCACGCTCAAGGAGTGATTTTTTGCGTCATCTATCGCAGAATAGGAACTGTAACACTCATTCAAAGACAGCCTTAAGAAGAAAAGCATTTTTTTCTTAGTAAATACCTAAAATCTTTAGAAATCATTTTCGTTGCTTTAGTTCATAAAAGCAGGATGACGGAAAAGCAGCTACTCAAAAGAACTTTAGTCCCTTTGTAATAGCCCTTGCTGTTACAAGGGACCTCAAGTTCACAGCTATTGCAATAGTTTCCATGCAGGTATATTAAAAAGAGAACGTGAAAAAAATATCAGTTCAATGAGCGGAATTTTTATACCGATCAGGATAAAGTGTGTTATACAGGGTGATTCATAAAGAAGTGTACAGTTTCCAGATTCTGTAAAACAGTAACGGTTGAAGACACAGACTACAACTGCGAACGGTTAGGTAGATGTACTCATAAAGTTTGTGTCCCGCCACTGAGAAAAGTCACGTAGGCGATAGCGCGCGTGTCACGTGACTAGTCAGCCGATGAATATCTTCCTCACCGATGGATTCCCAGTTAGTGTCAGGAGTTGTTACTTTTACCTCAACTGCTAAAAGTGCAATTTTCACGCGCTCACTTTTAGCAGTAAAAATCTACAACTCTATTTTCCTATTCCTCTTTAAACCTATCCAATCAGAAGACTCTACATCGAATCTATCTACTTCTTTATACCTCCATACAACTGAATGGGAATTGGACCTAAACCTTAAGTATTATTATCTATCTATCATGGACGAGCCGCGGACTGCAACATGCCACTGACCCAATGGCCACCCAGACCCAATGGCCACCCAGAAGTCCCGACTTAACACCTTGTGGCTTTTTCCTGTGGGGGTACGTAAAGGACAAGGTATTCGCCCCACCCTTCCTGTTGATCTAGCGGAGCTGAAGCAGCGTATCACAGCCTTCAAGACATAGTATTGACATTTTGTTGATGTAATTTGGTTAGTGGGCCTTTTTTTTTTTTGATTCCCAGGGGTTATGAAAGGTTTGAAGTGAATAGTGTGTTTTTTATTAATAACTTTCCAGAAGTTGATTCCTCTAATGCTATGTTGTTTCTTCTTTAGGGTCTATTATATCATTGTTCGCTGTATTGTTAATGATTTTGTTAGTGTGGGAGGCTTTAGTGGTAAAATTAGGAGTGGGCCCAAAAAAGTGAAAATTAGCGCGGGTTATCGATTACAAAACAAGCACCTCTGAAAAGGGGAAGGGCCGCCTAAGGATTGAAATAGTTGTTATTATGTTCAAAATATGAGGAATAAGTCTGGTAGGAGATTTAATAAATTATTATAGAAGGGTTGTCGTAATTGATTCAGATATCTTACCTTGCGTTTGGGCGGAAATAGATTACCGGCTCGATGTGTGTCGTGTGACAAAGGGCGCACACATAGAACATCTGTGACTGTCTCTAAAAAGACTTGAAACATTGCCCTACAATTCTGTTACAGGTAACAAAATATCTGACATTGCTTTTGTTTTACAGTGCGTTGAAACTGTATACTTCTTTGTGAATCACCCTGTACATTACAGTTGTTTGCACATAACTATGCATCCTTCCGAATGTAATGAAATAAAAGGTATTTTTCGAGAGAGCGAAAAAATTAGAGCCCTGTGTCATGTTGTTTACTTTATAGCAGTCCTTTTTCTATGTGCAAAATATTGTGGCATTAAGTGCGTTTCTTATAATCCAGAGTAAATAATTTAAGTACTTTTGCGATTTTTGTGCTACAGTTCTTAATCGTTGCTTAGTTATTTGCGTGACATTTCGTATAAATCAGAAAAGTCATTAGACACCGTCCCACAGTAGTTATATGTTTCGCGTGTGCAATCGTATGACATTTCAAAAAGCAGGCCTTAGTTCTTTAAAATGTCTCGGTATGATGACATTTTAAAGAATTATTAAAAATGATGACATTTTAAAGAATTATAAAATGTCTCGGTACGATGACATTTTAAAGAATTATTAAAAATGATGACATTTTAAAGAATTATAAAATGTCTCGGTACGATGACATTTTAAAGAATTATAAAAATGTCTCGGTACGATGACATTTTTAAAGAATTATTAAAAATGATGACATTTTAAAGAATTATAAAATGTCTCGGTACGATGACATTTTAAAGAATTATTAAAAATGATGACATTTTAAAGAATTATAAAATGTCTCGGTACGATGACATTTTTAATTATTGCCCTAGGTACCGATTAAAATTACTACACAAAATACTTATGTCAAAGTTAATCATATGACAATTTTGCATATGATTAACTTTGGCATAAGTATTTTGTGTAGTAATTTGAATCGGTACCTAGGGCAACCATTTTAGTAATAACGTACACATTTGCGTTTCACGCAATAAAGTTAAAAAAACAATATTTTACGAAATATACTAGTAAGTTCCAAAGAATTTGGTTTATTAAAACACCCGTAATGTCTAGTTAATAATATAGAAGTTAACACTTTGAGTAATTGAAAGAAAATTTTTTCGCGGGGCCTCCAGTTCTTCCGATACACCTCTGCTCTCAATGACAGAGTCAAGAAGATAACACAAGGAATATATTCCTTCGAGCCAATTTCAGAGCATATATCTAACTCCAAGTTCGTTCATACCAACTGATTAAAGAGTTAAATTTTAATTTTTGTAAAATCTTAATTGCTGTAAATCTTAACTTTGTAATAAGCATTACACACTGCTGAACACCAAAATTGCAACACCAAGAAGGAAGCATCCGATTGGCCTGAAATTCGCAGCATGCGTCGTCCGCGAGAGGACATGCAAACGTTTAGCATTCCAGGGCGTATGCAAATCATGTGCGCCCGGCACGCCACCGAGAAGCACTATAAGAAGGGTGCACAGAAGGCGGAGTGTGAGTAGTGGACGTATGTTGTGCTGCCGGACCTGGGCGTGGGAAGCTTCCTGATGCCTCGTCGCAGAATACGGAAGTCATTCCAGCACGTTTCGAAGTTCGACAGAGGACGAATAGTGACTTATCGCGACAGCGGTTTATCGTTCCGAGACATCGTCGCCCGTGTGGGACGACATCCAGCCACAGTGAGGCGAGTATGGATTCGGTGGGTGCAGGAGGGACGGACGGACCGACATGAGCGATTGCAGCAGCCGCGACACACCACCGAACTAGAGGACCGGCATGTTGTGCGGCGGGCATTGACGGGTCGCACCGCCACATCTCAAACGTTAGCGCAGGAATTAGGGTGTGTTGCGCAACAACCTGTGTCAGCACGTACCGTTCGACGTCGTCTGCAAGAACGGGGACTTGTCTCACGGCGCCCATTGCTCCGATTACCATTGACGTTTCATCAACGGTGAGTGCGGCGGCAGTGGCCCGTTGAACGACGCACCTGAACTACGGAATAGTGCGACATTGTCTTCTCCGACGAATCCCGCTTCTGCCTGCAACACCGCGATGGTCGGATCCACGTGCGGCGGCACCGCGGCGAAAGACTTTATGACACCTGCATTATTCATCGCCATACCGGTCCGTCGCCTGGCGTTATGG
This sequence comes from Macrothele yani, assembly GCA_039090855.1. Lineage (NCBI taxonomy): Eukaryota > Metazoa > Arthropoda > Arachnida > Araneae > Macrothelidae > Macrothele > Macrothele yani. Next base: position 48,330,427 of record CM077029.1, read on the forward strand.
TTTGGGGCGCAATTGGATATGACACCCGCACCCGTCTGGTACGCATCGCCGGTACACTCATCAGCCACCGCGACAACTCCGACGTTTTGGAGCCTGTAGTCCTCCCTTAACCCACCAGCGGCCACGTTTCAACAGGACAATGCGCGCCCGCTCGTGGCACGCTTTGTGCAACAATTCTTCACGGCCCACCAGGTGTCACTGCTGCCGTGGTCCGCGTGTTCTCCTGATATGTCGCCCATCGAACACGTCTGGTCGCTGATCGGCAACCGAGTGGCCCGGAAAGCACCACCCGTGGCTACGCCTGATGAACTGTGGCAACGTGTGAAAGCAGCCGGGACGGACATACCCCAAGCCCACGTCCAAAGCCTCTTTCGTTCGATGCCGCGGCGTGTAGTAGCCGTTATTGCCAGCCATGGGGGCCACACGAACTATTGATGTCTGCGTGTTCCGCAAGTCTAACGAGCCTGTAAGCTCAATAGTTTCATCTTTGTATCTGTTGTTATGTGTCCAGTAAATCTGGCTTTGCTATCTCGTGTCCTTCTTGGTGTTGCGTTTTGGGTGGCCAGCAGTGTATTTGTCCGATTTTAAAAATTCTTTTCGCATCGGAAAGCTTGAAATATGAGAACGATGGTTTTTGAATACCACTTTTTTCCGACGCACAACTTTGCCGATAGTCGTCGTAAATGCAGATGATATCGAATTCGAAATACAGTCAAATCTATTTATTTGCTTCTAAATATCTGACTTAAATTTTTTTCTTCCTTGCGATGCCACTTATAACGAAGCCTATTTTAAATACAGATACTTTTTTAAGTAACGCGTAGATTTTTCACCAGGGCTTGTAAAGGTGAATTGCATTTCCCCAGATATCTCTGCTTCTAAAAAGTACGATTTTAAAAATGTCTTCCTTCAAAAGATATGTTTTTCTTTTTTTCTAATACAGGGTGATGGTAAACTCTTTCAACAAAAACAAGAGGGGTGATAGTACATATCAAGGCAAACAATATTTGCAATAGAACCTAGGGCCACATTCCACTCCTAGTACCAGAAAAGGGCACCTTCGAAAAATGTCCAGCAGGCACATGGAGTTCCAACCAGTGCATGAGAAGCACAAGATGCAAATCAGGTGCGCTGAACACGTGCGTAGACGATGAGGAGCAAATGTTTAAAAGCGCAGCCAAACCCGTTCAGCGATATTACCGTGCGTACATCACATGAGAATTGACGCATACGTCTGACCAGCGCAACGTACCGTGTGTTCCTGGAGCAAGTGCTTCACGGTCTGTTGCATGATGCTCCGCTCACCACACGGAGGAACATGTGGTTTATGCATGATGGGGCCCCAGCACATTTTGCCACCGAGACCCGATACTTTCTAAATGCGACATATCCTGGGCGGTGGATTGAACGCGGTGAACCTGTAGCTTAGCCTCCAGGCTCCCCGGACCTTAATCCACTGGTCTTCTTCTTCTAGGGTCACATTAAAACATTGGTGTACGAGACACCTGAGGGCTCCCTGGAAGATCTCGTCGCGCGAATCGCTGTTGCTGCGGACAAGATGAATACCACACCGGGAGTCTACGAGAGGGTGTGACAGTCCTTCATTCGCTGTTGTGGAAGCTCTTGGACGCCAGTTTGAGCAACTCCTTTGCATCTTCCTCTGATACGATAGGAATTGTGCTACTCATAAATTAGGTATGTATCTTTGTTTTCACTGTTGAGGTCTCAACGTTCATATGTAACTTTATCCTTTTCTGGCACTAAGAGTGAATGCGGTGGTAGGTTCCATTGCAAATATTAATCGCCTTGATGTGTACTATCACCCTACTTGTTTTGTTGAAGGAGCTTGCAATCACGCGGTATGATTTCTAAATTTTAGTGAAGAATGATTTAGCCAACGGGGGACGTAAGTGTCCCCCCCCGCTTCTGATCTATTTGCTAGAAAATCTAAACTTTTGTTAACTTGATTTAAAAAATCCTTTCGTGAACAGATAAAGCTCACCTCGGAAAACCTTTTGCCCATACTTTCTGCTTAAAATATTTCATAGTTTATCCGACAGGTGGCGTAGATTTATATCTTACTTTTGTCGCTATCTCTGCTTCTAAAAGTCCAATTTGAAAAATGCTTCCTTTGCCGGAGAACGTTTCCGTTTGCGAAATATTTCTCTTATAATTTCACAACTTTCTTGATGTACAGGCTAGATGGTGTAAGTTCTCGTTTCAGTTTACCGCATGTTTGCAGCAATGTCTAAGGGACTAAAAACCCGGTTGGAAACATTCGTTTTCGATCTAATACTACGAACTATAAAAATATTTTATGAATATTTCCTTCCGAAAATAATGCAAAATTTCGCCGCTAGACGGAGCAAACTTCAATATGCTGATCTGTGCATCTAAATGTGCGATTTGAAAAACTGCTTTTAACAGCGGATACAATTTACATTTTTCAACAATTACAGGTTTGTATTTGACGAGTTTGTAGTTTACAGTTCTGTCGCTAGGTGGCGCTTTTGTACTTATATTTCTAGGTCTATCTCCGCTTCTAAAATCCATGTTGAGAATTTTCTTCCTTTACTGTATGCTATTCGCTACATTAAAGATGGAGAACATCATCCACTTTAAATAATGCACACATTTCCAGCTAGGGGTCGTATAGGTCAGAACCTTTTTCTCGCTATGACTGCTTCCAGTAGACGTATTTGAAATGTTCCTTTCTCTCTGCACAGTTTTTGCCATGAAAATAACTTTTCGCCTATTTTCAACTTTTCCGGTGCGTAACATTCTTCCGCAATGGGTGTAGAGTTATATAATGTTTCCTTCTATATTTTTCTTTTTAGTTCTTCGATTTAAAAATTACTTTACTTGGGATACTCCTTCTGCTATCAGAAACTTTCTGTGCCCCATTCCTTCATTTTCGTAATATTCTTTTTAGCCGCTGGTGGGTGGAAATAAGTAGCTATTTCTATTTCTGGGTGTTTTGTTGATTGCAGGAATCCCGCTGATTTTTCTTTTCTACCAGGTTCCATTGACTTTGAAAAACTTTGATTAATTTTCGGAAAGGATTCAAAAGAAAACGCATTACATCCAAAAATTCAGTGCCATGTTTTTCTTTTTTTTTTTTTTTAATATGTATTGTTTTTTTACGCGATACTAGATTTCTATTTCCTTAAGGTATTCATTCTCACATTCTGTGCTCATTCGGTATCACAGTTGAATTGCGTATGCGCGTCATATATGGCAGATGAAAGATTACAGCGATAGATGTCATAAGCGAAATTGCAAATTTATTGTGACCAACGAGAAGACTTATAATAAGACAGACTCTTGGTGCAAAGTGTTTAGATTGTCACGATTCGGACGTAGGATAACTTTGCATTGGGCATAGAGAGAGAAGATGAGATTTTTTGTGCACACAGAATTAATTATTATTATTATTTTTATTTTTATTTTAAATTGCATTTCTGTTCACATAGTTTGTGCTTATACTTTGTACCTAACCAAACAGAGCGCGTTCAGGTATGAAATCATAGTAATTGATATCACAGAAAGTAACATACACTGCCTGACAGCGAAAATGCCCCACCATAAAGGAACAGACCAAACTCCACACACAGACAAGTACGTCCTTAACAAATGATTAAAATGAATAAAGAGTGTGGCCCCCATTTTGGGCGATACAGCGTTGAATCCGACGTGGCAACGAAGCAATGAGAGCCCGAATAGAGTCCTGGGTTATCGTGGACCATGTGCTGTTGATCCGAATCCACAGTTCATCTTCATTTTGTGGGGGTGGGAGGGTACTCAACCGACGTCCAATCGTGTCTTACAGATGCTCGGCCACAGGAGCATCCACACACCGTGTAAAGCATTCAGGCTAATCCGAGAGGTAAACGGCCGAGCGTTATCCTGTCGAAAAACGGCGTGTGGGACGCCCTGCAGATACCGTAGTGCCAAGGGACGCATCAACTCGTCAACATGACGGCGTGCCATCAATGCGCCCGTAATGCGTGCCAGCGGTGAGCGGCTGCTCACGCTGACAACACTCCACACCACGATTCCACGTTACCGGGCGCTGTGGAGCTCAACACGCCTTCAGACTCTCACACGGCGATCATCATAGTGAGAGAGAATCGTAATTCGTCGATGAGCACCACACTGTTCCATTCGGCTCCCCACGCAGCTCTGGAGCTACACTACGCCAAGCGGTGACGACGATGGCTCGCTGTTAAGGGTTGCCTTCGCAAACGGAAGTGTGGACAGCAAACCAGTCGTATCCAAGCGGCGCGACACTGTCCGCTTCCACGTCGAAGTATCCAAGACTCCCTGTGCACTCCGCCAAATGTCACCAGTTGAGGCCTGTGGATCCGCTACGGCATGACGTCGGATACGACGATAGGTGAGCTCGGAAGTCCGTCTCCGTGCTCCAGTCTCCCTACGACGTTGCACAGATCCTTCCTGGGACCACTGTCTCCAAATGGGGCAGACTTTTGTGGCATCACATTGCGTTTCTTCCGCAATACGACGCAAGGACAATCCGGCGGTACGAACGCGTACAATGACATCTCTCGTAAACTCATCCGTTTGACGAAATCGCGTACGACGGCGTTATAACGGCATTGGCGCCCCTTGTTCGTTCGCCAGACACGTTACAGCAGATCCACTAACTTCTCGTGGCCGTGAGAATGTACATAAAAGGAATTGCAGAAAAGTTTCTGAACATTCGGAAGTTTCCCCGTAAGACCTCTTAAAGACGGGTGTTTTCTTAATATACGAAAGAAATTGCGGAAAAGTTTCTGAACAATCGGAATTTTCCCGCAATACCTAGTAAGAACGGTAATTTTCCGTTAATACACGAAAGGAATTGCGCAAAGTTTGTTTTCTGAAAACTCAGAATTTTCCGCGATTAACCTGAGAATGATAAGCAGGAGTATTTCTGTAAATTCGCGTAAGAAAAGTCCTTGAAATCCTGGTTTTATAACATATTTCACGGAAAAGGTTGAATCAGGAATATGCTTCGTTAATTCACGAAAGGAATCAGGAAAAAGTGGCTCGTGAATTTCAGGAATTTTTTTACAGAGTACGTGGTGCGTTCCGAGATGACCTTCGGCAGGCTAACGTTGAATTTCACAGTGATTTGCCCGGTTGTGGTTTCTGTTCACTTGCACGATTCTCGCAGGGATCCTATGACCCCCGTGACACACCAGCTATTTTAATCCACGGGGTATCCCATTGCTAGAAGTTTCGTGACAGTGGAAAAGCTTAGGATGGCAGTTCTCACCGAAGCGGTCGCACTATCATATCACGTTCACATTTGCCTTGATCTCTCGTTTACGACTCTTTTAATCGAATGTTAACTGAATGTTGACGAGCCAATCTTCTTGATCTATACCACACTCCCGTGCCATCATACGTGTTGAAAGATGTTGTTTTAAAGGCGGTGTTAGTTTTCAGAGCTTGAGGGTTATTAGGGGCTAAGGATCGTGCGCAGGGAATAAATTTTGAAGTGCTGAGCAGAAGGTTTGCCAAAGCCTTCCGTTCATATATATTGCACTTGACTTTGCTGATGGGTTGAAGGTTTAACGACCACCGTGAGCAACTCGATGGGCTATAAGTGGTCGCCCAACCCTAGTTTAGAGCCTGGTTCCAGAAATGGGAGAAAGCTACTGCCGTAAAACAAACACAACGTTCATGCCTCACCGAGGTTCGAACCCATTGTGAACAATTGCTTGAAAGCCAGCGTTAAACCACTTTGCCACTGAGGCGACGACTTTGCTGATGCTGTCTGCAGTAAAATGGAAGGATAACAGCCGTACCGATAACGAAGTATCGTACATAACAACAACGATAACCAAGGACCGTACATGCAGCTTGCTGTTTAGCAGACAACGAGTTTGAATATCAGTCTACAGACCGGTTTGGCTGGATCAGGTGTTGCCGTGGTAGAAGACAGTGTGAACAATGGTACGAAGATGTCGCGTTCATTAGCGTCGTCTACAAATGAAGATCAATACTGTGAAGTCCAATTTTTGTGGGCTAAACGGAACACTCCGTCGGAAATTCACGAAGAAATGGTCGACCTAAGTGATGGTGATTTCCTGGACTGCAGCAACATCTCCAGCCGGTGCAGGTTCTTTGCACAGTGCCGTGGTAACCTCGCCGATCCGCCACGTTCCGGTCGACCTGTAACCACGTCATATACCTGCCAATGTGAGAGTCATTGAATAGGCAATTTTGAGTGACCTGCGGATCCATCTGCGAACATTGGCACAATAGTTTAACATTTCGTACGGTATAGCATGCGATATTGTGAATGACAAATATCAATTTCGCAAGGTCAGTGCGCGATGGGTGCCCAAGAACCTGACAGATGACCAGAATGGACAGAGATAATTGGGGATTTGGCTGGAAGGTGCTTAACCACAACCGTACAGTCCGGAATTGGCTCCTTCGGACTTTCTTCTGTTTTTTTATTTGAGGTTTAACGACCACCGTGAGCAACTCAATGGACTATAAGCTGTCTCCCGTCCCTAATTTAGGGTTACTGGTTCCAGGGAAGAGAGAGCCTGTGCCGTTAGACAAATACAACATCCATGCCTCACCGGGATTCTTTCTTGTTTTTCTTGCTTGTTTGGAGGTTTAACGACCGCAGTGAACAACTCAATGGGTTATAAGCAGTCGCTCGTCCCTAATTTAGAGACACTGGTTGCAGGGAAGAGAGAGAACCAGTGCCGTAAGACAAACACAACATTTATGCCTCACCGTGATTCTTTCTTGTTCGTCTTGCTTGTTTGGTGGTTTAACGACCACCATGAGCAACTCAATGGGCTATAAGCAGACTCCCGTCCCTAATTTAGGGTCACTGGTTCCAGGGAAGGGAGAGAGCCAGCGCCGTAAGACAAACACAACATCCATGCCATCCGGGATTCGAACCCAAACCCCTTTCAGACGAATGATTAGAGGCCATCGCTTAGACCACGGCGCCACCGGGACGGCCTTTCATCTGTTTCATCCCTTGAAACTATCCCTGGGTGGTCAACGGTTGTGTTTAGCTGACCAAGTTAATTCGGTTATCCGCGCGTGGCTATACGCCAGAAAACGGAGTTTTATGAACAAGATATACTAAAACTGCTACCACGCTGGAATAAATGTCTCTAGCGTTTCGGTTGTACTGTTGAAAAATAATTAAGGAATGCCGCTTCACTGTATAAATGTTTTGTTTTGCTTATCTATTAAACTGATGCCAAAAATAATTAAAAAAAATAGTGTGCTTTTCTTTTCGATCCACTCTCGTAGTACTGGGAAGCTCAGGTACGAACTTCCGTTGCCTTTTACGAGTTACAATTTCTTCGCAAATTTAGGTTACGCCTTTTTTTTTTCAACATTTGTTGTCGTAAGGTGGTTTATGAATTGTAATTTGTAACCTGACGACGAATCTGCCCCTCTCTCTCTCTAATCTCTGAAACTGTAACTACGAAAATGGCGTCTTTATACTACTTTCTAAGAGATTTGCTTAGGGGATTACAACAATTTCACAGAATGTAATACAATATATTTAACAAGAAATTTATTTTACGTAACAAAATTTCTATGAATTCGAAAAATTCACAGATACAAAATTATCTAAAAACTGAAATGGTTGCACTCGCAATGTGTTCTAACTGCTTGAATATTTTGAGGGGTCCAAACGATGGACTCAAAGAAAACCACTCGTAAGCATTATGAGCATTTATGAGCCATATATGGGCATGATAATATGTAGAGGATTTTAGGAAGGGAGTGTCTGACCCCAGGTCTTAAACAACCCTTTGAAATAGGAAGCTAGGAGATTTGGGCTAGAGTGCCCGTTAGGAACGTGACGCGGAAGCGAGGTAGAAAGGGGGAGAAAGACGCACTTATTTACTACCGGGGGAGAGGGGGGAAGAACCCTGGGCCCTACGACTTAACGTGCCCATCCGAATCATAGTGGATATTTAGTGCTTCGAGCGTTCGTACCTGTCTGGGATCGAACCCGAGGTCTTTTCCGTGGCAGCACGAACGTTGACCACTAGGCCACCCAAGTCCCGAGCCATTTATGTGACCCCGACTGAGCCATTTATGTGCCGGGAGGGGTGGGGAGGGGAAGAGGTAGGGGAGAGAAAGGGGAAGGCTTTCTTATTAAATTGGTATCTTGGTGTATAATAACACTTGCGAAAAATTGATTCGCCAGCTTGTAAGAAGATATTCAAAAATGATAGTATAAAGCTGATTCGCCGATTCCCGTCCATTCGTGACCTTTTATCTCAAAACCCAATCGCCTTATAGGGTGATTTCACACTTAAGTAATTGAAACACGAGACTGTTGTGGACGTTTCAAAACTAATTTATCGTGATATCGCTTCCGCATTTCAGTGGTCATCGAATTTTTATATTTTTACAAAGCCAATCAAACCAACATTCTTGTTGTCCGTTTTTATCTGTACGTAGACTCGGAAACGCTTTTATTTATTTATTTTTTATTTCGCTCGAAAAATTTCCGCCTTAGGCGGGGAGAACATGATCTTCTCAACTAAAGCACCCTTGCATAATACTGTTTTTTTGGCTTGAAAGTTCTAGAACAAGCAATTCTTAATTTTAATTATCTCTCCTTCTCACTTTTCTTAAATGTTTCGATCAATCTCTCTTTGCAGGAGTAACTCATTTTATTTAAAATTCTGATTACGTTTTCAACAAAGAACTGCTCCCTTATATCATTCTTCATCTTCGGAAGCAATACACAATCAAGCCATTTGGACAAGCCGCTGTTGAACACTGAGGGAGAAGTCGTTGGCCTCAGTTGGAAACAATTTTCCTCCTAGTAGGAAGCTGGAAGCTTAAATTTAGGAGAGTGACTCAAGCATAATCCCTTGTAAGCTCCTCTGGCTTCGTCAAAGCCGCGACTCTAGTGCGGATGTAAATACTGGAGGACATTAATCAGAATAGCCGGATTGCGAAGCGATTCCGATAGACAACTATTAAATAGAGAAGTACACTTTCTACTGCTGTATACAACGGAAAGTATTTTTTACTTCAGACAGAGGAAATTCTCCTCAAGCAAGCGAGGTAAGCTCAGGCAACGTTGGTGCGCTAACAAGAACCTCAGGTGTTCGCTTACTGTACTTCGTAAATAATATTATCAGGAAATTATGGTTTCTGTGGGTTATCTCCTTTATGGCAAAAATTAGCAGTTTTTCGGTACAAAAAGAAAAAAAAAGTTGAAAAACAGAAACTGAAATTTGGAGGTCGGCATTTTGAAAGCACAACTTGACCATTCCGAGGTTTAACGACCATCATGCGCCCCTCAATGGGCTATAAGCAGTTGCCCGTCCCTAATTTAAGGCCACTGGTTCCAGGGAAGGGAGGGAGCCAGCGCCATATAACAAACACAACATCCACGCCTCACCGAGGTTCGAACCCAGACCTAACTCGGACGAGTGATCAGAAGTCAGCGCTTAGAGCATTGCGCCACCGGGGCGGCAAACTTTCTTCGAGAGCCGATATTACGTTCCACATAGAAAATTGTAGAAGACTCAAGAAAAGTAAAAGAAAAAGTAGAAAAACAGAAGCTGAAATTTGAAAGTCGGCATTTTTGAAGTTGCAGGTTGACCCTTTCGTATCGGAAAATCCTGAAACTAAAAAACGTCTGAAATCCAAAACTTTTTTCGAGAGCCGATATTACGTGACACAGAAAATTTTAGAATGCACAGGAAAGATAGAAAAAAAGAGAAGAAAAGCAGAAGCTGAAATTTGGAAGTCGGCAAGCATCAGGTTCATCCGAAAATCATGAAATTAAAAAAACGTCTGAAATCCAAAATTTTCTTTCGAGAGTCGATATTGCATCACACACAGAAAATTATAGAAAATTCAGGAAAGGCTCTTAGGCAGGACCGTAGATTAGGGGCCTCCAGGGGAAGTTCAGCAAAACGTTTTGAGCATCCGGTATGAAAGACTCAACGAAAGTAATAAAATTTAGCACGTGCCATATTTGAAAAAAAAAATAATGAAAATAATTTCGATATAACATTTTAAGCGTCATATACCGATCTGACTGAGAGGAAAGTTCGAAAAGCAACTGATTCGAGATCATGTCCTTTAATCTACCAATATTGAAATTTGAGGTTTTAAAAAACACTGAAGTGTTTTTAGAGAAGTTTAAAGACACAGCAATAATCTTTGCAGTTCAAGTTACCTCTGTGATTTTCACGATATACTGTTGCAATCGTACACCGTATACACGTCCATTCCCCCCTACTCATCACGATTACACATTTTTGAACAGCTTTGCATTCAGTAAGATCCGCCGCAAAAGTTTAGACACAAATAAATGTCGACATTAAATCGTAAAATTTCGAATGGAACACGAATGTTGAAAATCAAGTGAAACATTTCAAAAGTCATCACTCTGAGGTACGGAAAGCCAAAACATGCAATGCGTATTGGGAGGAGGTCTAGCCTAGGAGAAACAAACAACGGCTTCGCAATATGTAAAAAATACTTTTGCCCGATTGCAACTAAATCGACTATATTTTTTTAACAAAGCTTCGAAATATCAAATTTCGTGTTCACTGCTTAAAGAGGTTTTGTGCCATTTTATTCTTAAAAAAGGAAAAAATAAAACATCCCGAAAGTACTTCCTATTTTGCTCCACTTAATGGCACAAAAACAGGAAATACTCTCGAGATATACGCAATATTGGCAAAAGTCACCGGACACCTAGAAGAGAAACACAACATACCATTTATTGACATATTTTAGTACAGTGTCGGTCCACGTTTGGCCTTAATGCATGCACTGATCCTTCGAGACATGCTTTCGACAAGGTTTTGGATCACAGCGATAGGTATGCGCTTACATACAGTACACAATTCTTCTGCAACTATTGCGTAGTAGGCCTTAGTTCCAAACTTCTTAGGCGGCGCTCTAATTCATCCCATAGGTGCTCTATGGGGTTAAGATCAGGGCTCTGTGCTGGACAGTCCACACATGATACTAAATTATCGTCAAACCACGCCGTAACAGTCCTTGCTTTATGGCTCTGTGCATTATCCTGTTGGTACTAACAAGGCTCGGTTCTATAATATTGCCACAGAGTTGGTAGGAAAGAATTGTCCAGAATATCGTGGGAGACGTGCTAGTTAACAGGTTTGTCTACGATCACCAATTGGCCGGGACCATATCACGAAAAAACACACCCACACGAGTACACTTCCAGCTTCAAACTTGATTGTAGGCACAGTACATTGTGGTAAATAGCGTTCCCCCGGCTGCTGCCATACCCACACCTTGCCATCAGACTGACGAATCGTGCATCTGGATTCATCAGTCCATGGGACTCGTTTCCATTTATCTAAAGTCCACGATAACTGTTCTTTACACCATGCTAAACGACGAGTAGCATTCCGAGTGGAGATGAAAGTTTTATGAGCAGCCGCACGACCACGGTAACCCATGGAATGAAGTTCTCTGCGAATGGCACGTATACATACCGAGGTTTTGGCATTTTTACTCACCTCTACACTGGGGTCTTGTGCAGTACGCCATCGATTAGCTGTAACGACTCTCCTGAGGCTTCGACGTCTTCGGTCAGCCGGTACGTTTTGCTGCTTCAGGCACGCCATGTGTCTTCCACTTATTCAATACATTCAAAGCAGTTTACTTGGGTATGTTTAAACGCCGCTCGGATTCTGTTACGGACAACCCACTAATATAACACCCAAAAATCTTTCCTTTTTCGAAGTCAGTTCTCTCCCGCCCCGACATTTTCTCTCAACCTCACAGTGCGATACGCGGTCAGCTGTATGCTTGTTTTTATACCGTTTGCAGCTGTACTGCGCATCTTAACAAGGCAGCGGATCCGTTCATTTGTTTTTAAGGGGTGTCCGGTAACTTTTGTCAAAATAGTTACAAATTCAAATATGAAAAAAGCTGAGAATTACAAATGCATAACTTCGGCTTATACCCTTATAATCCTTGAAATAGTATTACTGTGCTCATTAATATTCATTTTCAAAAAACACTTCTGTATTAGTTTAAAATTCATTTTCTGAAGTAACTGAGGTTTTTTGAGCCTTCCCTGCATTACTAGTAACCTCCTCTAGAATTTGCCACTAGGTACGGCCCTGTTTCCAGGGTTACCGCTAGGTCATGATAATAGAGAGCCGAATTCCCTCTTTTAGTGACGTCACTAGCAGAGGGAACTCATCTCTCTGATATCATGGTCTTGTTGTGTTTCCTAGATGGCATTGGGTTGCGCAGCTCTCTGCGGAACTTGACGGGAGCAGCATGTGATCCTGAGATACCGGCTGTGACTAGCGCCTCTGTAATTGAAAGTCGAACAACTTGCTTATGGCGTCATTGTAAGTAGGTTGCATGTTTGTTTTTGGTGTCCGTCGGTCAAAGAGAATACGAGGTTTCTGGTGTAGTCTGAACACAGAATAGCAGATGTTCAACGTAGTCATTATTTGCATAGCAAAACCTACCGGATTTGTGATGTGGCACAAATATAGGGGGCGCTGAGTTATACTGGACAAACTAATCACGTTTTTATCGCTAACTCGGTTAGTTTTGTGACGGAAAATGCGATAAACTACTAATATATGCACAAATGTGCTATTCTGTCTGTTCAGGTTCTGCCTATTTTCGTCAATAGACGAACAGGGGAAACGAAAATGTGGCTTACCTATGATGACGTCATAAACCAGTTGTTAGTCCTTCAGTTACAGGGGGCGTTGCTCCGACGCCCTGTTCTGCCGCAGCGCTGGATAAACCGACGCTTTTTGGAGAATTGAGTCTTTCGGTTCGGCACACTAAAGCAATTCGTTTTTCCTAATTCGTTCCTTGAAACTTCCGGTGAATGTTATTCGTAGAGAATGACTCTCACGAATCCGTTTAGAGTCAAATTCGTTTGCGCCGTTCGTTGATCCTTTCTATTTAAGTGAATGATTTCCAGTTAAATTTATTTTTAAATCTTGCGGAAAACCTGTTTTATTCTTGATTTTTAGACAAGTTGGTTTCAAAGCGTTCACAAATTTCTCGTAACTTTTACACTTATTGAAGAACGTTACATTTCGTAACCTGAACATGAGCCAGGTTGAGACACCCTGGTGAACATTTGGTGCCAAGCAAGAAGTAATTCTGGCAGATTATTTGGGGGGAATCAGCTGTTTTGCTAATTCGATTCTTTTCATTAAATAATCGTTGGCAAACGACTCAGTTTACCGATTCTGTATTAGAGAACGAGTTTCAATTTTTTTAAATATAAACTGATTTAGTGTTTCGACTTGGTCCCATCGCCAAGCTATCTCATTATCTAGGTATCATCATCATCATCATCATCATCATTGCAATCAATCATTATAAATCCACGCCGCCCCGGTGGCGCAGTGGTCTAAGGCGTGGCCTCTGATCATTCGTCCGTAAGGGGTCCGGGTTCGTATCCCGGTCAGGCATGGATCTTGTGTTTGTCTTACGGCACTAGCTCTCTCCCTTCCCTGGAACCAGTGACCCTAAATTAGGGACGGGCGACTGCTTATAGCCCATTGAGTTGCTCACGGTGGTCGTTAAAACTCCAATAAAAAAAAATATATATTTAAATCCACTGCTGGATGAGAAAGTCTCGGGTCCTTTCACGACTTTCTGTCTTAAGCATCTCTCCCTGTCACTCTGACATGCTTTCGAATTTCATCCACCTATCTCCCACATGGTCTTCATCTGAATCTTTTCCTGTTGTTTGGAATCCATTCTATTATTCCAGCTGTCTAACGGTGATCAGTTCCGTCAAGATGTCCATCCCATTGCCTTTTCAGGGATTTCACCTTGATCATGATGTCATCAACTCCCGTCATTTTCCTAATTCATGAGTTCCTACCAGTTATACCAAGCATGCACGTCTAAATACTTCTTTCAGTAGTTGGCAGGCTCTGGATGCCTTTCAAGTGTTAAGATTCATGTCTCTGTTCCACAAATAAGAAATAGAACGATACATTAATTAAACACTTTTCTTTTAAGACATAATGGCGATAACTCTTGAAAATTGCGCTATTTCTTCCAAATGCTCCCCAACCAAGTTCCATACACTGTACCTATGAGTTTCTTCTTCCATGATTCCCTTGCTTTATTCCTGTTGTCATTTGTAGGAAGTTTGGCCAACGCTGTCCAAGCCGGTTGGTGAGGGTGTGATAACCTTTCTTCTATTCCAGGTGGTATAGCAATACAGCTATGTGTATGTTTGTTTCGAATCGTTATTCACTTATAACATTATTTGTGATTCTTGTAACACTGTAGTTTCTGCTCCGGATAACGAACACAATATCCTTAATTACACAATAGGCAATATTAGGCGGCCAGAAAAAGAGTCGCTTTTAACTTATTAAAACCGCTACCTTTATTTAACATTCAAGGTACTTCAGTTAAATACTTCGTCAACGATAATCATGAGCACAACCCGCTGGTTACCTTCAACAGTTAGCAGCACTACAGTTCAACAAATTATATATATATATATACATGTGTGTGCAGTGTAGTCTTGAAAGTGCAATGTGATGCTGCACTAATCTATCCACACTTAAAACTGCTCTCTCCAGGTGTTATATACGATTTCTGACAATTAAGTAATGAGACTGATTTTATCGCGCGCACTGTGGCAACGCTGCAGCCTCGTACGTCACATATGTGTGACATTGGTTCTTCCCCACCCGTAGTCCAAGTGGCAACTGGAAGGCTTCAGTGTGTATTAGCTGCTTGGATCGTGAAGTTGTGTGTGTGTATGTTCCTCGTCAGGAAAATGGACTCGCAGAATATTGCGCAGCGGTATGCCATCTTTTTTGTGTGAAACTCGGTGAAATTGCGGCGGTAACGTACGGCAAACTGCAGAAGGCTTTCAGCAATGAAGTAATGTCAAGAGCACAAGCCTTCCGCTGGCACAAAATGTTTTGTGAGGGCAGAACCAATGTGGAAGACGAACACCGGAGTGGGCGACCAACAAGAACACGGACAGAGGGACAATACAGCTCGGGTGAGTAAAACTGTGCGACGTGATAGGCGATTAACATTGAGAATGATAGCGGAAGAACTGAACATGAATCGCGAAAGTGTTCGCCGAATGCTGACTGAAGATCTGAGAATGAGAAAAATTTGTGCGAAATTGGTTCCAAAAAATATCACAGAACAACAGCGAGAAGAACGGCGAAATGCAACACTACCGCATCCTCCTTAATCACCGGACCTGGTTCCCTGCGACTTTTTTTATCCCCAAAACTGAAATGAGTTGTGAAAGGACGCCATTTTGACACAGCAACAGACGTCCAAAAGGCTGTGAAGCAGGTCTTGAACATTGTCTCAGCTGATGAGTTCCACAGCTGCTACCTGCAATGGCGGCATCGTTGGAATAAGTGTGTGCAAGCTCAAGGGAATTACTTCGAAGGTGATCACATTGTAGTTGATTAAAAGTGTAAGTAAATGTGTTTTTACGATCCAGTCTCATTACTTAATTGTCAGACCTCGTACATCGTTGTTATCTTGTAAAAACTTATACACATAATTCAAATCTGACTTCAAAACTGTTTGCCACATGACATATAGTGAGTGAGAAAATATAACGTTAAGGTTGAAACATTTAAAGAGAACGAACTCAAAATTTACATATGGAAAAAAACTAAAAATGAACGTTAAATTTTAATATACGTCATACATATGCGACAGTGGTACTCAAGTACTCCAAAACCGGAAAAATCTAAAATTAGAGACACTTCCGTCCATGAGCATTTGGTTTAGGTATGCTCAACATGCACCTGCCTTCCGGAAGAATGACACAGAAATTTCCATAAGACATCAAGACAGCATGAGTCTCACAGTGACAGACACCAATCGTGATGATCATCATTCACAGACGGCGTTCTATTAATTTTGAGAGTTCCCACATAGCATATTAGAGCTCATAGAGGAGTTTTCAAAAAACCACTGATTGCTATGGCAAAAATTCCCAGAAGCATGGATACCAGATTCCAAAGGAGCATGGATAACAGGATTTAATAACAAATTCTTTGCGGAAAACACTTATTAAAATTTCCTTTATAGGAGCTATGCTTTTTATTGGAGGTTTATCGACCACCGTGGGCAACTCAATGGGCTATAAGCAGTCAGCCGTCCCTAATTTAGGGTCACTGGTTCCATTAAAGGGGGAGAGCTAGTGCCTTCACGGACGAATAGACATAAGCTGGCGCTTAGATCACTGCGCCAACCGGGGTGGCTTATAGGAGTTTGAATTGCTGTGAAGCAAACGGTGAATTGTTACAGGGTTATTCACTAGGTTATTATCTGTGCCTTGACGAGTGGGTTCGTAAGGTCTTCGCTTGTAAGGTAATTTAGCAGGACCTGGGTTTTAGCTAAATATTTTTTTTTATTGGAGATTTAACGACCATCGTGAGCGACTCAATGGGCTATAAGCAATCGCCCGTCCCTAATTTACGGCCACTGGTTCCAGGGAAGGGTGAAAGCCAGTGCCGTAAGACAAACACAACATCCATGCCTCACCGGGATTCGAACCCGGACTGCTTTCGGACGAATGATCAGAAGCCATCGCTTAGACCACTGTGCTAGCGGGGCGGCCAAAATTTTCCCGCGGTGATGAAAATAAGTTACTAGTAAAGTGAAAACTCGCTCTTCCATTATTTATTCAGTACTGTACATAAGAAAAATCACTCATAAGCTTTGTCCTGATTTCTTTAATGTCCTTTATATTATTTACACACTTTCTGTTCCTACTAATTCTGTCTGGCTCTTTCTTCTGTTCTCTCGCTACCGAGGTTCTCTTTCGGAAACTCCGTTTCTGCTTCGATATTTTATTTCGGCATCGGACATTTTTAGAGACATCTATTTTTTCTGGTCTTGACTTCCATTTCTTCATACTCCTCAGCAAAATGGAGACATATCACCCAAACTACACTTCCTATCCCCTTCAGGTCTCAGATCAAGCTCTATTGTTCTTTTTTTGTTTTTTGTTTTGTTCTTTAACTCAAAGAAAAGTAGACTATACAGTAATCCACGCGCGTATTTCTCTTTTTTCGGACTACCAGGTTAGCTCCGTGTCACTTCTTCTCTATTACACCCCTTTATTAGGAATTTACTTTGCACATGTGTGTTCATGTTACGTGTGAATCATTGTTTCTTCTGAAAAAAAATGAGATATATGTCGAGAATTTCAAACAAAACTTTAAAACGATTTCCAGAGCAATAAAGTTATATAAACTGTTTTCTATTAACGGGGATATATAACCAGTAAGGGAGTTATAGCAGAACAGAGAACCGTTCTATTTTCCATTATTAACACAGCTGGCAGAAAACTGGTGAAAAGGGACTGCCTCAATACCTCCCCAAAGACTGACCAAAAGGGAAAGAATTTTAATTTATGAAATAATAAAAGAAGTTATCAGTATTAACTTTCCCTGAAATTAATGGACACAGTGCTAGAGTATGGTGTTGACTGTTGTCTTAAAATCGTTTACAGAAATGCTACTGACGGAGGAAGCACAGTTGGACGCTGGAAATAAATGTGAAATATTGATTGCATAGCAAGAATGCAAAATTTGATTTCTATCTAATTTCGGAATCCTCTCCCGTTTCCTGACATTTTAGAATGTGCAATAGCACAGTCAAAAGGAACGGCATTTGAGAAAAAATTGCTGATTTAGCTCGAATATGAAAACTATTATTTATCAAGTGATTAATTCGCATGCCTGTTCATATATTGTTCCGACACATACGACGCAAAAATCGTAATCAGATGATGCAAATTAAGAAGAGTTTAAGGGTGATGTCATCTAATTCTTAGTTTCATTCTCTGCTATTTTGTGCTGTTTTGTGCTTTAGTTTTTTCAGTGTGGTGAACTTCTTTTCTAGTTTTGAGAGCTATTTCAGCACATGCCTTCTTTCTCTTCTATTTTCTATCTTTGTCCTGCCATTTCCTGTACCGCTTTTTATGGCTCCTTGTCTGGCTCAATTTCCTCTTCTCTTTTATGGTTTTCGTTTTTATGACACTTCTTCCAAGCTAGCAACCTGATTTTTTCTCCATTGCTTTTAAGAATGCAAGACGTATATCTGTCTGTTGTTTGGTAGTCCTCAGCAGCTGGTTTAAACATATCCAAACGGCGTCTTTCTGAATCTGCATGTGGTTTCTTCTAAGAAATTTCCTGTTCCCATTTTTGAATTCAATAGTGTCAGATTCGCTGTTTGGGAAACCATTTGAAAGGTCCTGTGAAAAGATATGTATCTGTGATGTGTCTATCGTTTTTGTAGAGAATATTAATTTGGTTCTTCCTTAATTGGTCCCGGCATTTCGTTCCGTAGTTCCCCAGTTCGATATAGTTCAACGTTGCCTTTTGACCAACTTCTTGATGTAAAATTACTGCTAAATTACAATGTGGTAAAATTCAAATAATAAATGATAGTGCTTCCCTCACCAAAGAAATTATCATTGACTTACCTAGAAGGAACGTCATGACTGAGAAGCAAAGTGACATGTACATTGTAGTACCGTAAGTGATGAACGATTACAGTTTCAGCCTGTTAGGCAAATACACGGATATTGCTGTAACATAGATAACGATATGTGACCGCTTTTAGCGGCAACACAACTTTTACTCGGTTAAGAAGAGTGTCGGAATGTTTCCAAAAATTCTCCTGTTCTACGATTCTTCAGATTTGCTGCTTTTGATTCTTGTTTGGTTTTGTTTCAAGCTTTAATGGCCACCATCAGCAACTTTGAGGTATATAAACAGCCGCCTGTCCCTAACTTGGACCCGCTTTATGGGGCTGACAATCTCCTTTCCAGCAGGTAAAGGAGAGAGTCAGCCCCATAAAGCAAATCCCACTTATGCCTCATCTGAAACTAGAATGCTGGCCTGTATAGGAAGAATAGCCATCCACCTACGTCTCTGACTACTCAGACACGGGAGGAACCCAGATTTGCTGCCCCGGTAGTGAATTGACCTGGCAGATACAATCTTACAATTCATCCAAGAAGGGTCGGAGTTCGAATACCGGTTTAGGCATTGCTCTTTTGCTTGTCTCACGACACTGGCTTTTTCCAATCCATGAAGCCAGTTGCCCTACATTAAGAACGGCCGACTGTTTGTATCCCATTCGGTTGCTTACGGTGGTCGTAAAGAATACCCCAAACAAACAACTCAGCTTTGCTGAACTTTCTTCCGTCATTCAGTTATGGTTTCTGTGGTCCTAATGCCTAGATCTATCTTGGGGCCCATCTGACTATTGTACCACAGAAACCATTTGCAGACACTATCAAAAACACGTGGGATATGTAGCGTGGCATTATCCTGGTGTAATATCGTAAGAAGAATGATAGATAATATGTAGTATTTACATTCAGATGATCATTTAAATTCCCTCGATAACTGTAATAGATTTTATTTGTTTCAGGGTTTAATGAGCACCCTGAGCAAACGGATTGGCTATAAGTAGTCGCCTGGTCTTCATTTAGGAATTTAGAACCAGCGGTTTCACAGAACGGAGCGAGCCAGTACCATGAGACAGATACACCATCCATGCCTAACCGAGGATTCAAACCCATAGCAATCTTGAACGGCCGCCCCGGTGGCGCAGTGGTCTAAGGCGTTGGCCTCTGATCATTTGTCCGAAGGGGTCCGGGTTCGAATCCCGGTGAGGCATGGATGTTGTGTTTGTCTTACGGCACTGGCTCTCTCCTTCCCTGGAACCAGTGACCCTAAATTAGGGACGGGCGACTGCTTATAGCCCATTGAGTTGCTCACGGTGGTCGTTAAACCTCCAATCAAAAAAAAAAAAAAAAAATCTTTTGAACGAACGATTAGAAACCAATGGTGCGTTCCACTCGACCACCTGGCTACGCTTTTAGAGATGACCGATATGGTCGTAATATATCCCCCCCCTCCTTCCAACAGTAAGCGCTGTATGTCATGACATCGGTCATCGTTTGGTGGTACGTCGAAACATGCGAGTTCCATCTCTGTAGATGATAGCTCGCCGTTCGACGTGACGATCAGTTCGTTCGTTGAAGCACTGTAATCTTTTTGTTTGTTTGTTTTGAGATACAGCCCTTCGAATTTAGACCAGAAGTTCTTAGGGGTATATCTAATCGCCCATCCCTAACATGGGGTCACTGTTTTCAGGAAAGAGATAGATATAAGACCATCGAACCGACACACCATCGATGTCTCATCCGATACCTGAACCCGTTATGAGCCAGTGCGAACCTGTCAGAATGGTCAGAAGTCAGTGCATCAGACCACTCAGCCACCGAGACTGCCATTGCAATCTTCTAAAGTTGCAGCTTCGAGTAGGCAGTATGCCTAAAAGACAGCTCCTTTCTGTTGGCTGAATGGACCGAATCAATCCCTGATATCTCATTATTTGTTTAAGACGACTCAGCCACCAAGCCTGCCATCGTTTTTTTTTTTTTTTTGATTGGAGGTTTAACGACCACCGTGAGCAACTCAATGGGCTATAAGCAGTCGCCCGTCCCTAATTTAGGGTCACTGGTTCCAGGGAAGGGAGAGAGCCAGTGCCGTAAGACAAACACAACATCCATGCCTCACCGGGATTCGAACCCAGACCCCTTTCGGACGAATGATCAGAGGCCATCGCCTTAGACCACTGCGCCACCGGGGCGGCTTTGGTTGGCTGAATGGACCGAATCAATCCCTGATATCTCATCATTTGTTTAAGACGACTCAGCCACCAAGCCTGCCATCGTTTTTTTTTTTTTTTTGATTGGAGGTTTAACGACCACCGTGAGCAACTCAATGGGCTATAAGCAGTCGCCCGTCCCTAATATAGGGTCACTGGTTCCAGGGAAGGGAGAGAGCCAGTGCCGTAAGACAAATACAACATCCATGCCTCACCGGGATTCGAACCCGGACCCGTGGCCACAAGCCTGCCATCGTAATCTTCTGAGGTTGTAGCTTCGAGTATGCAGCATGCTTAAAAGACAGCTTCTCCCTGTTGGCTGAGTGGTCCGAAGCGCTGATATCTGATTCATTTGTCTGAGATGTGCCAGGGTTAGAGTCCCGGAGGAAGTATGGGTAGTGTGTGTGATTGCTCTGTCCTTTCCTTGGAACTAAGGATCCCAGATTAAGAATAGGAGGGACTTCTCTGGCCATCAGGATTTCACACGCTGGTCGCTACACTACATCCCTCCCCCCAAAGAAACGAGAGCCGCACAGTTGACGAAGTGGTCTAAGCAATAGCTTTTGAATGACCATCAGAGTGGACCTGGGTCCAATAATGGATGAGGCATGGGTAGTGTGCTTGTCTTACGGCACTGGTTCTCTCCCTTCCCTAAAGCTTTTTTTTTATTTGAAGTCTAACGACCACCGTGAGCAAATCAATGGGATGTAAGCTGTCGCCAGTCCCTAATTAAGGGCGACTGACACCAGGGAAGGGAGAAAGCCAGTGCCGTAAGACAAACACATCATCCATGCCTCACTGGGATTCTAACCCGGACCGCTTTCGGACGAATGATCAGAGGCCATCGCTTAGACCACTGCGCCACCGGGGCGGCGTCTTAAAGCTTGTGGCCGTAAATTAGGGAAGAGTGGCTGCCTATAGTCATTGGAATTTGCTGATTGAAGTCGTCTGTCGCCCCGGTGGCGCAGTGGTCTAAGTGCTGGCTTCTGATCATTCGCACAGGAAGGAGTCTGGGTTCCAATCCCGGGTAAGGCGTGGATATTTGTGTTTGTCTTCAGGCACTGGCTCTCAGTGTGTTATTTGCTCATTTGGCATATTGCATACCCCTTTCGCTATGTACATAGGTGATGTAAAATGAATATATTGCCTTTGTCTGTTTGCCAACACTGTAAAACTATGTCTGTTTATCCCCTGTCGCTGTATCTGTACCACCAGGTCAAATAAATAAGTTTTTAAACCTGCGGCTCCGGAGAAGCTGTGGTATAAGCAATGGCTTCTTACTGATCATCAGAGTGGGCCTGGGTCCAATACTGGATGAGGCATGGATGGATGTTGTGGTTGTTTTACGGCCCTGGCTCTCTCCCTTCTCTGGAACCAGTGACCCTTAATTAAGAACAAGCGACTGCTTATATCCCACTGAGTTTCCCACGGTGGTCGCTAAACCTCGCATTGCCACACAGGGTGGCGCAGTGGTCTAAGACGCTGGCTTATGACTATTCGCCCTAGTTGGATCCGGGCTCGAATCCCGGTGAGGCATGGATGTTTGTGTTTGTTTTTCGGCACTGGCTTTCAATGTTTTACTTGTCCAATACCGATTATCTGTGTACATTGGTAATTAAGCATACTGTAAAACCATGCTTGATGTGTACTTGTTCATAATGTGTTACTTGATCAAAACTGGCTCTCTATGTACATTGGTCATTTAACATACTGTAAAATCCATGTTTGATGTATACTTGTTCACAAAGTGTTACTTGATCAACACTGGCTCTTTGTGTACATTGGTCATTTGGCATACTTTAAACCTTCCGTATATATCTGTCAGCCAAGTCCAATATATGTTCAATGTATCTGCCAAGCAAGTCCAAAAATAATTTTCCGCCAACGTGGCGCAGTGGTCTAAGCGATGGCTACAGATTATTCGCCTTTGATGGTGTCCGAGTTCGAATCCCGGTGAGGCATGGATATTGTGTTTGTCTTACGGCACTGGATCTCCCCGTTCCCTGGAACCAGTGGCCCTGAAGTAGGGACGGGAGACTGCTTATAGCTAATTTAGTTGCTCATGGTGATCGCTAAAACTTCAATCAAATAAATAAATAAATTATAAAAAAAAATGTCCAATAAAAAAAACTAAAGAGAGAGAGAGAGAAGACGCTACTGTCGTGATGCCGACAGTGCTCTCAACCGAGAACAACACGAAGTTTTGCGCAGCTCTGTACCTGGAGCCGTTCTTGCACGTTTTCAGTGATTTTTTTTTGTATGCTATTCCGTTGAATTTCAGGTTATGTGTTCGTTTCTGATTTTGAACATGCGTATTTATGGCGTAAGGTTCAGTAACTGTGTTATTTTTTCACGTTATTTTCATACGTGGCTCAGGTGGGCAGCGAAGATCTCTACCGCCAGCGAGTCACGCACAGGTCAACGTCTCGTCGCCTGAATAGACCAATGCTTACCATCCTCACCGGAAATGCTTTTTTGTCTCGTCGATACTTCGAATGGATCTCGTTTACCCTTTTTGTGTGTGCGTCTACCCTAAAGTGGCAACTTATGTAAATGCTGCATTGCCTCATCCTACGCTGTCGTCGGGTGTTAGGCCTACTGAAGTGAACTCTGCGGGCAAGTTCCGTCTTCCAATGTAGGAGTGTCTTTTATTTATATATCAGTTAGCAGACATAAGTTAATGAATATCATCAGCAAGTTGCTTTAACGTGCATTCTTGTACCCTGACATTGATAATATCCCAATCGCGAATCGCCCAGAGATGTTAGAGAAATTTTAACTTTTCGAAAGGTCTGCGATGTCACTCATTAAACCAAAATTAACAGTGTATAACTTTTAGACTGAACAATGAAGAAGAAAGCTATACTCAGTGGACATGATGTTAAAGATAATCATGTCATACCCACCCATCTACTAACTGTGGGCGGGTGATACTAACCTGCAGTTCACCAATGACTTTCCTTAGTTGAAACGTGTCAAATGTTCTAGACTCAAAATGCGTAAGACATTTTTTGCTTAAGAAACAATGTATTTGATACAGATCGTTGTCGATACTGTGGAAAATGGTATGATATTGGAAGTGATATCATCAGCAAATGCTACATTTTTACTTCGGACACCCCGGTGACTCAATGGTCTTCTGACTATTCTCCCGAGATGATTCCTAGTCCCGGATGAGGACTCGAGTAAAATTCTGACTATTCTCCCGAGATGATTCCTAGTCACGCTAACTCGAGTAAAAATGGTTCAAAAGTTCACGGCACAGAAGCGAGATTTATTCCACAGCCATTATCCTCATAACTTGAGTAATGATTTCTGCTACGTTGCAAAGCGTATCATAATCAATGCATTGCATGATTTTACTAACTTGTTACTCAAGTTATGAGGATAATGGCTATGGAATAAATCTCGTACTGTGCCCTGACCTTTAACCCCATTTCGATGATATTCAACAGAACTAGTTCAGTATACCTCCGGTAAAACACGATAAAGTTTTGTTGCAATCGAAGAATTTTTACGTAAATTATGAGACATAAGGTGATGGAATGCATCCTGCTCCTATGTTCTGACCTTTGACCCCATTTTGTCCATTTTGAATAGGGTTTGTCCCCAGGCTGTCCTCTACCACATACTAAAATTTCTTTGAAATCGAACTATTTTTACGCGAGTTATGCAAAGCTGGAGCATATACGCTTCTTCAACCTACGGTTGGAAAGCGTGAAATACAGATCTACCAGGGATGATGTAAATCACGGTAGATGCGTAAGAGGTGTCGAGGTCAACCTGTGCCAAACCGCTTCCTTCTGTGTCGAGCGATTCCGAACTTATGTTACTAGTCCGGATATTGTTTTATCACAAAAAAGACAGTAAGAAAGCAGATTCCTAATGGGTCATAACATATAGAGTAAAAACAGATTTCTGATGAGTCATAACTTATAGCTGCGAGTCAAGTAGGAGATTGCGTTTCCAGTGTTTTTTGCTGAATTCTGTGCCAAGTGAAACAATCATTCACGCAACGAGTTCTCCCCAACACTGAAATGAAAGGAAACTTTATGAATTTCTCGATTTAATTTGGAGGGTAAAGAAATTAGACGCGTAAATATTGCTCGATGTAAAAAGTCTTTAAATTTCTTGCAACCCGAAAAAGAAGTTCCACTGATTACTATTTTAGAACGTATTTTTAATCAAAAATAGTTCTTATCAAATTGGCGCCAAAAAACATTTTATTTCAGTGCTAAATCTTTTTTCTTAAATTTACCCGAATTATGAAGAATGTCACAGAAAGAATAAGTATATTTCTAATAAAACAAATTAAAGCAACCATTTGCCAACAAATATGCTGGCTGTTCTCTTTTTACATACTAAAAGCTTTATGAAAATGTTTTTATATACTGAAAATAGCGTTCCCTTACGTGGGCTCAAGGAGCAAAATAGAAATGTCAGCAAATGCTAGAGTATGTAATTTGAACTGGATTTTATTGCCAAAACAAGAACGATTTTTCTCGGTCCAGTAACTTCTTTCGAAGAAAAATCTCGAAAACAATATCCAAGTAATGAGCAAACAACAATTGTTTATATCTGGGTGAATTCTCTCCGGCTTAAAATATAAATTTGGTGCAAAACCTCTCATGATCATCTTTGTCATTTTTAAGAAAGGCACTTCTAGGGCATACGAATGCTGAAGTAACAGTTGCAAGAACGAAACCGTGCTTAAGGAACATTGAACTTGACACAACATAAGGAGATTACAAGAACACATTATGACGGTCAGTACATCATATTTCAAGACTGCTGTAATTTGAATAAACAGTTCATTTTCCTGCAGCGCAGAATCTACAATTACTTTAATATGAGCGAATGGAATTGATTTAGTATAAAATATACGTGTGTAACAATTAGTTGGACACATATTGTTCTCCAAAGCCAAGCAGAGAATTCATATTCTGGAGGAAATTGGGTCCCTTAAATTAAGTCTCCCATATCCTTGTAATTAAATAACTGATGCAATATCTCATAATAACTATAATAATTTTATAATTAATGTAACATTTACAGCTTTGGAACATGCTAGTAAAAAATGGGATTAGTAAATAGAAGATGTCATCGCTATTTACTAATTGATCTGTGTAGTAAAATGCTGACGTCAAACCACACATAGCGCTGTGAATTGTGGCACAGTGGCGTAAAGTGAACTCACTCGGCTAGTTATCGAGAGATCTGGGACTCGATCCCAGCGGTGTCGGATGAACAATTTTTCACTTGCTATGCGTTGTTTATAAAATAACGTGGACACAGCGATGGTATCGTCTATTTACATTATCTCCACGTATTTGAAATATATTCGCCATGGGATTAGCAATTAATGAATCTATGACCAAATAATAAGGCTGCAGGAAAAGACTTTCACTACAGTCTGGCTTATACCATCATGTTTGGTGGTCACACATCCGACAGGTTTTACAACTTTAAATACCTGGGCTCTACGGTAACTTGCACCAATGATGTCTCTATAGAAATAAACAAGTTAGTAAAATCATGCAATGCATTGATTATAATACGCTTTCCAACATACCAGAAATCGTTACTCAAGTTATGAGGATAATGGCTGTGGAATAAATCACGCTCCTGTGCCCTGACCTTTGATCCCATTTCGATGATATTCAACAAAACTGGTTCAGTATGCCTCCGAAATCCCATGATAAAGTTTTGCCGCAATCGAAGCAATTTTACGTAAGTTATGATGCATAAGGGCTATGGAATAGATCCCGCTTCTGTGTCCTACCCTTTGACACCATTTCGCCCATTTTCAACAGGATTTGTCTCCAGGCTGACCCATACAGCATACTAACATTTCATCCCAATCGAAGCATTTTTACGTACGTTATGATGCATAATGGCGATGGAAGTGATTCCGCTCCTATGTCCTGACCTTTGACCCCATTTCGCCCATTTTCAATACAGTTTGTCGCCAGGTGGTCCCCTATCACATAATAAAATTTAATGGAAATCAAACCTTTTTTACGTTAGTTATGACGCATAAGAGCAGTGGAATGGATCCCGCACCTATGTCCTGACCTTTGCCCCCATTTCGTTCACTTTCAATAGCGTTCCTTCCCAGGTACTCCCCTACCACATACTAAAATTTCATCGAAATCGAACGATTTTTACGTGAGTTATCGTTCGGACGGACATACGCACACAACGCGTGACGCAATGAGGCAGATGGGAATCGCGACCATCTGCTATGACGCAACAGTGTGACGTCATAAAACTTTAATGGGATCCACACACAACGCGTGACGTAATGTGACAGATGGCGTGACCGCGCGCCAACATCTAATGGCTCGACACCATGACACTACACTAAAAACGTGGTAATTCGGGGTGGTTTTTTAACCCACTAAACGAATTTTCCTAAAGTCGAGATCAAGCTAAATCGATTTCTAGTACCAAAAACCGTTCGGTAGGTTAACGACTTTCATCAAAATCCTTAGAGCCGTTTTCAAAATAAAATTTACATAGATACAAGAATTGCTCCTTTAAGGTGAACGTCAGGTAATTTTGCTTCCTGTACTTCGAATGGAAAAAATTCTGTACACATTTTCTTCCCAATTAATGCGTTCCCAAGGATGAAAATTTGAACATCGATTAAAATATTTTCATTTTATAACTTGGAATACTTAATATTTTCTAAAACATAACCATAATTATGCAATCCAACATTTGTTTGTCTACTGACGTCATCGAAATACAGATCGCGCCATCCTTTTTCTGGTTTCAACACCACCAAAGGAAAAGTTATTGATTTTTAATATATTTATGGTTATGTTTTAGAAAATATTAAGTATTCCAAGTTATAATATGAAGTTATTTTAATCGATGCTCAAATTTTCATCCTCGTGAATACATTAATTTTGAAGGAAATGTGTGCAAAAGTTTTTCCATTGGAAGTATAGGAAGCAAAATTACTTGACGTTCACCTTAATAATATGGGGTAAGGGCGATGGAATGGATCCCAATCCTATGTACTGACCTTTGACCCCATTTCGCCCATTTTCAACAGGGTTTGTCCCCAAGTGGATCCCTACCACATACTAAAATTTCATCGAAATCGAACAATTTTTACGCCAGTTATCGTGCGGACAGGCGGACGGACGGAAAAAGCTGGGAAATATACGCCTCTTCAACTTACAATTGGAAAGCGTAAAAAAACCGTTACAAATAGAGCATTCAATATGCCCTGGGAAAACTGTTGAAATCTCGATTCTTGTCTCGAGTAACAAAGTTAACCATGTGTAAAAGTGTAATAAGACCTGTATATACCTCAGAAACTTGGGAACTAACTAGGGAACATAAATGAATGTTGGATACATTTGAAGAATAATTTTTTTTTTTTTTTTTTATTGGAGGTTTAACGACCACCGTGAGCAACTCAATGGGCTATAAGCAGTCGCCCGTCCCTAATTTAGGGTCACTGGTTCCAGGGAAGGGAGAGAGCCAGTGCCGTAAGACAAACACAACATCCATGCCTCACCGGGATTCGAACCCGGACCCCTTCGGACGAATGATCAGAGGCCAACGCCTTAGACCACTGCGCCACCGGGGCGGCGAAGAATAAATTTTCAGAAACATATTTGGTCCAATATGTGACGGTGGACTCTAGCGAAAACGCTGCAATATAGAATTATACTTCATTTATGCAGATCCTACTGTTTCTAACATGACTAGATCGTCAAGACTCAGGTGTGTTGGCCATTTAATGCGAAAGGTGAAAAATGAAGCTCCTAAGATAATTTTGTTTGAATATCCTGAATGACACAGAAGATGAGTGCCGACCCGGTGGGGCAATGGTCTAAGCGATGACTTCTGATCATTCGTCTGGAAAGGGGTCCGGGTTCGAATCCCGGTGAGGCATGGATATTGTGTTTGTTTTACGGCGCTGGCTCTCTCCCTTCCCAGGAGCCAGTGGTCTTAAATTAGGGACAGGAGATTGCTTATAGCCCATTGAGTTGCTCACGGTGGTCGTTAAAATTCCCGAATGGAAAAAAAATTATGTAATTTATCGAATACATTACATTTTCTGAGAACTTAACGCAAATTGTTTATTGGTCGCATAAAAGCTCACATTAAAGATTAGCATGTTAACGATACGTTTCTGTAAATCTTGCGTTGTATTTCCATGGAAAAATTATTGCATTTTTACACAAAACGCACCGAGGATGAGACTAATTTGTTCCATAAATGGCATGTTTTTTTATGTAATGCTTATTATCGCATTAATCTAAAAAACATATTGGGGAAGTACATTATTTATTGCATCAATTTTAGTATTGCTCTGGCTATGAAATAGTTATCGACTTGCTCTAAAAAGTCTTGAACGTGACTTTTAGTTATTCTTACAATTTAATAATTGACGCATTATACACAGTCGAGTCATATTATTGTGGCCACCTCATACTTTTGATGTCAACAGCGCGTAGAAAATGAAAGACGGCACGTGTCGTGAGATGGCTATAGGAGGGTACATAAGGTGTGCTGTTGGCATTCTGAAAACATATCAATCGTTGCTGTCATGGATAGGAGGAGCGATTTACCAAATTTGCAAAAGGGATGATTGACGACTTCCGGGACAAGGTTGACAGCATTTCTGATACAGCGCAGTTTGTGAACTGTTCTTGTGCTGCTGTGGTTAAAGTGTATTGTGACTGGAGAAATGAAAACAACGCGAATAAGCGATGTGGAAACTGCGGAGCACTACGTGACATTGATGTGAGAAGTGAACGTCGGCTGCGGAGGTGCACGATGGCCGATCGACACGCTACAGTGGAGCAAATCACTGGCCGAATGAACCAGGGGGCTACCGGAAGTGTGTCTAAAACGACAGTTCAGCGACCCCCACTGCTGCGTATGGTTCTCCTATGCAAACGGATGGTCACTGCACGTATGCTAACGAAGGTGCATCAGCAGAAAGGGCTTACATCTCCGCTGATTGGCAAAGGATTGCCTTCTCCGATGAGTCACATTTTCTGCTTCATCGAATGGATGGACGTTGACGTATAAGTCGAAAAACGTCGGAGAACACTCTTCAACCATTACTGGAAAAACACAAGCTGGTGGTCTGGGAAATGTTTTCGTGGCATTCTTTGGGTCCATTTATATCTGTAGAAGGCACTATGGACCGAATTCGTTATGAATCCTTCCTTTGAGAGCACGTACACCCATAGATGCTGATTATCTTCCCTAGAACGGATAGGTTTTTCCAGAATGACAATGACAATGCGACGTGTCACACAGCTAGAAATGTCCTTCAGTGGTTGGAAGAGCACGATGAAGACTTCAAAATACTTCTCTGGACCCTAATTCTCCAGACTTAAATCCAATTGAACATCTGCGGGACCACCTCGATCATATTGTTCGCTCTACGGATCCTCCACCAGGCACCATCCAACAGCTGTCAGATGCATTGCAGCGAGCATGGCTCCACATACCTGTGAACACCTTCCAGCACCTTACTGAGTCACTCCCCGCCCGTCTATAGCTTCACTGGCCCCCTAATTCCCCAGACTTACACCCAATTGAGTATCTGTGGGACCACCTCGATCGTGTTGTTCGGTCTATGGATCCTCCACCACGTACCCTCCAGCAGCTGTCAGATGCACTGCAGTCAGCATGGCTCCACATACCTGTGAATACCTTCCAGCACCTTACTGAGTCACCCACAGCCCGTCTATAGCTGCTGTTCGTGCTACACACTGCGGTTACTCTGGACATTAGCTGGTTGTCACATTAATGTGACTCTACCTTGAAATTCTGTGCTTTATATCAAATTGCTATGAAACTCCTATTTATAATAAGACTCAGTAAAAATAAATTGTGCTAATTCCCGGAAAATAATTTGCAACAAAGTTACCGGCAGGTCACAGACTTAACAAAATTTCCGTTTTGTGTTTCCACTTTTTCTTCAGCCTAAATGTACTTGTCGCATTGCAGGACATTTCCTGAAATACAGGGTGTTTCACTCGCTTTCGGCTTCTGATTGTTCCTTATAACTTGCAAACTAATTGGACGTTATTCGGTGAAATTTGACATGAACCTACCTCGGTGTATGAGAAACATGGTCAGCGAACTGCTGTGGACAGCGAACACGCAATCGGCCTTCACTTCGCGCAGGCGCAACACGCGGGTTAAGCAGTGGCGGCGGAACCGCCCGGGCCCGGTAAATAATTTTTGTCAAGATTTTTATTTGGCATATGTGGCATTTTTTTTTTTTTTTTTTTTTTGTGATGTGTCTTAGAAAGTTGCTCTAGGTTAGTGGTCAGGTGGTCCTAATCCCTAACAAATCTCCTTAGGCATTGTTTTTCTTCTGTTTGTTCAAGGAAACGAGAAGGAAGGAGGGCAATTGCATGACTACTACCCCTGCAGCCGCAGGGGGGTGCAGGTAACCAAGGGGCGTACTGCAGCTTCCAGTTATAGAGTTTTGAAAAACTTCGAACACGCACAAAGACAAACAAACAAATAATTAACCCAAAGGTTCTTATTTTTTTCTTTTAAGGTTCATTTAGCTTTGCCTAAATAAATGTCAAGTTTCACTTTTAAAGCACTGCATGTCCTACATATTGAAGCTATTCGATCGGTCTCCAATCGCCCTCTCTCTGCGCTGCTGAGAAAAAACGTGAGGCCACATGAGGATTCCCCATGGAGGATGTGGGGAAACAGTCAGTCAGTCACCTAGGATCATGTACATGAAAGGCGCCAACGTTTATTCACAGCAGCCGCGGATCTGCATGTACAAGAGGGTGATTTCTCCAAGTTATTTATTTTAGTTTTGTACAAAACAATTACAGTTATTTTAAATCCATTACTTTAAAAGCTAAAACTACAGAGCTCTAGGTACCAGCATTACTTTTTCCAGATACTTTCCCTGAGTTCCTGAACCCCCCCTCCCATCCACCAAACACACACGCGAAACACAGTAACACTGGCGAGAGAGGGGGGGGGATCGCACGTTGTGCTACTTACGCCACTGAAGGAGGGTGCGCCGCTCCGGTGGCGCAGTGGTCTAAGCGATGGCCTCGGATCATTCGTCCGAACGGGGTCCGGGTTCGAATCCCAGTGAGGCATGGATGTCGTGTTTGTCTTACGGCACTGGTTCTCTCCCTTCCCTGGAACCAGTGATCCTAAATTAGGGACGGGCGACTGCTTATAGCCCATTGAGTTGCTCACGGTGGTCGTTAAACCTCCAATCAAAAAAAAAAAAAAAAAAAAGAAGGAGGGTGCACCACGTTTCGGAATTTCAGGCGCGGTCAACGAACTTCACTTTCCGCCGCCCCTGGGGTTAAGAGAGTAGCGAGTGGCAGCGCTACTTTTCTAGACTGTGTCGCGCCTGCGCAAAGTGAAGGCCGATTGCTTGTTCGCTGCCTTCTTCAGTTGATGTGACGTATCTGACGATGCTGTTGTTACGGGATTGCCAACAGTCATTGCGCCTTTGTGTTACGATAAATTACAGTATGAATCGGTTCACAGTGGAACAGCGCGTGTTTATTATTCGCAGGTACTGAAAAACTGCGACGGTAAAGGAGTGCCAAAGACAATTTATTGCGCAGTTTGAGGTTCGGAAACCACAGGAAAAATCCTCCATTCAGTATTTGGTGAAGAAACTTCAAAACACGGGTGCATTGTTGGATGTCCACGAAGGAGGGCGTCCAAAACGGCCAAGAGCCACGGTGCAGGAAGTGAAAAACAGACTGGTGGCCTCCCCACAGAAATCCTTGTGTAAACTGTCGCAGAAGATGGGGGTTTCCACAAGCACATGTCAACGAGCTGCAAGAAAAGCAAAAATGCATCGTTACTGCTGCGCAAGAATTGAAACCTCACGACGAACAGAAGAGACTTAATTGGTGTCATTTGTTCCAGCAGTTTGTCAAAGCACATCCCAGGATACCGGACTACACGTGGTTCTCCGACGAGGTGTGGTTGCACCTAAGTGGGCACTTAAATTCCCAGAATAGCCGTATTTGGGCTAGAGAGAATCCTAACACCGTGCATGAGACGGGTGTGGTGTACTCTGTCGTGGTGCCGCATTATTGGCACAATCTTCTTCCACACAATTGTGGATACCGCAGTCTACATGGAAATCTTCTATGAGCTTGTGAATCAGTTGGACGATGTGAAACTTTGTACTGGCTATTTTCATCAGGATGATGACACCTGCCACACCTGCGATGTCGGCGTGGCTTAAATTTTCTTTCTTGAGAGATCGTGTCCTTTCTAAGGGACTTTGGCCACCAAGGTCGCCTGACCGTACCTCGCTGGATTCTTTCATATGGGGCATGCTGAAATGCAAAGTGTATCGGAACAATTCACGGACTCTTATGGAACTGCAGGGAAACATTCAGCAGGAAATTGATGCTGCGTCTCCTGATGAATACCTTCTGCAACATGGAGAGGTGTGTGCAGGCATGCCTTATTGCTAATGCGACCATTTTCAACATTTGCTCTGAGATCATCGTGCTTCTCATAAACTGTGTCAAAGTTCACTCAGTTACGTCCATTTGTTTGCAAGTTATAAGGAAAATTCAGCGGCCGAGAACGAGTGAAACGCCCTATATTATGTAAGAAAATTCTCTTTGTTTGAGGTGGAGATTGAACCTGTAATATTTTGCACCCCAGCGAGGATGCTTCCGACTGAACTGGAAGAAACAGGTAGCATTACATCATGTTTAAAGTAGAAATAAGGAGGACTAGAATCGCTCGAAAATTATTTTTCTCCATGAATTCTATTTAGTCAGTTTCTGTAGAGGTTTACAAAAATTTTAATTTTTATAGCAGGATTTATTACAAATAGCGTCTTTTTTTTTATCATTATTTCTCAGTGCAATGGAATGTTTGGCAAATAGATTTTTTCTAAATGACAATGACTTTAAATTAGGTTTAAAGGAAGGTGAAATGTATTGGTTGGAAAGAAAATGATGTCTGCAATGCAACTAGTACAAATCAGTCCAAAATGTAGAGGCAATCGTCTGCCACGACTTGCTCCCATTATCTGGTCAGCTGTCAGATATAGTCCCTACAGTGATGGCTAAGACGCAAAGAAGAAACAGCGCATTCAATATCGTCCCTTTTGGGGAACCACTGTCCGTCCAGGAAATGCTGCAACGACCGGAAGAGATTATTGTCGCTTGGGGGAATATCCGAGGAATAGGCTTGATGCGGCAGCAGATTCGGACCCAGCGTCTGATCTTGTGATACGTCATCCGTCCTGTGTGAGGTCTCGTTCCGTCCTGCTGTAGGAGGACGCCCTTGCTGTTCAGCGGAGCTGGTCGTTTCTACGTGAACGATGCGTGCAGATCGTCAAGCTGTGGCAGTACACATCGTGACGGGGATTAGTGGCGCTGTCCAGCAGAAGCTCAGAAAACACGAAACCACTCATATCACACCAAACGTGTAGCAAGGACCTTACATGAATGTAATCCGGTTTTGGGGATCGGTGTGGGCACCTGTTTAGCTCCAACCACTACTTCGGAGCACTGACATTGTCATATAGGACCCATTTCTCGTCACCTGTCACAACGCACACAGCACAGAATATTTCGTATATGTTACAAGTACTTAGCACTGAAACATAGATACTTTTCAGATGCGTTGCGCAATGTAACAGTAATGTTTCAGAAAACTTACGGTTGCGTCAAAATGTCCTCAAACGCTACATAACTTCGATACGTTACAGTGAAAGGTCTTTGTAACTTCAACATACCAACTTCATGTTACTGTTACGTATTTGAAAGATATTTGTAACTTCGTTACATTACTGTTACGTATTTGAAAGATATTTGTTACTTCGTTATATTACTGTTACGTATTTGAAAGATGTTTGTGACATCACATTACTGTTACGTATTTACTACGTTAAACATTATAGTTTTAATAAACTTTGTAAGATCGCAATAAAAAATATGATGGTTATATTCAAATTGATCGGAAACTTGAAACTTGGTCGTTCTGGGTGGTGTAGTGGTTAGCACACCCGGGCGTTTTCTGGGAGACGCGGGTTCGAGTCTCGCTCCAGGACGATGAAAATTTTCAAGTTTTCGGATATTATCTGACTTACCATCCTTGTCACATTTACACCAAAAATCGGATTGTCATCTTCAAAATTTGTATTATATGGCGTAATCGCGTATTTCTTTAATGATTTCTTTCATGAATCGTATTACGAGTTATTTACGATTTCACAGGTTCAACGCAGTCCGCTGGGAACAGTGGCGGCGTTTATACATTGATAACAAAAGAAATAAAAATCGGTCCCAAATGAGGGTATCGAATTTCTATTATACATGTGTAATAGACAATATTTCAGCGAAAAAAAGAAAGAAAATCGAATTCATTTCTCTAAATACCTACCAATATGAAATTTCTCAGCTTCAAGTAAAAAAAAAATCATGCTGGTATAGTATACTAATACAACAACACAGCCATCTACTTAGATTTTATGAAATGCTTTTTATAATTTAAAAATCATAATAAAACAATTACTTACTTTCAGATGATCTTGAATCACACACACACACACACACACAAAGGATGAAATATTAAATCAACTAACTAGCTAACTCGAGTACAACAGTATCACCAAAGGATATCCCAGTAGCACATGTGGAAATACGACTACAAGAGTGCTTGGGTAAAATGGCATAAATGCGCATGCGCACCCACGCCATTGCCAAACCAAAAATCTTTAATATCGCTGGAATGTAACATCGAGGTAGCAGTTATGTACAATGGAAACCATAAAACAGTAGTATCGGTGAATGCTATTTTTAACGTAACCGTAATGTACAAAGAGGTATGTTGCTGAAACGTAATTGTAAGATATCTCTGAAAGTGTAACGAGAATGAGAGATTGTAACATTATGGATACATATCTGAAACGTTTTGTATTGTAGGGAATGCGGTCCAAAAACGGTTCAATTTGGTCACGTGCAAGCAGGAAAAGGCATGCACACATGCAATTTGTTTCATGTTCCACTGTGAGTTGATGAGGTATCCAAACTCCCCTCTTGTGCAACTTCGCAAATTGACGCGGGTGCGCGATAATGCTATTGTGGGTAGTCTCCAGCGGGTAAGGCCTACTACCCGCATGGTAACAAGTGGGTCGGTCTCCACTAAGGTCTTTAGCATGCCCATATCCACTGTTGCGGGTCTTCTTTTTCAGGCTTTGGTACAGTCTGATAGGTCAAAATTTCCCTCTCGAAACTGTTCGAAAGAACGACAGCTCTGACGATGTGATATGGCATTGGGGTATACACGGAGTGGCCACTATATTATGGCCACCCGCTCAATACTTCGTTGAGGCACCTTTTGCCTTTAATACTGAGTTGATTCTTCGTGGCATGGACTCCACAAGATGTTGATAGGTGGTTTGTGGAATCTGAGACCATGCTTGATGAATAGCACTTTCCAGGAGTGTGAGATTGCAGGGTTGTGGATCCAGCTGTCTGATGGCTCGTTCAACTTCATCCCACAAATTCTCAATGGGGTTGAGATTGTGTGGACGACCTAAGCAAAGTAAACTCACCGGCATGTTCCTGAAACGTAGTGGTCTAAGCGATGTCCTCTGATCATTCGTCCGAACGGGGTCCGGGTTCGAATCCCGGTGAGGCATGGATGTTGTGTTTGTCTTACGGTACTGGCTCTCTCCCTTCCCTGGAACGAGTGACCCTAAATTAGGGACGGGCGACTGCTTATAGCCTATTGAGTTGCTCACGGTGGTCGTTAAACCTCCAATCAAAAAAAAAAAAAAAGAAACCAATCCTGTACAATACGAGCACTATGGGAGGACGCATTATCTTGTTGAAAGTAGCCATCGCCATTGGGATAAACTATCCATATGACACGATGTACTTGGCACGCAACGATGTTTAGATATGATCTGCCAGTCAGACACGAATTAAAGGGCCTAAAGCATGCCAGGAAAACATTCTCCAAACTATAACGTTGCCTCCACCAGCTTGAAGGTTTGTAGCAATGAATTTGGGGTCCATGCTTTCATGCTGTCTCCGCCGAATTCTCACTCGGCCATCGGCATGGTGCAACTGAAAACATCATTCATCGTACCACATAATTTGTTTACAATTATCTACTGTCCAATCCTTGTGCTCCTGTGCGAACTGGAGACGTTTTCTCTTGTTAACTGCAGACAGCAAAGGTGTTCGAACAGGCCTTGGGCTGGTATATCTCGTCCGATGCAGTGTACGGCGAACAGTGCATGCAGAGATTATTTGAGAGGATCCTTGATTAAGATGGTCTGTAATTTGCTGCACTGTTGCCCTTCTGTTGTCTGTTACCAGTCTGGACACTCTCCGTTCCGCCCGAGCAGTCACTAGTCGATGACGACCACACGTTGCACGTAGGGATCCAGTTTTTTGGCTGACAGTCCAGTCTTTAAACACTTTAACAACAGCTGCTCTGGAATATTTCACGAATGCGGAGGTTTCGGTGATACTCGCTCTAAGGCTCCGAGCTCCTACAATCATCTAACGTTGAAAGTCCGTCAAATCGCATTTTTTTACCCATCTCGTCTCCCAAAAATCACTTGTACTATTGTCGCAAGCACTAAGCTTTTCCTTTTTGTACTAGCCTCGCCTTCTGGTGGCAACAGCGTGCAGCCATAGCTCATTTGATAAAAACTGTCAGGTGGTCATAATAAAGTGGCCACTAAGTGCATACTGGTAATGTTCCTTACAGCACTTGTGGAAGTGCTACCTAGACGAAGCTTATACAGCATGCAATGGGGGTGTCCTCTTTTCCCACTTCCATGTTGGCTGGCCCTTACACTCATCGCCTTCTGACGGCTAACTTCCAGAGTCTTAAGCCACCTACCTGTTGATCTCATGCCGGTCTTCTGCAAAACCTCAGCGCCAATGTGCGCGGGGGCTTCGACTTCGAGCACCTCGTCATCGCACATTACTTTCTTTACTACCCAATAATACTTCAAAACATTGTCTCACAAAACCTCTAAATACATGTCTTATAATTGTAATAGCTTTTGTGTTAAAGGGTCCAAAAACTGATACATGGACATCATGCAATCACCCGTACGAAACTATATACAATAGCAGGCGAACCAACTGTGGAAGATATCTGATGCCAAAATAACTTTACTACTAGACTAAACCCGTTGCAATCAACGGCTAGTTTTTTTTTTTTTTTTTTGAAAAGGATGATTCATATGAAACAACAAATGTAAACTTTATTTGATTGACAAAATCATTCAATCACTTCAGTAAAGACAATAGTTCAGGTCCGTGATTTTTTTTTTTCGACTGAAGGTTTAACGACCACCGTGAGTAACTCAATAGGCTATAAACAGGCGCCCGTCCCTAAATTAGGGTCACTGGTTCCAGGGACAGAAGAGAGCCAGTACCGTAAGACAAACACAACATCCATGCCCGACGGTTTTCGAAACCGGGACCCTTCACGAACGAATGATCATCAGCCAGCGCTTAGACCACTACGCCACCGGGGCTGCCAGGTTCGTGATGAGCATCACGACTGCACCCTTTTTCAGTCGTAAAATGTGAGGCGAAAGTCCACTCATGTCGATCGTGTGCAAAAATTCAACTGGATAGCGCACTCTTTCACTCTCATCTTTAGTCACAACTGTGTTTGTAAATGTTTTTGGAATGAGATTCGCGTTGCAAATACCATCCATTCTCTCAAATCTGACACATATAGTTGCGACCCATTGATCGCTCACGCCTTCCAGTAAGGCTCTTGCATTTTCTTTTCTTTTTTCTTTTTTTTCTACATGAGAGACATTCTGTTAAGGTTAAGTATGCAATAAAGCATTTACTTACTTTAGGACTGATCATAGAACACCATGCACACACCATGTCTGACACTGAACTGAGCGCCTGATGTAGATAAGAGCGGCACGCTTCTCTCATAGACTTTACATGGGAACTTTTCCACTCCGCAACGCCCGAACAGTTGCTACAATTTCAGTTTTCTCTTTGTCTGGCACATCTACATGGTAAGACCTTTATTTTGATACCTCCAGCATATTTTTACGTTCCTCCGTTCTCTCAAAATAGGTCTCACAGTAAAAGACCTTATAGAATTAATATATAGATGGCGCAACTCAATATATACATTATAAATATTTTCACTAACAATTGTCATTTACATTTACATAATGGGAAACGGCTTACCTATGTGAATAAACTGGATCGAATGAATATTAAATTGTATATATACATCACACAGTCCAAAGGCATAACGCAATCAAGTCTTCGAGAGTGTTCGCTGTTTCGATGAGAAGAGCTTTGATACGAATGCCTGCTAGCGATTCTTTGCGCAATGGTTTGCTCATAAAAGAGAAGACTTCGGACTTTGGACTATCTCAGTCCCTCCATGCTTCCGCCTTCAACAGCGCGTGAGTCCACCGCAGGCGATCGAATGCCAACCGCACGCTTCTCCCATAGACTTTACATGGGAGCTGTGCCGGCCTGCAACGCCCGAACCGTTGCCCCAATCTCATTTTTCTCTTCAACTGGCATTACGTTCAGCCGTTCTCTCAAAATAAGACTCACAGTAAAAAATCGTATGGAATTAATGTATAGAGCATACGATATGCTGTCCAAAATATCCCATTTCGCTACAGTACCTCAAATTCAGATCCGCCGACAGACGTTTGAAATGTAATAATTAACCAAGCCTGAAGTATTCTCGCTAACTTCTCGTTTTACCTGGAGTTTTCTCTCGTATGAAGAAAAAAATCCGTTAATATACGATAGAAATTATGAAAAGTTGGAAAGGAGTAATTCTCTCAATTCTGGTATAAAAAATCCGTAAAAGTTAGTGCTTATTTCTGTTATTTCACGAAAAAGTTTATGTTTCATCAATTAATGAAAGAAATCATAGAAAATAGTTTGTGAAATTCAGGAAATTTTGTACATTGACTTTTTACACTCGCGTTAGGAAGGTGCCCCAAAGCAGTACAAATTAAAACGCAAGAGGAAGTACCAGACTTAGGTAAAAGTGCTCTGGAATTAATGCTATTAAATTATGTCAAAACATTATTTCTTTTATTTTGATTTTGAAAAAGCATTTTAATTTACAGTTGCTTTTGCTACCAAATACTTATGGCATAACTCTAAAGAAAAAGTATTGAAGGATGAATTCTATTTATTCCATGAAAATTTGTAAGATCTGATCGCGTATCTACATCAACTGCGTTCCGCCGAATATCAGAAGTACGCCAATTCCCAAGCCCCTTCAGACAGATTTATCCAAAATCTGTGCTAGCTTGATCCATCAGTACGCGTGCGTGCGGATGCTTCTCTCTCTCTCTCTCTCATTCTTCCTTATCTTCTTTTGCTTCGTGTTGGTGTGGACCCCCAGCAGAGGTCTTCTCTCTGTGTGCTCATAGATCGATTCCCTCTAATTCCCTCTCTGGAGCTATTCGAGGCCTCTGAGATTGAAGGTTGCCTCGCCCTAATTCCTTAGCCACCAGAAGGTTTTTGTGTCCGCTCCAGAGGCCTGCTGGCCCTTCTGCCAGCAAGCACCACCTACTCCGCTGCATCGCCAACCGTCACACGTACAGACGCACACACACACACACCAACGCCCGGACTTGGGGAATCCTTTACTCTTCTTTCAATCTTTTATTTTTTCTCTCTACCATCTGGGTAGCTCTTGAAGGTGCACGCTGTGCTATTCTCTGGCTAAGGCTCCTTATTTCGAAGATAGATCTTTTATTTCCAAGACACCGGAAGAAATTCCGCGAGGAACTCCTACTATACGGTACAATAAAAGATACGTGAATAATTAAGGTCGACACTAAGGGTTCTTTGTCTTGGCACATACCGAACAATTTTTTTTTTTTTTTGGATCTTTCTGGTTTTCTTGACAAAATTTTCAGGTTAGTGAAATCACTATTGAAATCACAACGGCGAATATTTACAGGAATAATCTTTTAAAGCTCCGTCTTTAAAAGATTAGTCATTGATAGAAGCTGACAAAATGCATCTTATTTTCATAACACTAACAGCTTATTAGTAAATCAGGTTTACAACTTTTCATATGAAAATAAGGAATGCACTTAAAATCTTCAGTGCATCCTCCTACATTTTTTAAAAGAAAAGTTAATGAATATTCCAAGTAAGGGAAAAGATATATGAGATTCTAACTTTTTGAAAGTACGCTGAAGTGTAGGTACTAAGATTCTGCTTCCTTTAAAGTTCTGCGGACCTCGCAAGATTAGTCTTGTTTCTTGTTTAAAAAAAAATCAAAACTGATTTAATAAAATATTTAGCCAACATATAATTTTCTATACTAAAAAAAATGCTAAGCGATGTAGACTGTATTGTTTTGTTGATTGTAGTTATGTATCATCCTCCAGGATAAATATTTGAATCTTAAAAGCTTTCTGCTGTAATTCTAAATTTATTTATGCATTACAAGTGTATCGGTATATATTTTGGCCACATATTATCAAGACGTTTAACCCACACATTAACACAAGATATTAATTTCACGACAAACAGCAAGAGAAAAATAACTGTTTTTTTAATAACTCAGATTAATAACAGAAGTTAGAGATACTAAATGAAAGCAGAATAACGGTGTGTAGGCGTCACACAATAACTAAAGGAAATGTCACGTGGCTGAAGGCTACCATTAGCACTGAAAACAAAGTTCTCGAGTTTGCTACAGAAACATATTCACTGCTAAGGATTTGCTACTCGGAAGACGTGTGCAGGTAAAATAAGCTATTGTAGAAATGACATCCTTTGGAGCAAAACAAAGCTCTTACAGACATTAAGATACTACAGTGGATAAATGGT
Organism: Macrothele yani; assembly: GCA_039090855.1. Classification (NCBI taxonomy): domain Eukaryota; kingdom Metazoa; phylum Arthropoda; class Arachnida; order Araneae; family Macrothelidae; genus Macrothele; species Macrothele yani. The sequence goes on from CM077029.1 coordinate 48,371,967, forward strand.
GTAAGCAGAGAAGATATGCCAATCAGAGCATAGCAACAAAAATGAAAGCAACCGAGGTTCCGAAGAACGATCAAGAAGAGCGCTCGTAAAAACATGTGTCGAGAATTGAGATAGAACTGAGATAAACTTGCAGTCCTAGAAATGGTGTAGAGGAGGTGCTAAGGTAACCTGTTGGAATGGTTGAAACAATGACATTAAGAAGCAGAATTTAGAGAGGGAGGTGTTATAAAGGACAAAGTGGATAAGAACGATTAGAAGCGGTGACCATATATAATGATGGCAGTAACAATTAGGTATCTGAGACAGATTCGTAGTATGACAAACCTCTCTGTAACTCGTTTTTGATTAGGTAATTACCTTTTTCACTTAAAAATATTAAATGATTGACAGTATTCCTACGGACGTCAGTACTCCCAATACATTGATAGACACTGCTGGCCACCCAAAATGCAACACCAAGAAGGACACGAGATAGCAAAACCATATTTACTGGACACATAACAACAGATACAAAGATGAAACGATTGAGCTTACAGGCCCGTGCGACTTGCAGAACACGCAGACATCATAAGTTCGCGTGACTCCCATGGCTGGCAATAACGGCCGCTACACGCCGCGGCATCGAACGAAAGAGGCTTTGGATGTGGGCTTGGGGTATGTCGGTCCAGGCTGCTTCCACACTTTGCCACGGTTCATCAGGCGTAGCCACGGGTGGTGCTTGCCGGGCCACTCGGTTGTTGATCAGCGACCAGACGTGTTCGATGGGCGACATATCGGGAGAACAGGCGGGCCACGGCAGCAGTGATACCTGGTGGGCCGTAAAGAATTCTTGCACGATGCGTGCCACGTGCAGGAGCGCATTGTTCTGTTGAAAGGTGGCCGCTGGCAGGTCCTGCAGATAAGGGAGGACAACAGGCTCCAAAACGTCGGAGATGAAGCAGTGGCTGTTAAGTGTACCGGCGATGCGTACCAGAGGGATGCGGGTGTCATATCCAATTGCGCCCGAAACCATAACGCCAGGCGACGGACCGGTATGGCGATGCATAATGCAGGCGTCATACAGTCTCTCAGCGCGGTGCCGCCACACGCGGATCCGACCATCGTGGTGTTGCAGGCAGAAGTCGGATTCTTCGGAGAAGACAATGTCGTGCCATTCCGTAGTTCAGGTGCGGCATTCAACGGCCCACTGCCGCCGCACTTGCCGGTGGTGTAACGTCAATGGTAATCGGAGCAATGTGTGCTGCGCGACAAGTCCCCGCTCCTGCAGACGAGGTCGAGAACGGTACGTGCTGACACAGGTTGTAGCGCAACACACCCTACTTCCTGCGCTAACGTTCGTGATGTGGCGGTGCGATCTGTCAATGCCCGTCGCACAAAATACCGGTCATCTCGTTCGTTGGTGTGCCGCGGATGCGGCAATCGCTCACGTCGGTCGGTCCGTCCATCCCTTCTGCACTCACCGAATCAATACCTGTCTTAATTTTTCTGGAGGTCGTCCCATACGGGCGCCGATGTCCCGATAAGCCACTATTCGTCCTCTGTCGAACTCCAAAACGTGCTGGAATGTCTGCCGTATTTTGCGACGAGACATCAGGAAGCTTTCCACGCACAGGTCAGGCAGCACAACACACTTCCAGTACTTACACCCCGCTTTCTGTGCACCCTTCTTATAGTGCTCCTCGGTGGCGTGCCGGGCGCACATGTGTCTCTTGTATGTACACTGAAGAGCAATGAAATTAGAGATACTTGTATAGTAACGTGTAGCACCACCTTTCGCCATGATGACGGCTGCGATTCGTCTCGGCATGGACTCGACAAGACACCGGAAGCGCTGTGAAGCCATACGGATCCACGACCCCAGAACAAGCTCCCACAGTTCACGAAGATTTGATGGAGGAGGGTCAGAGCCTCAAACATCTCTCTCGATGGCATCCCAGATGTGCTCGATGGGATTGAGGTCAGCTGACTGAGCTGGCCAAGGAAGCGAGGTCATGTCGGTGTAGTGTTCATCTAGCCATTCGGATACAATTCGGGAGCGATGGCACGGTGCATTGCCTTGTTGCAGGATGAGTTCCCAAAGGAATGTTGAACACGCACAAACAGGTGCAAATGGTCGTCCAGGATATCCCGGTAACGTTGACCTGTGAGGGCCGATGTCACACGTACCATGGGTCCCATTTCAGTCCACGTAAACAGTCCCCAGACGAGAATGCCACCCCCACCAGCTTGAAGAGTACCCTGCTCGCAAGAAGGATTCATCGCTTCATGTGGTTTGCGCCGTACTCGTTTCCTGCCATCCGCATGTACCAACGTGAATCTCGAATCATCAGTCCAGGCAACATTTTTCCACATGTCTAGGGTCCAGTGGCGATGTTCCCGCGCCCATGACAATCTTTTCACCCCGTGATGTGCGGTCAGCGGCGGTACCCTCGTGGGACGATGGCTTCTGTACCCCATAGCGAGGAGATGGTTCTGGATGGTGTGGCTGCTTACACGTTTTTGTGCACCAGCGTTAAATTGCCGAGTGATTTCTTGCACTGTGGCCCGTCTATCCGCTGTTACAATGCGAGCTAGCCGACGATGACGCCATTCATTTCCAAGGTTTCGCGAATGGCAGTAGATTTGTGTGTGGAGTATGAAGCTAATTTTTTTACATCACTCCATACAGGATCAGCGGACTTGGACTTGACTTCTATTGATAGGGCAGTCGTTGTTCTCCGTCTTTTGTATCCTTTTTATGTTCGCTGATTCTAATTCCAAAGGAACGTTTGTTCATTCCGATACAGTAACGCTTGGAGCCGTCCGGATGTTGTAGTGAGATGGCATAAACACCTGCCTCGTTGAGAAGGGGTGGCTTGTCAATATTTGTGTTAAGCATCGTATATAAAGATGCCGGGAGACCTTATGCTGACACCGAAGTTTATCCTTCTGAGCGCGTTTTTGAGTTGGTAAGAAGCATTTGGTATGTAGGGAAAAGAGCCCAGGTAGCGAAGTTGCGGCATAGAGCAATTAGTGCGTCTGGTTCTGGCTTGCTCTAAAATAGTCATACTATTTTTAGTATAATTGATGTACAATTCCTACTTATTGAATTCGTCGGTAACTGTTAATCACAATGGATAAAATAAAAGATATTTCGGAGTTAAAGGGCTTATTGTGAGGATGCTCGCCGGGCTGCAGCAACGATTCTGAAAACAGAACTGACTGGTTTCTCAAGAGGTGGGATTTTTAATCAGTGGAAAAATAACCGACATTACTTGTCTAAGAGGCTTAACCGTCGCGCGAAGACAATCTTTTAAGAACGAGAAGGCCGTTATCTGAGAAAGTTTATATGGAGAAACACGGACTCCTTCGCGCAGCGATTGACTAATGCATTCAATGGAGGCTGTTCCCTACCCATGGCTCAGCAAACTAGAATTGGAAAGAATCGGTATTGGCCGTCGCTTACCTATGAAGAAACCACTAATTTTTGCGAAGATCCGGAAAGTTCGTCTATTGTGATTTCAAGAAAACTGCGACTGGACAAGACTAGTACAAGAAAGATGACACCGAATTTTCGGGTGTAATAAGCACGTTTTTTGAATCCGTTCTGACGCAAATTAAATTTATCAAAGCTATTCAAGGGCAGTGGAACCGGTATGGAAAACAATAGTATCTGACGGAAGACAGAACGTTTTCAATCGGGTCTTTAATCCCTCAGATATTGGTGTAAACGGAATCTTGAGCTTACGAACTCTTAGAAACAGAGATATCGACAAAAATAAGATGTGACTTTACGTCCCCTGGTGGGAAAGCCATGCATTATTTTAGGAAGAAATTATTCGCAAAAGGTTTATCCATACGAGCGGTATCGGCCCAAGAAAAAAAAAATTAGACGAGTTTTCAGGAGCCCAGATTTTGCTACAAATACGTCAGAAGCAGAAATTAACACTTATGCCCCCTGGTGGCCAAACTATTCTTTACCAAACATTAGAAATTATGTGAAAAATATTTTCCATCAGGTCTTGTATGCGATACAGAAAGAATTTTTCAAATCGAAGTTTTAGGAACAGAAAACGCAATTTACCTTTATACGCCCTAGCGGAAAGTCTTAAATGATTTACGTGAAAGTTTTGAATTTATAGGAAAAACAATTCGCATCGGAAACACTATCCAACAACGAATAATTTTTCAAATTGGACTTTTAGAAGTAGAGATATTGACAAAAATAAGATATACATCTACGCTACCTGGCGTAGAAACCATGCATTGTTTCAAGAAGAAAGTGTTCCTAAAAGGTTTGTCGACATGAGTAGCATCGGTCAACAAAAATACTTTTTTTCAATCGAGATTTTAGAAGCTCATATTTTGCTGCAAATACATCAGAAGCGGAAATTAAGACTTACGCCACCTGGTGGCCATACCATTTTTTTCAAAAATTAGAAATTATGTGCAAAAGATTTCCCATCAGAAGCTGTATTCGGTGCAGAAAGAATTTTTCAAATCGGAGGTTTAGAAAGCAGAGATATAGGGAGAAACGCAATTTACCTTTACGCCCCCTAGCGGGAAGTCTATGAATTACTTGAAAATTTTGAAATTATATGAAAAACATGTCGCACTGGAAACACTAACCAACAAAGAAGGAATTTTTCAAATTGAACCCTTAGAGGTAGAGATATTGACAAAAAATATATATACATCTACGCCCCCTGGCGTAGAAACCATGCCCTATTTTAAGAAGAAAATGTTCCTAAAAGGTTTGTTGACATGGTTAGTATTGGTCTACAAACGACGATTTTTTTAATAGAGAATTTAGAAGCTCATATTTTGCTGCAAATACAATAGAAGCGGAAATTAAGATCTACACCCCTGGTGGCCAAACTATTTTTTTACAAAAATTAAAAATTATGTGCAAACGATTTCCCACCAGGAGCTGTATCCGATGCAGAAAGAAATTTTCAAATCGGAGATTTAGAAGCAGACATATAGGGAGAAACGCAATTTACCTTTACGCCCCCTAGCGGAAAGTCTATGAATTACTTGAAAATTTTAAAATTATCTGAAAAACATGTCACACAGAAAACACAATCCAACAAAGAAGGAATTTTTCAAATCAAACTACTAGAAGTAGAGATATTGACAAAAATAAGATATACATCTACGTCCCCTGGCGGAGAAACTGTGAGCTATTTTAGGAAGAAAGTATTCCGAAAATATTTATCGTTATGAGTGGCATCAGTCCAAGAAAGAATGTTTTCAGTCGATCTTTTAGAAGTTCAGATTTTATGGCAAATACTTCAGAAGCAAAAAAAAAAAACCGCATACGCCCCCTGGTAGGCAAAGTATTCTTTACGTAAATTTTGAAATTATATGCAAAATATTTTTCTGTCAGGAGATGTATCCTCTGTAAAAAAAAATTTCAAATCGGAGTTTTAGGAGAAGAGTTATCGGGAAAAATGTAATTCACTTTACGCCCCCTAGCGGAAAATCTATGCGTAATTTGAATAGGAAACTATATCTAAAACACGCTTCGACATAAATGGAATCGAAAGATAAAATAATTTTTTCAATTGGATGCTTAGAAGCAAATATGTGGATTAAAACGTAATTTTGAATTCGACATCATCTGCATTTAAGCCCCCTAGCGGCAAAATTTTACATCATAAAAAAAACGAAATAAAGGATCGTCATTCGCATATTTCAAGCTTCCGAATGCAAAAATAATTTTTCAAATCTGACTAATAGTTGCAGATATACCGTGGGTACAGACGGACGGACGGACTGACGGACTGACGGACGGACAAACCGATAACAGAAGCACGATCTTTTTTTACAAAAGACGTGCTAAAAATGTGACGTGGTCCATGAGTTTCAGTGAACCTTGCTTCGTACCTAGTTGCCGATCCTGTAATGTTTGCTTTTTATCGAGCAGGTGACGGCTATTTCAAGGACCATAAGGTTACTCTTCCTCGCGCTAGATGTATTCAGTAGTGGATCGGCGAGCATGAGAGCGACTTCGATCATCTTCCCGGGACACCACAAAGCCTGGATCTGAAGCTCTATATTAATATATGGGACATGTTCGAAAAACAGATCCGGGAGTAAAACATTCTTTCATCAAATCTGAGCCAGTTAAAGGATTTTCTGGTGAATGTTTGTCATTTTGTAGACATAGATACACTTCAAAGCCTTGTGGAAATCTACTTTAACCCCTTGAGATGCTGTAATTTGGGCTAAAGAAGGTCCGACCCGTATGGGATAAGTTTCTAATTCACTGACCGTTATGTATAGAATATAAAAAATTGTTGTATGGGAATTTTAATATACACTGGTGTGCAAAAATAAAGGACGAAGAGGAGAAATTAGCATAACAGCGGAACGAGCAGGCAGAACGGACCGAAAGACCACTCAGGAGATAGACTAGGGTCCGGTACGGTAGAGCATGCGCATATATGCAGCATGCCGTAGGGGGGGGTCGGAAGGATTTAAAGCACACGGGCGGTGTACGCTCAGCAATTCGGTAAAAGCTTATGCACGGTGTACATCGATTTGAACGACGTGAAGTTGCTGCCAACGTGTGATATGGCCAACAGGCAATTCAGTAGACGACAGTGTGACTAGTGTGGCCAAGGAGTTCGGGATCGCTCACAGCATCGTTTGACGAGCTTGGTGAAAATTTCAAACGAGAGGAACAGCTGCCCGAGAGTTTAGCAGTGATCGTGCACGAGCAACCACTGCGGCGGAAGATCGGTACATTGTCCTACAGGCGAGAAGAGACAGACGGCAGACAGCTGGAGAAATCGCAAGGCACATGCAACAGACAACTGGACGTCCGTTATCGCGTTTTACCGTGGCCATGAGGCTACACAAAGGTGGTTTATTTGCACAACGACCAGTACGGTGCGTGACATTAACGCCGGCTTATCAGAGACGGCGGTTTCTGTGGTGCCAGGAACACAAGAACTGGACACATCAGCAATGGTGGCGAGTTCTCTTTACGGATGAGAGCCGATTTAGTCTGACGAGCAATTCTGGACGTATACACATCTGGAGAGAGCAGGGAATACGCAATCACAACTCCAGCATCATCGAAAGTGACCGGTTTGGAGGTGGCAGAGTTCTCGTTTGGTGCGGTATCATGCTTGGTAGCCGTACTGACCTCCACAACTTCCAAAGGAGATTTAGTCAATGGTGTCCGCTATTGTACCGAGGTTCTCCTGCCTCACGTGCTTCTGTTTAGAGGTGCCGTGGTTCCTGAGTTCCTCTTCATGGACGACAACGCTACACCTCATCTTACAGTGGCTGTCGCAGAGCTGTCGGAGAGTAAAGATATTCAACGCATAGATTGGCCCGCAAAGGTCCCAGGACCTAAATCCAATCAAACACGTATGGGACTTTCTCGTGAGACGCTTGGCAGCACGTCACCAACCGCCAGCAACGATTCCGCAGCTGCGACTGGCGCTACAAGAGGAATGAGCCGCGATGCCTCAACAGAGCTCCTTGACAACCTCGTCCTCAGAATGGACAGACGTTGTAAATCCTGCAACGCAGTCAGGGGTGATCATATCTCCTACTAAAGACTGGAGTTTTCTTGGCAGCCGCCTGTCACATGGACGTTTCTGTCTTTTGTCCAGTTGTGCTAGAAGCTACCTTTTCAATAAAGTGCCTTTGGATCCTTTGGATTTCTTGTTTGGACGGTTTTGCTCACTTGTCCCATATTCTTACATCTTGGGGATCTTATGGTATGATTTGAGTCGATGTGGAGCACTTCTGCACGACGTTACATTCGAAAAAGCCGTCTCGTCCTTAATTTTTGCACGGCAGTGTATATCATCCAGTGCAAATGCTAATACGTAATATGCCGACCCTATTCCTTTCTCTAAGAAGGCAAATTGAAAGTAGATCTTTAAAAAGCAAATAGTCATTTTAAAAAGAGGAAAGTAAGAGTATGTCTATTACCTCGAACATTATTTCAAGAAATATTGTCAACTTAATGTGATAAATAAAACTGAATATTTTAATAAGGCATTTTAATATTCTGCTCACGGCAAACTAAACTCAACAAATAGATACTTGTGGAAATAATTCATGACACTAGTGGAAATCCCATGTCGCCGGAAATAAGTGATGCATGATGAAATATAGTAATTTTAACTGTCTTAATTAGATAGAAAGTATGTTTTAGAAAATTTAGTAGTCCTGTATTTCAAATCGTATCACTACACTCACATTTATTTTATCTGAAATCAAATCAGTGGAGGAGTACGACGTTCTCGTCCAATTTAGTATAATATAACTAATTCTTCGAGAAAGAAAGTGCCTGCTGATTTTTCCGTTGTTTCAGTCAATGTTTTAGTGTTTAAATTACGAAGATGGGTTTCTTCCTATCTTTAAATATAGGTAACACTGAATATCTTTAAATGAATGCCTATATAGTGTTAGTATATTTACACTGAAGAACAATTGAATTAGAGACAGCTGGCGTTATGCAAATGTGGCGCTGTGGGCGGCCCTGTAAACGGAAACGACATGACGTATGCAGCAATCCGACAATATAAGGAGTGATGCGACGGGAATCGGCAAGAGTCGGGTGCAGTATGGGTAAGACGAAGGATCTAAGGGCATTTGATCGTGGGAAAATTGTCGGGGCCCAACGAATGGTTCACTTCATCTCGGAAGTCGTGCAGGCACTGGGATTTTCACGAGCCACTGTGTCACGGGTGCACCGTGAGTACATCGAATCCGGTAAAACCATCACTGCAAGGGCCAACTGCCATGGACAACAGCGTGTGGATGAGTGAGGTCATCGTCGGCTAGCTTGCATTGTAACATCGGATAGACGGGCCACAGTGCAAGAAATCACGCGGCAATTTAACGCTGGTGCACAGAAACGTGTAAGCAGCCACACCATCCAGAACCATCTCCTCGCTATATGGTACAGAAGCCATCGTCCCACGAGGATACAGCTGCTAACCGCGCATCACAGGGTGCAAAGATTAGCATGTGCGCGAGAACAGCATAGGCACTGGACTCTAGACATGTGGGAAAATGTTGCCTGGACTGATGCGTCGAGATTCGCGTTCTTACCTTCGGATGGCAAGATACGAGTACGGCGCAAACCACATGAAGCGATGGATACTTCTTTCCAGCTGGTGGGGATGGCATTCTCGTCTGGGGACTGTTTACGTGGACTGGACTGAAATGGGACCCCTGGTACGTGTGACATCGTCCCTCACAGGTCAACGTTACCGGGATATCCTAGATGACCATTTGTCTTCGTTTGTGCGTCTTCAACATCCCACTGGGGACCTCATCCTCCAACAAAAAAATGCACCATGCCATCGCTCTCGAATTGTATCCGAATGGTTGGATGAACACTCCACAGACGTGACCTCGCTTCCTTGGCCAGCTAGTTCACCTGACCTAAATAACATTGAGAACATCTGGGATGCCATCAAGAGAGATGTTCGAGGCTCTGACCCCCCCCCTCCCTCCATCAAATCTTCATGAACTGTGGGAGCTTGTTCAGGGATCGTGGATCCGTATGGCTTCCCAATGCTTCCTGTGTCATGTCGAGTCCATGCCGAGACGAATCGCCGCCGTCATCAAGGCGAAAGGTGGTGCTAAACGTTACTAGACAGGTATCTCTAATTCAATTGCTCTTCAGTGTAAATGCTGACTCTGATTTTAGGACTTGCACTACTTATGCGACACAATCCGTTGTCTTCCTAAAGGATACGAATTTGTAAATGTCTTCAGTTCTTCCGTCAAATTCGTACAATATCAGAATAAAAATGCTTGAACTGTTTGCTGATAACACCTCGTTTAAAAGATCAATAATAACGATAAAATTGTGAAAACACATATAAACTGAGAAAATGTTTGGAACGTAAATAATTTTTGTTCTTGCATGACTGCTGGTCCGAGCAATGTTTTAGTGATTAAATTACCGCAGTTTTTTGTTTAAGGTATTATTACAATTTGTTCTGAATATTGCAAAATTTCAGGTTCTTAAATCTATTACGAAAAAATTACTTTTCTGTGTAGTTCCGCATTTTAATTAAGAAAAACGAAACTGACCACTACAAACTACTTCTGAATAGTTCCTAATTTTTAAGAAGAGGAATAAAACTCAACACCTTTGTATTGCCCGACATTAACGAAAGGACACAAAATATATCCTTGTTTGATAGCCTTTGCTGCTCCCATGTTTCAGGAAAACAAAAATTGTAAACGCAGTTTTGGGTGGTTCTACGTTTTAGTCAAGTGGAAAGCAGGAATGGCAATTCTGAAAATTCAGCAGCTCCAAATTTTAGGTTAGGAAATCGAAATTGTTCCATGGGAACTATATTTGGGCAGTCCCATGGGTTTTACCAAAAGAACAAAAACTAATAACTATTTTTAAGTAGGCCCAATTTTCAATGAAGTAACGCACAAGCGATCTGTATGGACTTCCTTTGGATTGTTCCGTATTTTGAAAAAGAAAATAACTCATTATAAACTACATATGTTAGTTTTATATTGTATTTAAATAAAGGCGAAAAAAAATAAAAGTACGAACTATTGTTTGGTAGTTCTTTGTTTTAGCAGAGGAATTAAAACTGTTCATAATCAATTAGGTGTATAAATAAGTTTTGAGGCGTTTTAAGACAACGCAACATGTAATTTGTAAGAAAACAACAATACCTTTACGAATCAAAATATGCGCCGTCATTATTTATCATCTTCCGCCATCGGTCAGCTTTGTTCGGACGGACAGGCAGACGGACAAAGCTGAAGAATATATACGCTTCTTCAACCTACGGTGGGACAGCTTAAAAAAGCGGTTCATAAATTTCAAAAACCGATGCTGTCTGCACGCTCTCGCCAAACGGATCAAGGGACTATGTCGACGACAAATTCCTGAAGCATTTATCTGTTTCTTATGAATGTGGACTTTCATACATAGGAGATACACGCAGAGCTTTAAGTTTCCATGTGAAGGAACACAAGACTTACAGTAGCGAATAGAAGTATTTGGCGAAACACTTTTTCGACAATATAATTTTTTCTCCTGGACCAAATCGGGTCATTTTGGGTTATGATATCTGTTGATTCGTGGGTTACAATGCCGCGTAATTTGTATTTCGTTCAAAGCGAATTTTTCGTTCGAAATGGGCCACATTCAAGAGTTGCCAATTATTACCCATTTGTTTGCTGCTTGGATTAATGTTTTTCTTGTGATCTTTGTTTGTTTTGCGATGTGTAGTGTGATAATAAGTCAATCTTAGGTTTTCAGAAATGGGTAAAAAGGCGGAGATCCCTGTTGGAGCTCGCCAGGCGGCCGTGAACATGATGGAATCCGTAATGCGCGTCACCGACATTGCGAGGGCCCTGAAGATCCGACACCAGTCCATTTCAGCTATCCTGCAACGTTATAAGAAGACTGGGACCGTCGAGAACAGTCCGTGATGGGGTAGGCCTCGTTCCACTACGTTGCGTCAGAATAGACGCATCCTCCGTCGAGCTCGTGCTGATCCCACCTTGACTGCTGTGGACATCGCCACCGAATTCCGCGACAGCGACGACCTGAACGTCAGCCGAATGACCATCTGCCGTCGTCTCATTGCTGGTAGATTGAATGGAAGACGCCCCCGCCAAGAAACCACTCATCGGAGTCAAGAATCGACGAGCCAGAGTCGCGTTCGCGCGCCGTCATCGACACTGGACCGCGGCGGACTGGAGTAAGGTGCTTTTCACCGACGATAGCAGGTTCAATTGGCTCGGAAGTGATGGCATTCGATACGTGCGACGTCCATGTGGCCAGAGATTAAACTCCCAGTTAATTAAGCCAACTGTCAAGCACGGAGAAGGATCGCTGGTTTACGGCGCCTTCTCTCGCAATGGATTGAGCACCATCATCAAGATTGACGGAATAATGACCGGCCAGAGCTACATGAAGTTGCTCATCAACGATGTCTTCCCATGGGCAAACCAGAACATGCCACCCGGATGGATCATGCAGCAAGACAACGACCCGAAGCACACCTCCAGAGTAGCGAAGGCAGCCTTCCAGCAGCAACAGGTCACACTTCTAGACTGGCCAAGCCAATATCCAGAACTCAATCCCATCGAGTACATATGGGATGAAGCTGGAGAGACGATGTGCGAAGAAAACCAGGCGGAATAGGGCGCAGGAGTTCGACCAGTTGTCTGCAGAATTGGCGCGAATTCCGCAGGTCACCGTCGAGAAGCTAGTGGACTCGATGCCGGCCCGTTGTGCAGCTGTTATTAAGTCTCGTAGTTATCCCACTAAGTATTAGTTACTGTTTTGTCGTTTTCTCGTACTTGTTTTCTGTTATCGTTGCATTAAATTAATGTGATACACACCTACGTCATTGGTCAATTTGTTTGATCTTTGCGCTTAAGATCGGTTCCTGATCTGTGTTAAGGTTTCCGATCCATCTGCATATGGGTCATGTTTACAACTGAAGAACACATATCATATCTCAAAACAACCCGATTTGGTCCAGCAGAAAAAATATTATTGTCGAAAAAGTGTTTCGCCAAATACTTTTGTTCGCTACTGTAGGTATGGAAATGTGAGTGGAAAAAGTCGTTTATAACTCAACATTGTCACGAAAATAATCATAAATGTTTCCTTGGAAACGTTAAACTAATTGACAAACTTTATTCGACTATTAAGCTAAATATATTAGCTTTCCGCATATGTCGCAACTCTTCACTCTTGTCAACGGCATGACATCGACTTCATTTCTTTCAAGCACGTCTAAATACCTCACCAAAAATTCGTAACTGTCAAAATGTTGATAACGTCACAATGATTCAAATGTTTACGCTCCATCTCTCCTGATGAAGCCGAGCCAAACACTCACCAAAACTATAATAGATCCTAAAATAAAATTGGGAGTAAACACTGTTGGTTTATTCAATCACTTTTCTCTATTTTCTTTTATTTTAAAAAGAAAATATCTGAAATAATAATGAAGCTGCATATTTTTTAAATCTTACAAGTGACTAGCTGTGCCCATGGCTTCGCTCGTGTGGAAGATATATCACTGAAAAACAGGGCAATGATAAGACGTGTAATCCGATCCATCCATAAGAACTGTAGTTGAATTTTATAGCAACCGATGGAGGAAATTGGCAGAAAGATTAATTGCCGGAAAGATTAAATAATCGGCAGTTACTTTTTCACGTGAAAGACAATTAAAATTATTTTTTACATAAATTTAAAAACGTAATTTTCTTTAAATAATTCATAATGCCTCTGCATATACATTGTATAACATTATTTGCCTCGTTTCCAGTCCTTATTAAAATAAATTGATTGTCTGAACTGCCGGTTCTTGATAAGCCGACGTATAAATGTCCTTGAGAGAAACATTCTTGACACAAATCCAATCCTACATGTTTGAAAGCTTGGCCCTGGGATTTATTGATGATTATAGCGACGGATAGTTTAATCGGAAACTGTAATCTTTTGAACGTGAAAGGTAAGTCCGTCGGAATCGTCGGGATCCTCGGTATATGTGCCATTTATCCAGCTGCTGGCATAGTTAGTATAATGACTTAAATAATATTTTTACCCAGCGCTTTGACCTGTAATCATGTACCATTGCACAGGTTTGGAGGATTCAGGTTCCGTAATAATATTTTAGGAATGCCAACTTTCAATTTTATACAATGCGGTGGATGTCCTGAGGGATTCAAAGAATCAAAAAATTCATGTGGATAATGCACTGTATAATCCAAGTTAACGACGGCAGTATCGATAGATGTGGAAATTCTCTATTCCCCAGGGCAGATTTTGCAAAATAGCATCGCTTATTTCATCAAGAGATGCATTCTTAGAGACACCATAGCTCGTTCACACATCCAATTGTGATTTCTTTCGAACAAATTTTATATATTAGGATACATTTTATCAACTAATTCATTAATAGATCTTACAATGCTTCTCAATTTACTATGTACTGGAATCAAACCGTTCTGATTAGGTACTTAGCCTTCACCGACACGTAGTAACTGAGTAGAAAAGTGGGTATCTCCGCCTCCTAAATGAACTCTCATATTTGTTCGTAAATGGAGCGTTTCAATATTATTCCACATTAGTAAAACAAATTCCGTATGTTATCGCGAACTACTTTCTTCCACGCTGCATGTAATCAGGGTGTATGTAAACAAAGCGGAACGATTCACGGGTAATCGGGAACTACTTGAAAGCAATTTGATTCGGTAGTACATCCAAAAATAATAAAATATAATGAAAAAATAGTAAAATATAAACGAAATAGCCTATGTCCATAGGAAAGAAATAAGCTTCACAACGGTGATAGAATTATCCAAATTGGTTCAATAGTTTTCGAGATCACCTCAAACACACAAACTTTCTCTTTTTATGTATTATTATAGATATAGATGACAGATTTGACCAAAATGTGTCTGGTACTAATCTTGTATGTTTGCTACAGCAATTGCACTACCCTTGAGTATTACGTTGCATAGCTAAAATATCAGAATACACCTAATTAATTAGCTATTCAATGTACATATTAAGTTCTATCTTAAGTCATGATTTCGGAGTAAGATGATGTACATGAATTCTCGAAGAACGTCACGCCAACAAGCTAACATAAATGTGAGTGTCGTATTTGGCTAACTTATATTCATTCGAACAGGGATGTATTTATAACTGCTTTTAAAACATTTACTTTCATTAACCTGTCAAATTTTTGCTTTTCTTTCTAGCAGTCCATTTAGATTTATTTTAAGTAATATTGCAGAAATTTGTATTTTAATTACCTAAATATGAAAAATTCTAATTAAACAGGAACCGTACGCCAACTATACTCAAAATAGTACAAATAGTAATCCGAATTTCTTGTTGTAAAATAGAAAATAAAAGTTTCCAAGCTTTCGTACATCAACAAGATGGGTTTTTCAAGGAAGACAGACAGCAAACTGTCTACCGTCTTCTAGGAATGTAGACAGCAAACTGGCAGTTGCCGTCTACCTTCCTTGAAAAAGCCATCTATTTGAAGTGCGAAAGTTTGAAAACTTAGATTTTCTGTTGTACACCAAGAAATTCGAATTACTGGTATAGTTATACTGTTTTGATGAAAATTTCTGATTTTTCAGCTATTGTTGTCCATGTTACTTAAAGTGCAGTACACAATTATTAAGTTACAAGTAAAATAATTCTGAAAGGCGCCTGGATCATTCCGGAGATATACATATCTTTGTGAATATCAGACTCGAGAAGGCCCAGTCGTGAACACATTCTAGGGCTCCTCTCATGGGTGCAGTGTCCGGTCAATCAATCACAGAGGTAGCCAACAGAGAATTCTCCATCCGTTGACACTCGTGTACAAAACCCCAATCAATATTTTGACAACCGTTCCTCTAAGTTACCCGAAATCGTTGTCGCTCTGAGTGGAGGCGATTCAGTGGGTTTGAATCCTCACGTAAGATCTGAATTGTACCATCCTAATATATATAGCGTGTCCAAATGTGCAACCAAATCACGAAAATGTGATTTCCTGTTCCATCCTCATCTTTAAAACATTGGATTCAAGCTAGCTTCAGTCCACGTTTCGGGGGAAATAAGCACGTCTTCTAATAAAAACCATTCAAATTATAAGAAAGTTTCGTGCGACAATGAAATGGCGTTTATCCGCACTTTATTTACGATTTCTCGCTCTATTGCCACATTTCTGAAGCCTGTTTTCTAATATTCTCTCTTTGTGGCAAAGTATCCTGGAAAAAATCAGGTATCCAAACTGACTGTTCGGAGAATTTTTACTTAAGATGTAAAAACAAACATAAAAGTGGATTTTCCGGCCGTGATTTCTATTAAACTACATGTCTTAAGCAGCGTGTTTAATCTGTTCCCCAGCCGCACATAGACAGCTGCTAAATAAAGTATTTGTCGCGGCTAAATAAAGTATTTTCAACACATTTTTACAACGTTTTTGATAATTATTAGTTACAAAACACAAAAGTTCAAAGAATTGAAACAGGCAACAGCGTGTTAGATGAACACGAAAGGAACATGTGCTACATTTAAATATTGTCTACTAAGAAAATGGCTCACGTAAACAAGCTGCGGATACGTTATGTTTTTGCTCTTTACGAAGAGATATATTCGTATTCTGTAAGAAACACTGTGAACAACATCATGGAATTAACATTTTAAATGTAAACTAAACAATATTATGAACAATATAGGGAAAACGTGCGAAGCATTGCTTTTAATAGGAAAAAGAAAACCAAATGTATATCCGAAGAAGAATACAAAAAAATACGCTGTTAAAGTACTTTTACGACTATTTCAATAGTGAGGTGTATGGTCTTTTAAAAGACCAAAGAATTGAAACAGACAACAACGTGGTAAAAAACAAAAAAAAGTTCAAAGAATTGAAACAGGCAACAGAGCAATCGCCGTGTCGTTAAAAATCTCTGTATTAACTGTGGACAAAGTAATAAACAGAGATTTGAATGTCAAAAAAAAAGAACAAAAAAAAAAAAAACATACTGTTCACCGCCTTTTGCTCATGTACGTGGCTGAGGGCAGAACACGGTGAAGACTTCTTTCTAAAAATCATTTATCCTGAGTCAGGCGGAATTCATTGCAACTATTGATGAAGCATGGATTTACCTAAACGACTGTAACAACAAAAGGTTTATTTATTATCGCCAAAGATCAGAAAAAAAAACAACTTACGAACTCAGCTCCCAGAATCCAAAGCAAATTTCAGTAAAAGATCCATGACTATTGGTTTCTCGTGCATCGGGAAATTAAAATTAAGAAAAGTTGAAAAGAATGTTAAAATTAATTCCACACATTACCAAATTAATGTTTTTAACTCCTATATTTAAAGAGGAAATACCATTTTTTCGCCCATAGAGCTTTCAGAGAGTAGAATTCCATCAGATAAAGCAACAAGTCATTCATCCAAATGTACCACTCTATTTCATGATAAAATAAGACCGGTATCAGGCCTATACTTTTAACTCATATTCCTTCAAAATCTTATGATGTTTACCAATGGTCTATTATACACTGCTGGCCATCTAAAATGCAACAGCAAGAAGGAAGCATCCGATTGGACTGAAATTCGCAGCATGCGTCGCCCGCGAGAGGACGTGCAAACGATTAGCATTGCAGGTCATATGCAAATCATGTGCGCCCGGCACGCCACCGAGAAGCACTACAATAAGGTTGCACAGAAGGCGGACTGTAAGTAGTGGAAGTGTGTTGTGCTGCCGGACCTATGCGTGGGAAGCTTCGTGATGCCTCGTCGCAGAATACGGCAGTCATTCCAACACGTTTCGGAGTTCGACAGAGGACGAATAGTGGCTTATCGCGACAGCGGTTTATCGTACCAAGACATCGGCGCCCGTGTGGGACGACATCCAGCCACAGTGAGGCGATTATGGATTCGGTGGGTGCAGGAGAGACGGACGGACCGTCGTGAGCTATTGCCGCGGCACACCACCGAACGAGAGGACCGGCATGTTGCGCAGCGGGCATTAACGGCTCACACCGCCACATCACGAACGTTAGCGCGGGAAGTATGGTGTGTTGCGCAACAACCGTGTCAGCACGTACCGTTGGGCGTCGTCTGCAGAAGCGGGGTCTTGTCGCACGGCACCCATTCCTCCGATTACCATTAACGTTACACCACCGGCGAGTGCGGAGGCAGTGGGCCGTTGAACGCTGCACCTGGACTACGGAATGGCACGACATTGTCTTCTCCGACGAATCCCGCTTCTGCATGCAACACCACGATGGTCGGATCCGCGTGTGGCGGCACCGCGGCGAGAGACTGTAGGACGCCTGCATTGTGCATCGCCATACCGGTCCGTCGCCTGGCGTTATGGTTTGGGGCGCAATTGGATATGACACATTCACCCCTCTGGTACGCATCGCCGATACACTCAACAGCCACCGCACCATCTCCGACGTTTTGGAGGCTGTAGTCCTCTTTTACTTGCAGGACCTGCCAGCGGCCACGTTTCAACAGGACAATGCGCACCCGCACGTGGCACGCATCGTGGAACAATTCTTCACGGCCCACCAGGTGTCACTGCTGCCGTGGCCCGCCTGTTCTCCTAATATGTCGCCTATCGAACACGTCTGGTCGCTGATCGGCAACCGAGTGGCTCGGCAAGCACCACCCACGGCTACGCCTGATGAACGTGTGGAAGCAGCCTGGACCGACATACCCGAAGCCCTCATCCAAAGCCTATTTTGTTCGATGCCGTGGCGTGTAGCGGCCGTTATTGCCAGCCATCGGGACCACACGAACTATTGATGTCTGCGTGTTCCGCAAGTCGCACGGTTCCCGTAAGCTCAATCGCTTCATCTTTGTATCTGTTGTTATGTGTTCAGTAAATCTGGCTTTGCTATCTCGTGTCCTTCTTGGTGTTGCATTTTGGGTGGCGCGCAGTGTATATTCGGTCTGCTAAAACGTTCGCTTTCTAAACGCACCAATGATTGGACTATGGTAAGCAGGGGAATAAAATACCACTACCAACTTTAAGAAACGCCATGTTATCTTGGAAACCTAGATGTAGGTCCATAGTCCAGAGAAATGATTATATGATAGACACTTAAGAAGGAAAACATTTTATTTTAAAGATTAATTATTAAAAATCGTTCTAAAATTATGTGAACATCATCTCAGTCACATAGCACTGTAACCAAGTTTATCCCACTGTGTGCGATACGTTTCCTTGCTATCCATTATCATAACCGACGATTTAAAATAGTGGGTTGGAACAGTCCATAGGCGAAAAGACGGTCAAGCATAATGGGGTTTCACGTGTAGGCCACTGAACGAAATTACATGGATATTTTGCTACATGCAATTGTTAAATATGGTGAATGGCTGGGCACTTTGTTCTGGCGATAGACTTGGAGCATAATTATCATGCAATACAAGAATGTCTTGTGAAATATACCATAAAGCGCACAAAATGGGCGATGACGTTAGCCTATAATGAATAGTTTTTTTGGGTTTATGTTAGCGTTGTTGTCCTTTATTGCCAACTTTCAACCAACCGTTTGCATCAGGCGGTATTTATTACTGTACTAATAATGCAGCTGAATCTGTGATAAAAGAAGTAAAGTGCTGTCAAAGATGATCATTTTGAAAGATGTCAGTCAGTGAAAGTGAGGGCGTAAAAGCATATAATATTTCACCCGTTGCATTTTTATGTTTGGAAGTTTGAAGACCACTGTGAGCAACTCCATGAGTTGTAAGCAATTGTTTGTCCCTAATTTAGGGCCACTGGTTCTAGAGATGAGAGAGAACTACTGCAGTAATAAGACAGACACGCACCCCTCATTCGGAAGTCAAACCGGCCCATCTGGAACGAACGGCTATGAGCTGGAACTTAGACCACTCCAATCCAACCCTGGAGCGGCTCACCAGATATATTTGCTTCTAAAAGTTCAATTTGCAAAATTCGCTATACTTCAGAGAGCGTCGTGGTAAAAATTATTTTGAATATAATTTTTCTGTTTGGGTGTTTAACGACGATAATCAGCATCTCTATGGGTTATAAGCAATCGCCTGTCCCTATTTTAATGCCACTCGCTCCAAGGAATGGAAAAAGCAAGTGTCGTAAGACAAACTCAACATCCGCGCCACACGGGAATTCAAACATGGACCCATCTCATATGAACAGTCAAGACAACGCTCATACCACTGCGCCACCCGTATGGTGACGTATAATTTTGTAATCTTTCGTAAGGAACATATGCTACTAGAGCGCGTAAGTGTTCTGACGTATATCCCAAAGTTAATCTTTCATCTTGAGCTTTTGCGCTAATATCACCGATTGAATTTTTTTATATTTAGGAGTTTTAACATAAATACACTGCTGGCTACCCAAAATGAAACACCGAGAATGACACGAGAGAGCAAAGCCAGATTTACTGGACACATAACAACAGTTACAAAGATGAAGCGATTGAGCTTACAGGCCCGTGCGACTTGCGGAACACGCAGACATCAATTGATCGTGTGGCCCCGATGGCTGGCAATAACGGCCGCTACACGCCACGGCATTGAACGAAAGAGGATTTGGATGTGGGCTTGGCGTATGTCGATCCAAGCTGCTTCCACACGTTCATCAGGCGTAGCCGTGGGTAGTGCTTGCCGAGCCACTCGGTTGCCGATCAGCGACCAGACGTGTTCGATGGGCGACATATTGGGAGAACAGGCGGGCCACGGTAGCAATGACACCTGGTGGGCCGTGAAGAATTGTTGTTCAATGCGTGTCACGTGCAGGCGCGCATTGTCCTGTTGAAACGTGGCAGCTGGCAGGTCCTGCAGTTAAGGGAGGACTACAGATTCCAAAACGTTCGGAGATGGTGCGATGGCTGTTGAGTGTACCGGTGATGCGTACCAGAGGGGTGCAGGTGTCATATCCAATTGCGCCCCAAACCATAACGTCAGGCGACAGACTGGTATGGCGATGCATAATGCAGGCGTCATACAGTCTCTCGCCGCGGTGCAGCTACAGGCGGATCCGACCACCGTGGTGTTGCAGGCAGAAGAGGAATTTGTCGGAGAGGACAATGTCGTGCCGTTCCGTAGTCCAGATGCGACGTTCAACAGCCCACTGCCTCCGCACTCGCCGGTGGTGTAACGTCAATGTTATTCGGAACAATGGGCGCCGTGCGACAAGTCCCCGCTCCTGCAGACGGCGTCGAAC
Source organism: Macrothele yani (assembly GCA_039090855.1). Classification (NCBI taxonomy): domain Eukaryota; kingdom Metazoa; phylum Arthropoda; class Arachnida; order Araneae; family Macrothelidae; genus Macrothele; species Macrothele yani. The sequence continues at coordinate 48,392,673 of CM077029.1, forward strand.
GGTACGTGCTGACACGGGTTGTTGCGCAACACACCCTAATTCCTGCGCTAACGTTCGTGATGTGGCGGTGCGAGCCGTCAATGCCCGCCGCACAACATGCCGGTCCTCTAGTTCGGCGGTGTGCCGCGGCTGCGGCAATCACTCACGTCGGTCCGTCCGTCCCTCCTGCAGCCACCGAATCTATACTCGCCTCACTGTGGCTGATATGGACGCCGATGTCTCGGTACGATAAACCGCTGTCGCGATAAGTCACTATTCGTCCTCTGTCGAACTCCGAAACGTGCTGGAATGACTGCCGTATTCTGCGACGAGGCATCACGAAGCTTCCCACGCAGAATTTTCGGCAGCACAACAAACTTCCATTACTTTCACCTCCCCTTCTGTGCACCCTTCTTATAGTGCTCCTCGGTGGTGTGCCGGGCACACATGATTTGCATATGCCCTGCTAAGCTAATCGTTTGCATGTCCTCTCGCGGGCGACGCATGCTGCGAATTTCAGGCCAATCGGATGCTTCCTTCTTGGTGTTGCATTTTGGGTAGCCAGTAGTGTATAAACAAATGCATGGAGGTTTTGTAAATTGTTACCATCTCAGTTATATTTTTTTGTGAACATCAAACTGAATCCTCCGAGTTTCTTAACACATTTTGGCAGCAGCTGACTGCTAGTCCCGGGTAAATAAAAAGCCACACCCAGTGGAAAGAATGTGTGTGGAAAAGAGTATACGTAAGATAAGCTGCTGGAGTTGTGATTGCATGTTATCTTGGTGTCGAATATGGATTAAAGTAATTAATTCAAACACTCGACGTGGATCAGGAACACCAAACAGAAATCATTGTTCTTTCCACGTTAATAAATGAGTCTCAGAAAATTCTCATTGGCAGCCACCGGGAATCGAACCCAGGGTCTTCCAGTTATTTTTCGTGAATCCTCAGCAACCTGCCATGTAGTTGTCACATGTGAGTCTGGAGAATTCTAGTTAGCTATGGTGCAGTGGTAGCATATCCAGCGCGTAACTGGAAGACCTTGGTTCGATTCCCAGTGGCGGGCGATGACAATTTTTATGACACTTATTAAAGTGGGAAAAGCGATGATTTCTGTAAGGATTAAAGTGCTATCTACGAATCTGAAAATGTGATTCTTTCTACGTGGCTGTTATAATTGTTTAAAAGGAATTGTGTTTTTGTCAAAACTGCGTTGTGTTTCCTCAGAGTTGAGTTGTAAATGTTCTAAACCTGCTGAATAAATGACACTTTTGTGAGCCAACCTGGAAGCGTAATGGTCTACTTGCGATGGCCCGGGTTCGAATCCCGTCAGGCATCGATGCTGTGTTTGTCTTACAGCACTGGCTCTCTCCATTCCCTGGAATCAGTGGCCCTAAATTGGAGCAGGAAACTGTTTCTTGCTCATCTAGTTACTCACAGTCGCTGTTAAACCCCAAAACAAAAGTTGGGCGGCTATTCCAGAAGTTCAATTTCTTTCTATATCTATTCCTGTGATCAATAGATGTAGACGTCATTTAAGCGCCAGTGAGCGTGCGTTTAGTATTGCATTTAGTATTTGGCATTTAGTATTTAAGTGACTAAGTAATTATCTCTAAAATATTACAGCGCAGATTTTGATTTCATATTTGCAGCAGTACGTATGCTTCTGAAAACTCGATTGAAAAAATTATCCTCGTTACGAAACTTTCACTACGTATAGCATTTTTATGCAAATTTTCTGCTCAGAATGATGACAGTTTTTTCGTTAGAGAACTGTAACTTGAGAATTTTCTCGGTATCCACGGCTCTTGAATTTTAAATAGCTTTGCTGGAGATATTGTTGCGAATACATTTCTACTCGTATTTATGCTGATTTATATAGCTTAAGTAAACCTGTGTCTTATCAGTATTCTTCGATTACTTCAGACCTAAAGAGCAAAAGTAAAAAGATTTCTCAGCAGTGAAACGTGTAAATATTTACACCAGAAAAATAATAAAGAATGGACTTTGAGAATAACAATAAAGAACTGACTCTGAAAATGGCTATAGAATAAGAATGGACCTCAGAAAAACAAACAATAAGAATAGTAAACAAAGAAGAATGGACAATAAGAATACGAATAGTAGAGAAAGAATAAGGATGGACGATGAGAATACGATAGCAGCGAAAGAATAAGAATGGACGATGAGAATATGAATAGTAGAAAAAGAATAAGAATAAACAAATAAGAATAATCAAGAAACAAGAATGATCAATAAGAATACGAATAGTACAGAAAGAATAAGAATGGACGATAAGAATACAAATAGTAGCGAAATATTAAGAATGGACGATAAGAATACGAATAGTAGAGAAAGAATAAGAATAAACAAATAAGAATAATAAAGAAACGAGAATGGACAATAAGAATAGTAAAGAAACAATAATAAGAATAAGAATGGACAATAAGAACAATAATAATTCATTTTAGAAAAAGAATAGACTGTGAGGCTTTAGATGAAACTTTCTGTATTACGCTGGAGTACCCACAAATCAAAACCATTCACCATAAAGTTGTCACTTTGTTTTTCAGAAAAAAAATGGATGTTTTGCTATGAATCTATACAGCAGCAAACGTCCACGTCAATAAGAGAATCACTCGTTTTGATAAAAACTGATTCTTAAAAATATTTCACAATTAACCCTGTAACCGGCTGACACCAGCGAAGCATGTGCTAGAAAAATTGGCTGAATTCAGTTCGAACGAATATACTCATTGTCTAAAAGGTAGACCGAACGCGGCAGGAACCAGTTAAACTAAGCATCAGAAAGCATTGATTCCGTCTTCAGCTTTGATATTCAAAGTGATCGTTTAGGGAGATGATTGACACTAATCCTTTCTGACTGATTACCAACTAAAAGGGCTGTAACAATGGAGACGAATCTAAGAAAGGAGAGGAAAGGTGTGAATTACTTCTTTCTACCCAGCAGGATAACGTACGTGTTAGGGGAATTAGACCTACCCCATCACGCCATACGTTTTTGGAGAACAGAATTAACGAGCGATTATCACCCGTAACCGGTTTATATTGTAGTAGGTACTCCTGAAATGCGTCGGAGGGAAAGTAATTGTTTTGCTTTCGTAAAACCCGAACGCTATGCGAATATTTCTGTTTTGGAAGCGCAGAAAACATTTATTTTAAATTCATTGGTGACTGAAAGGGTTAAAAGCGTGGATGTGCTGAAGAAGTAGCATCGCATTCGAGATGAATATGTTACATTCAACGGAACTTTCAGAATTTTAATGAGGGATGGTTTGAGATGCCATAATAATATATTTTCCATACGCATCTACTATAGCTGATGTTTCGACAATAAAAGACCTATGGTGGTGCTACAGGAAAAGAAACCCCACTTACGCACGCACACAAGCCACGAAAACTTTCGGACCAGACCGGAAGAATCACATTGAGCAGAATCGAAGATCGCCCACATTTCCTGCAGCGGAATTCTCCGGCGTGCTTTATGGAGGAGCATTTGACTAGAACTATCCAAAGAGAAATGAATTCTCTAGAATTCCATGGTACAGCAGCTACTCGCAAGCCAAACATTTTGTTTTTTAAATAATGACCTGATGTACCACAGGCTAGTTTTCAAGATAATTGAATGAATTAAACGTCAGCTATACACCCCGTTGTCAAAAGTGTTTAGACACCAAATTGGTTATACAAATTCTAGATTCAGGCGTTTCGTGCCTGTGGGAATTATACCATTAAACCTTGAACCGAGGTGGAACGTATTAACTCGCGGTTAACAAATGGGTTAAAATGAGCTCGAACAAATATATTCCCTCGGCCATACAGTGTAGAAGAAATATTCTTCGCGTACGTGGCTAATACGTCATGATAAGTACCACACCAACATCAGTCACATTCACCCGTAATATCAATCATATCAGAATTGCTTAACAACGCTAGATGGCAGCAAAATTCTCTTCGATTAAGAATGCAGTCGAAGAATATTCCAATGATCTTAACACTGGGATATTTGGGACTTTGTCGTCCTGGGTGGTGTAACGGTTAGCGTACTCGAACGGTAATCGGTAGATGCGGGTAGATTCTCGTTCCAGGGGAATGAAATTTTCAAGTTTTCTGATGTGATTGATATTACGTGTGAACCAATAATTACAATCAATCCGGCGATGTCTGATTGCCATGTTAATTATCATGAAATGCACTATATTGACAAAAATTAACGGACACTTCTTCAAAAGCAAATGATAGGATCTGCTGCGTTGTTAAAATGCGCGGTACAGCTGCAAACGGTATAAAAACAAGCGTGCAGCTGACCGCGATCATATCGCACTGTGATGTTGAGTGAAAATGTTGCGGCGGGAGAAAACTGACTTTGAGAAAGGAAATATTGTTGGGTGTTATATTAGTGGGCTGTCCATAACAGAAACCGAGAGACGTTTAAACATACCAAAGTCAACTGTTTTGGAGGTAATGAATACGTGGAAGACACATGGCGTACCTGAAGCAACAAAACGTACAGGTAGACTAAAGAAAATCAGTGATAGAGAACGGCGAAGCCACAGGAAAGTCTGTACAGCTAATCGACGGAGTACTGCATAAGACTGAGGAACAAAACTGGAGCAACAAAACTGGAGCCTTGGTATGTACACGTACCATTCGCAAAGAACTTCATTCCATGGGATACCGTGGTCGTGCGGCTGCTCATAAGCCTTTCATCTCCACTCGGAATGCTACTCGTCCTTTAGCATGGTGTAAAGAACATTGATCGTGGACTAGATCAACGGAAACGGGTACTATGGACTGATGAATCCAGATACACAACCTATCAGTCTGATGGGTGGGTGTGGGTATGTCGGTAGCCGGTGGAACGCTATTTACCACAGTGTACTGTTCTTACGGTCAAGTTTGGAGCTGGAAGTGTACTCGTGTGGGGGTGTTTTTAGTGGTATGGTCTCAGCCCATTGGTTTTCGTGGACAAACCTGTTAACCAGCACTTCAATATTCTGCACAATTATGCCCTACTAACTCTGTGGCAATACTATGGAACCGAGCCTTATTGGTACCAGCAGGATAATGCACCAAGCCATAAAGCAAGGACTGTTACGGCATGGTTTGACGATAATTCCGTATCGTGTGTGTACTGGCCAGCACAGAGACTTGCTCTTAATCTCATAGAACACCTATGGGATGAATTAGAGCGCCACATAAGAACTTTGGAGCCAATGCCTACTACTAGGCAACAGTTAGCGACAGTATTATGTACTGAATGGAAGCGCATACCTATCGCTGTGTTCTAAAATCTTGTCGAAAGCATGTCTCGAATGGTAGTTAAGCATTTAAGTCCAAAGATGGACCGGCACTGTACTAATGTATGTCAATAAATGCTTTGTTGTGTTTCTCTGCTAGGTGTCCGGAGACTTTTGTCAATATAGTGTATATTCCCTGTCTAAGACGTGAGTCAAGCACGGCTGGAATGAGTGAATCTAAGCATCAGAAAACGTTGTATTTTCCTTTACTTTGTAATTCAAAGTGTCACTTAAGGGGATGATTGACACTAGTCCTTTTTCACTGATCACCTGCTCAAAAATTAGCGACGAACCTTAGAAAAGAGAGAGAAGGTGTATGAGTCACTTGTTTCTACCCAGTGGCACAGTGTCCGTGTCAGGGTGACTAGTCCTCACCCATCTTGCCTTTGGTTGTTATGGAGAAGAGAATAGGAGACTACAATGGAACGCTTATTGCCTGTGACCGAGTTACGGTCGGTGCTGTTAAAATGCCATTTGGAAAAGGAATTATTTTTTCGTAAATTTCCTAAAACCTGGCCACCATGTGAGTATTTCTGTTTGCAGAGTAGAAGAGTTTTCGCCCTTATTTGATTGAGATACACTAGTCGGAGAAATAGTTAAGCCTCTGGCAACGGAGATGTCGTGAGTTCTTATGTAGTGCGCGATTTTTTAATAAAAACTTTCCTTTGAGGTCACCCAAGAGAAAATAATCGCATGGCGACAGTCCGGCGAGCGAGGTGGCCAAGGCATGTTTCCTCATTGAGAGATGAGTTACTCGGAAAAGATTTGTCTGAGAACCTCCATCGATGTCCTTGATGTGTGGGCAGTTGCTCCGTCTTGATGAAACCAAATTTTTGTGGAGTTAATTCGTCATCTGCGAAGTTCTGGCAAGAAAAAGTCTCGCAACATGGTAACGTAACGTTCAGAATTAACAGTAAACGAATTTCCATCTTGTTCAAAAAAGTGCTGTCCAATTACGCTGAAATGACTACTCTACACCATACGGTAACACGTTCAGAATGAAGGGGTCGTTCATGGAGTAGTCGTGGATTGCTAGGTGATTTGGATAACGTCATTTTTAAACTTCAGACTTTCTCATCCAGTTTTTTCCATTATTATTTAAAAATGGCATCTAATTATCTGTAAGTGCAAAAAGTAAATATCTTTTTTTTTTTTCAAATTTCCACCTTGTACAACGTTTCAAAAACCGTCAGATTTCCCTACTGGACCCTGTATTACCTTTGCAGTTATGTTTCACGGAAAACGAAAAACATTTTCGTCATTCTCTCAAAAACTGAACAGAATCCTTACAATACCCCACATATTTCTTAACAGAAAGTTTTCTTCAAACAGCTAAGAAATGAAAATGCTTGCCCGTTAGCATCACTGGAAAGTATTAGATAAATATGAAATGAACTTGACTATTATCTGAGATGCTGCTTGGTATATTTCAACCGCAATGCTAATAACGAGTTATCTAGATAGGAAAAGACTTGCAGTGACGAAAGGGGGAGGGAGATATGAGTAAGAAAGACCATGGTCAGTTGTTTTATATATTATAACGTGGTAAATTTCTCCGTCATTTTTGTCCACACCGGAGATCGATCCCGAGTCCACTTATTCAGGAACAAGTCGCTCTACCAACTGAGCTACGCAGACGTTCGTTAGCGCTGCTATCTGCCTTTATATCGTGTTCGTCCTGTGAAGCAGGCACGTCACATCTCCCACCCCCCGAAAGAGGGCCGGGGTCATGGGCCACGGGTCAGCCGTGACCATGAATCGTTGCAGACAACCATCCGCTGTAGAACGTGCACTTGAGAACTCCCAGTCAATCTGGTGTGTGGAATGCAACGTCACACTTTTTTTTTCGAAGCGCTGCTCTTATTTTTCCTATCTCGCTGTTTGGAAAGAACATCACACCATTGCGAGATCTGTAACGGCCGGTTCATCCGGGAAGTCTGGGCGCCATTGTAACGAAGTAAATTTCTCCGTCATTTTTTGGTCCACACCGGGGATTGAACCCGAGTCCATTTATTCCGGAACAAGTCGCTCTACCAACTGAGCTGCGCAGAAGTTCGTATTCGCTGCTATCTGCCTTTATATCGTGTGCGTCCTGCGAGGCAGGCACGTCACAATTTTTTCAAAAACAATTTTTCCAACACGTTTTCTAAGAGCACAGCCTTACTGAAAACGCAAACCCATCAGCACACACCTGCCACTGAATTGCAAACTCTTATGGGAATGTACGTAAATGTCACAGCTTATATTGCAAAATACGTGGTCACGTGCGTCGCCACGTGTTCTAGGCAACTGTTTCAGACGGTTGCTCGTCAGGGATGTTCATCACAATGGGGAAAACCAAAGGAACTTCCGTGGCTGCCCGTTTGGCTGGAGCGATGATTTTGAAAACAGCGGAGATGATTGGTTTTTCAAAAGGTGAGCTATCCCAGATATTTAATCACTGGAAAAATAACTCACATTGCTTGTCTAACAGGCAAAACGTCGCTCCGGTAGAGCAGAAGTCTAAGGGATGGTCTCTGATCATTCGTCAAAAAGGGGGTCCGGGTTCGGATCCCGGTGAGGCATGGATGTTGTGTTTGTCTTACGGCACTAACTCTCCCTTCCTTGGAGCCAGTGACCCTAAATTAGGGATGGACAGCTGCCTATAGCCCATATTGAGTTGCTCACGGTGGTCGTTAAACCTCCAATCAAAAACAAAATAAGAGGCAAAACTGTAGGGCGACTACGCTCTGTCACGAACTAGATCGCCGTCATCTGAGAAGGCTTATGCGGACAAACAGGACTTCCTACCTGCAGTAATTGACCAAAGCTTTCGATGAAGGCTGATACCAACCCATATTCAGCGAACTATGAGCAAAAAAATTGAAGAGGATGAGCATTGGTAGACGTATGCCTATACGAAAACCGCAGATTTCTGCGAAGAACGGGAAAGTTGTCTATAGGGCTGTCAGAAGCACCATGACTGAACGCTGGCAGACTAGAATAAAAGTTATGTGGTCTGTCGAGTCTCAGTACATCTTTTTCTCTACCGGCGGCAGGCAGAGAGTTTCGGGGAAGCCCCAGGAAGCAATGGACCCAGTTGCCTTCTACACACCAGGTACTGGATGTGGTGTTATGCTGTGGGATCAAGATCTGTTGGTACAGAAGGAGCCCCCTTGATGATACAGTGGAAGGTCGGATATGGTCCGAGGGTTACCAGAACTTAGTTTCCGATCAAGTCTATCCTGCGATGTTGGCTTTTTATCCAGTAGGTGACGCGTTCCATGGAAAGCAATGCTGCAATCCATTGCGCAAGATGGATTTAGCAGTGCTTCAACGAGCATGACAGCGACTTTCATCATTTTTCCTGGCCACTAAAATTACTGGATCTAAAACCCTGAAGAATGTATGGGAGATGTTAAAAAACAGATCATGCAGTAAAGCTTTCTTCCGTCAAATCTGAGCCCTTTAAAATATTGTCTGGTGAAAATCTAGTAGGCTCTAGACAAAATGCAACACCAAGAAGGAATGCATCCGATCGGCCTGAAATTCGCAGCATGCGTCACCCGCGAGAAAACATGGAAGCGATTAGCATTTCAAGGCATATACAAATCATGTGCACCCGGCACGCCACCGAGTAGAACTATACGAAGGATGCACAGAAGGCGGGGTGTAAATAGTGGAAGTGTGTTGTGCTGCCGGACCTGTGCGTGGGAAGCTTCCTGATGCCTCGTCGCAGAATACAGCAGTCATTCCAGCACGCTTCGAGGTTCGGCAGAGAACGAATAGTGGCTTATCGCGACAGCGGTTTATCGTACCAAGACTTCGGCGCCCGTGGCCGAAGTCTCGGTACCGTGTGGGAAGATATCCAGCCACATTGAGGCGAGTATGGATTCGGTGGGTGCAGGAGGGACGGATGGACCGACGTCAGCGATTGCCGCAGCCGCGACACAACACCGAACGAGAGGCCCGGCATGTTGTGCGGCGGGCAATGACTGCTCGCACCGCCACAGACCGAACGTTAGCGCAGGAATTAGAGTGTGCTGCTCAATAACCTGTATCAGCACGTACCGTTCGACGTCGTCTGCAGAAGCGGGAACCTGTCGCACGGCACCCATTGCTCTGATTACCATTGGCGTTACACCACCGGCGAGTGCGGCGGCAGTGGGCCGTTGAACGCCACACCTGGACTACGGAATGGGACGACATTGACTTCTCCACGTCTCTGCGCCATACGTAAGCACTGGAAGGATGCATTGATCAAACATTTTTCTTTTAAGACATAATGGCATACTGCTCATGAAACTTTTGCTGTTTCTTCCAAAAGCTCTTCAGGGAAGTTTTGTACGCTGATTAATTTCTTCATCAATGTGACCTTCACTTGATATCTGCTGTCCAAGATAAACGTACGTGTCTGTTATCTCCAGCTTTTCTCCATCAATCGATAAATCTTCATTTCTTGTAAAAGCATTGAACATCACTTTTGTCTTCTTAAAGTTCATTTTTAACCCCACTTCTTTACTCTTGTCAGAAAGTTCCTGGATCATACTCTGCAGCTCTGATGGGGTAGTTGCAAAAATGACTACGTCATCAGCAAAACTAAGGTGGGTTAGATAATCTCCATTAATCTTTATCCCTTTGCTTTCCCAGTTCAGTGATTGAAAGACATTTTCCAACGTGGCATTAAAGAGCTTCGGAGATATGGTGTCACCTTGTCTCACTCCCTTTCCAATTTTTATGTGTGTTGTATTTTCAAACAGCCGAATCTTTGCACTTGCATTTTCATAGATGTTATTAATAATATTAATGTATGCATCTTCAATACCGCAGGATTTCAGAGCCATTGTAACTGCTGATGGTTTCACCGAATCAAAGGCTTTTTCATAATCGATAAAAGCCATGCACAATGGAAGTTCATATTCCCTCGCTCTTTCAATTAGTTCTCTCAGTACGTGGATATGATCTATAGTGCTGTAGCCACTCCTGAATCCAGCTTGTTCTCTCGGTTGAGCCATGTCCACTGTTACCTTCATACGGTGTGAAAGAACTTTAGTGAAGATTTTATAAACCACTGATGGGAAGGCTAATAGGTCTGTAGGTCCTGAGATCCTCAATGTCACCCTTTTTATGTAGCAGGATCATTGTAGCGTTGTTCCAATCCTCAGGAATCTTCCCTTCATTAAGGCATCGAGTGAAAATTTGGGCGAGTACTCTTTCGATTTCTCCACTTGCTAATTGTATGATGTCTACAGTAATTCCATCTTCTCCTGGAGCTTGCCCCCGCTTCATGTTCTTAATTGCATGTGCAACTTCTGCTGTGAGAACAGGAAGACCTGTTCTCACAGAACAGGAAGACCTCTTCTGCATGCAACACCACGATGGTCGAATCCGCGTCTGGCGGCACCGCGGCGAGAGATTGTATGACGCCTGCATTATGCATCGCCATACCAGTCCGTCTCCTGGCGTTGTGGTTTGGGGCGCAATTGGATATGACACTCGCACCCCTTTGGTACGCATCACCGGTACACTCAACAGCCACCGCACCATCTCCGACGTTTTGGATCCCGTAGTCCTCCCTTACCTGTAGGACCTGCCAGCGGCAACGTTTCAACAGGGCAATGCGCGGCCGCACGTGGCCCGCATCGCGCAACAGTTTTTCACGGCCCACCAGGTGTCACTGCTGCCGTGTCCCGCCAGTTCTTCCGATATGTCGCCCATCGAACACGTCTGCTCGGTGATCGGCCACCGAGTTGCCCGGCAAGCACCACCCGCGGCTACGCCTGATAAACTGTGGCAATGTGCGGAAGCAGCCTGGACCGACATACCCCAAGCCCATATCCAAAGCCTCTTTCGTTCGATGCCGCGGCGTGGGGCGACCGTTATTGCTAGCCATGGGGGGGGGCTCACGAACTGTTCATGTCTGCGTGTTCCGGAAGTAGCTCGGGCCTGTAAGCTCGATCGTTTCATCTTTGTATCTGTTATCTTTCCAGTAAATCTATCTTTGCTATCTTGTGTCCTTATTGGTTTTGCATTTTGGGTGGCCAGCAGTGTAGATGCACTCCGACACCTTGTGGAATCACTTCCAAATAGCATACGTTTCGTAATTCGCACTAAACTATGTCCAACCCGGTATCGAATAAGCTTCTGATTCAATGGCCTGTGTGTGTATAATATACTTCTTTCGGCAAACTGTTCATAAAATATTGAAATTGTCTCGAAAGACAGCAAGCAACGGACTGGTCCAGATTTAACCATCTGTCCACTTCAGCTTGAGACTGTCCTAATTCTCTAAAGCTCAACACAGCGATAAATCATGTTAACGAAGACTCAGACAAAACGATGTTTGACAGCGCCAACCCCAAGTTTAGTCATGTATTTGACGTCAGTTCCTTAAATACAGAATTTAGTTGTGTGTGATATGTGAACTTTTGCTGTCCCGTGGCTTCGTATAGCTGCGCAGGTTTTATTTGCCGCTTTACATAACTGGCGTCTTTGGTACTACTTCCATAGAATTTCGCAGCAGGGTTCTTCTGTTAACTGAGTTTTCGTGGTTTTCGCTTTCATTTTTAGAGCTAGTGCATTTATACATTTCAGTGCTTCTAAGAAAAGACAACGTAAAAAAAAAAAAAGCTTAGCCAGATAACTAAACTAACTGTGTGCAATGTAATATTTAAACACTCTCTCTCTCTCTCTCTTACGACAGTGAGAGTGTGGTGGAGATTACTTTGTACGAAATTAGAAATTGCCGACATGCGAGTGGTAAGGGGGAAAAATCTACGGAAAACCGATGTGTGCCGTAACAAAGCAGACTTAGTAATGCACAGATTAGAACAGTGCTCTGTATTTCTGTTGAATCAAAAGTTAGTGAGAACAGTTTGAGATAAGTTTGTTAAACAACGTTTGTAACCAACATTGATATTTCAAAAGTAGGTACAAAAAGTTGCATTTACCAGTTTTTCTTTTTTTAAATATGTATAGCACATTTAGCTTTTCTCTGTACACCTGCTACCATAAGGTAGTTATGAAATGGTCTAAACATTAACGGTTCGAGAACTGGAATTTCAAGGTATTAACGTGAAGTGTGTGGCGTGCCTATCTCAGAGCTGGCGCACATGTCAAGACGGAAAAGTTACAGGTACAAACTTCGTCGGCATAGGTTAACTGGAAACGCATTGGGCTCCGGATTCATTTTTCTACAGTGACCCCTCCTTCAAGCTTGGTTTACCGGCTGACCCAGGAAACCTGCGATTCTATTTAGGCACTTTCTCAAGGAGAGGTTACACGTGACATTATACCTACCTCAAAGGGGACGCACATGTCAAGAGGGCAAAAGATGCACCGACAAATTTCGTCGGTGTAGTTTAATTGGGAAAGCATTAGATTCCTGAGAAAGATCGTAGAGAGCACAGCTTTGCAGCTTAACGTAGGTCCAGCATTGGGCCAACGTCTCATTTTCGTAAAAGACGGTGGCACACTGTTGGGATAACGTTAATTGTAAAAATTTAATAAGTAACTAACAGGAATGACGATTCGACTTCCACAACCGACAAATGGATTTTGAGCTGTAAGTAAAAAAACTGGAAAATATATGTATGTATATACATACATACAGAGATTTCAATGCAAAAATAGGGCAACGGCAACAGAATGAAACTTCAGTAGAGAAATTCGGTCACGGCAACAGAAACCAGCGAGGAAATACTTTCGTTGAGTTTGCAAAGGCAGAAGGGTTTTTCATCATGAACTAATTTTTCAAGAGAAAGCCACACAAGAAATGGACATGGAGACATCCAAATGGGACGACAAGTGAAATTGATTTTATTATGTGTAACAAAAAATTCGTCATAGAAGACTGCAGTGTGCTAAACAAGTTCAACACAGGTAGTGACCATAGATTGGTGAGATGTAAGATGCACCTCAACACTAAACTCGAACGTGGCAAGCTCATAAGACAAACAAAATGTATTGACATAACCAACCTTAAAAAACACCATAATACCTTCAAGTTGGAACTGAAGAACAGATTCTCTGCTTTAGAAGGCCTAACATCGGAAGAAGTGGATATTTCTGAAGTTAACAGAAAAGTAACCAAAGCTCTTATGGAAACAGCAACAAAATTAGCTGGGTCTAAGAACAAGTTGCATGTGAACACATTATCAGGAAAAACCAAAATGTTGATGCAAAAAAGAAGAGAGATGAGGACAACTAAAGAAGATGTGACTTCCAAAGTGGAATATATAGAGCTATGTAAGACAGAACGAAAAGGTATCACTGAAGACGTAAGGAAATTCAATTGTGAACTAGTGAGCAAAACAATTGAAAACAACCAAAGCCTAAAGATAGCAAAGGGACATCTCAGTAAGGGAAGAAAACAGATTATGGCACTGAGAAAAGAAGATGGTTCTGTAACAAGAAATAGAGGCGAAATTTTGACAAGAATGAAAGATTTCTACTCCAAATTATATGAAAGGGATGATACATGTACTCCGGACATCATGAAAGGTACCAGTACCAGAGGTCTTCCTGTTCTCACAGCAGAAGTTGCACATGCAATTAAGAACATGAAGCGGGGACAAGCTCCAGGAGAAGATGGAATTACTGTAGACATCACACAATTAGCAAGTGGAGAAATCGAAACAGCCGCCCCGGTGGCGCAGTGGTCTAAGCGATGGCCTCTGATCATTCGTCCAAACGGGGTCCGGGTTCGAATCCCGGTGAGGCATGGATGTTGTGTTTGTCTTACGGCACTGGCTCTCTCCCTTCCCTGGAACCAGTGACCCTAAATTAGGGACGGGCGACTGCTTATAGCCCATTGAGTTGCTCACGGTGGTCGTTAAACCTCCAATCAAAAAAAAAAAAAAAAAAAAAAAAAAAGAAATCGAAACAGTACTCGCCCAAATTTTCACTCGATGCCTTAATGAAGGGAAAATTCCTGAGGATTGGAACAACGCTACAATGATCCTGCTACATAAAAAGGGTGACATTGAGGATCTCAGGACCTACAGACCTATTAGCCTCCTATCAGTGGTTTATAAAATCTTCACTAAAGTTCTTTCGCACCGTATGAAGGTAACAGTGCACATGGCTCAACCGAGAGAACAAGCTGGATTCAGGAGTGGCTACAGCACAATAGATCATATCCACGTACTGAGAGAACTAATTGAAAGAGCGAGAGAATATGAACTTCCATTGTGCATGGCTTTTATCGATTATGAAAAAGCCTTTGATTCGGTGAAACCATCAGCAGTTACAATGGCTCTGAAATCCTGCGGTATTGAAGATGCATACATTAATATTATTAATAATATCTATGAAAATGCAAGTGCAAAGATTCGGCTGTTTGAAAATACAACACACATAAAAATTGGAAAAGGAGTGAGACAAGGTGACACCATATCTCCGAAGCTCTTTAATGCCACGTTGGAAAATGTCTTTCAATCACTGAACTGGGAAAACAAAGGGACAAAGTTTAATGGAGATTATCTAACCCACCTTCAATTTGCTGATGACGTAGTCATTTTTGCAACTACCCCATCAGAGCTGCAGAGTATGATCCAGGAACTTTCTGACAAGAGTAAAGAAGTGGGATTAAAAATGAACTTTAAGAAGACAAAAGTGATGTTCAATGCTTTTACAAGAAATGAAGATTTATCGATTGATGGAGAAAAGCTGGAGATAACAGATACGTACGTTTATCTTGGACAGCAGATATCAAGTGAAGGTCACATTGATGAAGAAATTAATCAGCGTACAAAACTTGCCTGGAGAGCTTTTGGAAGAAACAGCATAATTTTCATGAGCAGTATGCCATTATGTCTTAAAAGAAAAGTGTTTGATCAATGCATCCTTCCAGTGCTTACGTATGGCGCAGAGACGTGGACCTTAACTAAAAGAGACATACAAAAGCTGCAGACAACTCAAAGCAGCATGGAGAGGTGCATGCTTGGTGTAACCAGGAGAGATAAGAAGAAGAACTCGTGGATCCGAAAAATGACAAGAGTGGAAGACATCATGATCAGAGTTAAATCCCTGAAATGGCAATGGGCTGGACATACTGCCAGAAGAACAGACTATCGATGGACAGCCGAAATTTTAGATTGGAATCTAAGGGACAAGAAAAGACCCAGAAGAAGACCACATGGAAGATGGGTGGATGAAATTCGAAAGCATGCGGGAGTGACATGGAGGAGACTGGCACAAGACAGACCGTTGTGGAGGAAACTTTGGGAGACCTTCGTCCAGCAGTGGATTGATAATTGTTGACAATGATGATGCTGATGATGATGATACATACATACATACACATCATTAAGCTGTTCTGAGACTTAGAGATTAGCTCCTCAAAGACCATGTGCCAAGTACACCTTTAATGGATAGAACAAGAATTTACTTCCTGTTGGTGTATCAAATGTCTCCATTTACAACGGTATTGGCACACAGCTCGAGCTCCATTAACAACCATCACACGCTGCACATACAACCTTTTGTGCTTCATACTCATAATCTTTTTCTTAAGCAGACATTTTTGAATAAAGAGTTAGTGAGAACATTTTCAGATAAATTAGCAACCAACATTGATATACACTTCTGGCCACCCAAAATGCAACCCCAAGAAGGGCACGAGATAGCAAAGTCAGATTTACTGGATACCGAACAACAGATACAAAGATGAAACGATAGAGCTTACAGGCCCGTGCGACTTGCGGAACACGCAGTCATCAATAGTTCGTGTGGCCCCCATGGCTGGCAATAACGGCCGCTACACGCAACGGCATCGAACGAAAGAGGCTTTGGACGTGGGATTGGGGTATGTCTGCCCAGGCTGCTTCCACACGTTGCCACTTTATCAGGCGTAGCTGCGGGTGGTGCTTGCCGGGCCACTCGGTTGCCGATCAGCGACCAGACCAGACGTGTTCGATGGGCGACATATCGTGAGAACAATCGGGACACGGCAGCAGTGACACCTGGTGGGCCGTGAAGAATTTTTGCACGACGCGTGCCACGTGAGGGCGCGCATTGTCCTATTGAAACGTGGCCGCTGGCAGGTCCTGCCGGTAAAGGAGGACTACAGGCTCCAAAACGTCGGAGATGGTGCGGTGGTTGTTGAGTGCACCGGCGATGCGTACCAGAGGGGTGCGAGTGTCATATTCAATTGCGCCCCAAACCATAACGCCAGGCGACGGACAGGTATGGTGATGCATAATGCAGGCGTCATACATTCTCTCGCCCCTGTGCCACCACACACGGATCTGACCATCGTGGTGTTGCAGGCAGAAGCGGGGTTCGTCGGAGAAGACAATATCGTGTCATTCCGTAGTCCAGGTGCGGCGTTCAACGGCCCACTGCCGCCGCACTCGCCGGTGGTGTAACGTCAATGGTAATAGAAGCAATGGGCGCAATGCTACAAGTCCCCGCTCCTGCAGACGACGTCGAACGGTACGTGCTGACACAGGTTATTGCGCAACACACCCTAATTCCTGCGCTAACATTCGTGATGTGGCGGTGCGAGCCGTCAATGCCCGCCGCACAACGTGCCGGTCCTCTCGTTCGGTGGTGTGCCGCGGCTGCGGCAATCACTCAAGTCGGTCCGTCCGTCCGTACCTCCTGCACCCACCGAATCCATACTTGCCTCACTGTGGCTGGATGTAGTCTCACACGGGTAAACCGATGTCTCGGTACGATAAACCGCTGTCGCGATAAGCCCTTATTCGTCCTCTGTCGAACTCCGAAACGTGCTGGAATGTCTGCCGTATTCTGCGACGAGATATCAGGAAGCTTCTCACGCAGAGGTCCGGCAGCACAACACACTTCCACTACTTACACCCCGCCTTCTGTGCACCCTTCTTATAGTGCTTCTCGGTGGCGTGCCGGGAGCACATGATTTGCATATGCCCTGCAATGCTGATCGTTTGCATGTCCTCTCGTGGGCGACGCATGCTGCGAATTTCAGGCCAATCGGATGCTTCCTTTTTGGTGTTGCATTTTGGGTGGCCAGCAGTGTATATGTATGGTCCTCCATGATTTTCTTGCCCTTCCTCTACCTTTCTTTCCTGCCACATGTACTGAAAAAATTATCATTATCTTAGTGAGCACCTCATCATTCATTCTTTCAACATGGCCAAACCACCTAACAAGGAAAGCTTTTCAACTGTCACTCTCCAAAATTGAAGAAACGTGGCCAGGAGATAGTACTAAGGGATAAAACCAATAGGTGTATTTCCGTTTTGGCCGAAATGAACTGCGAAAGGTGAACGTGTGGTCCGAAAATGTTATTAGAGCACAAGTGGACAAAATCATACCACCTCTGCTCACCATACCACCAAAGACAATAGATTTCATTCAACCTCTCGATGTTTTTTTCCGCCAGTGTAAAAGATATGCACATAAAATATCTGATATGTCACATTTCACAATGTCCATGATTTTGTACTCCGTCACCGAAATAACATCATATTCCTGCATTTATTCATGCACAATTAATTGCAGTCAGAAAAAATCAACAACATGTTTTATCTATGGAATAAAATTGGATGCTGTGAAAGTGATGACGCTTCTTTTGATAATGTCCAACGTATTTCTTTTTCAGATATCAATGGCAATTGTCACAACTGTGATAACTTTGGCATCCTGCGTTGTTCTCATTGTTCCAAATTACTTTGCTTCCGTCATGTGTTCAATGCCACAAATGTTGATTTACACCTGTATAAAGATTTGTGTTGCTTTTTGTATGACATGAACTTATTTTGAGTCATGGCGACATGCATCACGCACAACAACACATGTTAGATTATTTTCCCCACTTGTGCTCTAAGACCATTTTCAGACCACTCGTTCACCTATATCAGTTCATTTGGGCCAAAACGGAAATACACACATTGGTTTTTGTCCTTAGTGCTATCTCCTCTCCACGTTTCTTCAATTTTGGAGCGTGACATTTAAAAGGCTTCTCTTGTAAGAATATTAGTCTCCACCTTACTAACAACATTTTGCCTCACATTGCGCATCTGTCTGCAACGCATCTTCAATTCCTCACATGATCAGCGCGTGTCTTAACACAACCCCCCCCCCCCCCGTATAAGTAATGCATCTCCACAGTACACAAACGACTCCTACGTCTTTTCTGCAGTACCCAGATTTCACTTCTGTACATCAGAGAAGGAACAATTACACTTTCATACACAGCCATTCGGGACTTCCTTGAGAACCCATCATTCCTGTGGAATTCTCCTGAGGCAGCTATGACTTTCAATGAAGAATTCATTCGCCTACTAATTAAATTTTTCGTATCAGCTAAGAATTTGAAAAACCAATGTTTGTCTTTGTAATCTGACATTTTATTAAAATGCCAATGTAAGGTTTTTCCTATTTCACATACAGAAAATGTGGTATTAAAATGTAGGCTTTATTTTTAATTTCATCCTTGGTTTTCTAAGATTTATCATATTTTAATGGCCGCAGCAAAATTTATTTACAGAAAAATGTTCTTTTCTCCCGCAGTGAGGCACAGACAAATTAATTGTATTATCGTTTCTAAGAAACTGCGGGAGAGCAGTAAAGGTGGGGGGGAGCTTTTCCTCTCATTTCCGGCGGTAGTAATCAAACGTGGTGTGGGAACTATGATCTGTACAAAGGAATCATTCTTACATATGTCGCTCATTAATTCTAATCGAGAAGAAGTGAATCATTTGGGAAAGCTCACCGTAAAGCTGTCTTTCTCTTCTTTTTTTTTTTTTTTTTTTTCTTCACCATTCTCATTTCATGAGATAATTCCATCTCCGTTAACATGAGAGAAAGACCATGGATAGACCAAATGCTCCCATTAGCTCCTGACGGGGAAGTATATACAGCTCTAAGATGTTCATACGGAGAGAATTAATTGACTTGTTGGACAACTTAATTTCGGTGCATTTGGTTGAAAGAGGGACGAAAGAAGAGAAAATAGGAAGACTTATTTTTCTTTCTTTCATACAAAGATATCGTCAACAACTTGGCACAAAAGTCAATTCTGGGAAATTAGGCGTAAGGTGTTGTATGAATCGTGAAAGCCCTCATATAAATATCTTCGGATTTTTTTTTTTAAGATTTCGTATATTCTGGATATTGTAGCAAAGAGGACTGAAGTAATGATGAATTTTTATTTTTCCGAAAAAACCTAAAGTTTACAAATTTATGTTCTTACGCATAGAAAATTCGTTAGTTTCAAAAATGAGCAAATGTATTTTGTTAGGAGTTAAGAGTTAACGCTGAATTTCATGATGAGATTGGAGGCGATATACATGTACACTGTTCGACATCGAAAGTACCACAGCCGCCCCACGGTGACGCAGTTGACTACGGGCTAGCTTCTGATCATTCGTTCGAGTTGGGCACAGGTTCTAATCCCGGTGAGGCATGGATGTTTTGTTTCACTTACGGCACTGGCTGTCTCTCTTTCTTAGAACCACTGGCCCTAAATTAGGGACGGGAGACTGCTTATAGCTCATTGAGTTGCTAGCGGGGTGGGCGTTATACCCCCAATAAAAAAACAAAAAAACAAAAACAGGAAGTATTTTTCGGAGCTCCATGAAAATTGGTGGGTATCTATTGACAATTGGTTATGTAAACGATAGCATTTCTGCGACCAAGTCACGTGCTATTTGAGGGAGTATAAAATGGGCCAAACGGCTAGGCGTGGCTAAGTACGATCACTAGCACCACATCATAAGGGTGATCTCTATGACGAAAGCACTTGTAAGGAGTTAAAAATGCCTGGATGACGTCATAGGAAATCTTACCATCATACTGAGACTCTTACAACAGCTTTTATCATAAGGCTAAGTAAGTTTGGTTGGCTCCTGCATCGGAACGCGGCGAAAACATATCGGGAGGCAATAGTTGTGGGCCGAATGTGGTGGCACTAGTTGGATGAAATAAACGTCAGTCGCTCTAGTTGGGCTGGTGCAAGAAGGTTGACGTCCGAAATCCTCGATCGTCGAATTCGAGGGCAATACATAGCAGCCCTACAATCCACAGCATACGAAATTCAACGAGGTGTACAGGTAGCTACTGATATCACGTACCAGTACTATCCGGGAATCGCAGGTTTGCGTTCGCGCCGACCAATGTAATGACTGCCATTTACAGCACATCTTCGTGCCTGATGCCATAATAGTCGTGTGTGGCGAGAGGAATGGAACTATCTTGTATTCGACGATGATACACGATTGTTTCAGACCCTACGATCGCTTGATTGAGAGTTTTGGGAAGACACGTAGACAACCGGATGAGCCATTCGTGGACGTCCCGCGGCTGTTCAGCCTGGTGTCATGGTTCAAATAGCTATAAGTTTCAACAGCCGTGACGCTGCTCCTCAGCTTGGCGTCATGGTTCGAATAGCTATAAGTTTTAACAGCCGTTAACCTGCTCCTCATTTTGGCGTCATGGTTCGAATAGCTATAAGTTTCAACAGCCGTCATGCTGCTCCTCAGCTTGGCGTCATGGATCGAATAGCTATAATTTTTAACAGCCGTTAAGCTGCTCCTCATTTTGGCGTCATGGTTCAAATAGCTATAAGTTTCAACAGCTGTCATGCTGCTCCTCAGCTTGGCGTCATGGTTCGAATAGCTATAAGTTTTAACAGCCGTTAAGCTGCTCCTCATTTTAGCGTCATGGTTCGAATATCTATACGTTTCAACAGCCGTCACGCTGCCCCTCAGCTGCTTGGCGTCATGATTCGAATAGCTATAAGTTTTAACAGCCGTTACGCTGCTCCTCAGCTTGGCGTCATGGTTCAAAGAGCAATAAGTTTTAACAGCGGTCAAGCGGCTTCTCAGCCTGGCATCATGGTTCGAAGAGCTATAAGTTTTAAGCCGTTCACCTCTAGTACGCACAGTGGGTAGAATGAGAACACAACGAGGCGTGGATGAGGTTCTGCAGCCCGTTTTGTTGTCGTATCTCTGAAGTGTCTCTGGTGCTCAGTTTCAACACGATAATGACCGTCCATTATCTACCAATATCAGAATATAGTGCCTGTAAGGGGGTTGCTGTCTTGCGCAGCGCGATACCCCGAATTCTGGCCCATAGAGAACGTGTGGGAGGCCATTGGTTGACGAACCAATTTCTCTGTACGACCTCCTAGCGGTATTGATAAATTGCGGACGTATCGCAAAGAAGCGTGATTCCTGAGGATACCATCAGGAAACTTTTCCACTAGATGGCACGAAATGTGTGGAAACCTGCTTGGTAGCCATATGACCAAATGATTAACAAGGAAACGGTAGCAACTGCGACTTGAGTAGCCCAATGAGACCTGACAGGCAGAGGGCAAGCACATGGTTTATACAAGTGTAGTCCGCCGCGGCTACAAAGCTTTACGAGATATTGCCTTCCAAAATTGCCCATTGGAGCCCACATGAACGCAGCCTTTGTGGTGATATTCCCAGTATTAGTAGTTCTAGTATAGATAATGGCACATCTATCATCTATATGTATCCGGCTGATAGCACAGTTCCACTAGCGCAGAACTGTAAACCTAGCTGTCGCCTGAGAGAATTATCCGTGGTCGTTGATGCCGTGTCAGACTTTCCACCAGTAGATGCGTCCAAGGTCGTATTGCGTTATTCCGATACACTAGAAGAAACGTCCTGGCACTAGCAAGGTTCGCACTTGTTGGCGTTACATTTCACTTCACACGGTAAAAGTCGGTATAATACCCTGCCCGACGCTCGATTTTGTATCAGGGTTCTGCCTTGCCATTGGCTGTTCGGTTCTGCTTCGATAATAATCAGCGCGGAAGAGCTTGCAGCGCCGTGGAGCTGAGCTGCCAGCAAGTGACCCATGACAGAGGTGGCCCCACTGATTATTAACTACATTGACGCTCCTGGTAGATGCTAAACGTGTGTTTCCCGTTGCCTAATGAACATACCCGTAAAAATCAAACTCTTAGCTCGACTACTTTTTAAGTGTTCTGTTTTATGTGAACACGATTGTATATACACCGAGTGGCCACTTTATTATGACCACCCCATCAGTACTTCGTTGGGCCATCTTTTGCCTTTAATACTGCGTCGATTCTTCGGGCATGGACTCCACGAGATGTTGATAGGTGGTTTGTGGAATCTGAGACCATGCTTGATGAATAGCACTTTCCAGGAGTGTGAGATTGCAGGATTGTGGATCCAGCTGTCTGATGGCTCGTTTAACTTCATCCCACAAATTCTCAATGGGGTTGAGATCTGGAGATTATGGTGGCCACCTTAGCAAAGTAAATTCCCCGGCATGTTCCTGAAACCAATCCTGTACAATACGAGCACTATGGCAGGACGCATTATCTTGTTGAAAGTAGTCATCACCATTGGCATAAACCATCCACATGACAGGATGCACTTAGTCCGCAACGATGTTTAGATATGATGTGCCAATCAGACGTTGATCAACACGAATTAAAGGCCCCAAAGCATGCCAGGAAAACATTCCCCAAAAAATAACGTTGCCTCCACCAGCTTGAAGGATTGTAGCAATGCCTTTGGGGTCCATGCTTTCGTGCTGTTTCCGCCAAATTCTTACTCTGCCATCGGCATGGTGCAACTGAAAACGTGATTCATCGGACCACATAATTTGTTTCAAATTATCGACTGTACAATCCTTGTGCTTCTGTGCAAACTGGAGACGTTTTCTCTTGTTAACTGCAGACAGCAAAGGTGTTCGAACAGGCCTTCGGCTGCCATATCCCATCCGATGCAGTGTACGGCTAACAGTGTGTGCAGAGATCATTTGAGTGCATCCTTGATTAAGATGGTCTGTAATTTGCTGCGCTGATGCCCTTCTGTTGTCTGTTACCAGTTTGGACACTCTCCGTTTCGCCCGAGCAGTCACTAGTCGATGACGACCACACGTTGCACGTAGAGACCCAGTTTTTTGGCTGACAGTCCAGTCTTTAAACACTTTACACTTTAACAACAGCTGCTCTGGAACATTTCAAGAATGCGGCGGTTTCGGTGATACTCGCTCCATAACTCCGAGCGTCAACAATCATCCCACGTTGAAAGTCCGTCAAACCACATTTTTTACCCATCTCGTCACCCAAAAATCACTTCTACTACTGTCGCAAGCCCTGAGCTTTCTTTTTTACGCTTTCCAACCGTAGGTTGAAGAAGCGTATATGCTCCAGCTTTTTCCTTCCGTCTGTCCGTCCATCTGTAGATACGATAACTCACGTAAAAATGGATCGATTTCGATTAAATTTAAGTATGTGGTAGGGGACCACCTGGGGACGAACCCTATTGAAAATGGGTGAAGTTGGGTCAAAGGTCACGCCATAAGAGCGGGATCTATTCAATTGCCCTTATGCGTCATAACTTGCGTAAATATGGTTCGATTTCGATGAAATTTTAGTATGTGGTAGGGGACCACTTGGAGAGGAACCCTATTGAAAATGGGACGAATGGAGACAAATGTCAGGACATAGGATTGGGATCCATTCCATCGCCCTTATCCCACACTATTAAAGTGGACGTCAAGTAATTTTGCTTCCTATATTTCCAATGGAAAACCTTTTGTACACATTTCCTTCACAATTAGTGTGTTCCTAAGGATGGAAATTTCAACATCGGTTAAAATAATTTCATACTATAACTTGGAATACTTAACATTTTCTAAAACATAAGCATAATTATATTAAAAAACAAATAACGTTTCCTTTGGTGGTGTTGAAACCAGAAAAAAGATGGCGCGACCTGTACTTTCATGACGTCAGTGGACAAATAAATGTTGGATTGCATAATTACGGTTATGGTTTTGAAAATATAATTACGGTTATGGTTTGATAATTAATAAATATTCCAAGTTATGAAATGAAGCTATTTTAATCGATGTTCAAATTTTCATTCTTCGGAACGCATTAATTGTGAAGAAAATGTGTACAGAAGTTTTTCCATTGGAAGTATAGGAAGCAAAATTACTTGACGTCCACCTTAAAGTAGCAATTCTTGTATGTATGTACATTTTATTTTGAAAACGGCTCTAAGAATTTTGATGAAAGTTGTTAACCTACCATTTCCTGTTACTAGAAATCGATTTAACTTGATCTCGACTTTAGGAGAATTCGTTTAGTGCTTTAAATCACCACCCCGAATTATAACGTTTTTACTGTCATGGCGTCGTTCCATTAATGTTTCCAATGCTTAGAAATCTTATGACGTCACAATCTCGCGCTTGAAAATGTTGGCGCGCGGTCACGCCATCTGTCTCATTACGTCACGCGTTGTGTGTGGATCCTATTAAAGTTTTATGACGTCATACTCTTGCGAGCAGATGGCCGCTATTCCCATCTGCTTCATTACGTCACGCGTTGTGTGCGTATGTCCGTCCGCACGATACTCGCGTAACAATCATTCGATTTCGATGAAACTTTAGTATCTGGTAGGATATCACCTGGGAAGGAAACGTATTTAAAGTGGACGAAATAGGGTGAAAGGTCAGTACATAGGAGCGGGATACATTCCACTGCTGTTATGCGTCATAACTAACGTAAAAAAAGGTTCGATTTCGATGAAATTTTAGTATGTGGTAGGGGACCACCTGGCCACAAGCCCTATTTAATATGGGCGAAATGGGATTAAAGGTCAGGACATAGGAGCGGGATCTATTCCATAGCCCTTATGCATCATAACTTACTTAAAAATGCTTCGATTGCGACAAAACTTTATCATGTTATTTTGGTGATATACCGAACTGGTTCTGTTGAATATCATCGATATGAGATCAAGGGTCAGGGCAAGGACCGAGATTTATTCCATAGCCATTATTCTCATAACTTGAGTGATAACTTGAGTAATGATTTCTGGTATGTTGGAAAGCGAATTATAATCAATGCATTGCATGATTTTATAAACTTGTTATACTAGCCTCACGCTCTGGCGGCAACAGCGTGCAGCCATAGCTCATTTGCTTAAAACTGTCAGATGGTCATAATGAAGTGGTCACTTAGTGTACATCTTCTGAAGCTTGATTTTCTTTTCCTTCGTTCACGTTGTACGGACGGGTCTGAGACACCTACACAAGCCAATACATTTTTACTTATCTTGTTTTTAAAGAAAACATACTACTTTTTCTGCCAGAATTGAGACTTCCGGGGCTCTTTTTTAATGATTTAAGCTAAGTGATTAAATATAAATTTCACCTTAAAGAAGCTGAGAGAAATAATTTAGAAATCCCTAAACTCAAAAGCGCATCAGGGTTGCTGCTAAGTCCATATACCAACCCCTCCCCCTCTCATTTTCTCGCACATAAGCAAACGTGTGTATGCTACAAATAGGAAAGAGCCTTGTATTCTAAAATTTGCCGTTCGGTCGCGTGGCTTCACCTCACAGCTGAGTAACCACGGGACAGGATGAATCCACGGCTGACCGCAACGCTCCTGTTGTCTGAAATTCAAATTTCCTGGACTGGCACCCACGGTGCTTGAAAATGCGGAATCGGGGATGAAGGGAAGCCGGCATTTGAAATGCGTATAACCTGGATGGTTATGCGGAGAAACTGCTGCTGCTGCAAAGTGACGAAAAGAATTGAGTAAAGCTGAATTTCGAAAACAATTATATTCGAATAGCGGCTGAACTCGGCGAGTGCCTTATATAAGAATGTTGAAAGTTGCTTAAAATGACTAAACTTTGTTTTTTAGAAATAAGATTTGTTAATCTAAAGCATCTGCAAGAAACGCAGTTGATGGATACGCAGTCGAACCCATGTTTAACGAGCTTGAATTAAGAGGAAGCTCGGCATCGACGAACGTTTTTATAGATCCCTTGAACTTCGTGATATTCTCCGTTGCCATTTTAACCCCATGTTACGAACAGTAATTTTGGGGGAAACCGCATATCAGCACGATTAACAGCAAACAAAATAAATGGCATTCACCCAGTTTTTAGCACGTCTTTTGTAAAAAGAGATCGTGCTCATGTTATCGGTTTGTCCGACTGTACACACGGTATCTCTGCAACTATTAGTCCGATTTGAAAAATTCTTTTTGCATTCGAAAGCTTGAAACATGCGAATGATTATCCTTTATTTTGTTTTTTACGATGTACAATTTCGCCGCTAGAGGGCGTAAATGCAGATGATGTCGAATTCAAAAATACGTTTTATTCCGCATTTTGCTTCTAAACATCCGATTGAAAAAAATCTTTTATCTTTCGGTTCCCTTTGTGTCGAAGAGTATTTTGGATATAGTTTCTTTTTCAAATTACGCATAGATTTTCCGCTAGGGGACATAAAAGCAAATTGCATTTTTTCCGGTAACTCTTCTTCTAAAACTCCTATTTGAAAAAAAAAAATCAGCGGATGCATCTGATGCAAAATCTTTTGCATATAATTTCAATTTTTGGTAAAGAAAACTTTGGCCACCAGGGGGCGTAAGTGTAAATTTTTGCTTCTGATGTATTTGCCATAAATCTGAGCTTCTAATATATCGATTGAAAAAATTATTTCGTGGACTGATGTCACTCACATCGATAAACCTTTTCGGAATATTTTCTTCTTAAAATATTCCACAGTTTCTTCGCCAGGTGGCGTAGTTGTATATCTTATTTTTGTCAATATCTCTACCGATTTGAAAAATTCCTTCTTTGTTGGATAGTGTTTTCCGTGTGACATGTTTTTCATATAATTTCAACATTTTCAAGGAATTCATAGACTTTCCGCTAGGGGGCGTAAATGTAAATTGCGTTCTCCCCTATATCTCAGCTTCTAAATCTCCGATCTGAAAAAATATTTCTGCACCGGATACATATCCTGATGGGAAATCGTTTGCACATAATTCCTAATTTTTGTAAAAAAATGGTTGGGCCACCAAGGGGCGTAAACCTTAATTTCCGCTTCTGATGTATTTGCAGCAAAATATGAGCTTCAAAATTCTCGATTGAAAATAACGTCGTTTGTAGACCGATACTACTCATGCCGACAAACCTTTTAGAAACATTTTCTTCTTAAAATAGTGCACGGTTTCTACGCCAGGGGGCGTAGATGTATATCTTATTTTTGTCAATATCTCGACTTCTAGGAGTTCGATTTGAAAAATTCACTCCTTGTTGTATAGTGTTTTCTGTGTGACATGTTTTTCATATAATTTCGAAATTTTCAAGTAATTCATAGACTTTCCGCTAGTGGGCGTAAAGGTAAATTGCGTTTTCCCCTATATCTCTGCTTCTAAATCTAAGATCTGAAAAATTCTTTCTGCACCGGATATAGCTCCTGATGGGAAATCGTTTGCACATAATTTCTAATTTTTGTAAAAAAAAAGTGGTTTGGCCACCAGGGGGCGTAAACCTTAATTTCCGCTTCTGATGTATTTGCAGCAAAATATGAGCTTCTAAATTCTCGATTGAATATAACGTCGTTTGTAGACCGATACTACTCATGTCGACAAACCTTTTAGAAGCATTTTCTTCTTAAAATAGTGCACGGTTTCTACGCCAGGGAGCGTAGATGTATATCTTATTTTTGTCAATATCTCGACTTCTAAGAGTCCGATTTAAAAAATTCCTTCTTTGTTGGATAGTGTATCTAGTTTGAAATGTTTTTCCTATAAATTCAAAATTTTCAAGTAATTTATAGACCTTCCGCTAAGGGGCGTAAAGGTAAATTGCGTTTCCCCCTATATCTCTTCTTATAAATCTCCGATTTGAAAAATTCTTTCTGCACCGGATACAGCTCCTGATGGGAAATCGTTTGCACGTAATTTCAAATTTTTGTAAAAAATTGTTTGGCCACCAGGTGGCGTAAGTCTTAATTTCCGCTTCTGATGTATTTGCAGCAAAATATGAGCTTCTAAAATCTCCATTGAAAAAAAGTCGTTTGTGGACCGATACTACTCATGTTGACAAACAGTTTAGGAACATTTTCTTCTTGAAATAATGCATGGTTTCTACGCCAGGGGCGTAGATGTATATCTTATTTTTGTCAATATCTCTACTTCCAAAAGTCCGATTTGAAAAATTCCTTCTTTGTTGGATAGTGTTTACGATGCGAATTGTTTTTCCTATAAATTCAAAATTTTCAATTAAATCATAGACTTCTCGCTAGGGCGCACAATGGTAAATTGCGTTTTCTGCTCCTAAAAGTCCGATTTGAAAAATTCTTCCTGTATCGCATACGATTTTTAACGGAAAATGTTTTTCACGTAATTTCTGTTTGGTAAAGAATGGTTTGGCCACCAGGGGTCATAAGGGTTAATTTCTACTTCTGATGTATTTGTAGCAAAATCTGGGCTCCTGAAAACTCGACTAAAATTTTTTCTTGGACCGATTCCGCTCTTATGGATAAACCTTTTGAGAATACTTTCTTCCTAAAATAATGCATGGTTTTCCCACCAGGGGACGTAAAGTCACATCTTATTTTTGTCGATAATCCTGTTTCTAAGAGTTTGTAAGCTCACGATTCCGTTTACAGCAATATCTGAGGGATTAAAGACCCGATTGAAAAACTTCTTTCTTCCGTCAGATACTATTGTTTTCCATACCGGTTCCATTGACTTTGAATGGCTTTGATAAATTTAATTTGCATTAGAACGGATTCAAAAGACGTGCTTATTACACCCGAAAATTCGGTGTCATCTTTCTTGTTTGACGTAGGACTACGTCTAACTCCGAGGGTAGTATGGGGTGACTTACGGCGCAGACCGCCTGTGACAAAAATAGGTCCCAATTGAAATCATTATAGCGTTAAAAATACGTGCCGCACACTAATCGTGTTTGCATATTCGCAAGCAACATGGAATCCAATTCGCGTACTGCGCAGTACATCGTGCGCGCGACGCTCCCCTCGCTCCCTGTGCGCTACGGAGATGATACAATATTTCTAGGTGTGCCGCTGCGTTTGACGCAGTTTATCTCGGCAACCGTGAGCACAACACGACTGTGCATGGCATCAATTTTAAAGCCCTCTACGAGATCTATTCAAATATACAAAGAACATTTTGCAGTGGTTTGAGCTGATTATTTAAAAATTTATTTTATTGTGAGCCGTGAAACACTTTTCACAATATCGCGGTTTATCTGGACAACACATAATGCAGAACAACTGTACGTGGTATCGTTTTAAAGCTCTCAACGAGATCTCTTCAAATATATAAAAAACATATCACAGTGGTTTAAACTAAAATTTTTAAAACTTGTTTTTTAAAAACGCTTTTGACAATATCGCGGTTTATCTGGACAACTGTGAGTGCAAAACGACTGTTCGTGGTATCGTTTTAAAGCTCTGGACAAGTTCTATTGAAATATACGAAGAACATTTCCCAGTGGCTTGAACTGAACATTTTAAAAATTGTTTCCATGTGAACCAATGTTTTCTTGGGTTACTTTTGTTTGTGTGTGAACCAGTGAACACTTTTGAAAATATCGCTGTTTATCTGGACAACAATGAGGGCAAAACAACTGTGCGTAGTATCGTTTTAAAGCTCTCGAGAATATCTATTCAAATGTATAAAGAACATGTTGCAGTGGTTTAAACTAAAAATTTTAAAAATTGTTTTCGCATGAACAGGTTAACATTTTCGACAATGCCGCGGAATTCGCAGAATGAACTCAAGCAAAAGTGGAGAAAATCAAAAAGAGAGGCAAGAGCAAGTGATGAACGTAAGAAGCCCAAGGAGACAGAGCACCACGTTGGGTAATTCGTGTATCGATCTGCTTTGTGTTCGTAATGCATCCAGCATTATTTGTATAAAAATATATATATAAAAATTATGTAAGCAACTTTTCATATCATAGATCTGTATTGGCTATAACAAAATAAACACTTTGAAACCATACTCGACTAGCTCATTTCATCTCCCCAATCTGCAAGTCGTAGCCTTACGTTTTAAACTGACGGCTCAATCAGAACTGAGCCTGGGTGTACTTTTTCTTTTGGTTGGGGGTTTAACGACCACCGTGAGCAACTCAATGGGCTATAAGCAGTCGCCCGTCCCTAATTTAGGTTCACTGACTCCGGAGAGGGAGAAAGCCAGAGCCGTAAGACAAAAACAATATCCATGCCTCACCGGAATTCGAACCCGGACCTATCTTGGACGAATGGTCAAAAGCCATTGCTTAGACCACAGTGGCGGCCACCTAGTTTCCAAACCCTTCCTCTCACACTAGCAAACAGGGAATTATTTACCTGCAGTTGACATCCCGTGCTTCTGCTTACAGATAGGTCAGTTCGCATGAAGAATATGTTTAACCAAGGCCTGATTTACGTGAAGGCATTCGGGACACGTGCCTCTGGTCCCGACCCTTGAGGGGGCCCTAAAACATAGTTATGTATTACTTGCTTTGCAGAAAACTGATTCGCATTGTTCGTCCACTAAAAGTTAAAATGGTAATTTAAGAACTGTACGTTAAAACACATGGAAATTAAAATTGTAATTTCTACAAATAAATAAGACACCGCATTATTGCCAAATTAATGTCTTAATCTGGAAAGAATAACTGTGTAATCGGACTTCATTCATACCTGCATTAGAATAACACAGGATGCCGGCGGGATGGGGCTGAAAGCCTATTGGCCAGGGCCTGAAACTGGATGTTTGTCGGGCAACTAAGCGTACCCACATTGAAATTCATTGAGACAATTCTAGAGTAAAAAACTTTAGCATTTTTTTCTTTATAATGGCGCATAACAGAAGTGTATAAAATAAACATTTTCCGAAATATATCTTTTTCTTTTTTGTATAAGGTTCGCCCAAATGAAACTGGGGCTCCTGTAATAGCGTCGTTGTATAATTACACAGAGCCGTGAATTTGCGCCGGTAGATGGCGTGTCATGTCAGGAAGCACGGTGTTATCGGCGGCACGTCTCAGTGTGCTGCTTGCACGTGCGGCGGCAAGTTGACTACGTAGGGTCATGACATGGATTCGTTTGAACAGGCCCAGCTGGCAGTTATGCAATTTTTGACGGCGAAATTTATCGTCGTATAAATGATGTGTGGAGGAATGAGTGGTAGTCACGGTGTACAGTGTTCCGCTTGTGTAGTGAATTTCGTAAAGAACGTGTGAGCACGGAGGACATGCCGAGGCCTTGGCAAACACACGTGGCCGTCACCAGGGAATCGATTGCTGAATTGGACAACCTTGTCAAGGAGAATCGCCAAATCACCATCCGCGAGCTTGCGGCAAAATTCTCTGTGAGTAAAGGAACTGTTAACACCATTCTGTATCGCCGATTTGAACGAGGAAGGTTTGCGCACAATGGGTCCCCACAAGCATCTCCAGGAGGAGCAGAAAACTCGGCGATTGTGTGCTTGCCTGGAGCATCTGCATCGTTACCACCTAGAGGGGGACAGTTTCTTTCCAAGATTGTGACCGTAGATGAAACTTGGTGCCACCACTTCGATCCGCCCACAAAAAGGATGAGTATGGAATGGCGGCATCCCAACTCTCCACACCCAAGAAAAGCGCAGTCCTCTTTATGAGCAGGAAAAGTTATGCTCACGGTTTTCTTCCATGAGAATGGCCCATTGCTGTTGGATTGGCTGCACGCAGGCAGTACGGTCAATAAACCCACATACTGCGATACGTTAAGCAACCTCAAAACGGCCATCATGCATAAGCGACCCTGTATGTATGTTGTCAAATGGGGTTATTCTGTTGCACGACAACGTACGCCCCACGTGGCGACAGTTTTCCAAGATTTGTTGCGCAGCTTTCGGTGGGAGGTTCTCGACCATCCCTTCTATAGCCCCGATCTGTCGCCCTGCGACCACCATATCTTCGGGCCACTGAAAGAGCCGCCGGTTCGCTAACGACACTGAGGTCCGAGACGCTGTTGAAGACTGGTTCCACAGCCAACCACAGACGTTCTTCGCTCAGGGTATCCACAATCTCGTGTCGCGCTGCAGCACTTGCTTGAACCGACAAGGCAACTATGTGTAGGGTGTATATAGCCCATGTATCACTCTTACTTCCTGTATGCTCACATATTTCAAGTTATAAACCATTACGGCAAAAAACCGACAATCTCAGTTTTATTTGGGCGACCCTTATATTTTGGATACCGTCCTTCCAGACACACTGTACGTGCACCTTTACTTTTTATACATGCACTATTTTCCCCATTAAGAGGATATAGAAATATCTGTTACATCACGTAACCCATTGCCGATGGTTAATTTAAAGCCACGTCTTCCTACTCCGAAGCTGCTGCTCTCACTACTGAACTACGCAGCAAGGCTTATCGCTGCTCCACTGTTGATTTGACTCATGCTTTATTTTAGAAGCATGCCATCTACGTTATGTCACGAAGTGTAGGATGTGTGCATAAGTTCTACCATTTTTTGTAGACTACAAAAAAAGGAGGAGAGCACAACAAATAACGTACCTAGGATTTCACATAATTGCCATTATTGTATGACCTCTTGCCATCGATCTATGGGTAGGTGAGTCCCACGCTGGAAAAGCGCCTGTGTTTTAGGTTCAAAAAAGTCATGTGATGCCGTTTTCACATCGTCCACATCATCGAAGGTTTGGAGAGCGAAGGCGTTCTGTAACGATCGAAAAAGTTGGATCAGTTCAGGAGGATACGATGGTTGAGGTAACACTTCCCAACCAAAGTCCAGTAATTTTTGCCGAGTGATTAAAGCAGCATGAAGTCTGACGTTATCATGACGAAGGATCACTACTTTGCTATTGACGAGTGCTGGCCGCTTCGATGTCAGTTCTCGCAGTCTGTTTAACTGTTGGCAGTAGAAGTCAGTATTTATCGATAGGTTGGTGCCAACACCTCCCAGTGAATTATTCCCTAAACATCCCACCAAATACTGAACAAAACCTTTTTGGGGAAGCAGTCCTCCTTTTGAGGTCAATGGAGCAGACTCCGCACTTTGGCACACAGTCCGTCGACACCTTACATTGCGGCACAGTACCCATTTCTCATCACCCGTTACGATTCGTCCCAAAAAAGGTTCATTTCTGTGATGAGAAAGCAAAGAAACGCCGGTACGGATTCTCTTCTTTCGTTGCTTTGCAGAAAGCTGGTGCGGAACCCAGTTATCGAAGTTGATGAGCCCAAGCGCATGCATCCGTCTTTCGACTGTTGTTCTGTGTACCGACAACGTTTCCGCTAATTCCTGAACGGTTGGATGTGGATCATTTGTTATGGCTTAGTCCACATCCTCGTCAGAAACGACGGATGGACGTGCAGGATGTGGTTGATCTTTACAGCTTCTGTCTCCGTCCAGGAATTTCCGAAACCAACGGCAACATGTGCTATCATCAATTGCATCCTCCCCATAAGCTTGAAAGATGTCGCGGCACTGCCTTTATCGAACTCGTACAGTAAATAATCTCTAATGTGTTCCTCATTGTATGCCATGTTACACCGTTCGTGATTTCCGTTACGAATGACTTACTCGGTTAACCCTAGTGTCTCTATATGCTCTACTGCTCCACGCTTTATTGGCCGAAATTTCGGCATTACAGCGTCATCTGTGACGTAACTACTCCGATTGCAAGTTGCGTCTATTACAAAAACGGGTAGAACTTTTGCACACACCCAATACTTTACGCCATGCACATGCTTGTAGGTGCTTTGTCGTTGGGCGGAGAACCGCGGGTGGCCTAGTGGGCAACGTTCTTGACTGCCACGGAAGGGCCTCAGGTTCGATCCCAGGCAGGTACGAACGCTCGATCCACTGAATATCCGCCGTGCGTCGGATGGGCACGTTAAGCCGTCGGACACCGGGTACTGCCCCCCCCCCCCCCACGGTAATAAATAAAGTCGTCTTCCTCCCCCTTTCTACTTCGCCTCAGTGTCACTTTCCTATCGGGCGCTCTAGCCCAAATCTCCTAGCTTCCTATTTCTAAGGGTTGTTTAAGACTTGGGGTCAGACACTTCCTTCCTAAAATTCTCTACATATGATCACATCATATCATGTCGTTGGGCGGTGTGGGTGGGCCCTTTTAAAGTTTTGCCAATCAGGTACTATACACTCTTGTTAGCTTTTCGCCCCGCTCTGGCAACACTCGAATTATTTTAGCAGTCGTCGTATTCAGGGTTGGCAAGGTAATTTACTCGTTACGTATTTTACGTAAATTACGCGTAGTATACAGGTAATTTACTTGGCGTAGAAAACCAGTTTTTTACGCAGACGTAAAACATTAATTTTCTTTCATGTGTGTGTATAAATAATATAATATGAAAACCACTTAAATTATATTTCATTTTAAACTTAAAATTTCTTGTATATTTTACTACGAAATCATTATTCTCTTAAGATTGTTGATACAGCTCAGCCACCTATTAACAGATTTCTTTTTACAAATCATAATGTATCTGTTCTTTTTTGTATATTAAAAAGGGAGAAAATAATCTACTTCTTGCACTAGCATCGATAAAAATCACAATGTATATTGAATAAAATTCAAGATTTTATTAACAGCTTCAAATTCGTTGAGTGTATTTTCACATTTATGTAATTCTATAAAATAAACAATTTTATGTTCAGTTTGTTCACCAAAGATAATATTTTTACATGAATGTCTATGGCATGTCTATGATGCAAAATATTGTAAATTTTCATTTAATAACATTTGTGTTTGACATGTTATCCAGGTGTACACTTCAAAATCATAATTTTACCTTTTTAAAACTATAAACGTTTTTCATATTGATTGTGCTATAATTATGCCCTTGAAGGAAAAAAGTGTAGATTTGACAAAACTTTAAACTACTTGTTTTAAATGTAACTCTTTAAATGTTTATAATTGTCACTCTCAGTTCTCACACACCCTTAATCACACTAATAATCCTCACTGTTATGATCTTGTAACTAAAGATTATAATAAATTTGAATCAATTTCTTCGAACGTTCGAAGCTGAGCCGGTTTCTTGTAGTATTATGGACAAAAGCCTAATTAGAGAAAAGTCTCTCAAGTTGGGCTGAAGATGCTGCGATGTTAATTAACTTCAAAGCAACTGATGACAACTCTTTATGGTTCTAACTGGCAAAGTACCAGAATATCCGTGGTGATCTAACTCCCTTCTTCATAAGCGCTCCAGACTTTTCTCGATACTGTTGAAAACTGGTTATCTCCGAGGGGTCGAAGTTCTCTAAAATGAACTCTTCTACTTCTTCATGATGTTTCTCATTCATTTTCTGCCCCTAGTACACAGGATGGAGAACATTGGCTGCAAGGCTGTATACATTTAGCGATTGGTTTCTCCTTTTTTCTACATGTGACATAAGGTCCTTATGGTCCTCAGGTAGACGTAAGTCCATCTACAATTCAACTGCATATGCAGCAGTTGCTTCTTTTTCTGGCATATATTTATTAGCTGTCTTACTGGATTAAGCACTGCGATTGTATCGGCAACTTCTTTGAGAAAGGCACTATCATAGAGGAGGGACTTAATTTGAGAAAACAATTTCTCAACTTCATCGGTGGCAGCAACTTTCCTCATTGCCCTTAGATTGTTAGTCAAGAACAAACAGGCATCCCCCAGCGAGTGTCTGCAGCGAGGCATACTTTAGATCCATCATTTTCTGTCAGTCCATGTTCTTGATCAGGGTGCTTGAAAGACCTCAACACCATGTTCACACATGATACAATGTTTTTCGAGAGAAGATCCTTAACTGAAAGATTTCCAGTATGGGAATTGCAGGCAGAATGCCACAGGCAACCATGCTACTGACGTTGTCGGAAACTGTACAATAAATACTCACATTGTATCGTTCTTTAGCTAGCTTTTTTGATTCACTGACCACATCACAAAGTGCTTCACCTATTTCTGGCAAACCAGACATGTCGAAAGCATCAAGAAAAACACTTTCAGCTTTGTCACTACTTCCACAGGGATTGTGAAGAAGTGTTACAACATTTTTGGTGTTGTTCGATTCATTTTTCTAACAGTCTATGGGCAAAACGGAGTCTGTGTCTGCAGCACTGATGGTGATCTTAGTAACTTCATCATACACCTCGTCCAGAAGTTTATCAGAAAGGGCTTTTCTTGTTGGTGGTTTATAGGCAGGCCGCCTTTTTGAAATAACTGTTTAAATGCACCGATTCCACCACACTAACTGGGATGTTGTAACTATAGAAAACCTTGGCAATAGCAAGATCTATTTCCTGCTTTGTGGAGGCATTCATCCTGTCCAAAAAATCGGTTATCTGTCGTTTAACCGTGGAAGGTTTAGAACTTAGTGATGGGGGATTCAAGGTAGAAACTGTCTTCCTCTTCATGATATGAAGAGTACACTCGTCACCACGGACACGGTTTAGCAGGAACTGTAGCTGAGGCTTGCAACTGGAACCAGAGGATCGTCAATGTCTATAGACCTTTCAGAGTCCGATCGATGCACGGTAGAACTGGATCTCGTCGTTGGTGGTGGCGGCAGTGCCAGCGGTTCGGGAGCTTTGGCAGAAGTCCGGGCACAGACCTTCCCGTGGGCTTTCAGACATTCCCTTGCTGTATTCTTGACACTTAATTCGCATTCATAGCTTGGCACAGTTCTTGTGTGGAATATATCCGAGTTCCTCGTACACATTATGAAAAGGTCGAACGCCACGATTCATAGTGGGAAGAGTCTTCATTCAGAATGTTGATTCTTTCAACAACTAGTGAGGTTGGAAAAAAACGGTGTTTATTAACAACGCTTTCAGTTTTGAACTGAAGCTAACACTAAAACCTCCCGCATTTAAATAACAGAAAAAATGTGCAGTTCGCATAGTTATAGTTTTACCGCCGAGTCAACGAGAAGTTGCTGACGCTTTGTCGGCGGCCGGCGCTGTTGAACTTCTGCGTCTGCATAGCAGTGAATCACTGTAGAGACAGGGGCCGCCAGCCGGCTGCACGCGCATGTATATCAAAGGCGAACCGCGAGGCAACGTCTCATTTTGATTATTCCTATCGTCTCGTTTCACTTTAAACTACACCGCGGCGTGGCTTCTGACTTCCTTTGCCGAACATAATACAGTATTTTAAAGTGGGCCCCAAACTAATTATCATAAAGAAAATGATTTCTCCGTGTGAATATGAAGGCTAGGAAACAAGCAAAAAACAATATGGCGTGATACTGATGTGTATGTGGTATCCTGGTGGTATGTCCCGTGGACGTGGCAGTTTGCACTGTTCCAATAAGATCATATAAAAATACCAAGGGGTATGTTGGTTTTTAAAGGATCTCCGTTTTTTGTGGCATTCGTACATAGCAAATTAATTAACAGCACAAAGCCATGTTTTTTTTAGTTTTTTACGTATTTTACGCATTTTACGTCTTTTGTTTTCTACGTATTTTACGCGTTTTTTACATATTTTGTTTTATACGTCTTTTACGCATTTTTACACGTAATTTACGTGTCACGTAGAAACCTTTTTGTACACGTAATTGCACAACCCTGGTCGTATTGCTCTAAACATTATTCACGTCTTGAAAATGTGTCCCTTTCAGGTGTTCCTAAAATGTGAAGAATCACATGGTGTTAGGGCCAATGAATAAGGGAAATGTTTCAGCACATTAATCAGTTTCTGCCGACATTTTCTTTAGTCATCTCCATTTTGGCAAGAATTTGGATGTGATAGAAGATATACAGTGGAACCTAGGTTGTACGTTTTTCTAGATATGCAGTGGGACCTCGGTTGAATGTTTCTCTAGATATACAGTGAAACCTCGGTTCTACGTTTTTCTAGATATGCAGTGTAACCTTTGTTGTACGTTTTTTCTAGACAAACAGTGGAACCCAGGTTGTACGTTTTCTAGATATACAGTGGAACCTCGGTTGTACGTTTTTTAGATATACAGTGGGACTTCGGTTGTACGTTTTTTCTAGACATTCAGTGGAACCTCGGTTGTACGTTTCTCTAGATGTGTGTGCAGTGGAATCTCGGTTGTATGTTTTTTCTAGATATACAGTGGGACCTCGGTTGTACGTTTTTCTAGATGTGCAGTTGGACCTCGGTTGTAC
Source organism: Macrothele yani (assembly GCA_039090855.1). Lineage (NCBI taxonomy): Eukaryota > Metazoa > Arthropoda > Arachnida > Araneae > Macrothelidae > Macrothele > Macrothele yani. The sequence goes on from CM077029.1 coordinate 48,430,870, forward strand.
GGTTTTCTAGATGACCAGTTGGACCTCGGTTGTATGTTTTCTAGGTATACAGTGGAACCTTGGTTGTACGTTTGTCTAGATATACAGTTGAACCCCGATTGTACGTTTTTCAAGACATACATTGGTGCTTTGGTTGCACGTTTTTCAAGACATGCAGTGGAACCTGCAGTGGTACGTTTTTCTAGATGTGCGTGTCGTGGAATCTCGGTTGCATGTTTTTTCTAGATATACATCGGAACCTCGGTTCTACGTTTTCCTAGCCTTAAAAACACACAAAAGGATTTTCAAAACGTTAAATACTACTGCAAAATTTATGCCTCGATGACGTATAAGACATTCCTTAATGATTTACTTAAAGTCGAATTGCCGGCGGAAGTAGAAGTGTTGCAAACTATGATATATTTTATCGCATTGCAAAAATTGTGAAATCTGTGAAAATCAAACTTCGATTTCAAGAGATCTGTCGATAAAAATCGTAATTCCGGATTAAGTGAAATCCTCAAAACTAAGAATCTGAGACCAGTGCTGCCATGAGCAACACATAAAATAAAAGCTTTATTTTCCACCGATCCTTGGTATATGTATTTAAAATCGAAATGATGATATTCATGTTACATCTTAGCATGCTATCCTACAACCCAATGTATTAGCGAAGCCACAAAGTTTTTCATCGTAACTGGAAGTAAACAGCAGATCCTTCTTTGATGGGATCGGATTCAATTTCGGCAACACCAAGATATAACACAGCAACGCTTTCCTCGAAGTTATAACATATCGGTTTTGCGTATAAAAGAACCGCGTACTTCGATAATGTGAAATTCAAAATTCACCTTATAATCGCCAAAAACGCGTGAGTGAATTACGGATAACCGAATTGAAAATGTAATAGAAATTATAGTAAAATATCGGGACTAACTCAGAATTTCACGTAGAAGTATAACACGTATAACTAACTACAAAACTTATAACAGAGGATTCACTGTACTTGTGTTCACCAATGATTTCTTGCAGTTTAGGCGTAGTATTGAATAATTTTCATGACTTCCACGGCGTGCGTCCGATTGACTGTCATATAAGGACAAATTCCTTTTAAACACCGAGGGCTTCTGATCATTCGTCCGAAAGGGGTCCGGGTTCGAATCCCGGTAAGGCATTGATGTTGTGTTTGTCTAACGGCACTGCCTCTCTCCATTGCCTGGAACCAATGACCCTAAATTAGGGACGGGTGACTGCTTATAGCCCATTGAGTTGCTCACGGTGGTCGTTAAACCTCCATTCAAAAAAAAAAAAATAAATAAAAAAAGAACACCCCTAGTAAAAAGAAATAAAACAAGGAAGGAGGCACCGAATTCTCGAGTGCAATGAACACGTTTCTTGGATCCTTTCCGATACGAAAAAAGAAACATTACAAAAATCTTTTAGGAGAAAAAAATTCAGCGAAAATTGAAATGTCTTTACGCCGGCAAGAAAAAAATTCTGCGCGTAATGAGCAACGTAAATAGTGTTATTCATATTGTATTGAGTAGATACATAAAAATCAGCCTCATTTCTACATAATTGGTAAAACGTTCACAAATAGAAATAGCTACTTTCGCCCACGAGCGGGTAAAACGTGTGCTACGAAAATGTGCACAAAGAATTCCTCATAACGGAAGATATAAGAAGAAAGAGCATTTTGGAAATCGGGTTCTAAAAACGAAGATACTGATCAAAAGTATGGTATGCACACACAAGATGTTAACACATTTTTAAAACGTCTTTGATAAGAAATTACAGGAAGTAAAAGAAATCAAAATATTTGAAACTGGCAACAGCGTGTTCAATGAAAACCAAAGAAACATCTGCTGCAATTAAATATCGTCTAAGAAAATGGCTCACGTAAATAAGCTGTGCATAGGTTATTGTTTTGCTCTTTACGAAGGGAAATATTCGTATTCTGTAATTAAAATTCGCTGTGATAATCATGGAATTAGCATTTTTAAATGTAATATAAGCAATATTATCAATAATAGAGGGGAAATCGTCAAACATTGCTTTTAACAGGAAACAGAACACAAAACGAATTTACAAATAAGGCATGTACTATTTACGACTATTTCAAAAGTAAGGTCTCAGCAGGACACACACGACATAAAGGCAGATAGCAGTCGGAACGAACGTCCGCGTAGCTCAATTGGTAGAGCGACTTATTCGGGAATGAGGAGATCCGGGTTCGAGCCCCGGCGTGGACTAAAAATGACGGAAAAATTTACTTCGTTATAGAGTCTTATAAACTTGGTTCCAAGGATCCGAAGAAAGTTTCGGTAAAGGATTCATCATTATTGCTGGTTTTTGGTACAATGGGAAATTAAAGTTAAGAAAAGTTGAATAGAAGGTTAAAATCAATTCTACATATTACAAAACTAATAGTTTACCTCCTATATTTGAAGAGGAAACATCATTATCCTTTATCCACACAGCCTTCGAAGAGTAGTACTACACTAGATAATGCTACCGGTCATACATCCAAATCCACCACTATTTCTTGAAAAAATGAAAACAAAAAAGAGAGGAATGTCAAACCTATACCATTTGCTCATGTTCATTCAAAGCTCCCTGCTGTGTAACGAATAAACTATTGTGCCTTACGACTGCTAGAAGGAGCGCTTTCCATTCGTAGATCTGAAAAAAATTATTGGACTATGAAAAGCAGTAGAAGTAGAATGGAATGAAATACCACCACTAATTTTAATGATACGCCCTGTTAACTTGGAAATCTCGATGTAGGTTCATAGTCCAGAGGAATGGCTATCAGATAAAACATTTAAGAAGGAAATAATCTTGCCTTAAATATTAATAATATTGCTGGAAAATCGTTCTAAAAATGGGTGGACATACTCTGTCGTAATAGGCGCTTACTCCCCTAGTTGAAAAAACTCTGCGGTGCAAAAATATGCAGATATATGAAAAATATTCCTCGAAATAAATGCTATCGGAGGCAGAAATAAATTTTTAAATATGACTTTTAGAAGCGGAAATAACATAATTAGAAAAATGTACACTATCGCCCCCTAGTGACAAAACTAAACATTGTTTTTATAAAAGAAAAATACACGTCAGGGCAGTGAGATCTGATTTAAAAGGAATTTCTTCAGTTAGATGTTTAGAAGCGAAGATATGATTACAAACAAGTACATAATTACGCCCCTTAGTGGGGAAACATTTTGTCACGAAATGTTGTAAATGCATTCCGTTGTGCTAACAGACACACACGCAATCCAATTTTTAGATGCAGCGATTTCAGGGAAAATAAAATGAACATTTATTTCCCTAAAGGTGACACCTTGTATTATTTCAAACAGAAATTGTTTGTAAAAGGGTCTTCATGGCAAAAAGTATCTATATAAATAATTTAATTTGTTTAGCAATTTTGTGGAGTAAAATACTTTTCAGTTTAATAGCATGTACACTTACGTCCCCTAGATATGAGGTTTTCCTTCGGAAAAATACCAAAACTTACAGATGAAAAAAGAATGGCTTGCTGAGATAGAGAAGTTAGCTAAGTGATAAAGTTCCATTTAAACAACTAACATCCATTAATTATTTCGCAGAGAAAAACAACAACAAACAACAGGCTGGCGCGCGCTATACGAAGAAGCAAATTGCACTTAAGGAAGCAAAATTATGTTAACGACTGTGTAATTTTGAGAACAGAAAGACTACTACTAAATAAATATGGAAATCCTGAGTGTAACGCCAAGGTGCACGCGCTGAGGTTCAGACCATAAGCACCCATCTTCGAGAGTGAGATGTGCTGAGTCATACAACACTTCGAGAGTGAGATGTGCTGAGTCACACGACACTTCGAGAGTGAGATGTGCTGAGTGATACGACACTTCGAGGGTTCCGCTGTCTTACTCAGGCGTCCAGTTTTGCGAAGTAGAGTGATTGACCCCTGTGAACCCCAGTCACACCACGGGCAGTTTTGACTTCTCTGTATAAACTTCTGTACCAGTTCTTGAAGCAACTACGAATTTGAATCGAACCTTATGCGACTCTAAGCTATTTTCTCAAGACACCGTGCGAGACACCTAGTGGATGATTCGAATTTCTTCAGTTACCGTGCTCGCACTTACAAACAGACTGAATGAGTCCCTATGGGATCCTCTTTATCATCAGTCCTTGCCGAAGCTGTTCTTCCCCCACTGGAGAACGATTTCCTTTAGCATGGAAACCCTGGCTTCGCAGGTCTGGCTCAAGTATGCAATGATATATTCTTTGTATGGACTCACGGGATTTCCTGTCTACGATAATCTTCTCTCACGCCAATATGAATTTCACCGTGGAGTGAGAAATTAATGGCTCCCTGCTTTTTTTGGATGTTTTACTTCGGAAGACCCACACTGGGCTATACACACCCAGGTTTACTACAACACTGGCTACGTGCCTAGTCTTATTCGTCCTGCTTTAGCCAGTCTATAACGCACGCTCTTTTCCGTTATAGGCTATTAGAGCATTTATCTTATCCTCCGACAGAACGGCTTGTGAGAGGGAGATTAACAACCTAAGATTTCTAGCCTCATTAGCCGTTTTTGACATGCACGTTATCAATGATATCATTAGAAGAGCAGAAGCCAATGCCTGTAATCCCGCTATTGGCAAGAAGACACGCTCCTTACAATTCGCTGGCTTACTCCCATACGTAGCGAGCTTCTCCTATATTTTGAAAAACAGTCTGATCCCAATTTGTGGTGAGAAGAGGCGACAGGTCTTTGTCGTCTCTTCTCACCACAAATTGGGATCCTGCCACACTGCCTACGGAAGCTGGTGTTTACTGCATTCCTTTGGAGTACGCTGATGGTGCCTAAAAATATTATGTGGGTATGACAAAGCGATCTTTTAAGTTAAGACTTTCTGAACACAAGCGAGATGTAAAACAAGGTAAGCTAACAAGAGGACATTCTGAACCATACGGATATCTCAAAATGGGATGGCGTCAAGAAAATAGCCCCAAATGGCAAACCACGAACGAACACTTTTAGAGAATCAATAGAAATTCTCACAAACCCAAAAGCCTGGAATGTGTATATTTCCGCTGATATCCCTATGGTTTGGCGTGCACTTCTCGGTATTTCACGAGCTTAATCAACTTTTTAATATTTTGTCTACACGTGTTTTGAACTGTGCGTCTAACATATCGTATTGTTTAGAATTTGAATTATTTAGAACTGTTCTGTTTACTTTATCGTGCAACTTCCTGACGGAGACCCTTCGTCTGGTGGTGAAATCTTGCTTTTGTGTTTGCTTACGCCAATAAACGGACTTTTATACGTTATAATAAGAGTGAACACGTGTTGAGTGGTCTTTGTGACTTTTTGGGAATGCACGATTTCAAAGAACAGCGCGTAATCATTACATTTTACTACAAATTAGTCAAAACTGCTGCTTCAGAGACTTATGACATGTTATAAACTGGGTTTTGAAAAGAAAAAAATGTGCAACAAACCCCATTAGAGTGCTTTCTTAAGTTCAGAAATTAAGTGACGCCTGTGGAGGACGCAGAACGTTCAAGGCGTCTTTCAATAAGCAAATCTTATGAAAATGTGGATTGTGTTAAACAAATTATACGAGGTAATAGACCTATCACTATTCAAGTATTAACATCTGAATTGGGGGCCTCTGTTGAAACCTTTTCAAACGATTTTAGCAAATGATCTAAACATGAGAATCGCCACCAAGTTTGAACCAGACTAACTTTCTGTCCGAGGTAGTAACTGGTAATGTATCATAAATTTTCGGGTACGACCGTGACATAATTTGGCGCTGTAATCAATAGGCTCTAAATCCCTGACATGTGCGGTCCAGTTTGAAATCAGTTTTTTTTTAAATCGTGCCGCAGTAATAATATATGAGTCATATCTCTCTATTCTAGAAAAAAGCAACTGCCGCTGTTTTAGAAATTTCGCGACACTCTTGCGTTCCCAGCTCGCAACGCAAAACGTATTAAACACAAAAATATGAAATTTACATCATTTGTAGAGAATTGTTTGGAGAACAAGCGGAAATAACCCGTTTCTCGATTCTAGCGAAACTTAAAGAGCTGTTGTGTTTCAAAGTTCAGATAAGCAAAAAAGGGCTATTAGGTCGCGTTTCGGACACACTTACAGCAACAGAACCACAAAACTTTGTAGGCATGTAATGCCATGACCGAATTTTTTGCACCTCGTCGCCCTTTTCTTGAATTTCGATTTAGTTTACGAGAAATTAAATTTCTAAATTTCACAAAATTCTCCATTTCGCGATGGGATCCATTAAAAAAAAAGGATGTATGGCAAACTATAAATTATAAGGCATCGCAATTTTTACAGCATAAACTTACAACTATCGTCCCTTTTTTACACAAAAAATTAAGAAAAAGTCGTTTTCTGATTTTTAAGCATTTTTAAAGACGCAAAGGAAAAAAACGAACGGCTTGTCTGTTTTCACGGTAACCACAGAGGAACGTTCTGGTCTCGTGACCTGCTGCCATGGTGACGGAGAGAATTTGTATGCATATGTTTTGTTGGTAAAGCTATCTCAGTTGTTTAAAGTGGACGTCGCTGATTCGATTCGACGATATTAAGTATTCCAAGTTATAATATGAAGTTATTTTAATCGATGTTCAAATTTTCATCCGTGGGAACACACTAATTGCGATGGAAATGTGTACAAACGTTTTGCTATTGGAATTATAGGAAGCAAAATTACTTGACATCCACCTTAACGGTTTAGCACAACGGTTTACGGAAATGCTTTTGGACCGCTTTTGTTTTTCTTGGTAAAAACAGTAAGTACCATGAGTTCAAACGAAAAAAGTCCGACCTTCCAAAACTTAACGACAGTAAAAAAAACTCTGAAATTTCGGAATAACAAGCCTTATTTGCTTAGACATGGAATAAAAATTTAAATTTATATGAATATTCCAGTTTTTATTTCATGTGATATACTTGGAGATCGGGCTGCAGGGCCCGAGCGCTACTCTGTAAACGAGCGTAGCGAGTCTAGAGGCGCAGCCCCTAGTGCTTTACAAAAACGTACTTGTGAGACAGCGGAGTGGTCAAATCGCTAGCTTCTTACTACTCGTGTGAGATGGGTCCGGGTTCGAAAGCCGGTGAGGCATGGATGCTGTGTTTTTCTTACAGCACTGGCTATCCTCCTTCCCTGGAACTAGTGGCTCTAAATTATGGACGAGCGACTGCTACTATACCATCCAGTTGCTGAGGATGTTTGTCCCCTTCCTCCTCGGGGAAAAAAACTGCAGAAAGATACGTAATGCAGACATCTAGAAAATTGAAGCAGCGGAGAATTTGTCCATCCGTTTGTGATATCAGGGCAAAAATTGAAATGGCTGCTATTCAGGAACTTCCTTACACTCCAGATGTGCCCCCATGCGATTTTTTGAATTGCGGAAACTCATAATGCCAATCAAAGAAAAAAGAGTTGAATACATTCAATGTTACTCAAGAATAATCACAGCTAGAGCTAAACATTCCCCGTTCGCCCTGCCCCTCCTCCCTCCACCCGAAAAAAACCCCAGGACGTTCCAAAAATGCTTCCAACAATGACGCAAACTGTAGGATATGTGTATCGTCGCCGTAGGTGGAAGACAATAGAAGATAATGCGGATTATCTGCTACATGCAAATATAGTCTAAAATATTCGTTCGGGAAATAATTAAGAAACTGCGATACTGTTTTATATAATAAACTGGGTATGCACATCACTATTAAAGTGTTTTCATTACTGTGTCCATCACTTTTATACATTTTCCAGCTGTAGATATCAGTTATTCTTAAAATACCACCAGTCTATACCACTACAGCTCTAATGACTTTTTCTTGTTACCATTGTCGGAAATGTCGAACACACGTGTATACTGTATTCCATTATTCCGTCATTTGTAATCCCTATGGATTTTCTTAAAGCCCTTAGATCGTGATTTGCAGTTTCGAAGACCTACTCCGAAAATTAATATCAGGCCAATGAGACATTCATTAATTTGTATTAGTTCATCATTCCACGAAAATATACCTGATGGCAGTAATATCTAGAATTCCGTGTTTCTCATTAACTTCCTTTAATAAATTTCTTAGTCTAAATGTCATTACCCAATTTTTTGTCTTCGTGGTCTGTCATCAATGTATTATAGCAAAGAAACTAGTAAAATTATTGTCATATAGGATAATATAATTATTTCACGTATGGAGGTTGTATTCCCTTATCACCAAGGTGAATTACATGTATTAAATGTAACTGCGGAAAATGCAGGAAATTTAATTATCGTACGACTGTTGATTCACGTAAGATAAAGGAAAAACATTTTGTAATCAGATGAAATGCGTTGCTTCCTGGCTAGGAAAAAGATAATAATTGTCTGCATAGTTGCTTGGGCAATTTTCTTTTTTCATCTACGAATACTTGGAACTCAGGTGTGCGCTTTCTCAAGCTCTTGTATCTATAAGACTGGTAACCGTACCGACCCTGTATGTTGGTTTCGATCTATAAAACTGGTAACCGTATCTTCCCTGTATGTTGGTTTGGATCTATAAAACTGGTAATCGTACAGTGCCTGTATATTGGTTTGGATCTATAAAATTGGTAACCGTACCGTCCCTGTATGTTGTTTTGGATCTATAAAACTGGTAACCGTACCCTCCCTGTATGTTGGTTTGGATCTATAAAACTAGTAACCGTACCGTCCCTGTATGTTAGTTTGGATCTATAAAACTGGTAACCGTACCGTCTCTGTATGATGGTTTGGATCTATAAAACTGGTAACCGTACCGTCCCTGTATGTTGGTTTGTCTCTATAAAACTGGTAACCGTACCGTCTCTGTATGTTGGTTTGGAAAGAAAGTAATGTCTGCAAACGCAAGTCAACAGAAAAGTGCTAATTACCGTATAAACAAGTACAAATCGGTCCAAAATGTAGTTTGGTACGACTAACTCCCATCGTCACGGTAACACTTGGATACTGTCCTTGTAAAGTTTTTGCGGCTTGGACGCAGAGAAGCGAGTAAATGCGCGTTCGACATCGTCCCGGTTGTTGGTCAACCACTGTCCATACAGGAAATGCCGCAACGACTGGTAAAGGAGGTAGTCACTTGGGGGCAATATCCGATGAATGGGCTGGGTGCGGCAGTAGTATCCAGCCGAGGTCCCTGATCTGCTGACTGGTCACTCGTGTTGTGTGAGGACTCGCCCCATCCTGCTGTAGCAGGACGCCCTTGCGGTTCAGCAGTCCTGGTCGTCTCGACGTGAGAGATGCGTTCAGATTGTCGAGCTGACGGCAGTACACATCGGAAGTGATAATGGTGTTGTCCGGCTGCAGCTCAAAAAACACGACACCCCGCATATCCCGCTAAACGAGCGATGGCTTCTGATCATTTGTCCTAGATGGGTCCGGGTTCGAATCCTGGATGTTTTGTTGGCCTTACGTCGCTGGTTCTCTCCCTTCCCTGGAACCAGTGATTCTAAATTAGGGACGAGCGACTGCTTATAGCCCCACTGAGTTGCTCATGGTGGTCATTAAACTTTAAATAAAAAAACCAAAAAAAACCCCGTTTAAGTGAAAAGCTGTTTCCAACGCAGGAAGAATTTTTCAGATCGGACTTTTAGAAGCAGATATACAATCCAGGCCAAACGGCCTGCACTAGTAGACCAAAAAACAATTTTTTGTTGATTGAAGTCAATTTATACAGCGTAATGGTAAAGTCAGGAATACATATTGTACATCATTTTAAAGGAAATTTTGTGCTGAATTTAAATATTCTTACAGAATGTTATTACCAATAATAGAAGTGAAGTTACAAGCAAAAGCACAGCGTCTAGTTATAAATGCACCCCGCATATCCCGCTAAACGAGCGATGGCGTCTGATCATTTGTCCAAATGGGTCCGGGTTCGAATCCTGGATGTTTTGTTGGCCTTACGTCGCTGGTTCTCTCCCTTCCCTGGAACCAGTTATTCTAAATTAGGAACGAGCGACTGCTTATAGCCCCACTGAGTTGCTCATGGTGGTCATTAAACCTCAAATAAAAAAACCAAAAAAAAAACCCGTTTAAGTGAAAAGCTGTTTCTAACGCAGGAAGAATTTTTCAGATCGGACTTTTAGAAGCAGATATAGAATCCAAGCCAAATGCCCTGCACTAGTAGACCGAAAATCAAATTTTTTATGATTGAAGTCAATTTATACAGCGTAATTGTAAAATCAGGAATACATATTGTACATCATTTTAAAGGAAATTTTATACTGAATTCAAATATCCTTACAGAATGTTATTACCAGTAATAGAAGTGAAGTTACAAGCAAAAGTACAGCGTCTAGCCATAAAAAGCAACAAATAGTGGAATTTATGAAATTGGTGTACAATGCATTTAACGTAAAATTACTGTACAGTACATTATTGACACTTGCAAGACACTTGAAGTAACTGATCAACAAGCAAAATACGCTTTAATATTTAATTGGATAACCACGGTTACTTAGTAACGAAGTGCACATTCTTGGCATGAAACTAATGAGCTTCTCTAGTTGTGCATTGGCTATAACATGATGCCATACGTCTTTAACTGTGTTACTTAGTAAATTAAAGTCTTTCATTGAGCCTGTAAGGGCCGTATGGCACCATGTTATCACTAATGGACAACTAGAGAAGCTCATTAGTTTCCATGCCAAGAATGTGCACTTTGTTACTAAGTAACCGTGGTTATCCAATTAAATATAAAAGCATATTTTGCTTGTTGGTCAGGTATTTCAAGTGCCCTGCAAGTGTCAATAATGTACTGTACAGTAATTTTACGTTAAATGCATTGTACACTAATTTCACAAATTCCACTATTTGTTGCTTTTTATCACTAGACGCTGTACTTTCGCTGACAACTTCACTTCTATTACTGGTAATAACATTCTGTAAAAATTATTTGAATTCAACATAAAATTTTCTTTAGAATGATATGTATTCCTGACTTTACCATTACGCTGTAATAAGTTGACTTCAAACATCAAAAAATTGATTTTCACTCTAATGGTGCAGAACTTTTGGCCACGACTACATTATGGAAAACGCAATTTACGAAACACACAACTGGACCTTAAGTGGATGTAAGCCGGCTTTATGGGTCGGCATGGACTTCTGTTTCGAGTCTAATCATTCTATCCGGGTTCTCACATTTTCATAGTGTTTCCTTTTCTCGTCACCTGTCACAATGCTATCCAAGGACTATTCAACTGCGTCACGTGCAAGCAGGGAAAGGCATGCACTTATGCGATTTTACTTCTGCTCAACTGTGACTTGATGGGGGTACCCAAACTCCTCTCTTGTGCACCTTCCCAAATTGAGGCAGGTGCGTGATAATGGTCCTGTATGTAGTCACGAGATGCTGGGCCAACTCCCGCGTGGTTACACATGTGTCGGTATCCCCTGAGGTCTTCAGCATGTCCATATCAACGATTGCGGATCTTCCGGTTTTAGGACTGTCTGGCTGGTCAAATTTTCGCTCTCGAAACCACTCAGACCAACGACAGCGTTTACGATGTGATATGGCATTGGGTTACACTCAGGTAATGTTCCTTACAGCACTTCCGGGGGTGCTACTACGGCAAAACACATACAGCATGCAATGCTATGTGCTCCTTGTCCACTTCAGCTGGTGCTTACACTCATCTTCAGACGGCTAACTGCCAGTGACTTAAGCCATCTACTGCACGTGCTGATGTCATGCCGGTTTTCTGCGCAATCTCAGTGGCCAATGTTTGCCGTGGTTGTGGCTTCGAATTCGGGTATATTATCATCGGACATTACTTTCTTTCCAACCCAATATTTTGTACCTTTTTAATTTTTGAGTAGGCTTAGCAACTAATTTGTCAAATTTCCAATAAACCTCGAAAACAAATTTTTGATATCTCAAATTGGATAACGCGCAATAATATTTTCACTATCCATTTTTACCATTAAAATTTCTCTCCTTTCTAGGAAAAACACGTACTCACATGTAGTGCTGTATTTTAAGTAATACCTTAACAGGAAGAAGCTTGAGAAAAAAGTGAACTTAACTGTATTAAAAGGAATGAAGCATGTTACCAATTTTCCACTGAAATATGAGAAGAGAAGCATAGGGAACCAATTTTTTTCAGAATGAGGATTTTCTTTTCTGATTTTGAATAAAACTTAGCAAAACTAGTTCCTTATTTAGGCTCCAAAGGTGGAAAGAAAATGATGTCGCTATCTTTTAATCAATTTTAATCTAATTCAGTATTCCCAAATTTCATTAAATTTTCTGAGTTTTGATCAAAATGAGGAGTACAATCCATGCTGCAAATGAATCTGTTAAAATGAGTTTCTTTTTCACTGTAGAGCTGGGTTCAGAATGTGCTGGCCAAGATATGACAATACGTATCTCGATCCCCTGGAATTGGTGACCCTAAATGATGGTTGGGTGCTTTCTCTTTCCCCTAAACGCTCAAAGGAAAAGAAAGATCTGGGTTGATATATTTATTGGGTTGGTGCAGATGAAATGGCCCACCTTTCAGCGTGCAGACATGATCGACCCCTCGAGAGGAATGGCGTCGTTCAGCAGCGTCACAGGGCATATGTCGCACGGTCGGTATATATCTGGTGTACGCTTTGTTTGTCTCATTTATGGGCCGCTGATGGTCTAGTGAACTGCCACGGAAAAGTCTCAGGATCGATTCCAGTCAAGTTTGACAGCTCGAACCACTAAATATCCGCCATGCGTCGAATGGGCACGCTAAGCCGTCGAAAACCGGGAGCTGCCTCCCACAGTTAAAAATAAAGACGTCTTCCTCCCCCTTTGTAAATCGCTTTCGTGTGACTTTCATATCGGGCAATCTAGCCCAAGGTTCCTAGCTTCTTACTTCTAAGGGCTGTTTAAGACCTGGGATCAAACACTCCCTTCTTAAAGTCCTCTTCATAAATATCAAAATCTCTGCCTCATTTTCCAGTGCTGTGTATAGCATAGTGGTCAGCGATTCGGGCTCTCATGGAAAGGTCCTCGGTTTGATCCTGGGCAGGTAGAAACGTTCGAGCGACTTATCAACCGTGCCTCCGACAAGCACGTTAAGCCGACGCGGACCACGAGAACTGGCTCCCGGTAATAAAATTAAGAGCACCTGTTCCTCCTCATTTCTACATCGCTTTCGCTTGACTTTGTTATCGGGCACTCTAGCTCATAGCTAGCTTCCTATTTCTAAGGGCTGTTTAAGACCTTTGATCAAACATTCCCTTACTTAAATCCTGTACATAAATCTTTGCCACATTTCTTGACATACTTCAACCGCAAATGCACAGCCTCTGCTCAAAGTAGACAACGGAGACAAGCTTGCTGAGCGTAATTTTTTATACGAGTTTAAACTCGTGCATTTCTTGAGCACGTGGCTGAAAACATTAATGCGACTTTTTGAGAAGGGTACTGCGAACGAACGCACCATATACGCCGATGACCTACTAAAATTCCAAGTAGGACACAAGCCCCTTGCAAATTTGCCTTGTGATTATCCACCAGTAAGCTGAAGAATATCGTGGAAGCTGACCCACAGGAAAGTACCTGTGAGAACGCAGCAAAGGTTAGTTTCCATCCTTCGTCTATAGCACGGTGGCCCTGGGGAATGTGAAAAAAGCTGGAGGTCTAAGGGCCACACGAAATGATAGCAGACAGTAAGACATATCATCTGGCGATGTGCATTTCGCAATTTACCAGGCCGGAACGAGGGGTATTTCTGCATCGAATCGTGACCTGCGATGAAACAGTGCTTCTGTAATAGTAGTACTGGATCAGAAATGTGGTAGGATACAACGGAGCCACCTGAATACTGTCTAAAGCCATTATTATATCCTCTGAAGGTATTGGTTTTAGTACGGTCTTCCACAGCCGGCTTGATCCATCTTTCATTCCTTAGACTAAATGAGACGATCAGTTGGTATCGACATCGTGCTAAAGTGCAGCAGATGCATAAAAAGCTCCATGCCAAACAGCCAGGTTTGGTCATTAGGCGTGGGGGCCCCTCCCGTTGCACGAGAATGCGCACGCATATGTCTCCCAAATGGCCTTCCAACACATTCGCCACAGCAGAAATACGAACCTCTGTTGCACCCTAGATATTTCACAAAACTTGCTCTCTCGGATTATTGCTTCTTCCGGCATCCTCTGGAAGATCAATCCAAGCGACCAAGCTGTGTGTCAGGTTGCAACCTTCGCCTCAGTTTCTGGAGTTTTATCACCGTGGAGTCTACAACTTCGCCGTCTATTGGCAGAAGTGTGTTAATGTGGATGAAAACTTCTTCGATTGCACGGGTATGTTTTTCCTATTTTTAACAGGGTTTATAGGTGGAACTCTCATTTCTCATAATTCATCTGCACCAATACAGTAAAATCCCATATTAAGGTGGTTCCATCTAAAACTTGTGCCCAATGTGTCCAATGGTAAAAATGTCAGTAGGCATTTTTATCGCAATTAATGTACTCCAATGATGAAAAATTTGAACATAGATAAAAAATAGTTTTAGTTATAGCATGGGATGCGGGTTTTTAGTCCCGCCGATATTGCTGTAAACGGGAAACGTGAACTTACGCCCTCTGGTATTCGTTAAATTTTTTTTCATTATATGAGGAACATTTCGCAGCGGAATCACTCTCCCACAAAGAAAGAAGTTTTCAAATCGGACTCTTAGAAGCAGAGAGATATTGACAAAAATATGATATGCATCTACGCTCCCTGGCGGAAAAGCCATGAACTATTTTAAGAAAGTACTCTCAAAAGGTTTTTCGATGTGAGCGGTATCGATCGATCCATGGAAGAAATTTTTTAAACGGGTTTTCAGCTCAGATTTTGCTGCAAATGTATCAGAAGCAAAAATAAATACTTACGCCACCTAGTGGCCAAACCATTCTTTAACAGAAATTAGAAATTATATACAAAAAAATGTCCATCACAAGCTGCGTCCTTTGTGGAAAGCATTTTTTAATCGGAGTTTTAGAAGCAGTGATATCGGGGGAAATGCAATTTACCTTTACGCCTCCTAGCAGAAAATCTATGAATTACTTGAAAAGTTTGATATTATATAAAAAAATATTTTGCGCTGGAAACTATCCAACGAAGAAATGTCTTAAATCGCTCTTAGAAGCAGAGATATCGACAAAAATAATAAGATAAATATCTACGCCCCTGGCGGAGAAACCATGCATTATTTTAAGAACAAAATATTCGGAAAATATTTATTGACGTCACTGGTATCGGTCCACGAACGATTTTTTTTCAGTTGAGATTTTAGGAGCTCACATTTTGCTACAAATGCAACAGAAGCAGAAATTAACACTTACGCCCCAGGGTGGCCAAACCGTTTTTTTTTACTGAAAATCAGGAATTATATGCGAAAAATGTTTCATCAGGAGCTGTATCTCCTGCAGAAATGATTTTTTCAAATCGGAGTTCTAGAAGCAGAGATATCGGGGGATTCGCAATTTACTTTTACGCCCTCTAGCGGAAAAGTCTATGCGTAACATGAAACAGTGACTGAACCTAAAATAGTCTTAGACATAAACAGAATCGAAAGGCAAAATAATTTATTTCAATCGGACGTTTAGAAGCAAATATATGGAATAAAATGTGTTTTGAGTTCGATATCATCTGCATTTATGCCATCTAGCGACAAAATTGTAGATCGTGAAAAGAATCGAAATAAAGGATCCTCATTCGCACATTCCAAGCCTCCGAATGTTAAAAGAATTTTTCAAATCAGGCTATCAGTTGCAGAGATATGGTGTCCATAGGCGGACGGACGGACAAACTGATAACATAAACACGATCTTTTTTACAAAAGCCGTGCTAAAAATAATAGTTACTGTGCTACCTATTAAATGTTTTCTGTAGAAAAACATTTAGTGATCAATGCCATACGGCAATTGAAAATCAATAGTGGATACGTTTCATAGGTTGTTCATTGAAAAAAATTTCCCTTATTAAATCATATTCTGCTCTTAGGACTGTTTTACCCAACTACCAATTACACATAAATTCATGAAATCTAAAAAGAGTTTTGTGGGGACGAACTGGAGGAACGTAATAATACATGCACATGTTAAGAGTATGAAAAATCAGCCTTCAACATAAAATGACTAAAACAAATATCTCTAAGATCAAATGTAGAATTACGTGACGATGAATGAGCATACAACATAAATGAGAGAGAGAGAGACAGAGAAAGAAAGAAAGAAAGAAAAAAGCCCCACAAAGGCAGACGAGACATTGAAGAAAGCGGAGAATGGTGTTGGTCTCCTTAATGCGGGTTTACAGATATATTTTTCTTTTAAAGCTTTTAAAGACACTAAATCTAAAATTGTTCCTTCCCACACATCCAGGAGACTAAATTGCGAAAATCTGAAGATGACATTTTATCCTCTGTCCCAAGCATTATATAAAATTCTTTTCATTTATTTAATTTTCTCATTTATTAAACACACAGCAATGCCACCTTTTCGGCAGAGGAAGCGTTTTTCAATTGATTCTAAATGCTATTAAAAAGACGCGTGTTTCATTTTACTATGCTTTACAAGCACGCTGTTAATGCCGATGTCTCCCAGTGGAATTCCGCATGACTCCATCTTCTTCATAATAAGAAAACAAAACTAATTAATGCTCGGCTGCATCATTCATTTTCACCAAGGCAGGCACAGTCCTGAGGAAAATATTTCTCCAGTGTCGTGCACCGGTATAAAGCCTTGCTCCTCTTACAATCCTTTCTCTTCATCTTGCTTCCCTCCAGAGTCAAACTCAAGTGGGTGTATGTATGTGTGTGTGTATATGTATGCGCTTTTTCTTTTCTTAAACTTGAGAGCATCCTCCCGAACTCTTTCAAGCTGAAAGCTCGCCCTTGTCTGCGAATTCCAGAAGTGTGTCAATTCCCAAGACTACGCCACGCTTTTCACGAGCAAGTGTGTATGCTTGTGTGTATGGGTGTGTGTGAATGTGCGGAGGTCGTGGCGTGAATGAGGTTAGAAAAGGTAATGCGTTAGTATATACACTGGTCGATGGAGCTCACGGAAGACACCTCCAGTTTTATTACGCCGCTGCCTTGCGGAAGAGACGTTGTGTAATCCATGCTTTTTGAAAAGTATATCTAGGTGTAAGACCGTGTCAGCGTACGCTTTTCCACGAGTTAATTACTTATAAATGCTTGACGGTCACAATGATAATATTAACCGAGGAATCCACATACACAGATCCGATTTAAAGGAAACATTAAATAACGAGTTAGCAAACACAATTTCAGGGACACATCCCGCACTGCAGATACTGGGTTCGAATCACGGTTCAGATATGGACCTTATGCTTGTTCTCACGACACTACGCCTAATCCATTTTCCCAAAAGTACTGTGTCAAAATCAGCAATTCTCTTAGATTTAAAAAAAATAATTCCTTGCATCAAAATTCTAGCATAGATACTAAAATGTTGTGTGGAAGCACATAAAGTTTACATTACACATAGGAGCACTTATTCGTCACTCCACTATTTCAACTCTGCGTAGAAATTTGAAAATAAAATGTATTTGCGCAAGAGATTGCTTTGCATTAGCTGTAGTTTAAAACAACTTTTTCTGAACAAAGAAATTCCCCTTCTTACTCGAATAAGAGTATTGCTGTGAACATATTTTATGTCTATGGAAGTTGATACCTTGAAATGCTGTGGTTCCTTCCAATTACAAAAGTCCGTACCATATCCATTGTGACGTGCCTGCCAGCAGGACGCACACGACATAAAGGCAGATAGCAGTCAGAACGAACGTCCGCGTAGCTCAATTGGTAGAGCGACTTATTCCAGAATGAGGGGACCCGGGTACGAGCACAAAAATGACAGAGAAATTTTCTTCGTCGTTATAATGGCGCCCGAACTTTCCGGATGACCCGGCAGTTCAAAATCTCGCAATGGTGTGATGTTCTTTCCACACCGCGAGATAGGAAAAATAAGAGAATCCCTTCTCCAGCGCTTCGAAAAATAAATGTGTGTGACGTCGCATTTCACACACCAGATTGACTGGGAGTTCTCATGTGAACGTTCTACAGCGGATGGCTGCCTGCAACGATTCATGGTCACGGCTGACCCGTGGGCCAAGCTCCCGGCCCTCTTTCGGGGGGGGGGGAGAGATGTGACGTGCCTGCCAGCAGGACATAAAGGCAGATAGCAGTCAGAACAAACATTCGCGTTGCTCAATTGGTAGAGTGCCTTATTCCAGAATGAGGGGACCCGGGTTCGAGCCCCCCGGCGTGGACACAAATGACGGAGAAATTTACTTCGTTATACCATATAATATGTGAAGCAAAATGGAGAAAATGCTAGTATTTCTGTCCGCGATCTCTTCGAACATTTCTAAATGACCTAAAGATCTGAAAATTGGCATGCTAACAGATCTTAAGGTCCGCACACTTGAAAAAGTCCGAAAACCAGAAAAACAAAAATGACGGCTTTGGAATATTGTCTGCTTGGATTTTTCTACCACTTCTACTCCTAGAAAAGTCTGAAAACCAAAACATTCAAAAGACTGGCTTAGCATTACTGTTCAGAATGTCGATAGGTTTAAAGATAATTATGTCAGAAACGTTGAAATGTAGTAAAAATCCACGAAATTTTGATTTAAAATTAAGAGCGCCAAAGCCTCCTACCATTTTACATCAAACTCTATGTGTTTACGTCACGACATTGTTCTAAACCTTAAGGCAATTACGGATGTTAAATTACTTTTCCCTTAATAACTTTTTACTTTCCTTAATTTTATGATCAGAAAATTATTTTATAGATACACCGTTTGGAAAATGGGTATGACTGCTAGTTTCTTCAATAAAGTAAAGTACCTAATATATTCATGAAATTACAACTCAACAACAGATTTTGGATTTTAATGAAGTACATCCTTTATTTCTGAGTTTGGACCTCTTTTATTCTGAGTTCTCTGAAAGATGTTTTTTGCTTTGGATTAGCTTGTATTTCAAAAATTGCGATAGCTGTATTTTTACGATCCTATGTACACTGAAGTGCCAAAAGTAATGTGATATGTACCTAGTATCGTGTAGGACCTCGTCTAGCCCGGAGAAGTGCTGCAACTCTGCGTGGCATTGATTCCACAAGCGGCCGGAACTAGATCTACATGCGACTAAAAGGTACAACCTGCTCAAAGGCGAAATGACGCCGAAAAAGCGTCCCGTTTTTCTGTTTCAGTTATGCCAAATGTGACCACATGGCGGCTTTAGTAACACGCACAAATCTCACAATTCACGCCCTCTCCGTTTTGAGGTTTGTTTCGAATTTGCAGTTGAAACTTACCTTTATGTAGCCCAAAAATGTTGCACCAAGTGATGCATAATTAATATTTTCATTGAAATAAGTTAGCGTCATCTTTTTTAACTGCTTTTTATTGCATGAATGACGTGGGGAAATATTTATTCTTGTTGGGGATGCCCAGAAGTTCATGCTATCAACTTTTCGTATTTACAGATTGTCTAGGTATCAATATCAAAGTATTTAATGGGGGAATTGCGTAGGATGTTAAATAAATAGCCAGTTTGAAGAATCGTACTTGTGGGGGAAAAAAAGAAATTAATAGAGGTCGTAATAGGACGGTATGCTGTACGAACATATAGTGTATTTAGACCTTAGTGGAAAATATGAAGACATAAAATACATAACTAGTAGAATAACAAGAGTGCTTAACACATGAGAATGAAACAAAGAATGGTACACAGCATCGCATGATGCAAAAACAAAAATCCTTAATTTAGATTTTTAAGTTGCAGAGATATTTACACTTAAGAACACACAACAGCAATGCAAAACTCATCTAAGCCGCCATGAGTTGTGCGGGTAATAAGAGACCTCTGGTGAGACGCTTGTGCGTAAACATTTGAAATAATGAGACGCTACACTTTGCCGTTTGGCTAGGTCTTTCTTCTAATCATTGACCGGATGACTTCTGGATAGATCTTGAGCTATTCCGTCTGAACAGCCGTGGTGCAGGATCTTGGATGCGATTAGAACTTTGAACCACGTCCCATAAGTGCTCTATTGGGTTCATGTCGGGTAAACGTGGTGGCCACACCATCCGTCGGAACTGTCCAGAATGACTAATTAACCCGCATTGATAGCGAAAAACATTTCATCACTGCGCGTTTCAAGTCCTCTTCATTTCTACCTAATACATAGTCCAGTGATAAGTGTCTTTCTAGGTCAGTCGCTATGGGTTGAAGTTATACCTGGTTTAATTTGCCTCAGGGGCAAAGGAGAAGGATTTTTCTACTTCGTACGTCCTGCTCTTCGAACAAATTTTGGACAACTTAAGCCTGATGACTTGGTGCACTGTCCGCCTGGAAAATATCATCTTCTTTGTGCTACGCGAAGTCCATGAAGGGCTTCAAATGGTCACCCCAGCAGAGCAACAAAGCGATTATTGGTTAATGACGTGTTTACGAAGACCAGATGACGCAAACCGTGCCATGTAATGACACCACCACACATGTATGGAACCACTACGAGCTTACACCGTACCTTGTTGACAATTTGAGTTCATGGCCTCGTGGTGTCTGCACTCCTACCGTCAGCTCGTAACAACTGCTAGCGTGACTCATCGGACCACGTCGCATTTTACCAGTCTTCCAAGGTCCAACTACCGCGTTCACGAGTCCAGGTGAGGCGCTGTGTCCGATATAGTCGTATTAACAAAGGCACTCTGTTGGGTCTTCTGCTCCCATACCTCTCGGACGCTAAATTATGCCGCACTGATCTAATGGATATGTCTCTGGTACCTCCTGCATTGAGGGTTATTTGATCCAGTGTCGCTTGTACGTTAGCACGGGCAATCCTCGTCAGATCCCGCTGATCACGGTCATTCAGCACCCGTGGTCGGCCACTGCGCTTTCCACGGTGGATAGTAATGCCTCCCATGAGGTATTCTTGGTACACACGTAACACCGTGGATCGAAGAAAGTTGAATGTTCCATCCATCTGACTTCCACTACCATGCCTCGTTCAAACTCCGATAATTCACTTCGGCTTTCCGTAATCCTACAGGCGGATGTTCAACCTGACTCACAGGATTACACCTCACAACTGATAAAAATCTTGGCGTTCGTCGAAGCCCTTACACGACGGCAGCGCCAGTTAAAAATTTGCCTACTGCTATCCCATGACCTTTGACACTTTTGTGTACTTGGCTAAGTATTCTTAGATAACTTTGTAGAACATGTGCCTTGAATAATTAAGTTGCTGTTAACGGCCAGATAAAGAATCAATGTGGGTGACTTACGTAATAATTCTAACGTCCTTATTCTTTCACTTACCGAATGCTCAAAAGGGATGAATATACACTGAAGAGCAATTGAATTAGAGATACCTGTCTAATAACGTGTAGCATCACCTTTCGCCCTGATGACGGCAGCGATTCGTCTCAGCAAGGAATCGACAAGATACCGGAAGCGTTGGTAAGCCATACGGATCCACGACCCTTGAACAAGCTCCCACAGTTCACGAAAATTTGATGGAGGGGGTCAGAGCCTCGAACATCTCTCTCGATGGCATCCCAGTTGTGCTCGATGGGATTGAGGTCAGGTGACCTAGCTGGCCAAGGAGGCGGGGTCACGTCGGTGGAGTATTCATCCTACCATTCGGATACAATTCGGGAGCGATGGCATGGTGCATTGTCTTGTTGCAGAATGAGGTCCCCAGTGGCATGTTGAACACGCACAAACGCGAGCAAATGGTCGTCCAGGATATCCCGGTAACGTTGACCTGTGAGGGACAATGTCCCACGTAATAGGGGTCCCATTTAAGTCCACGTGAACAGTCTCCAGACGAGAATGCCACCCCCACGAGCTTGAAGTACCCTTCTGGCAAGAAGGATTCATCGCTTCATGTAATTTGCGCCGTACTCGTATCCTGCCATCCGCATGTACCAACGTGAATCGCGACTCATCAGTCCAGGCAATATTTTCCCACATGTCTAGGGTCCAGTAGCGATGTTCCCGCCCCCATGCTAATCTTTGCACCCTGTGATGTGCGGTCAGCAGCGGTACCCTCGTGGGACGATGGGTTCTGTACCCCATAGCGAGAAGATGGTTTTGGATTTTGTGGCTGCTTACACGTTTTTGTGCACCAGCATTAAATTACCGAGTGATTTCTTGCACTGTGGCCAGTCTATCCACTGTTACAATGCGAGCTAGCCGACGATGACCCCGCTCATCCATACGCTGTTGTCCACGGCAGTTGGCCCTTGCAGGGATGGTTTTACCGGATTCGGTGTACCCACGGTGCACCCGTGACACAGTGGCTCGTGAAAATCCCAGTGCCTGCACGACTTCCGAGATGGAGTGACCCATTCGTCGGGCGCCGACAATTTGCCCACGATCAAATGCTTTTAGATCCTTCATCTTACCCATACTGCGCCGAACTCTTACTGATTCCCGTCGCATCGCTCTTATATTGTCGGATCGTTGCATAAGTCATGTCGTTTCCGTTTATAGGGCCGCCCACAGCGCCACATTTGCATAACTTCAGCTGTCTTGAATTCAATTGCTCTTCAGTGTAATCCCCTGTTACAATACGGTTTTCCGGTATCAACACAGATCTCACTCAAATGGCAACAATAGTCGATCCAATTTATATCAAACAGGCATTAACCCTTTCGTATTTTCAACGTTTTACAATCAACTTGCAATCTCTCAATGCCTCCACACTTGACTGCGCATAAATCTTTCTTAAATGAATGTATGTTCTCTTTCGTATATAAAATCTCTATTCTCTGCCTCACTCTCGGCGTTACCAAACTGTAAAGGCTGTTCGGGGAGGTAATGTGCTGTTCAGTGAGAAAATGTTTAACGAAGAAGTAATATAATTTTCTATAAGTAGACAAACTCAAAGAAGTGTAAATAAAGGTATGAGTTAGTTGCTTTTCATAAAAAAATGAATGCGTCATAAAAGAAAAAAAAATATGGTTGAACATTTATATAGCTCTACGTGTTAGAACTCTGTTGTTGTTTTGTTGTTGATATTTCGTTATTTATTTCGTAGAAAAGCCGTAAAAATCCGCGACAAATCTCACACTAATAATCTCTAAATTATTAACGCAGGAATCAGACTTCTCTGAATTAGTTGTACTTCCTGCTCGTCACGTAACATCAATCACATCAGAAAACTTGAAAATGATGAACAGTAAATAAAGGCAATTTAAATATGTCTAATTGCTGTACTTATAATTTTGACGTATTTCCACGTATTACGAAAACATTTTTTTTTCCACATAATTTATTAGTAACCTCTGTTTTAATAGTCGTTGTCCATTTTGCAGGAATTTCTGATTTCATTTGTCAAATAAACGAAAACACAAGGAAAGGGTATTTAGATCTTTGCTTTATGTTATTGCTTGATGTACGTATCTTTTCATGCACAACACTTCTGAATTTTAAAAAACAAGTGCTCATAGAGAAAATGAGTGATATTTTCAAATGTTTCTGAACAGGCAGCCTTCATTTTTGAAAACACCAATCACAAAACGGGTTATTTACATGTGTGTCGTGTTGCTAACACTCTGTGAGCTACGGTATTGTCGTGATGGATCAGGAAATCACCCCTGTGTCACATTTCAGGTCGTTTGCGGCAAATGTTCTCCCTAAGACGCCGCAAAACATCGCAGTAAAAAAAGGCCGTGACGGTCTGGCCGTGGGTACGAATTCACGGTGCATAACCCCACGAATGTCGAAGAACACGATGAGCATGCTTTCGGTTGCGCTCCGGACCTGTCGGGCCTTCTTCCGTCGTTTAGTGCCGGGCACTTCCACTGCCATGACTGTTGTTTGGTCTCTGGGTCGTAACCGTAGACCCAAATCTCGTCCCCAGTGATGACCCGCGACAGGAACGTTGAATCATTCACCACCTGCTGACGAAGATCTTGACAGAGTACGACGCGGAGCGCCTTCTGTTCGGGGCCCAGAATATTTGGCACAAACTTTGCAGCAATGCGGTGCATGTTCAAAACCGACGTCAAAATTTCTTGCACTGTTCCATATGACACATTGATGATGGTAGCAATGTCTTGGATGGTTCTCCGACGATCCTCATGCACCAGTTCCCTGATTTTGTCCACATTTTAAAACGTTTTGCTCATGGACGGACCCTCTGACTGCTCGTCGTCTTCCAGTGCCGTTCTTCCGCTCTTGAAGCGCGAGTACCACTCAAAACACCTCGCACGACTCATTGCGTCATTTCCATAAGCCCGCCGCAACATTTCATGCGTCTCCGTTCCCGATTTTGCAAGTTTAACGCAGGATTTGATGTTCGATCGCTGCTCTAGTTTGTAGTCCATACCAAAATCGTAGCTGTGTTCTGCACGTGGTCACCAAATATTGTGTAGCACAGCTCCCAATGTTCAGAGTCCCCCCACAGGTATAACTTGTTTTCCAGTTATTTGGGGGATTGGCGCCCCCACGGTACGGACTGACTTTGTAACGGAACATCTTGTCAGTTCGCATTTGTCCGATGCCATCACCGCAGGGACAGCTGTTCATCCAGTCGCGACCCCACGGCCCCAGCCGAAATGTACGCTATGATGATTTTCCCACTTCTATGTTTTTCCGTTGTTCTCTTGACACGCACCCGCCTCAGTTGTAGGTTGCTGAGGTTGTGATAATTCACCAGCGTCGGAGTTTAGTTTCTCGTTCTCTTTCCTTCATTCCTCACTTTTATGTTTCTTTCTTTGTTTTCAGCGCTGGTCAGCTAGACCTTCTGCACGTTTGCCGTGTGCGGTGACCCGTAAGGTGCAAAAGGTGATGCTGGAGGCCGGGGTGTTGTTGTCGCCAGTTACCGACACTCCTCTTTGCACCCTGCTTCACCCTAAACGGGCAGCTGGGAACTAACCCACTCCGAGTCAATGAAGGAAGTGGCCGAGCGGAGTCCTATCTTCTAACGGCTTGTCGTTACGTACGACAGGATGAGTCTAGGGATAGTGTCGGCATGCCAAATGGATGCTACCAAAACACGGGAAAGTCACGGTTCTCGCTGTGCGCATGTCCGACCTATCAATTTACTATATCCTCTGCTTAACCCTAGAGCCGTGCCCTGCGTCCTTCTGGGTTTGCGGACCTCTTGCTCTCCCTCGTTGGGCTCGGTGGTAGGTAGGGAATTCGGCGGATGAATCTTGTCTCTTGTTTATGGGTTCTAAAGATGTTTCCCATGGTGGGACACCAAAGTGTGCAATGGAGGACGGGATAATTCCTTCCGCCAAGAAACTTGTCTGTTACACTTGCAATGCTCTGTTTCTCTTGATACATTTTTATCGATCCTTTGCAACCTTTGAGTGCCAAGAGCCCCTTCTGGGGTCACTAAGGCTCTTCAAGCCTCTCCGAGCAAAGTCAAGAAGCTTCCTTCAGGGGTTCTTCTTGTCGAAACATCTCATTCCAGACATAGTGTTACCCTGCTTACCACGACCGCACTGTTGTGTATTCCGGTGCAAGTGACACCGCACGACTACTTGAACTCTTCTCGTGGCGTGGTCACCTCCAGCGACTTAATTGACTACAGCGATGAGGAGCTCCTTGAGAAACTAGGGAAAAACATGTCACTGGGGTTCGTCGGATTCGTTTTAGGCGAGATGGGAAACTTGTTCCTTCTCGCAATATCATCTTGGCTTTTGACAACTCAACCCTACGGGCTTCGATTAAGGCAAGGTACTTGCATCTTGACGTCCGCCCCTATATACCCAATCCTCTAAGGTGTTTCCAATGCCAACGTTACGGCCATTCCCAGCAGTTGTGTCGTAACGTGGCTAGCTGTGGTCACTGTGGTTCTGAGGATCATCTTTTGCTCTGCTTCCAAGCAGTGTTCAACGTGGATGGAGGAGCAGGCTATTCAACGCCTGAAGACCCTTGAAAATCTCTCCTATCCAGAATCCAGACGGCGGATCGACCCTGTGCAAACAGATCGATTACCATATGCATCAGTTGTGGTCCAGAAGGCTACTGTTGCGGTCCAGACTGAGTTCACATCCCAGTGCAGTGTCCCTACGATTTTGAAGATATCGTTGCTGCTGGTCTGGAGACTCTTAAATCTTGCTACAAAGGTGACACCCACCTCGTCGCTGAAAATATCAACCACTTTCACTTGCACTCAGGCTTCCGGCACTGCAAAGAAGGAACGAAAACAATAAAAACCAAGCTCTTCCTCTCCGAAATCCGGAAGTAAAAATTAGGGTCGGGAGATTCATCCCAAGAACCAGGGGAACAAACACCGTCCTATATACCCACCAGGCAAATCATCGTTACCCCTGTTAAGTGAAGATCTCCCGGAGATGCTCATGTACTCTGAAACCTTTTAGACGTCCGGTTTTTATCAATTTCCACATCTTTTCTTTTTTCGTTTCTTCATTATTGCTTCCATAATCCAATGGAATTACCGAGGCCTCCTCCCAAGAATTGATGAGTTGAAAGGCTTACTGTCTCCGCATGCGCCAGTGTGCGTGTGTCTCCAGGAGACAAAGCTTCGCGCCACAGACACTTTTTCGCTGCTCAGGCATTCTGTTTTTCGCAAAGACCATGAGGACTGGATTACCGCGTGCGGCGGTGTGGCCGTTCTTGTTCCTCATGGTGTTCCTATCACTGCAGTTCCTTTGCATACGCCTCTGCAAGCGGTGGGAGCGATACTCTCTGTAAACATTCTGATCACAGTCTGTTCCATCTACTTAGCACCATCTGAAGCTGTAAGCCTTTCCGACTTGAAGGATTTAGTTGACCAGCTGCCATCTCATTTTTTCTTGTTAGGTGAATTTAATGCACACAATCTTTTGTGGGGTGACAACAGTCGAGACTCAAGGGGATGTGTTGTCGTGGCCCTCCTGTCCAACACGTCACTCTGTCTCCATAACACTGGGTCAATAACCTACTTCCATGAACCTACCCGTTCGAAATCAGCCATTGATCTGTCGCTGAGTTTGCCATATTTATATCCTGACTGGTTCTGGAGCGTGTCTGGTGATCTCCTTGGCAGTGGTCACTTTCCAATCTTTCTTCGGCTAGCAGGTGACAGATACAGCCATCCCCCAGTCCTGCTAGATGGGATATAGGTCGAGCCAAGTGGGACATATTCACTGCTTCGGCGACCATTACTCCTCCAATGGTGACCTCAGGTACGACCAATGATGCAGTTGCAGCCGTAACGGATTGTCTTGTGCAAGCGGCAGAACTCTCCATTCCGCAGACGTCAACAAATCTTCCACGTTGTTCGAAGCCTTGGTGGAATTCCGACTGCAAGGCAGCACGTCAGGTTCACAATAAGGCTTCGGGTCGTTTTCGTCGCTTTCCCACCAACACTAACCTCCTTGCTTTGAAGAAAGCCAAGGCTTATGCGCGCCTGGTTTGTCATCGTCATAAACGGAAGTCCTGGATCCAGTATATTTCCGGCATCAATACCTATACCAGCTCTAAGCTTGTTTGGGACAGGATTCGCAAGGTTCGGGGAAAGTACCGATCTGGAGAACTCTGCATTCTTGAGAGTGATGGACGAATGGTTTCTGACGCTCAGGGTATTGCTGACTGTCTTGTCATTGCATTTTCTTCGGTGCCCAGCAGCAGCAATTACCCTTCTTCGTTCCGGCAGTTTCAGACGCGGCTTGAGAGGAAAAGAATATCCTTCCGACGGTTTTAGTCGGAGGACTATAACAGCCCGCTGACTGCCGTGGAACTGAAGATTGCTTTGAATCGGTCTGGCCGAAAATCTGTCGGACCGGATAACATCCACTACGACACGCTGAAGCACATCTCTCCATCCTCTCTAGACTGTCCGCTAATTCTGTTTAACAGAATTTGGCAAGGGCACGTCTTTACCGATTCTTGGCAGACTGCTATTTTCATACCTGTTCTTAAACCTGGTAAAGATCCCACAAACCCGTTGAACTACCGTCCCATCGCTATGACGAGCTGCCTTTGCAAAGTGCTAGAAAGCATCATCAATTTTCGTCTGATGTTTTATTTGGAAACTCATCACATTTTATCACCTCATCAAAGTGGTTTCCGTCGCTTTCGTTCCACCACTGATCACCATCTTTGCCTTGAAACATCTATCAGAGAGGCCTTTGTCCGGCGTCAGCACATGGTCACCGTGTTCTTCAACATAGAGAAAGCTTACGATCGGACGTGGAGATAACGGCATTCTTCATGATCTGTGCGACTACTGATTGCGGGGAAACTTACCAACTTTCATTGCCGGCTTTCTCCAGAACCGGATGTTCCGTGTGCGCGTCGGGTCGACCCTCTCTCGCTGTGTCCACAGGAGCAGGGTGTTCCTCAAAGCTCCATTTTATCAGTCACTCTTCATTCTTCGGGTTAATCACATTTTCACATTACTTCTTCCGACAATTGGTGGATCGATGTATGTGGATTATGTTCAGATTTCGTGTGCTTCCGTCAACATGCGCACCATTGAGAGACAATTGCAGTCGGCACTTAATAAGATTTCTTCCTGTGCCTTACGTAATGATTTTGGCTTCTCGTCACAGAAGACCGTTTGCGTGCATTTTTGCCGCAAACAGTACTTCACCTTGACCCTCATCTCCGTCTGGGGAACTCTATAATTCATGTTGTGTACGAAGTCAAGTTACTGGGTTTGACCTTTGACCGCCCACTCACCTTCCGTCCTTACATTCAGTCATTGAAGGTGAAGTGCACGCAGTCCTTGAGTATCCTTAAGATCCTCTCGCGAACATCTTGGGGGGGGGGGCTGACAGGTGCTCAGTGCGTTTTATTTACCACTCCCTTGTGCGGTCAAGATTGGACTACGGATGTGTAACCTACGGTTCTGCACGGCCTTCTGTTTTAGGTCTCCTTGATACTGTTCATCACCATGCTCGGCGTCTTTGCACCGGCGTGTTTCGTACTTCTCCCGTGCATAGCCTGTATGCCGAGTCGCATGAACCGCCGTTGTGCCTCCGCCGTCAGCAATTGTCTCTCCAGCTTTACACCACAAGCTAAAGTCACTACCTCGTCATCCACTGCACGATTCCGTCTTCAACCCACAATGTGTCCGCTTATTTTCCAACCGCCCTTCTTGTGTTACAAATTTCGCGATTCGGAAGGCCGACATGGTGCGCGATGCTGGCTTAGACTTATTGACGATTGGTGTGACAAAAGCTTTTCATGATCTACCTCGCCAGACAGCTCAGGTGATGGCCGATATGTTCCTTTCTATGTGGCCCAAGTCTTCCACGCCTGCGCTAGCTTACCAGCAGCTTTTTGCCGAGCACCTCCCGCTGCATCCCGATTTCGTGCCTATCTTCACCGATGGCTTGAAATCCTATTATGTTGTAGAATCTGCGTTTGTGTGTACTGATGAGACGTACGCTGAGCGGATTCCGCCGGCAGCGACCATCTTTACGGCGGAAATGCATGCAGGTCACCTAGCCCTGCGTCACATCCAGTCCTGTTCTCATCGTCGCGCCATGCTTTGCACCGACTCCCAGTCTGTCATGCAAGTCTTATCTCCTCCTGAGGGCGTTGATTCTCCAGTCATCAGGGATGTTCGTTGTCTCCTGCGGACTTTGACTGGTGCTGGATTTCCGATCCGATTCTGTTGGGTTCCTGGCCATGTTGGGATTCAAGGTAACGAGCTGGCGGATGCCCCTGCCAGGTCCGTCACCTCCATGCCGATCACTCGACTGTCGCTTTTTTTTAGAGATTTTCTTACTGACATCCAAGCATTTATCATGGCTGAGTGGCATTTCCTTTGGTCTTAGCAGGGCAGGAACAAACTTCTCTCCATCAAACCACAGATCGGACTATGGCAATCTAGCTTGCGTAGGAATCGTCGTGAGAAAGTTGTTCTTGCGCGTCTCCGCATTGGGCATTGTCGTTTCACGCACCGCTTTTTGCTGTGTGGCGACACTGTATCGATGTGTGAGACGTGCAATTGCCGACTTTCATTTTCTGTGTAGCTGTGTTCTTTTTCGTGATGTACGTTTTCACTTCTTTGATTCTCATTTGTTGACCGAGGACGTCGCTACGCTGCAGCGGCTCATAGATAATTACTGCGATACTGTCTCGCTGTCTTTTCATTTTTTAATACAAATTGACGCTTTTAAACGTATCTGGATTTTAGCCCTTCCATCATTCTCATTTTCACCTTTACTGAATCAGCCAGCTTTTAGGCATTATACCACGTTTTTAATACTGTTTGTCTGATTGTCTTGTGTCTGGCGCTCTTTGGCCAAACATGGCTCTTGCGCCATAAAAATCAAACAACGAATGTTCACAGAACGACGCCACTCAGCACAATGACTCATGAAGGTCCGTGCCCTCGACCGCTGCTCGCGCATCCGTGTACTGCCATCTGTTGGCGCGCTACGTACCTAGTCTTGTAACTTTTTGATCGCACTACGCATCTCTCTACGAACTATGCTTCATCTTTCTCTCGCTTTCTGTTGCTGTGGCTCTAGCTGCAGCTATTAGCTCTTCTTTTGAAAGAAATTTAATGAAAATGGCTTTGATCTTTCATGGATTTCAGGTAAGAACATTTACTAAACTGAAGACCAGTAGTGAACCACTGCATGTTTATCAAGAGCAACGGACGCTCGTTACCACTGAAATTTGAGACTGCCGGCAGAATAACAATACCCAATTAAGGAAATATGGTTTGCTTTTGGCTATATGCATATGACAAGAACAACTTAATGCCGGTGCCATTGAGTACGCAGGCACTCTCAAGAACATTTGAGCATTTTTATCTCTTTAGTTTCCGTAGAAATAGCAAGACAAATATCTTTGATTCTAGCCAGAATCCCCATTGAAATTTCTACTTGAAACCTTCCAGTGCAGTGCTCAGAGCAATGAAATGCAATGCGGTCAGTTTGAAGTGACAACCACGATTTCACGATGAGTTATGGCTTTCAAATAGAGATGGAGACATTCTCCTTAATTATTACTGATTGAAAGTATACTGTTTTCATTTTGAAACTATGATCGCACTTTACTACAAAAAAAATGGCGTTTTGGAGATTTACAATCTTGGTTAATTTCCTACACAATAAAAACTACGCAAATCTTCAGTCTGAAGGCTATTTGTTTATTCGGCGTTCTTTGCGTGATATTAAGACGACGACTCACTGCTAGTTTTCTTCGTCACGCGTGTCTCTGATTATGTTTTATATGAAATGTTTGAACCGACTCTGATAAAATGTTTCATGTACGATCTACACAAACGGCTGAAATTCTACTTAGTAATTCTTAGCGACGTAGAAATCTGCATTATTGACTTCGAATTGGGAGGAATCTTCCCGTTCAAAGGAACAAACTCAAGCCCACTTTTCAATCCATCAGATCAGTGTAGTATTGAGCAGGCTAGCTTCAAGTGAAGAAAGAGGTTCCATCACATGGGCAAGAGTAAAGCTCTCCAGAGTGACTCTTTGTTTCGAGAAAACTGAAGCACATAGCCAAATGATGTATTAATCCCGGTGCGTAAGGCTGACGTTTTCGCAAGTGTTGGATTCAACAGAATTCGGGGCTGCCATCAGTTGAAGCTTCTAGCTGTTTGGATATTTGTGGCCGAATACTTGTAGGTGGTTTTACACGAAAGCCACCAACCTAAGTTCAAAAAACTAGGGCAAAAAGAAAGACCAAAAACGTTTTGTGCGGGAATTGCAGAGATCTCCAATTCTGCCGCCCCATAACACCAGCTATCACTGCTACCAGCTATTTTTGCCCTTTAAAAGATGACCTTAGAATCTGCAATTTTGTGGACGACGATGTACTCAAGTATAGTATGTGGTATAATTTTTCTTCCAATCCTTAGGCAAAAAATACATACATTTAAAAAAAAAAAAAAAAAAAAGGCTTGCCACAGGCAGAACATATCCTTTGGCATACAGACGCATAAAATATTCTCCTTGATTAGGAAGGATCGGAACAAGTTTAATACGTTCCAAAGGCACGGTGTCTATTCTATTCCATTAAAAGCTACTGACCTTGATATACAAGACATCAATTACTCATCTTTTCTTTTTTCGTTTCTTCATTATTGCTTCCATCATCCAATGGAATTGCCGAGGCCTCCGCCCAAGAATTGATGAGTTGAAAGGCTTACTGTCTCCGCATACGCCAGTGAGACTGTTGCTACCCGTATTTCTGAACACATGTACAATGTCCGGACTGGATCGGGTACCACTGCCTTATCCCGACTAGTTAAACAATGCCAACACATTCGGAACTGGAACAGCACCAAGATCTGAGCAACACCTGCAACTAAGACTCGCTTATTATTCACTGAAAGCATGTACATAACTCTATTTGCTAACCAGTGTTGTAATGACGACATGCCGTCAACATTACCCTCATCATGGAGACATTTTATTTTAAATCATTGTATATGTTACCGCTAAAGTACAGAAATCAGTTATTCTACAGATTATCTAGGTAATGTGCAGATTAACTAGGGTGATCCGTTAAAGTGCCGAAAATTGTTTCGTTGCTCAAATTACCTAGATAATCTGCACATTACCTACTAGGCACTCGTTAAAGTGAAAATAATATCTTTGCTGGAACAACAGCAACGTTTCTGTACGCTTAATTTAACATAATGTTATTTATTTATTTTTCGATATATGAAAAATCAAGTTAATACAATCTAACAATCAACAAATTAGTTGATAGAATCAATCATCAATCACTTAAAAACCTATAATAGAAAGAATCAAATGGTTTAAAATATTATTATAATTAAGGAAATGAATTTGCAAAACATGATAAAATTATGCTTACTTATTAGTGCAATCTAAAGATTGGTGACACTTTGAATTACATAGCAATTGGTTTTTGCGACAAGCACACCTATTTGTGGTACATTTAGATTTCCAGTCACATTTTCTGAATCCCTGCCCAGTACCAAGGGATTGTTTTATTGCTGTTTGACGTAAAGATATTTCTACAGCAGGGACATCTTCTTTCGTTAAAAATCTCTCTTTGCAAACACTGAATTCAGATTTTGTATACAATTGGTTTAAAATACCCGTTTTAGTACCAAGTTTATAAAAGCCATCCTCTGTTTTACTAAGAACCAGAGATAAAATCGAGCGGGCATCAGTTTTTGCTCTGTCTACTTCGGGTACTTTAATTCTCACAGTGACACCTTCATCGGCATTTGGGTGCTTTGCATTGGAACCTGCTAACATTTTCTTTGTGCTTGCTTTTCTAAACCTTTCTTTGCTTCATCACGCTGTATTTTCTGATTCATATTCTTTGAACAGATGTTGCACAATACATTCTTACCATACCCTTTCTCTTTAGGATCTATTTCACCACAAATTACGTGAACAAACATATCACACGAAACCAAACTAAATGTGGAGGGAGAGGGGGAAAGTGTAGGGAAAAGAAATGAGAGAAGCAAACTTTTGAACTTTAACGATTTTTGTTTCCGACTTCATAATCCCGGGACCACCCCTCTGCGATTCCTGATGATGGACCCATAGTGGGTCTGAAAGATCTCGCATGTATATATCGTTTTAAATTGTAAATAAAAGTTCATCTTTTAATCTGAAATTATCTCCATTGTTTGGTACCGTGTCTAGGCAGCATTCAGTTATTTTGGTGTAAGAATTTAGACACTTAACACCGACGCTTAAGCAAGGTGTTCAACGGGAATTTCCCACAGTGTCTCATTCACCGAACGACAAAATGTATTCAGAATGAGAAAGAAATGTATATGTGCTAAAATTCAAAATTAGATCCCAAACAACAAACCCAGGGGGAATTTCCAATAGGGCGTAGTGGAAATCCGTTGACCCTGAAAATTTCAGTAGAACAGCGAGGGATTGTCTGAACATTAAACTAGTGCTCCATAACCGCAGCCGTCTTGTTTAAATTTTTTTTTCAAGACTAGTAACTCTCTCTGCGATGCTAATTTTTATAACATCTGGTTCGGTACCACGTGACAGACGAACGCCGTTTCAGATCCAACTAGTGAAACGCTAGTAAAAATTGTACTCTGTATATTCTTCTCTTTGGATCAACGTAGGTAAATGCTATTACGATTAGAATAAAATTTTGTGAGTAAAAAATAAGGTATTTTGTTTTACCATGAGTCCTATGTTGGTGAGAACAGAGGCATTGGAATAAGTTGTTTCTACAAAATACGGTAAAGCCGAATTCCCAATGTGGTTCTCAAACACGTTATCACCAATGGAGTATTGTGCTTTTAAACCAAGATTTGGTCTCATTAAGATCCCAAATAATTGCGAGTTTTCGGAAGGGGGAGCATCAAACGAGAAAAGTCTTTGGAAAAATGATATATGAATATCTTCGTCCAAATGGTTGTTGTGTGTTCTGGATGCTTGCCAAAGTTAGTCGTCTAAACATCTGTTTGTCTTCTATCCCTTCCTCCTTGTTTGTTTCAATAGCTCCATTGTGACCATAGCGAACGACAAAACTAATTTTCCTCTAAGCAATTTAGTCTGAGAAATCTACTGGGAATGTGACAGATATCATCGTACATCCCAGAGGCTTCTCCTTTACTGACTGCGATCTTCGTTTATCGTATTTTTGCTTAAAAGTTTGCAGTCCCCTTTCATCATAGCAATGGTGTTACTGTCTGAAAACATTGCGGCGGAGATTCCTACAAAAACATTTGAGCTTACTGTGTCAAAGTCTGGTAGATCTGTTGCGGCCTGAAAGCCTGGTTGTATTTCAGGTATGTAAAAACACACTTTTGCTTTCTGAAAAATTCTTTTTGAGAAACACGTGCCTAACATGGGGTGTTTAGTTTTCGTAAAAAGGTAGATTCATGTGGTCGTCCACTAGATACAAGATATGGTCTGATCAAATATTAAACCTTCGATCAAATATTCGTTAGCGATACTGTTTCATCTGACTTCTCGTTATAAAAATTCTTATCTTATCATGCCAGCCATACTATTGTGTCCACCAGGTGCTTTTATAATTTCTTTTCTGAAATGAGTTCCATGGTTTAACAAAGAACATAACGCCATAGGAAGCCATAGTACGGTGTAGAATATCTGTATTCTATCCATAGGATAATTAATTTTGAATGACAATATTCATACTTTTGTTAAAAATTCAATTACACACTGATGTTTTGCATTTGCAATTTTCCCTACCATTATGGACAGACATCACAGATCAACTGGCTGAGTCTATGTAAACAAGAATTTGTCGGCAATGGGAATCGAATTCCCGTCTCCTCGCTCCGCAGTAGGTTGCTCTGACTGACTAAGCTACACCGACAGAAAGTATTGCTGCAGATTTGTCGTCTGGACAAGTGCTTCACCTCTATGGTACGTTACATCATTTCCTTATTTATTTATTGTTTTGAAGCTAAGTAGGAATCTTTTTTTAATTAATTCCAGACGATGTGTGGAACGAAAATCCCTCATTTTTCGAAGAATCCAACGGCCAGTAGATCCATTTTTACGCCCGGGCGCCAATATGAAAACTCGAATTTGTCGAATCCGAGTCTTCTCGCTCCGATGTGAGATGCTTTAACCGCCTCAGAGGCCGATCCAGAGGGGAGGTGCAGGAACCAAGGAAAAGTTTCGATTTGTTGGGCTTTAATAACAAATTGAATATTTTTTTCGTAAAAGAAAGTATTACTTAAAAGTATATTACTTTCGTTAATTAATTGGAAGAATTTATAGACATACTAATAACACTTTTTCATTTTCTGATAAAATATCAGAAAGGTCCCCGTTTATTCCTGACACTTGCGACACCCACAATAATTCTGGATCCGCCCCTGAACCAACTAAGCTACACCGACGATGTTTATCGCTGCAGATTTGTTACCTTGACAGGTACTTAAACTCTGTAGTATGCCACAAAGTTCGTCACCCATTTTTATTGCGTCTTTTACTGACCTTTGTATCAATTTCATATTCTTCATCACTATTATCTTCGCGATTGTCTTCATTCAGAAACATTTCAGTTATTTCCAAGTGAATTTTTTGCATTGCTGGAGTCATGCTAGCGAAAGAAAAAAGGATGGATTTTAGAGCTTATCTATTTTGAAATTTTGGATAAGGTGTGCTCAACTTGTTGATATATAAGTAATCGTCATGTCATCGCTTTTACACTGTTACAACACACACAATGGTCGGTTGTAATGAGCACGTCTTATAAGTCCCTCCAGACATGAAACAAATATGCAAACCACATTTTTATAAAACTCGAAAGATCAGCTAAAACAAGAATGCGGTTACACCACCAAGGAAACAAAACTCACATAATTTAAAACACGCGGTGTAAATGAGGTTATTGGGAGTACACAGAACCGGTTAAAAACAAATCAACCTCACATCTACACTGAAGAGCAATTGAATTAGAGATACCTGTCTAGTAACGTGTAGCACAAGGTTTCGCCCTGATGACGGCGGCGATTCGTCTCGGCATGGACTCGACAAGACACCGGAAGCGTTGGGAAGCCATACGGATCCACGACCCCTGAACAAGCTCCCACAGTTCACGAAGATTTGATGGAGGGGGGTCAGAGCCTCGAACATCTCTCTCGATGGCATCCCAGATGTACTCGATGGGATTGAGGTCAGGTGACCTAGCTGGCCAGGGAAGCAAAGTCACGTCGGCGGAGTATTCATCCAACCATTCGAATACAATTCGGGAGCCATGGCATGGTGCATTTTCTTGTTGCAGAATGAGGTTCCCAGTGGGATGTTGAAGACGCACAAACGGGAGCAAATGGTCGTCCAGGATATCCCGGCAACGTTGACCTGTGAGGAACGATCTCACGCGTAAAAGGGGTCCCATTTCAGTCCACGTAAACAGTTCCCAGACGAGAATGCCACCCCCACCAGCTTGAAGAGTACCCTGCTGGCAAGAAGAATCCATCGCTTTATGTGGTTTGCGCTGCACTCGTATCCTGTCATGCGCATGTACCAACGGAAAACTCGACTAATCAGTCCAGGCAACATTTTTCCACATGTCTAGGGTCCAGTGGCGATGTTCCTGCGCCCATGCCAATCTTTACACCCTATGATGTGCGGTCAGCAGCAGTACCCTCGTGGGACGATGGCTTCTGTACCCCATAGCGAGGAGATGGTTCTGGATGGTGTGACTGCTTAGACGTTTTAGTGCACAAGCGTTAAATTGCCGAGTGCTTTCTTGCACTGTGGCCCGTCTATCCGCTGTCACAATGCGAGCTAGCCGACGATGACCTCGCTCATCCACACGCTGTTGTCCACGGCAGTTGGCCCTTGCAGGGATGGTTTTACCGGATTCGATGTACTGACGGTTCACCCGTGACACAGTGGCTCATGAAAATCACAGTGCCTGCACGACTTCCGAGATGGAGTGACCCATTCGTCGGGCCCCGACAATATG
The DNA here is from genome assembly GCA_039090855.1 of Macrothele yani. Classification (NCBI taxonomy): domain Eukaryota; kingdom Metazoa; phylum Arthropoda; class Arachnida; order Araneae; family Macrothelidae; genus Macrothele; species Macrothele yani. The sequence goes on from CM077029.1 coordinate 48,468,266, forward strand.
TCCACGATCAAATGCTTTTAGATCCTTCGTCTTACCCATACTGCGTCCGACTCTTACTGATTCCCGTCGCATCACTCCTTATATTGTCGGATCGCTGCATACGTCATGTCGTTTCCGTTAACAGGGCTGTCCACAGCGCCACATTTGCATAACGCCAGCTGTCTCTAATTCAATTGCTTTTCAGTGTAGTCGTCATGTCACAGCTTTTACAGTGTTACAGGACACACAACGGTCGGTTGTAATGAGCACGACTTATAAATTCCTCCAGACACGAAACAAATTTGCAAACCACATTTTTTTAAAACTTGAAAGATCAGCTAAAACAAAAATGCGCTTACACCACCAAGGAAACAAAACTCACATAATTTGAAACACGCGGTGTGAAAGAGGTTATTGGGAGTAAACAGAACCAGTTAAAAAACAAATAAACTTCACATCTATAAATGACAAAATATCCACAAATGGAAACAGCTGCTTACTGCAAAAAGCAGCTGAAAATTGTGTTACAACAGTTAGCAAAATTGTGCACGAATTGTTTTTGGTAGCAGAAGATACCAGATATAAAAGAAATTTTGAATTGGGCAATTAAAACCAGTGCTACAAAAATACAGGGTGATTCATAAAGATGTATACAGTTTTAACGCACTATAAAGCAAGAATAATGTAAAAGATTTTGTTACCTGTAACAGGGGAATGTTTCAAGTGTTTTTAGAGACAGTCACAGATGTTCTATGTGTGCACCCTTAGTCACACGACACACATCGAGCCGGTAATCCATTTCCGCCCAAACACTAAGATATATGAATCAAGTGCAGTGACAGTGGCTGTGATACGCTGTTTCATCTCCGCTAGATCAACAGGAAGGGGTGACTACCTTGTCCTTTACGCACTCCCACAGGAAAAAGTCATAAGGTGTTAAGTCAGAAAAACTAAGTGATCGGCAAAATCGTCATTTTCAAAACGGTGCTGTAGTTCGGCACAAAATTCAAAGCGCTTTGTCTTGTCAAGGACAGTGAGATTTTGCAACATCGGCGCTTTGTATGGAATCATTTTCAGCTTCTTTCTCAAAATTCTCCAGGCAGTGGACTGCGAAATCTGCACTTCACGACTCACCCTCCGCGTTGATTTTCCCGGGCTTCGGTGAATGGCGGTGCAAAAACTATCGACGACTTCTTCCGATACACGCGGTCGTCCAGGACGTTTAAGTTCGCACAAACAGCCCGTAGTTTCAAATGTTTTATGCCAATCGTAGATACATTTTCTGGTTTGAGATTCTTTTCTGAATCGTGATCGAAAATGCCGTTGCACTACAGTTACAGATTCCGTTTTGCTCAAATCAAGAATACAAAACGAATTCTCTACTGTAAACGCTGCCATTTTGACTGACTAGTCACGTGACGCGCGCGCTATCGGCTACGTCACTTAACTCAGTACAAGGCTGACAAAAAAAGACAGGCTGCGGTGCGAAATAGTCACGTGTACAACTTAGTGATGTGGCCAAGTCAATCGGTTGAACAGCCATTGCATCGTTGGTTCAGTTATCAGTATTGAGTGAGTGAGTGTTCCGTTTATTGTCATTTGGATATACGTATAGTTTTTTGAGGTAGGTATTTCTATATTTCTAAGATAAGGATAATTCTTAGTAAACGTTTTATTTAGTTTTAGCGATGCGTAAGAGATAATTATAGGTTTAATGAGTAGATCTTAGTTTCACACGTGTTGAAATCTGTTCATGTCTCATGAATAGTGAAGTATAAAGAAATGAGTTATTCTGTGGTGTTGAATTCTTATTTCAAATAGACAAATAGAATAGTTAATATGTTTTGCCAATGTGGATTCACATAGAGCTTGAATATTATCAGAAATCAGGGCAACTTTTCAGGAAATTAGCCTTCGTAATTTGAATAACATTTGCATTTTTCAACAATCGTTAGCCCTTTCTTTACGAAATTAATGCTTGAACTGTTGCTTTGTAATGTGTCTCTGAATTAAAGACGACTGTTTTTTAATTTCGTAACTTGATGTCAACTGTGATATAGCAGTTGTCTGATTGAATTTACTAAAGCTGTCTGAACAGTGTGGACAGATCATGTTGAAAAACTGCATGATCAACTTTATTCTAACTGTACAAAACATAGGGAACTACTTTCGATTAAACATTTCATATCTAGTTCTTCACTCGTATTAAAAGGTATAATTATTTTTACAAGAATTACCAAAATATGCCATGCCGTGGTGTTGCTGCAGTGTTAGTGGCTGCAAGTCAAATTATACAATAGAAGTCAAAAGGAGACTGTTACAACGTTTGCCATACCAAAGTAATGTATGCAGCAGATTTTGTATAAGACAAACTTTCTGTCTTATACAAAATCTCCTGCATACATTTAAACAGACAAAGTTCTGATTTTAGATTTCCTTGTTCATTTTCTGTTGAATGTTTGTGTATGAGTAGCTTGAAAACTAAATTGGAAAACATAACTCTCCTCAGCTGCAAAATACTCTTGAACAACTTCGTAAAAGCCAAACATGATAACCGAAATTATTTGAAATCACGTGAAAGAAAAGTTAAAAAGTTGAAAAGCTGAACGCTTAGTTTTGCGTGCCTGTCCTTAGTGCATGTAGAGTGCACAGAGTAAGTCCTGAGGTAGGCAAAAGAGTTCAAACATATTAAATATTTTGTATACATGTAAAATGTATAGCCAGGGTGGTTAAAGCATTGAAATGTATTTTTCTTCTGTAGTAAATGAAGATAACATTTCTGAAAAGTTATCTTTGAAACTAGAAAGTTAAGATCTGTCATATTTGGTTTCATTTTATTTGAAACTTGTATACCAGGAAGCAGAACTTCAGTTAGCGTCTCGTAACATTTCCGATGTTTTTTCCGCTTCATCACATACTTTTCACATAGTGATGCTGAGTGGTGCTGGCATTATGTACTGGAGATCTGTATTTAGTTTTTGGTGGTGTTTTTTTTTTTTTAAGCTGGGGAGGCAGAACAATCTACGTCGTATGTTGCTTAATACTGTATAATTAGCAGGGAGCTGCCTGCCCCTTTGAGGTAGGGAGCAAATTTCCGTCAGCTTGCTGTCTACTATCTATACTGCTTAAAGAAACTTATCCTTGGCAGAAATCCTGTAATTCATGGCCTTTGGCTTTTTTGTTATCCAAGCCCGGAATGGATAGCCCTACAGAATTCCTACTCCCCATCTAGACCCATATGCTGAAGAATTCTCTTTAACAACTAGAAAGTGTAAAAAAGGCCTCGTGTGATAAATCATATAAAATCACATTAAAAGAAAAAGGAAGAAAATTCTCCCTCGATCTCCAGTAAGTATTACGCAGCCCGAGCCCTGTTCGGGCCCTGGCTCTACCTCGGGCTCTGCCCATCTCAGCACTGGTGTGTGTGTGTGTGTGTGTGTACTAATGCTTAGCTTGACATTTATAGTAGGTATATTGAAAGTAAAAAAATAATTTTACCATAATGAGCGAATTTGGCGTCTAGTAAAGAATGTTAGTAAAATGTATAAATTCCCTAGTGTTATGAAAAACTACTTACCAATTCTGCTCAATTCCTTTAGAAATGTGAGGGAAATAATTTTTTATACTGTTGAAATGTTGTCTAACACAAAAAGTGATATCAAATATGTTTTATAAAAAAAGTCGATCGCAGTTAGGTATGAACATTACAAAAGTAGATTTTAGGTAAAGAAAATAATGGACACAACTCATACATAAAATATTCAGATGGTAACACATACTGGAGGATCTAATGCTGAGATAATTTTGATATAGCTTGTGATGATTCAAACTATTTGAAACAGATGTCTTAATTTTTGCCACTGGTTAGCAAGAGTTCATTGTTTATTTTGCTGTGTGTATCTATAACTTTGTTGCAGATGCTATCACATAAGGAAAGTTTGGGAAAACAATCTGAAACTGAATACCGTTGCAGCTTGTGATGACGTCCTTCTTTCAAACTATTTGAAACAGACATTTGAGGTAGATTTATGTAAAAAAAAGGACCCATTTGTTTATTTTAATAGTATTTTTTACTTCCTTCCGCTTGAAGATACAAGACAAATTGATAGTCAATAGGTAAGTTGATACTTTTTCCAAATGTAGTATTTATGCTATTTTTTAAAACATAAAATTAAAATTTAATTTCTGAATTGCAGCAAAGTGCTTTAATAATATGAGGCTGGATCAAAACGTTAGCTACGCTGTTGAATAAAAAAAAACCAAAGAAGATGCATGTTGGTTTATAGGTACTCAGGGGATGCATGTTGGTTTATAGGTACTCAGGGGATGCATGTTGGTTTAAAGCTACAACATTCATTCATTTTTCGACATAGTCTCCTAAGGACTGTAAACATTTATCGGAAAGTGCAATGAACCTTTCCATACCTGTACAGAAAAAGTCCAGTTTGGTGCAACTAGTTAAGGACCGCACTTTTCACAGCTTCATCGGTTGGGAATCGTTGTCCACTAAGGTCCTGTTTCATTTTACCGAAGAAATGGTAGCCGCATGGGGATAAGTTGGGGCTGTAAGGTGAATGTTGCCACACCTCCGACTTGAATGACTGCAGCAATTCCCTTTGTTTTTCGTGCTGTGTAGGATTGTCGTGCAGCAGAGTGACACTTTCGCTCAACTTACCCTGGCATCTGTCCTTAATTGCCTTTCGCAAATTTCGTAGTGTTTGGCAATATGAGTCACTATTGATGGTAGTCTCTTTTGACAGAAATTCTGTGTAAACAACAAATTCACAGTCAAAGAAAACAGTCGCCATGGCCTCTCCCGCAGACAGGGACAGTTGGACTTTTCACGTCGTCCTTGTTGGGGAGGTGACATGCTTCCATTCCATGGACGATTGTTTGATTTCAGTTACGTAACTATACAAATGCGATTTCAGATTGCTTATAGAGATATATTTCCCACGTAAAATGAGAAGAAATATTTCTTCCGCAATGTTTACCTGAATAACTGGGAATTTGCTAAGCATCGACCTGACTCTAAATAGCTGAGCTACGATGAAGCAGGGCTTGCTTTGACTGGCGAAAATCTGAGATTATTCAGATTAAACCACTCGGATGTTTGGGACTTCCTCATCCTGGATGGTGTAACGGTAGCATGATCGAATGGAAATCGAGGGATGCAGGTTCGCTTCATGGTGCACGGTGATGAATTTTTCAAATTTACTGGTATGAAAGAGTTAGTCAGTAGCACTAAATCTGCAATTTCAAATTGCTTATTGGCTCATAATGCAATTAAATTTATGTGAATGCTGAGCAAGAATTATCTGTTTACTGCTATAATTTGAATTAAATTCTAGTATGGAAATAGTTTTTCCGATTTTTGGCTTCCCTAACAGTGTTCAATTATATTAATTGTAAATTTACAAATACAAATGAAAGGAAAATTTAATAGCGACAAAAATGAATAACTTTATAAAAAAAGTTATTGCATTAATTTTTCACAAAACAATAAAAACATTTTTTGTGACAGTGTCCTTTATTCGACTTTTTTCAGTTACCAAGAAAATAGCTTGTGCCAGAATGTGTTGTTACATAATCTTAAAGTGTTGAAATATATACAGATCTGTATATATTTAAGGACTCAAAATTTATTTTTTTAGTTTCCCCCAAGTAGAAATAAGTAAAATGAACTCTAATGCACGGACAGCTGATTTGTATTAAAAGGGATCCTAAGCAATTTTTTTAAGAAGGAATTATTTTCAAATTATGTACTTTTAGTGTACAGAAGCCTTGTCCTAGAAATAACCCTTTCATTAAACAAAATACGTGCAATAATATCCCAAAATTTATTTTTTCCAGAGCAAGAAAAAAATATATCTTTTTTTTTAATTTAGTAAGGAACTTTTTAGCTAGTGATATGTATATGAGGGAACACTTTTTCTTCGACCTCAATATGATTTCGCTTAACGTTTTCCGTTTGTTATTAATATTCTGTAAACTATTTATCAAATGAATTTACTTTTCAGTGTTGCTAGAAAATCATTAAGGCAAAAATAAAAAAATGAACTACACGGACAACGAAGAAAATATAATTAATTTAATTAAAACGAGCAACAAAACTTTCGAATATGTCTCTTGATACGACTTTGCTAAAGGAACGGCTAAGTGCGAAAATCCACACTACACGGAAAACGAAAAAAAATTTATTCAGTATTGTTAAACGATTAAGTGTTAAACGATTAGAAATAGCTCTCTGACTCGGTCACCGCGTTTGCTCTCGGCAGCCCAAGCAAAGGCAACAGCACTAAGTTGGTCACGTGATCTCACCGATTCCCTTCGGCACCGAAGCCTGTCTTTATCGTCAGCCTCGCCTCAGTAGCAGGACATAAACTTTATGAGCTCATCTACGTAACCGTTCGCAGTTGTGGTCCGTGTCTTCAACTGTTACTGTTTTACAGCATCTGGAAACTGTATACTTCTTTATGAATCAGGGTGTATAACGTGATATAAATTAAGAGTCCTTGCGAAAAACCAGTGACTGGCATATATTACAAAGGATACATTAAAAAAATTGCGTACATTAAAAAATATTTTTCAATAGGTTTGTTAGAAGCGGACATCCATACTAATACCACCTAGCGCTAAAACTGTCAACTACGAAAAAAAATAACGAGTGCGTGCATACTGTTCTACAAGATGAATGGTACCGGGTTTAATTTTTTTACATCGAAATTTTAGAAGCAGACATATCGAGGAAAAAATTAAACATTTGTGCTCCCTAGTTGCAGGTCTGTAGTAAGACAAGCAAGTTGGGAGGGGCGGCTGATAATTGAGATCGGGCGAAGGATATAAAGAGGTCGGGCACTATACTGTTGTGTGAGTCGCTAGGACAGGCAAAGGGAAACACAGGTCAGGCTCAGCCCGGCCCGGCCCATCCCTTGATACGGCTCTGCCTAGTTGGGAAAATTGTTTATTACTTTGGGCAGGGGAAATGCGCATACAATATTTTCGAGTTCATGCTGTTCCCCCCAAACGGATTTTGTTCAATCAGGTTTCTGGACGTGTATATAATTCAGCACATATGTTGTAAACGAAACGTGAGTTATCCCTTCTATTGGCCAACTTGTGTTTTAAGAAAAATTCGAAATTACGCGCAAAAAAGATAACGTGTGAGATACATTTTCCCAGGAAGAATTTTTCAAATCGCATTGTTAGAAGCAGAGTTATCGAGAAAAAAAAAGGTATAGCTTCTGGCGGGAAAACAGCTTTATTATTTTGTGCAGAAAATATACGCATGTTTCATCTGGTGAGCCGTATTTGCTCTGGAAGGAACTTTCCAATCGAGTTTTTACAAACGCAGGTACTACCCCAAATACATTGGAAACATAAAAATATACTTACGCCACCTAGTGGGTAAACAGTTCTTCAAAATCTTAAACTATATGCATTCAAAATTTAAAACTGCTTGCAGAACGTTTCTCAGCAGAACCTCTCCCATGCAAAACTATTTTTCCGATCGGACTTTTGGAGGCAGAGATATCATATAAATTGCAATTAAACTTCAGGCTCCCTAGCGGAAATACTAAGCATTACTTGAAAAAGAAATCCGACCCAAAATAGTTTTCGTTATAAATGGTGTAAGAATAAAAATATTGTTTTTAATAGGGTATTTAGAAGAAAATATGAAGAATAAAATTTAGTTTGGATTCGGTATTATCCGCATTTATACCCCTTCGCGGCAAAGTTATGCATCACAAAGAAACCTAAAAGCAAGGAACGTCGTGCGCTTGTTTCTGCTTTTCAATGCAAAAAGTTTTTAAATCGGACAAATAGTTGCAGAGATATAGTGTGTACTGATTGGGAAATGGATAAAATTATACTATAGATACGTACTTCTTTTATACAAAAGATGTGCTAAAATATGGTGCAGTAGCAGGAAGCTTAGCCAAAATACATATCAACGTTTATATATCTGGCTGAGGGCAGTAACTTAATTAGCAGGATACTGGAAAGGAATATGTAACGAGAGACTAACATCTCTGCAGAAAATATCTGTTAATTACAAAAGAAGTTGTCTCTCGTACAGTTGAAAAATAGTGCTGTAATATTGTCAGACTATAACACACATGTTATACAGGCTGTTTCGCTCGCTCTCGGCCTCTGAATTTCCCTCAAAACTTGCAAAACTAATGAACGTAATTCAGTGAAATTTGACACACCTTGGTGTACGAGAAGTATGATGATCTCAGAGCAAGTGTTGAAAGTGGTCACAATTAGCATCAAGACATACCTGCACACGCCTCTCCATGTTACGGAAGGTATTCACCAAAACATCAGGAGACACAGCCTCAATTTTCCGCTGAATGTTTTCCTGCAGTTCAATGAGAGTCTGAGAGTCCTTGGCTGCCTGCGATACTCTTTCCCTTTCAGCGTGCCCCATGGGAAGAAATCCGGTGGGGTAAGGTCAGACTACTTTGGTGGCCAAAGTATTTTAGAAAGGACTTTGTCCACCAAGTTAGCCTGACCTTATCCCACCGGATACTAGTCCTTTGCAATTCAAAAACCATGGCTCTTCAAAGGAGGACACAATTTCAGCCACGTTAAAATTGGATGTGCGGCCGGTGGCACCATCCTGCTGAAAATAGCCTGTCACGTCGTCCAACTGATTCACAAACTCATGGAAGATTTCTATGTAGACTGCGTAACCACCATTCTACGGAAAAAGATTGGGACAATAATTTGGTGCCGCGATAGATTTTTTCTTCATAAAGAGGTATCTCGTGTAGGGTGTTAGGATTTTCACTAGCCTAAATACGGCTATTCTGATAGTAGGGAGTGGCGGCACTACTCGCTACTCTCTAGCCCGTGTGTTGAGCTTGCGCGAAGTGATGGCCGATTGAGTTTTCGCTATGCTCGGCAGTTCGCTGACCATGCTTCACCTTCACCTACAACGAGGTAGGTCCGTGTCGAATTTCACAAAATTACGCCAAATAATTTGCAAGTTATAAGGAAAATTTAGGGTTCGGGAGCGACTGAAACACCCTGTATTAGGATTAAAGCGTAGAACAGCCATCTGAAATCTGAGTATGAAGTTTCTTGATAAGAATGAAGTACACTAGTCCTTTGTAATTCAAAAACCATGGCACTGTTTGCAACCGAAATTTCTAAACAGACTTGTTGTGATAACTCTGTGAGCATTTGATCATAGCTCCAATAATTCTGGAAATTAATCTATAACTACTATTTACAGTAGCAAAATACTGTTCTTCACGTGTTTATACTAGCAATTTTAAGCAGAAGTCAACAGGTTTTCTGGTAATACGTATTAACAAAAAAGCAAACTACAAGCAGCACAATCAAAAGGACTTACCCCAACTTTGGAAAGTAGGCCTACATCCATTGTCATCCGGCTTTTTCTGCTAGTGAACGAATATCAGCGGTCGATAAGACAAATAATACAACGAACGGTAAAAACGACCAATTGAGTAAAACGTGAATTGAACGGTATAAAACCAAGTATAAAATGGTGACATGAGAACATAAAAATCTATTGAGAAGTAAAACCAACAATGTTAAAAGTTGAAAATGACAAAAACCCACGGAACCTATCTACATTCTACCCATGCTACCAGCATCCATACATCTTTCAGCAAATATTATGCCTTCATCAGTGAAAGAGTTCACAAGTGCCAAGTACTCCGCAATTAACTCAGATGTAATATGACATGCCTGAATGAAAGACAGTATGTTAACTTCATCGCATAAGCTACGAACACCTATACCCCATCGCGCAGTTCTTGTATAGGGCCATCTGTGGGGATTTCGCCGACGTATTCGTTATGCTGATCGACCAAGACAATCAAGCAGAGTTTATTTGACTTCTGATTAATCATACGCTGATTTTCAGAATGTAACAGGTATCTCCATGCGTGTGGAATGTCGATAGGTGAATTACTGCTACAACACTTCCCTTTATATTTTTCAATAATTAGAGCCTCTGAAGTAAGAAGTTGCTTATGAGATCGAAGTGATGTTAGAATTTTGACATTTTCCCAATAGAGTACAGCATTGTGGTCGATGCAATATTGAATAAGTGCTGTTTTGGGCCTTTTCTTTTCCCAATCGTATACATGTTCTTTTAATCGAGTGATAAGGCGTCACTTAGTACTATCTATGTACATAGAATCTTTTTGATTGGGGTTCGTTATTATCGGGATATAATATACGCCCGATTTATCGAAGATTGACTTGTTGTCATTGTAGGTTAATAAAGCACCATTATCGGTGATAGTTTCAGCCAAAAACATTTGATGCTCTGCACATTCTCTCTTTAACAAATTGGTAATAGGTGGTAAAAAGAGAATTGATAAGTTAGCTTTATATTAACTTTCTTTACGCAAAATTTGAACGTTATTTTTGATATTGTCGTAAATGGAAGTAATCAATCTACCACTATAACCAAAACCTTCTGCAGTATTCCTGATCCACTGCAATTCAGCCTGTTCTGTTTGCAAGGAAGAAGAATATGTAATTGCTCTTTTGATGTAGTAAGAAAAAGCAGCTGTTTTGTATTTCCAGGGATGCCAAGAATCATATGGGATCGATGCTGGAACATACGTTGGTTTTCTAAAAACACTATATTCAATGGAAACATCGTACCGGAATAAACTCAAATCCAAAAAATTTAGTTTGTTATCAATTTCTTCTTCTAATGTGGTCCTAATAGTAGAATAAATGCTGTTAAATGTGTTTATGAACTTATCAAGTTTCTCTCTAGAATGTTGTCAGAATAGAAGAACGTCATCTACGTAGCATAGGTATAAACAAGGTGAGTCCAAGTTAGGTTGTTGGAAGATTGTTTTTTCAATATGCTGTAACACTAGTTCCACCAACAAGCAGGAGAGTGGGGATCCCATGGGAGCTCCAAATGTTTGTTTATACATTATCTCTTCATATGAAAATTAATTGCTGTTAGTAATATATTTCAAAGACGATATAATGCTGTTCCTTTCATTATCTTCAATTCCCTCTGTTGACAACTGCTGATTAATTAAATGAATTGCTTCATCTGTGGGAGTATTCGGGTAAAGTACTACTACATCAAGGCTAAACATAGTAAAGCTGAAATCTTGAATAGCTTGAATTTTATCAATTAACTCTATAGAATTAAGTACATTGTAAACATGGTTGTTATACGTATAAAGGTTTTAGGTATTGATAAATAGCCCTTTCTAAATTGATAGTTGGAGCGACATTCTTGTTCACAATTAATCAAAAATTAATATAAAAATTCTAGAAATATTTGTAGCTAATGGTCTACTGCTTTATTTCGCGTTGTTTTGTAAAATTAAAAAATAAAAGAAAGATGACACAGATTTTTTATTTGTAATAAGCACGTCATTTGAATACTTTCAGACGCGAATAAAATATTTCGAAGTTATTCATAGCCTGTGGAAACCGTTATAAGTAAAAACAACTCAACTGGATTTCTACAATCGATTAAACATCTAGAAATGTTTACATTTACTCACAATCGGTTGAAATGTCTGGTACGAAAATTAACAACTTGTGCTCAAAAGATTTCTCTTAGCTGAAGGAACATATACGAGACAAAGCGAATTTTACAACAAACAGAACAGATATAGAGGAAAATATGATCTCATTTTACGCCTCCTAGTGAAATAATTTTGTATAATGAAAAAGCTGAGAATATGTGAAACCAATTCTTCAAAGCAAAAGCTACATTAAGGAAAAATAATTTTTCAAATACGTCTCGTGGAAGAAGAGATAGCGTGAAAGAGTTTTAACATTTCTGCACCTCTAGTGGGCAAACTGCATTATTTAAAAAAAATAACATTTCCCGTCTTTACTGTAATGAACGGTATAGAGTGAAATATTTTTTTCAAAAAAGGTTTTAGAAGAGGAGATACAACGTCAAAGAGAAGTACACACTATCGCCACCTAGCGCAAAAACAATGGTATACAAAACTCCACAAGTAATGTGTTCAAGGCAATGTGTTCCACATTTTTGGTCTTAATAGAATTTTTTTAAATCCGACTTTTAAAAGCTGAGATATTAGGAAAACACGATAAGACATTTGCTCCCTTAGCGGGAAAATTGTGCACTATTTTTGGCAATAAATGTACAAAAAAATGTTTTCGCAGTTGGTAGTATCTCACAGAAACGGATGTTTTCAATCGAGAAGAAGAATTAAAGGAGTGAGGTAGGATCTACAAAAAAAAAAAATTGAAAACATCAACTTGAACAAGTAAATTTGAATATACCTTCTAAAAAATAACTTCCAATTTCGGGTATGGTCTGTATGTTCTCTGACAGCGTAGTGAGAAATGTAAGTTGCTCCAGCAACTACACACATGACAGGTTTTCTTGCTCTCATTATATGGGTAACAAATAATCTGTAAATACAGTTACTCTTAACGCAGTCGCTTTGCCTATATATTTAACCTTCAGGAAATTAATGATTTTCTATCATGATGACGAATTAAATTTCAATATCCATGATGCTTTTCTGGGTTCAGTTCATCGCGTTGTCATCTGAAGGACTCGAGAGGTTTCCGACATACATGTAGAATGTGTTTTTCAGATTGGCTCCTCATGTAGCTCTTTCTTTGTTCAACGATCCTTATTTTCCGTTTCTTCTCTTGTGCAAGTCCAACAAATGCCACAAATATCCACCTTAGCTTAGATATTTTTAAAAACCATAATATGTCCTAACGGAGGTTCGGTCGTATCTCTAGCAACACAAGACAAGAGAGATCAGCTGATTCGAACGTGTAGCACCTTCCTTTGTTGCCTTTGCCAAAATCCACATCTACATAAACACTTGTAATTGCAGAAAAAACCCAGATGAATTAAGCAATAATAATGAAACTAAGGTAAACATAGCAAGAAGGCTTTAACTGCCACCGATAACTCTGCTTCGGAGAAATTACAACCGTTTTACAAAACAGCAACAAGTCACAAGCTCGGAAGCTGATTTACACATGACACAACTATTGCTCAATGACATTTTATCTACGTCTTTCTTCTTTGACTATCTGCCAGGAGTTATCGAACGAGTAAGCTGTTGGAATATGATGTTATTCGAAAGAGGTAACGAGAAGTAAAACATTTTAAATAAGAAAAGAGCACCAAATTGTAAATTAGAGCACATAAGTGTAAATCCTTTGACATACACTATATTATTTAAATTTTCGGACACTACAATGTTTTGCGACAAATGACTTTATTATCGTAATTATTAGTTTGTATGTCCAGCTTTTGCTTGTAGGACAGTGGCAATACGTTGAGTCATAATATCAACCAATTTCCGGTAGGTCTCGACAGGAATTGTTTGCCATTCGTCCTACAAAGCTGTTGATAGAGTGGAGTGCCGAAATGGTCATTGTGTTCTGTTTCGTGTCCGTTGCTCCAGTTCATCCTAGAGAGGTACTGTGGAATTAAGATTAGAACTCTGAGCAGACAAGTCTAACAATTTCATCTCATTTACAAGAAACTAGTCCTGCACACGCTGTGCAGTGTGGCAGGGAATTTGATCGTGTTGTAAGAGACACCGGTTATTTCCATAATACTGTCACATTGTTGTTAGAGCAGAATTATCCAGAACGTCGAGGTGCACTTTAGAGTTCATGGTTTATGCCATAATAACCAATGCGCTGAATTCCATCCACCAGGAATACTTTATACCATGATGGAGCCTCCGCCGAACAGTTGGAAGATCATAGTCCGACGAAAATCATTCGCCAGGCTTTCGCCAAATCCAAACATTCCTATCATATTGAAAAGGTCAAATGCGACTTATCACTCCAAAAACAGCTTTCCAGTCGCCCACAGTCCAAGAGCGACGAGAGACAGACTACTCCAAACGGAGCTTCGCATTCACTGTAGTGCTGTGTGGCTTGTATGCAAATCCTCTACCGTAAAAACCCACACTGTGCAACTCTCTCCGGTTAGTTATGGTGCTATACCCGAACCATTACAAGCATTTATGTACTACTTCAGCAGCGGTAGAAACAAAGAGGGAGAACGGGGGTTCTTAACTCTTCTTACTGTGGCTCTTCGGTTACATTCTGTCAGTTTGTGCGGCCTTCATTAACCCTTTTTTTCTTTGCTGTAGTTGAACCTTCCTGCTTCCGTCTCTTCACGACATCACTTGCAGTCGATTTTATATTTTTAGTTTAGCTGCAATACTCCGTATGGAAACGATACTCAAATGACATTCCATGGCATGCCCACGCTGAACTAGGATGGTTCACGCCGACGTGGAAGATCCTGTTTAGTGTTGCTGATAAAACAGTAGAACATTTCAGCGTTTTATATACGTACATCCGCGCTCACAGCGCACCTTCCTGCGCAACCGTTCTTTTCATTTACGCAAATATGTGTTAGTGTCCGAATATTTTTGATAATACAGATGATACCCCAATGAGCCATTACATTATGACCACCACATCCTACAGAAATGAGCGCGTCTGAAGTTCACAGAGCAGTATACACAGTGCGTCAAATAATTTTTAAGACTGGCGCTAGATTTCGGCCTACGGTGGCGCCACCAGTGTAATCGCGAATGCGTTATAAACCGTGACCATCTGCTTGCTTTCTGCCAAAAGTACTGCGCAGTTGTTGAAGTAACTCAAACGAAACGGTCGTTCATTAGAGAAGTAAACTTTTTTTCATGTTGAATTATTAAGAAGGAACAAAGGGCTGTTATTAAATTTAACGCAAGACTTGGTAAAAGTGCCTTGGAAACTCACCAAATGATAAAACAAGTTTACGGTGAGTTTTGTTTAAGTAGATCAAATGTTTTCCTGCGGCATAGAAGTTTTTTGGACGGAAGAGATACGCTAGAAGATGATAAGCACACCAGAAGACCAAGTTAATCTAGGACACCTGAGATTATTGAAAAAGTGCGTGATTTCGTGACAAACAATCGATGTGCGTCACTAAGAATGATGGAAAAGTCTTTAAACATCAACAAAGAAACGATTTGAACCATCCTGCATGAAGATTTGGGCAAAACGAAAGTCTGTGCTAAATTTGTTCCACACATGATAACCAATGAACAAAAATCAAGGAGAAGTGCACATTGCAGAGACATCATTTCAGCCGCTGAAAATGATCCAAACTTGTTAAAATCGATTGTTACAGGTGATGAAACATGGTGTTTTCAATATGATCCTAAAACAAAACGACAAAGTGCGGAATGGAAGTCAAAAAACTCACCACAAGCCAAAAAAACAAGAAAAGTTACATCGAAAATCAAAACAATGCTCATTACATTCTTCGATAGTAAGGGTATTATCCACAAAAAATTTGTTCCAAGTGGACAAGCAATTACTGGTGAGTTTTATTTAAATGTTTTGAGGCGTTTGATGGGCAGAATTTGTCGCATTCGTCCAGAATATCGGGATGAAAACAGTTGGTGTTTGTTGCACGATAATGCACCCAGTCACACCTCACTTCTTGTTCGTAGATTTTTGGCGAAAAATAACGTCTGTGTGTTGAATCATCCACCGTATTCACCTGATATAGCACCCTGCGACTTTTCTTTATTCCCAAAACTTAAAATGGCGTTAAAAGGGTGGTATTTTGATGATTTTTCGACCATACAAACAGCTTCGACGCGTGCTTTGGAGGCAATTCGGCAAAGTGAACTGGAACAGGAATTCGAATCATTATTAAATCGCTGTAGCAAGTGTATTGAAGCCGGAGGGACTTATTTTGAATAACAAACCAAAACAAATTATAATTTCTTGTTTCTATTTCATTTTACAGACCCAGTCATAATTTTTTTTGCCACACTGTGTATATATATAACCCGAGGACCAAATTTCGGTTAGTAGGGTGTTCGGAGTCAGAATGGGAAAAGCTGCCGATTTATCGGAGTTTGATAAGGGACAAATTGGGATGCCACGGAGCCTTGCAATTACGATCTCCGAAAAGGTGTGGGTTGTTTACGTGCCGCTGTAGTGAGTACGTATCAAAGGTAGGGCACAGATGGCCAAACGACGAACTGCCGTCCAGCCGTGTGACGTCCGCTGCTTATTGATGCCAGAGGGGAGCGGAGACTCTCGCACATTGTTCACAGCGACCTCTGGGCTACAGTGTGACCAATCATCCGCATCTACAACAGTGGTGATCAGCGCAATGTGTCACAACACAAAGTTCATCGCAGCCTTCAGCGTATGGGCCTGCGTAGCCGAAGACCCAGCCGGGTCTCCATTATCACTGCACATCATTGCTAACAACGCATGAAATGTGCCCAATATCATTGAGATTAAACTGTGGATAATTGGAAGAAAATGGCGTGGTCTGACGAATTAGGATTCCTGGTGCATCACGTAGACAGCCGAGCGCGGATACACAGATCGCCGACAGAGGCTATGGTACCTGGACGCATTGTTGGACGGCAACAGGTCGGCGGCGGCGGTGTCATGATGTGGGCGATGTTTACTTGGGACACTGCAGGCCCCATTATCCCGGTAGCACAATCCCTGACAGCTGTCAAGTATTTGAACATCGTTGCTGACAAAGTCCACCCATTCATGGCAAGTGTGTTCCATGTTAGTGATGGCCATTACCAACAGAATAATGCGCCATGCCACACTGCCAGAGTCGTCAAGAAGTGATTCGAGGAACATACTGGTGACTTTCTGTTAATGATCTGGCTTCCAAATTTACCTGACATGAACGCAATCGAATATCTGTGGTTCGACTTGGAAAAGCGGGTTCGTCCTAAATCATGTACGGGAACTGGAGGACCTGCTGTTGATATTATGGTACCAGATACCCCAGGATACCTATCGCCACCTCACCGAATCGATGCCTCGACGAGTGGCTGTTGTTATTCTGGCTAAATGTGGTCCTACAGCTTATTAGGTTGTAGGTCATAATGTAATGGCTTATCGGTGTATACAGTTCCTCACTAAAATTTAGAATTTACCCTATCTTTCAACCCATGTAACCAGTTTCGAGGAATTCCGCAGACAAATGCTTGGAACTAGGACCTCATAGATGAACTTCATCTGTATCCTCAAAATGTTGAAGATGAAAACTTTACTTCATAGGAACGGAACAGGCGAGAGTCAAAAAGTGCTAAACAAAAGTTGTAAGGCTGTGAGATTAATGTCCAGACCTTTCTGGCAATAGCCCCAGACATCGCAAGCAAAGTCAGGTGTTCTCTCTCTCTCTCTCTCTGTGGTAGGAGCCTAGAAGGAAGTGGCATGTATCGTCTCTTCTTGCGGACATCTTCCCTGAACTTCTTTAGTTTATCAGTATGGCGATAACTGTTGATATTACCCCTTCTACGAAAAAATAAAAAAGGATGTCAGAGAAAAATGGCCGGTGCCATTTTTTAGGATGTCGTTTTTGTTTCTGGGTCAAAATGAAATTCCCACGTTTCACCTGCAGTAACCACATTGGAAAGAAATGTATCCTGTTTCACCTAAAACATCCACGACCGATATCTGAACAAAGAGGCATAACTAGGCATTTCTACGCCCGGAGCAGACTACACAATATTGCGCCCCATTTTATATATATCATAGTTGTCAACCCACTGCTGGATGAAGGTCTCCCAAAATTACTTCTATAACTTTCTCCCTTCCATGTTAGACTGACTGTTTCTACGGTTTTGCCCAGTAGTTTCGGCCTTCGGGCCTTCAGTACCCCGTAACACGAACCGAATGCAACTGGAAGTCTTTGCTCGTAGTCGCAGTAATGATTAAATAGCCAATAGAGAATCTTCAACAATATGAACGACGTTCTTCTCTTGCAACGTACAAACAACCACGTCTTCACTTCTGACTGCGGGCAGAATGCCCGGTGGCGCAGTGGTCTAAGCGATGACCTCTGATCATTCGTCCGTAAGGAGTACGGGTTCGAATCCCGGTGAAAGATGGATGTTGTGCTTGTCTTACGGCACTGGCTCACTCTCTTCACTGGAACCAGTGACCCTAAGTTAGGGACGGGTGACTGCTTATAGCCCATTGAGTTGCTCACGGTGGTCGTTAAACCTCCAATCCAAAAAAAAAAAAAAAAAAAGAACGTGGGTAAGTAATATCCTTTGAACATTTTAAAGGGAAAAAATAGGAATTTTAATTTGCCAATGTACCCGAAACTGGCGAAGCATATTATAAGCTAATTCTGTAAATAGACAAATGGCGCAAAAAATCTGTACCAGAAATTATCACAAAAGTTAGAATTCCAATTTTAATCAGATTATAAGCCGTGATTTTTGCGCCCTCTCTTCAGTTGCGCCCGAGCACACGCCCCACCTACCCGCCCTAGTTACGCTCCTATCTGTACACTTCGATCCTTTGGTTCCGATGATCCTGTGTTAATTGGCATAGAACCCACTTTTACATACATACTTTCCGATATCCCAGTTTATGAATCCTTGCTTTTACAGCACTATAATTTCAATGTAGTGTAGCGCAGATCTCCCGAATCGTAACACATCAATAACTACACTGCCGGACAATTGCTAAGGACTGATGACAATAGCAACGATGGCAACCATAAAATGAAAGGCAGGAAAATGTGGAAATTAGCATAAGTGCGGGATACAGTAAGACGTGTTGTGCGTATGCAAATTTTGGATTGCCGAACTTGTTCGTGACGTCATAGCGCTGATAAGAGATATAAAGGATTTGACGCGTATTGACCGTTGTTGTTCAAACGCAAAGTTGAAAGGGAAAGAATCAATTCACGAACTTGTAATTTTCAGTATGACTTCCCAACATAACCTAGATGATTTTACGCGTGGCCGTATTATTGGCAAGATTGAAGAAGGGCGAAAAATAACAGATGTTACCAGGGAGTTCAACGTCAGCCACAGTGTTGTTTCAAGGCTTTGGAAATCATTTCAAACAAATGGAGAGTGTAGCAAACGTCACGGGGGAGATCGTGTTCGCAGTACGACACCTGCAGAAGATCGGTACATAGTGCTATCAACAAAAAGACACCTGCGCAGCACAGCTAGTGAGGTAGCAAATCAGTTTATGGCTGCTACTGGCAAGCGGATCTCCCGAAAAACTGTCGCCAGACGTTTGCATGAAGGAGGACTATACGCCCGCAGTCCTGTTGTGTGCATCCCATTGTCCAGACGTCACCGTACCACCCGTTTGCAATGGTGCCATCAACATCGCAATTGGACTGATAACGACTGGTTTGCTGTCCTCTTCTCAGATGAGAGTAGATACAGTCTATCGTCTGATTGTCGACGACAACTGATCTGGCGTGATAGTGGTACTGCATATTGTCCAGCAAACATACAGGAAAGGGACCGATATCCGACATGTGGTGTCATGGTATGGGCTGGCATCATGATCAAAGGCCGTACGTCCTTCTATGTGCTTCCAACTGGGACTATGACTGGCGAACGATACATTAATGATGTTCTGCTACCTCATGTTTGCATGTTCCGTGGTGCTGTCGGTGATAGATTCATTTTCATGGACGGCAACGCAACATGTCATCGAACAGTCGTTGTCCAGGAGTGTCTTGAGAGCGAGGATATTCAACACCACGTATGGCCAGCACGTTCTCCAGATCTGAATCCCATTGAAAATGTGTGGGATGCTTTGGGGAGGAGTCTTGCTGGTCGCCAATGCCCTCCAATAAACAAGGACACCCTCATCCGTGCACTGACAGAGGAATGGGATAAATTACCCCAACAGCTGCTTGATAATGTTGTGCAAAGCATGACACGATGTGTGGAATCTTGCATCGCCCTCCATGGTGGCCATATCCCGTACTGACATCTTACGCCGGAACACCTGCGGACGGTAGTTGCATTTTTTCACGTTTACGTATTCTGCACAAAATGGCCTGTTTGTCCCTTTAACACGTTCCAAAGCCTTCTGGATTTCAGAGCACAATAAATTGTCCTTCTTGTAATATCCTGGCATTCTGACATTATTTTATTTCACTTGGCATCCAACCACACTTATTCTTTTATGCGCTATTTAGCCGTTTATGATCCGTCCTTAGCAATTGTCCAGCAGTGTACTTTATCATGGGAACCAACTTTCTGTAAGTTTTCATGAATTCGTCAACTTTCAGTTGTACACCTCCCACTCCGCTGTTTGTCGGCTAATGAGATTTCACCCGCTTGGAACATTTTCATACATCTTCTGGAATCGCTGAGTAGATTTTCATGTTTCCATGCACCATTTTCAGCCTTAGGTGGACCTCCGTCGCTTTTGTAACCCGCAATTAACGAAATATCAATAACACATCTTTGCTTTAGACGAATAGGCATCCTTTGCGTTGGTTAATCTTTGCACAAAAAGGCGTTTACTCTGAAAGCCAATCAAGATTTGTGCATACTCATGCAAATGTCTTCAACAATACAGGAGTTATTAACAACAAGTTTGTAAAATCATGCAACGCATTGATTATAATACGCTTTCCAACATACCAGAAATTATTACTCAAGTTATGAGAATAATTGCCGTGGAATAAATCTGGGTTCTGTGCCCTGACCTCTGATCCCATTTCAATGATATTCAACAAAACCGGTTCGGTATACTTCCAAAATAACATGACAAAGTTTTGTCGCAATCGAAGCATTTTTACGTAAGTTATGATGCATAAGGGCTATAGAATAGATTCCGCTCCGGTGTCCTAACCTTTGACCCCATTTCGCTCATTTTCAATAGGGTTTGTCGCCAGGTGGGCCCCTACCACATACTAAAATTTCTTCGAAATCGAACCTTTTTTACGTTAGTTATGACGCATAACAGCAGTAGAATGGATCCCGTTCCTATGTACTGACCTTTGACTCCATTTTGTTCACTTTAAATAAGGTTCCTTCCCAGGTGATCCCCTACCTGATACTAAAATTTCATCGAAATCGAACGATTGTTGCCCGAGTTATCGTGCTGACGGAAATACGCACGCAACGCGTGACGTAATGAGGCAGATGGGAATCGCGACCATCTGCTCGCAAAAGTGTGTCGTCATAAAACTTCAATAGGATCCACACACAACGCGTGACGTAATGAGACAGATGGCGTGACCGCGCGCCAACATTCTCAAACGCGAGATTGTGACGTCATAAGATTTCTCAGCATTGGTAACATTAATGGAACAACGCCATGACACTGAAAACGTTATAATTCGGGGTGGTTATTTATCCCACTAAACGAATTCTCCTAAAGTCGAGATCAAGCTAAATCGATTTCTAGTACCAGAAAACGGTAGGTTAACGACTTTTATCAAAATTCTTAGAGCCGTTTTAAAAATAAAATGTACATACATACATACAAGAATTGCTACTTTAAGGTTGACGTCAAGTAATTTTGCTTCCTATACTTCCAATGGAAAAACTTCTGTACACATTTTCTTCACAATTAATGCGTTCCCAAGGCTGAAAATTTGAACATCGATTAAAATAGCTTCATTTCATAACTTGGGATTCTTAATATTTTCTAAACCATAACCGTAATTATGCAATCCAACATTTATTTGTCCACTGACGTCATCAAAGCACAGGTCGCGCCATCTTTTCTCTGGTTTCAACACCGCCAAAGGAAAAGTTATTGATTTTTAATATAATTATATTTATGTTTTAGAAAATATTTAGTTTTCCAAGTTATAATATGAAGTTATTTTAATCGATGTTCAAATTTTAATCCTTGGGAACACATTAATTGTGAAGGAAATGTGTACAAAAGTTTGTCCATTGAAAGTACAGGAAGCAAAATTACTTGACGTCCCCCTTAATAATATGGGATAAGGGCGATGGAATGGATCGCAATCCTATGTCCTGACCTTTGACCACATTTCGTTCATTTTCATTAGGGTTCGTCCCCAGGTGGTCCCCTACTACATACTGAAATTTCATCGAAATCGAACCATTTTTACGCACGTTGTGACGCATAAGGGCAATGGAATGCATCCCGATCTTATGTCCTGACCTTTGACCCCACTTCACCCATTTTGAATAGGTTTCGTTCCCAGGCCGTCTCCTCCCACATAGTAAAATTTCATTGAAATCGAACCATATTTACGCAAGTTATGACGCATAAAGGCAATCGAATGATCCAGCTCCTACGTCGTGAACTTTGACCCCATTTGTCCCATTTTCAATAGGGTTCGTCCCCAGGTGGTCCCCTACCACATAGTAAACTTCTTTCATGAAATGGAACCATATTTACGCACGTTATGACGCATAAGGGTAATGGAATGATTCCGCTCCTACGTCGTGACCTTTGACCCCATTTGTCCCATTTTCAATAGGGTTCGTCCCCAGGTGGTCCCCTACCACATACTAAAATTTCATCGAAATCGAACCATTTTTACGCCAGTTATCGTGCGGACAGACGGACGGACGGACAAAGCTGGAGCATATACGCTTCTTCAACCTACGGTTGGAAAACGCAAAAAATGCATTACTTTTCGGACAACTCCGAAGAGCCAAGTACTATCTCATGCTGTAGAGCTGCTTTGTCTATCAGTTGGTTTGCTTGCATCCAAATAAATGTTTAATTCCAACTTGATGAAATACCACTATTCTGGAAAGAAAGTGATAGAAACTTTCTCGATAAAGCTTCCCTATACTGCAGTGTGTGATACAGAGGTCATTCTAATGCCCACTTTAGCTCACCGGACGTACTCATGTTAGGTATTTTTTTTGGGGCTATTAGAAGAATGTATAATGTACCAGAAAATAGGTAACAATGTGATTATACGTCTACAGCGAATAAGAGAAGAATCCACATAAACTCCGACTCTTGAATGAGTTGCAGCTGAATGTTTTATTTCAGCATGACGGAGCACCGCCCCACCCTGGAAAATAAAACAAAAATGTTCTTCCCGACGAATCAGAAATGCTGTAAGCTCTATAAAATTGGATATGATACTTGTTTGAAAACGCAAAAAATCTAGATTTTTATCCGGATAAAGTAAACATTAAATCGCCGCCCCGGTGGCGCAGTGGTCTAAGGCGTTGGCCTCTGATCATTCGTCCGTAAGGGGTCCGGGTTCGAATCCCGGTCAGGCATGGATCTTGTGTTTGTCTTACGGCACTGGCTCTCTCCCTTCCCTGGAACCAGTGACCCTAAATTAGGGACGGGCGACTGCTTATAGCCCATTGAGTTGCTCACGGTGGTCGTTAAACC
The DNA here is from genome assembly GCA_039090855.1 of Macrothele yani. NCBI lineage: Eukaryota > Metazoa > Arthropoda > Arachnida > Araneae > Macrothelidae > Macrothele > Macrothele yani. The sequence goes on from CM077029.1 coordinate 48,491,387, forward strand.
TCCAATCAAAAAAAAAAAAAAAAAAAAAACATTAAATTACTGACCGTACGTAAAGTAAAAATAATGCGAGACTTTCTCCTGCGTTCTCACCTACTCCGGCTGGATGTGAATAAACGTTTGGAAAATATTTTAAAATAATTTTTTTTTATCAAAACAAGAACACTTTATTTGTTATAACTCAATAATAGAATAACTGACAGAATATGAAATACTGAAATTGTAACTAAAGGAAACAAATGAAAAGTCTTTCGAAAAAATGCGAACGTGAATTCCTGATTCCAGTTTTACAGAAGATTAAAAATTAAAACAAAATTGTTCAGAAAACAGGTGAAGAGAATATCAGAAACAACTAAACACGTCTATCAAATTGTTAATTGTTCTCTCGTTTGAACATAACCTACAATAGCATTTGAAGTTTGAGAACTCCTGCTACTTTGCGCGAGCAATTCCGAGTTACTAACAGAACGCACATCAAACCACTCTATCTCAACAGCTGAAAGATTGTCACTTTAGAAATTAAATGTAAGCAAGAACGAAGTTGATTCACCTTAACACTAGTTGCTCGAACTGTAGACTTTAACCATGAATGAATCGTAGCTACATGATAAATCGATGTTCTATGCTGGAGAGCATACATAAAGATAGATTTCTAAGTAGTACACTGAATAAACGCAATGCACGAACTGAATGAGTTCTTACTTCACAGAAGTTGAAGCTACGATCGCGTTTCCTGTGTCCGCTCTTACTGCTGATCCCAAAGTCAGAGAACGTCTAATCTGTACCTTTTTGCCCCTTGCAGATAGAGCGAGTCGTATTTCGATTAATTCTGCATCAGTATCTTCTTCAGCAATCCTTACAGATTTCAGAAATATCTTGTATTGCTAACTGTTAGTATGAAAACTGTTAAAAGTCCTATGTGATACTAACTCTCCTGAGCATACATTAACGTGTACAACAGCCAACTTAAAAATGGCAATCAATAGAGAAATACGAATGGGGTAAGGGCCGGACTATATGGGTGATAGGGTAGAATTTTAACCGCTTTAAATTCCTGTGGGCTTTGGCGGACCACTCTAGGGATGTGATTTCAGGCCATTATCCATTTTCAGGAAGTGAGGGAAAAGAGGAACTACCATTACTGAAAGGGCAGCGAATATTCCGCACAATACTTGGGTAAAGCTAAAAAACATATTAATCGTGCTTTACCCACTGCATAATGTTCATAGCATAAAGTCAAACCTAGGTTTATTGCGTCTCCTCTCTATAAATGTAACACATACTGTACGAGAGCCCTTGCAGAAGTCGAACACAGACTTTGATATATTGCAGGCATTTGAAAGTGCACATGGTGAAAGAAAAACATTATTTGCCGTCTGGCTTAACAGGTAAAACAAATTTCGACATTCTTGAAGAATAATTTTCGGGGTAGGGAATTTAAAGACCACCGTCAACAACTCTAAGGCCTACCAGAGAGAGTCAAAGTTTGACATGTTTGCAGCTAAAATGTTTAATGATTCAAGAAAGACATATGCACTCATCTTATTATGCAAAGTGGAGGACGTTGTTTTCTATAGTCTTTTGCCAAAGTTCCGCCAAAGCCACAGCCGTAAAAATGGGCATTTTTCGATAACACGAACGCTAATTCCACATCCAACTTTGAAGCGAAGTACGGTTCTTGTACAAAATGAGTCATGGAACGAAAAATGCAGCAGTTCGATGGGATAAGGTCCGGACTGTATGGATAATGGGGCAGAATAACAACTGCTTCCAATTCCTATAGTTTTCGGCGGACCACTCTAGAAGTTTGACTTGGGGCGCCCTTATCAACTTGCAAAAACGCCCACTTTCTATTGATGAACTCTGGATAGTGTTGGGACTGAACATCAGAAACCAGCTGTAATTGTTTGGCATAGATGTTTTCGGCCACATCTTGACCATTTTGTTAGAGTTCCAAGTGCACAGCACCCTCGCAATTCCACTAAATGCACAGCATGACTTTTCTTTCGAACAACTCTCTTCGCACCACCGGTTGTGCTTCGTGGTGTGGCATCATACCACTGGTTCTCAGTGGTATGATAACATAAGAATATCCTCTTTTCCAAAGCCTTTAAGATACATAGACTGGAAAACCGTTAAATTAACCATGCGGCATTTGAAGTTCAGCGTTATACGGAAAGAATCTATCACATCTCATTGTTTATTAAACGCGTTCGCGTGTTTATGTCAGTTACATCCATTTTTTAGCACGTCTTTTGTAAAAAAACGATAATGCTTATGATATCGGTTTGTCCGTCCGTCTGTAGACACGATATCTCTGCAACTATCGGTCCGATTTAAAAAATTATTTTTGCATTGGGAAGCTTGCAATATATGAATGATGATCCTTCATTTCGTTTTTTTTTTTTTTCAGATGTATAATGTCGTCGCTAGAGGGCGTAAATAAAGATAATGTCGAATTCAAAAATATATTTTATTCCACATATTTGCTTCTAAACATCCGATTGAAAAAATTATTTTATCTTTCGATTCCATTTATGTCGAAAAGTATTTTAGGCATAGGTACTTTTTCAAATTACGCATAAATATTTCGCTAGGGGGCGTAAAAGTAAATTACGTTTTTTCCGGTATCTCTTCTTCTAAAATTTCGATTTGAAAAATGCTTTCTTTAGCGGACACAGCTCCTGATGGAAAATGTTTTGCATATAATTTCTAATATTTGGTAAAGAATACGTTGGCCACCAGGGAGCGTAAGTGTTAATTTAGCTCTTTAATGCCGCATTGGAAAATGTCTTTCAATCACTGAACTGGGAAAACAAAGGGATAAAGATTAATGGAGATTATCTAACTCACCTTCGTTTTGCTGATGGCGTAGTCATTTTGGCAACTACCCCATCAGAGCTGCAGAGTATGATCCAGGAACTTGCTGACAAGAGTAAAGAAGTGGGATTAAAAATGAACTTTCAGAAGACAAAAGTGATGTACAATGCTTTTACAAGAAATGAAGATTTATCGATTGATGGAGAAAAGCTGGAGATAACAGATGCGTACGTTTACATTGGACAGCAGATATCAAGTAAGGGTCACATTGATGAAGAAATTAATCGGCGTACAAAACTTGCGTGGAGAGCTTTTGGAAGAAACAGCATAACTTTGAAGAGCAGTATGCCATTATGTCTTAAAAGAAAAGTGTTTGATCAATGCTCCTTCCAGTGCTTACGCATGGTGCAGAGACGTGGACCTTAACTAAAAGAGACATACAAAGGCTGCAGACAACTCAAAGAAGCATGGATAGGTGCATGCTTGGTGTAACCAGGACAGATAAGAAGAGGAACTCGTGGATCAGATAAATGACAAGAGTGGAAGACATCATGATCAGAGGAAAATCCCTGAAATGGCAATGAGCTGGACATACTGCTAGAAGGACGGACCATCGATGGATAGCCGAAATTTTAGATTGGATTCTAAAGGACAGGAAAAAAACCAGAAGAAGGCCACATGGAAATGGGTGGATGGAATTCGAAAGTATGCGGGAGTAACATGGAGGAGATTGACACAAGACAGACCGTTGTGGAAGAGGCTTTGAGAGACCTTCGTCCAGCAGTGGATTGATAATGGTTGATAATGATGACATAGGACACATGCCATTTTGCTGTGCAAGCTCTGCGATTGAAATGTCAGCATTTTCTGCCACTCATTTACGCAAGAACTTGCAGTCTATGTATCTTAAAGGTCTTTGCTCTTTTCATCCCCTGTAACGATGCGACGCCGAAACCCATCATACTGTGGATTTGGCAGCAATCTGCGATAAAGAGCTACAAGTTGCTTAGCCTGCTGGGGTATTAATTTGTGGAGAACAATTCGATGGCGCCAGGATGCGAGATCAAACTGGTGCATGTAACGAACGATGGTGGATTAGGAAAACCCTAACTCAGCTTCCAAATGTAAACTTGTGCAGGGATTCACAGTCAGAGCTTCTACCAGATTGTCGGTGGCTCAACTGTTCTTACTGGCGTTCCTAGCATTTAAACACCGGAAACATTTTCGTTTAGTAACGCTGTTTACTGTGTTTTTTGTCCACTGTTTACTTATAAGCATCAAAGTGCTACCGTTCACGGTCCCGAGCACATCAGTCTTCCTCACACTCTTTTTTGGCGCTCCAGCGATCTTCACAGAGAGGTACGCACATTACATTGTTCGCCGAGCATACAGACTTATTTCATGGAGCCAACGGCGTATGGTCTGTATGTATAAGAGTGTCCTTTGGCCGCAATAAATAGGTGTTACGGTTCATTTTCACTACAGCGTATGGTCAGTATGGATAAGAGATTCGTTTGACCGCAATAAATAGGTGTTACGGTTCAAATCCACTTTTATGCGGTTACTACGAGCCAGTAAACTCAAATACTGAACGTCTTTTGCTGTGTTGAATTTGACAGAACCTTCTCTTGTCCTCTTTCTACTGTTTCTGTCTCTTGAAAACGGCTCTGCAGTTTACTCTAGACGATTTGACACACTCCCATCGCTTCTGACACAGTCTCACGTATCTGGCTAGTTTCCAGCCTTCCGACTTTTCTCCCTCGTGTCGATTCTAGAAAATAGCTTTCCTAACTGAAACACACTTGAAGCTGCAACTGATTGAGAAAGAGTCAGGGAGCGGGATCCCTTTAACCGGTTTGTTTTGCTTTTCGGTAAAGCACGCGAATGCGTCAGTGTTGTTCATTTGCAGATTCTGGTTCTATTCTTATTTCTCACAGGTGCCGGTCAGTTGCAGGGGCTGATTCGTGAGAGGAAAGAGGGGTGTATAACGGGGCTACAGCCTAGGAGCCGAACATTACCTACGTACCAGAAGGTATGCCGCTCGCCGCGAATAATACGCACCTCTTACATTTATGTATAGAAAGAAGTAAAATAGTTTTTTGTCTCGCATGATTTCCACTCGATCCCAAACAGTAGCCAGAAGAGGAACGTATTTCAAGGCAGTGACTTACTAAGGGTAAACGCGTCATGTCGCAGTGTACAGCGGCGAGGTCGGCGAAGCAGTTTCAGCTTCTTCACTACCATCCATCCACACCTCCCTGTTTCCACTTGGAACCGTTAACAGTATAAATCCACCATGACTTCACATTGCATAACAAAAACGATGCACTAAAAATGTAAACAATGCGAAATTATAAAAAAATCCCTAAGCAAAATCTTGGAATTTTAAGCTTTTAACTCATGTTCTTGTGAAAACTTTGATAAATACAGTGACTTTTTATGAAAACTCAGCAGGTAATATATTGGTTTGTGGAATTCACTACGTGATCACAAACTTATATTTTTTTTTTGTAGAATTCACGAATGATCACATGCATATTGCTACAATTTCGTGTTTTAACGGACTTCAATGATGAATCTCCGTCATTAATTCTTTGGGGGTCCATTCAGATGTCTTAGCCTAGGGGCACATTAAGGCCTTATTCTGGCACTGGTCAGATGTTGACATTTTATCGCTGACTTTCAACTTAACTAGTTTTTCATTATTTCATGCCTGGCAGAGAAATATTCGGTAATTATTTTGAACAATGTACGTCTTGTATTGTCAACGTGATTTATAGTTTGTTACATTTTTATCATCGAAATTTATTTTTTGGTTGTGTAACGTCGTACACACAATAATGTTTTGTAGAAACTTTAGATACCAGGGTATAATATAGTCGAAACCACATGTAATGAGCTTGCATAATACGAAATTCCGTGTAAACCAAATTTTTTGATGGATTCCTTAAACTTCGTACTATCCTCATCTGCTACTTTAACGGCATATTACAAACAATAATATTCTGAGGACCCTCCTATACCGCATTTCAGCACGGCTACCAGCAAAAAAATGGTATTCATCCAGTTTTTTTCACAGGAAAACAAGGAATTACTTGCTGTTGAAAGTACCAAGTGGTTCCCCTTAGAGGTAGGTCAGTTCGCATGAAGACAAGAATGCTTCGGTTGTTGTTTTACTCTCTTCCCCCTGCTGGACATGGAAAAAGGTTTCTGTTTTTGTTTTACCACCTATCCCTGCTGGACATGGATAAATATTCCTGTAGTTGTTTTCACTACCTAGACCCTGCTGGACATGGATAAATATTTCTGTAATTGTTTTACTACCTAGACCTGCTGGACATGGATAAATGTTTCTATTGTTGTTTTACTACTTACCCCCTGCTGGACATGGATCGCCTGGGGGAAAATGCTGTATTTTTTCCTCTCCCCTCTCTATGCTTTAATCACAGTCTCTCTTTAAGTAATCTTAGAGCCAGAGGAAGTTGAAAAACATTTAAAACGGTGATCATGATGAACACAAAGCAAAGAAATAATTGGCACATATATCCACGTGTCATGTAACAGGTGAAATTTCTAATTTTTGGCAGTTTAATATTTACTAGTTTAGTGCTTCGCCTAAGATTGAAAAATAGACAAGATTAATAACATAATGCCAACCGAGAGTTTGGAAAGAAACGAAGAGGGAGCCAGAGAATAAGATGGAGAGATGACTTTCAGAAATTTAGTGGTGCTGAATAGTATGCTGAAGCTAAGGATCGAGGACTTTGGAAAATACTGGGGAAGCCTATAACCTACAGTGGGTGCCAACAGTCTAAGAAGAATGTTTTGCTTATTGCAGGTTTCCCAGCGCAATGCTGTCATTCACAAGTTTCGTAAGGGAAGAAAAACAGGTTTCAGGTTTCAGTTAGCAAGTATTATTTACTTTCAATTGATAATTTTTTATGATTGCCTAATTTTCACCTGGCATTATGTGATATGCCAAAAATAGCTCTCTTTGACCTGTCTAGTTATTACGAATTTCGCATATACCCAATCTTTTGGTTCTCTCTTCAATTTCGTTATACGTGGGCTCAACCGCATCACTTATTTTTTTAGTGACTGAAACACCACAATCATAGTTTCACTCAGATAACCAATTCCATTCCGCGTATGAATATTAGCCAGCTGCCATCTGAGAATGATATAGAACTTTTTCGTAGAAGCTGCTGTTGTGTGGTATGTGAAATATTTTTCCACAGATAGAAAAGGAATGCACTTTTTTTTATTAGCAGAAGTAATATTGTGACAACTGGGGAAGAATAAAATTAAATTTCAGGAGGGATTTTTTTAAACTCATATCTTGATGTTCAGTCATTTGTATTGCATTTAGCTAGTTGCGTGGAGGAATGAACCCCATCGATTAGTCAGTGGGAACGCAAAGGGGAGACAGCGCGAGAGAACGAGAGGGAAAAGGAGAGATAGAATTGGTAACCCTTTAACGTCGAATACTGCAGCCTATCACTCGCGACCACCATATTCTAGTCGACGTGGAACACAACCGTGAAAAGCAGGGGGGGAGCAGTGTGAGGGAAAGCAGCGATCTTTCTGCCACCTGCTTCTGTACGCTAAATTTTCAAAGAAGGTGAGAACCGAAAGCAGCGTTCTAGGATAGTTTTGACATCGCTCGCTATTTTCCTGTTATCTGAGCCAGAAGCATTCACACAGAATGAGATAATTGATTTTTAATTACAAAATTCGAAAAAGTAAAAGAAATACTGATAGAAAATAGCGATAATCGATTTTTGGCTTATAAATAGCAGAACGCATTACTCTAACAGAAAATTAAAAAATTACCCCCTGCTCTGACAAACGATTAGCGAAATTTAGTCAGTTTTAATCCTAAACCCTTTACTTTGTGATTATTCTACAGGATGCGTTTTCTTCCCGAAACTGCAGGGTTTTTTTGGAATTTAATGATCATCGTGACAACTCTAAGGGCCGACAGTTTCTAATTTGGGAGCCACTGCTTCCAGAGAAGGGAAAGAACCAGTGACTTACCACAAACACACCATCCATACTTTATCCAAGACTCGAACCCGTGCCCACTCGGACGAACGGAACAGAAGCTAGCGCTTAGACAACTGCTTTATCGGGACGATATAATGAATAAAATTCTCCGGCTGGACGTGTAGTGCAGGAAAGCTTACGTTAAGTCACGTTAGGGTTATTGAAAGGTTACTTGACGTAGCTAAAGTGTGCTTAAACTTCAAAGTGCTAGAGTTTGTTTAGGTAAGACACGCACGTGCAATAAATTCCAAGAATATGGAATTTATTTTTACTCAGCGTTCCTCATTATCTTGAATATCAGTAATATAACTTCGGTTTTAGTACATTAGTACCTTGAAGGCTCCTTATTAGATGCGGTAAACACAATATACCCTGAACTTAACGTAAACACTCAATGAAATAGACTTAACGGCCATACAGAGGTCTGACAATAAAATGAACTAAGTAAACGTACTCACTTTTAACCTTTTATTGGGGAGCTCCTGGTATTACTCAAATACACACTCCAAAATAACACAACTACTGATAGCCCGAACTTTCGTACTATCGTAATATCGTAGAAACGTAGGTAAATCGCATATCAATAATCAGGAAGGACCTATCACATATAAAACGAAGCTCTTCGGTATACTTGAGCGCGCCTATATATATATATACTGCATACCACCACGTCATGACTTACACTCGTTGCCACATATAATTCAGCGGGAGAAACAACATCTCGTTAAGTGAGAAGATAATTTGCATAGGAAAATAAAATAACAAGAGATAGTAAAATCAAAAAGAAACTGAAGCTAGAGTATACGTTACAACGACAAACGACTTTTCTGCTTGTCTTTATAGTAGCAGAAAAAGTGCGCAATACACTAGTAATCCGAATTCATTTGCGTAAAATAGGATTAAAAAATTCCAAGCTTTCGCACATTAACCAGATGGCTTTTTTTGAGGAAGGCAGACAGTAAACTAAATAATAGAAATCTTCAATTCGAAAGCGACGATTTGACTGGACAGTGAACGAATAGATGCAAATGTAATAGTTCATTCAGAGGCACGCGGCGTCATGTTGGTTCTGCACACAGTAACCTAGAAGGGAAACAAAAGGCATTCATGATATGAAGAACTGGTTCGAAATTGATGGCAACTCTAGGGAGACGCTATGATTGCAAGGCTCTCTATTGGCAAAGATCTCCAAAATTTCTCGAATGACAGTAGATTTAGGACTGGAGTTGGAAGCAAATCCCTTTATATCATCCCACATTAAGAGCAGCGGACGTAAATTGACTTCTCCGGATAGGGCCGTGGTTACATTACTGTTCTTTGTGTATATTTTATGTTAGTTGATTCTAATCCTAAACGAACGCTTGGTCAATCCGCTGTAGTATCGCTTGGAGCTGTCCGGATACTGTAGAGGGATGGGACGAACACCTCTCTCGTTGGAAAGAAACTAGCTTCACTCCAGTTTAGCAAAACCTTGTAAGCAGAAAAGTGAGCGATAAAACAGTACGTCCACTTAAAAACTTAGCATAGGATTCATAACTCTCAAAGCGGCATTTCAGTGAATGAATCCTGAAAGTAGTCTAACCTACAAGCTAGGAAACCCATCGTGATGATTGAAATTGCAAGCCGAATCATTAAATAAATGGTTTGTCAGATACCTGGAGGCGAATGTTGATTCAGAAAATAATTGAATTAATACCAACTCTTAAACCAGCAATTAAAACAAATGATTCCTGAAACAGTCATCTAATCCAGCAAATCAATAAATCAGTTACTCTTCATTTTGTAACAGCAAATCCAATCAGCGAATCAAGGAAAGTTTCTTGACATACGTAAGGAAAATTCGAGGTAGAAAATATGAAAATGATTTGTGATTCTTGAACAGTTCAGTGAATCGTCCATACTTCGTAAAACCACAAAATTGCGTTAGTAAGTCAGGACAAATTTCTAGTTCTTGAAACAATAAGCCGCATTTAGAAATCAATCAATAATCCGCCGACGTCGAAGAGCAAGTCTCTTCCAACACTTGTAACAACAATTTTGTTATTCGTGGTTCATCCATTTGAGTAAGTAAATAAAGGAATAGTTTCATGTCGTCCAACTTACATTGTTCGATAACTGGCCACTGCTAGAGATGAGCTCGGGTCCGGGCTCGTCTACGGAAACCGGGCCTGGGCTTTGCATTACACATGTTGAATTTCACTACTAAATTATTTATATATATCCTTCATTGTTTATAAGTTACCTTCACGAAAAACTGTAATTAAAAAATAATTTTCTGGATATTATTGTTATAAACTAGTCACCAAAAATTGAAGAATTTCTTGTATTAAGTATACGGGTTGTGCCACTTCTAGATCTGTAGCTTGATTTCTTCAGTAATGTTTATTTTTTTTTTATTTTTCTGATTTTTGTTCCGGAAAAACATCAGCAGGCTTATTTAAACAGAGATGAGTTTGAAATTCATTATCCTGCTCCAGATGAAATTTGTAAGTATGTGGAATTGCGCATTTGAGAAACACACTTTAAAGCTGTGGATTTGTTACCTTGGTGGAAAAAATCTCAATTTCCTCAGCTAGCTGCCATTGCGAGGCGTGTACTATGTATACCAGCCAGTAGTTCTACTAGCGACAGAGTGTTTAGTGCAGAAGGTCAAGTTTTAGAGGAAAGAAGATGAAGGTTAAACGCTGAAGCATTAGATGCGATTCTTTTTTTGAGGAGTTTCGAGAGGCTTAAACGGTAAGCAACTTTCATGTACTTGCTGGAAACTTAACACACATAGAATAATATCGTGGTTATTACACTATTATGTGCAAAGCTTTGTTAATGTTACAAAATGCCGAATAATCTAGTCTGCAATTTTCATACTTCTTTTATTTTTATTTTTTTAGAAATTTTCTTACATGCTTTTTATACTCTACTACATCACTGTAAACTATCTTTACCAGTTATTATGTTGTCGGAAAAGTCAGGACGTATTTTAGCCATGTTTTGCAAAGGTCATTTATTGATAGAAAGAACCAAGATCAATCAATGATGCAATGCCCGTTTTGTTCGATAACCTTTCGCTATCTTTCAGTGAGCTGTAGAATGCCACGTTCATAGAAGGACCTGTCTTTCGTGGTGAAAAACTGTACAAGGTGCTGATTTACAGCCCCATCTGAATTGAACGTTATACCACGCAAGGGCTGTTGAAGAATGCGAAACAAGTGGAAATCTGACGGCGCAAGGTCAGGCGAGTATGCTGGGTGTGGCAACACATCACACCCAAGCTCCAATAATTTTTGGCGGGTGATCAAGCTTGTGTGTGGTCTCGCGTTGTCGTGATGGAACACAACACCTTTACGATGAACGAGCGCTGGACGTTTCTGGATGAGGGATTCGTTCAAACTGTCCAATTGCCGACAGTACACATTCGAATTGATTGTTTGGTTCCATGGTAGGAGCTCGAAAAACACGACACCTTTAAAATCCTACCACACTGAGACCAGAACCTTCCGCTGATTAATGTCTGCTTTGGATGTCGTTTGAGGCGAAGGAGCACGTCAGGACCAAGACCGATTGCGCAGCACATTGTTGTACACAATACACTTTTCGTCACCAGTTATCAGTCGCTTCAAAAAGGATCTATTTCCTCACGTTTAATGAGCTAATCGCAGATGTTTATACGCGCCGTCAATTGAACGCTTCTTTGAGTTCATGAGGAACCCACACATCGAGCTTGCTTACGTATCCCAGCTTCTTCAGGTGGTCGTGAACGCTTGAATGATAGATGTGCAATGTGTCTGCAATCTCTAGTGTCGTGTAAGGTGGATTTGACTCGATCAATGCCTTGATTTGGTCGTCATCATCCTCGGTGGGCCTCCCGGACCGAGGAGCATCTTTGAGGTCAAAACCACCAGCATAGAAATTTGTGATCCTTCGCTGGCCCTGACGTTCTTGTAGAGCATTATCACCGTGCACTTTACGCCACTTTTCACAAGCTTGACGCGTGTTGTTCCCTTTACGGAAGTAAAACAGTAAAATATGGCGAAAATGCGCGGTTTCGTCTTCCATCTTGAACTTGATGTCAAATCTCCGCAAATCAACCAAATCGCTCACTATTGATTTTAGACTGCAGCTAGAACTGGCACTTGTCGAATGCCATAGCGATAGCAGAACTGCGCATGCTCCTAGTACTTCCAAAACCTCATTACCGCCATCGGGTGCCAAAACTAGTCATGTCGTTTTTGACAACCCAATAGAAACGCGACCGTAACTAAGATCTCCATTTTTTTAATGTATGTACGCAAAACGTTTAGAACAACCACATGCCTTTACGCCATAGTACAAGCTCGAACACGAGCTTTTAGACTCGAACTATATTATGCAGTGGAAGTACACACTCTGTACCTTCAACTCCATAATCAGGTTAGCTTTGCCGCGAGTACAGTTTGCATTGGTGTCGTATCAGTCATGCTGGTGTGAGGAATAAAACCATGTGGTATTCAGCGACGAGTCTCCTTCTCGATCATCGCCAACGATTTCTTATTAAGAATCTAGAGACGACGTCACTAGGCTGATCTTTCTACCACCCATGAGGTATTACATGTCTTCATATCCTAGTGTCATGATTTGGGGAGGCGGCTGTATCAGCTTCAACATCAGTTTACCGCTCGTGCCTATTGAAAGTACAATAGCTGTACGACGGTACGTGAACGACGTGCTGTAGCCCGTCTTATTGGCGTATCTTAGTGGTGCTCCTGAGGCCCGATTCCCTCAAGATAAAGACCGTCCGCACACAGCCAACATCAGCAGACAGTGCTTGCAAAGTGTTGCTCTGGAAAGCACGATCCTCGTTCCCAATATAAAATAGGTGGGAGGTCATTTATAGACGACTTAACACCTCTGTATGATCCGCATGTCCAAGAATTTTGGATACAGGTCAACTGCGCATGTTCAGCGACAAAATCCGGGAACATTTTCATTCGATGCCACGCCGTGTTGCTGAATGTACCGACCAGCATGACAGGTTATACGACCAACTGGCTCAGGTCATATACTCCTCGCCCATCACGTTTATGTAACCCAGCAAAAACAGTCTTGCTCGCCCAGCACAATATTGCCGCCGCCGAACTGTCAATAAAATGTCCGGGTGGCCAACAGAAGGACAAGCAGTTTAGGCCAACAGTTGGCACCCCATCAGTTGTCCCATGCCACAACAGGGCCATCAGGTATCCATCACAGGCAGTAGCTGCCACAGGTGGCCCTTCAGTGGCCCTGCAAGCACGTGCCAGAAATGATGGCTAGCGTAATGTGGTCTACTAGTTTGCCGGTAGTGGCAGCAGGCAACCACTTGACGTAGCTGGTGGCTTGACGAATCTTGTCCGCCAATTTCCCAGTAGTAGCCATAAAAAAAAAATCAAGGATTATCTCAGTTTCCCAAAGCTACAACTTTTTTTTCTTCCCTTACGAAACTTGTGAATGACAGCATTGCGCTGGGAAAATTTTCTCAACAGACTTGGGGAAAACGCCAGTTTGGATTTGGGTGGGTACAAACTAGGGCTGTCGGCGTGCAAGGCGAGCTCTCTACCGACCGGACTAATTTGCCACCCACGAGCGTGTGCTTGAAGCTGTCCGTTTCGTGCGGAATGTGTAATCGAATGGTTTTCTCTTTCATTTTACAATATTGCGAGGCACTTTTTCATAAAAGTCAGTTTCATATAATTCATTAATTTATTTTTTTAACGTAACGATAGTTTTTTTTTTTTTTACCTTAAGGAAAATTCACTCATTTTTAAGAAGTGTACCAACTTAAAGTCGCTTTCCAAAGTTTTCTACTGTCCTTGTCGTCTTGAAAGGCGATTGTTGAATTATTATATATTTACCCGGGTTCATGTCACATTCTGTTACATTTTTAACGTTGTATCTTTCCTTTCCGTTGCCCGAAGCTACATTTGTTTTAAAGAGGAAAGATATTTTATTTTACTTCTCGTTATTTTTAGAAGCGAATTCCTCCCAGTACTGCCTTGGTTTTTTTTTCTTTCAGATAATTAATAAATTTTGTACGTGTATAATTCTTTTTTCTTTTTCCGACATACGTTTCTTTAATGTTTTTCCAGGACATTTGTTTCAAGCGGTTTTAAATCTTTTCTTATTATTCACCCACTCCATTCCATGAATTGTTATTAATGGGAATGGATTGGGTATTTCATGGCTTAATCAGAGATCTTCGTCGACGTGGAATTTCATTGGGAAACTAATTCGCCTCTCTACATATGGATTCTTTTTTTAACATCCACTAAAATAATACGATGGCGATAGCGTCGTCTTCAACTAACTGGTACCATGAGAGACACAGCAAGTGTTGCTTCTGCGCATGCGCAGTCCCGTTGCTTCCACCTGTTGCTGGGGTTGCATTGGTTGCCAGCAACGAGCCACTAGTGGCACTTGCTTGGAGGCCCACAATTCACATCGCCGTGAATTGTGGACCATCAATGCTGCAGGACCATCAATGGCTCGCCAACTGATAGCGCTGCCACCAACGGACCCCTACCTGGCCGTGGGCGGCAGATTTCAGCCAGCAGTGACCCATCACTGCCAGCTGGTGGCCAGCAGTTTCCCAGCACTTGTGTTTTTGCTGGGAAATTCTAATAAATAAGATCCCTTTTTTCCCAATTTATTGTGATTCTCTCGTGTTGCTTTATTTTCTTTGTCAAGCAGTGTAGAAGGTTATCGTATAATTAAATGCTGTCAGTGAAAGAGCCTGAAAACAAAAATATTTTCAGTACCGTCACAAGAAGACTAACGCTGCAGAGAGTTTGACATTTGGCCAGTGAAAAGTTGTTTGGAGAATAAGTCATACTTTACAAAAGTGAAGGTTTCTATAGCTGATTTGAAATACCACCATAAATGATAGAATCTGAGAGGATAATATAACTGGTAAAATGACAGAAGGTTAAAAAGAAAAAGAAAGTCTGCAAAATGGTACAGACAGGCAGCCTGAAATATTGGAGAGTGCGAGGAACGTGCCGTCATGAACACGGAGCTACCAGGAAAGCGGCGGCAAGGGAAGGCTTAAAATAAGATGAAGTATTTCAATAATATGAAGTAAAAGAATTTCAAACAGTGAGGTGACAAAAGGTAGAACTGACTGAACAAGAGAGATCCGCAGCAGAGATCCCACCTAACTGCAAAACTAATCATGTTGCACCACATTGAGAAACGCTTCTACAGTTTCTAAGGCTTTGCTCCTTTGAAGGAAATGCACAGAATCTTTCGGCGTTAGGTAAACCGTGCCTACACTGTAAAATCCAAATAACGTATAGCGTAGTGACGTTAAGCGTGCCAAAAGATGTGTCGATAAAATGCATTCAGTGGTTACACCCTTAAAAAGTATTTCCTTAGTGGTGCCCAAATGGAAAATCCAGATTTTTTTTTGTGTTGCACGTTTCTGAGAAGCAGTTTCTATAGAGTACACTGAAGTCCATTGAAAATAATGCTTACATAATTGGAAATTCAGGAATTTTATTAAGTGCTAGATAACATCAGGAAAATTCATTCACACATTCCTATTTTAACGTTAATTAAAAATTGGTGAAAAAAAAAAGAATTGCAATGCGATTTTGTTTCACGGCATCTTACAAATATTGGTTTTGAAAGAAAGTAATGTCTGCAAATGCAAAGCAACACAAAAGTGCTAATTACCGTATGTACAAGTCAATCAAGATACTAAAAAGCCAGTCTTTGCACGATTTCAAACGTAACATTACTTTAATGTAAAACAAGATGTTAAAAATACGATAAAAACATTAAAAGCACAAGATCTTTCGCGTCGGTCCCTTCTTCAGGTAATGAGCACTGAGCAATGGGATGAAAGGTAGGAGATCTAAATACATAGAGAGACATCATTATACATACGAAGTGCGCAAGTCAAAGACTAAGTTTTACATATTACAAATGCACTAACCAAAGTTCTCAGGAACCAAATTAATGGTTCCGGTTAAGGACCGGTTAAGGAGTTTTCAGGGAATTGGTATTTGAATTGGAATGTCATTATTACAATAGTTAGATCCGAATTTGTGTATCCATATACACTCAGAGAATAAAACAGATGAGTGTCTTTGGAGTAAATAAAATGGTGACAAGGTTTTATAGTGGCTCATGAATTACCTCCAGACGAAATCTGGACAAAGCAGTAGCAGAAGAGCTTGTTTTTAAATTATGTTCAGAAATTCGAACATAAATAGTTCAATTATATTTATGTTCAGAAATTTGAACATTTTATTACTCATTTTTTTATCTGCGACTGGGACCCAATAAATATTGAGTATCGCCACGGCATCTACGCCATCCCACTGAGAGCCACAGAGCCTAATGAAAGCGATTATGTGAATGTGGGCTCTACGCTTCGAAATCTTAAATGTCCAATTTCTGAATATGTATATAATTTAAAAACAAGCTCTTCTGCTACTGTTTTGTCCAGATTGTGTCTGGAGGGAAATCATGAGCCACTATGGAACCTTGTCACCATTTTATCTGCCCCAAAGACACGTTCATCTGTTTTGTTCTCTGAGAGTACGTGGATTTACAAGTACGGATCTGATTGAGAATGTGTTGTTCTCTGAGAGTATGTGGATTTACAAGTACGGATCTGATTGACAATGTTTTGTTCTCTGAGAGTATGTGGATTTACAAGTACGGATCTGATTGACAATGTTTTGTTCTCTGAGAGTATATGGATTTACAAGTACGGATCTGACTGACAATGTTTTGTTCTCTGAGAGTATGTGGATTTACAAGTACGGATCTGATTGACAATGTTTTGTTCTCTGAGAGTATGTGGATTCACAAGTACGGATCTAATTGACAATGTTTTGTTCTCTGAGATTATGTGGGTTTACAAGTACGGATCTGATTGAGAATGTTTAGTTCTCTGAGAGTATGTGGATTGACAAGTACGGATCTGATTGAGAATGTTTTGTTCTCTGAGAGTATGTGGATTTACAAGTACAGATCTGAATGACAACCCAATTCAAATACCACTTTGGAAACTCCTTCTTAACCGGAACCTCCAATTTGGTTTCTGCGAACTTTGGTTAGTGCATGTGTAATATATAAAATTTATTTTTTGACTTGCGCACTTCGTATATATAATGACGCCTTTCTATGTATATAATTCACCTACCTTTCATACTATTGCTCAGTGGTCTCTACCTGAGGAAGGGACCGACGCGGTACTCGAAAGATCTTGTGCTCTTAATGTTTTTATCGTAATTTAACATTGTCGTTTACATTAAAGTAATATTGCTTTTGAAATCGTGCAAAGACGGCTTTTTAGCACGTCTTTTGTAAAAAAGAGATCGTGCTTATGTTATCGGTTTGTCCGTCCGCCTGTAGACACCCTATCTCTGCAACTATTAGTCCAATTGCGAAAAATTATTTTTGCATTGCGAAGCTTAAAATATGCGAATGATAATCGTTCATTTCGGTTTTTTTTTACGATGCACAATTTCGCCGCTACAAGGCGTAAATGCAATACTGTCGAATTTAAAATACATATTATTCCATATATGTGCTTCTAAACATCCGATTGAAAAAAATCTTTTACCTTTCGATTCCATTCATGTCGAAGACTATTTTAGGTATAGTTACTTTTTTCAAGTTACGCATAGATTTTCCGCTAGGGGGCGTAAAAGTTAAGTACGTTTTCCCAGATACTTCTTCTTCTAAAACTCCGATTTTAAATTTTTTTTCTCCAGGGGATACAACTTGTGATGGAAAATCTTTTGCAAATAATTTCTAATTTTGGGTAAAGAATACTTTGGCAACCAGGGGGCGCAAGCGTTAATTTTTGCTTTTGATGTATTTGCCATGAAATCTGAGCTTCTAAAATCTCGATTGAAAAAATCTTTCGTGGACCGATGCCACTCACATTGATAAACCCTTTTGAAATATTTTCTTCTTAAAATATTGCATGGTTTCTTCTCCAGGGGACGTAGATGTGTATCTTATTTTTATCAATATCTCTGCGTCTAATGTACGATTTGAAAAATTCTTTCTTTAGTGGATAATTTCCAGCGTTACATGTTTTCGAAATAACTTCAAAATTGTCAAGTAATTCATAGAATTTCCGCTAGGGGGCGAAAAGGTAAACTTCTTTTCCCCGATATCTCTGCTCCTGAAACCCGGATTTGAAAAAGTTTCTGCACCGGTTACAGATAGTGAGGGGGAATTCTTTACGTATAGTTTCTAATTTTGGTAAGGAATGATTTGGCCACCATGTAGCGCAAGTCTCAATTTCCGCTTCTGATGATTTTTTTTTTTTTGATTGGAGGTTTAACGACCACCGTGAGCAACTCAATGGGCTATAAGCAGTCGCCCGTCCCTAATTTAGGGTCACTGGTTCCAGGGAAGAGAGAGAGCCAGTGCCGTAAGACAAACACAACATCCATGCCTCAGCGGAATTCGAGCCCGGACCCCGTTCGGACGAATGATCAGAGGTCATCGCTTAGACCACGGCGCCACCGGGGCGGCGAGTCCAATTTGAAAATTCCTTCTTTGTTGGATTGTGTTTTCGATGCGAAATGTTTTTCATATAAATTCAAAATTTTCAAGTAAGTTAATATATATCAAATACGTGGAGATAATGTAAATGGACGATGTCATCACTCTTTCCACGTTATTTTTTAAACAACGCATAGCGACTGAAAAATTGTATTTCGGCACTGCTGGGATCGAACCCCAGAACTCTCGATAACTAGTCGAGTGCGTTCGAAATTTACGCTACAGCGCCAACAATTCTCAGCGCCATGCGTGGTTTATCAGTCAGCATCTGACTACACGAATACGTATTGATGTTCTCAGTAACTGAGATGTCGTCATCTGGTGGCGTTTAACGCAACAGCTATTTTAATTGTAGCTGATAAATTCAAAGGGCGATAGAAATGGTTAATATATATCAAATACGTGGAGATAATGTAAATGGACGATGTCATCACTAGTATTAGACTTTCCGCTAGGGAGCGCAAAGGTAAATTGCGTTTCATGCGGTTTCTGTTTTTAAAACACCGATTTGAAAAAATCTTTCTGTATTGCATACAGCTTTTGATGGATAATGTTTTTCATATAATTTGCAATATTTGGTAAGGAATGGTTTGGCAACCTGTGGGCATAAGTGTTAATTTCTGCTTCTGATATATTTGCAGCAAGTCTGAGCTCCTGAAAACTCGTCTAAACATTTTTTTTTCTTGGACAGATTGTGCTCATATAAAAACAACTTTTGAGAATACTTTCTTCCTAAAATATTGCATGGTTTTCCCGCCAGGAGGCGTAGATGCATATCTTACATTTGTGCATATCTCTGCTTCGAAGAGTCCGATTTGAAAAATTATTTCTTTGCTGGAGAGGATTTCCGCTGCGAAATGTTTCTCATAAAAATTTAAATTTTTTTCTTAACGCACAAGTCTGCAACCAGAGGGCGTAAGCTCACAATTCTGTTTACAGCAATATCTTCGGGATTAGAAATCCGATTGAAAAACTTCTTTCTTCCGTCAGATACTATTGTTTTCCATACCGGTTCCATTGACTTTGAATAGCTTTGATAAATTTATTTTGCGTCAGAACGGATTCAAAAGACGTGCTCATTACATCCGAAAATTCGGTGGCGTCTTCCTTGTTCAGTATCTTGATCGACTCAGCACCAAAAGTTTTGTTCTTCTATAAAAGTACAAATCAGTCCAAAATGTGGTCGCCATCGTTTGTCACGATTTGCTCCCATCGTCTGGCAGCTGTTGGATACTGTCCCGGTAGAATTGGGGCGGCTCGGACGCAAAGAAGATACTGTCCCGGTAGAATTGTGGAGGCTTGGACGCAAATAAGAAACTGTCCCGGTAGAAGTGTGGAGGCTTGGACTCAAAGAAAATACTGTACCGGTAGGATTGTGAGGGCTTGGACGCAAAGAAGATACTGTCCCGGTAGAATTGTGGAGGCTTGGACTCAAAGAAGATACTGTCCCGGTAGAATTGTGGCGGCTTGGACGCGAAGAATACGCTGTCCCAGTAGAATTGTGGCGACTTGGACGCAAAGGAGAAACTGTCCCGGTAGAATTGTGGCGGCTTGGACGCAAAGGAGAAACTGTCCCGGTAGAATTGTGGTGGCGTGGACGCAAAGAATACGCTGTCCCGGTAGGATTGTGACGGCTTGGCCGCAAAGAAATCCACAAGTGCGCGTTCAACATCATCCCAGTCGGAGAACCGCTGTCCATCCAGGAAATACTGCAACGACCTGAAAAGGTGGTAGCCCTTGAATCAGTGCCCAGGTAATAGTCTGTGTGCGGCAGCAGCTTCCCAAACCTAGTCCCTGATCCCGTGCTCCGTGAGGTCCTGCTCCATCCTGCGGTAGGAGGACGCCCTTGAAGTTCGGCAGTGCTGTTCGTTTCGACGTGAGCGATGTATGCAGATCGCTGAGATGACGGCAGTGCACATTGGCAGTGATAATGGTGTTGTCCTCTAGAAGCTCAAAAAACACGACACCCCGATATCCCACCAAAAAGGCAGCAAATCCTTACGTGGGTGTAAGTCTGCTTTGGTGTCGACATGGGCTTCTGTTTTGGGTCCAACCACAGTTTACTGGCCCTGACATTATCATATAGGACCCTTTTCTCGTCACTTGTCACAATGTGGTACAAGAACGGTTCAACTTGGTCACGCGCAAGTAGGGAAACGCATGCACTTATGCAATTTTCTTTCTACTCAACTATGGGCTATTAGGTGCCGAACCACCCTTCTTGTGCATCTTCCCAAATTAAATCAGGTGGACGATAATGCTTGTGTGGGTAGTCCCCAGATGTACGGCCAACTCCCGCGTGGTCACACGTGGGTCAGTCTCCACTAAGGTGTTCAGCGTGTCCATATTCACTGTTGCGGGTCCTCCGGCTTTGGGACGGTCTGACAGGGCAAAAGTTCCTCTTGAAAGTGTTCGAACAAACGACAACACTGACGATGGCATATGGCACTGAGTTACACACTAGTAATGCTCCTTACAGCACTTGAGGGGGTGCTACCACGACGGAACTCATATTGCATGCAGTAGTAGAATTATTCCTTGTCCACTTCGATGTTGGCTGGTGCTTACTCTTCGCTTTCTGACGGATAAGTGCTGCTGAAGCCACCAATCTACTGATGTCATGCCTGTGCTGTGCAATCTCAGTGGCCAATGTGCGCCGCGGCTTCGACTTCGGATACCTCATCATCGGACATTACTTTATTTCCAACCCAATACTAATTTTAATACAGTACTGGAGAATTTCGTTAAAGAGCTTTTACATTTTATTTTCCTTTGCTATTCTTTTACTTGAGTATACTGCGTTAAAAGCTGCTTGCAGAGCTTTAGTGAATAGCGATAGCGTTAAAGCGTATTTCTGTTTTGAGGAAAAATTGCATCTTTGTCAAATTTGTTTAATGTGATAATATTTTTTTACAAATTCACCTGTTGAAACCGATGCTGATAATTCATTTACGCAGTTTAGTTAGAAAAATCACTTTAGGAAAAGGTGGAAAGGACATGTCAAAACTCCGAAATGTATTTAAAAATAATTTTCTCGAATCAGATTTAGTGTCACATATCTAAATCTGTATGGACTTACGCCAGTTTTAGAAAAAAATTACACGCAGCAGAGAGAGAGAATAGGTTTTGATAATCCTTACCGGTTTCTGAACCGAAACGAAACTTTGAAATTAGGAGAATAAAAAATATACATCTCATAAAAAATAAAATAAGCAAACTATATTTTAGTTTGATTTTTCTATAAGCAGAGTGATGTGAAATGAAACTAATATCGAGGTAAATAAGCACAAAAATTTATTCCACCTCGCAGCGAAATTTCGCATCTGAAAAAGAATAAATGGAATGAAACATGGTTTCTCAGAGTTCAAGCTACTCGACAGAAAAAAAAATATATTAGACTAATTGGTACAGAATCAGACAGACTGCAAGCTTAGTATTATCAGGAACGTTTATGTACCTAGTGCTTTAAAATACCTGAAAATAGAGTGGCTCAAAAAATGAGGGCCTTTTCAGTGGCGTAGTTGTATATGAGCTTGCATACAAGCACTCGTCCGAGAACGGTCCCGGTTCAATTCCTAATGGAGACAAGGATGGTGTATTTTTTTATCACATGGCACTAAATCTCTCCCTCTCTCTGATTTACGCTTTCCAACTGTAGGCTGAAAAAGCGTATATGGTCCAGCTTTGTTCGTCCTTCTGCCCTTCCGCACGATAACTCGCGTAAAAATGGTTCGCTTTCGATGAAATTTTAGTATGTGGTAAGGAACCAGCTGGGGACGAATCCTATTGAAAATAAGCAAAATGGGGTCAAAGGTCAGGACATAGGAGCGGGATCCATTCCATTGCCCTTATGGCTATAACTTCTGTAAACATTGTTCGATTTCAATGAAATTTTAGTATGAAATTTTAGTAGACTACCTCGGGACGAACTCTGTTGAAAATGGGCGATATGGTGTTAAAGGTCAGGACATAGGAGCGGGATCCATTCCATCGCCCTTAACGCCCAATAACGTACGTAAAAATGCATCGATTGCGAAAATTCTTTAGTATGTTGTTCCGAAGATACACTAAAGCGGTTCTATTGAATATCATCGAAATGGGGTCAAATGTCAGGGCGCAGGAGCGAGATTTATTCCACAGCCATTATCCTTATAACTTGACTAAAAATGCTTCTATTGCGACAAAACTTTAGATGATGTTCCGGAGGTATACTGAACCAGTTGTGTTGAATATCATCGAAATGGGGTCAAAGGTCAGGGCACAGGAACGAGATTTATTCCACAGCCATTGCCCTCATAACTTGAGTAATGGTTTCAGGTATGTTGGAAAGCGTATCATAATCAATGCATTGCATGATTTTACTAACTTGTTTTCCTATTACTCTCCTGTAACAGAACTGTTCATTCCTCATTTGTGAGTTTCAGTGATCTTCACTAAAGGCAATTTCCGACTGGATAAGTGAAAAACATGTTAAACGATCTCGCACTTCGGCAGACGTAAAAGAGACAAAAGTGGTCTTCTTTCCCAAAGGAAGTGCTCTTGAAGTCTTCTACGAAGGCTTCTTGTTCCTGTTGCTGCCACTGCCTCCAATGAAAGTTGCCTGACGAGCATCTGCTATCAGGTTGTAAAGAAAGATTCCGGGAAAATAACGTATGTGGCGTGTATTAATGCAAGATACTGCTGGCCTACTGTGACGTAAACATCCCAGAGTGCTGTGCGCGAAATAATAGATTTTTAGGACAGAAGGTACGCTGTTGTGTTGATTCGTTGCTCGTGGCGACAATACGATGGCGATGTCGAAGGAACGTGTGCATGCTCTATGATTATTTGAACGTATCGAAAGTTACGGAAGAACTTGGAAGATTGCGAAATGCGTATGGTGACGATATTATCGGACAGAGTTCTTGCTATGACTGGTACAGGAAATTCGACACTGCTGTACGGAATCTGTCTGATGCGCCCAGAAGTGGCTGGCTGACCCAGAAAGGTTGAAGACGATATAATGCAGCACGTGATATCGACCAAACCTGATGCAACATTACGGTAACTGGCAGAGTAAATGAACACCTTCCATGCGACCACCAACACCCGACTTTGGAAGTTGGGATATTTGCGTAAACTGTGCAAATGGGTACCCCATGCTTTCTCTGATCAGAATAGGAAGCAACGCTACTCCATTGCTGTTGCTCTTCGTGAAACAGAAAAACGGGAGGGCTTTTTGCATCGGTTGGTTACGGGTGACGAAAAGTGGGTCACATACGTAAATGTTACGTGACAAAGAACATGGACCAAGTAGGGACAGCCCCCACAGAAGATCGCTAAGCCATTCATTCATGGAGGGAAGGTGATGCTGAGTTACTGGTGAGACTGTCGCTGCGTGATTCCCTATGAACTCTTACGGTTGAACAATACAATCACAACGGATGCTTGCATCCAACAGTTAGACCGTCTCCATGCTGCTTGGCAAGAAAAGTGCCCAGCGTTAATTAATCGCCTTGCAGTTGGTTTTCACCAGGATTACGCTCGTCCACATGTCGCTTTACAGACCCAGCAAAAATTGCGCGAGCTGTAATGGGAAATATTGTCGCACCACCCTTATTTTCCGGACCTTGCCCGTCCGACTTTCATCTCTTGTCGAATTTTCTCGCTGAGTTAACAGCACGTGTTTTACGACAGTTGTCTTAGTTTGTGTGAAGTGTCAATTAACTAAAATCCGTGATGTTACATATTAAATTCCTGGCTTTGTTGGATTCGAACTATTTTGATAAATCTTGTGAAAGGTTTCTTGAACATCTCCTGTCAGAACTTAAAGAACTGTATGCTTCAAATTTTGATACAGCTCGACTAAGAAATGAACTGAAGGTGTTTTATTCCTTTGATGAATACAAAAACAAATCAGTAAGAGAAATTACTTGTTACAGAAAGTTGAATAAATTCGACGTTGTGTTTAGTGAGGTGTACGAAGTAGCAGACTCAATGTCAAAGTTTCCATCAACAACTGCAACTGCCGTAAGAAATTTTTCTGCATTAAAAAGAATCAAGATATATCTTAAAGCCACACAAGGACATGTGCATTTGAGCAACTTGGTTGTTTTGTCAATAGAGAATGTAGGGGTCGCGCTGGCTCATTTAAAGTTTTCGCCAATTTATTCGTCAAATTCAATTTTTTATCGCCAAAGTGTTATATCAGTACAAAAAGGTAATGGCCCAAGCTCTTTTTTCATCGCAAAAACGATTTTTTTTTCGCAAATTGCGGAGACGGCGATCGGCAGCGCGACCCCTGTGAAAAAGTACTCGAAATAAACTTTCTGTGAAAACATAACACTCAAGTTCACACAAAAGGAAAGAAAAATGGAGTTCATGTTCAAATAAAGTATTCAGAAGATGAATGGAGTTCATGTTTAAATAAAGTATTCAGAAGAAGAATGGAGTTCATGTTAAAATAAAGCATTCAGAAGAAGAATGGAGTTCATGTTCAAATAAAGTATTCAGAAGAAGAATGGAGTTCATGGAACAAATAGGCGTTCAAATCTTAATCCTCATAATTATTTGGTATCACGTTAGCAATAGCATGTACCTATAATTTAGAAAAAATACTTCTAATAGTTAACAACTGAAAAATAAACTTCGCAAATTAAAAAAAACAGTACTGGTGGGGGGAGGAGGAGGGGGGTAGCCCAGATCTCGGACCCAAGATACGCCACTGATGGTATGGTATTCAATCTAAACCGTGCAAAGGTGCACCCATTGTGCCAGGTTTATACAGTATATGTTTCGTGCATCACCCAGTGGTTTAACTTTTTCCCAAAAGAGGTGCAGCTGGTGTAGCACCACTGTTTGGTGCGACCTACTACAAAATGTTTAAGTGTATAGTTTTGATTGGTTACCGACTGAGGAATCCAGTTGATACTGCAGGTGAATATAACGAGCTGCACGTGTAGCAGAAAGACCATGCTTCAGAAGTGTAGAAGATTACTTTCAGTAATACAAATCTTAGCAGTGGAGGAAGAATTAAGATCGCGACAAATTGTGTGATGTCATTAACTGACTATGACGATAATGAAGATATAAGATATCGCGGATGAAACCATTTTCATAATTGATATAAAAAAAAGGAAAAACACGGCGGAAACCAATCGATTAATAAAAATAAAAATTGTTTTAACTCTTTCCAGTCCAAGATTTCATTTTTGAAATTGGAAACTTCTTTTTGGGTTTTTGTGGTGTTTTGGGCTTGTAATAAATAAAAATCACACTGAAAACTTTTTATAACATTTTATTCCTTAAATACAAAATGTTGTTTCTGAGCGTCAAATTGTGGGATGGCATTAACTGACTATGATGATAATGAAGAAATAAGGTATCGCGGAGTAAACCATTTTCATGCTTTATAAAATAAAGTAAAAAACACGCCGCAAACCAATAGATTAATAAAAATGAAAAGTTTTTTAATCATCTCCAGCCCAAGATTTTATTTTTGAAATTTGAAACTTCCTTTTGAGTTTTCGTGGTGTTTTGGGTGTGTAATAAATAAAAATTACACGGAAAACTTTTTATAGCATTTTATTCCTCAAATACAAAATGTTGTTTGTGAACAACATTGGGATACAAAAGTTCAAATTTCTGATAATTTGACTTCCTTTTCCTTATTTTGATTCCTTCATGAACATGAAACCACATCGTTCTTTTCAAAAGGAAATTCTGTTTTGATCTCCCGTCTCTGAATATGAGAAAATGTTCAATAGAATATTTTTCACGTCATATGGAAATCGACAAGGCGGTTTTTTTTTTTTTTTTTTTGTGAAACACAAAATCATATCACATTTTTGGTACACAACATAGGAAAATATTGTCTTTCGGTTTTTGCAGTGTTGTTTTGGATATTTGTCCACCAGCTACAATGAGTTTAGTAAGAATTTGTTATGTTAGAAGGACTGCGAAAATTCAAAGAATATGTTTCTGAACAGCAATGGGGAGGAAAGGGTGAATTCTACTTGGCAACTGAATCCCTCCACTTTCAATTGAAAGTAGTTTGTCAGTTATCAATAAGATGTGCTAAATTATTTGAATAAAATAGCTTTTACGGTAAAACTTTGCTTCCGAATGTGCAAAATGTTCAAGAATATGCATTTGATGTAAATTATAACGGATGCTTATTCGCAACAGACACAAAGAGGAAATAGTCATAAAGTGGTATTCCACGTAAGATGTTAAGATGTACGAAAAATACCCTCGAAACCATCTTAACTAATTCTTATAAATTTTTATATGAGCAACAAACAAAAACGAAGTCTAGTAAAAAATGAATCAAAATAACGGGATATTTCAAATTGTGGTGCATATCTGAACGACTGACTGCTGAGCTTTGTTTCTATTCCCGATGCCCTACTGCGTTTGAGGTTATTTGAATCTATTTTGCTTTCTTTTATTTCATTCAAAGTAAAATAAGCAGTATGCATATATTTCTCACAAAAATATCTTTCGTGCTGTCATTTCATAGACAAAAAGAACGCCCAGGAACTTTTAAATATGGCATATACGATTCTTACTCTAGTGCATTTAGTTTCGAAGTACTTCTAGTATAACTTCAAAGCGCAATTTAGCACATCTTATTTCCAGAAGTGGATCTTGAGTAAAAAGGTCTTAATCACCTTCTGCAAACTACATCCCGGTGGCGTTTTAGAGAGATTCTGTAATCATCTAACAAACG
Source organism: Macrothele yani (assembly GCA_039090855.1). Classification (NCBI taxonomy): domain Eukaryota; kingdom Metazoa; phylum Arthropoda; class Arachnida; order Araneae; family Macrothelidae; genus Macrothele; species Macrothele yani. The sequence continues at coordinate 48,518,502 of CM077029.1, forward strand.
CTTCGAAGAAGAGGAAAGGGTTAAATAGGCATGGTATTGCTTGAATCCTTCTTTGCTCCTAATCCAACATTTGGGGCAATTCTCTTTTCGCTAAAAGTTCAACATTGCTTTTCCTGATAATGCGCACTTAGTCGCCTCAATGTAAGGCTTTGAGGAATCGGGCTTCTTCTTACTACAGGTCCGAGACGGGCCTGTGAGGTATCTCTGATTTAACAATTCTTTTGAGTTCCCGTGTTCTTACGTAAATTTGGCTACTCGTAAATAGTTTTCTGACTTAATGCCACATAATTTCTTTCGGTAAATTTAAAGTTGAAAAATCCTGACAGGTCAAAGGGCAAAAAAGGCTGCTGAGATAAGAGCTTAGTGTGCTATGTTGCTATATCATTGTTTCGTACAGCGTGAGATTATGCACTGTTTATTAGGCTATTGTAAAGCACTGCTTATTACGCTATTTAGAGGCGAAGTTTTATATGTTGTCGTTATCTAATTCATAATTGCTTAAAAATCGAGCAAATGTTTATAAGCTAGAGATTGTCCTGAGCAGAAAGGATAAATATAATTGAAATTGGATTGAATTACTTAGTTTTATTAATTTTATTCGAAATCATCTAGTATTCTCACTTTTGCGTGTGAGTCGGAGTGCCATAGCAATTAACAAAAAGGTGTATTAAACCGCAAGTTACATGATTCCTTTCTGATCCCTGCACGTATTCCGAAGTATCTTATGCGTTTAGTATAGGTATAAGGATATCCTTTAGGCAAAAATTCCCATTTTTAACCCAGTTTCCTTCAAAGTTTTATCACAGGATTCTTGAAGATAATCACATCAACAAAACATCAAAATTTTACTTAGGGGCAAGGGAATTAAATGTTAAAAAATAAATTACTATAGATTGGACAGACCTAGCTTCAATACAAGTTGGGTTAAAAGAAAGCTTTCTTTGACTAAAATGTCTCAACATATACACCGAAGAGCAATTTAATTAGAGATACCTGTCTAGTAACGTGTAGCACCACCTTTCGGCCTGATGACGTCGGCGATTCAAGACACTGGAAGCGGTGGGAAGCCATACGGATCCATGACCCCTGAACAAGCTCCCACAGTTCACGAAGATTTGATGGAGGGGTCAGATTTTCAAACATCTCTCTCGATGGCATCCCAGATGTGCTCGATGGGATTGAGGCCAGGTGACCTAGCAGGCCAAGGAAGCGAGGTCACGTCGGTGAAGTGTTCATCCAACCATTCGGATACCATTCGGGAGCGATGGCACGGTGCATTGTCTTGTTGCAGGATGAGGTCCCCAGTGGGAGGTTGAAGACGCACAAACGAGAGCAAATGGTCGTCCTAGATATCCCGGTAACGTTGGCCTGTGAGGGACGATGTCACACGTACCAGGGGTCCCATTTTAGTCCACGTAAACAGTCTCCAGACAAGAATGCCACAACCACCAGCTTGAAGAGTACCCTGCTGGCAAGAAGGATCCATTGCTTCATGTGGTTTGCGCCGTACTCGTATCCTGTCATCCGCATGTACCAACGTGAATCTCGACTCATCAGTCCAGGCAACATTTTTCCACATGTCTAGGGTCCAGTGACGATGTTCCCGCGCCCATGCTTATGTTTGCACCCCGTGATGTGCGGTCAGCAGCGGTACCCTCGTGGGACGATGGCTTTTGTACCCCATAGCCAGGGGATGGTTCTGGATGGTGTGGCTGCTTACACGTTTTTGTGAACCAACGTAAAATTGCCGAGTGATTTCTTGCACTGTGGCCCATCTATCCGCTGTTATAATGCGAGCTGGCATACGATGACACCGCTCATCCACACGCTGTTGTCCACGGGAGTTGGCAGGGGCTTTGAAGTGATGGTTTTACCGTATTCGATGTACTCACGGTGCACCCGTGGCACAGTGGCTCGTGAAATTCCCAGTGCCTGCACGACTTCCGAGACTGAGTGAACCATTCTTCGGGTCCCGACAATTTGCCCACGATCAAATGCGCTTAGTACTTTCGTCTTACCCATACTGCGTCCGACTCTTACTGATTCCCGTCACATCACTCCTTATATTGTCGGATCGCTGCATACGTCATGTCGTTTCCGTTCACAGGGCCGCCCACAGCGCCACATTTGCATAACGCCAGCTGTCTCTAATTAAATTGCTCTTCAGTGTATGATAAATGTTGTGTACTAAAATCAGTGTTTTATCTTAAACCATTAAAAATTATTTTATTTATATTATAAATTTGGAGACATATTTTTTTCAATTAATTATTTGGTTCAAGTTCTTATAAGTCATACGACTGAATAATTTTACTGCACAACACAGCCATGTGTGACTGATAAGCACAAATATGGTACCTGTATGACGTCATTTGGATAATTAGAAGAGTACTTTTTCTTTGTAGAAAAGTTCAAAATTGACTAAGCACAAACGGGTGTAAATCAATACTAATCGATGCTTTGCGTTTGGTATTGGTAATACAGTATAAGCCTCACATGTTTGCTCCTAATATGCCCTTGAAGCATAGGTGAAACCTTCTGCTCGACTATCCTGTCTTGTTTAATTTTTTTCTTCTTCTTCTAAGGTACATCCTGAACTGCTTATTGATAATCTCTTTTCGGGTGTCTTCTGCTTCACCCACTCCAGCCTTTGTGTATTTCCCTATAGTAATGCTCATCTTCTTCCAGATGTCCAGCTCAATACTGTTGCCACAATTGGTGACAGATAGCATCCATTCCCCCAGTTTCGGGGTTTTGCGTCCCACACAGATATTTTAGGACACCTGTTCCAAATCATGCAGTTGAATGATTCATTTACATTTCGTGTGATACCATGCAACACTTGTCTAGCATGTCTGCTAAAGTAAGTCTTTCATAAATGAGCTCAGTTACACACACACACACACACACACGCACGCACGCGCGATACTAGATTTATATCTGTACTTGTCTCATGTACCATTTGATTGTGCCCTATGAAATGAGCACCAGATGTCATCTCCTTCTGGGCACTGATTGTGAAAAGACTGGATGTCTCTGGAAGACAGATGGAATAGTGTTGCCCATATTGCTTTGAACACAATTATAATGCTGCTGGGAGTTAGATCAAAGTGCAAATGGAAAATTGTTCTGCATCTTATCAATCATTGCACGAGTCAGCTTTCCTTTTCAACAGAGTTTTTCCCCACTGCCATCTTTCAAAGAACTATACCAAGTCACTTGTGGTAGTGTCCCACACATTCCGTTTTTCAGAATTTCTTTTACATTTTATGGATCGTTATCTCTCACAAATTTAAAACTTTTGGAGTTCTCATCACCATGAAATTTTAAATATTGAATTTTTTTTTCTCTTCGGAGTGAAGAACAATTTTCATTGCCACAACTGGTTCTGTATTAGGTGATGAACCTAAATAGTTGGCAGCACAAACTCATTCGTGATCTGCCTTAAAAGTTATATACATTGAGTGCAGATTGCTGATCATCATTTACAAGCTTCTGTAACACATACACTTCTTCAATAATATCTCAATATCAAGAATCTAACCGGTATCTACAGATATCACGGTGACGGCACCTGACAAAGAACAAAAGCCTCGCCTTTGCCTGGTGCCGTCAACAGAGACTCCACACTCACCTCCTGTAAGTCTCTACTGCCTATGACAAAATCTTTCTATATATAAGTATATAATCGAATGTCAGTCCTATATGGTTCCTACGAACACCTAAATTCCTTGACCGATCTGGACCAAATTTTGCATAGTTAGACTCTAGGATCCTGCGGAAACCAAAGGTTGCCGCCCCGGTGGCGCAGTGGTCTAAGGCGTTGGCCTCTGATCATTCGTCCGTAAGGGGTCCGGGTTCGAATCCCGGTCAGGCATGGATGTTGTGTTTGTCTTACGGCACTGGCTCTCTCCCTTCCCTGGAACCAGTGACCCTAAATTAGGGACGGGCGACTGCTTATAGCCCATTGTGTTGCCCACGGTGGTCGTTAAACCTCCAATCAAAAAAAAAAAGAAACCAAAGGTTACCCACGAAAAGTCGACAAAGCTCTAATCCCCCTTATTTCATCCTCTTGACATTTTTTGCTTAAACCCTTTGACCGAAGAGGATGAAATGTTGCATAGTGATTTTCTAGGGCCCTGCAAAAGATATAGGCTGCGATGAAATCTGGACACTCCACTCTCTGCTCCTCCAGATTTCATTCCGCTGACACTCTGTTTTTACATCCTTTTACCGATGTGGACCAATATTTGCGTAGTTACTCTCCTGGAGGCTGCAAAAATATAGGGCCGTACCGGTGGCTCAGTGGTCTAAGCGATGGCCTCTGATCATTCGTCCGAACGGGGTCCGGGTTCGAATCCCGGTGAGGCATGGACGTTGTGTTTGTCTTACGGCTCTGGCTCTCTCCCTTCCCTGGAACCAGTGACCCTAAATTAGGGACGGGCGACTGCTTATAGCCCGTTGAGTTGCTCACGGTGATCGTTAAACCTCCAATCAAAAAAAAAAAAAAAAAATATAGGTTAACATGAAACCTGGTCATCCCGCTTCCTTCCCCTGATTTAATCCCCTTGACACTTTGTGATTATTTATGATTAGGGCTCAAAGGCGCCAGTTAATTTTAAAATATTCCATTTTGGTATAATTTCTGCAATAATGGAACAAACGGGATTTGACTAACAACCAAATAAATTTCAGTTAGGTATTATAAACTTCTATGTTTCTTATTCAATTCCGACTTAAGTTGAAAAAGCGAAAATTTGTTGGAAAACTCAATCTAAATACCAAGAGTGAAATTAATAAGAGGAGCTGAGGCCCTTAGCATCGTGAATTCTAGAATGCCCTGAAAAAGTGGAAATGTATTGGACAAATCAAACAGAAATCCCAGAAAAACTACCAGAAAACGCTGGCGCAGAAGCTAATTCATGTTGTTGTTGTTTTTTTTTAACCCTTGAAACGCCGGGTACCTCCGCTAATATCTACAGTCATCGTTAAAAAAATAGTTGCACCCAGATGGACGTGTCGGGTTGAAATGCTATTCTGGAGGAAGGTAAATGTTACCAGGAACAATAAATGATTAAACATTGAGACTGATATGTGCAATACTTATAGAGCCACACGCCAATAAGTAATGTCTCTTAGTATGGCGTCGGGTCGCCGTGTTTACTCACACAACATGACAGACATCTCGGCATGGAGTTGTACAGGTTCCTAATGGTGTCTTGCGATAAGACATCCCATGCAGCTTAAATCTTCTCACTCAGTTCCTGCAGATTGTGCGATAGGATTGGAGTGTGGATAGCGCGTCTAATACCATCCCACATATTCTCAGTCGGCGATAGGTCTGGCGATGTGGCTGGCCATGACAGAGTGTCAGTGCCTTAAAGTAAATCTCTGGAGACAGCAGCAGTATGCGGACGAGCATTGTCCTATTGGAAAAATCGCAGTGGAGTGAACGTTCAGAAAAGGTAGGGCAATTGGTTGCACGACCTCATTAACGTAAAGTTGGTCTGTCAAAGTGCCTGTAATGTACACCAAATGTGATCTGGCATCGTAGGCAATTGCACCCCACACCATGACACCAGGCCTTCTGGACGTGTGACACTCGACATCCGTTCATTTTGGCGCTGACCACGGTGCCCCCACGCACGGATTCGTTGGTCCTCTCCTCTAAGACAAAAATGGGACTCGTCACTGAAGATCACTTGTTGCCATTCTGAGTGGCTCCATAACAGTCGGGCACGACACCATTGCAGTCTCTGGCGACAATGCAATGGTGTTAAGGGCAGTCGTCGTAACTGTCTACGTGTAGTCCTACGTCGTGCAGCCGTCTGTCTGCCAGTGGTGCTGGCAGTAATCGAACGATGAGTGGAGGGCACCACTTCTCGCTGAATATCCGCAATCGTGGCTGTTGGGCCACTCCGCTCATGTAGGTCAACCCACCGGTCCTGTCCCTCCGTGATTAGTCTAGGTCTCCCATACCCTTCCTGTCACTGCTGTTTGCCTTGTGTTATCCACTGCTGGCCAACACCGTGCTATGGTGATATCCGCACGACCGGTATGACGTGCAATACGGGGATAAGACCATTCCGCTTCCCGAAGCCCAACGATGCGGTTCTCTCGAACTCCTCCAACTGCTCGAATTGCTTCTGAATTTTTCTCCAAGGCATACAGAAGGGCAAGAATGCGCAACGAGAAAACCTTATATACCCGGTCAGGCACAGCGCTACGACCCCTTGCTGGCGTCGCATGCTCGGCCGAGCGTGATACTTGAATCATTTGCATGTCTCACGATGTCAAACCTACCCACCAAGTTTCATTCCTGTCGGTTGCTTCCTTCTGAGTGCAACTATTTTTTTTTTGACGATGAGTGTACAATAAATGCCAAGGTGACAGCCGTAGAAGCCTTCTTCCTGTTCCAGAAACCTTTGCGCCATGTACAAAAAGGCCACATTGGAGTAATATACATGCATATTTTTGAAAACTGGAAAAACAAATTGGCTTCAGAAGAGACAAACATTTTTTAAAAATTTGAAGAAAATTGACATTTCAAGGGTACATGTTCTTTCATTTCTTAAGTTCTTTCCAGCTGCAATCGAAAGTCAAATATCCCGGTTAAACGAACAGCAAAGTTAATAAGCAAGCTAAGCGTTAATTACAGTGCAGTAAAGCAAACTTAACTCCTTAACCAGCTTAAACGAATTATCTCAGTCAGCAAAACGAAGTAAATCAGCTCTTATGAATATATTCGTTGCCTAAGAAGTGGTCCGAATGTTGCTGGAATAAGTGGACCTGCGAAACAGAAATTGTTTCTTTTCTTCCACTTAGCTTTTTTATTCAAAGTGGTCATTTAAAAGGATGATAGACATTAATACCTTTCGATTGATTGCCTGTTAAAAGGGCCATAAGAAAGGCCACGAATCTAAGAGGCCTAGTGGTCAACGATCGTGCCTTCCACGGAGGAATCTCATGTTCGATCCCATTCAGGTACGAAAGTTCGAACCACTGAATATCCGCCGTGCGTCGGATGGGCACGTTAAGCCGTCGGACCCTGTGTACTTGCCCCCGGTAATAAATAAGGGCGTCTTCCTCCCCCATTCTACCTCGCTTCCGTGTCACTTTCCTATCGGGCGCCCTAGCCAAAATCTCCTAGCTTCCTATTTCTAAGGGTTGTTTAAGACCTGGGAACAGACACTCCCTTCCTAAAATCCTCTACATATGTTGTGATCTGATCTAAAGAATCTAAGAAAATAAATACGTTTGTGTCAGAGACATGACAGGGCTTGTTAGGAAGACTAGCCATTCCCGATCATACTTTGCTTCATGTAACAGTGAATAAAGAACTAAAAGTGAGCGCTTTTCACCAGTGACAGGTTTATGATCGGTACTGCTGAGATGAGAGGGTTGGAAAGGAATTGTTTTGCCGTAACTGACGTGAAACTTAGCAGCTATGTGAGCATTTCTGTTTGGAGAGCGCAGGGAATTTCGGGCACTACTTGGTTCAGGTATATCTGCCGCTTAAGCGAAAGCAACAAATCAATTAATGCTAACTTAAAACATTACAAACCGGGGTTCCAAACCCGGTGGGGCATCAGTGTTTGCTTTATGGCACTGGATCTTGCTATTCCTTGGAAACATTGTTCCCAAATTAGGGTCGGGTGACTGCTAATAGCCCTGTGTGTTGCTCGTGGCGGTCATTAAACGCCAAGAAAAAATATACAGGTACCCTCAGTTCTGATTGAGCAGTCAGTTTGGAAAGCAGGACTACGACTTGCAGATCGGAGAATTGAAATGAGCTAGTCGAGTATGGTTTCAAAGCGTTTATTTAATTTGTCATAGCCAACACAGGTCTATGATATGAAACGTAGCTTGTATAATTTTTTTACAAATAATGCTGGATACATTGGAAGCACAAAGCAGATTGATACACGAATCACCCAACATGGTGCTTTGTCCTCTTGGGTTTCTTACATTCCTCATCACTTGCCTTTCGTTTTGATTTTCTCCCCTTCTGTTTGCGTTCATTCTGCGAATTCCGCGGCATTTTGGAAAATGTTAACCCATTCACACCAAAAACATTTTTTTTGAATTTTAGTTTAAGCCACTGAGATATGTTCTTTAAAGATTTGAATAGATCTCGTCGGGAGCTTTAAAACGATACCACGCACTGTCGCTTTGCGCTCACGGTTGCCGAGATAGACTGAGTCAAACGCGGCAGGAAACCCAGAAATATTGCACCCTCTCCCGTGCGCGCGAACAAATAGTCCCCAATTGAAATTACTGTAGCTTTAAAAAATGCGGTGCGTATTTTTAAAGCTATAATGATTTCAATTGGGGGCTATTTGTTTCAAAGGCGGTCGTCCGTAAGTCGCCCAATACTATCCGCGGAGTTAGACGTAGTCCTACAAAAAAAAAAAAAAATCCAACTAATATCTAGTATTATAATGTCGCCCCAGTGACGCAGTGGTCTAAGCACTGGCTACTGACCATTCGTCGAAGATGGGTCCGTGCTCGAATCTCAGTAAGGCATGGATGTTCTGTTTGTCTTACGGCACCAGCTCTCTCTCTCTCTCCCTTCCCTTTAACAATTGAACCTAAATTAGAAATGGGTGACAGCTCACGGTGATGGTTAAACCTCCCACTAAAAAAAAAAAGAAAATGTATTATAAGCACAGAAATCAGAATTGCCTGAATAGCCACATTTACTTTGAAATATGTAACGTCATTTCAGAAAACTCTAGCGGGAATCGAACCCGCGTCTGCGGATTTCCGTTCGAACATGCTATCCTTTACATAACCGAGAACAATGAAGTTCCAAGTATATGAAGATGAGCGCTTTCAACAACTTCAGATTTGTAACGAAAAGCCTGCTCAAACGGAAGATACGGGTTAGATTCCTGCTCTAGAGCAATGCAATTTTCAAGCTTTCAGATACGATGTTACATATTGAACAGTAAACTTGACAGTTCAGGCTATTATAGTCTCCATGTTAATCATCCTATACAGTAGCATACCCAAAATCTCTTTATTGGGATGGCCCGCAATATTGAAGATGTAAATGCAAATATCTCCCAAAATATTGCGAAGATATAAAAATATCTCATCCAACCTTATTCATGTGACGTCAGAAGTGGATTGTTGCGGATCAACGTGGTTGCTGATTCAATGTGGTCGCTATTAGATTAGCCCTTACTGTTGGCCAACTTTTAAAGTCCTAACGTCTTAGGGTAGTAGAACTACAGGGCGAAAAAGGAGAAATGATTTTTTTTAAATAACAAATCAAGGTTGCAAAAATACAATAAGACAACTTTGTGTTCGATGTTTGTTCGAAGAGATGCAGGACAACAGTGCCGTCAGTAATGGTGAATATTTTGAAGAATCATTTCTCATACTCGGTAAATTAAATTTCCTCGTTCGTATTGTCAGACATTGACACAACGTCGGAAACATAAATCTGGGAAAGTTTTTATGCAAAAGCAAATTATTTAGAAACCCAGACAATTACACAATATGGAAACAAACCGGGGTTTAAAAAAAACAGTGATAAAAAAATTCCTACAGTCGCACGCTGGGAAATCTAACTTAAAAGTAAAACAAGTTCGTAAAATCATGCAATGCATTGATTATGATACGCTTTCCAACATAACGGAAATCATTATTCAAGTTATTACTTAAGTTATGAGGATAATGGCTGTAGAATGAATCTCGCTCTTATGTCCTGACCTTTGACCTCATTTTGCCCATTTTCAACACAGGTACTCCCCAGTTGGTTCCCTACGACGTACTAAAATTTCATCGAAATCGATCCGTTTTTACGCAAGTTATGAAGCATAAGGCCAATGTAATGGATTCCGCTCATATATCCTGATATTTAACCCGATTTCGCCCATTTTCAATAGGTTTCATCCCCAGGTGGTCCCCCACCACATACTAAACTCTTATCGCAATCGAGCCATTTTTACGCGAGTTATCGTGCGGACAGACGGACAAAGCTGGAGCATATACGCTTCTTCAGCGTATGGTTGAAAAGCTTAAACGAATTCGTATCGTTAAGTAAAAGAAAAATTATAGAATGTTCCGAACATTTGGGAAAGAACGCACGACTTAATTCGAAACTTACCAATCCCAAATATGCAATCCGTGTTCTCTCTTCCATTTTTTCGGAAAATGGGATTAGACTACAAGGTTTCGACTGCTTTCGATTACTAATGTTATAATGTTCCAAATTTTCCACGTAAAAAATGGTAGAATATATTGAGTATTATACATTGGGATGAAAATCAGAACGTTCCATTTTATACGCAGCCGTTCTTTTAAGTTTCATGGGGAACTTATGTAAAGTTATCTCTTTCTGCATACACAGTCGTATCAGAATATGATCACACCCGGAATCTCAGTGCAACCACCCAGGTGCGTTGCAGAGTACACGTGACAAAGTCTGCCATACGGAGATACACTATCTACCAAGAAGTAATTAGACAATCGGCGATATCTGCGGTCCTGATACAAGTCACGGCCGCAGCCGTTAAATTTCCTGTGGGAAACAACAACGCAACCAGTCGCTTGCAAGATGCCACGCAGTTCGGAGCTCTCTGATTTCGAGAAATGTGTAATCGTCGAGTACCACAGAAATGGCCGATCCATACGTGACATATCCAGCGAGTTGAAGTACCCAAAATCGACAGTGGCCTACGTGATTGGCAAGTGGAAGATCAGAGGTGACTGTCGGATCGTGCCCCGACCCGTCAGATCCACAAAACTGGGAGTTAGCGACCGACTGGTGCTGGCCAGAGAAATTCGGAAGAAACGCACCAAATCGGTGGGCCACATTCGCGAGGAGTTTCAACAGGCATCCGGGAGTGTTCTTTCGATGAATACCATCCGTAAGGAAGCCCATTTGCTCGGTTATCATGGACGTGCTTCCACCCACAAGCCTTCGATCACCAAATACAATAGCGCTGCTCGGCTAACGTAGTGCAAAGAACGTTGACAGTGGACGTTGAACAGTGGAAACAGGTTCTCTGGAGCGACGAATCAAGGTTCACCCTCAACCGTTCGGATGGCAGGGTCTGGGTTTGGCGTCTTCCTGGAGAACGACTACTGCCGGAATGTATTGTGCCAACTGTGAAGTTTGGCGGCGGTGGAATTATGCTACGGGGGTGTTTCTCCTAGTATGGCACGGGAACCTTGGTCGCAATTCCTGGTAGACTGAACGCCGAGACCTACTGCACCATTTTGGATGACCATGCGCTTCCTACGTTGTGGCAGTTTTACGGGGTGGATCCATGTTACTTTCAGGACGACAATGCCACCTGTCTTGTAGCGAGGTCCACCATGGCTTGGTATGGTGACAATGGGGTTAATCGAATGGACTGGCCTGCGCAGAGCCCGGACCTTAACTCTATCGAGCACCTCTGGGACGAGTTGGAGCGTCGACTTAAGGGGTGCCCCCACCGTCCGAAATCGGTGAAGGAACTGACCTGTCTCCTCCAAGCCGAGTGGAAGAAAATACCGCTAGCCGTCGTACATCGCTTGGTTGAGAGTATGATCCGGAGGGTAGCAGCTGTAATCACCGCTCGTGGAGGCTCCACCAACTATTGAAGGTGAATGAACTTCGTTTTCCTTTGCAATCACAGGTGTCCAACTATTTGTTGATAGATAGTGTATAAGCTGCCGGCCCGGACAGCTGAGCCATACTGCGTAATGTGAGCATAATGAGCAGAGGTTGTGATCAGACGGACGTTCAAAAAAGAATGATCATCGGCTACAGCGCCCAGAGTGAATGCATATGAGAAACTGCAGACTTCGTGGGTTTGTTCGCGAGGTGTTGTCGTAAGGGTGTACCAAGAATGGACCGCTAGCACACCGGGTACCTCTCAACGTCATAACTGTGGAGCCCCAAAGTCCATTGACCTCAGAGGAGAACGTCACCTCCGTCGACTGGTAAAGGGCTATTGACGTGCACCATGCAGTAATTGAGCACGCACACAAACGCTGGGGCATCCAGGTACGTGTACCCAATAAGAGAAGAACGAACTCTGTTACGCAGGGGTTTCCGGAGTCTACGCTGCGTCGTGGCGCCATGTTAACCCAGGTCCATCGGTAACGACGCCTGCAGTGCGCATGGGACTACCATCATTGGACAGTAGAAGAGTGGTAAAAGGTTGCCTTCTCCGACGAATCCAGGTTTCTACTCCACAGAAGTAAAGGGCGGTGGCGAATACGGCGTCAGACACACGACAGCCAACACACGGACACGCTTGTCAGTTAAGCGCAGGCCGGCGGTGGGAGTGTGCATTAGGGCAGGTCGAAAAACCCCGAAATTCTCTGATCGAAACTACTTAAATCACAAAAGTTGTGAGTGAGCACCACTAAGAATTGTGTGAAATATTTTTCCAATCGGTTAATATTTTTGTCTGTGATCAGAGGCTCAAAGTTTTGAAATTTCATTAAATACATGAAACTTTCGAGTGTCCGTCAAAAATGCCAGAATGGCTCGGATCGAAATGCCCTAGTGCAGAAAAGGTTTCAATAACCATCAACAACAAATGTATAAAATATAATTCCAAATAGTTAGCTCAGTGATTTCCGAAGTGTGCGCCGCTGCGCCCTGGGGAGCCGCGGTTTCCTCTCAGGGGCGCCGCGAAATATTACAAAATTTTCATAATATTATTTCCACTTTCAATTCAATGTGATATAACGCGATAGCGTGACATCTAGCGGACCTAGTGCAAACCAGTAACTCACTTAGTATTAACTGTGTGCAGAAGCCTCTAAAAATGGTTTCTAGAAGGCGGTCTATCTGTCCTACATTGAACCAGGTCTTAGGATATGTAGTTAATGTAGTAAACTTTATAAAAACTCGGCCATTGAAGGCAAGGCTTTTAAAAAACTACGTGAAGATATGGGATCCTAGCACACGTCTTTGTTGTACTACAGCACTTCGCGATGGCTCTCTCGTGGTAATGATTTGTCTCGTACGTTTGAACTGTGACATGAAATTTATATTTGTCTTAAAGAGGAAGACCACAAGTATACCGAAAATTTTGTGAATGAAGATTTTTTTGGAAAAACTAGCATACTTATGTGATATTTTTGAAAAGATGAATGCTCTGAATCTCTCCCTGCGGGGAAGCAACATGCACCTTTTAAAGTAGATTGAGAAAATTTCAGCTTTTATTAAAATACTAAAACCATGGAAAAGAAATATGAATGAAGACGGTGGGAAAGAATGTTTCACCTTGTTGCAACAGTTTTTGACCTCCAATGGAGTTGATTTCTCTCGAGGCATGAAATTCCATTTTTGAAGAACACTTAACACAGTTTATCACCTGGTTTGAGAAACATTTTTAAAATGATAATATCGATAAATTTGTATGAATTCAAGATCCATTTCATGCCACTGCTCCATCTGAATTTACTGCTGCAGAAGAAGAGAATCTTATTGAGGTTTTGCGACAATACATTGAAAACAAAATTTAGCAGCATGGAGTTACCTGAAATTTGAATATCAGTAAAAGATCAATATCCCTTTCTGAGGATATTGGTAAAGCTCAGAGAATTTTAATTTCATTTGCGACTTCTTATTTGTGCGAAGCTGGGTTTTGGCTGTCGCTGTGAATAAAACCGCGAAAATCAATGTGGAGAAGGAAGTGAGAGTAGCTGTGTCCAGTTTATATCCAAGATTTAAGAAAATGTGCGGTGATCAACAGGCTCATCCATCCCACTAATTATTATTAGTGGCATTTTTTCAATTACATTTTTTTTTGTGATCTTGAATACGTGTTTTATTTACACTGCTGGCCACCCAAAATGCAACACCAAGAAGGACACGAGATAGCAAAGCCAGATTTATTGGACACATAACAACAGATACAAAGATGAAACGATTGAACTTGCAGGCCCGTGCGACCTGCGGAACACGCGGACATCAATAGTTTGTGTGGCCCCCATGGCTGGCAATAACGGCCGCTACACGCCGCGGAATCGAACGAAAGAGGTTTTGGATGTGGGATTGGGGTATGTCGGTCCAGGATGCATCCACACGTTGCCACAGTTCATCAGGCATAGCCGCGAGTGATGCTTGCCGGGCCACTCGGTTGCCGATCAGCGACCAGACGTGTTTGATGGGTGGCATATCGGGAGAACAGGCGGGCCACGGCAGCAGTGACACCTGGTGAGCCGTGAAGAATTTTTGCAAAATGCGTGCCACGTGCGGGCGCGCATTGTCCTGTTGAAACGTGGCCGCTGGCAGGTCCTGCAGGTAAGGAAGGACTACAGGCTCCAAAACGTCGGAGATGTAGCGATGGCTGTTGAGTGTACCGGCGATGCGTACCAGAGGGGTGCGGGTGTCGTATCCAATTGCGTAACGCCAGGCATAACGCAAACCATAACGCCAGGCGACGGACCGGTATGACGATGCATAATGCAGGCATCATACAGTCTCTCGCCGCGGTGCCGTCACACGCGGTTCCGACCATCGTGGTGTTGCAGGCAGAAGCGGGATTCGTCGGAGAAGACAATGTCGAGCCATTCCTTAGTCCGGGGGGGGGCGTTTAACAGCCCATTGCCGCCGCACTTGCTGGTGGCGTAACGTCAATGGCAATTGGTGCAATGGGCGCCGTGCGACAAGTCTCCGCTCCTGCAGACGACGTCGAACGGTACATGCTGACACAGGTTGTTGCGCAACACACCCTAACTCTTGCGCTAACATTCGTGATGTGGCGGTGCGAGCGGTCAATACCCGTCGCACAACATACCGGTCCTATCGTTTGGTGGTGTGCCGCGGCTGCGGCAATCGCTCACGTCGGTCCGTCCTTCCCTCCTGCACCCACCGAATCCGTATTGGCCTCACTGTGGCTGGATGTCGTCCCACACGGGCGCCGATGTCTCGGTACGATAAACTGCTGTCACGATAAGCCACCATTCGTCCTCTGTCGAACTCCGAAACTTGCTGGAATGACTGTCGTATTCTGCGACGAGGCATCAGGAAGCTTCCCACGCACAGGTCCGGCAGCACAACACACTTCCTCTACTTACATCCCGCCTTCTGTGCACCTCTCTTATAGTGCTTCTCGGTGGCGTACCGGGCGCACATGATTTTCAAATACCCTGCAATGCTAATCGTTTGCATGTCCTCTCGCGGGCGACGCATGCTGCGAATTTCAGGCCAATTGGATGCTTCCCTCTTGGCGTTGCATTTTGGGTGGCCAGCAGTGTATTTTTTACCTAAGTGCACTTGTTAGAATTTGACATAGGCAAAGTGTACTTTTTAGAATTTGACATAAGGCTCCTTGAAAACACCTGGATTCAGAAAGGGCGCCAAGAATCGAAAAAGTTTGGGAATCACTGTGTTAGTTTATTCGGCTCTGACCAAAGGCTCGAAGTTTCGAAATTGTACTTAAAAAAATCGAAATGTATTGCAATAATACATTCGCGTTCACGCTCCTTTTCAGCGAATCCAGCCATCCTGTTTTGGTCTGCCCTCCTCAGAATGAACTTGGCCGCAGTTGCGTTTGGTGGGGTTTGTGGCGGACGGAATTCGAGGCCACCACCGTCGCTGCTCCATTTCTGCTACTTTGACTGTAAAGACACGCTGCAGAATAACTTCGCTGGTGTAATGGCAAATGCGATGGCAATTCCAAAGTCTTTATGTTCAAAGTCTCCTCTGAGACAAACGTTTGTTTTTCCCATTTTTGGAATTCCGATAGATCTGAGTGGCAGCCAGCTTCCGACATATGAAGATGTCATGAGATGTTGTTCCAACGAGAGACGTAAAATTATTTTGGATACTGACAGCAAACAAGAACTTAGTTTCCCATGTATTGCAGAAGCTGTGGCTGGGAAAATTGAAAAGTTGTTTCAAAGAGCGTCTATTCTAACAGTTTTCAGCACTGTGTATGTGCTATGTTGCTCTCATATCACAAGAAGTACGTTAACATGAAGAGTTCTAGTAGACGTGTTACTAAAAGTCAAACAGTGAAAGATATGGTTGAAAAGTTTAGGCATGGAGCAAATGCAACACTTTTTGATATAACTGCTTGCCAGTGCTCAGATGTAAATAAATGCACTTGTCCTTCAGTGAATAAAGTCCTAGCCAAAGAACGACTGTTTGTTGTGGATCAGAGATGAACCAGGAAATGTTACATAGGTCCCGTTGACCTTATCGAAACACAAAAGCTACCAGAGCGAATCAAGAGAAAATTACAAGATTCTGCTTTTCTCATAAAACAGGTGCGTTTCCAGTAGGATAGATGACGACGATCCAACTGAAATAGAAACCGAATTAGTTACTGACGAAGGAACATATGATTTGTATCGCGCCAATACCAGTGAACCAACTCAATCCCATTCTCAAATGCGAGTACCACTTTCCGCAACTGAACTTAGTAATCGGCGATTTGGTGTGTCTGACAAAGCAACTGCCGCCATAGCATCTAGTGTACTTCAGGATATGGGCCTCATATCGAAATCAGACACTTGTAAAATTCGAAGGGAAAAGGAAAAATATCGTAAGCAGCTTCAAATAAAGACTTCGTTCGATACCGCATTGAGAGGTTTATATTTTGATGGCCGTAAGGACCAGACATTAGCTCAAGTAAAAATCGGGGCAAGATTTTACCGGAGAACCGTCACAGAGGAACGCATCTCGCTAGTGAAGGAGCCGTCGTCACAGCATGCTAGACATGTGAATCCCAAACCTGGCCCACCCATTGAAATAGCCGACATCATGTGAGAGCGAGTGATCTCGAAGGTTTGTGACTTCAGTGAACTTCAAGTAATCGGTTGTGATTGGACCTCAGTAAATACCGGGTACAAATCTGGTATAATTCGTTGTCTGGAGCTAAAAATTGGCAGGCCTTTACAATGGGTAATTTGCCTCCTCCACTTGAATGAGCTAACTCTCAGACACCTGTTCAAACATATGTATATAGATGGCCCAACAAGTGATCCAGTGTCGTACGGTGGTCCCATAGGTAAACAACTTCCTAGATGCGAAGAGTTACCCGTAGTCAAATATAAACACGTGAATTGTGATTTACCTTCAATTAAAGCTTCAGACTTGAGAACAGACCAAAGATATTTGCTGGAAATATCACATGCAGTTCAATCAGGCACCTGCTCATCTGACCTCTGTAAACGGAATCCAGGGCCCGTTGGTTGACAACTGCAAACAGATTATTGAGGCTATACATCGCTACTGAAAATCAAACTTCAGGATTTGGGCAGATTGTGGAATACGTCGTGAAAGTTTGCACATCATTATGGTTTACTGTCAAAACTAAACACGCCATCGACGATAGTGCAACTCACTTATGAGAACTCGTTAACAGGTACATTCCTGCCAGAGAACCTTCTAGAGGTTATTAATCCAGTCATTGCTAGAATTACGTTCTTTGCTTACCCTGAAAATCTGCTGTTGGCTATGCTTACAGATGATAGAGCCGAAATTAATACAGCTCGCAGTCCGGAGAATAATCAAGGCAAGGGATACGGGTAGTGAAGCTATCCGCAGCTTTGTTACGCCTAAGCTTAACTTTGAAGCCAAGGATTAAGTAGACATTATCGATTGGTTTAACTGTGAAGTTACACCACCTCCAGTCTTGAGCCGAGTGAGCTCAGAGCAACTGATGATACTCCACGAAAAGGCGAACAGCTGTGATTTCTCCCAATTTTCGTGTCACACACAGGCTGCTGAGCGGATAGTGAAACTTGTGACTGAGGAATCCGCTCATGTGTATGGGCACGACAATAGGGATGGATACATACGATCCATCTTATTGTCTAGAAATATCATGCCACAGTTTGATCACAAATCTGACTTAAACAGATCAACCTGAAGACGTCGTAAAACTGAATAATTATGAGAATGATGAAACGTCGGAGACGAGTTTTAATCTATAAACAATCGAATACATTTCGCGTTTTGTATGTAAAATTTCGTAACTTCGAGCCTTTCGTTAGAGCCAAAAAATTGATTGGAATTATACTTTATACATTTGTTGTTGATGGTTATAAAATCCTTTTGCGCAATAGGGCATTTCCATCCAAGTAATTCTAGTATTTTCGACGGACACTCAAAAATTTCATGTTTTTTGTGAAATTTTCAAACTTTGAGTCTCTGGTTAAAGGCAAATGTTTAACCGATTCAAAAACTACTTGACACAATTCTTAGTGGTGCTCACTCACAACTTTTCCGGTCGCATTAGGGAGTTTCGTTTAGAGAATTTCGGGGTTTTCCGACCCACCCTAATGTGCATGTCTGGGGATGTTTTCCTGGTATGCCCTGAGACTGCTGGTACCACTGGGAGGATCTCCGGAACCCCAACAGCTACCTGTCCATCCTCGCTGACCACACGCGTCCCTTCATTTTGGACGTTTCTCCTGGTGGTGATGGTGTCTACCAACATGACAATGCGCCGCGACACGTCTCTAAAGGAGTGTGTGATTGATTCCAGGAACACAACAGCGATGTCTCCGTTCTCCGTTAGCCTGCGAAATCGCCCGACCTCAATACCATAGAGCACTTGTGGAACTATTTGGATCGACAGGTTCAACGTGCCGACCCCCCAACACGTCATCTCCGGGACCTCCGGGCTCTTCTGTAGTCCGAATGGGCACATGTGCCTCGGGAAACCTTCCAAGGGCCTCATTGAGTTCCGAGGTTTCCCATTTCAGAAAGAATACAGATTTTTACTCGCACCCTAAAAAAAACAGATGGCCCAGTTCCGCATTAGTTTTACTGAACAATTCCCCATGGTTTTTATAGCCCTATTCTTCATGGGTTTTATAGCCGGAAGTTTCTGTGGATGTGCGTGGAAGAGCGTACCGTATATACACTGGCGGGAAGTGAAAAAAGAACACCAAGAAGGAGACGTCTGATACCAACGAAATTCATACAGCATAATAACGGAATACAGAGGATAACGTGATCAAAACATTATGGCAAAATACAGCTGTATTTGCTGGTAAACTGAAAAATAACATTTCCATGTAACATGGTTAGTACGAGTTTGAACCGCCATGAACTGCGTCACACTGTGCAATTCTGGCATGGAGTCTGCCGTACAGATGTTGGATGTAAGTTTCGGGTATTGAGTTCCAAGCATCCTCAACCTGGACGCGTAAATCAGGGATGGTCGTGGCTGGCCGTGGAGACCGGATAAGTCGTTGTCCCATAAAATCCCACACGTGCTCAATGGGGGAAACATCCGGTAAACGTGCAGGCCATGGAAGTTGCCTCACACCCTGAAGTGCACGTTGCGTTGCATGTGCCGCGTGTGGACGTGCGTTATCTTGCTGGAAAACACCACGATGGACCGACCTCACAAATGGCACAACAACGGGCTGAATGATGTTGTTGATGTAGGAGGTGCTGTTTAACGTACCAGGTACAAACACTAGTTGTGTACGGGAGTGATAGCTGATCTCTCCCCACACCAGGAGACCAGGTGTAGGCCCTGTGTGTCGCTGGCGGATGCAAGAAGGGTGGAAACACTCTCCTGTGCGTGTGCGAACACGCACACGGCCATCGCAGGCTCCCAAGCAGAATCTGCTTTCATCGCTGAACACGACAGATCGCCATTGCGTTCTCCAGTGCAGACGTTGGCGACACCACTGCAGCCGTTCCTGACGGTGGGCTGGAGTCAGAGGTACACATGCCAGAGGCACACGTGCACGTAGTCCTGCATCTCAGGTGCAACGGCTGCTCGGATTTGCGTCGCAGTGGATGTTCTACTTGACAACGCCGCTCTTCTTATGCGTCGATCGGTCCTCTCATTAGTCCGTCTGTGACTCCCGGTTCCACGTCTTCTCGTGTGGGAAACACGAGAAGACGTGGAATCGGGATTCACAGACACGACCTCCCGGCCTCGCGGAGTCCGACTAGACGACCTCGCTCTAAGTCTGATAACTGCTGAAATCGTACACGTCTTCCATGTCCCGGCATTGCAGCTTCTTCAGGGTCTTCACACGTGTCCGTACCCCGACGACTGATTACATTCCCTGCGCCGTACTCCTTAAAAACCACCGACGATAATTTGCATATTATGCCGTGCTGTGGCGTAAGTGCTCACCGGTTGATCCTGAAATTAACATCACACCTACGTAAACTCGACCCCATTAACATATGTAAATTTCATGATCGTCCGCCAATTCCTTCTTGGTGTTCTTTTTTCACTTTTCGCCAGTGTTGCTTTTGCAATGATGTGCAAAAGCAAAAGATTTAATCGCTCTCAAATCTTGAGAATATGGTTTTAATAAATTTCTCCGACCATTGTGTAGAAGTTGGAATCCCTGAATTTTTACCCATATTCGTTTCTGTGGAAGTGCGTATTGTACGTATTGTATATGTTGTGTCAATGAGAAAGTATTTGTTGTGTACTGTATATATTGTATGTATTGCACACGGTCGCGTCACATTATTATTGTCACCACTAGTTAATATCCAGAATAACCACCGTGTGCAGCACGGACAGCAGCTGGACAGGCTGGGAGTGACTCAGTAAGGTACTGAAAGGTGCTAACCGGTAGGTGGAGACATGCTGACTGCAGTGCATTTGACAGCTACTGGAGGGTGCGTAGTGGAGGATCCATAGAGCTAACAACACGATCGAAGTGCGCCCACAAATGCTCAATCGGTTTAAGTCTGTAGGATTAGGGGACCAGAGAAGTACTTTGAAATCCTCATCGCGCTGTGTCAGCCATTCTCGGACATTTCTAGCTGTGTGATACGTCGCACTGTCGTGTTGGAAGATCCCATCCACCAAAGGAAATACAGTCAGCATGTATTTGTGTACATGCTCTGCAAGGATGTAGTCATAACGAATTCGGTCCATAATGCCTTCCACTGGTATGAGTGGACCCAAAGAATGCCACGAAAACAGTTCCCAGCACATAACCATGCCCACACCAGCTTGTGTTCTTCCAGCAATGGCTGAAGAGCGTTTGTTCTCCGATGTTTCTCGCCATATACGCCAACGTCCATCCGTTCTAGGAAGCAGAAAACGTGACTAATCGGAGAAGGCAATCCAGTGCCAGTCAACGGAGCTCCAATACCGATACTGCCGTACAAATGTAAACCTTTTCTGCCAATGCACCTTCGTTAGCATAGGTGCAGTGACCACCCGTCTACATTGGAGCCCTATACGCAGCAGGATTCGTTCAGCTGTCGTTTTAGACACACTTCCGGTAGTTCTCTGGTTCATTCGGCCTTTGAGTTGATCCACTGTCGCGTGTCAATCGGTTCTCACGCACCTTCGGGAGCCGACGTTCACCTATCACATCAATGGCACACGACGCTTATTCGCAATGGTGCTATTTCTCCAATCACGATACACTTTAACCACAGCAGCAGGCGAACAGTTCACATATTGCGCTGTTTCAGAAATATTGCCACCCTTGGCCGGAAAGCCGATAATAATCCCTTTTGAAAAATCTGATAAATTGCTCCTTTTATCCATGACAGCAACAAGTGATTTGTTTTAAGAATGCCTACAGTACATCCTATATATATCCTTCCAAGCCAGCTCACGACACGTGCCTTCAATCATTGGCTACGCGCTGTTGACATCAAAAGTAGGAGGTGGTCACAATAAGGTGACTCGGCTGCGTGTATGTTGTGTCAATGAGAAGTTTCTGTGAAAGTGGGTGGAAGTGCGTACTGTGTATGTTCAGTCAATGAAAAAATACATAAATGATAAATAATCTCTACTAGACAAAATAAATTTTATTTCCGTGGTGCGCAATTGGGCTATCAGATTGGGGGGGGGCGTAAAAATAGGTATTCTTGCGAAAATGAGCGACCTCATTGAGTCCAAGCCAAGCTGTCTCTCCGCTGTCATCCGAAACAAAGGTGGTTATTCCCATTATTAAGGTAGGTGGTCATATTATTCTGATACGAGCGTGTACATTTTAGAGTGAAAACCATACAATAGGAAAAGTTAGGCCCATATTTTCCGTGATACAAGGTTCGTTATTCGTAAAATATATATTTAAAAGCATGTTCAAATATAAATCTTTTTATATTTTTCACTGCACAGCATGTTCCCTTCATTCAGAAAACTTTAAATTTTTCATCGTCCTGGAGCGGGGATCGAACCCGCACTTTCCGATTTCCGGTCAAGCATGCTATGACGCATTTCCAACATAGTAATTTCTGACCTACATCCAATACTGGATGTAAGAAAATGTCTTCAGTTGCTATGACGGAACAGAATAGCTTTGACCAGCGCAAATCTGAAGATTCTCGGATATTTATGTTCAGTTGCTTGCGATTCCTTGTTTTGGGTAGTGCAATGCCTAGCATGCTTGACCGGAAATCGGTAGGTGAGGTTTCGATTCCCGCTCCAGGATGATGAAAATTCTCAAGTTTTCTGAATGAAGCGAACATGGTGTACAGTGCAAAATATTAAAAGATTTATATCCCTACCATGTTATTTAAAATATTTCTTCAGGGAAATTGGTTTCCCAAAGCATCCAAGAGAAGAGATACATGACGTATGTTCAAATATATTTGAAAATAAGCGGCCAATAACAAAGAATGAGGGACCAAGTGATGCTTCGTGGAGCCCCTGGGTCACCCAGGCTAATTTTCTTCCATATATTGTGAAGAATATTTCTTCCATTATATTGATGCCCATTAGCGTGCTTTCAAAGGAAGATGACATTCTGGTAGTGAACTTATTGCACCCTACAAAACTGATGCGACTCATTCTTTCGTCAATGTATTTTATCCCACGAAACGGAATTCGATGCGTTCTACAATTGCTAAGGACGGATGACAATAGCAACGATAGCAACCATAAAATGGAAGGCAGGAAAATGTGGAAATTAGCATAAGTGCGGGATACAGTAAGACGTGTTGTGCGTATGCAAATTTTGGATTGCCGAACTTGTTCGTGACGTCATAGCGCTGATAAGAGACATAAAGGATTTGACGCGTATTGACCGTTGTTGCTCAAACGCAAGGTTGGAAGAGAAAGAATCAATTGACGAACTTGCAATTTTCAGTATGTCTTCCCGACATCACCTAGATGATTTTACGCGTGGCCGTATTATTGGCAAGATTGAAGAAGGGGGAAAAATAACAGATGTTGCCAGGGAGTTCGACTTCAGCCACAGTGTTGTTTCAAGGCTTTGGAAATCATTTCAAACAAACGGAGAGTGTAGCAAACGTCACGGGGGAGGTCGTGTTCGCAGTACGACACCTGCAGAAGATCGGTACATAGTGCTATCAACAAAAAGACACTGGCGCAGCACAGCTAGTGAGGTTGCAAATCAGTTTATGGCTGCTACTGGCAAGCGGATCTCCCGAAAAACTGTCGCCAGACGTTTGCATGAAGGAGGACTATACGCCCGCCGTCCTGTTGTGTGCATCCCATTGTCCAGACGTCACCGTACCGCCCGTTTGCAATGGTGCCATCAACATCGCAATTGGACTGATAACGACTGGTCTGCTGTCCTCTTCTCAGATGAGAGTAGATACAGTCTATCATCTGATTGTCGACGACAACTGATCTGGCGTGATAGTGGTACTGCATATTGTCCAGTAAACATGCAGGAAAGGGACCGACATCCGACATGTAGTGTCATGGTATGGGCTGGCATCATGTTCAATGGCCGTACGTCCCTCTATGTGCTTCCAACTGGGACTATGACTGGCGAACGATACATTAATGATGTTCTGCTACCTCATGTTCGCATGTTCCGTGGTGCTGTCGGTGATAGATTCATTTTCATGGACGACAACGCAGCATGTCATCGAACAGTCGCTGTCCAGGAGTGTCTTGAGAGTGAGGATATTCAACGCCTCGTATGGCCAGCACTTTCTCCAGATCTGAATCCCATTGAAAATGTGTGGGATGTTTTGGGGAGGAGTCTTGCTGGTCGCCAATGCCCTCCAATAGACAAGGACACCCTCATCCGTGCACTGACAGAGGAATGGGATAAATTACCCCAACAGCTGCTTGATAATGTTGTGCAAAGCATGACACGACGTGTAGAATCTTGCATCGCCCTCCATGGTGGCCATATCCCGTATTGACATCTTACGCCGGAACGCCTGCGGACGGTAATTGCATTTTTTTTTTCACGTTTACGTATTCTGCACAAAATGGCATGTTTGTCCCTTGAACACGTTCCAAAGCCTTCTGGATTTCAGAGCACAATAAATTGTCTTTCTTGTAATGTCCTGGCATTCTGACATTATTTTATTTCACTTGGCATCCAACCACACTTACTTTTTTATGCGCTATATAGCCGTTTATGATCCGTCCTTAGCAATTGTCCAGCAGTGTATGTTTTATATAAATCACAGCAGAACACTATTTCAGAAAGATGAAAAAAATTACGCGGGATTAATGCCAGACATTTTCCACCTACATCGGTGTACTGAGGTGCTCTTAAAATCTCCTAAGGGTAATTTTTTTAATGCTTGATGCAAATAACAGCAACAACCAGAACGAAGTCAAGTAATAACAATTAATGAAGCAAATAAAAAAAAAGTCTTATTTCAGAAGGCACAGTCAATTCAGATCCAGGGATGTGATGATAACGCTGCAGGATTTTCCGTCACGATGACGCGAAAGACGCCAGCCGCATCCCTCGGCTAGATGTTCGGGCTGTGGATAGTAGTGGCTGAGGGAAGGGGGGGGCGCAAATGGGTGGAGGGTAGCAAACTTATTGCTCCCAGCAGTTTGAGACACGGATAAGGGTTGATGAGTGTCGTGGGGCTAGCGATGCAGGTTGCATCCGAAATATCTCCTCCTTCTTCTTTTCCCTCCAGTGACCTTGCAAGTTACGGCTAGTCATCTCCTCGGAGGATTATGTGTAAAGAATTCTGTATTAGCCGACGCAATTCGCCGCCGCCTCACGCCTTAATATGAACTATTTTATTTATTTTTTATTCATTTTTGTCTTAGGCCTTTTCCGTGCAACCACCAAAATGCTGTGACTATTCTCTATTCTGTGCGGGATGTGGAAGTGGTCAGTGTCGTAAAACGACTTTTCCTAGTTATGTTTCCATGGTGAGAAAAAAAGTTCCATGCGATACACCTAGCTTTTTCTTCTCTAAGATGCTAGTAATATATATTGTAATTCCGGATTTCGCCGAGAGCTGATCATAAAAACAAAAAGCAGTGTGCTCATTCGACATTATTTCTATTTCTTTTTAATGCCCGCGCTGGCTTCGAAAGTTATAGTTATTTTTGTGCGCGGTTTGCTTGAGAATCAGCCAGGGATCGTTCAGTTTCTCGACGTGCAGAAAAAGCGCTGAATTTAAAAATTAAGTCATTTACTTAATCCATTTGTTAATAAGCGCCTTAAAATATAAATTATTCCTACTTGAGCGAAATACATATATACATTATACTGATAAAAGTCACCGGACGCCTTGAAGAGAAACACAACACAGCATTTATTGACATCCATTATTACGGTGTCGGTCCACCTTTGGCCTTGTTGCATCCCTGACCCTTCGAGAAATGCTTTCTACAAGGTTTTGGAACACAGGTATGCGCTTCCATTCTGTACATAATGCTGTCGCTATCTGTTGTTTAGTAGTTAGCCTTGGTTCCAAACTTCTTATGCGGCGCTCTAATTCCTCCCATAGGTGATCTATGGGATTAAGATAAGGGCTCTGTCCTGGCAACTCTATACACGATACGGAATTATCGTTAAACCACGCCATAACATTCCTTGCTTTATGGTTCCGTGTATTATTCCCTTGGTACCAACAAGGCTCGGTTCCATAGTATTGCCACAACGTTGGTAGGGCATAATTGTCCAGAATATCAATGTAGACGTGCTGGCTAACCGGTGTGCCTACGATAACCAATGTGTGACGTACCTGCCAGCAGGACGCACATGACATAAAGGCAGATAGCAATTAGAATCAATGTCCGCGTAGCTTAATTGGTAGAGCAACTTATTCCGGAATGAGTGGACCCGGGTTCGAACCCCGGCGCGGATAAAAATGACGGAGAAATTCACTTCGTTATAATGGCGCCCGAACTACCCGGATGACCCGACCGTTCAAAATCTCGCAATGGTGTGATGTTATTTCCACACCGCGAGATAGGAAAAATCAGAGAATCCCTTTTCCAGTGCTTCGAAAAATAAATGTGTGTGACGTTGCATTCCACACACCAGATTGACTGGGAGTTCTCAAGTGCACGTTCTACAGTGGTTGTCTGCCTGCAACGATTCATGGTCACGGCTGATCCGTGGGCCATGCCCCCGGCCCTCTTTCGGGGGGAGATGTGACGTACCTGCCAGCAGGACGCACATGACATAAAGGCAGATAGGAATCAGAATACATGTCTGCGTAGCTCAGTTGGTAGAGCTGCTTGTTTCTTAATAAGCGTACTCGGGTTCGAATCCCGGCGTAGACCAGAAATGACGGAGAAATTTACTTCGTTATAAATGGGCCGGGACCATACCATGAAAAACGCCTCCACACGAGTACACTGCCAGCTCCAAACTTGACCGTAGGAACAATAGCGTTCTCCCGGCTGCCACACACCCACACACGGCCATCAGACTGATGGATCGTGTATTTGGGTTCATCAGTTCATAGGATCCGTTTCCATTGATCTCGGTCCACGATAAATGTTCTTTACAAAATGCTGAACAATGAGTAGCATTCCTAGTGGAGATGAAAGGCTTATGAGCAGCCGCACGACCACGGTAACCCATGGAATGAAGTTCTCTGCGAACGGTAGATGTACATATCGAGGTTTCAGCATTTTAACTCCCCTGTACACTGACGTCTTGTGCAGTACTCCGTCGATTAACTATAACGACTTTCCTCTAAAGCTTCGACGTCCTCTATCACTGATTTTTTTTTTGGTCTGATGGTACGTTTTCCTATTTCAGGCACGCCATGTGTCTTCCACTTGTTCAGTACATCAAAAACAGTTAACTTGCGTATGTTTACACGCCTATCGGTTTCGCTTATGGACAACGCACTAATATAACACACAACAATATTTCCTTTGTGCAAGTCCGTTCTTTCCCGCCGCGACATTTTCACTCAACCTCGCAGTGCGATATGATCGCGGTCACCCGCAGGCTTGTTTATATACCGTTTTTAGCTAAACGAGCATCTTAACAACGCAGCGGATCCGTTCATTTGCTTTTGAAGGGGTGTCCGGTGACTTTTGTCAATATAGTATATATATATGTAATATTTGAATTTTTGAACTAGAAATGGGGTAATCCTTGTGGCGCAAAGGTCTAAGCGTTGGCCTTTGACCTTTCGTGAAAGATGTGTCCGGGTTCGAATCAGTAAGACATGGATGTTGTGTTTGTCTTACGGCACTGGCTCTTCCCTTCCCTGGAACCAGTGGCCCTAAATTAGGGACGGGCAATTGCATATACCTAGTCGAGTTGCTCACGGTTAACTGGCTGTCCAGGTCTCCGGTCCTCAACCTTTCATGGTATGTCTAAGATGCTCTAGGACGACACGTATTAGGTCGTCAGCCCCTTACTAGAACTAGAACCCTTCCCGAGTTATGTGCCGCCCTCATTAAGGAATTGAATTCTTTAGCTTTAGAACTCGTCAACAACCTGGTGATGAGTATGTATCGTCGTTGTCTGTCCAGATGAGGTGATCATACACCTAATCAGGACTACTCAGCTTATTGATACTTGCGGATGTGACTCTGTATACGCAAAATGTTTGCATATTTGTCTGTTATCAAATACTTAGTTCCCTTATTAGTCTCCTTACTTGCCGAGTGTCTCTACCGGCATTTTCGCATTCTCCTTTGTTCCTCCCGAAGAATGTCTTTCAGAATTCAGTTTTGGACACTAGGGTTTTTTCCACTTCAACTGACTAAAGAGCTCATTCATAAATCTCCATTAAGGCACTCGGATCTGGTTAAACCTGGTGAAATGGTTTTCTGGGACGTCCCTGGTGTCAAGAACCCAAATCGTCAGTCTGATGTTCTAAAATCTGTCTGTTTCTGTCAAATTCGCCGACCTTCGATTTCCCGAATCTTAAAGAAATTGCTATGAAAACAAAAAAATTGAGTCCACTATAGAAACCAGATTCCCGAATCTTAAAGAAACGTTTAGAAACATTAATAACTTGAGTCCCACTCCTGAAAACTCTACCTTTTTTGATTAAGTGATGTGACTACGATAACTAGTTTTAGTCTTTTCAAACATTTCAAAGTCCATTGATTGCCCTGAACTTTTACAACAAAGATACTGCAGAAAGAAATTCCGTGGAAGATTTCCCGAAAACTATTTCCGTTTGAAATATTTCATAGAGTAAAGAATTACTTCTTCTGAAGACTGACTGAGATTTGGGGTTAAAATATTCCAAACATTACAATAAAATTAACAACGTTTCCAACAATAAAATGGTTATTATACATCCATTATAGTTTCGCAGAGCGTTTGGCTCGGCATAATCAGTACGGCCGTGAAAAGTTCCGGTACATGTGTAAAGCTTCTAATATATTAAGCTTGATGGATGAATCAGGTTTATCAATAAGCGTAGCATTTTCATACAACAATGTATGGTTATTTTCGTGACAATGTTGGGCTATAGACAACTTCTTTAGTTCATAGTTCCGTACGTAGGTCTTGTGTTCCTTCACACGGAAACTTAAAGCCCTGCGGGACTGTCCTATATATAATCATCATCATTATCATCATTGTCAACCATTATCAATCCACTGCTGGACGAAGGTCTCCCCAAGTTTCCTCCACAACGGTCTGTCTTGTGCCAGTCTCCTCCATGTATATATATATATATATATATTTTATTGGAGGTTTAACGACCCCCGTGAGCAACTCAATGGGCTATAAGCAGTCGCCCGTCCCTAATTTAGGGTCACTGGTTCCAGGGAAGGGAGAGAGCCAGTGCCGTGAGACAAACACAACATCCATGCCTCACCGGGATTCGAACCCGGACCCCGTTCGGACGAATGATCAGAGGCCATCGCTTAGACCACTTCGCCACCGGGGCGGCATCTCCTATACATGAAAGTCCACATTCACAAGGTATCTGTAAATACCTTGTGAATGTGAACCTTGTGCATGTGAACTTTCATATATAGAAAAGACCCGCAAGGCTTTATGTTTCCGTGTGAAGTAACACAAGACCTACGTACGGAACTATCAACTGAAGAAGTCGTTTATAGCCCAACGAAAATAACCATACATTTTTGTTTGAAAACGCTACGCTTTTTGATAAACCTTATTCGATCATCAAGCTTAATATATTAGAAACTTTCCACAGATACCGGAGATCTGTACGCTTTGTCGACGGCATTACATCGACTCCATTTCTTTCAAACGCGTGGAAACAACTCACCAAAATCAGTGTCCGTCAGAACTCTGATGATGTCACAATGATTTGGTTGTTTACGCTCCATTCGTCCTGATGATGCCGAGCCAATAGTTCTGCGAAACAATAGTCGATGTATAATAAACATTATATTGTGAGAAACGTTGCTAATTTTACTGTATCTTAAAACCAAAAGTTTAGTAATCATAAATTATATATAATTCCACTCTTTGGTAGAGATACAAAATATACCGTAAATATATATAAAAATGTAAAACCAAGCCAAATAAAAATAATTTTTTCTCATGCGGAGTTTTCGGTTTAGGAAGTTTCTATCTCAACATTTTAGAAGCACGAAGGTAATATACATCAGTCCGATTACAAACGTTCATGAAGCAATAACTGATTTTCTAAAAATGAAGCAATAACTGATACTAAAATGAAAAAATGAAGCAATAACTTGATGAACTAAAATGAACTAAAACTACTAACTACTAAAATAAAGCAATAACTACTAATTGAAGCAATAACTGATTTACTAAAATGAAGCAATAACTGATTTTCACAAATGTCTGACAAAAACAGAGATGTAGTGAAAATCCTTGCCGTCTTTTCAATCTTGAATAAAAATAAAAATAATGAGATTTCGTTGTCAGTGTTTCCTGTATTAATGACACAACCTTGGCTTTGTATTTACGCAGTTGAATATCATTAGCTTCCTTATACCTACATACGAATCAGTTTACCAAAATAGCCTCGAAATAGTGGTTTCGAGGAATAGCTGCATCTTCGATGCGACGCGTCACTATGAATACCTACCATCTTGTATCAATTTGCATCCTCGCACAGAATGGAGAGGCAGGACCTTAGGCCACTACCGTGTTTTGGTAAGAGACCTATGGTAATGACTTCGATATCTAACCTTGTTCCCTTCTACACTCAACTCAAATACAAATCTGTAGGAAACTCCGTATTTACCTGCGTAAAAAATGCGCGTGTTTGTCTAAGTTTGGTACGTAAAATCAACGGTACGCTCATACTGGGAGATGAATTTATGAACAGCATACTATACCGTGAAAATTAATTGGGACAAGCTATTTTATTCTCAGAATTGTAATGTGATCGCCAGTTGATTTCGGAAACCCACGTAAACCGGTTTTATCAGCATGTGAGGTGGTGTGACTGTTAGAACTTGATAGTAAGAATTTGGTTTGACCGGTTTTAAACAGGAAATAGTCACTTCAGCTTCAGTTGTGAGCTTTCGTGTGTGATAGGTGGATGTTAGTTTTTACTCTCTGTGAGTACGTGTTGCTTTCGTGTATTGAAAACTGCATATTTCCCCAAGGAAGCGTGCAAAAATAATTGGTCTGAAGGATTACACTGCTATGACAGTGAGAGATATCGGTTCTGCAGTTGGTGTAGGCAAATCAAGTGTATCAAGACTGCATACGCGATACAATGCATCTGGATCATCGTCTCCAAAAAGGAAAGGTAAATGTGGAAGAAAACGAAAAACAACTCCACGAACCGAACCCATAAATATCTAATCAGAAATAGTAAAATAAATAAAAAAAAATAATAATAATAAAAAAAAAAAAAAGCACCGACCTTTAAAGAGATTTGTTGGTTAGTCGTTGTGATGTTAGTGATTCAACTGTACGCCGTAGGCTTCTGGAAGTAGGCCGGAAGGCAAGAAGACCAACCAAAAAAACAATATTTGAATGCGAAAATGAAGATAAAAAGTTTAGCATGGGCCAAAAAATATAAATCATGGACTGCTGACGACTGGAAAAAGGTAATTTTCAGTGATGAAACTCATTTATTTGCCCAGGGTAACCAAGCAAATGTCGTTAGACGAAGCAACTGTGAACCCTTATGACCCTGGGCATATCAACCAAACTGTAAAACACCCTCTGAAACATATATTTTGGGGTTTTTTCACATCAAATGGCACTGGAAGCTTAGTTCCTGTTCAAGGTATGATGAATTCAGCCAAGTACGTAGAAATATTGCAACGTAGGATTGTTCCATTCTTGCAAACTTTTGACAGGACATTTCAACATGACTTGGCCCCATGTCACAATTCGAAATCGGTCAAGAATTTCATGCTGCAAAATCAAATTCATTTGCTTGATTGGCCTGGAAATTCACCAGGCTTAAATCTCATAGAAAACTTGTGGAATATTTTGAAGAGACGTTTAGGTAAAATGGACTGTACAACCAAAAAACGCATGATAACGAATGCTATAAAAGTGTGGTTCCACCATTATGGTAAAAAATATGTGCACTCAGTTAGTGGAGTCAATGCCAAAACGAATTCAAGAGGTCATTTCTGCTAAAGGAGGACATACTTCATACTAATACAGGTATTTATCAGTGTATATCAAGGCATAGAATGATATATAGGCATAGTTTAGGAAAAAAGAGTGATTTTTTACTTTGTCCCAATTAATTTGCACAGTATAGTAAATCAGGTTGTTATTACTCAGCCATGAGGTTTCGCGCTAAGAACCAAAATTGATTGCTCTAAGGAAATTCAGTATGAGTTTGAAGGACAAAATAGGAAAACAGCATAAATATGTGAATCTCAGGCGGTGCGCAGTTAGCTACTTACAGCGGTGTAGTCCAGACATGGCGGCGCCAGGCTGCCTTTTTTCAAGGCCTTACGGCGCCAGGCTGCCTTTTTCAAGGCCTTACGGCGCCAGGCTATTCTTTACTTTATTGAATCTGCCTTTTTAAAATCGAAATCGACATTTCTGTAACCTTTAACACAAATAATCTTAACGAAATTTCTTCTTATCTCTCTCTGTCTCTCTCATCTTATTTTAATAATCTTCATAAAAAGAGCTATGCTAACGAAAACGAACTTCCCAAATACGTCTCACGGAAGCACAAATAGCGAGAAAAACGTACTGCCCTTTACGCCCCAAGTGGGAAATGTGCGAATTATTTGAAGACAATGCTCTACACTTCTATTGAAGTGAATGGCCTACAGGGAAAAAGAAATTTATCAACGGTATTTTTAGAAGCCGCGATACAACTGCAAACAGAAGTACACAAACACCACCTAACGATAGAACTGTGAACCACAAAACTCCTCAAATGCAAAACTAAAGTCTTCCACAAGGTTAATGGCATCCAGTGTTGAATTTTTCAAATCGCGCATTTAGAAGCAGTAGTATTAAGGAAAACAGATTAAAAATTGCCATCCCCCTAGCTAGGAGATCTTTCATTATTTTTGGAAGTAAATAAACAGATTTTTCATAGTTAATGGTATCTGATGGAAAAATAATTTTTTATACGGGGTTTCTGGTTCTGCAGATATTGCTGTAAAGGAAAAAGTGAACTTACCCCTTCTAGTGGAAAACTTGTGCATTAAGAAAAATTGAAATTGTATGAGAAGCATTTCACAGGGTAAACGCTCTCCAAACAAAACATTTTAAAATCGGACTCTTAGAATCAGAGATATCTACAAAAATAAGGTATACATTTAAACCCCTGGAAGAAAAACTATGCATTATTTTAAAAACTATGCATTATTTTTCGAAGGCGGGCGGTATAGGTCCACGAATTAATTTTTTCAACTGAGTTTCCAGAAATTTAGATTTAGATTTTGCTGTCAACACATCAGAAGCATAAATAACACATACGCCCTATAATGGTGAAACCAATTTTATCAAAAACTAGAAATTTTAATACAAACATTTCCAATTAAGAGCTGTATCCGATGCAGGAAGATATTTTCAAAACTGAGTAAAGAAGCAAAAACATCGGGGAAAACGCAATTTATCTTTACGCCTCCTAGCTGAAAATCTGTGAATTACTTGAAAATTTTGAAACGATATGAGAAACATTGCGCACGGGAAACGCTCTCCAACGAAGAAAGGATTTTTCAAAATGGACTCTTAGGAGCATAGACATTGACGGAAATATGATATGTATCTACCACCGCCCTGGTGGGAAAACTATGCGCCATTTTAAGCAGGAGGTATTCTCAAAAGTTTTTCCGAGATGAGCGGTATCGGTGCACGAAAGAATTTTTTCAATCAAATTTTCGGAAGCTTAGATTTTGCTGCAAATAGGCCTACATCAGAAGCAGAAATACACTTAAACCCCCTGGTGACCTAACTATTGTTTATCAAAAATTAGAAATCATAACACGGACATTTTCCATCTGGAGCTGTTTTCGATGCAGGAAGAATTTTTCAGACCGGAGTTTTAAAAGCTGAGGTATCGAGGGAAACGCCATTTACCTTTACACACCCTTACGGAAAATCTATGAATTACTTGAAAGAAAAATGTGCTTAAAATAGTCTTCTTTGTAAATGAAATCGAAAGGAAGCAAAAAAAAAATCAATCTGATATTTAGAAGCAAATATACGCAAAGAAACGTGTTTTGAATTCGATATCACCTGCGTTTACACCCTCCAGCGGCGAAGTTGTGCTTAAAAAAACGGAATGCAAGGATCATAATTCTCACATTTCAAGCTTTCCAATGCAAAAATAATTTTTCGAATCGGACAAACAGTTGCATAGATATGGTGTCCACAGACGGACGGCTGGACAAACCGATAACATGGGCACCATTTTTTTACAAAAGACGTGCTAAAAACTGCCATGAAAGGACGAAGATTTTCAGACATTTCTGACATCCAGCGCAACGTGACGAAGAAACTCAAGGGAATTCCAGAAACAAGAGTTCCACGTAGGTTTCCGGCAATGGCAATAGCGTCTAACCAAATGCATAGCTGCGGAAGGGGATTACTTTGAAGGTGACACTAACCTCTACTGCCCAGGTACGCATACATTTTTTTCTAGAGATGCATTGCGGGAATTTAATGTTTACATCTGTAGCATTCATATCCCGCTCAAGTTTTTCTCTAATTGCACAGTGACGATGGAAATAGTATTTATTCGTAACTTTATTTCTTCTGTTGCGTCATTTTTCTTGATAAGCAAATGCTTTCTAATTTGGAAAACTAGTTCACAAACCAAAACGTACGTTGCTGCTTTCGATTGTACCCATATATCAATTTTATCCTTAGCTCTTGGGGAGGGGAAAATTAAAGAAATCACAGCAGGAAGGGTAAAATATCAAAGCATGCCCAACCTTACGCTGAACACTGGCAGAGATAATTTCTAATGTCATGTCTCTTGCTGACAAGTGTACAGGAAGGTAGTTTATTTTTAGCACGACTTGCGAAATAAAAAAAAATAGTGCTTCTATTATCGGTTTATCCGTCCGTCCGTGGACACCGTATCTCTGCAACTGTTAGTCCGATTCGAAAAATTCTTTTTCCTTTGGGAAGCTTGAAATATGCGAATGATGATCATTGCCTTCCTGTTTGCTTTTTTATGCAAAACTTTGCCGCTAGAGGGTGTAACTGAAGATATCGAATTAAAAATATATTTTATTGCACATCATCATCATCATCATTGTCAGCCATTAACAATCCACTGCTGGACGAAGGTCTCCCTAAGTTTCTTACAAAACGGTCTGTCTTGTGCCAGTCTCCTCCATGCTACTCCCGCATACTTTCGAATTTCATCCACCCATCTCCCATGTGGTCTTCTTCTGGGTCTTTTCTTTTCCCTTGGAATCCAATCTAAAATTTCGGCTGTCCATCGATGGTCTGTCCTTCTGGCAGTATGTCCAGCCCATTGCGATTTCAGGGATTTAACTGTGATCATTATGTCTTCCACCCTTGTCATTTTTCGGATCCACGAGTTCCTCTTCTTATCTCTCGTGGTAACACCAAGCATGCACCTCTCCATGCTACTTTGAGTTGTCTGCAGCAATTGTATGTCTCTTTTAGTTAAAGTCCACGTCTCTGCACCATACGTAAGCACTGGAGGGATGCATTGATCAAACACTTTTCTTTTAAGACATAATGGCATATTGCTCTTGAAAATTATGCTGTTTCTTCCAAAAGCTCTCCAGGCAAGTTTTATATGCCGATTAATTTTTTCATCAATGTGACTCTCACTTGTTATCTGCTGTCCAAGATAAACATATGTATCTGTTATCTCCAGCTTTTCTCCATCACTCGATAAATCTTCATTTCTTGTAAAAACATTGTACATCACTTTTGTCTTCTGAAAGTTCATTTTAATCCCAATTCTTTACTCTTGTCAGCAAGTTCCTGGATCATACTCTGCAGCTCTGATGGGGTAGTTGCAAAAATGACTACGTCATCAGCAAAACGAAGGTGAGTTAGATAATCTCCATTAATCTTTATTTCTTTGTTTTCCCAGTTCAGTGATTCAAAGACATTTCCCAATGTGGCATTAAAGAACTTGGGAGATATGGTGTCACCTTGTCTCACTCCCTTTCCAATTTTCATGTGTGTTGTATTTTCTAATAGCCGAATCTTTGTACTTGCGGTTTCATAGATGTTAATAATAATATTAATGTATGCATCTTCAATACCGCAGGAGTTCAAAGCCATTGTAACTGCTGATTGTTTCACCGAATCAAAGGCATTTTCATAGTCGATAAAAGCCATATATAATGGAAGTTCATATTCCCTTGCTCTTTCAATTAGTTCTCTCAGTGCGTGGATATGATCTATTGTACTGCATCCACTCCTGAATCCAGCTTGTTCTCTCGGTTGAGCCATGTCCAGTGTTACCTTCAAGCGGTGTGAAAGAACGTTAGTAAAGATTTTATAAACCACTGATAGGAGGCTGATAGGTCTGTAGTTCCTGAGATCCTCAATGTCACCTCTTTTATGTAGCAGGATCATTGTAGCGTTGTTCCAATCCTCAGGAATCTTCCTTTCATTAAGGCATCAAGTGAAAATTTGGGCGAGTACTGTTTCGATTTCTCCACTTGCTTCTTGAATGATGTCTACAGTAATTCCATCTTCTCCTGGAGCTTTTCCCTCGCTTCATGTTCTTGATTGCACGTGCAACCTTTGCTGGGAGGACTTTAAGAACTCTGGTACTGGTACCTTTCATGATGTCTGGAGTACATGTATCATCGCTTTCATATAATTTGGAGTAGAAATCTTTCACTCTTGTCAAAATTTCGCCTCTATTTCTTGTTACAGAACCATCTTCTTTTCTCAGGGACATAATCAGTTTTCTTCCCTTACTGAGATGTCCCTTTGCTATCTTTAGGCTTTGGTTGTTTTCAATTGCTTTCCTGACTAGTTCACAGATGAAATTCCTTACGTCTTCAGTAATACTTTTTCGTGCTGCTTTGCATAGCTCTATATATTCCACTTTGGAAGTCACATCTTCTTTAGTTGTCCTCGTCTCTCTTCTTTTTTGCATCAACATTTTGGTTTTTCCTGATAATTTGTTTACATGCAACTTTTTCTTAGACCCAACAAATTTTGTTGCTGTTTCCATAAGAGCTTTGGTTACTTTTCTGTTAACTTCAGAAATATCCGCTTCTTCCAATGTTAAGCCTTCTAAAGCAGATAATCTGGTCTTTAGTTCCAACTTGAAGGTATTATGGTGTTTTTAAGGTTGGTTATGTCAATACATTTTGTTTGTCTTATGAGCTTGCCACGTTCGAGTTTAGTGTTGAGGTGCATCTTACATCTCACCAATCTATGTTCATTACCTGTGTTGAACTTGTTTAGCACACTGCAGTCTTCTATGACGAATTTTTTGTTACACATAATAAAATCAATTTTACTGGTCGTCCCATTTGGATGTCTCCATGTCCATTTCCTGTGTGGCTTTTTTTTTGAAAAAGGAGTTCATGATGAAAAACCCTTCTGCCTCTGTAAACTCTTCGAGAGTATTTCCACACTGGTTTCGGTTGCCGTGACCGAATTTACCTACTAAAGTTTCATTTTGTTGCTGTTGCCCTATTTTTGCATTGAAATCTCCCATAATTATCTTCAAATGTTGCTTACCTTTATTATTTAGATGACGAATTTCCTCATAAAATTCTTCAATTTCTTCTGCAGGATGACTTGTGGTGGGTGCATACGTTTGAATAATCTGAGCCTTGTATCTTCTCGAGAGCCGCCCCGGTGGCGCAGTGGTCTACGCGATGGCCTCTGATCTTTCGTCCAAACGGGGTCCGGGTTCGAATCCCGTTGAGGCATGGATGTTGTGTTAGTCTTACGGCACTGGCTCTCTCCCTTCCCTGGAAACAGTGACCTTAAATTAGGGACGTGTTACTGCTTATAGCCCATTGAGTTGCACACGGTGGTCGTTAAACCTCCAATCCAATCCAATCTATCTTCTCGAGAGTTGGATAACGAGTCGTGCAGCTCTGTCAGAGGAACGTTCAACTTCTACAACTTTATCCTTCAGTATCTTGTATATTATAAATCCAACACCACTAGTTCTGCCAGTATCTGTCCCACGATAGTAGAAGAGATGTCCACTTTTCAGTTCAATGAGATCTTCTCTTTTTCTCCTTACCTCACTTAGCCCGATGATGTCCCATTTAATCCTTTGTAGTTCCTCTTCCAATTCAAGAAGCCTTGAATGAGAAGATAGGGATCGTCCATTATACGTAGCCAAGGTCAGCATCAGATGGCAGCCTAGTCCGGTCCTCCGGGGATTCTTAGCACCCTCTGCCTTCATGTCGCACTGGCCGCTGCCTTGGCCAGGCACATTCCAGCTGCCGGAGACTGAGGGCCAAGATTTAAGTTGTGGAGTCATTTTGGAGGGGTTTGGCCATAACTCACCACGCTGGCCAAGCGGGTTGGTGAGTGTGGTGTAGCATTTCCTCTAATCCCGATGGTATAGTTATACTGCTATTGGCGGTCGTCAGAGCCCCTTTAGTGGGAACAGAATGCACCACGAGAAGGCGGGGTTGACATTTGTCAAGGAGAGGCTGTGATGTTGCGCATCACCTAACCTTACACCTGACCTTACATCCCTTATTGCACATATTTGCTTCTAAATATCCGAATGAAAAATATTTCATCCATTCGATGCCATTTATAACGAAGACGAGTTTAGGCTCAGTCCCTTTTTAAAGTAATGCACAGATTTTACTCTAGGGGGCGTAAAAATAAGTTGCCCCTCCCCTCCCCTCTCCCGATTTCATTGCTTCTAAAGCTCCGATTTGAAAAATTCTTCCTGCATCGGGTAGAACTCCAGATGGAGAATACTCTGCATCTAATTTTTGAGAAAGAATGGTTTTTTCACCACGAGGAGTTAGTTCTTATTTCCGCTTCTGATGTATTTCCAGTAAAATCTGAGTTTCTGAAACTGGATTGAAAAAATTCTATCGTGGACTGATACTGTTCACCTCGGAAAACCTTTCACAATACTTCTTAAAATAATGCGTAGATTTTCCGTCACGGGGCGTTGATGTATATCACATTATTGTGAATATCTCTGCTTCTAAGAGTCCGATTTGAAAAAAAAATTCTTTATTGGAGAGCGTTTCCGCAGCGAAATATTTCTCATATAATTTATTTCTTAGCGAGCAAGTTCGCCACTACAGGCCGTAAGTTTCCGTTTCCGTTTACTGCAATAACTGCGAGATTAAAAATCAAATAAAAAAATCAATTTACAGTCAGGTACTACTAACCATGAAAACCCTTTGTGTGTATTTTCATTCCAAAATAATGCCCAATTTTGCCGCTAGGGGTTTAATGCTTAATTTATTCCCTCAATGCCTTTACATGTGCGATTTAAGAAATTATTTCAACACCGAACGGCATTTTCCTTGTGGAACATTTTAAGTTGGTATTTGAGGAGTTTTTGAGTTCATAGTTCTGTCGCTAGGTGGTGTTTGTGTACTGCAGTTTGCAGCAGCATCTCCGCTTTTAAAGACCCTTTTGAGATTTTTTATCTTTCTGTATGGCGTTCGCTACAGTAGAGATGTGGAGCATTATCATTGTCTTTAAATAATGTACAGACTTCCTGCTAGGAGCCGTAAAAGTCAAAACCTTTATCTCGCTATTTTTACATGCGGGAGACGTATTTGGAAAGATTTTTCGTTAGAAAAAAGCTTTTCAAATATTTTTCGCCTAATTTGCACTTCCCCATTTTGCAAAATTCTTCTGCTAGAAGGCGGAGAATTACAACATGTTTTCTTTTACATATTATATTTTAACTTTTCAATTTGAAAATCATTTTGTCTTCGACACCTTCCTTCTGCTATGAGAAAATTTTTTTGTGTTCCATTAGTTAATTTTCGTAGCATACGTTTTAGCCGCTGGTGGAAGTAAGTAGCGGCTTTTGTTTCTGTTTTTTTATCAATTGTAGAAATCCAGTTGATTCTTTTTTCTAACCGGTTGCACTGACTTTGAATAACTTTGCAAAATTGAATTCGTATCAGAAAGGATTCAGAATACGTGCTCATTACAACCGAAAATTCGGTGTAATCTTTCTTGCTTACATTCTAATGGTTTCGGTGGATATCTGATCCATTGATCTACCATATAGGAGTTCGTTGAGTTTGGGCTAATATTTGATTTTCATGAACTCGGGAGATTTTTTTAAAGCAAATGTTAAGTGCCTTGCCAAAATACATCAGGAACATGTTGTTTCTTGCATGATATTATATTTGCAGTTAATGTAATCCAAAGATGGTGAAATACCTTTAGTCATTATAAACATACAAATTGAAAAATATATATAGCGTTAAAAACCACATAAGATCTTTTGACCCTCTCACAGGGGTCATCATCAGATATAAGACGTAGAACCCAAGAGCGGAAGTTTTATATATCGTTAAACATGATGCCAAAGATAAAACCGAAACACTAAATAAATTGAATAGTACATACCCAAGTTCCAGGGGCATATTGTAAGGCAAAAAGTAGACTGGTCAAACACCAATACAGTAATAAACCCATGTTACGTAGAATTAGAGTTCAATACCATCTTCCAAGCTGGAGATATAAGGCAAGGAGGTTCGTCGTTGCAACTTGATTGCCGAGACAAAGAGCCGTCGAAGTAGAACCAACTTTAAAGACATAGATACAACGTTAAAGCTGGTTCTACTTCGACGGCTCTTTATCGTTGTATCTAACTCTCTAAAGTTGGTTCTACTTCGACGGCTCTTTATCGTTGTATCTATCTCTCTAAAGTTGGTTCTACTTCGACGGCTCTTTGCCTTCAAATTTGTTTCTACTTCTATGGCTCTTTGTCTCTAAAGTTGGTTCTACTTGGACGGTTCTTTCAAGGCTCTACTTTGACGACTCTTTCAAGGCTCTACTTTGACGACTCTTTGTCTCTTAAGTTGGTTCTACTTTGACGGGTCTTTATCGTTGTATCTAACTCTCTAAAGTTGGTTCTACTTCAACGGCTCTTTATCGTTGTATCTATCTCTCTAAAGGTGGTTCTACTTCTATGGCTCTTTGTCTCTAAAGTTGGTTATACTTGGACGGTTCTTTCAAGGCTCTACTTGGACGACTCTTTGTCTCTTAAGTTGGTTCTACTTTGACGGGTCTTTGTCACTAAAGTTGGTTGTACTTTGACGGCTCTTTCAAGGTTCTACTTCGACGGCTCTTTGTCTCTGAAGTTGGTTGTACTTCGACGACTCTTTATCGTTGTATCTATCTCTCTAAAGTTGGTTCTACTTCGACGGCTTTTTATCGTTGCATCTGTCTCTCTAAAGTTGGTTCTACTTCGACGGCTCTTTCAAGATGTGTTGCAAATGGAACCCATTTTCCCGTTTGCATAGACATCACAGTTTTGAATACCCCGTCTTCGAAGTTTGACTGCCTCTTCACGGGAAGCCTATTTATTTACTCTTCTCGACAATCAAGTTGCAACTAACGACGAACCTCTTTACCTCATATCTCCAGCTTGGAAGATGGTACTCTACTCTAATTCTACATAACATGGGTTTATCACTGTATTACTGTAATGGTGTTTGATCAGTCTACTTTTTGCCTTACCATATGTATAGCTCCCCTGGAACTTGGGTATGTACTGTTCAGTTTATTTAGTTTTTCGATTTTATCTGTGGCATCATGTTTAACGGTATATAAGACTTCCGCTCTTGGGTACTACGTCTTACATCTGATGATGACCCTGTAAGAGGGTCGAAACGTCTTATGTGGTTTTTAACGCTATATATATGTTTTAACTTGTATCTTTATAATGATTAAAGGTATTTTACCTCCTTTGGATTACATTAACTGCAAGTATAATATCTAGCAAAAAACAGCATGTTGTTTGTGTATTTAACTTATGTGCACGACGATTTTAACCTCAAGTAACTTGCCCACGTTTTTTAAAGCAAATGTTAAAAACCGAACACTAAAAGATCAAATAAAATATAAAATATTTTCTGCATGAAACATGCATATTTATAGGTAATTTAGCGTTTTATGCATTTATATACGCTATCAGAAATGACTAAAATATGCAACTATGTGTAATCCGGACTGTAATTGTAATATAAAATATAATTGTAGTCGTAATTTATTTTAAATGAAATCATCTAAGGGATTGTGATATTTGCATCTGCATCTATAGGTGAAGAACAGGCATAGGAACCGGCGAACCATCGCTTACACCGCTGAAAAGCATAGCAGGGGGGTAATCAGTCAATCTGAATGTTAAAAAAATAGCTGCGAAAGCAACCCCACCAAGAAAAGCAATCTCAAGATGGAAGCTTGGGGACTAACAGCACCGCACGAGACACCAGCCGAAGGACTGATCAAATAGCAGCCCTCATACAAGATGGAATTTAGGTG
The DNA here is from genome assembly GCA_039090855.1 of Macrothele yani. Taxonomy (NCBI): domain Eukaryota; kingdom Metazoa; phylum Arthropoda; class Arachnida; order Araneae; family Macrothelidae; genus Macrothele; species Macrothele yani. The sequence goes on from CM077029.1 coordinate 48,560,433, forward strand.
GGAAACCCTCTCACCAGCAACAATCGATTCCTATGACCAAACTTGATCTTCATTAAAAATATAATAATATTTACAATGAAGTAACAAATTATTAATAAACTCTATTGAATAAAGAAAGAAAAATTAACATGACAATAAATTCAAGAAAATTTGATCAAATTCTCAAATATTCAAAATATCAATCAAAATGTTCAAATTCTAAAATTTAAATTTGCAGCTGACTATGTACAAAGAATCGACAATAAATACCCTAACAAATTCCAATATTATTTACAAAATAACTTTGACTTGCAACCCGAAATATGAACTTCAAATGAAATACGCAATGTAATTCTTTACAGTCAAAAGTATTAATAATTACACCCCAAAATAGCAAAAGACTGATATCAACAGCTAATAACAAGGAACTACGTATACATAATCATTGACTTCCGTTGTTTAAACAAAACAGATACACAATCAATAACTAGATCAAAATACAAGTTACATCCGAAATTGACACGAAACAACGGTTCAAAATTATGCGACATCCATAAACACAAAATTCCAATCTATCTACAACTGAAAACTCAACCTGTACAATAACAGCAGTCAAGTTAAAACATGAATTCCATTCATAAAGAATCAGAATCAAAACAATGCTCCTCCCCGCTTATTGAATCCTAACATTTTGAAATATTTTTACAGTATATTACGAATACTAATAAGACGAATCATTTTTGATGTCTCATATCTAGATCTACTAGAATTTAATTTTATTTGAGATTTTGCAGTTTGGTATGATCAAAAGTCTAGTCTCGTTTGAGACTGGACACCTAAAGGTAAGATGACCAATATCCTGAACTTTGGGTTTGTGATAAGTAACCGATGCAAAAATAGTTTTTCAAATCGGGCTTTTAGAAGTGAAGAGGCTGCTGCAAAGAAAATATCTCCATTCGCCTCCTTACTAGAATACTTAATAACGGCAGTGGAAACTTCACGTTAAATATTATTCACAAAGAAATCCATTCAAAGGTTTAAAAAAAGCCGCCCCTGTGGCTCTGTAATCTAAGAACTGGCTTCTGACCATCCGTCCGAGATGTGTTCCGATTCGAATATTGGTGAGGCACGGCTCTCTCCCTTCCCTGGATCCAGTGACTGTAAATTAGGGACGAGCGACTGCTTATAGCCTATCAAGTTGCTCACGGCGATTGTTAAACCCCCAATAAAAAAAACAGAAATCGTGGTAAAGAGCTATAGTCGCCAATAAGCGCTTGCGCACTTTAACTGGAAAACTGTGAATCACTAAATGCAAGAAATATGTGCAAACATTTCTGACGGGACGGGCATATTAAGAAGAAAAAATATTTCAGTTGGTGGTTTAGAAGTGAAGCAATTACTTCTAATGTAAATACTCATTTTCCTTCCTTGGAGGGAGAGCTGAGCGTTATGGGAATGTAAAAATACACACGAAACCTTTCCCATAATATATGCTTTTATTATTTTTTAACCAGTCTTTTAAAAGACGAAGTAATCAGCAAAAGATTATATTAATTTACCCCTATAGGGAAAACGGAGCATTATTTGCTCATACAGCGCACAAGGTGTGTCGAGTCCTGCTTAGTAAATGCTATCCAGTGCAAAGATGTACAATTTGTATTTTCGACCGATATTTTTAAAACAAAAATGCCATTTGCAAAATATGCTGTTATCGGAATCAGCGGCAGAACAGTTTAGTATTCTTTGCATTTAAATTAGTTGGTTAATACGTAAATGTCCTTAGCTAATTATTTGGGTTACACAACATAATCAACTGAATCTAAGTAAATCAAATTAACTGCCAGACTTAAAAGAAATTGGCAAGTTACGTTTTAACTATTTTATTCGCCACACGTGTCAGTCACGAACAAGAAGCAGAAGTCTCAAATACATTTTTTCTTTCCGTAGCTTTCAATTATCGATCAGAAATCTTAGATCATTACGTTATCGTAACATTAAGCTCATATACAGGGTGGCTATAAAATAAGTATCCTTGTTCTTGGATGTCTTAGAAAGCGAGTAAGAAACATATAGCGACGAAGCTTGGTAGGTAGATTATTGAAGAAATAGGAAATGTTTTAGCTGGACGAAAAATTAATTCAAAATTACACCTCTAGCAGAACAATGGTGCTGCAGGCGCAAGAGAAGAACAGACACGTGCGAGAATTCACTGATTATTGACAGCGCAAACGTTTCAGGACAAATTCTGCTCGATATGCTGACCATAACAAGAGATGACATGCTGCAAACGAAGAATGGCATGTAACACAGCTGCTCGCATATCGCGCTCGATGTTGGCTACTTCACGCCTGATACTCGCTTTTAGATATGAGAGGAAACGTATGCTGCCCCGATAAATTGGCTTTCAAGTATCCCCAAAGCCAGAAATCACAAGGAGAGATATCCGGTGAGCAGGATGGCCAGGACTGAGAAAACCCTCAAGAACTTATGTGTTCGTTGCCGAATGTTCGAGTAAGCAATTATTCTGGCAATGCTGTGTGAAAGTATGTTCCGCTTTGCCCTGTCGGCACAGCCAACTACAACTTCATCCTCGACATTTTCGGAAACTGGCGGATTTCTTTTTCCTGACGGTATGCCCCATTCTCCTGTGTCTTCGAACTTCCGTGTCATCCCCCCTTACGCCCGCGGGCGTAAGGGGAGAATGATACGGAAGTTTGAAGACACGGGAGAAATCCCTAATCCTTTGATTCGTTGATACTAGCCTAGCACAGTATTGGCGTTACTCTGATTTGGTAATAAAATTTTGCCAGTCGCGTGAGTTCCCTTTTTGCAAAAGCCATGATGAACCGACAGCCTGATCATTGTCACTTTTTATCATACCAAATGCAGCATGCCAAATTTGCATGTGAACATTTGCGAACGGAACTTTCCATATGAACAACCTGAAGCATCTTGGATCTCAGCACTGCTGCATTTACTGTGCAGAACAGGTAATATCTTGTGTTGGCCAGCATACTGAGTAGATTTCTTCCTGAAACGTTTTTGATGTCAGTAAACAGTAAATCACCAATTCATACAAGCGTTTGTCTTTTCTTGTGTCTGCAGCGCCATTGTGTCGCTAGCGACACAATTTTGAATTAATCCACCCATCCCTCCGTTAAATCATTTCTTCATGCTCCTGAAAGGCAACCTTCTGGAAAACGCCTCCAGTTCGCCCAGGAACGCAAGAATTGGACAGCAGAAGAGGGCAATTTGGTCCGACGAATCACTCTTTGTACTACTCCTGGAAGAGTAAGGATATGGAGAGAGCAGCACGAAAGCATGGATCCATTTTGTATCGTCACTTTTCTTCAAGCTTTTAGAGTCAAAGTTACGAGGGCTGTACCGAAAGTAATGCAAAATTTGGCATAACTTTTTTATTAACTGACAGATGTCGTACAAATTGCACATGTTGGTAGAGTAACTCATCCTTTACATAAATCTTTCTTCTTCTTGCAGGTTTGAAAGAGAGAAGAGTTGAAGTCTGCTCTGAACTGCTGGAAGCGTTTGAAGCCAATAAAGACACTTTTTCTTCAATCTGGTGACAGGGGATGAAACGTGGGCGTATCTTTACGATGCGGAAACGAAGAATCAATCCATCAATTGGCGTGACACCTCTTCACCAAGGCCTAAGAAGTTCAAGAGCTAACAAACAGCACAGAAAGTCATGGTGACTCATTTTTGAGATGACAGGGGTGTCATTCTCTTTAATTTTCTGGAACGTGGCGATACCGTGACCAGTGAGAGGTACACTGATGCACTCAAGAAGCTTAGAAAAGTCATAAGAAGAAAGATACCGAAAAGGATCCACATTCAGCATGACAGTGCGAGACCACACACATTTTGGTAACAAATCAGAGTATCATCAAATTAGGATCGTAGGTAGTACTCCATCCACCGTACAGCCCAGATCTGGCGCCTTGGAGACTGTCCAATGAAGGACAGTCTCCAGGGACAACGATTTGATGACAGAGGAGGTGTAAGTGGCTGTGAAGAAGTGGGTACAACAGTCCACACTTGAATATTTTCAAAGAGGATTTGAGAGTAGGGTTCAACCAAGGCGGAAATGCATCGCTTGTGATAGAGACTATGTTGAGCAGTACCTTTGTATAGAGAAAAAGTTACTCTGCCATCATGTGTAATTTGAACGATCTCTGTCAGTTAATAAAAAAGTTATGCCTACTTTTGCATTACTTTCGGTACAACCCTCGTATGCGAGTAGTCTGGGGCAAGTTTTCGTGGAAGGGTTTGCGCCCTTTGCTTCGTGTGGCATCGTCTGACCGCCCAACAAATATTTGGGGAATGAAGTTGAATGGGGCATCAGACAGCTGGATCAGTTGTCATCAAGTCTTCAAAAACTAGAGTGTCCAATTCATCGCATTTGGGTTAATATCCCCAAGCCACTTTACTGACATATAACAAAGTTCACACCAAGACGAATTCAAGCAGTATTAAGAGCAAAGTTGGACAAGCCGACCCGGTGGCGCAGTGGTCTACGCACTGTCTTATGACCGTTCGTCCGAGATGGGTACGGGTTCGAATCCCGTGAGGAATGTATGTGTTTGTCTTACGGCCCTGGCTCTTTCGCTTCCCTGGAATCAGTGACCCTAAATTAAGGACGGGCGACTGCTCATAGCTCATTGAGTTGCTTACGGTGGTCGTTAAACCCGCAATAAAAAAAAAGTTCGCCAAACAACGTACTAACCAAGCGATCATAATTATTTGGCCACTTAGCGTATATATAAATAAATTTAAAAATTAACGCTGTCTCTGTTCTTTTAGAGTTGTAATGTACTAGGTTACATATAAAAGAAAGAACCGTCTGCACTCATTGTCGTTAAAATCCGCGCACCAAGAAAAAAATCATGCGATTAACGCAAAACTTGGCGAATAGATACGGGGAGAGCAGACATACAAATGATTAAAGTTTTTTCGTGCGATTCCGCATGCCCGCTCGTCCTAGACCGGTGCTGCAATCTCAATCCTTGGGGCTAATAAGGCGTAGCGCAGGGGTCTCCATATTCGTACCGAAATGCACGGTAAGAGTCAGGTGAGATCCGTGAGCGGTAGGCATGCCGAGGAGATGCCGTAGATGTGAGTACGGTCAACTGACGTAGTTTGGACGAGGCCGTATAGTCGGGATGAGAGAGGCAGGGTGGCCCGCGTGCCGAATTGGCCGCCATTTGAGCAGCAATTGACACGGGAAGGCACCGAATCGTGGCGGATTGGTTTTCGAAGACCCAGACTCACCACCAGCAGAGAGGACCGAGGGATCGCGAGAGCGGCACGTACAGATGCAACTACGTCCTTGTCCAATATCCAGAGACATGTTGTGGCTGTACAAGGGACTCCTGTGTCCGCCAGAACCATTTCTACACGGCTGGAAGATGCGAATCTGCACTCGTTCGACGGCTTTTACTTTTCCTGCCATTAACAACTGACCATCGTCGGCGTCGATTGCAGTGGTGTCAGCAGTGAGCGACGTGGAATGCTACGGACTGGCGACGTATAGTGTTCAGCGACGAATCCCGCTTCTGTATGGGAACAGACGACCACCGTGTCAGTATGGAGGACCGCAGTTGAGCGCTACAATCCCAAGCTCACTGCACAGCGGCACACGTCCTGAACTGCAGGCATGGTGTTCTGGGGAGCCATCGCGTATGACACCGGACTTCCCTCGCAGTGATTCCAGGGATGTTGACAGCCCAGCACTACGCACAGGAGATGCTGCAGCCCCATGTTCTGCCTTTCCTGGCGGGGAGGCTCGGGGCCATTTTTCAAAGAGATAACTCCCGTCCGTACACGGCTCGGGTTTCCCAGGACTGTCTACGTCATGCTTCAATGCTTCCGTGGCTTCCAAGATTGCCTGCTTTCTCGCCCATCGAGCACGTGTGGGACCAACTGGGACGCCAGCTTTCTCCATGTCCCAGTGTTCGTAATTAAGAGCTTGAGTTGCAAGAAGTGTGGGTTAGTCTACCCCAGGATAACATACGGCATCTCTTTGACTCCGTGCCGGGCAGCATCACCGCGTGTAACCGAGCACGAGGCGGTCCGACGCGGCACTAACGCTGACCGGAATGTGTATCGTATGTCCACGGAAAATCATCCTGCTGTTGTGATATTGTAATCACTCCCGTCCTTGGTATGTACCATCTCACTACTAAAATCTCATTTCAATCCGACGCCTCCTTCTTGGTGCGCGGATTTTTATTATGAAAATGAGTGTATTTTTAATACACTGAAATTAAAAATTTAACTTATAATTGCAAAAAGCATATAAATGAATTACGTATAAACGAATTGAAAAAGCAATAAAAACTATTGTATTAAAATAACGGGACTAGTGAAGAAATCCGTGTAAAAGCAAAAAACGAATAACCGAGGCTTCGCTAAATTTAATCAATGCATCGGTTTAGTATCTATTCATGGATAAGAGACATGGACTTTAACTAAAGAGGGCAGACGGAGGCAGTGGGCAACACAAAGTATCACGGCTAGATGCATGCGTGATGTACCCTGGAAAGACAGGCAGAGGAACTCATAGGCCAGTAAAACTGCTAGAGTGCATGTTGTCATTATCGAAATCATCATCATCATCATTGTCGACCATTATCAATCCACTGCTGGACGAAGGTCTCCCCAAGTTTCCTCCACAACGGTCTGTCTTGTGCCAGTCTCCTCAATGTCACTCCCGCATACTTTCGAATTTCATCCACCCATCTTCCATGTGGTCTTCTTCTGGGTCTTTTCCTCTCCATTGGAATCCAATCTAAAATTTCGGCTGTCCATCGATGATCTGTCCTTCTGGCAGTATGTCCAGCCCATTGCCATTTCAGGGATTTAACTCTGATCATGATGTCTTCCACTCTTGTCATTTTTCGGATCCAGGTGTTTCTCTTCTTATCTCTCCTGGTTACACCAAGCATGCACCTCTCCATGCTTCTTTGAGTTGTCTGCAGCCTTTGTATGTCTCTTTTAGCTAAGGTCCACGTCTCTGCACCATACGTAAGCACTGGAAGGATGCATTGATCAAACACTTTTCTTTTAAGACATAATGGCATATTGCTCTTGAAAATTATGCTGTTTCTTCCAAAAGCTCTCCAGGCAAGTTTTGTACGCCGATTAATTTCTTCACTAATGTGACCCTCACTTGATATCTGCTGTCCAAGATAAACGTACGTGTCTGTTATCTCCAGCTTTTCTCCATCAATCGATAAATCTTCATTTCTTGTAAAAGCATTGAACATCACTTTTGTCTTCTGAAAGTTCATTTTTAATCCCACTTCTTTACTCTTGTCAGCAAGTTCCTGCATCATACTCTGTAGCTCCGATGGGGTAGTTGCAAAAATGACTATGTCATCAGCAAAACGAAGGTGGGTTAGATAATCTCCATTAATCTTTATCCCTTTGTTTTCCCAGTTCAGTGATTGAAAGACATTTTCCAATGTAGCATTAAAGAGCTTCGGAGATATGGTGTCACCTTGTCTCACTCCTTTTCCAATTTTTATGTGTGTTGTATTTTCAAATAGCAGAATCTTTGCACTTGCATTTTCATAGATGTTATTAATAATATTAATGTATGCATCTTCAATACCGCAGGATTTCAGAGCCATTGCAACTGCTGATGGTTTCACCGAATCAAAGGCTTTTTCATAATCGATAAAAGCCATGCACAATGGAAGTTCATATTCCCTCGCTCTTTCGATTAGTTCTCTCAGTACGTGGATATGATCTATTGTGCTGTAGCCACTCCTGAATCCAGCTTGTTCTCTCGGTTGAGCCATGTCCAGTGTTACCTTCAAGCGGTGTGAAAGAACTTTAGTGAAGATTTTATAAACCACTGATAACAGGCTGATAGGTCTGTAGTTCCTGAGATCCTCAATGTCACCTTTTTTATGTAGCAAGATCATTGTAGCTTTGTTCCAATCCTCAGGAATTTTCCCTTCATTAAGGCATCGAGTGAAAATTTGGGCGAGTACTGTTTCGATTTCTCCACTAGCTTCTTGTATGATGTCTACAGTAATTCCATCTTCTCCTGGAGCTTTTCCCCGCTTCATGTTCTTGATTGCATGTGCAACTTCTGCTGGAAGGACTGGAAGAACTCTGGTACCTTTCATGATGCCTGGAGTACATGTATCATCCCTTTCATATAATTTGGAGTAGAAATCTTTCACTCTTGTCAAAATTTCGCCTCTATTTCTTGTTACAGAACCATTTTCTTTTCTCAGTGCCATAATCTGTTTTTTTCCCTTACTGAGATGTCTCTTTGCTATCTTTAGGCTTTGGTTGTTTTCAATTGCTTTCCTTACTAGTTCACAGTTGAATTTCCTTACGTCTTCAGTGATACTTTTTCTTACTGTCTTGCATAGCTCTATATATTCCACTTTGGAAGTCACATGTTCTTTAGTTTTCCTCATCTCTCTTCTTTTTTGCATCAACATTTTGGTTTTTCCTGATAATTTGTTCACATGCAATTTGTTCTTAGACCCAGCTAATTTTGTTGCTGTTTCCATAAGAGCTTTGGTTACTTTTCTGTTAACTTCAGAAATATCCACTTCTTCCGATGTTAGGCCTTCTAAAGCAGAGAATCTGTTCTTCAGTTCCAATTTGAAGGTATTATGGTGTTTTTTAAGGTTGGTTATGTCAATACATTTTGTTTGTCTTATGAGCTTGCTACGTTCGAGTTTAGTGTTGAGGTGCATCTTACATCTCACCAATCTATGGTCACTGCCTGTGTTGAACTTGTTTAGTACACTGCAGTTTTCTATGACGAATTTTTTGTTACACATAATAAAATCAATTTCACTTGTCGTCCCATTTGGATGTCTCCATGTCCATTTCCTGTGTGGCTTTTTCTTGAAAAAGGAGTTCAAGATGAAAAACCCTTCTGCCTCTGCAAACTCTACGAGAGTATTTCCACGCTGGTTTCTGTTGCCGTGACCGAATTTACCTACTGAAGTTTCATTCTGTTGCCGTTGCCCTATTTTTGCATTGAAATCTCCCATAATTATCTTCAAGTGCTGCTTACCTTTATTATTTAGATCACGAATTTCCTCATAAAATTCTTCAATTTCTTCTTCAGCATGACTTGTGGTGGGTGCATAAGTTTGAATAATCTGAGCCTGGTATCTTCTCGAGAGTTGGATAAGGAGTCGTGCAGCTCTGTCAGAGGAACTTTCAACTTCTACAACTTTATCCTTCAGTTTCTTGTTTATTATAAATCCAACACCACTAGTTCTGCCAGTATGTGTCCCACGATAGTAGAAGAGATGTCCACTTTTCAGTTCAATGAGATCTTCTCCTTTTCTCCTTACCTCACTTAGCCCCACGATGTCCCACTTGATCCTTTGTATTTCCTCTTCCAATTCAAGAAGCCTTGAATCAGAAGATAGGGAGCGTCCGTTGTACGTAGCCAAGGTCAGCATCAGATGGCAGCCTAGTCCGGTCCTCCGGGGATTCTTAGCACCCTCTGCCTTCATGTCGCACTGGCCGCTGCCTTGGCCAGGTACATTCCAGCTGCCGGAGACTGAGGGCCAAGATTTAAGTTGTGGAGTCATTTTGGAGGGGTTTGGCCATAACTCACCACGCTGGCCAAGCGGGTTGGTGAGTGTGGGATAGCATTTCCTCTAATCCCGATGGTATAGTTATACCGCTATTGGCGGTCGTCAGAGCCCCTTTAGTGTGAACAGGATGTACCACGAGAAGGCGGGGTTGACATTTGTCAAGGAAAATGAGCTGGACATGTTTTCAGAACTGACTACCGTTAAACAACTGAAAAAATAGACTTGTTACCAAGGAACAAAAGATGACCAAGCGGGAAATAGATCTTCCTTCATTGAGAATGGTTCGACATAATAATCAGAGTCCATGCCCCTAGCGTCACGTATTTGAATTAGAAAAAAAGACAAAATAAGCACTCCGTACAAAAAATTAGTCACCCCTAACAGAAAGGACAGTAGGGAGTTATCGGTTCCACAGAGGGCGCCCTGATAGCATTGTTCGGAGATAAATAGCACCGACTGGTCAACAGGCTCATTTCTGTCTTGTGCAGTGATGAAAGCAAAATGTGTGTGGAATTTAGTCTGCAATATCGTAAAACAAACGTTACTGAGTGGCAAAAAGGAGACATGTGTTTTGCCGTGCCCACGGATACAAAGTGAATGAAATTGTAGAATTCGATGGTGTTTCGAAGCGTAATATCCAGCAGGTTCACAAACAGTGGTGTAGTTCAGTCAACTGAAAATCGACGACGTAATTGCTGCCGGGAAACGATTCTCACCAACAGAGACCGCCGCCATATTCCAAGCCTAGTAGCTGGAAATCGGTTTCAAACAAGGCAAGAATTGCTCCAAACAGTCAATGAAAGTCAACTCCAACCGATCTGAAAGGACATTGCGATGAGAACTGCATGTGATGAATATCTGGAGCAGAGTACTTGGAAGATGCCTCTTTTAACAGCAAGTCTCAAAATCTCACGTTATCAATGGGTTCAGAGACACCAAAACTTTGCTGTAGAGGATTGGAAACGAGTAATTTGGTCTGATGAGTCGGAATTTTTGTTTCTACACCAATGATGAGAGGCGACGAGTGCATCGTAGGCCCTTTTAAGCAATTTAATCCTGATTGTGTCAAAGGTGTTGTTCGAGTTGGAGGCGATTCTGTGATGTTTTAGGAATGTTTTCTTTTATGTACAACGAAATGGGCCCTCTTGTTGTAGAGAAGATGAATTTGAATCAGCATGCGTACCTTTGCGTTTTGAATGACGCAGTGTTTCCCTTTGCCCTACATCTCCAGGTGCAACATCGTATTGCCACTCCTGCCTTCCAAAACGACAATTTCCGTGTGCAAAGGGGCTAAAATTGTGTCTGAGGGGCACGACGAACAATTAGCAACACTGTATCACCACGATTGGTCGGCCAAATCCTCAGATTTAAATCCTCTTGAAAATCTGTGGGATCATTTGGAACGGAAAATGAAACGCGGGAACAGACACCCGCGTACTCTGACGGAACGTGGGGTCCAATTGGCGCACGAATGGCTGCAAATTGAAGTTAAATACATCTAGAACCTCGTGGAGTCTGTACCACACCGAATTCGTGCTGTTATAGAGGCAAGAGGCGCCGTCATCCGTTATTAGGTAAGATATGCCAGGGGTGAACAATTTTTTGTCTGGTGTGCATATGTATATACCTTCGTTTTTACAGTTCTGCTTTTCTGAAACAAAAAAGTGTTTCTGAAATCGAACTAATCGGCAAAGTGATGTAGCGAAGACATAACTATGGGCAGAGTTGCTTTCTTTAAATATGTGTGAGGTATTTTTTTCTTTTTTGCATGGCATTAAAACTTAAGGATATCCCATATCCTTCAATTGTGACTAACAAAAACCACAAGGGAGTGGCAGTGTATAGGCAATGATTTTGCTAAGCTTATCAGTTTTTGAGACTACTAGAATATCTTGGTAAAGCAGTCGAAGTCGGCGAGGGAGAGGTCCAAGGTGAGATCACTTTAAAATGAGGAGTCCAACACATGCAACTGCTTTCAAATATTCAGGAGCAACGGTTGCAGGGTTTTAGAGTCTGACCGAATGCGATGTTCTTCGAATCCGTAATTGAAAAAGAAAAATGTTTAACTTATTACTCAGAAAAAACATATTTTTCTGGGTTGTAGTAACTTCAAATTTTTATATAAAACAATTTTTTAGAGCAATTTATTTAACATTTGCTTTTCCAGTCATGTTGAACAGATTGAGATTTTTCCGAAGCTGTCCATTTGTAGAAATTAGGAATTTGTTATCAGCATGTGGAAAGTTGCTGATAAAGGAAGCTAAATGCTAATGTAAATTTGTAATTAGTTCATCCGTAGAAATCGCGCTCGCGCACGTTTACACACACACACACACACACACACACACACACACACACACACACAAATCGAGAGAGCTCGCGCACACTTACACACACACACACACAAATCGAGAGAGCTCGCGCACACTTACACACACACACACACAAATCGAGAGAGCTCGCGCACACTTACACACACACACACACACACACACACAAATCGAGAGAGTGTCCTGGTACTTTTTGTATATAGCTTATGCTACAGGTTACACATCATCGTGTTATACAACATTTTAAAGCTCTCATCAACAGCAAAAAGAATGCAGAAGAAACCAAATTTCGCTAAGATACACAGTTCCCATAGCATCAAAAATGCGTTTTTGTAATGGTTTTTGTTACATTGAGCATCAGGTACTGGTATTTTACAAATTGCAATGAGGTACTTGTACGTTTGCGTAAAACGTGTTGAAATTACTTTCGACAATAGTTTTGAAAAATACATTGTTGAGTGACAATGAAATTTACTATTGTTGCGTCACTTCATGGGATAGTATTCAAAAATCAGATTGACAACTTCCGTTACCTATTTTCGTTACGTCGAAATTATTTTACTCGGGATTTACTTTACTGTTGACAGTAAACATGCACAGCATCCAGAAGCGTGAGAAGCCGATCTCCTTATCCTAGCCGGAGTAAATCTCAAACGTCTTGCAGGTACTAATTTTTCATATGATTGGTGTAAAATGTTCTCTTGCCGAGCGGGACTGTTTTTCATTCTTTAACTTTAAAAATCCCTGAAGAACCTTTACCTAGCTATGAGACAAAAGCTTTACAGTGTTTATAAATGTCATTTATAAATCTTTATTAAATTTATAAGGCGTTTGAATAAGCTTTTTGGATGTGAGTATGCTATTCTGGCTTTCTTTAGCTCTCTCCAATCCACAGTTTGTGACATATCCCTGTAAATAATTCGCCTTCTGAGTTTGTTTCCTTGTGTAAATGTATCTGTTTTTGCTTTTAGATGAACGGTGCAATGATTCCACGAAGAGCTTTTTCTGCGAAGTGATTCACTCGGGACTTCACCCAAAAAAGCGCTTTAATTTTGAAAGAAAGCATTTCAAGCTGAAATTTAAATACGAAGTGCATTACCTTTCCACAATCACATCAATATCAGAGAAGATGTTAAAAATGTCCGCCATTTGCATCCAGAGATCAACTCGACGCTGCATGTTGGTATTTATTGCTTCAATTTCCTGTGTGATGTTGTTTTTCAGCTGCCGAATAGGTCTAGGCTAATTGCTGTATACAGTACCTTTCAACGACCCCAAAAGATGTAATCGGGTGGTGTTAAATCTGGAGACCTGGATGGCCACAAAGCTTTGGAGATAACCCGATCGCCGTAGAAACTTTGAATCTCAGCCATGCTGGCACTGGAAGTGTGACAAGTCGCACTATCCTGTCGGAAGAAGCCATTCTATAGTTCAATATCATCCAGTTGATTCACGAAGTGCGTGAAGATAATGAGATACACTTCTGTGTTGACAGTCTGTTCAAAGAAAATGGGACCGATTGTCCGGTTGCTTCAAATGGCGCACCATACGCCAATCTTTATGGGATGCATTCTTTTCACGTGAATGACATGGGGATTTTCACTCGTCCATACCCGCGTATTCTGTGAGTTCACAAAGCCTGAAACGTGGAACCAGGCTTCGTCCGTGAACCCCGTAATGTCTAATACGCTGGATTTTGACTGACAAATTCCTTAAACCACTGGCATTAATTCATTCGCTTCGGCATGTCAATTGGTAACCACTTATGAACAACTGTAACACGATATGGCTTCAGTTTACCAATTTTTGCAGCCCTTTTGCAGGTGGAATATGACGGTCCTGTTTCTTGCGGCAGCCTGCGTAACGATATCTTGGAAGACTGTATCAACCTTTTTTTCACACACTGCGCAGTGTTTTCTGACAATACGGGTCGCCCTCCCGCATGCATATCAACAAGGCTTCCTGTCGTCTCAAGTTTCTTCGCAAGATTAGAAATCGTTGGCTTCCTAGATGGTTCTCCACCGGGAAGTTTTTTTAAACTCTTTCGGACACTCCTTGAAAGAGCCAGAATTCCAATAACTTCGAACGACAAACACGCGCTCAGCAATGGTGAACACCACCGTACTCGACGCTAGTTGACGGACAAAGAGAATGGCGCAAAACCGTTCCCACCAGACGGCATGTATTGTGGCGCCATCTGGACACACGAGCCAAACGGCACAGATACGGATGCGAATGTCAGAACGTAAGGCACTTCGCCTTCAAATTTCAACTTGAAATGTTCAAAATTATAGCGCATTTTTGGGGGGAATCAATGTCTCAAGTGAATCAATGTATTTCCAACGCTAAAAGTGGGCAGCAGTACGATTCAACAAAAACAGATAGAATTACAAGCACATTGTAAAAATAGAAGATTGTAGATTTGCCGATATCTATGTACTCAGTCGTATCAGAATAATATAACTACCTACCTAATAATGGAAATGACCACCCTTGACCAGGATGACAGCAGCGAGACGGCGTGGCATGGATGCAATGAAGCCCTGGGAGGTTGCCCGAGGCACACGTGCCCATTCGGACTGCAGCAGAGCACGGCGGTTCCGGAGATGACACGGTTGTGTGTCAGCACGTCGAACCTTTTCATTCAAATAGTCCCACAAGTGGTCTATAGGATTGATGTCGGGCGATTCTGCCGGCCAAGGAAGAAACATCGGTGTCGTGTTCCTGGAACCAGTCACGCAACCCATTAGCGACATGGCAGGGCGCATTGTACTGTTGATAGACACCCTCACCACCAGGGTAAACGTCCAATATGAAGGCATGCGTGTGGTCAGCGAGGAGGGACGTGTAGCCATGGGCGTTCAGGGACCCATCCAGTGGTACCAGGTCATATCAAGAAAATATCCTCCAGACATGCACGCTGCCACTTCCGGTCTGTACTTGACCGACAAACAAGTCTGAGTGTTGGTTCTCGTGTGTTTGACGCCGTGTATCCGTCACATCCTTGCAGTTCTCTGGAGTATAACTCTCGATTCGTCGGAGAAGGCAATTTTTTTCCAATCTTCCACTGTCCAATGACGGTAGTCCCATGCGAACTGCAGGCGTCGTTGCCGATGGACCTGGGTTAACATGGGCGCCTTGAAGCTGCGTCGACTCCGGAGAACCCTGCGTAACAGGGTTCGCTCTGCAGTTATCGGGGACACTTTGGGTGCTTCAGTGTTCTTTTGCGTGGTCAATTGAAGCCCTGTTGCGCGTCGATTGCTCTTTTCCAGTCGATGAAGGTAATGACCTGCTCCGCGGTCGACGGCCTTTGGGGCTGCGAAGTTATGTCATCGGAAGATGCTCGGTGTGCCAGCGGTCCATTCTTGATACACCCTTAGTAAAGCACTTCACAAACAGCCAACGAAGTTTGCTGTTTGTGAGATGTTTCCGCCCTTGGTGCAATAGCTGATGATCGTTGTTTTTTGAACGTCCGTCAAATGGGCAGAGGCAGTGATGTCTTGCCATTGTGCTCGCGTTACACATTATGCCTCATTTCTCCTCGTAGGCCTCTTCTACCACCGTGTGGTCGACCTTTGCGGGCATACTGTAATTCCGGGGATGATAATACTATTCTAATAAAACTGTGTATGTAGAGTTATAGAGATTGCAAGTAGGTGTTACATGTTGAAATTGTTAAATGTTGATATAGAGCTTATTGGGTTATATGTTACCGACTATTGTTCTCATTAGAGTGAATTCTAAGAGTCACGATGTATCAGTGGATTTTACCTTTCACTGAGTGAAAGAATAAAGCGAATTATCGCTGTTGTTGATGCAACTGGGTCTGCCTCTTAAATTAGCAAGATTATTTTAGAAAAGAAGATTCCAGATCTCCTACTGACGCATGTTGCCCTAATCACCCGCTGGAGATCCTGGCTTAATGCCTTGCTATGCTTTGCATATCATTTTGAAGGATTTAGATGTTTTCAATTAAATTGGCAAATGCGATGCTTTAATTCAAATTGTTTTGCATTTAATGAATGACACTAGTTTAAAAAGAGACTTATCATAAGTTTCTCATGTTATTTCATAACGAAATTTAAAAGAAGGACAAACCTTCTATCAAAAAACAGTTAAAGAGGTTCAGGATATTGAAAGGAAACCTACCACCTTGTGAGGATCAAATACGGAAGCCTTAAGAGATGAATTCATATGTGTGTTAGGAAAAACACTTTGTATTTATTTCAAACGATGTGTGGAGTTCTTCAAGTTTAGAAGGCCAATTTGTACATTTAAGTGACCGCTTTAGTGTTAGTGAAATCCCCCTCTTATAATATGCAACGTTGACTTCCTGTGATATGGAACGATCGTTTACTCGATCTCGGTCATCGTTTCGTGACAATGGGCACGAATTTGCGATGGAAAATCTACAGGTGACATTTATTGACGTCTGCAACTCCAAAGAACGTTTTCCATCAAGCCCATTTTTTTAGTAAGTTGAGTACTAACATTATCTTATCACAGGAAATAACTAGTTGCATTATCGTTGAAGAAAATGTTTTTAACAATTTTTTTTTCTATTTTTAGCAAATGTTTTTTGCAATTATTAGCAAATAAAAACTAAATGTGTTTGTTTTTAGCACCTAAAATCGATTACCAAACAATAACAAATTTTGATTATTGTATCGAAATACAAATATCTTTACAGTGTTGCAATAATAAGGAGAACAGGTTTTAGTGATATACAAAGTACCAGATTAGAGAAGGAATGGTTTAATCTATTCTCATTAGAAAGATACTTATAGAAAAAAATATAAAAAATCCGAATTTTTGTTGTAGAAAGCTGTTGATAGCTGAAGGAAGAAGATGGATATTGCAGCAGAATTCGGAATTCCAGCCTCCGTACTTTCCAACATTCTAAGCGCGCGGGAGAAAATCCTGTCCGGCACCATAAAGTAAGATCGGAAAAGGATTCGAGTTCGCACATATCCTGACGTCGAAAGAGCACTACTCTCGTGGTTCAAGGACATGAGGCACCACCATCTACCTATTAGCGCTGCTATTTTAAAAGATTAGGCCAGAGTTTTTGCCGTTGGATTTGAACTTACAGATTTCAAGGCCAACAGCGGTTGGATTAGCAGATTCAAAGATCGATACGATATTGTTTTTCATCAGCTGTGTGGCAAATCCGCCTCAGTTTCCAAAACCACTGCAGGGAAATGGATGACCAAGTTAATGCCTGTCATTGCTAAATACCCGGTCGAGTCATTGTGACCACCAGATATTAGGTGTACAAACAAATTTTAAAGCGTTGTTTTTGCGACTTATACCGCTAGTTTAGGTATCCGACATTCTCCCGCGTTGTTGTCATGTGACCGTAACTCGTCCAGAGTCTAAAATATGACACAGAAGTCTGCCCAACAGTCAAACGCACTTGCACATCGGCAGGTGAAAGATGGTGGCAGGCAATACTGCATTTATTCAACACTGCGTTCCTTTCGAATTTCATCAAGGAGAATGTGCTTAAAAAGCATGTGTATCGATCTGTTCTGGGGGAGAATATTGCATCGAAAAGCACGTGTGAGTATTGGTTTAGACAGTTTAAAGCAGATGATTTTGATGTTAGCGATCGAGAACGTAGAGGCGCCCCACAGAAGGTCGCACATGAGGAAATTCAAGCATTGCTGGATAAAGATTCGTACCAAACGCAAAACGAACTAGCTGAACAACTGACAAACCATTTCCAATCGTTTACGCGCAATGGTAAAGATTCAGAAGAAAGGAAAATGGGTGCCACATCACCTGAGCCACAGGGAAAAGGATGAGCGTGTCATGAATTGTTTGAATAAACAACACAGAAATTCTTTTCTGTAGAAAATCGTAACGGGTGATGACAATTGGATATGGTACGACAATCCCAAATGCAAAAAAACACTGGGTAGACTGCGGTGAAGCAACGACTTCGACACCGAAACGCAATATTCACTCCAAGAAAGTGCTTCTGTTCATCTGGTGGGATATGAAGGGGGTGCTCTATTATGAACTATTGGAATAGGGTCATATTGTTACTGTTGTTCGCTACAAGCAACTATTGCTGAGATTGAACCAGAAAATCTGTCGGAAACGTCCATTCACAGGCAAAGGATTGCGTCCCGTGAAATTACTGAATGATAACGCTAGGCCTCATTTCGCGAAATCGGTCAAGAAAATGCTACTGACACTTGACTGGGAAGTTTTGGAGCACCCAGCGTATAATCCCGACATAGCCCCTTCAGACTGTCATTTGTTCCAATCGATGCAACATGGTTTGTCTTCTGTACGGTTCCTGACATGTGCCGTGTGCAGGTGTGGACAGCAGCTAGACTGGGGGCTGGGAATGACTCAATAAGGTGCTGAAAGGTTATTCGTCAGCTGCCCGACCGATGGCCGAAGGTGATAGGTAATTACGGCGCATATTTTGTATCGTAACGGTATTGGTGTTTTCTCTCTCTAACTACATGTTGCGTTGTCTTATAACTCTTTAAAACTTATTTGTTCACCTAATAATATCCAGAGTTACTGCTGTGTGCGGCGTGGACAGAAGCTAGACGAGCTGGTAGTGACTCAATAAGGTGCTAAAAGGTTATTCGTCCGCTGCCGACTGATGGCGGAAGGTGATAGGTAATTACGGCGCATGTTTTAATTGGTAACGGTATTGTTGTTTTCTCTTTAACTACATGTTGCGCTGTCTTAAAACGCTTTAAAACTTATTTGTACATCTAATAATAAATATCCCGAGTAACTTCCATGGACAGCAGCTGGACGGGCTGGGAGTGACTCAATAAGGTGCTGAAATGTGTTCACATAGAGACGAAATGTGCGAAACCATATTGGGCAGCTAATTTAAAATTGGCACATGGTGTGTCAAATGAATATACTCATTACTGTTAATGTTACAGATGTATATTCGGATTTTCAAATATGAATGCATCATCAAGATATAAATTTTGGGACGCATTTATAGTGAAGAGGAGTACATAACATCTGTCACACAGAAATCATAGTTTTCAATATAATAACAGAACTAAAAGGAAAATCCTTTTTTTCAGGGCAGCCTGCCCTTCATATACATGTTTGCTGTACTTGATGTGTGTCATGGACGGCGTATTCGTTATACGGCGCTGAGTTTCTATCTATTACCGAACCAGCACAGACCCTTTAGAGAAAAGGAACACCCTGTTCAGTGCCGAATTAAGAGGGCGTCTAAAGGGGCTATAGCCTATGGGCCCATTATTACCAAGAGCCCAGATGGCATGCCACTACACCACCAATGATCAAAATGATCATATGTAGAGGATTTTAGGAAGAGAGTGTCTGACCCCAGGTCTTAAAGAACCCTTAAAAATAGGAAACTAGGAGATTTGGGCTAGAGCGCCCGATAGGAAAGTGACACGGAAGCGAAATAGAAAGGGGGAAGGAAGACGCCCTTATTTATTACCGGGAGCAATTATCCGGGGTCCGACGGTTTAACGTGCCTATCCGACGCACGGCGGATGTTTAGTGGATCGAGCGTTCGTACCTGCCTGGGATCCAACCTGAGGCCCTTTCCGTGGCAGTCACGAACGTTGCCCACTAGGCCATCCTAGGCCATATATATATATATATATATATATATACGGTGTGTAAGGTCAGGTGATGCGTAACATCACAGCCTCTCCTTGACAAATGTCAACCCCGCCTTCTCGTGGTGCATCCTGTTCCCACTAAAGGGGCTCTGACGACCGCCAATAGCGGTATAACTATACCATCGGGATTAGAGGAAATGCTATCCCACACTCACCAACCCGCTTGGCCAGCGTGGTGAGTTAGGGCCAAACTCCTCCAAAATGATTCCACAACTTAAATATTGGTCCTCAGTCTCCGGAGGACCAAACTAGGCTGCCATCTGATGCTGACCTTGGCTACGTATAATAGACGCTCTCTATCTTCTAAATCAAGGCTTCTTGAATTGGAAAAGGAACTACAAAGGATCAAGTGGGACATCGTGGGGCTAAGTGAGGTAAGGAGAAAAGGAGAAGATCTCATTGAACTGAAAAGTGGATATCTCTTCTACTATCGTGGGACAGATACTGGCAGAACTAGGGGTGTTGGATATATAATAAACAAGAAACTGAAGGATAAAGTTGTAGAAGTTGAAAATTCCTCTAACAGAGCTGCACGACTCGTTATCCAACTCTCAAGAAGATACCAAGCTCAGATTATTCAAACTTATGCACCCACCACAAGTCATCTTGAAGAAAAAATTGAAGAATTTTATGAGGAAATTCGTCATCTAAATAATAAAGCTAAGCAGCACTTGAAGATAATTATGGGAAATTTCAATGCAGAAATAGGGCAACGGCAACAGAATGAAACTTCAGTAGGTAAATTCGGTCACGGCAACAGAAACCAGCGTGGAAATACTGTCGTTGAGTTTGCAGAGGCAGAAGGGTTTTTCATCTTGAACTCCTTCTTCAAGAAAAAGCCACACAGGAAATGGGCATGGAGACATCCAAATGGGACCACAAGTAAAATTGATTTTATTATGTGTAACAAAACATTCGTCATAGAAAACTGCAGTGTGCTAAACAAGTTAACACCGGTAGTGACCATAGATTGGTGAGATGTAAGATGCACCTCAACACTAAACTTGAACGTGGCAAGCTCATAAGACAAACAAAATCTATTGACATAACCAACCTTAAAAAACACCATAATACTTTCAAGTTGGAACTGAAGTACAGATTCTCGGCTTTAGAAGGCCTAACATCGGAAGAAGTGGATATTTCTGAAGTTGACAGAAAAGTAACCAAAGCTGTTATGGAAACAGCAACAAAATTAGCTGGGTCTAAGAAGAAGTTGCATGTGAACAAATTATCAGGAAAAACCAAAATGTTGATGCAAAAAAGAAGAGAGATGAGGAAAACTAAAGAACATGTGACTTCCAAAGTGGAATATATAGAGCTATGCAAGACAGTAAGAAAAAGTATCACTGAAGACGTAAGGAAATTCAACTGTGAACTAGTGAGGAAAACAATTGAAAACAACCAAAGCCTAAAGATAGCAAAGGGACATCTCAGTAAGGGAAGAAAACTGATTATGGCACTGAGAAAAAAAGATGGTTCTGTAACAAGAAATAGAGGCGACATTTTGACAAGAGTGAAAGATTTCTACTCCAAATTATATGAAAGGGATGATACACGCTCTCCAGACATCATGAAAGGTACCAGTACCAGAGTTCTTCCAGTCCTTCCAGCAGAAGTTGCACATGCAATCAAGAACATGAAGCGGGGGAAAGCTCTAGGAGAAGATGGAGTTACTGTAGACATTATACAAGAAGCAAGTGGAGAAATCGAAACAGTACTCGCCCAAATTTTCACTCGATGCCTTAATGAAGGGAAGATTCCTGAGGATTGGAACAACGCAACAATGATCCTGCTACATAAAAAAGGTGACATTGAGGATCTCGGGAACTACAGACCTATCAGCCTCCTATCAGTGGTTTATAAAACCTTCACTTAAGTTCTTTCACACCGCTTGAAGGTAACACTGGACATGGCTCAACCGAGAGAACAAGCTGGATTCAGGAGTGGCTACAGCACAATAGATCATATCCACGTACTGAGAGAACTAATTGAAAGAGCGAGGGAATATGAACTTCCATTGTGCATGGTTTTATTGATTATGAAAAAGCCTTTGATTCGGTGAAACCATCAGCAGTTACAATGGCTTTGAAATCCTGCGGTATTGAAGATGCATACATTAATATTATTAATAACATCTATGAAAATGCAAGTGCAAAGATTCGGCTGTTTCAAAATACAGCACACATAAAAATTGGAAAGGGAGTGAGACAAGGTGACACCATATCTCCGAAGCTCTTTAATGCTGCATTGGAGGGTGTCTTTCACTTGCTGAGCTGGGAAAACAAAGGAATAAAGATTAATGGAGATTATCTAACCCACCTTCGTTTTGCTGATGACGTAGTCATTTTTGGAACTACCCCATCAGAGCTGCAGAGTATGATGCAGGAACTTGCTGACAAGAGTAAAGAAGTGGGATTAAAAATGAACTTTCAGAAGACAAAAGTGATGTTCAATGCTTTTACAAGAAATGAAGATTTATCGATTGATGGAGTAAAGCTGGAGATAACAGGCACGTACGTTTATCTTGGACAGCAGATATCAAATGAGGGTCACATTGATGAAGAAATTAATCGGCGTACAAAACTTGCCTGGAGAGCTTTTGGAAGAAACAGCATAATTTTCAAGAGCAATATGCCATTGTGTTTTAAAAGAAAAGTGTTTGATCAATGCATCCTTCCAGTGCTTACGTATGGTGCAGAGACGTGAACCTTAACTAAAAGAGACATACAAATGCTGTAGACAACTCAAAGCAGCATGGAGAGGTGCATGCTTGGTGTAACCAGGAGAGATAAGAAGAGGAACTCGTGAATCCGAAAAATGACAAGAGTGGAAGACATCATGATCAGAGTTAAATCCCTGAAATGGCAACGGGCTGGACATAATGCCAGAAGGACAGATCATCGATGGACAGCCGAAATTTTAGATTGGATTCCAAGAGACAGGAAAAGATCCAGAAGAAGACCACATGGGAGATGTGGTGGATGAAATTCGAAAGTATGCAGTGGTGACATGGAGGAGACTGGCACAAGACAGGCCGTTGTGGAGGAAACTTTGGGAGACCTTCGTCCAGCAGTGGATTGATAATGGTTGATAATTAAGATGATGATGATGATGATGATATATATATATATATATATATATATATATATATATATATACTGTATACGAGAGGGGAGTTTACACAAAGGCCGTTCCATGAAAACGGAGAGTAATTTTATTTTTGAGTTCGTAACGGTGCGAAGGAGAAAAATAACCATGCAGGTGACTAACTGAATTGAGGAAGTATCTATGGCAATAGTTATTAGCTGAGGCAAACGAATCTGGTTTTGTTATTGCGCAGTTGTTTAAGGTACGTCTGCATTTCGCCATACAGCTAAGGAGGTAAGTGATTCAGAGTTAAGAAATGAAATGCATCGTGAGAACTTTTTTGCCACTGTTTGGATAAAACTGCTCCTAAAACAGTTGACCTAATGAAAAAAGCTTGCAGAAATAAATGTCTCGGTGAGTTAACGATTTTTAGATGTCACCATGATTTTAAAAAAGGGCGTTTGTCGGCAGAACTTGCTCCTAGGCCTGGTCGACCTGAAAGTGTTGTTACGGAGCGTATTGTTAACACTGTTTGTGCAATCCTGCAAGAAGATCAACGAATGACGTGTAAAGATATAGCGGCGTCAACTAATATTTCAAAAACGTCGGCATTCCGCATTCTACGCGACAAATTACTGTTGCATCGTGTGTGTTTCAGATGGGTACCTCATCATCTGACGAGGGAACAATTGTTAGCCAGAGTTCAGTTGTGTCATGAGTGAAAACAAATGATTGCAAAGGATCCAAACTTTCTAAACACAGTAATAACTGCCGATAAAATATGGGTCCACTATTCCGACCCCCTCCCCCTCACGAAGCTAACAATGAGTGTCTGGAAACACACAGGCTCTCCTCCCCGAAAACAATACGCCAAACTAAATCAGCTGGGAAGGTGGTGATGATGATAATTTTCTATGATCATAAATGTTTAGTCTACCAGCATGCCGTTCCTCCACAAATTACCGTCAAAAGTGAGTATTAAATTCCAGTCTTGAAGCGTCTGCAAAGACACATATCGATTAAGTGACCGAAACTGGTAGGAAAGTGGACCCCAAATCATAATAACGTCCATTCAAATGTGGCTGCCTGTGATCAACAGTTTCTTACAAAATGCAGCAATGAAATCATACCACATCCTGCCTACAGTCCTGCCCTAGCTCCGTGCGATTTCTGGTTATTTCCAACAATGAAAGAGAAGTCTTGTGGCGTGCCATTCAACACAGATGCTGACGTTATTCAAGATGCACAGGGGTTTTCAAAAGCAGTTTCCACAAAATGCCTTCGCCGCATGCTTTGAAAAGTGAACTGAACAATGGGACCGTTGCATATCATCCGAGGGAAGATACTTTGAGAAAGAATAACATACATTTCGCTGTATCTATACCTCTTCATTTTGTGTGATTTTACTCTATTTTCATGGAACGGCCGTTGTAATATACACTATCTACCAACAAGTAATTCGACACCTGTGATAGCAAAGGAAAACGAAGTTTATTCACCTTCAATAGTTGGTGGAGCCTCCACGAGCGGCGATTACAGCTGCGACCTTCCGGGGCATACTCTCAACCAGGCGTTGTACGACGGCTAGCGGTATTTTCTTCCACTCGGCTTCGAGAAGACAGGTCAGTTCTTTGACCGATTTCGGACGGTGGGGGCACCCCTTAAGTCGACGCTCCAACTTGTCCCTGAGGTGCTCGATAGATTTAAGATCCGGCCTCTGCGCAGGCCAGTCCATTCGATTAACCCCATTGTCACCATACCAAGCCACGGTGGACCTCGCAACATTACAGGTGGCATTGTCATCCTGAAAGTTACATGGGTCCACCCTGTAAAACTGCCACGACGTAGGAAGCGCATGGTCATCCAAAATGGTGCAGTAGGTCTCGGCGTTGAGTCTACCAGGAATTGCGACCAAGGGCCCCGTGCCATTCCAGGAGAAACACCTTCATAACATAATTCCCCCGCCGCCGAACTTCACAGTTGGCACAATACGTTCCGGAAGGAGGCCTTTTCCAGGCAGAAGACAATCTCAGACCCTGCCATCCGAATGGTAGAGGGTGAACCTAGATTTGTCCCTCCAGAGAACCTGTTTCCATTGTTCAACGGTCCATTGTTGACGTTCTTTGCACTACGTTAGCCGAGCAGCGCTATTGGACTTGGTGATCAAAGGCTTGTGGGCGGCAGCACCTCCATAATAACCGAGCAGATGGGCTTCCTTATGGATGGTATTCATAGAAAGAACACTCCCGGATGCCTGTTGAAACTCCTCGCGGATGTGGCCCTTAGATTTGGTGCGGTTCTTCCGAATTTCTCTGGCCAGCACTCGTCGGTCTCTAACTTCCAGTTTTGTGGGTCTGCCGAGTCGGGGAACATTCCGATAGTCACCTCTCATCTTCCACTTGCCAATCACGTAGGCCACTGTCGATTTTGGGTACTTCAACTCGCTGGATATGTCACGTATGAATCGGCCATTTCTGTGATACCCGACAATTACACCTTTCTCGAACTCAGAGAGCTCCGAACTGCGTGGCATCTTGCATGTGACTGGTTGCGTTGTTGTTTTCCACACGATATTAAACTGCGGCGGCCGTGAAGTGTATCAGGACCGCAGATAACGTCGATTGCAGGGGTGTCCAATTACTTGCTGGTAGATAGTGTAGTTTTAGTTTTGTCTCGTATGATTTCCACGTGATTAAAAGTTGAGGCTGGAAGACAAACATTTCTCAAGGAAGTGACTCACTAAAGGCAAAAATTTCATGTAGCTGTGTACATCGGTGTCGGCGAGAGAATTTTAACTTTTCCACTGCTGTCCGTCCACACTTCCTTACTTGCACTTGAGACCATTAAGGTTCAAAGTCCTCTGTGGCTTAACATTGTACAACGAAAAATATGCATAAAAAAAGTGTACAACTGCAAACCATTAAAAATCCATTACAAAATCTAATATTTTTTAACTCATGTTCTTGTGAGAACAACAGAAATTTCAGTGACTTGTTATGAAAACTCTGAAGATAATTTATTAGTTTGAAAAATGCAATGTGTATTAAATTATCACAAGCATATTGCTACAGTTTCTTGCTTCAATGAACTCATAACGTTTCTCTGTCATAAGTTCTTTGGGGGGGGGGGCACTCAAATGTCTTAACGTAGAGACCCACTAAGGCTTTAATGAGGTCCTGAGCCTGTTCCGAAGCTACACCTTCTACTTCAGTCGTACGTCGTAAGTTCTAAAAAGTTGAATATTATTCAGACCCAGCCCACCGATATATATATATATATATATATATATATATATATATATATATATATATATATATATATATATATATATATATATATATATATATATTAAATACCTCTTCTAAGAATGCCAAAGTGTAAAGATAAATAAAATCGCCGTAATTATTGGCATACTCGCTGCGTTTTCCCCGAGAGTACAACGTTTCATAAAAGTAATCTAAAAATTTCACATCTTAGAAACAACATTTGGAGGAACGAAATTCCTAAAACATAAAAATTATCGATTGAGTGTCAACCCGTAAAATTCCAAAATGCAAAAAATTGTAGGTTAAGACCCCACTCGTTGGGGAGAAAATATATCCAAACGTGAACTTGAGTTCACTCGACTCTGGATACCATATTTACTTTTAGGATGTATAAATTTATCGTGGGTTTCAAAATCAAAAATCAAAGAGAAATTTGGTTCCGGAACTGTTTCTGATAAAGCGTTCAAATAGAAAAAAAAAATATTTCATGATCCGTCATTGAGAGAATAATAAAAACATGTAGAATATTGAAAAATATAATAAAATTTTCAGATCTGGCGTAAACCTCAAATTTAACAAATTAAATTTAGTTAGTTTTGTTAATATTTTGAAGCTTATTTCTAGTGCTATCATTTTGACTTTGTTTTTGTTTCGGAGTATAACTGTTACTGCAAATCCCGAAAATTGGTAAATCCTGGCATTTACCATACTAAGGTGGTAAAAGTCCGAAAAATACTTGTAAACGCTTTCATTTCGGGCATTTACCAAACCATTTAGGTAGCATTTATCAACACCAATTGGTGAAAATTCGAAATAAGCGATAAGTCTGTCAAAGCCTGTAATGCGCACGTGCCAACGCAGGTGAGCGTTGTACACATGAAACCAATTTATCTTGTGAAAAGAAAGTTTTTTAAGTATCGTTAAGAAGTCGGAAAAGAAAAAATAAGTGCACGTGAAGTGGTTAATAAGCTTTCTTTAGTTGGTGGACAAGGATTAAAAATATACAGCTAATTAAATAAGTGTACCACGAAGATGTGTTTGTGCAAATCAGCCAATCTACTTTGTAACTCCAAATGTCATAACATTCACCCTTGCTGTAACAAGTAAGTTTAATTATAATTTGATAATGTTGAAGGAAATCCTGATGAATAAGTTACTTTTATTTCATGAACATTTTCTTGTTATACATTAATTAAATGTAGCAAAATAATAAAGCATTCATGTTTAATGTTATTCTGGACATTGTGTTTGGAATTCAAATTGACAAAAACCAATTATTATAATGTATTGGTTTAATAGCGAAAAAATAGAATTTCATCTCATAATATAAGGCTATTCTAATTTCTTATGCCAATTACACACGCTTTTAAGCTTTCCAACTGTAGGTTGAAGAAGCGTATAGGCTTCAGCTTTGTCCGTCTGTCTGTCCGTCCTCCCATCCGCATGATAACTCGCGTAAAAATGGTTCAATTTCGATGAAATTTCAGTATGTGGTAGGGGACAACCTGGAAAAAAACCCTGCTGAAAATTGACGAAATAGGGTCAAAGGTCAGAACATAGGAGCGGGATCCATTCCATCACCCTTATGCGTCATAACGTACGTAAAAAAGCTTCGATTGCGACAAAACTTCAACATGTTGTTCCGGAGATATACTGAACCGGTTCTTTTGAATATCATCGAAATGGGGTCAAAGGTTACGGCACAGGAGCGAGATATATTCTACAGCCATTATCCTCATAACTTGAGTAATAACTTGAGTAATGATTTCTAGTATGTTGTAAAGCGTATCACAATCAATGCATTGCATGATTTTACTAACTTGTTAAATAAACAATGATAATTAAAGATAAGGGCCCAGTACAACAGATATCATATAAAAAAAATTATGCAACATAAATGACTGTTTCAATATTTTAAAACTTACAAACAAAACGCACTTTTACCAATTGGTGTTGGTAAATGCTGGCATTTACCGAAATGGTTTGGTAAAAGCCCGAAATGAAAGCGTTTACATGTATTTTTCGGATTGTTACCACCTTAGTATAGTAAACGCAAGGATTTACCGGTCAAACATAGGATTTACCTATGTTCGGGCTTTTACGGTAACTGAACGACTACCATAAGCAGCTCGTAGGGCTACAAGCATTCGTCGTTCCTAATTTAGGATCACCACTAGTTCCTCATCCTGAGCTCATGACCGGACCTATGTTGGAGGAATGTTCCGAGGCTAACGCCTCATGCCTTTCGATGAATGGGACGTCCTAATTACGTCACAGACATTTAGTTTTGTGTAGAGCTGTTCGATGCATCAAACAGCGCAACATGTGAATGTCTACCAAGACTTCTTTACATAAATTATGCACAAATAATTTTTTCCAACACGTGTCGGACTTTTCTTTACTCTGATGCAGTTCGTTTACTTTATTAAGGCAGCCCCGGTGGCGCGTTGGTCTAAGCGATGGCTTATGATCATTCGTTCGTATCTTTGCAAGCTTTTTTCATTAAGTTCGGATCCCGGTGAGGCATGGATGTTATGTTTGTCCTACGACCCGGGCTCTCTCCCTTCCCTGGAACCAGTGGCTCTAAATTAGGGACGGGCGACTGCTTATAGCCCATTGAGTTGCTCACTGTTGTCGTTAAACCCGCAAACAAAAAAAAAACTTTATTAAGGCCAAACAAATGCTTGACGTATTCCAATAAATCGAGGTACGACTTCAGTTTTCTTAACTATGTTTCCCTAAAGGATCTTACCTTACTAATCACTAAGTTTTCCAGGTACATAACATTTGCCGTTGGAAAGGAGATGACTTCCTATACTCAAGAAACGTATAAAGCGTATTAAATCCGTTTATTTTTGTATTGTAGTAAGCACAAAGGTTCGTCAAGCTTTCGCACTCCACTGGAAGGCTTTTTCAAGGCAATAGTAGACATAAAAATGCAGGGAATTGGAAAACGTAAAGAACCAAGACGATTTTTGAAAATAACGTGGGTGACGTCACCAAATTATAACACGAATTTTTATCACGGAATTACACGGTGCTTCGCGATGTGTTTCCATCTTTTAATAACGCATGCCAAACCCATGGTAGTTCAGTAGAAACTATATCATTCCACGCTAGTGGGTTTCTGGATAGAATTTTGACTATTTCCCTGATGGCAGTCTCTTTAAAGTTCGTGTATGGGGCAATTCTTCTACGTAATACTATTCCATAGAGGAGCGGCCGATGAATGCATGACTTTTCTGGCGAGGGCTGTATTCTGCATATCCTGGTTGACACTTCGCACGTGCTCTTTGTATCTAGTGTCCAAGGATCGCTTTGTCATTCCGATATACACTATATTGACAAAAGTCACAGGACACTCTTTAACAGCAAATGAACGGATCCTCTGCGTTGTTAAGATGCGCGGTGCAGCTGCAAACGGTATAAAAACAAGCCAGCTGACCGCGATCATATCGCATTGTGAGGTTGAGTGAAAATGTCTCGGCGGGAGAGAACTGACTTTGAGAAAGGAAAGATCGTTGGGTGCTATATTAGTGGGTTGTCCATAAGAGAAACAGGAGGCGTTGAAACATACCCAAGTCAACTGTTTCGGATGTACTGAATGAGTGGATGACACATGGCGTGCCTGAAGCAAAATAACGTACCGGCAGACCAAAGAAAATCAGTGATAGAGGACGTCGAAGCCTCAGGAGAGTCGTCACAGCTAAACGACGAAGTACTGCACAAGACCTTCGTGTTCAGGTGAGTAAAAATGCTGGAACCTCGGTATGTACACATACCATTCGCAGAAAACTTTGTTCTATGGGATACCGTGGTCGTGCGGAGGTTCATAAGCCTTTGATCTCCACTCGGAATGCTACTTGTCGTTTAGTAACGTGTAAAGAACATTTATCGTGGACTGTCGATCAATGGAAACGGGCCCTATGGACTGATGAATCCAGATACACGATTCGTCAGTCTGATGGCCGTGTGGGTATGGCGGCAGCCGGAGGTGTTTTTCGTATTATGGTCCTGGCCCATTCATTATCGCGGATAAACCTGTTAGCCAGCACGTTTACCTCGATATTCTGGACAATTATGCCCTACAAACTCTGTGGCAATATTATGGAACCGAGCCTTGTTGATACTAGCAGGATAATGCACCGAGCCTTGTTGGTAGCAGCAGAATAATACACCGAGCCATAAAACAAGGACAGTTACGGTGTGGTTTGACGATAATTCCGTATCGTGTGTGGACTGGCCAGCACAAAGCCCTGATTTTAATCCCATAAAGCGCCGCATAAGAAGTTTGGAACCAAGGCCTACTACTAAGCAACCGTTTGCGGTAGCATTTTGTACTGAATGGAAGCGAATACCTATCGCTGAGTTCCAAAACCTTGTCGAAAGCATGTCTCGAAGGGTCAGTGCATGCATTAAGGCCAAAGGTGGACCGACACCGTACTAATGTATGCCAATAAATGCTATGTTGTGTTTTTCTTCTAGGTGTCCGGTGACTTTTGTCAATATAGTGTATATCTTTTCCGTGTTGTTAGGATATACCAAAGGCATAGCGTACACACCTGGCTTTTCTTTCTCACATTGTATCTCCTTACAACTTGATATTATATGTGATAACGGGGTTGGGGACTTCATTGCTATCAATATGTTGTATTTACGTAATCAGTTCTTTAATCAATATGTAAAGCCTGTGACAAATGTGATGGATCCTGCGTACCTCATCGCCTTACTAGAGGATTTTATTAATGCTGACATTATGTGATTTCCTACAGTTCTATGTATTCTGTATGTCATCTTTCTTATATCCAACCCTTTTAGACCTTTGCTATAAATATTATCAATTTCCTTGTAGATAACTTAGATGATTTCTTTGTTTCGTATTATTTAAGGTTTTGTAGGTAACTTAGGTTTCCGTAGTATTAAGATGACAAGGGAGTCATCATAAATGTCAAAGCGAAGTTTCCAGATTTACTTTAGGGTTATTAACACAGCGGGTAGAATTATTTCGGAACGGATATATTTGTTCTTGGTGCTGTATCACAGTACCTGCGTTCATTTCGTCCTCAGAATAGATGAAGTTTTTGCTATAAGGAAGGCTAAAGTGATTAAAGGTCAGATTTTAAAACAAATTTCCAGCACGCGATAATCAACCACTCATTTACTTCATTTTCTTTTCACCAAACTGCCTCTCTGCTCGTCCGTCCTGGGTAATATTTTTACGCACCACCTCAGCAAAAACACAACTGTTGGGAAACTGCTGGCCGCCAGCTGGCAGTGATGGGTCACTGCTGGCGCATATCTTCCGCTCATGGTACGGTAGTTATGCGTTGATGGCAGCGGCATCAGTCGGCAACCTATAGCACACCGCTGATGGCTCTGACTCATCGCCTCGCGTACTGGCCCCCCGGTAATAAATAGGGGCGTCTTTCTTCCCCTTTCTACTTCGCTTCCCTGTCAGTTTCCTATCGGGAACTTCATCCCAGATCTCCTAGCTTCCTATTTCTAAGGGTTGTTTAAGACTTGGGGTCAGATACTCTCTTCCTAAAATCCTCTACTACACTGAAGAGCAATTGAATTAGAGACAGCTGGCGGTATGCAAATGTGGCGCTGTGGGTGGCCCTGTAAATGGAATCAACATGCCGTATGCAGCGATCGGACAATATAAGGAGTGATGCGACCGGAATCAGTAAGAGTCGGACGCAGTATGGGTAAGATGAAGGATCTAAGCGCATTTGAACGTGGGCAAATTGTCGGGCCCGACGAATGGTTCACTCCATCTCGGAAGTCGTGCAGACACTGGAATTTTCACGAGCCACTGTGTCCCGGGTGCACCGTGAGTACATCGAATCCGGTAAAACCATCTCTGCAAGGGCCAACTGCCGTGGACAACAGCGTGTGGATGAGTGGGGTCATCGTCGGCTAGCTCGCGTTGTGACAGCGGATAGACGGGCCACAGTGCAAGAAATCACTCGGCAATTTAACGCTGGTACCCAAAAACGTATAAGCAGCCACACCCCCAGAACCATCTCCTCGCTATGGGTAACAGGAGCCATCGTCCCAACAAGGGTACCGCTGCTGATCGCACATCACAGGGTGCAAAGATTAGCATGGGCGCGGGAACATCGCTACTGGACACTAGACATGTGGGAACATGTTGCCTGGACTGATGAGTCGAGATTCACGTTGGTACATGCTGATGGCGGGATACGAGTACGGCGCAAACCACATGAAACGATGGATCCTTCTTGCCAGCAGGGTACTCTTCAAGCTAGTGGGGGTGGCATTCTCGCCTGGGGACTTTCTACATTGACTAAAATGGGACCCCTGGTACACGTGTGACATCGGCCCTCACAGGTCAACGTTACCGGGATATCTTGGACGACCATTTGCTCCCGTTTGTGCGTCTTCAACATTCCACTGGGGACCTCATCCTGCAACAAGACAATGCACCGTGCCATCGCTCACGAATTGCATCCGAATGGTTGGATGAACACTCCACCGACGTGATCTCGCTTCCTTGGCCAGCTAGGTCACCTGACCTCAATCCCATCGAGCACATCTGGGATGCCACCGAGAGAGATGTTCGAGGCTTTGACCGCCCTCCATCAAATCTTCGTGAACTGTGGGAGCTTGTTCAGGTGTCGTGGATCCGTATGGCTTCCCAACACTTCCGGTGTCTTGTCGAGTCCATGCCGAGACGAATCGCCGCCGTCATGAGGACGAAAGGTGGTGCTATACGTTATTAGATAGGTATCTCTAATTCAATTGCTCATCAGTTTATGATTTAATCTGATCTGACTCATCGCTGTGGATAACACACAGTGGACACCATATCTCTGCAACAATTTATCCGATTTGAAAAATTCCATTTGCAATGGGAAGCTTGAAATGTGCGAATGACGATACTTCATATGGTTTTCTTTACACGATGCACAATTTAACGACTACAGGGCGTAAATGTAAATGATACAGAATTCAAAATACTTTTTATTCCATATATTTGCTTCTAAGCACCCGATTGAAAAAAGATCGCCTTTCGATTTTATTTATATCGAAGACTATTTTAGATATAGTCACTTTTTCAAGTTACGCATAGATTTGCCGCTAGGGCGCGTAAAAATAAATTGCGTCTCCGCCGATATTTCTGCTTCTAAAACTCCGATGTAATTTTTTTTTCTTTTCTTTTTTTTTTTTTTTTTTTTTTTTTGTGCTGCAGCGGATGCAGTTCCTGATAGGGAAATCTTTTGCATATAATTTCTAATTTTTAGTAAAAAAGTGGTTTGGCCACCAGGACGCGTAAGTGTTAAATCTGCTTCTGAGGTTTTTGCAGAACATTGTGAGCTTTTAAAATCTCGAATGAAAACATTATTTCGTGAACCGAAACCAGTCATGGCGATAAACGTTTCGAAATATTTCCTTCGCAAAACGATGCATGGTTTCTCCGCCAGGGGGCGTAGATAAATATCTTACATTTCTCAATATCTCTGCTTCAAATGGTCCGATTTGAAAAATTCCTACTTTGTTGCATAGTAGTTTCCGGCGCAACATGGTGTTCATATAATTTTAAAATTTTCAAGTGATTCATTAACTTTCGCTAGTGAGCAAAAAATAAATTGCGTTTTACACGATACCTCTGCTTTTAAATTCCAATTTAAAAAAATTATTTCTGCACCGGATACAGATCCTGATAGGAAATCCTTTGCATATAATTTCTAATTCTGGTAAAAAATGGTTTGGCCACCAGCGGACGTAAGTCTTAATTTCCGCTTCTGGTGTATTTGCAGCAAAATCTAAGCTTCTAAAATCTCGATTGCAAAAAAATCGTTTGTGGACCGATTCTACTCACGTCGACAAACTTTTTAGGAATATATTCTTCTTAAAACAATTCACGGTTTCTACACCAAGGGGTGTAGATGAATATCTTATTTTTTGTCAATATCTCTACTTCTAGGTGTCCGATTTGAAAAATTCCTTCTTTGTTGGATAGTGTTCACGATGCGAAATGTTTTTCATATAAATTCAAAATGTTCAATTAAATCATAGGCTTTCCGATAGGGGCGCAAAGGTAAATTGCGTTACTTTTGCTTCTAAAACTCCGATTTGAATGTTTTTTTTTCTGTATCGCATACAGGTCCTGACGGAAAATATTTTACGTATAATTTCTAATATTTGGTAAAGAATGGTTTGGCCACCAGCAGGCGTAAGCGTTAATTTCTGCTTCTGATGTATTTACAGCAAAATATGAGCTGAAAATTCGATTAAAAAACGTCTTTCGTGGACCGGTACCCCTCACATCGAAAAGCCTTCTTGGGCATACTTTCTTCTTAAAATTATGCAAGGCATTTCCGCCAGGGAGCGTAGACAATGAAATTTGCGCACCAAGAAGGACGTATCGAATTCAACTGAAATTTTATGGACGTAATTATACAGATGAATGATAAACATGATGGCAAAAACAGAACTGCATGGCAATTACAGAGGGATCTATGGCACGCAGCCCGGTCATCTTCAATAGCGCGTCGCACAGCCTCGGGCGGACATAGGTGCTGCAATACGGTTCGACATGGAGGCGAACAAACGCCAGATGTCCTGTGGCCGAATGGCCCACACGTGTTGGAGGATGTGCTTCAAATCGTGGATAGCGCGGCACAACGGCAGCTGGCGTTTCAAATGGTTCCACAAATGCTCCATAGTGGACATGTCCGGGGAGCGGGCAGGCCATGGAAGTGACTGGACATGACGTAGGCAGTCCTAGACAACCCGAGCCGTGTGCGGGCTGGCATTATTTTGCTGGTATAGCTCACCTGGAATCCCGGCCAGGAATGGGAGCACACGAGCCATAGGGTCTCATCCACATACCGCTGGCCCGTCGATGATTCACGTACCACCACTACAGCTGATCGGCTCCTCGCCGACAATGGCTTCTCAGACCATAATGCCTGCAATGGGGGAGATGTGGCGCTCGACAGGGATGTTAGGATTGTGCCGTTGACCCGGAGACTTCCAGACCCGGATTATCTGTCCCCAAAATCCGGGGACTTCCAGACCCGGACACGATGATTATCTGTCCCCAAAACGAAGCGGCACTCAGTGCTAAATATCACACTTTGCCAGTCTGTGGCGTTCCACGTCGCTCTGGCTGTGCATCACTGTACACGGAGCTGGCGATGTGCCGGTGTTAATGGCAGCACACCTAAGGGGTGCTGGGATCGCAGTTTGGCTTCCGAGAGGCATCCGGAAACGGTTCGTGGGCACACAGGAGCCGCTACATCTGCCTGTATAGTGAACCGGGTCTCCATGGGATCCGTTCGTGCCTGGCGTACGATCCGTCAATCCTCTCTACCGGTGGTCCTCCTGGTCCGTCCTGAGCCTCTCCGCCGTGTGGCAGTGCCGTCACGTGTCCACTGCTCTCAACACAGTAGGGCGGTATGGTCAAAACGATCCACGTGGCGGGCTATACGGCGCGCCGACCACTCTGTGGCTTTCATCCCGATGATCAGGCCTCTCTCAAAGTTGCGTAAATCTACCTGTCTGGCGTCTACCCGGCATTCTTGTCATTCAGTACTCTTGCTTGCGTCGGACGGTGCTTTTCGCTTACATGGGGCATCGACTACACGCCGGTTTGTAAGACTGCCGGTTCGTGCTTGAAGCGCTACCACAGTGTGTGCGGTCATGGCAATTGCACCAAACGTGGATCATTTGCATACCAGTACACACTCTATAGCTATTTGCAAAGTTTCGCGGTTGTAGCATGTTTTCTTCTAGGTGTGCAAATTTCATTATCCGTGAGTTTATTTTTGTCTCTCCGATTTAAAAAAAATCTTTCTTTGTTAGGGAGCATTCCTGCTGCGAAATGTTCCTAATATAATTTCAAATTTTTCTAAACGCACAAGTCCGCCATCAGAGGGCGTAAGTTCACGTTTCTGTTTACATCAATACCTGCGGGACTAAAAACCCGATTAAAAACTTCTTTCGTCGGTCAGACACTACGGTTTTCTATACCGGTTCCGTTGACTTTGAATAACTTTGATACCTTTAATTCGCGTCAGAACGGGTTCAAAAGGCTTGCTCATTACAATAGAAAATTCGGTGTCATTTTTCCTGTCCTTATTAGTATAATCAGTTCCCCATACAATTTGTTTCTAACAGACAGCTGAACTAGGTGTCGAGTTCCAAGAGGAAATATCATTTAAGCGGGTTGGCATGAAAACATTTTTTTGATCGAAAGTATGAGATTTGTTTCTGCATCCCGTTTATGGGCATATTAAGCTTTAATTAAAATTTTCCGAAGTGTGACGCAGCCAAGGTGCCTTGAAAACACCTGAACATTGATTAAGTCCCTTTTATTAGCTTTTATTACTAGCTTACACTTACCAAAAATTAAAGCCGTAACTCAAGATTTAGTGATTTGCAGAACTTCTACACATGTTCCATTATGTTACTAGGATCTGAAATACCCCCAATGATCTTCAGTACTCCAAGATCTTAATACCTCTTTTTTATGTCTGGCTCAAGGGTTTTTTCCCCACGAAAGTGTATTTTTTCTTTTCGTTTAAGATGTGACTTACATTAAAAAAAAAAGAGTTTAATTTAATAAAAATGCATGAGCTTACATTAGAAAAATCGCTTCATTTCCCCCCTCTATTTTTCATAAACTTTTTATTTTGTTATGGTGGATTTCAAAAACTCCCATTTTTGGTCTCCCAAAAAAAAAATCATACCTACGCTTCTGTCCTTTATATTACTCTTAAAACATCTACATATCATTTTATGCCATTTGTTTCTACTATATGCTAACAGTTTACTGAATAATAAAGCAGCATGGATTAATCATATTAGTCTTTGCTGACTAATTTCAAATATGCACTTCTTTTAGAGAAGGATGCTGACTCTCAGTGAAAGCAGTTTTGATTACATTTGTAGGTGATTTGTGGCAGAGATCGGGCGGAATAGATAGAAATCAGTAACTTATTAATTCCTGATGTCTTGCTATCCTAAGTACAGAACAGTATAGTCTCACGTCCAAAGCAAAATTTCTGTTCTATATAAGAAAGCAGTATTTCGTTATTTTACTGCATAAATTCTGTTGTCCACGGTTTGATATTCACTACCAGAGAACTTCATATCCTGAATTGAATTAATACGCATTTCTTATCGAATCGGACAAGATATTTACGGGCTTTACTAAACTTAGTATATTGTTGTTTCTGTGACACAAATGAATGTCTTTTATTCGTTGTTGTGATGAAAAATTGTTGTTTTCTTCATTAGAGAAAATCCAGTGAAGAAATGGCTCACTATGTTTTTTGGTTCACCAAAACATGCAAATAGTTATACCCTGAAAGCTAGCCCCGATCAGCGTTTTAAGAAATACATCAGAATGCTTTATCCGAAACCTTTCTATCCTCCAAGATTTTTTCTGGCCACTAGACCGAAACGAATGCTTTTTTTTACCGCTTGTTGGAATGTTTGAAGAAGTCTGATTGCCTCTGTCTGGAGTTAACGGTTGTTGTCCATCTCCAGTGATCATTCTGATCGATGAAAACCTAACGGGGGAACAGTAGTTGACCGAAATTTACAGCAGACGTTTCATCATTTGTATTTACAGCAATTCAGCGCACTTTGTGAAAACTGCAAATGGGTTTGATAGCGTCGTCTTCTTACATGGCTTATGAATTTTTTTAATATAATTATGACCAATTTGGGGAATTATAAGATTTATGATACAAAAAAGATTTTTTTTTCTTTTTGTTAAATAAGAAATCCGAAAACCAAAATTATTTTATGTTATTATATAATACAAAAAATCCGTTTTTATTGGTGTATGCAACTGATTTTACCAAACTTTCGCACCCCTATGGGTAGCTTTATCGAGCCTGCAGCTCCGGTGTCGCAGTGAAGCGCTGTTTCTTCTTGACCATTCGTTCGAGCTGGATAAGAGTTTGAATTGCGGCGAGGCATGGATGTTGTGTTTGTCTTACAGCACTGGCTCCCTCCCCTCATTTCTCTGGAACCAATGTCCCTAAATTAGGGACGGGAGACTGTTTATATCGCATTGCGTTGCCCACGGTGGCTGTTAACCCCCCCCCCCCCCCAAAAAAAATGAACAAGCTAAACTGGTTTAGACAGAACGTTAATATTTGAAACGAAATTCTTGAATTGAATTATCTTCCTACTGTATGTAAATTTATTCGAAATGTGCACATGAAGAAAGAGTCGAACGAAAGTCCTATAGATTCTAGCGTAGAGATGATGCAAAACCAGCCTAACAGATTTGTTGCATGTATTATGTGTTGTAAGTACTTTGGTTGTCTCTCTAATGGAAGCCTCTAGATGGGTAGTGTATGGGGACAAACACTTACATCCTGCATGGTGAAGCAACGTATCGTTAAGACGAGCTTCTCTTGTTTGGCTCCATACACTACCCATAATGGGACTTCTATCAGAGAGACCATCAAAGATATAGCTCGTTTAGTAAGTTAATAAACAAAGCCATTTTTGTTTATCAAAAACAGACCTTTATTTTTCCACACAGTCTTCCTTGACTTGGATAAACTTCTTGTACCAATCACAGTTCGCGAATCCCCGATGCGAAAAACGATTGATTTTCCTCATCAAACATAAACACGTGATTGCCTCCTTCAGTTCAGAAATGCAAACCCCGCAGATTGCTGCCCCAGTGACGCAGTGGTCTAAGCTATAGCTTCTGAGCATTCGTCCGAAAGGTGTCAGCGTTCGAATCTCGGTGAGGCATAGATGTTGTGTTTGTCTTACGGAACTGACTCTCTCCCTTCCCTGCAACCAGTGGCCTTAATTAGGGACGGGCGACTGCTCACGGTGGTCGTTAAACCTCCAATAAAAAGCAAACCGTAGATCTTTTTTCAGATTTTTCAAGAAGATGTAGTTATTAGGGATGAGTTAAGGTTGTAACGTACCAGGAGATGTGACGTACCTGCCAGAAGGACGCACACGACATAAAGGCAGATAGGAATCAGAATAAAATGTCCGCGTAGCTTAATTGGTAGAGCAACTTATTCCGGAATGAGTGGACCCGGGTTCGAATCCTGGCGTGGATAAAATGACGGAGAAATTCACTTCGTTATAATGGCGCCCGAACTATCTGGATGACCCGACCGCTCGCAATGGTGTGATGTTATTTCCACACCGCGAGATAGAAAAAATAAGAGCAGCACTTCGGAAAAAAAAAAAAAAAAAAAAAAAAAAGGGGGAGATGATGTACCGTACCAGGAGATGTGACGTACCTGCCAGAAGGACGCACACGACATAAAGGCAGATAGGAATCAGAATAAAATGTCCGCGTAGCTTAATTGGTAGAGCAACTTATTCCGGAATGAGTGGACCCGGGTTCGAATCCTGGCGCGGATAAAAATGACGGAAAATTCACTTCGTTATAAGGTGAGTACGCTGAATGGGGAAGCAGTTGAAAGACACATTCTGTCACAGCTTCCATGAAAACACCGGTGGTGTAGATAGGAGAATTATCCTGGAGAAGCAGAACACCCCGTCCCAATTTTCAATTAACAACAACCTATCTGAAAAAAAAACCAGAAAGACGACACCGAATTTTCGGGTGTAATAAGCACGTATTTTGAATCCGTTCTGAAGCAAATAAAATTTATCAAAGCTAATGGAACCGGTATGGAAAACAATAGTATCTGACAGAAGAAAGAAGTTTTTCAATCGGGTTTTTAATCCCTCAGATATTGCTGTAAACGGAATCGTGAGCTTACGCCCTCTGGTTGCAGACTTGTGCGCTAAGAAAAACATGAATTTATATGAGAAACATTTCGCACTGGAAACGCTCTCTAACACCGAAAGAATTTTTCAAGGAATCTTAGACATAGAGATATCGACAAAAATAAAATGTAACTTTACGTCTCCTGGTGGGAAAAGCATGCATTATTTTAGGAAGAAGGTATTCTCAAAATGTTTTTCCACATGAGCTGCATCGGTCCAAGAAAAAAAAAATTTAGTCGAGTTTTCAGGAGCCCAGATTTTGCTACAAATACATCAGAAGCAGAAATTAACACTTATGCCCCCTGGCGGCCAAACCATTATTTACCAAACATTAGAAAGCATGTGAAAAATATTTTCCATCAGGTTTTGTATGGGATACAGGAATAACTTTTCAAATCGGAGTTTTGGAAGCAGAAATAATGCAGAAACCGCAATTTACGTTTGTGCCCCCAAGCGGAAAGCCTATGATTTACTTGAAAATTTTTAAATTATATGAAAAACATGTCACACTGCAAACACTATCCAACAAAGAAGGAATTTTTCAAATCGGACTTCTAGAAGTAGAGATATTGACAAAAATAAGATATACATCTACGTCCCCTGGCGGAGAAATTGTGGAATATTTTAAGAAGAAAATATTCCGAAAAGGTTTACCGATGTGAGTGGCATCAGTCCACGTAAGAACTTTTTCAATCGATATTTTAGGAGCTCACATTTTATGGCAAATACATCAGAAGCAAAAATTAACACTTACGCCCCCTGGTGGCCAAAGTATTCTTTACCAAAAATTAGAAATTATATGCAAATAACTTTTTATCAGGGGTGTATCCTCTGAATATTTTATTTTTTCAAATCGGAGTTTCAGAAGAAGAATTATCGGGGAAAATGTAATTTACTTTTACGCCCCCTAGCGGAAAACTATGCGTAATTTGAAAAAGTAACTATATCTAAAATACTCTTCGACATGAATGGAATCGAAAGATAAAAGAATTTTTTCAATCGGATATTTAGAAGCAAATAAACGTATTTTTGAATTCGACATCATCTGCATTTACGCCCTCTAGCGGCGAAATAGTACATCGTAGGAAGAAAAGAAATAAAGGATCATCATTCATATATTTCAAGCTTCCCAATGCAAAATAATTTTTCATATCGGACTAATAGTTGCAGAGATATCGTGGATACAGACGGACTGACTGACGTACGGACAGACAAACCGGTAGCATACAGTAAGCACGATTTTTTGTTTTTACAAAAGACGTGCTAAAAAAAGGTGACAATAATCTTCCCTGCAGATGGTTGTGTTTTGAACATTTTGGTGGAGGTGATTCATGATGTTTTCACTGCGTGTTCTATGTTTTAGTATCAGGGTCAACCCATCTGGCACAGATGTTTGACATTCCCAATGTAACATGCAAAAAGGTTCAAACACTGCTGGAACTTGGCTTCAGTTCCTCAGCAATCTGTATTACACGGATTCGCCGGTTTGACCTTCCCAGGCCTTCGATTTTATGGCACATTTCGTCTGTGGTCACCTCCAGTGAACGTTCCCCGAAAGGGTCGTCTTCCAACGAGTCTGTTTCCCGTTTAACACTTTAAGCGGCCGATGGTTTTGTTGTTGTTGGGAGGTTACCAACCAAATGCAGCAACACGATGTGGCTTATAAGCAATCGCCTGTCCCTAATTTAGGGACACTGGTTCCAGCGCAGGGAGAGATCCAGTGCGAAAGATAAGCACAACATTCATGCATCGCTGGGATTCGAACCGGGACCCACCCCCGCCGATTAGTCAGAAACCAACGCTTATACTACTGTGCCACTGGGACGGTTTATCCTTTCTTCCATTGCCGATGGCCCCAGCAAAAACACAAGTGCTGGAAAACTGCTGGCCACCAGCTGGCAGTGATGGGTCACTGCTGGCTGAAATCTGCCGCTCACGGCACGGTAGTGGTCTGTTGGTGGCAGCGCTATCAGTTGGCGAGCCATTGATGGCCCTACAGCATCGCCGTGAATTGTGGGCCTCTAAGCAAGTGCCACTAGTGGCCCGTTGCTGGCAACCAATGCAACCCCCCAACAGCAGGTGGGAGCAACGGTACTGCGCATGCGCAGAAGCAACACTTGCTGTGTCTCTCATGGTACCAGTTAGTTGAAGACGACGCTATCGCCATCGTCTTATTTTAGTGGATGTTAAGAAAAAAATCCATATATGGAGAGGCGAATTAATTTCCTAATGAAATTTTACGTCGACGAAGATATCAGATTAAGCCGTGAAATACACCTACTCCATTCCCATGAATAACAATTCATGGAATGGAGTGGATGAATAACAAGAAAAAATTTGAAACCGCTTGAGAAACAAATATCCTGGAAAACCGTTAAAACAACGTTTGTTGGGGAAAAAAAGTAATTATACGCGTACAAAATTTATTCATTATTTGAAAGAAAAAAAAGCAACGCTATGTGGTGTACTCATCCATGGGTTGAAAACACAAGACTGGGAGGAATTCGCTTCTAAAAATAACGAGAAGTAAAATAAAATATCTTTTACTCTTTAAAACAAATGTAGTTTCGGACAACGGAAAGGAAGGACACAACGTTAAAAATGTAACAGAATGTGACATAAACCCGGGTAAATATATATTTATTCAACAATCTCTTTTCAAGACGACAAGGACAGTACAAAACTTTGGAATGCGACTCTAAGTATGTACACGCCTTAAAAATGAGTGAAGTTCCCTTAAGGTAAAAAAAAAAAAAAAAAAAAAAAAAAAAAAAACTATCGTTACGTTGAAGAAATTAATTTATCAATTATATGAGACTGACTTTTATGAAAAATACCTCGCAATATTGTAAATTGAAAGAGGGAAGCATTCGATTACACATTGCATACCAAACAGACAACTTTAAGCATATGCTCGACCGTGACATGTTAGTCCGGTCGGTAGAGAGCTCAGCTATCACGCCAACGGCCCAGGTTCAAATCTATTCAGATACAAACGGGTGTTTTTCCGATCTGTTGAGAAAATTTCCCCAGCGCAGTGCGTTAATTTACCAGCTTCGTAAGGGTAGGAAAAAAATTGTAGCTTTGGGAAATTGCGGTTATCTTTGCTTATTATTATGGCTACTACTGGGAAATTGGCGGACAAGATTCGGCAAGCCACCAGTTACGTCACGGGGTTGTCGGCTGCCACTAACGGCACACTAGCGGACCACATTAGGCTAGCCTTAATTTCTGGCACGTGCTTGAAGGGCCACATGTGGCAGCTACTGCCTGTGATGGACCACTGATGGCCCTGTTGTGGCATATGACAACTGATGGGGTGCCAGCTGTTGGCCTGAACTGCTGTCCCTTCTGTTGGCCGCCTGGACATTTTATTGACGGTTCGGCAGCGGCAACATCGTGCTGGGCCAGTAAGACTGTTTTTGCTGGGGCATGATGGCGAAAGGCTAGTCCCCTTGACACGGACATCATGCCACTGGACAGAAACGAGCAGCTCAAATTTCTTTTTTCTCCTATCTTAGTTTTGCCGCTATAGCCTTTTTATAGCAGATAATCAATCGAAACGGATTAGTGTCGTCCCCCTATATCACCACTTTGAATAACAAAGCTAAGGAGGAAAGCAAAGGTTTCTGATGCGCAGGTTTATTCATTCAATTCTGATGCGCAGGTTCATTCATTCAATCCGCGTTCGGCCCACTTCTTAGACAAGGAAAATATTTCGAGATGATTT
Source organism: Macrothele yani (assembly GCA_039090855.1). Taxonomy (NCBI): domain Eukaryota; kingdom Metazoa; phylum Arthropoda; class Arachnida; order Araneae; family Macrothelidae; genus Macrothele; species Macrothele yani. Next base: position 48,603,831 of record CM077029.1, read on the forward strand.
TAGCCCATTTAGTTAACACAGAGTTAATTCGTTCGAGCCGGTTAAAGGCTTTTAAGGAGAGCAGCCCATGATTTGGCTGTGGCATATGAAGGTGCACCATCCACGTATACACGGACCATCCGCTCACGACTGCTTCTTGCCGTTTACCTTCTTTCGCCAAAAATTCCAATCACTGCCATTTCAAAAACTCAATCAACGCAGTTCTGCAATTTCCTCTGTCGTTCATCCATTGTCACCTTATAAATTTCAATGCAATTTGGCGCAGTCTCAAATGCTGGCACAGCGACGTGGCACAGCTGTTATATGACTGAGGGATGATGCAATACTTGCGTCAGCTACCAACCCCTAATTTCAAGGTGAGGCTTTAAACTTATTGAACGCTCCTCATTATTTACAACATAGAGTACATTCGACGATTCTGTTTCGCGTGATTTGCATCATCTCTGGATGGATATCCATTCCAGGGCCTTGAATATTTTTGTTTGATATCTTTTCACGTGCAAATTTTGAATTTACAAACAATTTGATGTTAACTCAACTCGAGTATTTCCTTTCAAATACAGTCAACACTCGTTATGAGAAAGTTCAAGGGCATTGAAAATCAGTTTCTTATAACTGAAATTTCTTATAACCGAATTTGGATTAAAATGGTTAAAACTTCGAAATTAAAACAGGTACATTACGTACAGTACATGTACTTTGTGAATAAACAAGTGTACATCAATACATACCTTTTCTTTAAAAAAATCTGTTATAGAAGTCTGGGTTTTTGCATTTATCATTACAATCGTCACACATTTTTGGAGTCCAATCAAACATTGTGCCTGTCCCCGATTCTTGAGCACTTGGAATCCTACTTACGTAGTTCTTCACCTTCTGAATCATATCCATGACTTCCACCCGTGTCGGTAGCTTCGGCTCAGAAAAGTTGCCATGCTCTTCTTTACTGCTGCTTCCAGTTTCTTCAACAGGACTCACTTCGGCCGCAATTTCGGTGTCTGTTAAATCAGGGGCGATGTTTGCACACCGTTATATGCTGTGACAAAATCCTCAAAAGAAGCACCTTCCACATCCAATTGAACCCACTTATCAAGAGGTACTTCATCCTCAAAGTCTTGTTCCAGTTCAGGATTTTCTTCATTATTAAATCCAGCTTTCCGAAAGCAGTTCTTAATTACTGTAGAGTCCACTGAATTCCATGCGGCGTGTACAGAATCAATGGCAATTTTCACACCAATTTTGGTCTCTTGTTTAAAACCATCAGCCTTACTAATCTCTTCCAATAACTGGCCTTCACTTCCAAAATAGCACCGATAATAAGTAGATTGTTGACGCTCATCGGCTGTTGTCTTTGAACAACGAGAGTAGTGCACTTTCGACATTAAAATATGTGGGAGCTCGAATCCTTCTCCGCACTTTCTATATGATGCCGGAGAGCATTTTTCCCGCGTGCTTAGAATGTTGGGAAGTGTGGAGGCTGGAATTCCGAATTCCGCAACAATATCCATTTTCTTCCTTCCGCTATCAACAGCTTCGATGACCTTTATGTTTTGCTCGATTGACAGAGCTTTACGCTTTGGTGCCATTGTACACAAGTAACTGAAAAATCTAAAAACTCAGAACTGTTACAACTCTAACGCTTCATGTGATGTCTGATCAACCTGGACAATATGGCAATCCGGGCTGCACACCGGTAAATGTCCTCAACGATCTATCTCCGCTTATACTCGCGCAAGCTGCGTCATTCAAACATGTCTTCCAAGTTCGTTCCAATCTTTGGCGCACAATTTCAGGCGCGTCCTTTCATATCAGACAGTTAGATCGCTAATTCGCTCGCTAATGCAAACAGGAAGAAAAATAACTCAAAAACAGTGAAGAATGAAAAGATGAGAACAAAGAATACATGCGTACTGTATGTTGCAATGTACCGATCTTCATCTATGAACGTGAAGGTGATAACATAGAATTCTTGTGACGGGTAAGTCAGAACGGGAGTGTACTGTATTAACGGGAGTGTACTGTATTAACGTTTTTTCCGCTATAGTTAATCAGTTTGCCTCGAAAAACCACCTGTAGGTATGCAAAAGCTTGTCATGCAACACAAAAAATATTTTTGTATTATGCAATACAAAAAAGATTTTTGTACACACACACCGGCCACTGAATTATTTTTTTGGATTGGAGGTTTAACGACCACCGTGAGCAATTCAATGGGCTATAAGCAGTCGCCCGTCCCTAATTTAGGGTCACTGGTTCCAGGGAAGGGAGAGAGCCAGTGCCGTAAGACAAACACAACATCCATGCCTCACGGGATTCGAACCCGGACCCCTTACGGGCGAATGATCATAGGCCAGCGCCTTAGACCACTGCGCCACCGGAGCCGCCCACTGAATTAGGAACCACTATGCAGATGTAAATAAACGTCACTTACGAAGCGTATATGCAGAATACATGTCCACGGGCGTCACCACATGTTGTTTGCAACTACACTGACGGGAAAAAATCCAAACACCAAGAAGGGGTTGTGTTAAATAAACGACAGTTGGCAGGCGGTGAGAGTACACCTGTAAGATGACGTCTATGCAAATTTCGCGCTCGGCGCATACGTGTGGCGCTAGTAGCGCCCCTCGGAACATGCAAAGCAGGTTTGCTGTAAATACGCGCTGTAACGTTTGTGAGCGTTAGTTATCGTTGAGATTCGACGTAGTCAAGAATGCCTTTAAGAAGACGAAGAAGCAATTATCAACAGTTCACGGAGTTTGAACGAGGTCGTGTAATAGGGCTACGAGAAGGTGGATTTTCGTTCCGCAATATTGCAGAACAATTTGGCAGGAATGTAGCCACTGTGCATGATTGTTGGCAGCGGTGGTCAAGGGAAGGTACTGCCTCAAGAAGACCGGGTTCCGGACGGCCACGTGGCACTACTGAGAGGGAAGACCGCCGTGTACGGCGTATGGCCGTGGCTCATCGTACCGCGTCTGCGGCAGCAATTCGAGCTGCAGTTGCCACCACAGTGACACAACAAACTTTTACAAAACGGTTACTTGAAGGACAGCTTCGAGCCAGACACCCTGTAGCGTGCATTCCACTTACTCCAAACCACTGCCGTTTGCGACGTCAGTGGTGTCAAGCTAGAGCTCATTGGAGGACGGAGTGGAGATCTGTTGTGTTTCATGATTAAAGCCGGTTCTGCCTGGGTGCCAGTGATGGCCGTGCGTTGGTTAGAAGGAAGCCAGGTGAGCGCCTGCAACCAACCTGTCTGCGGCCGAGACAGACTGGACCTACACCTGGAGTTATGATCTGGGGAGCAATTTCCTATAACATCAGGTGCACTCTCGTGGTTATCCCACGCACCCTGACGGCACAGTTGTACGTCGGTCTGGTGATTCAACCTGTTGTGCTGCCATTCATGAACATCATTCCAGGGGTGCTTTCCAACAGGACAACGCTCACCCGCATACCGCTGTTGTAACCCAACATGCTCTACAGAGTGTCGACATGTTGCCGTGGCCTGCTAGATCACCAGATTTTTCACCAATCGAGCACGTATAGGACATCATTGGAAGACAATTCTAGCGTCACCCCCAACCAGCATTAACCGTCCCTGTATTGACCGACCAAGTGCAACAGGCATGGAACTCCATAACACAAACTGACATCCAGCACCTGTACGACATAATGCATGAACGTTTGCGTGCTTGCATTCAACATTCTGGTGGTTACACCGGTTATTAATGTACCAGCATTTCACATTTAAAATGGCTCTTCTCGCGCTTACATTAAGCTGTGATCTTGAAACCTTAATCGATTACATATGTTACCTTTACAAATGTATTGCCGCCATTTCATTCCTCTACAACTATTTTTTCGTGGTTTTGGGATTTTTTTTCCGTCAGTGTATTTAGGACTGCTGTTCATCTGTACACTGAAACAAGAAAGATGACACCTAATATTCGGTTGCAATGAGCAAATCTTTTGAATCTGTTCCACTGCGAATAAAATTTATCGGTTATTTAAGTCAATGAAACCGGTTAAACATCCAGAAATAGAAAGAGATACCTGCTTCCACCAACGGCTAAAAAGTATGTTAGGAAAATAAAAAAAATGGTTCGTAAAAAAGTTTTTCATAGCAGAATGAAAGTATCTGCGACCAAGTTATTTTCAAACCGAACAGAAGAATAAATATAGAAGGAAACATGATACAACTAACCGCCTTCTAGTTAAAGAATAATGGGATGGAAGAGTCAAAAATAGGCGAAAAAAAATCCTTCACCGAGATAGTTATGCTAAAGAAAAGGAACTTTTCAAATACGTCTCCCGGTAGCAGAGACAGCGAAGAAAAGGTTTCGACCTTTGCGCCCCCTAACTGGAGATCTGTGCATTGTTTAGAGACGATAATTCTCCACATCTCGATTGCAGCGAATGGCATACAATAAAAAGAAATTTCTCAATAACATTTTTAGAAGCGTAGGTAGAACTGCAAACTGAATTATAAAGACACCACCTAGCGACAGAACGATGAACTATAAAACTCCCCAAATACAAACCTAAAGTGATCCACAAGGTAAATGGCATCCGGTGTTGAAATATTTTTTTTAATCACACATGTCGCAGCTGAGATATTGAGAAAAACAGATTAAAACAGATTAAAGACTGGCGAACCCTAGCTACGTAATTGTGTATTATTTTGGGTAGAAAATACAAGACAGTTTTCATACTTTTTTATCTGTCCAAAAAATAATTTTTTCAATTGGGTTTTCCCGCAGATATTGTTGGAAACGAAAAACATGAACTCACGTCCTCTATAGTGGCCACTTGTTGGTTAAGAAAAATTTGAAGTTATATGAGAAACCTTTCTCGCCGGAAGCGCTCTCAAACAAAGGATTTTTTAAAGCGGACTCCTAAAAGCAGGGATATCTGCAAAACTATGATATACATCTACGCCCTCTGACGGAAAAACTATGCATTCTTTTAAGAAGAAATTATTCTGAAAAGGTGGTTACGAGACGAGGGGTATCTGTCCACGAAAGAATTTTTTCAGTCGAGTTTTCAGAAGCTCGAGTTTTGCTGCAAATGCATCAAAAGTAGGAAAAAAATCTTATGCCCCCTGGTGGCCAAGCCATTCTTTACCAAAAATTACAATATTTTTGCAAAATATTTCCCATGAGGAGCTGTATCCTATGCTAGAAGAATTTTTGGAGTTGGAGTTTTAGAAGAAGAGATATCGTGGAAATCGTAATAATTTACCTTTACACCCTCTAGGGGAAAATCTGCGCGTTACTTGAAAAAGTGACTGTGCTTAAAGTAGTCTTCGACATAAAAGCATCGAAAGGAAAAATGATTTTTTCAATGGGTTATTTATAGTGCTGTCGATCGATCAATATTTTTAATCGGTTAATATTTCACCGTTGATCGATTAATCGGTAATTTGATCGAGTGATAAAAAATAGTGTCACAAAAAATATACGACTATAAATTACATTATGCATTATTCTATTATTATATGGATACCAAATCCGTTGTCTAAAATGTTAGGGCGTTGAATGTATCGTAGCCTGTTAATCTAGTAGTATTCATTGCTTTACTTTATTAAAAAATTCAGAAATACAAATTAATAATAATTACCTTAAACCTGGTTTGCAGTCACTGATTTATCCATGATTTTAGGCACAAGAGCTTGTCAACATCGGATGGTTTAAGCGAAGTACGAAGTTTGCTAACAACAATAGCAGCGGCACTAAACACTCTTTCACTTGGCACAGACGTTGCTGGAATGCACAACAACCGTTTTGCTAAAGTAGCAAGCAACGGCAACTGTAATGCATGAGTTATTTACCACTGACTGAAGAGGATCTGTAAAATCGTCGTCGAGTTCAGGCAACTCTGAAAAACTTGAAGTTCTAATTCTATCGGTGTGGTGACATTTGTGTATTCCTTTATTTCTGTTTTTGGAATCGACGAATTCTCAAAACAGTTTTCTTCGTTTATGTTGCACATAATTTGTTCTTGGTGTAAGGGCAGCTGTTGATTTGAGCTAATGGATGAAATTATTTTCCACACTAGCTCTCTGTTTTTTTTTCTGATATACAGCGTAGTCTCTTGAGTCGAGGATTAAGGGCAGTAGCTTCTTCGTACTTGTATAAAGGCCATTGACTGAGTCTTTCAGTCAGATCATCGAGCAACATAGCTTTAAAATACTCCAAATACGTGGCGACACTTAATAAATAAATACATCGCTCTTTCCACGTTCCCGAAACACACAGCATCCGAAAACTTGTTTTTCAGCAAATGGCAAAAAAAATACACATAGCACCGTGGATTGTTGGCCACCGTGGCGTATATGTAATGCGCTCGGCTAGATATCGAGAGTTCTGTTGGTTCATTTCCACAGCTGAGGCTGAAAAACAATTTTTCGGATGCTGTGTGTTTCTGGAACGTGGAAAGAGCGATGTATTTATTTATTAACATAGCTTTAAATCTGCAAATATATGCTGGGTTGGTATCAGACAATCTCATTGCGCTTTATAGGTATGTAAAAGCGGGAATTACAACACTGGCAGTTACGTACTTGTGACTTGTGAGTATTTCAGTGATTTCCAAGCAAGGTTCCAATACGCTGATTAGCTGCTCAAACACTTCCTACTCAACTGTTGTCAGAACAGGGGTATTCGATGCGTTGGCTACCAGAATGTTGTCTACTACGTTTTTAGCCTTCACAAGACTTTCTTCCATGATGTAGATACTATTACAGCGTGTCACGATGTCCAGTTGCAGCTTAGTGTCAGGAAAACCAAGTTTTTTGCGTAGACGAGATTGAAGCCTCTAAATATGAGCTGTGTTTAAAAGGTCCTACATTTTTTCGGCATTTAGCTAGAACCTTTTCCATCGATGCGAATGTAAGAGCTTTATTTATACTTAACTGTAAAGTATGTGCCGAACATCTACACTGTCAAACTTGATCTGTTAACGCCAAGTACAATATTTCTGGCATTATCAGTGCAGATGGCAACAAACTTGTCCGTTAGTTCCAATTTTTCGACGGGTTCCTCAAATTCAGTTGTACACTGATTTGCAGTATGTTTCTCAATCACCTGTTTCAGTTGAAGAGTTGCATCACAAAAATGCCACTCATGTCAATCCAGTGTACTGTTATTGCTAAGAAGCTGTCATTGGCGAGCGAGGTCTAAAAATCTCCAGTTAAACTAACATAGGAAGGTCTCTTTAAATCATTAAACACTCTTGACCGTTGAATGTTCGTAAATATGGACACTTTTGTCCAGACGATTCTGATAGTGGTGACTGCCAGATTTAAACTCCTATCGTTATAAAAAGGTTAGTTTCCAAGAAGGGAAGACACCAGCACAAATTGGTGTATTCAACAAATTCAAAACAATATGCAGTTGTTTCAACAGTTCCTAATGAATTTTATTTTTATAATAATTTTTAAGTAACCGATTAATCGGAAGAAGAAAGTAATCAGCGACTAAAAAATTGATCAATTAATCGGTTGATTAATCGATTAAAACTCGTCAGCCCTAGTACTTATTAAGAAGCAAATGTATGGAGTAAAATGTACTTTGAATTCGATTTCTGCATTTACGCCCTCCAGTGGTGAAGTTGTGCATAGGAAAAAAACCGGAATGCAAGAATCACCATTCCCATATTTCAAGCTTCTAATGCAACAATAATTTTTCAAATCGGATTAATAGTTGCAGAGATATACACTTAAGAGCAATTGAATTAAATAAACCTGTCTAGTAACGTGTAGCACCACATTTCGACTTCATGACGGCGGCGATTCGTCTCGGCATGGACTCGACAACACACCAGAAGCGTTGGGAAGCCATACGGATCCACGACCTCTGAACAAATTCCCACAGTTCACGAAGAATTGATGGAGGAGGAAGGGGGGGGGTTAAGAACCTCGAACATCTCTCTCGATGACATAACAGATGTGCTCGATGGGATTAAGGTCAGGTGACCTAGCTGGCCAAGGAAGCGAGGTCACGTCGGTGGAGTGTTCATCCAACCATTTGGATACAATTCGGGAGCGATGGCACCGTGCATTGTCTTGTTGCAGCATAAAGTCACCAGTGGGATGTTGAAGACGCACAAACGGGAGCAAATGGTCGTCCAGGATATCACGGTAACGTCGACCTGTGAGGGACGATGTCACACGTACCAGGAGTCCCATTTCAGTCCACGTAAACGGTCCAAAGACGAGAAAGCCACCCCCACCAGCTTGAAGAGTACCCTGCTGGCAAGAAGGATCCATCGCTTCATGTGGTTTGCGAAGTACTCGTATCCTGCCATTCGCGAGTACCAACGTGAATCTCGACTCATCAGTCCAGGAAACATTTTCCCCATGTCTAGGGTCCAGTGGGGATGTTCCCGCGCCCATGCTAATCTTTGCACCCTGTGATGTGCGGTCAGCAGCGGTGCCCTCGTGGGACGATGGTTTCTGTATCCCATAGCGAGGAGATGGTTCTGGATGGTGTGGCTGCTTACACGTTTTTGTGCACCAGCGTTAAATTGCCAAGTGATTTCTTGCCCTGTGGCCCGTCTATCCGTTGTTACAATGCGAGCTAGCCGACGATTACATCGCTCATCCACACGCTGTTTTCCACGGCAGTTGGCCCATACAGGGATGGTTTTACCGAATTCGATGTACTCACGGTGCACCCGTGACAAAGTGGCTCGTGAAAATTCCAATGCCTGCACGACTTCCGAGATGGTGTAACCCATTCGTCGGGCCCCGGCAATTTGCCCACGATTTAATGCATTTAGATCCTTTGTCTTACCTATACTGCACCCGACTCTTACTGATTCCTGTCGCCTCACTCCTTATATTTTCGGATCGCTGCATACGTCATGTCGTTTCCGTTTACAGTGCCACATTTGCATAACGTCAGCTGTCTCTAATTCAATTACTCTTCAGTGTAGTATCCACACGCAGACGGACGGGCAAACCGATAACATATGCACGATGTTTTTTTACAAATCACGTTCGAAAAAATAAGCTGTGCAAATTCATGGAAAATTCCTGACAATAATCTGCAGCAAAGTTGCTGGTAGATGTCAGTCTCTTAACGAAATTTCCGATTTTAAAATTGTTTCTTTTAACTCCAATATTTTGACAAATTTCCTGTATTCAATAATTCCGTTTTTATTTGTTGTTGTTTTTTCAAAAAAATCCGTTTGGAGATTTTCTGCATTAATGCAAAAATTTCGCGAAGTCTTCGCTTTAAAACTTTTTCATCCCCTTTACCACATATTCTTTTCTCTTTTCCCCGGGTGTATTTTGAGACCTAAGTCGTCTGGGAGGCTCAAAGGCAGCAGCGAGTGTTACATTTAGGCCAGAAAGACTTGTAGATTATATTCATATACAATGTAGAACTCTAATCTCGCGATGATGAAATGCTTTTTGTTGCTAATGCTGGTGAATTAGTCATTTCATTTTTCGTTGGACTTATTATTCCCTTAATAGGTTTGTAATAATTTTATTTTCTCTATAGGAGGACTTATTATAAATCAAGTATTTTTTTTTCATCCTGATTTTTCGGAGCAGCAGAATGCTTTGGAAATTGAGATCTTTTTAAATTAACAATGACTTTCAGTTACCCTTAAGAAAGGGTGAAATATACTTTTATAGTAATATACCACAAAACTTCTAAATATAAAATTTACTATAGATAGCTATCATAGCTTTTGGCTAAAGGAGTCCACAGACTATATGCAAATAACCTTAGGAATAGAGGGGCCTAATTTGGTGAGCCTGGCCCTGCCCGTTTCAAATATCAGACAATCGGCCCTGCCCCGTCAATTGCAGCTCTTAATTAGGCCCGGCCCTGCCCGTGATGTGCCATTTGGTATTATTTTGTCTTTCTATTGTATTTTTTATTAAAATGTGAAAATTAAATAATGAAATGAGATATTATTGAAAATATTGAATGTAAGCCTAAAAATATTAGCTAAACTTTGACAATTACCGAAAAATATAACCTTTAAAAAGAGAGAAAAAGGAAGACTAACCGCGTTCGGAGTCTCCCTTTCTCTGAACAAGTAAAAGGTAACACTACGAAAGTCAATCCGTATACAGATTAGGGATACGAGAAAAAATCGATGTCGTGCCACTCTCTCATACACCTTCCCCCCGCCCCCTCTATACCCCTTCCGTCCCCCACTCTACACAACACACACACTCGATCGGCGTCGAATCTTTTTGCTGTCAACAAGACCCGAAATGGTTTTACCATCTTAATACCTACAGATTGGTAAAAACACAGTGCCTCTCCTTGCTTTTCTGATTATGCCCTGGGCTATGTCATAGAAGTAAGTAAAGCCAGCGAAACAGTTAAACACACTAGGAAATCATGGAACATGACTTTTTCTTCTTTACCATTGCAATAAAAATAATGGGTCTACTTGGCCCGGCCCGTTGCTTTATTCTCTAAACTAAAAAGAGGCCCGAGCACGGCCAGCTGGCCGGGCCGTGCTCGGGCTTGGCGGACCAGCCTCTACTTGGAATGCTCTACTTGGGCCATATTCTACTTTGGAATGTTTGAAGTCTTGATTTCTTCATTTCAGTCTTTAGGCGACGCGGAACCCAACGAACACACACTTTGTAGGACCTTAAAACGTTAAAAATGTCATTGACATTACCTAAATTAAAATTCAGCTTACCTGCTATGGTTCTCTGAGTTATTCTTCGGTTTTCAATGAGGTCATCGACTGTTTGCCTGTTTAAATCTCAAGTTACTATTACGGGCTTCCCACTCCGCGGTTCTTCCTTTGCGTCCAACATTCCTCCACTGTCCTTTGATTTTCTTACCGAACGACAAACAGTGCTTATGTCCAAAGTTCCAGAACCATATACTACCACTAATCTAGCGAAAATTTCTTTGAGAGGTACATTTTCATGATTTAAACACCATAACCGATCGTCGTTTGACAACTCTCTACACAGTTTAATAAGAATCATCCATTTTAACGCAGAAGTTTGCCACAAAATGCATAAGTTCACGTCAGTTTGCCGCAGAAAGTTTGCCACAGAATGCATAAGTTCGCTTTTCAACCGTAGGTTGCAGAAGTGTATATGCTCCAGCTTTGTCCGTCTGTCTGTCTGTCTGCCCGTCCGCACGTTAACTCGCGTAAAAATAGTTCGATATTAATGAAATTTTAGTATGTGGTAAGGAACAACCTGAGGAGGAATCGTATTGAACAATGGGTGAAATTGAATCAAAGGTCAAACCATAGGAGCGGGATCCGTTCCATCGCCCTTATGCGCCATAACGTATGTAAAAATGCTTCAATTGCGACAAAACGTCATCATGTTGTTCCGGAGATGTATCAAACTGGTTCTGATTAATATAATCGAAATATGGTCAAAGGTCAAGAGGGCACAGAAACGAGATTTATTCCGCACCCATTATATTCATAACTTAACTAAAAATGCTTCTATTGCGACAAAACTTTATTATGTTATCCCAGAGGTATACTGAGCCGGTTCTGTTGAATATCATCGAAATGGGGTCAAAGGTCAAGGCACATGAGTGAGATTTATTCCACAGACATTATTCTCATAACTTGACCAAAAATGCATCTATTGCGACAAAACTTTAGTATGTTGTTTCGGAGGTATACTAAACCAGTTCTGTTGAATATCATCGAAATGGAGTTAAACCTTTAACCCCATTTCGATGTACAGGAGCGAGATTTATTAAACAGCCATTATCCTCATAACTTGAGTAATGATTTCTGGTATGTTGGAAGGCGTATCATAATCAATGCATTGCATGATTTTACAAACTTGTTTAAATAACTCACAGTTTGTTTGCCAAAAGTCGTAATCGAAAAAACAAAATTCGACATATTTTCCTTTAGGTAGCGTCGGCGTATATTTCTATTTGAAGAAATTAATTCGGTATCCCTTGGAAAATATCCTGCTTCGGTAGGATACTTTTCTTTGTGAAAATTAATTTGCACCAAATTTCTTCAAGTAACGCACAGCTTTTCCTCTATAAGGAAAAGCTGTGTGTTATAGAGGAAACAGTTGTAAGTGTTATAGAAGAAACAGATAAGTGTTATAGAGGAAACAGTTATATCACTGTTTCTTTGACATCTTCCGTCATGAAAAACTTGTTCATATTTTGTTTATAATTTTCGCAACACAATTCTCAGGCGTTAGTGAAACTTCTGTTTGTGGATGTTTTATCGATTGGAGAAACACGGTTGATCTCTTTTGTAACCGGTTACATTCACTATGAGTAACCCTGCTTACACTGCCTATCATAAATTACATGCAATTTTTCTTTAAATGTTATAATTCTATTTTCTTTTTGTTTGCTGAATTTTTAGACCCTAAAAATCTCAGTTTCCGAAGATAGATCCTTAAATTCGCTTGTGCGACAAAACGCAACAGTAATGAAATGACGAAAGTATTTTTCGAAAAAAAAAAAAAAAGTAGGTACGAATTTTAATTACCCTTTTAAACTGCACTTTGTTAACTGGTGGTTTTTGTTTCTGATTAGCATCAAAGCTCAAAAAAATGGTGTACCTTAGTTTCCGTACTCATTCCTTTTGACTCCTTCTTAGTGTGTTCATGTCCGGCCTGTGAATTATAAAGCTCTCGTTCTTAGAGCTATAAAAGTATTTTAGGCATTTTATGCATGGTGAACAAAAGATGATTTGCGCTTTAACGCTTGTCGGTGATGAATACCCATCTCAAGCTTGAGGATGGACTTCTATCTCAGCTACCGCCCTGCTGTTGTATGCCAAAACTCAGAAATATTCTACGAATGAAGAAAAGATAAATGACAATATAGCCATAAAGGAACTTAAGAGCATTATTTTTACAGAACTTAGAGCATGATTTTAAAACCTTTAGCGGTATTGCTTCGTGAAAAATGATTCTTCCTAAAGTTTTCTTAAGCCACATTCTGCAATAATGAAAACAAAAAAGCACTTTAAACCTAGGAAATTGTGCGAATTCTGCTAATTATCTTTTGGTAATGTTTCCTGTTCTCTGAGCCAACACATATAAGTTACATTGACAAAAATAAAATCTTAAAATATGAGAAAATAACCCTCTGGTGGATATCTCTTTTCAAAGAATGAATTTAAACGAACATTTCATGTCATATATTTAAAATACGTATTCTACCTCTATTTTAAGTAAGTTTCGGAGAGAGGATAGCTTGATTTTTTAAAGAATAAAAAAAACACGATTTTGAATTATGGGATTAGTTCATAACGCAGTTTTATCTTTATATAATTCCTTGTAAGTGGAAAAAAGCAAATAAATATATTTATTAAAATATTGTTTTAACTTGAGTGTTAAAATCCAAGGCGAAATAAATTACACTAGTTTATTTTGCATTGTAATTAACTCATATACAGGGTGAACCTGGCATTTTTTTAATAATTTTAACATCAATGAAGACATTGCAACGAAATTTGAAGTGGATTTACCTCATTTCGTGAGAAATGTGATGACATCACAACATGTGCTGGAAGTGGCCACCATTTGCGTTGAGACGACATTGAACCCGGATCTGTGGTGCTCCTTAGTGGCAGCCACATCCCTAAGTGTGGCTCCACTGAGGAGCAGTCCGCCAGCTAGCCGGACGCGCCTCTCTGCTGCTTTTTTATGCCATTTTGCTGAGTGTGTCTAAACAATACGGTTGCTGATAATGAGCGCTCGTATCGTGGCTGTTCGCGTACCTGTGAAAATGTATCGGTGTACTCTGGAGGACCGAGTGCTTATTGGAAAACAAAATCGATAAAGTCTTGTCAACAGCAATTCCTGAAGAGGTTTGCAGGCAGACATCCGCCGAGCAAGTCCACAATTTGGACATTGTCGAAGAAATTGTAGACCAAGGGGACTTTATTAGACGACCATGCTGGAGTTCGTCCAGAAATGTCAGAGGAAACGATCCAGAATATAAAGGGCAGACTACTTGCGTCTCCCAGGAAGTCACTTCACCGACTGTCACAGGAAACAGGGTTGTCCAAAAGCACTCGTCAACGTGCTGTGAAAAAGGCGAAGCTTCATGCGTACCGTATCTCCGTGGTCCACGAACTGAAAGAGCCTGACCACGTGAAACGATTGACTTACTCTCGATGGTCTCAGACATTTCTGCAGGAAAATCCGGGCATTCTGGACTACACGTGGTTCACGGACGAGGCGTGGTTTTCACCTGTCCGGATACGTCAATTCTCAAAATTACCATATTTAGGCCAGTGAAAATCCCAACGCCATACATGAAGAACCCCCTTCATTCACATAAAATTGGTGTTCGGTGTGGGATGACCCGGCGCCGCATAATTGGCCCCATCTTCTTCGATACAACCATCACAACAGCTGCGTATATGGAAATTTTCAACACCTTTGTAAATCAATCAGGCGTCAGCATGATGGAGCGACATCACACACCAGTATGGCCGAAATTCAGTCCTTTTTCTGCAAACGCGTCATTTCGAAGGGCCTATGGAGCACCACCCTCGCCCGATCTGACGCCTCCTGATTACTTTTTATGGATATTTCTAAAAAGGAGAGTTTACCAAAAGAAACCGCGAACCATAGATGCCTTGAAAGCAAACATCACAGTAGACATTCAGACAGTGATGCGGACGTGCTGGCAAGGACTTTCCACAATATGATGCGCCGGGTTCAATGCTGTCTGGACGCAAATGGTGGCCACTTCCAGCACATGTTGTGATGTTGTCACATTTCGCCACTTCAAATTTCGTTGCAATATGTTCATTGATATTAATATTATTAAAGAAATGCCGGGTTTGGTAGCGAGTGGGACACCCTGTAGTACTCGTTGCCAAAAATAGCGAAGCAACCCGGGAAAGTCGTTTGATCCTGATGAAACTCAGCATGCAAGTACCCCAGGGCCAAATATACAAACGATTAAAGATTAAAAAATAATGACATATGACTAAATAGCTGACCGCCACAGCACATTGGAACCGCTCATCGAGGAGGATATATCAAGAGTGAAGCTAGCACGCAGGGACAATTGTGACAGCCGTTTGCGGTTACAATTACCTCCACGGACAGTGAGGATGCCTTGACGTCGGATCCGTTTCACGATACGAACATTTGAGCGAGTTTGAGAGAAGTCGTTGTGACGTGCCTGCCCAGCAGGACGCACACGATATAAAGGCAGATAGCAGCGATACGAACGTCCGCGTAGCTCAATTGGTAGAGCGACTTATTCCGGAATAAGGGGACCCGGGTTCGAGCCCCGGCGTGGACAAAGATGACGGAGAAATTTACTTCGTTATAATGGCGCCCGAACTTCCCGGATGACCCGGCCGCTCAAGATCTCGCAATGGTGTGATGTTCCTTCCACACCACGAGATACCAAAAAGTAAGAGAATCCTTTCTTCTGCGCTTCGAAAAATAAATGTGTGTGACGTTGCATTCCACACACCAGATTGACTGGGAGTTCTCAAGTGGACGTTCTACAGCGGATGGCTGCTTGCAACGATTCATGGTCACGGCTGACCCGTGGGCCATACCCCCGGCCCTCTTTCGGGGGGGAGATGTGACGTGCCTGCCCAGCAGGACGTACACGATATAAAAGCAGATAGCAGTGATTACAACCGTCCGCGTAGCTCAATTGGTAGGGCGACTTATTCCGGAATGAGGGGACCCGGGTTCGAGCCTCGGCGAGGACAAAAGTGACGGAGAAATTTACTTCGTTATAAAAGTATAATTAGGCTAAGAGGGGCCGGTTGGTCAAATAGCCGTATCACTAAGCATTTGGGTTGCAGCGACGCTGCAACCAGACACCAGATGATATGGGCACAACCCAGTTGCACCCTGGGAGTAGACGGCCGAAGGCAACGATAGACCGCGAGAATCGAGCGATTGTGGGAGCCGCACGAACAGAACCCAATTCGTCGCTCTCAACCATCCATGGTCATGTTGCTTTGTCTGCAGGTACGGATGTGGACATCCGGACCGCTGTCAGACGGCTTGCGGCAAGGGGGACTACATTCGATGAGGCTATTCCGTCGTCTACCACTGACAAGCGACCATCGCTGGCCCTGGTTGCAGTAGTGTCGAGTCCGATCAAAGTAGGATAGTGTCCATTGGCGTTGTTTTCTTCAGCGGTAAAACAAGGTTTGCGCTTGGCACCGATGGCAACCGCATACGTCTCAGGAGACGAGCCGGGTGGGCCACGGATCCTGACTTTACAGTGGAACCGTACACGGCTTGCACTCCGTGAATGACTGTCTGGTGGACATTTCCTACGATAGCTGGACAGACTTATCAGTCCTCCGTACTACCCTCACGGCTCAAAGGTACGTCGACGACATTCTATGCCCATTCCTGTCGCATCACCGATAAATTTTTTAACAGGATACTGCCCGGCCACATACGGCATAGCTCTCCGTCTCTAATTTAGGGCTACTGGTTCCAGGGAAGGGAGAGAGCCAGCGCCGTAAGTCAAACACGACGAATGATCAGAGGCCATCGCTTAGACCACTGCGCCACCGGGGCAGTGGTCTAAGCCAAGGCTTCTGATCATTCGTCGAGCGAACTGCTCTGGAATTGCAATAATTTCCTTTTCTATACGGTGCACATACCAATTTTCATTTCGATTGGATGATTCCTTCTGGGTACTTCATTTTTTGTTTGCCTCTTGTCGAAGTGTAAATGCATACGAGTCTTAATTATAACCATTTATTTTATGGCTATTTGGGAAAGAAGAATAATTTTGCAAGCAAACCGGTTACGAATTTTATTTACTACACTATTGTTTGCAATAGGATAAATTAAAAAAATAAAAACCACCTACTTTCCATCAACTTGAATCGTTTATGATACCAGCTCGGTTTCACTGAATTTAAATTCTGATATTATATTGGAAGAAAAATGATCATAACATTGTCTTGTTCGTGATTTAGCTTTCAAACTTTTAATCCAAGACACGCACTGGTTGAATCTTAGTTGAATGACTTAGTTTTTGTATACACGAGGGTCAGTGCTTTGCGGCGCGAATGAAGTGAGGAGTACAGGCGAAGTTAAGAAATTTTGAAACTGAATAGTAGAAGATATCAGCTTGAAGGTATTTGAAACAAAATATTGTTTTGCTATATTAAATGTTTTTGCTATAAGAACGCAGTAAGCAAAAGATAAAATATCGAGGTAGAAATAATAAAAGGAGTAAGATTTATATATCTCAGATTGGGGCATTTTGGAAATGGCGGTGTGATAAAAGGAAGAATAAGTTGGTAGGGCAATAGAAACTCATTGGCAGCCATATACTTTGAAAACCTATTTTGATGTAGAGAGCTAACAATGAAATGAAAGGTGAAGTTTTCCAGACCGATGAGAACAGCTGTTCTGTGTAACGCTCAGATGTAGGACAATTAAAAGATTTCGTTTCTTTATTACAAGACAAATGGTTGGAACTCGAAAAATACATGCCACAAGAACTGGATCAATTTTTTCTAATTGAAACACGAAACTAAGCATAAGTATACAATATTGGCATGGGAGCTTCTGGTTGAATGAATTTGGCCGCCGTGGTCACTTAATCGTCAGAGCTCTGGCCTCTGACCATTCGTCCTAGATGGGTCCGGGTTAAAATCCCGGTGAGGCATGGATGTTGTATTTTTCTTACGGCACTGGCTCTCTCCCTTCCCAGGAACCAGTGATTCTAAATTAGTGACGCGCGACTGCTTATAGTCCATCGAATTGCTCACGGTGATCGTTCGTTTAGGAAAATTGGTTTTGGAACTTGCTTTTCAAAATATCTTTTCAGATCTTATTATTTTAGAAAATTAACTGTCTTAAAAAATCGTTATCTACTTTTACAGAAGTTTCCAATTTTTATATAACATCCGTAAAACAAAAAAACAGATGGCGCAAATGGGAGTAAATTCTCTATCTGTTTTTTTCAATCTCTGCTTCTTCATGTGCGATTTAAGGCATCCCACTACGTTGGGGGCATTTTCTTTTTTTGAAAAAATGCAAGAATGGGTAATTTTTTTTAGGAAGGCTAACACAAAAAAAAACACTTAAACGTTGAAAAAAAATGATATCAATATAAATTTTCAAGAAATTGGGAAATTTGTGAAATAATTTAAGGAAATATGTAGTTTATGATAAATGCTTTAAATAAAAACGTTACAGATATATGATGGCATTTTTTGCGTCAGTATATGCGCATGACTATTATCTATGCAGTGAACTAAGAGATAAGTGATGTTCCTAAACACTGCTAAGACACACTCATTCTTACATGCATTAGTGTGAATTTTCAACAAATTTATTCACTGTTTTGAATGTATATAGCTATGCCGTTCCTTTGACCTGACAAACAACAAAAGTTTTAATTCATTGCATGCAAAACATTGTAAGAAAGATGTATACCAAGTTTCACCAATTTATTTACATACCTTTTGCAGTTATCAAATTTTCCGTAGAGTTCGGGACGAAAATCTCATCCTGCAAAAAACGCGATTAAAGTTTAAAAGACCCAGTTTTGATGGGATGAAAAGTATGTTTATGTTTGCCACCCTCGCAAACGTAAATTGCATGACAAAATTGTATCCAAAGTATTGCCAGATCCATAAAGCTTTGTACAAAATATTTTTTACCACAATTTTATGCACAAAAAGACTAACCTAATTATTTCCCAACTTCCAGCCTTTCAAGTGTCACTTCCCGTTCGTTTGACACCTGGGTTTCTATATTCCGATTGTTGTAACTCTGCATCTATTCATCGTAGACAGGAAACAAAGGCAGTTTTGGAATCCTAAAGAATGTGGCTTTAAAATGAACGCATTTTTACAAAATGTGAAATTTGGTCTAAAACGACCTTATCAACGTAGTGGGATACCTTAAAAAAATTATTTTAACACCCGATGACACTTTATGCTAGTACACGAGGAATTTTGTGGTTCACAGTTCTGTCTGTAATTGGTGTTTGTGTAATTCAGTTTCCAGCTGTACCGCCGCTATTCAAAACCCTATTGAGAAATTTCTTCTTTACTAAATGCCATTCGCTACATTAGAGGCGTGGAGCATTATCCTCTTTGAATAATGCACAGATTTCCCGATAGAGTGCATAAAGGTCGAAACCTTTTGCTCGCTATTTCTGCTTCCGGCAGACGTCTTTGGAAAGTTTTTTTTCTTTAGCACAAGTGTCTCCGTGCGGAACACTGGGTTGGTGTGAATGAAATGTCTGGCACCAACGAGCAACTGTGACTGTCCCCCACTACAGCGGACTGGAACCACTCACAATTGTTGAGGATACTACGTCACAGAGTTACTCTAAATACCTAGCACGTGCGAGAAGAGCAAGGTTGGCAACGTTCGTGACTGCCACGGAGAAGACCTCGTATTGTATCCCAGGTAGGTACGAACGCTCGAACCACTAAGTATCCGCCGTGCGTCGGATGGGTACGTTAAGCCGTCGGGCCACGGGTACTGTCCCTCCGGGTAATAAATAAGGGCGTCTTAGTCCCTCTTTCTACCTCGCTTTCGTGTAACTTTCCTGTCGGGCACTCTAACCCGAATCTCCTAGCTTCCTATTTCTAAGGGTTGCTTAAGACCTGGGGTCAGACACTAACTACCTTCATAAAATCCTGTACATATGATCTGATCAGAACAACAAGGTTGGGCCATGATGACCAAGTAGTTAGCGTTCTCTGACTGCTACAGAGACGTCTCAGGTTCGATCCCAGTAGGTACGAACGCTCGAACCACTAAGTATCCGCAGTGCGTCGGATGGGCACGTTAAGCCGTCGGGACCCGGGTACTGCCCCCCCCCCCCCGATAATAATAAAGGGGTCTTCCTCCCCCTTTGTACCTCGCTTCCGTGTAACTTTCCTATCGGGCACTCTAGCCTAAATCTCCTAGCTTCCTGTTTCTAAGGGTTGTTTAAGACCTAGTGTCAGACACTTCCTTCCTAAAATCTTGTTCATATGATCTGATCAGAACAACAAGGTGGGGCCATGATGGCCAAGTAGATAGCGTTCGTGACTGCTACACAGACGTCTCAGGTTCGATCCCAGGTAGGTACGAAAGCTCGAACCACTAAGCATCCGCCTTGCGTCGGATGGGCACGTTAAGCCGTCGGGCCCCGGGTACTGGCTTCCGGTAATAAATAAGGGTGTCTTCTTCCCCCTTTCTATCTCGCTTCCGTGTATCTTTCCTATCGGGCACTCTAGCCTAAATCTCCTAGCTTCCTGTTTCTAAGGGTTGTTTAAATCCTAGTGTCACACACTTCCTTCCTAAAATCCTCCACATATGATCTGATCTGAAGAACAAGGTTCAGGCGTGGTTTGTTTGGCCGTTAACGTGGCTTGCGTATGAAACATGCAGGCCCCGGATTTGAGAGTCATCTTCCTGTATGAATTTAAACTGGGACATTCTGCAGGAATTGCAGCTCGAAACATTAATTAACAAAGCGTTTGTGGAGAATACAGCCAACGAACGAACTATTCGGTGATGGTTTGCGAAGTTTCGAAGCGGAGATACGGACCTGCAAATCGAAGCACGTGGTTACTGACCTGTTGCTGTTTCTGACGATGTTCTGTTACGTGTCGTAAAATTCCCATTAAGTCATCGAACAACAGAGGGCTATCCCGAAAGTGAACGTATGGTGCGGACTGGTCCATGACAGAATCATTGGAACCTTCTTTTTCACAGAGCCCTCGGTAACATGTGACGTGTATCTAACCAAACTGGAACTTATTGTAGCACCTCAGTCGTATGCATTCCAATCTTCGGTTATTTTCCAACAAGAAGGTGCCCCACCACATCGGTCAATAGTGGTTCGTGAGTTCCTGAATGTCACATTTCCGGTCAGATGTACTGGCCGCGACGGTGCCAGGACATGGCCACCTCGATCGCCCGACATAACCCCTCTAGACTTTTTCCTGTGGGGATTATGTGAAAGACTAAGTTTACTCTAGCAGTGTTCGGATGTCGATACGTTGAAGAGCAGAATAACGGACGTTACTGGTTCTGTTCCAGCTGAGATGTTAAACAAAACATGAGGCGAAATCGAATATGGCTTAGATGTCCTCCGGGCTACAAATGGCGCCCATGTGGAGGTGTATTGACACTGGAAAAAAACTTTACTTGAGCGTGAAACCCCTTTCTTGTATCTGTAATACATTTTTATATTAATTTTTGTAATGTGCAAAATACTTTATGGACACCCTGTATATTTTATTTGTAAAATTAGGCTCGTAAAAATTTAAAAAATGTTTGATTTAAAATACGAGAAGAAAATTGCACATTAAGAATAGTTTTGATGAGACGTAAAGTATTGTCAATAAAAAAGGGCAAAATCTGTCAAAATTTTCCTTAATCATATTTCCATGTACAAATGACGATTAATATAGAAGCAGCGATTGATTTTTAAAAGTTATTATTAAAACGTCGCAAGGTATGTAAACTTATTATTCTCAGTGGGAAAAACCAAACTGCGTGTTTCAAGTTATGTACCTACGTATTTAAACAATTATTTTCGATGAAACGCAAGGCAGTACTTAAGGAACAGTTTTGTAAACATTTCTTGAAATCTTACTTAAATTCAGTTATGTCCATTATACGAAAATTAAAATTGTTATTGTATATTGGCATTCAAACTCATAAATAGTATTTGCGTAAGCCGTTATATAAACAGAATTTCCAGCAGAATTATATTTTATCCAAAGTGAAACAATAATTAAGGGAAAATTTAACAATTTTCGCAATTGCAGTTCTTTAAAAGTTTCGACCAGACAGAGATATTCACAGAAAAATTCCGCTGCGTGCATTAGGTAAACAATATATTAGCTAAACACACAAAATAATGGTTTGGAAAGAAACAATTATTTGACAGTGTAATACTTTAAATAAAAATTTCTCCAAACAAAGAATTCACTGAAGATTAATTTAAAAAAACATTTTTAAAGCACTGAAATATACCGTGAGTTATCCATTCAACTGCAAATGCGTAGAAGATAGACGTCACGGTGGCCAAGTCGTCAGAGACGAACGTAGATCTCTAGCTAATAATCGAGGCTGTGCCGGCGTTACAGCCTCGCAGTATGCATAGATCGTGTGTTTGTATTAAAACACCTTCTCTATCCCTTTCCTGGGGTGAGTGGCACAGTTTGAGGCTGGTTGTGTATTTGTTTTACGATCCCTTCTCTATCCCTTTCCTATATGAGGGTCCCTATTAGAAGCTCCCAGTAGGCATTGGTTGTACGTTTGTTTTAGGACGCCTTCTATATCCCTTTCATTGAATTAGCCGCCCTCCGTTAAAGGCTCGCAGCAGACATTGGTTGTGTGTTTGTTTTACAACGCCATCTCTATCCATTTCCTGGAATGAGCGGCCCCGTTATAGGCTAGGCCCTGAGTATGCATTGGTCGTGTGTTTGTTTTACGACGCCTCCTCTATCCCTTTCACGTAATTAGTGGCCTCGTTAGGAGTGCAGAAGACATTGGGTTTATATTTGTTTTACGACTCCTTCTCTATCCATTTCATTGAATGAGTGGCCCCGTTAGAGGCTAGGATCTCAGTAGGCATTGATTGTGTGTTTGTTTTACGACGCCTTCAACATCCCTTTCCTGGAATGAGTGACGCCATTAGAAGCTGATAGTAGGCATTGGTTGAGTGGCACGATTAGAAGCTCGCAGTAGGCATTGGTTGTGTGTTTGTTTTAAGACGCCTTCTCTATCTCTCTCATGGAATGAGTGCCCCCGTTAAAGGCTCGCAGTAGACGTTGGTTGTGTGTTTGGTTTGCGGCGCCTTCTCTATCCCTTGCCTGGAATGAATTGCCCCGTTAGAGGCTCTCAATACGCATGGGTTGTGCGTTTGTTTTATGACTCCTATTCTATCCATTTCCTGGAAGGAGTGGCCCTGTTAGAGGCTCTCAGTAGGCATTGGTTGTGTGTTTGTACAACTCCTTTTCTATCCCTTTCCTGGAATGAGTGGCCCCCGTTAGAGACTAGGCTCTCAGTAGACATTGGTTGTGTGTTTGTACAACTCCTTTTCTATCCCTTTCCTGGAATGAGTGGCCCCCGTTAGAGACTAGGCTCTCAGTAGACATTGGCTGTGTGTTTGTACAACTCCTTTTCTATCCCTTTCCTGGAATGAGTGGCCCCCGTTAGAGACTAGGCTCTCAGTAGACATTGGTTGTGTGTTTGTACAACTCCTTTTCTATCCCTTTCCTGGAATGAGTGGCCCCCGTTAGAGACTAGGCTCTCAGTAGACATTGGTTGTGTGTTTGTACAACTCCTTTTCTATCTCTTTAATGGAATGAGTGGCCCCCGTTAGAGACTAGGCTCTCAGTAGGCATTGGTTCTGTGTTTGTTTTACGACGCCTTCTCTGTTGCTTTCCTTTAATGAGTGACCCTGAATCAGCGATAAGCTATTTGTAGTAGTCTTGATTAATTTCGGTGTTCGATAAACAGTGGGAAAGACTGTAGATACAAATTAAATAAATAAAATTTACGTAAGGCTGTTCTTTTAATTACCGTCATATCTACAGTGTGCATAATGGAAGGATCATTTGGTGGTAAAATTCACCATTATTTTTGGACAACCCCTGTGCTGCTTTCATTTTTTCTTCAACAATGATGAATCCATTGCTGGAAGAAAGGTTCTTCCCAACCCTGTTTATATCTCGGAAACTATTCATCAGTCGCACGGATATCAGAAGGATTAAAAATGTTCTTCCTTTCTGCTTTTCTGTTTTTATTTTTGCGTGTATTAATTTGTTTCGACCCAGTTATTATATGGAAACATCAGGAGAATCCTCATTCTCAAGGTGGGGACAAATTACCAATTAAAAGGTTGAGGAGCAAACTTTTCTCAAAGGATAGTAAAAAATTAGCAGAAGAGAAGTGTATCACAATTATCAGTGAAATCCTGAATTATGCGTCTCGGTGAAAGAGTGGTAGGAGGCCCTGGATGCTGACCATTCGTCTGAGATGGGGGATGAGATTTGGGTGCTATGTTTGTCTGGAGAAGCTGGCTCCCTCCTTTCCGTTGAACCAGTGACTCTAAATTAAAGACAGGCTACTGCTTATATAGTCCTTTGGGTTGGTCATGGATAGTGGTCATTAAAATTTGAAACAACAACAAAAATAAAGCTGATTTAACCTCACCGCTATCACCAAGTCGTGTTACGTCTGTTTGCCGGCCCTGGCTCGGTCCCTTCCGTATCACCAGCAACGTTTGCCTCAAATTAGGGAGAGCCGACTGCTCATAGTCTTTTGAGGTGATCATAATGGTTATTAAACTTTGAAACTACAACAAAAACCTGATTTAACTCACTGTTATGACCTCTTCGTGGTATGGTTTTCTAGCGGCGCTGTCTTTGTCCCTGTATTAGGACCAGTGACCCTTGACCCAAAATCAGGGACAAGAGTCTGCTTCTTATGGTTCTTTGAGTATATCACGTTCATTAAACCCAGAAAGAACAAAAACCTGATTTAACTCACTGTTATGACCTCTTCGTGGTATGTTTTTCTGGCGGCGCTGTCTTTGTCCCTGTAGTACGACCAGTGACCCTTGACCCAAAATCAGGGACAAGAGTCTGCTTCTTATGGTTCTTTGAGTATATCACGTTCATTAAACCCAGAAAGAACAAAAACCTGATTTAACTCACTGTTATGACCTCTTCGTGGTATGTTTTTCTAGCGGCGCTGTCTTTGTCCCTGTAGTAGGACCAGTGACCCTTGACCCAAAATCAGGGACAAGAGTCTGCTTCTTATGGTTCTTTGAGTATATCACGTTCATTAAACCCAGAAAGAACAAAAACCTGATTTAACTCACTGTTATGACCTCTTCGTGGTATGTTTTTCTAGCGGCGCTGTCTTTGTCCCTGTAGTATGACCAGTGACCCTTGACCCAAAATTAGGGACAAGACTCTGCTTCTTATGGTTTTTTGAGTATATCACGTTCATTAAACCCAGAAAGTACAAAAACCTGATTTAAGCTCACCGCTATGACCATGTGTAGTGTCTTTTCTGGCGGATTGATCTCTCTGCCTTTCCTGGAACCAGTGATTCTAAATTAAGGACGGCCGGTTGCTTATAGCCCTTTGAGTTAGTCATGGCTGTCATACAACCTGAAAACAACTACAAAATATTTTTTTAACTGCACGGCTATGACAAATACGTGCTATGCCCCAGCAAAAACTGTCTCGCTAGGCCAGCACTACCAGCAATGGCCCAGCACTATGTTGCCGCTGCCGAACCGTCAATAAATTGTCTCGGCAACCAACAGAAGGGCCAGCAGTTCAGGCCAACAGCTGAGCAACAGTTGGCACCCCCATCAGTTATCATATGCCACAACAGGGCCATCAGTTATCCATCACAGGCAGCAGCTGCCACAAGTGGCCCTTTAGCGGCCCTTTCAAGCACGAGCCATAAATGATGGCTAGCCTAATGCGGTCCGCTTGTTTCCCGGCAGTGGCAGCCGGCAATCACGTGACGTAACTGGTAGCTTGCGAATCTTGTCCGCCAATATCCCATTAGTAGCCATAAAAAATAATAATAATCATGGATAGCCGCAGGTTCCCAAAGCTAGTATAGTGGGTCATGGTCGTCGTCATTAAGTCCGGAAACAACAACAACACATACACACACAAAAGATGAAAAAAACTGATTTTACCTAAACGCTATTACCACATCGTGATATGTGTGTATGGAGGCGCTTGCTCTGTCCCTTCCATGGGACCACACACCTAAGACCCTAAATTAGCAACGGGAGACTGCTTGTGGTCTTTTTCGTTGGTCATGGTAGTAAAACCTGGAACAACAGAAAAAAAAAACAGATTTAACCTCACCGTTAGTATCACATCGTAGTATGTTTCTCTGGCGAAGCTTGATCTCTCCCTTTCCTAGAACCAGTGACTCTAAATTAAGGACAAGTGACTGCTTCTTATAGCCCTTTGATAAATTGGTCTTGGTGGTCAGTAAACTCCAAAACGACCAAACAATAACCGTGATTTAACGTCACCGCTGTAACCACGCCGTGGTATGTTTGTCTGACGGAGCTGGCTCTCTCCCTTCCATAGGACTAGTAACTGACCCTAAACTAGGTGCGGACGACAGTTTTTAGCCCTTGGAGTTCATCATAGTGGCCCTTGAACCCCGAAACAAATAAAAAAATTACCCAGGGGCTATAACCATGTCTCGAAGATTCGTCGCATGCACGCTCGATTTTAAACTCAATGGCTACGAAATCTCTTATCAATGAGCTTCGCAATAAGCACGTTTCACCTTCTCTTTCTGATTACAAAACGAAATAGCGTATCTAGTTGCCTTATATGGCATATCCTGTTTTTGTTGGCATGTCTTTAAAGTGTTTGATATATTTTCAAAAAAATTCTATCTTAATGTGTGGTAATCGCATCATCATCTTGTGATGTGTTGAACATAAAAACATGATGCTCCTTCATGATACCGTACGAATGAAATCCATACAGACTCTGACTCCTCTGTGTTTCTTTCAATTTTTAATGGAATCCAGAACAAAAATTGTCAGACAAGAAATTGATTTAGTATATCTGTTACCGCTAAAGTGCAGAAATCAGTTATTCTACAGATTATCTAGGTAATGTGCAGATTAACTAGGGTGATCCGTTAAAGTGCCGAAAATTGTTTCATTTCTCAAATTACCTAGGTAATCTGCAAATTACCTAGATAATCTGCACATTACCTACTAGGCACTCGTTAAAGTGAAAATAAGATCTTTGCTGGAACAACAGCAACGTTCTGTACGCTTAAATTAACATAATGTTATTTATTTATTTTTCGATATATAAAGAATCAAATTAATACAGTCAAACAATCAGCAAATTAGTTGATAGAATCAATCATCAATCAATTAAAAATCTACACTTACGGAAAAAAAAATCCCAACACCACGAAAAAATAGTTCTAGAGGAATGAAATGGTGGCAACACATTTGTATAGGTAATATATTTAATCGATTAAGGTTTCAAGATCACAGCTTAATGTAAGCGCGAGAAGAGCCATTTTGATTGTGAAATGCTGGTACATTAATAACCGGTGTAACCGCCAGAATGTTGAATGCAAGCACGCAAACGTTCATGCATTGTGTCGTACAGGTGCTGGATGTCAGTTTGTGGGATGGAGTTCCATGCCTATTGCACTTGGTCGGTCAATACGGGGACGGTTAATGCTGGTTGATGGTGACGCTGGAGTTGCCGTCCAATGATGTCTCATACGTGCTCGATTGGTGAATTATCTGGTGATCTAGCAGGCCACGGCAACATGCCGACACTCTGTAGAGCATGTTGGGTTACAACAGCGGTATGCGGGCGAGCGTTATCCTGTTGGAAAACACCCCCTGGAATGCTGTTCATGAATGGCAGCACAACAGGTTGAATCACCAGACCGACGTACAATTCTGCCGTCAGGGTGCGTGGGATAACCACGAGAGTGCTCCTGCTGTCATAGGAAATTCCTCCTAAGACAATAACTGCAGGTGTAGGTCCAGTGTGTCTCGGCCGCAGACAGGTTGGTTGTAGGCGCTCACCTGGCCTCCTTCTAACCAACACACGGTCATCACTGGCACCCAGGCAGAACCGGCTTTCATCAGAAAACACAACAGATCTCCACTCCGTCCTCCAATGAGCTCTAGCTTGACACCACTGACGTCGCAAACGGCAGTGGTTTGGAGTAAGTGTAATGCACGCTACAGGGCGTCTGGCTCGGAGCTGTCTTACAAGTAACCGATTTGTAACAGTTCGTTGCGTCACTGTGGTGGCAACTGCATCTCGAATTGCTGCCGCAGACGCGGTACGATGCGCCACGGCCATACGCCGTACACGGCGTTCTTCCCTCTCAGTAGTGCCACGTGGCCGGCCGTAACCCGGTGTTCTTGAAGCAGTACCTTCCCTTGACCACCGCTGCCAACAATGATGCACAGTGGCTACATTCCTGCCAAGTCGTTCTGCAATATTGCGGAAAGAAAATCCACCTTCTCGTAACCCTATTACACGACATCGTTCAAACTCCGTGAGCTGTTGATAATGGCTTCTTCGTCTTCTCAAAGGCATTCTTGACTAACATCAACACACTACGTCGAATCTCAACGATAACTAACGCTCATGAACGTTACAGCGCGTATTTACAGCAAACCTGCTTTGCATGTTCCGAGGGGTGTCACGTCAATTCGTCGCGCGTCAATTCGTCGACTACGACAATTCGTTGCGCGTCAATTCGTCGCCTGCGTCAGTTCGTCGCGCGTCAATTCGTCGACCACGACGATTCGTCGAGCGCCAATTCGTCGCGGACAAATTCGTCGACTACGTCAATTTGTCGCGTTTAACAGATTTTGGTTACATACAAAACAAATGCAGGAAAACGTACGATTTAAAATTTTCGTGAAATCTAGTTTTCATTTCAGAAGCATCAAATTTGGTATCATGAAACTCTAACTTAGACGCTAGACGGTTTTTGGAAGGGGTTGGAGCCCGGGGTCCGAGCCCCCTCCCCCCCCCTCATAAAAAATTTCGTAAAATCTACAGTTTTCATTTTAGAACCACAAAATTTGGTATACTATCTCATGGTACTCTAACTTGGACGGTACACCGTTTTTGGAACGGGTTAAGGCCCGGGGGTCAGGGCACCCCACATACAAAAGTTTCTTAAAAACGACAGTTTTCAATTCAAAACCACCAATTCTGGTATACAATCTCATGGTACTCTAACTTAGACGCTAGACGATTTTTTGAAGGCGTTGCAGCCCAGGGGGTAAGGGCCCCCCTCATAAAAAAAAATTCGCAAAATCTACAATTTTCAATTTAGAACTACCTAATTTGGTATACTATCTCATGGTACTCTAACTTAGACGCTAGACCGTTTTTGGAAGGGGTTCGAGCCCGGGGTGTAAGAGCCCCCCGTCATAAAAAATACCGTAAAATCTACAGTAATGGATTTAGAACCACCAAATTTGGTATACTATCTCATGGTACTCTAACTTAGACGGTAGACCGTTTTTGGAACGGGTCAAGGCCCGGGGGTCAGATCTCCCCCCCCCTACGAAATTTTCTTAAAAACTACAGTTTTCAATTCGGAACCACCAAATCTGGTATACTATCTCATTATACTCTAACTTAGACGCTAGATAGTTTTTGGAATGGGTTAGAGCCCGGGGGTAAGAGCCCCCACCCCCCGTCATAAAAAAATCCGTAAAATCTACAGTATTCAATTTAGAACCACCAAATTTGGTATACTATCTCATGGTACTCTAACTTAGACGGTAGACCGTTTTTGGAACTGGTCTAGGCCCGGGGTCAGAGCCCCCCCCCCCCCCGTATTTTTTTTGTAAAATCTACAGTTTTCAATTCAGAACCATTAAGTATGGTATCATGAAACTCTAACTTAGACGCCAGGCGCTTTTTGGAAGGGGTTAGAGCCCGGGGGGTGAAAGCCCCCCCCCCCCTCACAAAAATTTCGTTAAATCTAGTTTTCAATTTAGAACCACCAAATTTGGTATACTATCTCATGGTACTCTAACTTAGACGGTAGACCGTTTTTGGAAGGGGTTGCAGCCCGGGGGTAAGGGCCCCCTTCATAAAAAAATCGCGAAATCTAGTTTTCAATTCAGAACCACCAAATTTGGCGTCATGAAACCGTTTTTGGAAGCGGTTGAAGCCCGGGGGTTAGAGCCCCCCTTCCCAACGAAATTGCCGTAAAATCCAGTTTTCAATTTAGAACCACCAAATTTGGTGTCATGAAACTCTAACTTAGCGGAAGACCGTTTTTGGAACGGATCGGGGGCCAGGAGGTCAGTTTTCAATTTAGAACCACCAAATTTGGTATACTATCTCATGGTACTCTAACTTAGACGGTAGACGGTTTTTGGAACGGCTCGGGGCCCTGGGGTTTAGAGCCCCCCCCCCCCAATACAAAATTTTCGTAAAATCTACAGTTTTCAATATAGAACCATCAAATTTGGTATACTATCTCATGGTACTCTAACTTAGACGGTAGAAGGTTTTTGAAGCAGGTCGAACACGGGGTGAGAGCCCCGCCCCATAAAAATTTTCGTAAAAACTACAGTTTTCAATCTACAACCACCAAATTTGGTATACTATCTCACGAAACTCTAACTTAGACAGTAGACGGTTTTTGCAAGCGGTTGGAGCCAGTGGGGTCAGAGCCACCCCCTTCCATACAAAAATTTTCGTAAAATCTACAGTTTTTAATATAGAACCACCAAATTTGGTATACTATCTCATGGTACTCTAACTTAGACGGTAGATGGTTTTTGAAGCAGGTCGAACACGGGATGAGAGCCCCCCCCCCCCATAAAAATTTTCGTAAAAACTACATTTCAAAATTTCCTTTATTCTTCAGTAAAATAACATTTCTATGTACATGACAATGGAATTCTGCCAATAAATACAGCGGTATATACATCAGCTGGAAAGTTCCAGTGAAACGTAAAACAAAATATTGTTAAAATCATAAAAAAAAAAATTATTTCGCCACGTAGGGCGAAGAAGAGGCAGACAATAAAGCACGAGCGATACAAACGAAAATGTTTACCTACAGTATTGTAGACAGGGCAAGACATGATTCTATACTATGCACAAATTCCAATTAAGCATTACTACCATACTAAAGATTAAACATTAGGTACTAATTCACAGAAATGCAACAGTGATGCTACATTCAAAATTTACAACATATGTACAGAAGTATTCAGTGACAAGGGGAAATAACGCTAAATGTACTCAGAAGGGCATCTTGTTACATTATATTATACACACAGTGACTAATATTTTAAAAAAATATTCAACATAATGAAGGGGACATTGCGTGGGCAGTAAACTGTGCAGAAGGAAGAATTATATACAACAACATAAAACCCAACATCATCGAAGAGAACATGGTTAACATGGTGAGCTATCTTCAATGGCACATTAAAACAGAAAAATCACAAATAGCGAAGCACCAAAATTAATACGTAAAAACATGATTTGTTACAGTGAACGTGGGCGACAACAAAAATCCCACTTATAGGTTGAGATGTAACTGCAAATTGTGGATATGGAACCACCCAGCCGATTGGGCCCAAGTGGATTGAAAAACGCTATCGGTGTTTGTTGAGGCAGCACGAGAGTGCTCCATTTGGAGGCGAGTGGTTAACCGTGCTAGGAAGCGTCTCCGAATGATAGCACTTGCCTCCTGAGGAGGTGGAATAAGAGCAGGGAAGCGTTGTTGAAGATGGAAAGCATAGACAGTGAACTTCACAAGAAGAAAAATGTAACGGCACACAGGAGGCAAGTGAGTAGGTGGATGCTTAGTTTGGAGTAGCCAAGCATATGCAAGAAACGGTAACGATCGAGCACAAATTCGATCAGCAAGACGAAATGCTGTGTTTAGGACTGGCAGGAGAACGGGGCAGAATAGGTATTGATGGTGGACGTCGCTGACTTCAGGGCAAAAGGAGCACTGCGGAGAGGTGAGAAGGGTCATGCGAAACAGTACTGATGGGGCGGGGAGACGAAGGTGAAGAAATTGCCAATGGACATTGAGTTCAAGAGGGGAGGAAAGGGCAGAGGTAGATGCTGTCCAGATGGCTGGGAGAAGAGAAGGAGGAGCAGAATGAACAGAAAGTGGAAGTGCGGGAGGGGAAAGAAGAAGCCAATAAAGAGAAGAGGAGGAGAGAGAGAAGTAACTAGAACCGGGGAGCTACGAATGAGGAGAAAGAACGGTAGGGAAAGAGGAGCAGAGGGGACCGAGAAGAGACCATCAGGTGAAGCGAGGAGTGGAAAGAGGCTCCAAAGCGCTGTGCGAAGAAGAAGATATTCGTTAGCAAGAGTAATGGTTGGAGATAGAAACAATGAAGAAAGAGGTCTCCAGGTTAGATCAGAAGTTACGAGAGAACGGACAGTTATCACACCAGAGCGGATCCAATGAGGAAAGTAAAAGTAAGGGAGGTTAGGAGGGTGAATAAGAGAAGAGAAGAAGAGAGGTTCATCTAGGAGATCAAGAGTTGAAGAAGGAAATGAACGGAGAAGAGGAAGCGAACGAAAGAGAGAAAGGCCCTCTCGCAGGACAGGAGGGAGGTGGGACGGGAGAAGAGAGTATGCATCCATCTTCAGAAACAGTAGGAAGGTGAAGGATGGGTCACGGAAAGAAGCTAGAACATTCAAGGTAGTGGTAAGGGACGGAACAGTTGAAGTGGCAAGGCGAATGAAATGAATAATACGATGTGTTTTATAAAGGAAAGCTGGATCAGGAAGCTGGATGCCACCCAAAGAGGCTGGCAGATGAAGCGTGGCAGGTTTAACCCAGTGATGTGAAGACCAGATGACGGAAGTTGAGAGGCGAGTGATGGTCATCATTTGTGACACGGGCACAACCGTCGACATCCAAGAGTATTCGCATAGAGAGATAAGTTGTCGATGAACAACGGCTGCTCGTTGACGGAACGATGTGAAAGGGCGGGCCTTACTCCAGTAGGCAGCAGTCCGTTGTATCCGGGGAAGAAGAGCAGTCCAGGTGGCAGATGCAGAAGCCAAGGGCAATCCGACATACGCACCGAGGATCTTCTGTGTAGTGGCTGTCCACTGCGCACCCCAAGGAGCATCGGTGCGGGCAGCCCATGCCCCGCACCATAAGCCAGTACTTTTAGTGGCATTCAGCGCTGCTCCAGATAATGCAACATACTGTTGATATACAGAATACAGGCGATCAAATTGAGATTCATCCCGGACGCAAAAGGTCACATCATCAGCATAGGCGGTGAAAATTATTCGATGATGACGAGTACTAGCCACTGTCGGCGGTAGGACATCCAGGAGTGATCTTCGGGCTGCTAACAGGAAAGGCTCAAAAGCGAGAGCGAATAGCTGGCCGGAGAGCGGACATCCTTGCCGGATGCCTCGCTTAAACGGAATTGGAGCGGTTAGAAATGTGGCCGCTCGAACATGGAAACTGGCGCCCTGATAAAGGGCCAAGAGTGCGGAAGAAAAGGTAGGAGGAAAGCCAAATTGTGAAAGGACAGCAGAGAGATAAAAATGAGAAACGTTATCAAAAGCGGACTTTTGATCCAGATTGAGAAAGGCAAGAGGTTCAGAAAAAGAGCGAGCGAGGAAGTAAAGATGAAGGAGAAGAGAAACGTTAGTGGAAATAGTCCGACCAGGCACAGTGTATGTCTGGTCAGGAGAAATAACGAAAGAGAGAACAGAATTAAGGCGACGGGATAAGAGTTTTGTATAGAACTTATAGTCAGTGTTTAGGATGGAGATAGGGCGCCAGTTTCCAAGATCCAAGAGGTCACCCTTCTTAGGAAGGAGGATGGTGTGTGCCAAAGTAAAGTCGGGCGGTAACGCAGGAGAGGAAAAAGCAGACGAGAAACACGCAGACAGAAAAGGCAGAAGGCACGGTAGAAAAGCACGATAAAAGGACAGAGGAAGGCCGTCAGGTCCAGGAGCGGCATGAGGATTGAGAGTAGCGAACGCCTCGCGGAGTTCGCGAAGAGAGAAAGGAGAGAGTAAAGAAGTAGATAAAGTAAAGGGGACCTGAGGAAGAGAGGAGAGAAGAGGAGAAGCTAATGAGGATGAAGACTGCGTTACCGCACTGTACTTGGCGATGAAATACTGTCTGGTGAAAGTGCATAGCTTCGATGGGTTCGAAGTGATGGAACCATCCTGGAGGCGAAGATGACGCAAAGATGTAGCAGAACGATGTTGAGATTCCAAGGCGGTTAAGTAATCGTGAGAATCAGCTGTAGGGGAGAGATGCAAGAAATGCATCCTGCAGGCTGCATCGGATGCGCGAGGAAGAAGCAAAGCGTGGAGATCTGCCAGATAGCCGGGGTATTGCGGATCATCAAGAGAGAGCATCGACAATAGAGCACGTAGATTCGCAATTTTCATATCGCTCTCATTCCGAGAGGCATGGGAGTAGCGCCGTACAAAAAGGACCAAGTCATGTTTGACACTGAGCCACAGTTGCATCGCGTCGGACGTAGTATCAAGAAGGGGCTGACGTCTTCGGAGGAACTCACGCACAGCAACACAAAATTGTTGATCATCCAGGAGCGAGTCCGGAAAAGTCCATACTCGTTGAGTCCTTGAAGGTGAAGGCGAAACACACACCGACAGACTGACAATACTGTGGTCTGAAGCGGCGGAAGGATGATGGGCAGCAGCTGCGATCGACGGGAGAAGAGCAGTCGAAACATAAAATTTATCCAACCGTGCTGCCGTAGTGCTGCCATGGATGGAAGAGCGCCAGGTAAAAGAGATTTCCGACGGGTGTAGATGCCGGAACGCATCAACCAATTGAAAATCATCAACTAGCTGGGAAATCTGTAATACACGTTGTCTGCGGTATTCTCCAACGGTTGAATTGCGGTCAAGGGCCGGCAACAACGTACAATTGAAATCTCCGCCGATGAGAATATATTCAGACGGTGGGATGCATGACAGCTCTGTACGGAGTGTGGAGAGAAGATCAGGTAACAGACGTTCATCACAGGGGACATATATGTTAAAAACATGATAGGTCACGTTTTCAATGCAAAAGACAGCGACTTGGAGGTTGTCTACATGTAAGGCACGAATCACTGGCGTCGAAATCAGAGGGAGTAGGCGGTGATGGATCCCAAGTGCAAGGCCACCATTCCGTCCAACTCGATAAGCATGGTGAAAATCGTAGGGCCAAGCCCGCCAACGAGAGAACAAAGTGGTAGCAGAGCAATTGGTCTCTTGGAGCAAGAGAAGATCTGCGTGTAGAGGCGCCAAGTCCTCATACACTAGAGCATTTCTAGGAGAAGCAGAGAACCCTCTGCAGTTAAGTGTGACCACCTTGAATCGGTAGGTCCTTCCCAGGTCGACACGCACGTGCGCTGGAATCTGTTATTTTCTTCGCTTGCTTCTTCATTCTGTCAACACTAAATTTGAGATCGGGATAGGAAAGCACAAGATTTCGATACACAGATATCACACTAGAAACTTGGGTTAGAACAGTAGGAAGATCAAGCAAATGACGTGCAACAAACTGATTAAAGAATCTAGAATGTTTATGAGAGCATAATACTTCATATATTTTATGAAGAGAAAGCGGACCTACCGGTATATCCGCCTTCGCTTCAGCTAGGTATCGGAGAAAAGAATCTAGGGAAAGCACTGGGGGTGGAGTCTTAGAACCTGGAATCACAGCAGGGTGTCGACTTGTTCGTGGCGAAGTACGACGTTGAGAGGAGGAGCGGGAAGATGAGTCAACAGAACGACCTCTTGCAGCACCGATGCGAGGAGGGAGCGGAGTCTGCTGAGCACTCCAGGACTCCCGTCGAGCAGGCTTGCTGGTAGTTGTAGGGTCAGAGTGATTGCCAGAAGTGTCACTAGCAGTAGGGCAGTCCATGTCAGTAACTGTACTTGGAGTGTCTTCATCCGAAGGAAGATGAAGGTCAGCAGTCAGGTCAGCTGGAGCTGCAAGGAACGTGGGCGGAGCTGTCGGTACCAGATGAGGAAAGTCCTCTGTCAACAATTGTGGGGCAGGACCCCGTGGAGAAAGGCCCGATGGCAGAGCAGGTTGATGAAGTTCTGAAGACACCTCCTTAGAAACGGTAGGGGTGGACGACACAGGGCTGTCACGAGTGACTTTTGGTCCCGAAGACTGAGGTACAGCAGGGCGGCGGAAGCACTCACTACGTTGATGGCCATACGCCTTACAAGTCTGACAATGAAAGGAGGTTAAAACGTCGATGCGTCGGATTTGATCTCCGCATTTTACAGTGAAGAGAGTAGGAAAAGACTTGATATGTTCATCCGAAGAGAATGCTACTCGCGCAACTCGTCGGGCACTTTCAATCGAACGATCATCCTCGTCCTTTGGAGCAGCGGAGTGTGTGGTAATGTTACCCACAACACGACCGGATTGCATAAGAAAAGCACAAAGCATAGCATCTGTGACTTCAGGATGTACTGGGTACATCGAGACCGTTACTGGTCTCTGGGCGACAGGCTCAGGAAATAATTGGTGATCACCAACAACCAGCCCAGTCTGTAAGACAGAGGTAGCATCTGCCGCATGAAAAAAATAAACAATGACACTCGGCCCTCTGCGCGACATATGACGTATCGCTGCAGTTTTCAATCTAGAACCACCAAATTTGGTATACTATCTCACGAAACTCTAACTTAGACAGTAGACGGTTTTTGCAAGCGATTGGAGCCAGTGGGGTCAGAGCCACCCCCTTCCATACAAAAATTTTCGTAAAATCTACAGTTTTCAATTTAGAACCGCCAAATTTGGTATACTATCTCATGGTACTCTAACTTCGACGGTAGACGGTTTTTGCAATAGGTCAAGGCGCGGGGGGGGGGGGGGGGTAAGAGCCCTATACATACAAAATTTTCGTAAAATCTATAGTTTTCAATTTGGAACCACCAAATTTGGTATCATTAAACTCTAACTTAGACGGGGGCCGGTTTTTGGAACGGGTCGGGGCCCGGGGGTCAGAGCCCTCCCCCTGTACAAAATTTTCTTAGAATATGCCGTTTTCAATTTAGAACCACCAAACTTGGTATACTATCTGATGGTATTTTAAGTTCGACTGTAGATGGTTTCTTGGAAAGGGTTGGAGCTCGGAGTTCAGAGCCCCCCCCCCCCATAAAAAATTTCGTGAAATCTACAGTTTTCAATTTAGAACCACCAAATTTGGTATACTACATCATGGTACTCTAAGTTAGACGGTAGACGGTTTTCAGTATGGGTCGGGGCACGGGTGGTTTGACCCCCCCCCCCCCACACAGACACACAAATTTCGTAAAATCTGTCGTTTTCGTTTTGGAACCACCAAATTTGGTATACTATATCTTGGTAATCTAACACAGACGGTTTTCGGAACGGGTCGGGGCACGGGGGTTTCACCCCCCCACAAAATTTTCGTGAAATCTACAGTTTTCAATTAAAAACCACCAAATTTGGTATACTATATCATGGTAATCTAACTTAGACGGTTTTCTAAACGGGTCGGGGCACGGGGGGTTTCATCCCACCCAAACAATTTTCGTGAAATCTACAATTTTCAATTTAGAACCACCAAATTTGGTATACTAACTCATGGTGCTCTAACTTAAACGGTAGACGGTTTAAAAACCGTCTCCCGTTTAAGTTAGTGCCTCCACATACAAAATTCTTCTTGAAAAGTGGTCAGAAGCCAGCCCCTAGATCACTCCGCCGCCGTAGCGGCACACGTTGAAATGTATTTTTCATACGGCCCCAAACGCTCTTATGGTCATACTAGATTGAACTGGACGCAAATAAATCTTTAATATAATTTGTACTAGCAGGGATACCAGTTATTTGCCAGGTACATATTACTATTTGTGGAATCACCAAGTTCAGCGGGTGAAAGTTAATGAATGAAAAAGATATTCCTGCAATTTTCCAGTAAACTTATTTTAAATGTTTTGATTTAGTTAATTTAATTTTGCGAAACAAAAAAGAAAGAAAAAGGAATGGGAATACTTACTTTCTAGGAGACATCTATAGAACTGTAGTACATCTGGCGTGTGCTTCTGTGAATCCCGCAACAAAGAAATGCAATGTACCTATGTGATGTCGATTGCGTTCGACTTCACATTGGCATTGATCATCTTTTTCTTACCGTTTTGAATTTTGAATATCTTAAACTCTCTATTTACATTACATTATATTTCTTCCTGATAAGCCGCTCGTTGGTAGTGAAAACTAAACTATATTGATTTGTGTTTTTAATACACCATTAAACGCATATTTTTGCACTTTATTGTTATCTACATGCCCTAACTTAGACCGTAGGTTGGTTAGTTGGTTGGTTGATGGTTTATGGTGCAAGGCCCTCAAAGGGCCAAAGAGCGCCTTAGAACGTAGATAGGGTATTCTTAAGAGTAAAAAACGGAACTTTTTACGAAAATTTTGTATAGGGCTCCCTTGACCCGGGCCCCGACCCTTCCCAAAAACCGTCTACCGTCTAAGTTAGATACCCATGAGTAGTATACCAATTTTGGTTGTTCTAAATGGAAAACTGTAGATTTTACGAAATTTTTATGAGAAGGGGGGAGTGCTCTCACCCCCGGGTTCCAACCCCTTCCAAAAATCGTCTAGCGTCTAAGTTAGAGTTTCATGATACTAAATTTGATGGTTCTGAATTGAAAACTGTAGTTTTTAAGAAAATGTTGTATGTGTGTGTGTTTGCAGGGGAGGGCTCTGACTCCCCGGGCCTTGAGCCGTTCCAAAAACCGTCGACCGTCTAAGTTAAAGTACCATGAGGTACTATACCAAATTTGGTGGTTCTAATTTGAAACGCAGATTTTGCGATTTTTTTATGAAAGGGTCCTTACCCCTTCATAAAAATATCTGCAACCCCTTCCAAAATCGTCTAGCGTCTAAGTTAGAGTACCATGAGATAGTATACCAAATTTGGTGGCTCTAAATTGAAAACTGTAGCCTTTACGAAATTATTTATGAGGGGGGCTCTGACCCCCCCCCGGGCCTTAACCCGTTCCGAAAACGGTCTACCGTCTAAGTTAGAGCGCCATGAGATAGTATACCAAATTTGGTGGCTCTAAATTGAAAACTGTAGATTTTACGAAATTTTTATGAGGGGGTACTGACCCCCCGGGCTTCAACCCCTTTCAAAAACCGTCTATCGTTTCAGAACCATCAAATTTGATGGTTCTGAAATAAAAACTAGATTTCTCGAAAATTTTGAATGTATGTGGATGGGGAAGGCTCCGACCCCCGGGCCTTAACCCGTTCCAAAGACCGTCGACCGTCTAAGTTAGAGCACCATGAGATAATATACCAAATTTGGTGGTTCTAAATTGAAAACTAGATTTTGCGATTTTTTTTATGAAGGCGCCCTCCCGGGCTGCAACCCCTTGCAAAAACGGTCTACCGTCTAAGTTAGAGTACCATGAGATAGTATACCAAATTTGGTGATTCTAAATTGGAAACTGTAGATTTTACGAATTTTTTTTTATTCGGGGGGGGGCTCTGACCCTTGGGCTTCAGCCCCTTCCAAAAACCGTCTGGCGTCTAAGTTTGAGTTTCATGATAATATAATTAATGGTTCTAAATTGAAAACTGTAGATTTTACCAAAAAATTATGGGGGATGGCTCTGACCCCCGTGCCTTGACCCGTTCCAAAAACGGTCTACCGTCTAAGTTAGTGTACCATGAGATAGTATACCAGATTTGTTGGTTCTGAATTGAAAACTGTAGATTTTAAGAGAATTTTGTATGCGGGGGCTCTGACCCCCGGGCCTTTACCCGTTCCAAAAACGGTCTGCCGTCTAAGTTAGAGTACCATGAGATAGTATACCAAATTTGGTGGTTATAAATTGAAAAATGTAGATTTTGCGAATTGTTCTTATGAGGGGGGCCCTTTCCCCCTGGGCTGCAACCCCTTCAAAAAATCGTCTAGCATCTAAGTTAAAGTACCATGAGATAGTATACCAGATTTGGTGGTTCTGAATTGAAAACTGTAGTTTTTAAGAAAATTTTGTATGTGGGGAGCTCTGATCCCCCGGGCTTTGACACGTTCCAAAACGGTCTACTGTCTAAGTTAGAGTACCATGAGATAGTATACCAAATTTGGTGGTTCTAAATTGAAACTGCAGATTTTACGAAACAAATTTTATGAGGGGGGCCCTTACCCCCCGGGCTCCAACCCCTTCCAAAAACCGTCTAGCGTCTAAGTTAGTGTACCATGAGATAGGATACCTGATTTGGTGGTTCTGAAGTGCAAACTGTAGATTTTACGAATATTTTGTGTATGGGGGCTCTGACCAACCGGGCCTCTGACCCGTTCCCAAAACCGTCTACTGTCTAATATTTTTAGTGCCAAAGAAAAAGCGTAATATTCCTATCCTGTGTGAGTATCCAAACTTTATAAATTTGATCAGGGAGGAAGACTTTCGAAATCGTACGTTTTCCTGCATTCGTATTGTATGTAACCAAAATCTGTAAACGCGACGAATTGACACACGCGACGAATTGACGTAGAACCGTTCCGAGGGGCGGTGCTAGCGACACACGTATGCGCCGAGCGCGAAATTTGCATAGACGTCATCTTACAGATGTACTCTCACCTCCTACCAACTGTCGTTTATCTAACACAACAACTTCTTGGTGTTGAGATTATTTTCCGTCAGTGTATAATAGAAAGAATCATCGAACGGTTTCAAATATTTTTATAATTACGGAAATGAATTTGCAAAACATATGATAAACTTATGCTTACTTATTAGTGCAATCTAAAGATTGGTGACACTTTGAATTACATAGCAATTGGTTTTTGCGACAAGCACACCTATTTGTGGTACATTTAGATTTGCAGTCACATTTTATGAAACCCTGCCCAGTACCAAGGGTTTGTTTTATTGCTGTTTGACGTAAAGATATTTCTACAGCAAGGACATCTTCTTTCGTTAAAAATCTCTCTTTGCAAACAGTGAATTCAGATTTTGCATACAATTGGTTTAAAATACCCGTTTTAGTACCAAGTTTATAAAAGCCATCCTCTGTTTTACTAAGAACCACAGCTAAAATCGAGCGGGCATCAGTTTTTGCTCTGTCTACTTCGGGTACTTTAATTCTCACAGTGACACCTTCATCGACATTTGGGTGCTTTGCATTAGAAACTGCTAACATTTTCTTTGCTTGCTTTTCTAAACCTTTCTTGGCTTCATCACGACTTTGGAAACAGAATTAGCTATGTTACGCACTGGCAGCCGACGCCAATTATGAGAAATAAAAACAACCGGCGACGACTAGACGCTAACGAAACGAAACTAAAAGTGGAGGGAGAGGGGAAAGGTGTAGGGAAAGGAAATGAGAGAAACAAACTTTTGAACTTTAACGATACGGAAGCCGTTAATGTGCACATTACCTAGGTAAAATGCGGAAAACTCTTGATTTTGCACGTTAACGGAGCAAATCAGTTAATCTGCAGATTAGCTAGGTAATGTGCACATTAATGGCTTTCGAGCTTTAGCGGTAACATATCTACTGTAAGTTGCCATATTATTGAAATGTAATAAAGGCGTAATGACACATTCGAGTAATAAGAATGATCACTGCGAGTCGATAAAATAAATGCCATAGCAGTTAAAATACTTTAATATTAAAATTATAAGGTTAAAAAACACAAGATTTTTCGAACCTACGTAAGGTTCTTCCTCAGATGTAATTATTACATATCCTCATAGCAGAAAGTAACTGATCAGTCTGCAACTGATATCATAGTGTCATTAAATACTCTGTGGTCGGTCAAGAGACAAATTTATTACTATATTAAAAAAAAATTAGAATTTACACAGGTAGAAATTTAGAGAGAGAGAGAGAGAGAGAGAGAGACAACAGACTGCCTTGCATTTCTTCTACCTAAGAAAAAAATTCCTAACCTAATTACTACAGCATATACAATGATAACTAGGATCAAAAACACTCTGTCCTCTGTACTTTGAATGTTGCCTCCATTTAGAAGCTGAAACACAAAATTTAGGAAATAAAATTACATATATGTAACAACAGTATAACCGAGGATGTTAGAATATGATATCTGGAGATGCCCTTGTTAACGGAGCATTACAACTTTGCGTGAAGCCTATAACCGCGAGAGACTGCTATTAAAGGTGGACGTCAAGTAATTTTGCTTCCTATACTTCCAATGTAAAAATTTTGTACACATTTCCTTCACAATTAGTGTGTTCCCAAGGATGAAAATTTTAACATCGATTAAAATAGCTTCATTTTATAACTTGGAATACTTAATGTTTTCTAAAACATAACCATAATTATACTAAAAATCAATAACTTTTCCTTTTGGTGGTGTTGAAACCAGAAAAAAGATGGCGCGACCTGTACTTTGATGACGTCAGTAGACAAACAAATGTTGGATTGCATAATCATGGCTATGTTTTAGAAAACATTAAGTATTCCAAGTTATAAAATGAAGCTATTTTAATCGATGTTCAAATTTTCATCCTTGGGAACGCATTAATTGTGAAGAAAATGTGCGCATAAGTTTTTCCATTGGAAGTACAGGAAGCAAAATTACTTGACGTTCACCTTAAGGTGTGGGAAGGCTGGTGGTTTTCAAGGCTGTTGCAATGCATTTTGTGTTGGCCGAATCGCCTTCTCTCGTAGCAAATGTTTCCAATTTCGCGTCTTTACTTGCTGCCAATGCCTGAGAAAATGCTGAATTGATAAAAGTTTTGATCATTTTGAGGCTTCTTCCCATTTTTATTTTAAATTGAAATACAATTGAAATACACAAACGATAGTGCGAATTCTGAGCAAACCATAACCTTAAAATTGAAAACTTCACTCGTATTAGAAGTATAAATCATTCTGGTTTTATATTAACACGGTTTCTGCAACCCAAAACCACACTTTTCCAAAATACACACAGTTGAAATTAAGCTCACATAGTATAACGAAGTAAATTTCTCCGTCATTTTTGGTCTACGTTGGGAATCGAACCCGAGTCCGCTTATTCCGGAACAAATCGCTCTACCAACTGAGCTGCGCAGACGTTCATTATGATTGCTATGTGCCTTTATGTCGTGTGCGTCCTGCTGGCAGGTACGTCACATCTCCCCCCGAAAGAGGGCCGGGGGCATGGCCCACGGGTCAGCCGTGACCATGAATCGTTGCAGGCAGCCATCCACTGTAGAACGTACACTTGAGAACTCCCAGTCAATCTGGTGTGTGGAATACAACGTCACACACATTTATTTTTCGAAGCGCTGGAGAAGGGATTCTCTGATTTTTTCTATCTCGCGGTGTGGAAATAACATCACACCATTTGCGAGATTTTGAACGGTCGGGTCATCCGGATAATTCGGGCGCCATTATAACGAAGTAAAATTCTCCGTTATTTTTGGTCTACGCCGGGAATCGAACCCGAGTCCGCTTATTCCGGAACAAGTCGCTCTACCAACTGAGCTACGCAGACGTTCATTCTGATTGCTATGTGCCTTTATGTCGTGTGCGTCCTGCTGGCAGGTACGTCACAATAGGTATCATGTAAAAAACGTCAAATTCCCACAGTTTACGGCTTCACAGTTAAAAGACTCAGGGAATCTCCAGAGGTATTGTTCTAAACTGCTTGAGTATAACCCAGAGGGAATATCGCAAGATAAAAACCCTTATTGGACAAACATTTCGTCCGTTATACTTCCATTTTCGGAAAAAAAATTCTCCATTTCGATTTTAAGTACAAATATTTAAGTAATTAAATGATATTAAAAAATAATACAGCGTCTAAACACTGCAAAAATTTAAATAACTAAAAACGATTACCGGGTAGAGGGGGAAGGGGCAAATTCGCTGCCTTTATTTTCCGTTGTCGTAAATCTTTGCTTCCATTTTACGATTACCGAAGAAATTTTCGCTCAGTCAAGCTTTCGTTCTAGGTAATTTTTCCTCCGTCTTGAAGTTAAAATACAAATTTGTATAGAATAAAATGACATTTATAAGGGAAAGGGAGTGGGGAGAGAACATCGCAAGAACAATAATGTAAGATTAAAGGACTCCATTCAATCTCCATTTTCGGAAATTGTAGCCTCAATTTTCAAACTAAAACACTAAGATTTATGCAATAAAATGATATTTAACGAAAACACAAGACAGAGGGAACCTTGGTAGGAAAATGACAATTATGGGGGCAATTTTACTCAGTGTAATTTTTGTTTTCGAGAATTTTCCAATGACGAAATTGCGGAGTCCGAAGACAGAAATTTTGAATCTATAATCTGGAGTCCGCAAAGAGGAGTTAATTTGGTTCTATGGATATTGTTTTTGTCTGCAGGAGCAAACTAAAATCTGCAGCGTACGTCGTTCGTCGCCACGATTAAGCTACGGGGTTACATATGGGGCACAAGTGTCAGGTTCATACGCACACACATTAGTGGAAGACATTTTATGACGTTCATTGTGAGCAAAGCACGTGCTCAGTAAAATGCCATGACGTAGTTCATAGTGCATTTATTTGAATCATAACTAATTATTGCCGATGTTATATGTTTGCTCACGATCCACCATCACTCCATGTAATAGTGGTCTCCATGGCTGAGGGATATACACAGTCGAATCACATTATTGTGACCACCTCCTACTTTTGACGTCAACAGCCCCAATGGTAGAAGGCACGTGTATTGAGCTGGCTTGAAGGATAACAAGAAAGGTGACATCGAATTTTCGAGTATAATAAGCACGTCTTTTGAATCCGTTCTGCCGCAAATTAAATTTATCAAAGCTGTTCAAAGTCAATGGAACCGGTATGGAAAACAATAGTATCTGACGGAAGAAAGAAGTTTTACAATCGGGTTTTTAATCCCTCAGATATTGC
Source organism: Macrothele yani (assembly GCA_039090855.1). NCBI lineage: Eukaryota > Metazoa > Arthropoda > Arachnida > Araneae > Macrothelidae > Macrothele > Macrothele yani. The sequence continues at coordinate 48,648,203 of CM077029.1, forward strand.
TGTAAACGGAATCGTGAGCTTACGCCCTTTGGTTGCAGACTTGTGCGTTAAGAAAGATATGAAATTATATGAGAAACATTTCGCACCGGAAACGCTCTCCAACGCAGAAAGAATTTCTCAATTAGAAATAGAGATATCGACAAAAATAAGATGTGTCTTTACGTCCCCTGGTGGGAAAACCATGCATTATTTTACGAAGAAAGTATTCTCAAAACGTTTTTCCATATGAGCGGTATCGGTCCAAGAAAAAGATAAAAAATAGTCAGAGTTTTCAAGAGCCGAGATTATGCTGCGAATAATCAGAAGCAGAAATTAACACTTATGCCGCCTGGTGGCCAAACCATTCTTTACCAAACAATAGAAATTATGTGAAAAATATTTTCCATCAGGTGTTGTATGCGATACAGGAAGAATTTTTCAAATCGGAGTTTTAGAAGCAGAAATAACGCAGAAAACGCAATTTACCTTTGTGCCCCCTAGCGGAAAGTCTATGATTTACTTGAACATTGTCAATCTATGGGAAAAACATTTCCCATCGGAAACACTATCCAACAAAGAAGAAAATTTTCAAATCGAACTCTTAGAAGCAGAGATATTGACAAAAAAACGATATACATCTACGCCCCCTGGCGTAGAAACCATGCATTATTTTAAAAAGAAAATGTTTCTAAAAGGTTTGTCGATATGAGTAGTATCTGTCCACAAACGACTTTTTTGAGTCGAGATTTAAGAAGCTCATATTTTGCTTCAAATATATGAGAAGCGGAAATTAAGATTTACGCCACCTGGTGGCCAAACAATTTTTATACAAAAATTTGAACTTATGTGCAAACGATTTCCCGCCAGGAGCTGTATCCGGTGCAGGAAGAATGTTTCAAATCGGAGATTTAGAAGCAGATATATAGGGATAAACGCAATTTACCTCTACGCCCCCTAGCGGAAAGTCTATGAATTATTTGAAAATTTTGAAATTATATGAAAAACATGTCACCCTGTAAACACTATCCCACAAAGAAGGAATATTTCAAATCGGACTGCTAGAAGTAGAGATATTGACAAAAATAAGATATACATATACGGCGGAGAAACTGGAATATTTTACGAAGAAAATATTCCGAAAAGGTTTATCTATGTGACTGGCATCAGTCCGCGAAAGAAGTTTTTCAATCGATATTTTAGAAGCTCAGATGTTCTGGCAAATACATCAGAAGCAAAATTTCACACCTACGCCCCCTGGTGGCCAAAGTATTTTTTACCAAAAATTTGAAATTATGTGAAAAAGATTTTCCATCAGGAGGTGTATCCGCTGAAGAAAAAGTTTTTCAAATCAGAGTTTTAGAAGCAGACTTGTCGGGAAAAATGTAATTTACTTTTACGCCTCCTAGCGGAAAAACTATGCGTAATTTGAAAAAGTAACTATATCTTAAATACTCTTCGACATAAATGGAATCGAAAGTTAAAATGATTTTCTCAATCACATGTTTAGAAGCAAATATGTGGAATAACACGTATTTTTTAATTCGACATCATCTGCATTTACGCCTTCTAGCGGCGAAATTGTACATCGTAAAAAAACGAAATGAAGGAACATCATTCGCATATTTCAAAAGAATTTTTGAAATCTGACTAATAGTTGCAGAGATATTGTGGATACAGACGGACGGACGGGACGGACAAACCGGTACCATAAGCACGATATTTTTTTACAAAAGTCGTGCTAAAAAAGGTGTGCTGTAGGCATTCTAAAAACATATCACTTGTTTCTGTCATAGCTTAAAGGAGCGATTTATCAGATTTACAAAAAAGAATGACTATCGGCTTTAGGACCAAGGGTGGCAGTATTTTTGAAACAGCGCAGTTTGTGAACTGTTTCTGCAGCTGTGATTAAAGTGTATCGCGATTGGAGAAATGGCACCATTGCGAATAAGCGACGTGAAAACTGAGCAGCACCAGTGGAATTGATCTGAATGGTGAACGTCGGCTGCGAAGGTGCGTGAATTCTGATCGACACGCTACAATGGAGCAACTCTCTGGCCGAATGAACCAGCTAGCTTCCGGGAGTGTGTCTAAAACGACGGTTCAGCGAACTCTAATGCGTATGGGGCTCCGATGCAGACGGATGGTCACTGCGTCTATGCTAACGAAGGTGCCACAGTATTTGTCATTTTCTTGTAGGACTTCCGTCCACAGAGACTTGCTCTCATTCCTTCCGTTTCTGTGTCGCCTTTTGGGCAGGACACAGAAGCGGAAGGAATGAGAGCAAGTCTAGCAACTTTGACAGAACAGCTTGTAGTGAGATTATAGTACAGTAGATGGCGCCACCGTACAAGTACGATGTTGCACATAGAGGGGTGAGAGAATTTCAGGGGGGCATAGGAAAGGATACCCATTTAAGCAGTGGGTCCAGCCTGGGTCCGTCACTTAACGTGCTCGTCCGATGCACGGCGGATATTCAGCGATTGTTAGTAAATCACACCATCTCTGAAAGAGCAGCCCAGGATCGAACCTGAGGACCTTGCATTGACAGTATGACTCGCTAACCACTAAGCCATCCGCTGCTCCAAACGAAGGTGCCTCGGTAGAGAAGGCTTATATTTGTACGGCAGTATCGGAATCGGACCTCCGCTGATTGGCAAAGGATTACCTTCTCCGATGAGTCACCCCACACAGGACAGAATATTTCGTATATGTTACAAGTACGTAGCACAGAAACATTAAGACTTTTCAGATACGTTGCGCAATGTAACAGTAATGTTTCAGAAACCTTACGGTTACGTCAAAATGTCCTCAAACGTTACACCACTTTGAAACATAACCGATACATTACAGTGAAAAGTCTTTGGAACTTCAACATGTTAACTTCATGTTAAGTATTTGAAAGATATTTGTAACTTCGTTACATTACTGTTAGGTATTTGAAAGCTATTTGTGACATCATCATATTACTGTTACGTATTTACTACGTTACACATTATAGTTTAAATCAATTTTGTAAAATCACAATAAAAAGTATTACCCCTGACAGCTGTTTCAAAAGCTACGACAGTCGTATAACGAGTTGTTTACGTTTCCACAGGTTCAACGCAGTCCGCGTAACGAACGATTCCTTCAGCTAGGCATTTTCATCTAGGACTTCCGTCCACAGAGAAGGTTTAGGCCCAAACCACCTACAGCGGATCCACCTTTTGTGTAGGGCACAGAAACAGTGGGAGCAAGTCTTGCGACTTTGACAGAATAGTTTGTAAGTGAGAGAGAGCACAGTAGATTTCGTCACCGTACAAGTACGATGTTGCTCATAGAGGGGTTAGAGAGACTAGGAATGGTTACCCAACATTACCGGGGTTCAACCCGGAGGCCGTCATTTAACATATTCGTCCGATGCACGGCGGATATTCAGCGATTGTTAGCAAATCACACCACCTCTGGAAGATAAGGCTTGAACCTGAGGACCTTCTATCGGTGGTCTGACTCGCTAACCACTAAGCCATCCGCTGTCCATTGGGAACACTGGCGGCGTTTATATATTTATAACAAAAGAAATAAAAATCGGGCCCAAATGAGGGTGTCGACTTACATGTTGAATAGACTATATTTCAGCGAAAAAAAAAACTAAATCAAATTCGTCATTTCTCTAAATACCTACCAATATGAAATTTCTTAGCTTCAAGTAAAAAAAAACCATGGTGGTACAGTATACTAATACAACAGCACAGCCATCTACTTAGATTTTATAAAATGCTTTTCAGAATTTAAAAATTACAACAATCAAAACGTTTATTTACTTTCAGATGATCTTGAATCAGAAAAAAAAAAGGATGAAATATTAAATCAACTAACTAGCTAACTCGAATACGACAGTATCACCAAAGAATATCCCAGTAGCATGTGGAAATACGACTACGAGAGAGTTTCGGTGAAATGCCGAAATACGCATTGGTATCCACGCCGTTGCCAAACCAAAAATCTTAAATATCGCCGGAATGTAACATCAAGGTAGCAATTATGTACAATGGAAACTATAAAACAGTAGTATCGTTGAATGGTGGCCTAGTGGTCAGCGTTCGTGACTGCCATGGAGGTAACCTCAGGTTCGTTCCAGGGCAGGTACGAACGTTCGAACCACTAAATACCCGCCGTGCGTCGGATGGTACGTTAAGCCGTCGTACCCCGGGTACTGGCCCCCGGGTAATAAATAAGGGCGTCTTCCTCCCCCTTTCTACCTCGCTTCCGTATCTCTTTCCTATCAGGCACTGTAGCCCGAATCTCCTAGCTTCCTATTTCTAAGGGTTGTTTAAGACCTGGGGTCAGACACTCCCTTCCTAAAATCCTCTACATATGATCTGATCTGATCTGCTATTTCTAACGTAACCCTAATGTACAGAGAGTTATGTTCCAAAACAGATGTTGTAGAAACCTAATTGTAAGACATCTCTGAAAGTGTAACGAAAATGAGAGACTGTAACATTATTGATACATATTTGAAACGTTTTGTGTTGTATGGGACGTTTTCTGTTTCATCGAACGGATGAACGTTGGCGTATAAGGCCAGAAACATCGGAGAACATACACTCTTCAACCATTGCTAGAAAAATACAACCTGGTGGGGGCAGCGTTATAGTCTGGGGAATGTTTTCGTGGCATTCCCTGGGTCCACTCCTACTTGTGGAAGGCACTATGGACCGAATTCGTTATGAATCCATCCTTGCAAACCACCTACATCCACACACGCAGATTGTCTTCCCAGGGGCTGATGGGATCTTCCATTCCAGCACGACAATGCAACGTGTCGCACAGTTAGAAATGTCCGAGATTAGTTGGAAGAGCACGATTAAGACTTCCAAGTACTTCCCTGGCCTCCTAATTCGCCAGACGTAAACCCAATTGATCATCTGTGGGATCACCTCGATTGTGTTGTTCGCTCTACGAATCCTCAACCACGCACCCTCCAGCAGCTGTCAGATGCACTGCAGCCAGCATGACTCCACATACCTGTGGACACCTTCCAGCACTTTTTTGAGTCACTCCCAGCCCGTCTAGCTGCTGTCCGCGCCGCACTCGGCGGTTGCTCTAGATATTAGCTGGTGGTCACAATAATGCGACTCGACCGTGTAGTATGGAGCGTTGTCGTTGCAACATCTATGGCTTTTATCTTATCCACTCACATCTCATTGGGTTATGGAGATCATGCATAGATGGATATATTGTGAATCTTTAGGATCTGTATGAGAAATTCGAGTATTTTTGGTCGATTCTGTCTAAATTAAATAAAATTAAATATTCGTTTTGTCCGATTCATGCATGCATCTGTTATTTCAATAACTGTTTTGTACTAGAGCAGTAATGTGCTGGTGTTCCTATGAAAATATCTACCCAGTGTATAATTTTAGGAACCACGGTCAAGCTCACGGCGAGCTGCAGATATAAACCTTGAAGCAGCAGCTTATCGATCTCAGTATTTAAAATGAACTTAATTTTTTTTTCTCAATTTTAAAGGAAAATCTAGTACGTATGATTATAATTATCAGTCATGACGAATTTTAATCGGATTTCCTAACGTCTGCGATTTAACCTACGTAAAGAAAAAGCATGAGCCAATTAAAATAAATGCCGTCCTTCAAATATGTTTGCACAGCAAAATAATGGTCATCTGCACCAATAAAGATTTATTCAATAATACAGCAGCATGTTGCCTTAAAACATGACTCTGATGGCGCTTTACCACTTTGGTATTTCTTTTAAAATTCCTTCAGTCGATGATAAAGAGAAAGAAAAAAGGTGATTAATTCGTTTTGGTAAATGGTCTTTAACTGCATTAAACATTAACATGGTTAGAATAAACTAGCGTAAGTATCTTGAAATAGCTCACTGGATTTCATTAAACGTGATGTAGAAATTTGTACTGAGGCCATTTAATCCGAATTTGGTTAAAATACTTCAGTTTACTGGCAATCAGCCACACTAATTACATTCACACTTCTTCAAGCCTAAAACCTTGAAAAAGACGAAAACGTTCCAGTGTAACTGCAAACTTTAGCGAATATTTGCCCCGTTTAAATAATATGACGCGGAAGACTTTCAGTCCAGAACTTAAATATCTAAAGATATTGGAGATTTGAAGTATGATATTAATAATTAATTAATATAAACGATTCCTTTCTTTTGTTTTTATTAATTATTCCACCCAGATCAGCGTGTCATCCAGCAGTAAAAATAAATATCAATTAAAGCACCAGACTGAGAAGCTGGCTCGAGCGAGATCAGCCTCTAAACGTCCAGTTCCATCAGCAGTTCAAAGAAACACGTGCGAGAGGAGATGGAGATGCTGGATGAGAAGCACAGCTGATGCATCTGCTGGATGCGGAGGTAAACAAAACAGCCAACTCTTTGCGCCCTTAAAAGACCCTCAACCCTCCCCTTATTTCCCCCTCCCCTGTAAAATCTACTTCCCCGCAAGCTTAGGTCGACTATTCTCCGGCAATATCGACGCTCTGTGCGTGGAGTAGGAGAGGAGGGGGAATAGGGGTCACCATCCCCACATCCACCTCCTCCGCTTCATCCTTTCCCCCTCCTCTTCTCTTCTCCCCCCAGCTTCATTCTAGGTAGGGGGTGGGCGCTTCTGAGGTGGGAGTGGGGGGGTTGGAACAGCGGGAGGCTGTAGTAGTGGTGGTGGTGGAAAGGGCCCGATCGATAAAAGTCATTACGGGTAGGAGGGAGAGCGGGAGAAGCAGCAGGATGTAGCCGGCGGGCACACGGCGCTAGCTGAGAGAGGAACCGACGGTTAGATGAAGCCAGTGCTGCCGTGGACTCCGAACGCATCACGCGGCTGGAACTCGGCCTTCTCTGCCGACTAGTAACCGAACACAGCACCGCACAGAGGAGACACGTGATTCCTAAAGTCGTGCTTTTATTATTGTTGCTCATCCCAAGTGCTTGCTGTCTATGGACGGACCGTGGAACACAAATATTATGTAAAAACACACACAAATGGACATGCGACCTCTTCGACAACTCAGAGGCGTTCGTTGTTTTTAATCATCGGCTCTAATTCTGTTCCTTCGAAGCCTGAGATCGCCTGACCTCGACCAGGTGAGATTTGCTTTCTCACTTACTTGTAATTAAAAGTGAGCTGACATCACGGAGTACCGCAATGGCACAGTGATAAATGGAAACAGAAGAGTAGAAATCTTTCGCAAATCTTAATTTGACAGACGAATTTCTAGAAATATCGAAGCAGCTTTTCGTTAAACACAAAAATCTCTACGGCCACAAAGGGAGCTTTATACAAACCAACTCCGAAATTATAAGAATGCTGCATGTCTCCTTGTTAATTAGAGAAACAATGAATACTAAAATACAGCCGTAAGCAACATACAAATACGGTATATTTGGCATACCGTACACTCTAATTGCCAACGTGTTTCACTTAAAAGTACCACACGGCACACATCATGTAAAATCCCTGACATACTGTATTCATTATAACTCTTCAAGCAAAATTCATTCTTATTATTCCCTCGAGTAATAAATTTTAATTTTGTATTTTCCAGAGGATGTAGTAAATCTTTAAAGATAGGTGCACGTGCATTCACAAAATTGGAATTGTTGTGTTTACCAAACATTCTGCGCTAAATTTTCAAATTCTCACAACTCCCACATTTTAGCGTGTTTCCCCGTCATTATTTCATAGTTTTTAATACCTTCTACTAGAAAGATGGATATCCCCCAAATATAGATTCAGTATTTTCGCCCAACAAACGAGGGATAAAAATTGAAGTAATCATTCAACTTATTACGAACCATTAAAAACAAGCTGCCTTAATTCATTTCTGGAGAAAGAAAGTGGAAACAGATAAATAGAATTTTCACAATGAAACTGATTTCATATTATCATGTTTTTCGTTTCAATATTAAAACTCTTAGCAGACCTAAAAAAACGTCATCTCATGCTAAAGTAATTTCGCGCTGGATTAGAGTAAACTAGATGTCATCAATTATGCTAAATGCATCCCACTGTTACCCAGTGAACATCACTTTCAATTTCTTAAAATGTATGTATAAATCAAATTTCTTAAAATGTATGTTTACAGCAATGAACTTTTATCAATTCTGGTGTTCTTAAACAATAGATAATCAAGTACTACTCAAATTATGTCCAGAACTATTCAAAGCTAAATAACTCACTAGCACATGTTGGCTTTTGCGTTTAATTTACTTAGATTACATTTGACTATACTCTGTAAAGTGTACCTAGTGTTTTTCAGAAATACAGGCTTCTGCATGTGTACATGGGATAACGTGATGGTTTTAGAAAATGGTTAATAATTTTAACAATGTGCCGTCTAACTACATGCCATGAATAATTAGATGATTGTATAGCAGGAAACATTTGAAATACATGTGAAACCCTAAATTTTGTTTGAATTTTAAACCACTTGAGAAATGTTTGTTAAAAACTACGAAATACTACGAAATAAAAACTACTTTTTTCGTTGAAATATATATCTAAATTCAGAACTCGTATAGTGCGAAAGTATTACCTCCCCTCTCAAGCAGAGTGATTTCGTAAGTTTCTTTTGCGATCTTCAATATTTTTTTAAGAGTGTCTCAGATGATTGTACAAGTGTTGAATGTGAACTTCATCAAAGTAATTAATTTTGCAGTTTTTTTTTTTAATTTGTTACCAAATCCTACCCTTTGATTTCAGTTGATGGAAATTAATACTAATAACGTAGTTTCAAATGATCCGTTATCGTCGGCAAAATGAGAAACATTTTTAGTTAATGTGCGAAAAATGCTGAATTTTGCTAGTATCGAAAAATGATGAATTTTGCTAGTATGTTGATATATATAATCAGAACAGAACCTGAGTTTCCTGTATATACCTTGGCACTGATTTATAATCATCTTATCACTCAAATTTTGGCAAAAGTTTACCTTTATCCATTTTAGTGTGAAAGAGTAAGTGCTTTTGTTCTCCATTAACCAGGCGGAATGGACTCATAAAATGTGCTAGTTAATTTCTTGGTCCAAAGGTATCAATATCAAACACAAGCTAAATTTACTCACCATAATAAATTTGTCAATTTAAAATTACAATCCTGAGCGAAGCTACTGCAGAGATGCGATTGCAATCGTTGTAAGTGTTTGATTTCTTGCATTGAGATACATAGGGCAATTAGTTCATATATAGAAGTGCTGAACTTTTTATTCCGCTCCAAGAAACGTTACACAATTATAGCCAGAGAAAGTGTAGTCTTGTTGTAGATATTCAAACAAGCGTAAATTACAAGAAAGGATGACATAAATATGAAATGTAAAGGAAAACTGAATGTAGTTAAAATGAAAGGAGGACAAGAATAAATTCAAAAATAAGAAGGAAAACTAAGTTTCTCTGGCAATAAGTAATTCTTCAAATGACACATTTTTTCGTATTTCATATTGGGTATTTTGCACAGCATTTCTGTTTTTACAGATGTAGAAACAGAAATGTTTTCATATTGGGTATTTTGTACAGCATTTCTGTTTTTTCACCTGTAGAAACAGAAATGCTCTATGAAGTTCTCCTATTATTTTCTGGATAATAAAACTCATAACAGCAAAGATATTTTAAAACCAAACTGTTAGACACGTGACTCAGGCATTATTAACATTTTACGGAAAACCGGAATAATCTTGTCTTTCACGTTGCACGTACATTTAACGAAAATGTTTTTCGCGCGACTTTGACATGAAATAGTCATTAGGTTACCCTTAGAAACGCTGCTTCTTACTCACCATGCTTCAGTGACTCATTAACATGTCCTAAACGTTCCGCTTTATGTCTTTGCACTTAACGTTTTTCATAATTCAGTACACAGTAGCTATATTATAATGTTTTTCCTTTAAACGATGTCAAAACTTTCTGACTATATAATATATAATGGTTCTCTACGTTCAAAGCAATTGAAAGTAACTGGTAAATAATCATGAATGTCATTTGTAATTTCTACTGATATATTTGTTTTGCAAATTTTATGAATTTAAATTCTTTCACTAGGTTTATTCTTTTTAAGTCGAAACTTATTCATCATTTGATGATATAGGCAAATTTCAAAAAACGTGACGAAGTTTCGTAAAACTTCTATAAAAAACGGTTTCTATTCATTGCTTCTCTTTAGCTCCTTTAGTTCTGCATGTAAAATTTTGCGTGGCGGTTTTCAGAGAACAATTCAGATTTTTTGTCTTCAGCAGGAAACATCAAAATCTGCTTTCCCCCTGAAATTCTTAATTATATGCTCTGAAGAATAATACACATATCCCATGACTGCTGACCGAGCAACACGTTGCTTACATACGTGAACTTTGTAAACAGAATGTCATCATCTGGTTTTTTCATATTTGTTACCATTTTGTATTAACGCATTGATCAACTGGTCTGGAGAGATGCGATTCGGTTATGGAACGACCTACCGTCTCCACTTCTAAACGTCCGCTTCTATGGGTCCTGCATAAACCTCGAAACTTTTGCTAGAACCACACTGGTCAGCAGTTGATTGAGTGTTGGAGACTCCAAGGCCCGCGCTGTGTACAAATAATGTCCAGGCACTCGCTCTAGAAAATTGGAATGAATGAATGAATAACCTTAACTAGAAATGTATTTGTCACTTCGCGAATATTTTCTTAAAAATAAAACAATATTCCTGATGGTAGCAATGTTTTTATAAACATAAATTGTAATTTAACTATTATAAAGAACTGTACTAGGAATGATATTTCGTGTGATTCATTCTTGAATTCATATTTTCTTTGATGCGCTGGAGACTGTCATTATTCTGATTAAAGTGCGTATTCCATGAGATTATGTACGTTAATTGAAGAAATTGCATCGTTCAGTATAGAAAAGTATTGTTCTGTTGGTATTACTGCAACACGTATTGTCAAAATAAATCATGCACAGGATCATTAACACGGCAATCAGAATAGAATGAATTGCTTAATTTACTGCTCAACACAGTTTTAGAATACTTGAAAAATACGTCGGCCAGGAGAGAGAATCGAACTCGTATTTCCCTATTTCCTTTCGAGGATGATATTGTTACTCTCCCCCCCCCTCAGGACTGCGAAGTTCCAAGTATCCGAAGATGGATAATCTGATACGTTACATTTTTCTGTAAAGATGTAACATAAAAAATGTTTCAATTTTTTTGTTTTTACATTTTTAATAGTAAACCAGGAAGTGATAGGTTTTAAACAGTACCCTAGAAATTCTGGGTGTCCTGATTACTGTGTTAATAATCTTATAGATGTTTCATGTATTTGTGAACAATATTTCTTCCATAATTTCTAAATCCTATACTTCTTGAACTCAAGTTGAAAAATTACAATGGAAGTCCGTTTTGTCAGTTTTGCGGTCATAATTTTTCTGCGAAAAGAAACATATCCTGTAATTGTGGCAACTGTAGTTCATAATTGTGGAAACTATAACAAGAGATGTTCAATCACACAAGATGTAAAAAATGTAATGGAATATATATATATATATATATTTTCATATTTTAAGGGTACGTAATTTAAAATTCACTAAAGCTGTTTTCCGCCTCACAATTTTTCTCCTGTATGTGAAAAAAAAACCACAGAAAACAACGCCTAAGTCACTTTTTGTGAAAATATCAGTAATTTCCCGGTGACGAGTTGTTTTTAAAGTTTCAAAGAAAATCGGAAAGAAAGAGAGAGAGAGTTAATCTGCTAAAGGTTTTCAAAACTAAATGGTACCATTATAAGTGTTTATATCAAACTCGATTTCAATCATTTCAAAACCACTGTTTATAAATAACTCCCTCCTTTCCATAGAGTAAATATATTATGGTAGTTCTTACGGAGGGACTGCATTACATGTATATTACTATCTTTCAAGACTATCCGTGATTGTCACCTTATGTGCGTTTGATGACAACCATTAGTGCGTACATTACGAAACGGTTTTATAGATCAAAACGCGCGTGGAAGATTTTTAGCAGACTTTTCTGAACAATGATTTGAATTTGATTAAAGTCGGAAACAGCAATACTATCTGCAGTTTCTGTCTGACTTCCTTGAAAAAGCCATCTGGTTCATGTGCGAAAGCTTGAAAACGCTTATTTGTCTATTTCCTATGCCAATATATCGAATCACTAGTATAGTATTACCATTTCCTACATAATTGGTGTAGTGTTCCTTGTTATCAGTTTGATTGAAGTCATTCTAACGAAACAGTAATTTGTGCTCACAGAAAAAAAAGGTATTTCACAAATAACATCAAAGCGATGCTTTATACTCAGAAGAAAGAATATATTTCACTAATATTTACGAATATTTTTTTACATAATACCACAAATTACTCGTGAAGAAACACGTTTGATACAGAAGGAGGAACAGTCTTATAACCACCATTAAAAGAAGTCTGATGAAAACAATCTCTTTGACAATTTAACGGGAGTTGGAATTATCCAAGAATCATGTCCGCACGGTATTAGATTGTACTGAATGATTCAATTTTCCGTATTTTTTGAGGTATGATATTTTTGCCGTGCAGAAGCGTATTATTAAAAGAAAGAGAAAGAGAAAGAAACTAACATAAGAATTGTATGTCTGAAGTGAATAGACTTATCCCAATAGCGCTGCGTAAAGAAAACAAAATAATTCAATTCCAATAATGTGTTTTAATCTTTTTCAGGAGACTTATTTTTTATCACTGTCATAGGACAGTGTGTTTATGCATTCTATTTAATTAGAATATGTTTCAAATGGGTCCGTGTTTTCCGAACTAGGCCCATGTCCTCAGAGTTTTAAAAGACAGAAAAGAGAAGAAATGTATTCACCGAAGTGGAAGAGTCACTGAAATAACTTGATGTTTCAAAAGACAAACAAAAAATAGGTACGTTTTATGTCAACGAATGAACACATACAGTGGAAGTATAATATACAAGGACAAAAACAAAAGAAAGAAAAAGTAGAAAATGAAGATAACCGACTGTTCACGAAGTTGTGTATACACAAAATAGAAAGAAGTAAGAAAAAATAAGAGATACCAAAATAAATTCATTAGAAGAACATACTCTGTCAGAATGATGTGTTATTAAAATATATTTAGAAGGATTGCTTTGAGATTGGTTGGTAGGAAGAAATAAAAGAGACAAATGGAATAAGAAGAATTGCAAATCGAAATCAAATTTGAAATGAGAGAAAGAAGGAAGTAAGGTTTGGAAGCAGGAAAGGAACAAAAAGAGGAAGACAGGAAGAAACGTCTTGGTTGGATGCAGTAACGATAGAGCCTCAGTGGGGAAAAAGGAGGAAAGTATCGAAATTTAGTAGTAAAACAAGAGCATGGGAGAGGAAGAATTTGAAAAGCAGAAAAAGAGTAGTGAAAATATGAAAAAAAAAAGAATAGGAAAGAAGCTAGAAAGTAGAGAGTAGAAGGGGAAATAGAAAGTTAGAAATAAAAAAAATATAGGATCAAAATATGTGAGGAAAGTTAGAACTAGGAAGAAAAACTGAAACAAAGAGAAAGAAAAGAAAGAGAAGGTAGGGAAATGAAAGGGTAAATGCATGTACCGTAAAGCAGAATGTTTATAACAGGGATAAATATATAGCGTCGTGAAAAGGTCCGAAAAAGTGAAGGAGAAGGACAGAGAGGGAGAGCATGAGAGACACAAATCTGTCAAAGGAAGAGGATTACGGGTGCTGCGGGAGACAGCGAGAAAAAGTGAGAGAGGGAGAAAGAGAAAATACGTAATTCCGGTAAGATGTTCAACAATTATAATATCATTCAGTACTTCCTTTTCATCCATTATTTTTTGCTATTTTGACTGAGCTTTTGCAGCATCAGGGAGGTTTATTGGTTTGTAACTGAAATAAAAAAAAATAATTCTACACGGAAAAAATAAAAGAACATCAGTCACCAAAAATGTGCCATGGAGAGGAACATCAGTAGGAGACATGCAGATATTTCTATTTTAATTGATTTGGAAAAAAATGTTTTACTAATTAACGCAAAATGTAAAGGAAATGTGTTATAGGAGCCATTCTCTTAAATATCGTCTGTAAGCAATTGCAGAATTAAATTGAACTGATCGCAAAGTAGCTGCATGCCAGTTTTTCTACCCCATCATGTTCAAATTTATATTCACTGAATCTCTAACGATTTTTTACTTTCCCAAATAAATTGCACATGTTCGTTGCTCACTTCTCTTCTGTTTATCATCAAAGAAGGTGGTTTTATTAGAGTAATGTTCATTACATTCAAGTCTTAATTGCATTTCTGTGCACTGAAGAATCATGCCAACTTTAGGCATATGTGATTATATCCTCCCACTTGACACATCTAAATCAATAAACTTCTGAGTTATATTTTAGCCATCGAATCCCCCCTCCCCCCAATTTTTTACAAATGATTATATTTGCATTACCTAACACTCTCATTATGAGCATCTTCGCATTGTAACGAGGAGAGGGAACAGTCATAGGCCCCACAATTTTTGAAAAGCAATTCAAGTGAAAACCATACGTAAGAAATATTGGATGATACTATATTTACATTCGACATTAATAATTTTATCGCATTTTTTCTCTTCTGAAAAATATGGAAATTTAACAGACGCTCTCAATAAATCTATTCAAAATAAAAAAGAATGACTGCAAAATCATTTTCTGGAGGGCGCAGCATATGCATCAGTGAATGAACAACTCTTAATCTCAAAATCATAGGGAATAATCCCTACAGTGAAGAAATTCAGAAGCTTTAGGTCTTTAACTCTTTAAATTTAATTAAGAATTGGGGACACATGCTAATTGTTTACACAAGCCAAGTCTGGATAATTTTGCATTCAGTGTAAACTGTTACATGAAATGCTGTTTTGAATATGAGTGGTTTTTTTCGTAGAAAAATGAGGGTTGTCATTATGAATTTGTCAGGAAGTGTACATCAAATGCACTTCAGTAAAAATCCCGATAATTTTAAGTAACAGGGGGCTCAAATTAAATGTAATGTCAACATCGTCCAAAGAATATACTATTGTTTGATCTCAGTGAATTTCTCTAGTTTTGTGCTTGATTTTATTCGCCGAACCGTTAATTTTGTTTGATTACACGCCCAACAAATCTTCTTCTGAAGCTTATCGAGCATAAAACGATGCTTTATGAAACGGGATTAAAATCCTGTTTTAAAAAAAAACTATCTTCTTCAAAGTAAACATTTGAAAATCACATTTCTTATTAATTTGAAAACAAAATGATCACAACGATGTGCGATATTTTGCGTTTAAAAATATAAATAATATATGCTTAAACAATGCATGTGCCCATAAACTTTTATCACGATATCATGAAATCCATTTATTTTTATTTTCACTTATAAAGGAAGAGAGGTTTAAGTAGATGTACATATATTCACCTGAAAGAGGTTCTTCCGCCTGAAAAAAAGGTTAGAAGCCGGATTAGTTCACCCTGATTAGAAAAAGCTAAAAAAAAACGAAAACGGAATTAAAGATCAAAGAGTACCCAATTGCCTTTTTTTTGAGATGTCGTACTGGTATATCAACGCCGGCAGATGAATTTTTACTAAATCATCTAACCATCAGACATCAAAGAAGCATTTTTTGAATCTACGCCAGTGAGAAAATAAATATAAACCATACGTGTTTAATGTTTGGTTAGAAAATTTTAGTAAGAATAACAAAGACCAAAAAAGTAGAGCCCCCGCTTCAACGAGAATCTCGGGACCTGCGGAAATCCTTGCTAAATCCGGACGCTAGTTAGATTCATTTCAGGGTGAAAAATCCCACCATGTAAAAATATGCGTACGTGATAATATGCATATATGTTTATATTTTATATCCGTGACAGTTGTATTTGAAAGATTTAGTCAATTAACTATAATAGTACAAATTAGTATAAAAGAAGCATTGAAGTCCATATATAGTAGCAATATTCAAACTGAGTATAAATAAGGGAAAACCCAAAGTTTTGGTTTTTGAGCTATAGGAACTGTTAGTACTGAATGCACGATAAGTCTAAATGGCACCGTTATTAACCAGGTGAACGAGTTTGTATATTTGAAAACATATTTGACACAAAGAGCGAAATAGATGGCGAAATTAGTAGGCGAGTGAATTCTTCATTGAAAGTCACAGCTGCTTCAGGAGGATTTCACAGGAATGATGAGTTCCCAAGAAAGTACCAAATGTCTGTGTATCAAAGAGTAATTGCTCCTACTCTGATGTATAGCAATAAAAGCTGGGTACTACAGAAGGGAGATACAGGAGTCGTTTGTGTGCTGGAATGATGCGCTACTTACGCGGTGTTTGTGGTAAGACACGTTCTGATCATGTGAGGAATGAAGATGAGTTGCAGTCCTATAATGTGAGGCATTGTTGTTAGCAAGGTGAAGAGTAATATTCTTATGAGGTTTGGCCATGTTGGAAGAATGACTGATGACTACGAATTTATTCAGCCCAAATGGCAGCAAAGAAAGGTAGAGGAAGACCAAGGAAATCATGGTAGGACCAGATTCAGGAATGTCTACATGAGAAAAAGGTAATGAGTATGAAGTACAAAAGGTCTTGTGTGCGTCATGTGATGGATGTTAGTGAAGCTCGAGCTGTGTGCCGAGATCGCTGTAAATGGAGATGTTTTGATACAGCATCAGTAAGTTCTTTCTTTGAGGAGCTAAGCTCCAAATGTCAGATAACAGCTTAGTGATATGTATGTATGATGTATATATAGTAGCAGCGAATCTTGAAGCACACATCATGTCGAAACGTGTTCAGAAAAAAAAAGATACGCCTTACGAGTGTCTTTTCATTTAAAATATTAGAAGTGGATGGCAGAGACAGTCTCTTGCACAACTCACATCTTCAGCATCTGATGTACTCTCTCCCCATTTCTTTTATACCAACATACTTCCACTAGCACATCAAGATTCCCGTGTGCTGTTGCACTTTCGTCCTTTATGCCACCATTTCTATTCCTCCATTCCATTTCAGTGAACAACGCATTTTCTTTGCCTCTTTAAATATGGAATTTCATTAGAATTTGTCACTTCGCTTGTTAAAAGTGATCATCTTAGGTTCTCTCTTCCTCGCTAAATCCCGGGATGAAATCAAATTTAATTCTCCAAAAGGGAACAAATCGGCTTTGAATTAATAGTACACCAAACAAAAGTTTGTTTTGTCCGTTAAATCTGGGATCTTGCTAAATACGGGTTTGTTATAAGTGGATTCTATTGCACGTTACTAACTGAATGCTTTACGAATAATTTTTTTTAAAATTCTGATTAAAAACTAATACACGAAAAAGTGCAGCGCCGGTTTGGCTTCACATACGCATAAATGCGCCACTATCCCATCTTCTTTTTTTTTTTTTTTTTTTTATTGGAGGTTTACCGACTTCCATGAGCAATTCAGTGGGCTGTAAGCAGTAGCTCGTCCCTAATTTAGGGCCATTGGTTCCAGGGAAGGTCGAGAGCCAGCGCCAGCGCCGTAAGACGAACAAAACATCGATGCCTCATCGGCATTCGAACCCGGACCATCTCGGAAGAATGATCAGAAGCCATCGCTTAGACCAGTATTTCTCAAACTTCTATTCTTCCAGTACCCTTTGGGAATATTTAGCTAAACAGCGTACCCCTTGTATATTAGATATTAGGGATACACCCTACTAATAAATAAAAATTTTACTCTAATATGTTTATGTGTGCATATATGCAGGTATAAAATAAAAAAATACATACAAATACACACATGTGTATTTATTTAAAAAAATTACGTAAATATATAGTGTTACAGAAATTGCATAAATGGTTAGTTAGTTTTGAATGCGGATAGTTAAAGCTTCACACTGTTTGACCAAACAGGTTTTCGTCAGTTTCGGTGAGTGTGTGAAGGGGGGCACCACCCTCTGGCAATAACTTCAACACTCACCATACCAACACTTGCAGTAAATTCGGATTGTTCATTTTGTTGACATGAAAGTCGCTTGACTATGCGACTCACTATGGTTGATAACTATTTGCGTACCCCCGGTATTAGTTTTCCGTACCCCTAAGGGACATGCTTACCCCTAAGGGGCACGCGTACCCCAATTTGTGAACCACTAGCTTAGACCACTGCGCCGCCGGGTAGACCCTATCCCATCTTCGAAAAAATTGTTGAGAAAGAATTTTGAAACATGATATTTTCTTCCTTACACTTTTCGTGGTGAAGAAAGTATTTTCGCGCACTAAGGAATTTTATGGTTTCAGTTTGCTCTATACGCTATATTTTTAAAATCTTCATTCCAACCATATCTTCCCGATATCGTGCGGAACAGCTACATATTGTGTGAGAAATCTATGAAGTTTTATTTTAATCAAGAGATTAGGGCGATGTATTTTAATGCACTAAGTTTTATTCGGAGAAAATTAAGGGAACACAAACATTAAAAAAAAAAAAACATCCTTTTTTTTAATTGTTTCTTCATGATATTTGCTTCAGACTACTACTATGTATTCATATTATTGCTTTAATATAGTTAATTAAATCTTTTAAGTACCATATTCAGTCGTTATGCATAATATGAAAGTACATGCATATTTTTTACATGGTGGGATTTTTTGCTTGCGGTAGGACAACTAAATGCAACATTAACAGAATTTTATCGATACAAAAAAGTCGTCTGCTTCAAAAAGAAGTCATCGCTCTTTTCACGTAAATAAGTGAATCACGGAAAAATTCTCACCGGCCGCCACCGGGAATCGAACCCAGGGTCTTCCAGTTAGGCGCCGGACATGCTACCACTGCACCACAGCGACCTCGAATTGTTGCGACTCACAAACCACTAATTGTCAAACCACATGGTAGGTCGTTCCTTGGAGCCCCGCACATTGCTGGGTATTCACCAAAGATGGAAAGCAGCAACTGAACAAATTACTAGGAGGCGAATGAATATTTAATACACACTATTGACGTGGGTTAGGAACATCAAACAGAAGTCATCGCTCTTTCCACGTTTATAAGTCAGTCACGGAAAAATTATCATCAGCCGCCACTGTGAATCAAACCCGGGGTCTTCCAGTTACGCGCCGGAAATGCTACCACTGCACCACAGCGGCCTCGAATCCTCCAGACCCACAGACTCGATTTCCGGGAGAGGCCGATGAAAATTTTTCCGTGACTCACTTATAAACGTGGAAAGATAGATGTCTTCTGTTTGATATTACTAACCCACGTCAATAGTGTGTATTATTTAGTCGTTTGCTTGTTGAATCCTCTGGAAAATGTGGAAATCCTGTTCAGTCGTTATGAATTACTGATCTTTGAGAGATTATACAGTTGTCGGCTGATGTTGTTAATGCATGAGCGTGTTATTCCAAGAAACATCAGAATTTATTAAATTTGTGTTGTCCTGCACATAGTTATCAAACTCATGGGCACGATAACTTTTTAATTTAAAGAGCTCGTACTCCTATGCCACTATGGAGTTAACTGCGTATAACATGGAAAATAAATAAATGATAAAAAAATGGATTTAGCGAGAATTTCTCTCGGTCCTCTGCTCCTCGTTATAAGCGGCTTCAATTGCATTTTTACATAATTTTAAATGAAAGAAATTTGTTTTGGACAATTGACACAAGTCTTAGCCCTATACACTCATGGACAATGAAATTTGCGCACCAAGAAGAAAGCATGCTACAACAGCGAAACTTTGCAAATAGCTAGAGTGCGTGCTGGTATGCAAATAATCCACGTTTGGTGCGATTGCGCGAGACTGCACACCCTGTGGTGGCATTGAAAGCACGATCCGACAGCCTTACAAACCGGGGTATAGTCGATGCCCCATAAAATCGAAAAGCACCGGCCGACGCAAGCAAGAGTACAGAGTTACAAAATTGCCGGGTAGACGCCAGAGACGTCAGTTTACGCAACTTACGGACTTTAAGAAAGGCCTGATCATCGGGCTGAAAACCGCAGAGTGGTCGGTGCGCTGTATAGCCCGCCACATGAATCGTTCTGACCATACCGCCCGACTGTGTTGGGAGGAGTGGACATGTGGCAACACTTCCACACGACGAAGCAGCTCAGGACGGACCATGAGGACCAACGGATCGTGAACCAGGCAACGAACGGATCCCACGGGGACCCTGGTCCACTATACAGGCAGATGTGGCGGCTCCTGTGTGCCCACGAACCGTTTCCCGACCCCTCGCGGAAGCGAATCTGCGATCCCAGCGCCCCTTACGTGTGCTGCCATTAACACCGGAACATCACCTGCTCCGTTTCAGTGGTGCTAGGCCAGAGCAACGTGGAACGCCATAGACTGGCGACGTGTGGTGTTTAGCGATGAGTACTACTTCGTTTTGGGGACAGATGATCATCGTGTTTATAGAGGTCCCCGGATCAACGGCACAATCCCAACCTCGCTATCGAGCGCCACACCTCCCCCACTACAGGCATTATAGTCGGGGGAGCCACAGCCTGCGATAGCCGATTAGCTCTAGTAGTGGCAGGTGCATCATTGACGGGCCAGCGGTATGTGGATGAGATCCTACGTCCCGATGTGCTCCCATTCCTGGCCGGGATTCCAGGTGCGCTATACCAGCATGTTAATGCCCACCCGCACACGGCTCGGGTTGCCCAGGACTGCCTACGTCATGTCTAGACACATACATGGCTTGCCTACTCCCCGGACATGTCCCCTATTCAGCATGTGTGGAACCAGTTAAAAACGCCAGCTGCCGCTGTGCCGTACTATCCGGGATTTCGAGCACACCGTCCAACACGTGTGGGCCAGTCTGCCGCAGGACAACATCAGGCGTCTTTTCGCCTCCATGCCGGACAGTATTGCAGCATGTATCACCGCACGAGGCGGTGCGACGCGCTATTGAAGAGGACGGGACTGCGTGCCACAGATCCCTCTGTAATTGCCCTGTATCTCTGTTTTTGCCATCATGTGTATCATTCATATGTATCATTACGCCCGTAAAATTTCGGTTCAATCGGATGCTTCCTTCTTGGTGCAAAAAAATTCACCGTCCGTGAGTTTAGTAAATAACCCTTTAAGCGGCCGATGTACCTGAACCAAAAGTTCCTTCTTGGTGAGCAAATTTCATTGTCCTCGTAATTAGTGTTTAACCTTTTAAGCGGCCGATGTACCTGAACCAAAAGTTTCTTCTTGGTGAGCAAATTTCATTGTCCTTGAGTTTAGTATTTAACCCTTTAAGCGGATGATGTACCTGAACCAAAAGTTTCTTCTTGGTGAGCAAATTTCATTGTCCTTGAGTTTAGTATTTAACCCTTTAAGCGGATGATGTACGTAAATCAAAATTTCTTTCTTAGTGAGCAAATTTCATTGCCCTTGAGTTTAGTATTTAACCCTTTAAGCGGCCGATGTACCTGAACCAAAAGTTTCTTCTTGGTGAGCAAATTTCATTGTCCTTGAGTTTAGTATTTAACCCTTTAAGCGGATGATGTACGTAAATCAAAATTTCTTTCTTAGTGAGCAAATTTCATTGCCCTTGAGTTTAGTATTTAACCCTTTAAGCGGCCGATGTACCTGAACCAAAAGTTTTTTCTTGGTGAGCAAATTTCATTGTCCTTGAGTTTAGTATTTAACGCTTTAAGCGGCCAATGTACCTGAACCAAAAGTTTCTTTCTTAGTGAGCGCATTTTTTTGTCCTTGAATTTAGTATTTAACTCTTTAAGCGGCCGATGTACCTGAACCAAAAGTTACTTCTTGGTGAGCAAATTTTCTTTTCCTTGAGTTTAGTATTTAACGCTTTAAGCGGCCAATGTACCTGAACCAAAAGTTTCTTCTTGGTGAGCACATTTTATTGTCCTTGAATTTAGTATTTAACTCTTTAAGCGGCCGATGTACCTGAACCAAAAGTTACTTCTTGGTGAGCAAATTTTCTTTTCCTTGAGTTTAGTATTTAACCCTTTAAGCGGCCGATGTACCTGAACCAAAATTCCCTCCTTGGTGAGCAAATTTCATTGTCCTTGAGTTTAGTATTTAACCCTTTAAGCGGCCGATGTACCTGAACCAAAAGTTTCTTCTTGGTGAGCAAATTTCATTGTCCTTGAGTTTAGTATTTAGCCCTTTAAGCGGCCGATGTACCTGAACCAAAAGTTCCCCAAATTTTCTTGCGCTCCTCAAACAGAAGTGTTCTCATGGTGACCGCGTTATACGAACGTTTTGACTAAACAATTCCTTTCCCCTTTTTATCTCAGGAATATCGACTATAAATCTGTCTTTATTTGTAAGTGCTTCCTTACATTACTTAGTCTTGCAACCTATAGTCTCATTCTCTTATAGCCTTTTATTCTCTGTTCCG
Organism: Macrothele yani; assembly: GCA_039090855.1. Classification (NCBI taxonomy): domain Eukaryota; kingdom Metazoa; phylum Arthropoda; class Arachnida; order Araneae; family Macrothelidae; genus Macrothele; species Macrothele yani. Next base: position 48,670,524 of record CM077029.1, read on the forward strand.
TCACCCAAGGAATAATTTGGAGGGAATAGTCCCCCGGACGTGGAAATCATGCCACAAGTAGGGACGACGCAAGGGGGTTAGAGGGTTGGTTTAAGTACACCCTGAAATTTGCCTTGCCCATCCTGCCACCCACCCAGTTCAAAATGTGCCATTTTAAATATATTTCCCTTTAAAATATGATCAGGACTCTCCAAGGAAGAACAGGTCTTCTGTTTTACTTGATGTAGCCCTACGTATTTTCTCTTAGGAAGTGCATTGTTTACGTCTCCAAAAAAAGTAATCAAAATAGCGTTCGCAAGGCCACGAGAATTTAGTTGTTCTCCAGTTTTTTAATTTCTTAGCTTACGCCTCCTTTTCATGTTGAGGAGGGTGTATAGGAATTCATTGAGGGAGGTCACTACTAATTGCTCTGTTTATTTTCTTTACAAAATATTGGATTCCAACGGAAAGTGGAGTCTAAAGCTACATTAGCTCTCTTAAGACTGCTCCGGGACAGCGAAAGTGCAGAAAATGGCTGAGACTGCTTTGTAGGAGAGGAGTGCAAGGCAAAGCTGCTGGCTTGAAGGAAATGAGCTAAGGACGGCGAGGTATTGTTTCCTCGTGGCAGGATGTTAAAATTTGATTTAGATAAATAAAAACGATATTTTCTTTTAAATAAATTGTTCAAGTAAAGTACTGTTTTTGTAAGCAAAAATGCAAAATTTTGAAAAGCTATTTAAATCAATGCAGCATGCAAAAAGTTGAATGCGACATTCTACCGACACTTGTGTTTTACACCACTGACGTAACTAGTCAGATCCGCGTATGTATGTGCGTCCAGGTGGAAAAAGTAGAGATTGCACGCATTCGTTTGTAGCCGGTTGTGAAGAGCATTAAAGCAGCCCCGGTGGCGCAGTGGGCTAAACACCGGCTTAAGGCTCTTCGTCCGAGAAAGGTCCGGGTTCGAATCCTGGTGAGGCAGGGATGTTGTCTTTGTCTTACGGCACGGGCTCTCTCCCTTTCCTGGAACCAGTGGCCTTAAATTAGGCACTGGCGGCATCTTATAGCCCATTGTGTGCTCACGGTGGTCGTTAAACCTTCAATAAAAAAAAAACATTAAGAATTCGTTATTTCAGTGTTTCGTACAAAACAACAACAACGTAGCTATCAAGGTTGCCCCACCAAAAATAATGCTTTCCCAGGCGTCGCCCATAGTGATTTCGAAGTCTAGCGAAGTCCCTGGCCACGGGGTAGAAACAAGTTACTCAAACATGTTTTCTCTTCTTTCGCAGGTTCGTCGCCCCTTTTATAATTAGGGAAGCCGAAAGTGAAGTCGTTTTTGGGAAAGAAGAGAGACACTGTTTTTAACAGAAGAAATTTATTTCTTAATCAATTATATAATCGCCATCATTATCGATGACACTTGCACATCGTTAAATCAAACTTTCAATGCCGTCTTTATAAAAAGACATTGGCTGTGATGCAAAGAAGTCCGAGAGCCCCGTTTTGACATCATCAATATTGTGGAATCGTTTCCCATTAAGAAAGCGCTGCAGAGATCTGAACAAATGTTAATCAGATGGTGTAATGTACGGGGAATGAGTGGGATGGGACAGAACTTTCCAGCCAAAATCTCTGATCGTCTGCTGGGTCCGTCTCGCCGTGTGGGTCTCGCGTTGTCATGCTGGATGATGGCACCTTTTCAGTGCTGGATGCTTTACAGTAAGAGTTTGCTTCAAACGGTCCAGTTAATGACAATAGATGTCTACCGTTACGGTCTGCCCGTGTTCCAAGAGCTCAAAGTGAGCTATGCCAACGGAAGTCCACCAAACACAGAACAAAACCTTTTTGGGGCTTTGGCCTGGCTTCGGCGTAGGAACTGGTGTCTACCCTGGAGAAAGTCACTAATTTTTGCATTTGTTGTTCACGTGAAGAATCCACTTTTCATCTCCAGTGACAATTCGATGAAGAAATGGACCCTCTTCCTGTCGGCTAAGCAACGAGTTGCAAATGGTGGAACGCTGGGATTTGTTGTCAGGTGAAAGTTGGTGTGGGACCCAAACTCCTTGTCTATATAGAACTTCCCTATCTGTTACAGGTGCTCTTGAACAGTAGACCATGATGCATTAAGATGTTGGGATAATTCATCAATGCTTTGACGAGGATCTGCCTCAACGGCCGTACGCAGCAGGTCACTGTCCAGCTCCATGGACTTCCCTGCACGAGAGGCATCAGAGAGGTCAAAAATGCCCGACTGAAATTGGGCGAATCAACGCTGGCATTTACGGACATTTAACGCATTCGGATAAACAGCGCAAATGTTATTGGTGGCCACGGTTGCTTTGTTCCCCTTGTGAAATTCATGCAGCATTAAATGACGAACATGGCTCTCCTCGGGTTTTATGTTACTCATTTTGTTCTGCAAATCTGGAAGACAAAAAAAAAAAAAAAACTACGTAAGTTAAAGGCGAATATCATGAAAGAAATACGGGATTACCCCGTATAATACAAATTTTAAAGATGACAGTCCGATTTTTAGTGTAAATGTGGCAAGGATGGCAAGTCAGATAATATCCGAAAACTTGAACATTTCATCGTCCTGGAGCGGAGCTCGAACCCGCGTCTCCCAGATAGCGCCCGGGTTTGCTAACCACTACAGCACCCAAAACAACCAAGTCTCTAGTTTTCGATTAATGTGAATAGAACCATCACAGGATTCGCTAGTCGAAGCAACCGGCATTCATGTTTAGCGAATCTGGAGGTTAAGAATCCTATCCCGTGATTGCCCGGAGGAGCAGATAATTCATGAAAGAAATACGGGATTACACAGTATAATACAAATTTTGAAGATGGCAATCAGATTTATGGTGTAAATGTGACAAGGATGGCAAGTCAGATAATATCCGAAAAATTGTACGTAATTTTACTTTACGATGAATGTACATAAACACCTCATAACTGTTGCCCAAACGTAGCCCCCCCAAAGAACGACATTACTTTCCGCCACCCCTTCATAGCATTCTTAGCAGAAAATATAATCAGACAGGAAGGATTAATGAAATTCCCAAATGATCACTTAGAGTGCCAAACCTAAGAGAAAAGCATCGCTTTCTGATGCCAAAGTTCTGTCGCGTTCGGCCTACTTCTTAGATAGCGAATATATTCGTTCGAGCTGATTTCAGCCCATTTTGTTAACTGAGTTAATTCGTTCCACCCGGTTAAAAGGTTAACATTTGACTTAACCTCTTTAAGTGGCCGATGCACCTAAACCAAGTTGCGCTCGAAATTTTCTGCGTTCCCAAAACAGAAATGTTCATATAGCGGCCGGGTTTTCCGAAAGATACAGAAAAAACAATTCCTTTTCTCCTCTCATTTCAACAGTACCGACCATAAATTTATAAAAGGTGATAAGCCCTTAATTTTAGTCCTTTATTCTCTATTCCATAACCCAAGTATGACGCAGAAAGGTTGGTGACCCTGACATGGAAACCATGCCACTGGATAGAAACACGTGATTCAAACATCTCTTACCTTCCTTAGTTTCGTCGCCATTGATATAGTCTCGTAAGCAGATAATCAGTCAGAAACGAATAGTGTCAATCATACCCCTAAATGAATACTTAAATAAGAAAGCTAAGGGAAAAGCAACGCTTTCTGATACGCAGGTTCCTTCACTCCAACCACGCTCGGCTCACTCCTCAGACAGCAGATATATTCGAGCTCTTTAAAGTTCATTTTTGTAACCCCAATTTATTCCTTGTAGCTGGCTAGACGGTTAAAATCTGTATTCCTAATGGCATTTTCAAATGTCATCGCAAATGTGTTACCGTATCATATTTTTGTCTGCATTAGTTTACTTCCCATGATGCGTAAATGAGACTTAGTATAATCATCGTAATCTTATAATTAAGTCGCTAAATCTCTCTGGGGATGTTAGAAATAAGATAATTCTTCAACTTAACTATGCTTTGAATAAACACAAGGCACTCAGCAAAACTATACTTATATAAGAAGCATTTGAATCGAGAAGGTTCGAAAGGAATTAGATATACTGAAATACGTATGAAGTTACTTTTATAGTCTAAAAGTATTAGGCCTTTCGGAAGTAAGGGAGCGCTTTCAAATTGCCATACTTCCTGCGATAACAGAGAAAATAGCACATTATCGTACATGATATTAATCATAAATTTCTAAACTGTGGGTAGTTCATTAACACCATTAAAAGTATCAGTCTTCGGAAAATGTCTGTGATGCGGAGATCCAAATCCTATTTGTTGTTGCAGCGATACATTTGCCTTTCCAAACGGCCACGGGTGTTCATATCGTGTGAGTGGGTGGAGCAGCTCCACCTAAACATTCTGTTCAATGAACACCCGAACAATTCGGGCTTCGTGTGGCCGTGCATTATCGTATATGATATCGCAGTGTCCATGCCGGAATACGCTCCTGGTATATACAGCTCCGTTGTCATGATATCCTCACCATATGTCTTCCAAAAAGCTACGTCGCGAGCATTCATGTCAACAACCAGTAAGATTTTGACCAGTTCAACCCAGGACCGTGATTGATGTCGTTGCCGGGTTACGTCCAATTCCACCCAACTTTCCTCTAAGCAGAGGGTCCTTGTTAACTCCTTACTATTGTGACGATACCAAGCAAGGTTATTCCGTGTAATGTCGTAGCGAAATTCCTTCTTTGTCGTGGTTACTATGCGTGGGGCACCATCGCTCATTACGGCTTCCATCAGCACGGTAACAAACAGTTGTGTGAGGGCTACCCAGTTACGTGAAAAAGTCATTGACACACAATACAATATTGCTGTAAGACCTCTCGGATACATCGCTTTGCATTTTCTCCGGAAGTCGTATTCGGTCGACTGCATCTTGGAGCGTCTATAACTGGTGTCCTGTCTTCCTTTTATCCTCTCATCCAATTATCTTCTGCCGTTTTCTTTAGGGCGTTTTGAAATATTGCGGTCTACAGGAGGCACTGTACCACGCCCTCTGAAAGCTGAAATGACGCACAAAACTTCAAACAAACACGCTATTCTTACACTGTCACTGATCGCCTCAGCTGCGTTATTAACAGCTGCTTTCCCTAGCCAATAGGTAGGCACGAAACTAGCCCGAGATACCTGATATGCAACCGCCAGATCTTCAATATTGCCACTTCGGGTTCCCGAAATGTACGCCAATGAAAGTGCTCGCATACTTCTCGAATGGCTTGATAATACTCTGCAGTATATATTCTGCAACATATGCTACATTTTAAACTTTTCATTTTTTGTTGACGTTTGTTAATTTTGGTGGCTTCTCCTAATGTTTCCCATACTGAACGTCATGTCTAAACTCCTAGGAGTTCATTCCCTGGGTTGTATAGACATTGAGTCAAATCTAGACGATTGATATAAATATACATAGATCAAAGCAGGTGGAAATTGAACTAATTATCTTACCCAAGTGTTAGTCTCATCTATGTGATTGTTCAGTGGTTTTGGCGTCTACATAAGTATTCTGATAAATCGTTAATTTATCAGTCTACGATGCAATTGTTCAATACTGTTCCCATAGTGTGTGCAGAAAGTAACTCGTCTGAGTGGTTAAGATGGAATGGATAGCTTCACCAAGGATTTTTTCGTAAGTGGCTTATTTTTTTTGATATGCTCCGTCAATAACCCAGCAAACCCAAGAAAACACTATAGCTTAGACTGGAAGGTATTGATAAGCCAAGGTAAAGAACATAGTGAGCCACTGCAACGGCGTGCGCAGTCATCCTAGCTGGGCCCATATCTGAGGAATGGGTAGTGCGGTTGTCGTAGGGCAACTCTGGCTCCTCTTTCCCAGAATCAGTACCCTGTTTACTGCGTCAAGAGCTTCTCATGGTGTTCATAAAATCTCAAGGTAGAAACGAATATTTCATAAAATTAAGAATTTAAACAGATGAGCGCGTAAACTGAGAGTAGAGATTTGAATATTTCAAAGAAATATATCACCGTAAATGTTCGAACACGTTTAAGATTTTCCAATGGCACTTTTATGAATAAATACGTAGCTCATTTCAAAAGTTTCGCACACTGCGCAGGCGCTGTCCGTAGGATGATGCAATCGCTCCAATCGTTGAAGCAGCTGTGAGTCAGATTTCAGTATACAAAGTTGTGTCCACGTTTGCTCGCTAATTTGTTCCTGTTCCGAAAGATTCTGCCTAGAAATGGAGGAAGAAAGTAAGTCAGGTCAGATCTCTTTTAGCGACCAGCGATCCTACATTAAAATTAAAACTTTGAGAGGAAACTCCCCAACCTAAATGCATCAAGCTTTGTGTGAAGGTTAGTGTAGAGGGTCGTTGCACAGGGTCACGGTGGGCTTCTCGTTTCCGCCAAAGTCGAGAAATCATGGAAGACGACCCAAGAAGTAGCCGGCCATCATATGCAACGGACGACACTTCTATTGTTATCGTCAATATATTTTGGAAGAAGGTCGACGGAAAACATGCGAAAAGGTTTCTGCGAAATGCTCTCCAAAGAAGGGCCGACACGCTCGAAGCTGGTGTCAGCATTTTGAACGACAACGCGAGGCCGCATGCTGTCCGTACGGTAAGATAGGAATTGCTTATACAGTCCTGATATGAGCCCACCAGACTATGACTTGTTCCCGAAACTGAAGAAGCCACTCCGCGGGAAACGATTCAGGATGTATCTAATGAGGGGACCCAAGTAATACTGCGCCTCAACTATGGAGGTGTCCTGACTGGAAGACTTGCGCAACTGTTGGGCCCCTGTCATAAAAGGACATGGATATTACTTCGAAGGCCTGTAAAATTATGTTGTGAAATGAATTCGTTTTGTTATTTTAAGAAATAACCCATAGTGGTCTGAACTTTTGAAATCACCCTTGTAGTATTTTAATGGAAATCGGGCAAATCATCTGCTTCAGTCGTTTCCTACGTATGAAAAATTTAGTCGAAGTTCCCTTACTCAGTATTACGGTTTCTGTTTTAAATATTCCTTATCCCAGTTTTCTCTGATTTGTATGAATCTCAGCCCTTGATTCGTCGTTACTTCCCAAACCAAATACATATTTTATAAATATTTTTAGATCATGGATGTAAGATTATTAGGGTCTCCTCAGATAAACTGCGCTTATTTCAGATACCTTAAAATTCTAAAATTTTTTAGAGGCACATAAAGAAGTGAAATAACATCTGTTGTTCTTCAAGTGGTCGCATTCTTTATAGTATATAACTTATACACTGGTGGAAAGTGAAAACAGAACACCAAGAAGGAGACGTCTGATACCAACGATATTTATACAGCATGATAACGGAATACAGATGATAACGTGATCAAAACACTATGGCAAAATACAGCTGTATTTGCTGCTAAACTGAAAAACGATATTTTCTTGTAACATGGTTAGTACGAGGTTGAACCGCCATGAACTGCGTCACACTGTGCAATTCTGGCATGGAGTCTGTCGTACAGATGTTGGATGTAAGTTTAGGGTATTGAGTTCCAAGCATCCTCAACCTGGACGCGTAAATCGGGGATGGTCGTGGCTGGCCGTGGAGACCGGATAAGTCGTTGTCCCATAAAATCCCACACGTGCTCAATGGGGAACAAATCCGGTGAACGTGCAGGCCACGAAAGTTGTCTCACATCCTGAAGTGCATGTTGCGTTGCACGTGCCGTGTGTGGGCGTGCGTTATCTTGCTGGAAAACACCACGATGGACCGACCTTGCAAAAGTCGCAACAACGGGCTGAATGATGTTGATGTAGGAGGTGCTGTTTAACGTACCATGTACAAACACTAGTTGTGTACGGGAGCGATAGCTGATCGCTCCCCACACCAGGAGACTAGGTGTAGGCCCTGTGTGTCGCTGGCGGATGCAAGAAGGGTTGAGACGCTCCCCTGTGCGTCTGCGAACACGCATACGGCCATCGGAGGCTCCAAAGCAGAATCTGCTTTCATCGCTGAACACGACAGATCGCCATTGCGTTCTCTAATGCCGACGTTGGCCACACCACAGCAACCGTTTCTGACGGTGGGCTGCAATCAGAGGTACACATGCCAGAGGCATACGTGCACGTAGTTCTGCATCCAGTAGACGGTTGCGGATTGTTCGCACAGTCACCTCAGATGCAACGGCAGCTCGGATTTGCGTCGCAGTGGATGTTCTGCTTGACAACGCCGCTCTTCTTATGCGTCGATCTGCCCGCTCATCAGTCCGTCTCTGAAACCCGGTTCCACGTCTTCTCTTGTGGGAATGTTCCTCAGACCATTTACGCCACCATCGTACCAGCACCGATACTTCCCATCCAATTCGCTCCGCAATACACGATACGACCACCCGGCCTCGCGGAGTCCGGCTAGACGACCTCGCTCAAAGTCCGATAACTGTTGAAATCGTACACGTCTTCCATGTCCAGGCATTGCAGCTTCTTCAGGGTCTTCGCACGTGTTCGTACGCCGACGACTAATTATATTCACTTCGCCGTACTCCTTAAATACCACCGACGATAATTTGCATATTATGCCGTGCTGTGGCATAAGCGCTCACCGGTTGGTCCCAAAAATAACATCACACCTACGTAAACTCGACTCCATTAACATATGTAAATTTCATGATCGTCCGCCAATTCCTTCTTGGTGTTCTTTTTTCACTTTCCGCCAGTGTATAATTATTTTTGGACTACCTAGAACAAGAATTTCCAGAACAGCAGAATATAAAAACATGATAATTTTTTCTTGATTTACCACAGGAGCAGCAAAGTGAACATAATACTGAGTGTAATTATTCAAAATTTTAACATGAAGGTTTTGTCCCTATGTTTTTCATAGGTTCTTCCTGAATAAAGTTGCCAGTACAAATCCCAACGCAGTCCTAAGTAGTTGTCAGGTCTGTACTGTAATTTAAAGTATTTAAAATTAAAATTTTGGACTGGGAGGCTGTAAATTATTATTTTAAATTACAGTAGCAATTTATCGTATAAAATACTTCATCTCATTCTTTTCTTTCGTTTTCAAACTTATATTTACTTAAATATTTCATCCCATTCTATATTTTCATTAATTCTCATGTGTATTTTTATGACAATGCTCCAAGTTTGTCAGTGATGCTTTTTCGAGGTAATAATTTCTGAGTTAATCCAAGTAAATTATTTGGACATGCATTTCTTGCTGTAGCTCTGAAAGTTTGACATTTTTCGGTCTTTTTAACCCATTCTGCTCATTTTTCAACAATATTATTTTTACTAGTTTTTTTTTACATATATAGTAGTTCTTGCTCTAAAACTAAAACATATTTTACATGCTTATTTTGTCATATTTTTCCTGTAATTCGTACATGGTCGAAGTGTTTACCTATAAAAGATATTACATCATATAATGATTAAGCTGAGATTTCTTTTTTTCGTAATAAGCAACTTACAGGAGCTTGTTTGATTACCACATTTCCACATGAGAATTGAATTTGTGTTTCCCCTGAGGCTCTTTTAATACATGTTATGCCTTATAAGCATAGACAAAAAATACGTTGAACACCCACTCAGAAATTAAGTAATCTTTCAACAAAAGTATTTCCTCGTTTTCGCGTGCATCCTTTTTTTGTTGTCTCTGCTTAGAAAATTACAGAGAATTAATTACTTTCATGACCTTTTTTCAATATTTACTACTTACTTTAGTTCTCCAGAGACATGAAGTTTTTGTAAATACTAGAATATGATTCTTTACTTCCCACTATGGCCTTCATTGCGGCATAAATGGAAGCACGGTTTTGCGTAATAGAACATGATGCTGCCTTCTTAACTTGAGAAAAAGTCACAGCATTAATTTACGTTTTTATATCTTATTTCCTACGCAATTTTCCATATTACATGAAACAAAACAGTTTTAATATGTCTGAGACAGTTTTTTTTTGGAAATTTTTAATCCATTTAATTTTGAACTCTCTCTAGCGCTCAGTTTGTACGATATTTTGAGTGTGCTTAAGATTTAACAGTGTTTGCTCTTCTTTGATGAAATGCAAAAACTGGCACTGACGGATATTCATTGCATTTTTAGAAAAAATCACAGCATTAATTTACGTTTTTATATCTTATTTCCTACGCAATTTTCCATATTACATGAAACAAAACAGTTTTAATATGTCTGAGACAGTTTTTTTTTTTTTTGGAAATTTTAATTCCATTTAATTTTGAACTCTCTCTAGAGCTCAGTTTGTACGATATTTTGAATGTGCTTAAGATTTAACAGTGTTTGCTCTTCTTTGATGAAATGCAAAAACTGGCACTGACGGATATTCATTGCATTTTTAGAAAAAGTCACAGCATTAATTTACGTTTTTATATCTTATTTCCTACGCAATTTTCCATATTACATGAAACAAAACAGTTTTAATATGTCTGAGACAGTTATTTTTGGGGAAATTTTTAATCCATTTAATTTTGAACTCTCTCTAGAGCTCAGTTTGTACGATATTTTGAGTGTGCTTAAGATTTAACAGTGTTTGCTCTTCTTTGATGAAATGCAAAAACTGGCACTGACGGATATTCATTGCATTTTTAGAAAAAGTCACAGCATTAATTTACGTTTTTATATCTTATTTCCTACGCAATTTTCCATATTACATGAAACAAAACAGTTTTAATATGTCTGAGACAGTTTTTTTTTTGGAAATTTTAATTCCATTTAATTTTGAACTCTCTTTAGAGCTCAGTTTGTATGATATTTTGAGTGTGCTTAAGATTTAACAGTGTTTGCTCTTCTTTGATGAAATGCAAAAACTGGCACTGACGGATATTCATTGCATTTTTAGAAAAAGTCACAGCATTAATTTACGTTTTTATATCTTATTTCCTACGCAATTTTCCATATTACATGAAACAAAACAGTTTTAATATGTCTGAGACAGTTTTTTTTGGAAATTTTTAATCCATTTAATTTTGAACTCTCTCTAGAGCTCAGTTTGTACGATATTTTGAGTGTGCTTAAGATTTAACAGTGTTTGCTCTTCTTTGATGAAATGCAAAAACTGGCACTGACGGATATTCATTGCATTTTTAGAAAAAGTCACAGCATTAATTTACGTTTTTATATCTTATTTCCTACGCAATTTTCCATATTACATGAAACAAAACAGTTTTAATATGTCTGAGACAGGTTTTTTTTTTTTTGGAAATTTTAATTCCATTTAATTTTGAACTCTCTCTAGAGCTCAGTTTGTATGATATTTTGAGTGTGCTTAAGATTTAACAGTGTTTGCTCTTCTTTGATGAAATGCAAAAACTGGCACTGACGGATATTCATTGCATTTTTAGAAAAAGTCACAGCATTAATTTACGTTTTTATATCTTATTTCCTACGCAATTTTCCATATTACATGAAACAAAACAGTTTTAATATGTCTGAGACAGGTTTTTTTTTTGGAAATTTTTAATCCATTTAATTTTGAACTCTGTCTAGAGCTCAGTTTGTACGATATTTTGAGTGTGCTTAAGATTTAACAGTGTTTGCTCTTCTTTGATGAAATGCAAAAACTGGCACTGACGGATATTCATTGCATTTTTAGAAAAAGTCACAGCATTAATTTACGTTTTTATATCTTATTTCCTACGCAATTTTCCATATTACATGAAACAAAACAGTTTTAATATGTCTGAGACAGTTATTTTTTTGGAAATTTTTAATCCATTTAATTTTGAACTCTCTCTAGAGCTCAGTTTGTACGATATTTTGAGTGTGCTTAAGATTTAACAGTGTTTGCTCTTCTTTGATGAAATGCAAAAACTGGCACTGACGGATATTCATTGCATTTTTACAACATAAAAACATCTCAAAGTACTGCGGATGACTACCGGATTCTTGCATTGAGAAATATTAGCTTTGATATAAGAGCGCCGGTCAATCTGCAGCACACAGCATAAGATATATTTAAATTTCTTTCTAAGATATAGTTACTTGGGTGGGTCGAAGATACCGAAATATTTTTAATCGAATCGCTATAGTGCCGAAAAGTTGCCCCTAGTATAACTAAAGATAATTAGAAAAAATGAAATCAGATAATATTTTTCGTTCGCACGTGACATTTCCAAAATTTACGCAATCTTACTGATTTTTCCTAAATACAAAATAAGTTACAATCGAATCGCTATAGTGCGGAAAAATGGCCTGTAGTATACGTAAAAGTGGCATCTGGTATACAGTGAAAAAGTTTTTTTGAATTAAGAAAATATTTTCCGTTCTCGCTTGTCTGTCAAAATTATATAAACGATACATTTCGGCTTAACATATTTGAGAGCGTTAGTTGTCAACTCCAATGGCACAAAATAAGTGTGTTTAACATTACGCACAAAAAAATGAAATAGGGATCGAATCTCGGTCGGAAATCAAGTTGTTGTTAGTTAAAAAATATTAAAATTCCGCTGTGTTCCCCATCACGCTTTGTCTAAATGTCAGTATAGTAATGAGCATCTGTAGTACGAATTCTTTGCGTTATGACTTGATGGCCGAGTGGTACAAAGTGCTGACTACTAGTCATTCTTCCGAGAACGGGTCCGAACTCGAATCCGGGGTGAAGTATCGATGGTGTGCTCGTCTTACGGTACTGACATTCGGTGACGGATCACTTTGTCCGCGTTCATTGCGTCCACGGTTCACTTAGTCCACCGTTCAGTATGTCCGCTGTTCATTTAGACCACCGTTCCTTTCGTCCACTGTTCATTTAGTCCAATGTTCATTTTGTCCGTGTTCATTTCGTCCACTTTCATTTCGTCCACTTTCATTTCGTCCACTTTCATTTCGTCCACTTTCATTTCGTCCACTGTTCATTAAGTCCAATGTTCACTTTGTCCGTGTTCATTTCGTCCACGTTCACTTGTTCCAGTTCATTTCGTTCACTGTTCATTAAGTCCAATGTTCACTTTGCCCGTGTTCATTTCGTCCACGTTCACTTGGTCCAGTTCATTTTGTCACGGTTCCCTTTGTCCACCATTCACTTTGTCCACTGTTCATTTAGTCCAATGTTCACTTTTTCTACCATTCATTGAGTCCAATGTTCACTTTTCCCACCGTTCATTTAGTCCAATGTTCACTTTGTCCGTTTTCATTCCGTCTACGTTCACTTGATACAGTTCATTAAGTCCAATGTTCACCTTACCCATGTTTATTTCGTTCACGTTCACTTGTTCCAGTTCATTTTGTCACGGTTCCCTTTGTCCACCATTCACTTTGTTCACTGTTCATTTAGTCCAATGTTCACGTTTTCCACCTTTCATTTAGTCCAATGTTCACTTTTTCCACCGTTCATTTAGTCCAATGTTCACTTTGTCCGTGTTCATTCCGTCTACGTTCACTTGATCCAGTTCATTTCGTCCAATGTTCACTTTACCCATGTTTATTTCGTTCACGTTCACTTGTTCCAGTTCATTTTGTCACGGTTCCCTTTGTCCACCATTCACTTTGTTCACTGTTCATTTAGTCCAATGTTCACTTTTTCCACCGTTCATTTAGTCCAATGTTCACTTTTTCCACCGTTCATTTAGTCCAATGTTCACTTTTTCCACCGTTCATTTAGTCCAATGTTCACTTCGTGTTCATTTCGTCTACGTTCACTTTTTCCACCTTTCATTTAGTCCAATGTTCACTTCGTGTTCATTTCGTCTACGTTCACTTGATCCGTTTCATTTCGTCCACGGTTCCTTTTGTCCACAGTTCCTTTTATCCACCGTTCACTTTGTCCACTGCTCATTTAGTCCAATGTTCATTTTGTCCGTGTTCATTTCGTCCACGTTCACTTGTTCCAGTTCATTTCGTACACTGTTCATTAATTCCAATGTTCACTTTGTCCGTGTTCATTTCGTCCACGGTCACTTGTTCCAGTTCATTTCGTCCACTGTTCATTAACTGCAATGTTCACTTTGTCCGTGTTCATTTCGCTCACGTTCCATGTCTATAAAAAATAATGAATTAATATAGAACGGTTTGATCTTCAAGGCAAGTTTCTATGCAATTTAAATGGGCAGTTTAATAAATTTCTGTAAATTTCGCATTGGTCTTTTCATTTATTCCTGGTAGAAACCCTAATTTATTATTTTATTTCTATTATGTCAGTTTGAAAATTTGTCTGTGTAATTCCATAGTCCCCCCCCTCCTCCTCCTCTGTAGATGTGACATAGTAAAATGTACATTATGCACGCGGCAGATTAGTACAGCATTGATCACATACAACTTGCCACCAACATCTGCTATATATAAATTATTCTAAGTTTTTGCTCGGACTCGTACCCCAAACAAAATTCCTGGATACGTGCCTAACTGCTTATATCCCACTGTGTAGCTCACGGTAGTCTTTCAACAATCCCATCCTAGAAAAAAATCACGGCCGCTATGCCGGCCGGTGAACCTCGTACGCTTTTAATTTTCAGCATTCATTTTGTGGCAAGGAACCATAATTTGAGAATGAACTTTCACTTGGAATTAGAAAAAATATTAAAATTTTTAGAAGTTTTCTACAAAGTTCAATTCAGCAGATATATGTATTTCATTTCGTGGGCTTGTGCTCTTGTTCATTCATACACTCGACGTGGATTAGGAACACCAAATGAAAGTCATCGCTCTTTCCACGTTAATAAGTGAGTCACAGAAAAATTATCATCGGTCGCCACCGGGAATTGAACCCAGGGTGGTACAGTGGTAGCATGCCCTGCGAGTAACTGGAAGACCCTGGGTTCGATTCCCGGTGGCCACCGATGATAATTTTTCTGTGACTCACTTATTAACGTGGAAAGAGCGATGAATTCTGTTTAATCTTCCTGATCCACGTCGAGTGTATGAATTAATTATTCACTCGCTTCCTAGTTATTTGTTCAGTTGCTGCTTTCCATCTGTTGTGATTCCCCAGCATTCTGCGGGGCTCCATGAAGCAACCTGCCATGTGTTTTAGCTGTTGTTTATTTGTTAGTCTGGAGAATGTGAGGCCGCTGTGGTGCAGTGGTAGCATGTCCGGCGCGTAACTGGAAGACCCTGGGTTCGATTCCCGGTGGCAACCGATGATAATTTTTTTGTGACTCACTTATTAACGTGGAAAGAGTGCTGACTTCTGTTTATTGTGCTGTTGTGTTTAAAATTCATTGTGGTCATACTATTGTACGTTTATCACAAAAGCTGTGTGCTAATTTTTATTTCGAATATGACTACACTCAATGAGCGTTTGATCAAATTAGTTTATTTAAGGCGATATCATCTTCCCCCTGCCTCTGATGGGTATCCAGGGTTTTTAGGGGTTTCTTGCCCCTAACTTAAGGCTATTGGTTTTCATTTGTTTGGGGGTCAAACGAGCACCGTATCACACCTATGGCACAGTGTTCTAAGCGCGGGATTCTGACCATTCGTTCGTGGTGGGTTCGAATTTCGGTGAAGCATGGATGTTGTGTTTGCCTTGTGGCTCTGGATTTCTCTGTTCCCTGGAACTAGTAGCCCTACACTAGGGATATGCGATTGCTTATAGCACATGGAGCTTCTAACGATGATCGTTAACTCCCCCTCCCCTCCCCCAAAAGAAAAAACAACAACAGTGGACTGTGTAACTAGCCGCCTCTTCTTAAATTTGGAGCCACTGGTCCAACGATAGTGCTGGAAGATAACCCGGTACTTCTTATACGACGGAAGGTCAGAAGCCAAAGCTTAGAGCAATGCGCAACCCGGGTGGCTAGGGTTATTGGTTCGGGAAAATCCCACTGGCCCTTAACATAAAGGCAGCACCAGTCTTCTTCCGGAAATCGAATTCGGACAATTAGCCGGAAGCCCGCTCTTCTAACTACGTGGCCAACCCCGACATCGTGACTTTTACCAGAATTATTTCAAGGAGGATAATATTTATAGGAAGTCTTACCTTATTTATTTCGGGCAATAGCGTTTTCTGACTTTTTCATTGTTGAATTTGTTTATTTCTCAAAGAGGTGCTATTATTCACCCTAAAAATAACTTGCATCTATTTTGTGCGAAGTCACCAGAAGAAAACTTTCCATCTAAACGTACTACGTATTTCTGAGTAATGTGAAAAAATAACGGGAGTGGCATGATGACTTAAAAGTTGTTAGAGAACATATTGCCGGAAATGCTCTTCAGCGGCAATGCGGCCGCAAAGGTGTGGTCAGGAACCGGATGGGAGCAGTAGTTTTCTCGAAGTCCCGCATATACACTTGTAGCTCATTTTCAATTACAGCTCACAATGTATGACAATTTTGAAGAGCCCCTGCAGTTAAGCCGCCAAAACTTGACTCACTAGAATATCACGTGACAGGTAATTGTTTAGAGAGCAAGTTGACAAGCCAGCCTGTAGATTTTTCTCCCGATATAACAATAAATTGCCTGTTGTGACAGAAAACGTGTTGTGAATTGCAAAACACGTGATGAAATATGCGCACTCTACTAGGACTACACGTCTAAGAATTAGTTTCAGAAAGATTCCCGTATTCAGGGTAAGCAAATTTATAATGCAGCAAGTTTTCAGTAACTTTTCCATGCAAAAAACTGCATAGAGGAAAAGCTTAGGAATTCAGTACCTTTCTGTCCACGTTGTGATTTCTGAATAGATCTATTGGGGTTTAGATAAATTTAGTTTAGTCTAGTAGTTTGTAGTTACTACTCCATTAAATTAAGCTGGCATTTGAAGAGATAATAAGCCATTCGTGAGTGCTAAAAAAAACTGGAAATTCTAAAGACAGCTTGCCCCTTTTGGGAACTTACTATTTGATCATCATCAACCATTCTAAATTCACTGCTGGATGAAGATCTTTCCTAAGTCTCTTCCACATCTTCTTGTCTTGATCAATTCTCTTTCACGTCACTCCGGCGTTCATCTGATTTTCATTCACGTACCTCCCATGTGGCCGTCTTCTGAACCTTATAGCATGTAACCTTTTGCCGGAGGTAAGATTCGAAACCACATCTTCCTACTCCGGAACAGCTGTTCTCCCAAGTGAACTGCGCCGTCTGTCTTGTATTGCTGCTTCATTGCCGATTTCACTCATGCGTTATCACAGTAATATCTCATCTACGCCATGACACGTAATAAGTTACATCACCCCCACCCCCACCCCCACCCCCGAGACAGGATGGGGCACCGAATCGCCTGTTTTCGAGTTAGCCAACAACCATGCTCGAACGACCATCTCATTAATTTATTAATGACGTGCGATATGCTGGAACGTTTGGGTGCTGGAGAAATGTGTTACTTACGAGGTTGGGGGCAAGACATGTTTTGATTGTGTGAGGAATGAAGATTTGTTGCAGTTGTGGAATGTGGAGCAAAATATTAGCAAGGTTGAGACTCATATGCTTCGGTGGTTTGACCATGTTGAAAGAATGAGTGATGAGATGCTTACCAAGAAAATGTTTTTAGCCCAAGTGGCAGGAAGGAAAGGTAGAAAAAGGCCAAGGAAGTCATTGGAGGATTAGATTCAGGAGTGTCTGCATGAGAAAAAGACTATGAGTATGAAGTATAGAAGATCTTGTGTACGGCGTGTGATGGATGTCAGTGAAACCCGAGTTGTATGTCAAGATCGCTGTAAATGGAGAAGTTTGATACTACAACAGTAAGAAAAAATTATCTGGTAGTTCATATTCTTTGTGAAGCTAACCTCTGATTCTCAAAGAATAGCTTAGTGATATGTATGTTATGTGGATGACCCATCACATAATTTTTTCAAATCTAACGCCCAGGAGATTCACTTTCACTTGGCATCAGTATAGAATTTAACCTTTTGTCGATGGTGAGATTCGAAGCAACGTCTTCCTACTCCGGAACGGTTGTTCTCCCAACTGAACTACGCCGGTTGCCTTATTGCTGCTTCAATGTTGATTTGACTCATACGCCACCATAGTAATATCTCCTCTACGTCATGGCACGTAATAAGTTACACTACCCCCCCCCACACACACACACCTTGAGGCTGGAGGGAACACCAAATCGCTGGTTTCGGGTTAGCCAACAACCATGTTAGAACGACCATCTCATTAATTTATTAATGACGTGCGTTACGTGGATGATTCATCACACATTTTTTTTCAAATACAACTCCCAGGAGATTCACTGTCGCTTGGCGTCAATATACCATTTAAACTTTTGTCCATTAATTCATACACTCGACGTAGATCAGAAACACCAAACATAAGTCATTGCTCTTTCCACGTTAATAAGTGAGTCGCGGAAAAATTATCATCGGCCGCCACCAGGAATCGAACCCAGGGTCTTCCAGTTACGCGCCGGACATACTACCACTGCACCACAGCGGCCTCGAGTTATCTAGGCTCACATGAGATTAACTGCCGAACCACATGGCATGGTGCGTATGAAACCTCGCACAATGCTGGAGATTCACCAAAGATGGAAAGCAGCAATTGAACAAAAGAATAATTACTTATCCGGCTATATTTGTTCAGTTACTGCTTTCCATCTTTGGTGAAACCCCACCATTGTGCGGGGCTACCTAAGCACCCTGCCATGGGGTTTGGCAGTTAGTCGTATGTGAGTCTGGAGAATTCGAGGCAGCTGTGGTGCAGTGGTAGTATGTCCGGCGCGTAACCGGAAGACCCTGGGTTCGATTCCCGGTGGCGGCCGATGATAATTTTTCCGTGACTCACTTACTAACGGGGAAAGAGCGATAACTTATGTTTGGTAACCTTTTGCCGGTGATGAGTTTCGAGTCCACGTGTCCCAACTCCAGAGCGGCTCTTCTCCCAACTGAACTACTCCGGCAAGTTTATCGCTACTTCATTGTCGATTTGACCCGTACGTCACCTCACTAGTACGTCATCAACGTCACGTCAAATATTACATTACAACTTTTTCCCTTCCCTTTATATTCCCTATAATATTTCAGTTGTCCACTGGTGTGGGATCAGTTTTTCTAGTTTTAAGTTTAGGCTATCGTCACGTGGTCTCTCCTTTGGGTATGACGTTATTTTCCTGTTTCACGAGTTCCTTTATCAATTTCCCTTCTTTGAGATATCTGCAGCTTTTGCGTGTCTTTGTTTTTTAGTTAAGGATTATGTCTCTGATACCATAGTAAGACCAGGAAGGATGCATAGCTCAAACACTTTTCTTTTAAGATATAATGGTACATTTCTTCCAAATGCACTCCAGTCAAGTTTTATACTCCTATTTATTTCTTCTTCGATGTGACCTAAGGTTGATATAGTTACCAGTTACGTCTAAATTGTTCAAGATTTATGTATGCATTCATCATCATCAACAACAACCATGGGACGGAGTCCCGTAGGTGCCACAAGGCATCAGATATAAATCGCTTTGTATTGTTTTACTACCAGCGCATGGACACTCGTCTGAAAAACTCTGTCATCCAGGGAAGGTGGGGACCAAGGGCAAGGTGCAGCACGCATTCGCGTCCCCACACACGGGGAGCCTGCGGAAGATGTATGCATCAGCTGCATTTAAATCTTATATCTGCTTCCCAAAACCACCAAGTCGTCGTTTTTTTGAAAATGGATTGTTTTATGTAAGTTCATTTCAGCATCATGTCTTTACTCTTGTCAATAAGTTCCTGGATCATACTGGGACTGTTCCGAAATGGACACTAAATCCATTTTTTCAGAACACTACGACCGTGACAATCATTTCAATGGAGTTATAAAACTTCAATAAGAATAGTTTTGATAATTACAGTTCTTTCACTTTATTTTAGCGACGTTTGAATAACGCTTCTGTATCTACGCATACACAGGCATATATGGGATATCTATCCAGGAGCTTTAGTCTGGGCTTTTACAGTAAAACATCTTCTGTAATTGGTTGGTTTTCGTGGTATCGTCATTATTATACAGCTGCATTAAATATTCTTACGCCTGTATCTTCGGTCCAAAGCATTTTTCGGCAGATGAAACTGCGCACTTACCGCCGCTGTACTTCATAGAAGTTCATGTTAAACAAAAGTCATCGCTCTTTCCACGTTTATGAGTAAGTCACGGAAAGAATTATCATCGGCCGCCATCGGGAATCGAACCCAGAATCTCCCAGTTACGCTCCGGACATGCTACCACTGCACCACGGCTGCCTCGAATTTTCCAGACTCACATACGACAAACTGGCAAACCACATAGCAGATTGCATTTTGGAGCCCCACACAATGGTGGGGTTATTTGTTCCGTTGCTGCGTATCATCTTTCGTGAATCCCCAGCATTGTGCGTTGCTCCAAGAAACAGCCTGCCATGTGGTTTGGCAGTTTGTCGTATGCGAGTCTGGAGAATTCGAGGCCGCTCTGGTGCAGTGGCAGCATGTCCGTCGCGTAACTGAAAGACCTTGGGTTCTATTCCCGGTGGAGGCCGATGAGAGTTTTTCCGTGACTCACTTATAAACGTGGAAAGAGCGATGACTTTTGTTTGATGTTCCTAATGTACGTCAATTGTGCGTTTTAAGAATTTCATATTACGCATATGACCACGATGCATTTACTTCTGAATCTCAGGAGAAATTATTATGGGATCAAAACATATTCGATTACATGTAGATAGAGCATTATTTCTGTAGTAGTGGTAAACCTTTCTATTGTATCTTTGGAAAAGACAGTTATTAGGTCTCCTTTAAGCCTGAATTCCATTCTTGAGCGTTGATTTGGAAGCCCATATTTTTTCAACAATAGCTTTATGGAATATTTTCTGAGCGCCATAGACTCAGATTTTTCAGTGTATTTCTAAGGGGGAAAATAATAACCATATACCTTCAGACGTTGTGGTCATTGGGCTTTTGGTATATCTCTTTGGGAGAACACTTGAAGAGATATGCTTCCATTGAGGAAATGCAGAAAAGGTACTTGTATATATATGTTCTATATTTAGGAATCCCAAACTTTGTGGTATATTTCTATTCTTTATATTCCGTTTCTATCAGTCAGTGTCTTTCTACTACATCCCCATGAAATCTTTTCAGAACATAAGAGCTAAACTTTTTCAGCTCAGTATATACATTTTGGTAGCTACACTTCGACTGATTCTCCTCAGAGATATACACTATCTACCAACAAGTAATTGGACACCCCTGCAATCGACGATATCTGCGGTCCTGATACACGTCACGGCCGCCGCCGTTAAATATCGTGTGGGAAACAACAATGCGACCAGTCGCATGCAAGATGCCTCGCAGTTCGGAGCTCTCTGATTTTGAGAAAGGTGTAATCGTCGGGTATCACAGAAATGGCCGATCCATACGTAACATATCCAGCGAGTTGAAGTACCCAAAATCGGCAGTGGCCTACGTGATTGGCAAGTGGAAGATGAGAGATGACTGTCGGAATGTGCCCCGACCCGGCAGACCCGCAAAACTGGGATTTAGAGACCGATGGGTGTTGGCCAGAGAAATTCGGAAGAACCGCACCAAATCGATGGGCCACATCCGCGAGGAGTTTCAACAGAGCATCCGGGAATGTTGTTTTTCGATGAATACCATTCCGTAAGGAAGCCCATTTGCTCGGTTATCGTGGAAGTGCTGCCGCCAACAAGCCTTTGATCACCAAGTCCAATAGCGCTGCTCGGCTAACGTGGTGCAAAGAACGTCGACAGTGGATCGTTGAACAGTGGAAACAGGTTCTCTGGAACGACGACTCAAGATTCATCCTCTACCGTTTGGATGGCTGGGTCTTGGTTTGGCGTCTGCCTGGTGAGCGCCTCCTGCCGGAATGTATTGTGATAACTGTGAAGTTCGGCGGCGGTGGAATTATGCTATGGGAGAGTTTCTCCTGGTATAGCACCGGACCCTTAGTCGCAATTACTGGTAGACTCAACGCCGAGAACTACTGCACCATTTTGGATGATCATGCGTTTCCTAAGTTGTGGCAGTTTTACGGGGTGGACCCATGTTACTTTCAGGATGACAATGCCACCTGTCATGTTGTGAGGTCCACCATGGCTTGGTATGGTGACAATGGGATTAATCGAATGGACTGGCCAGTGCAGAGCCCAGACCCTAACCCTATCGAGCACCTCTGGGACGAGTTGGAGCGTCGACTTAAGGGATACGCCCACCGTCCGAAATCGGTGAAGGAACTGACCTGTATTCTCCAAGCCGAGTGGAAGAAAATACCGCTAGCCGTCGTACAACGCCTGATTGAGAGTATGCCCCGGAGGGTCGCAGCTGTAATCGCCGCTCGTGGAGGGCTCCACCAACTATTGAAGGTGAATAAACTTCATTTTCCTTTGCTATAACAGGTGTCCAATTACTTGTTAGTAGATAGTGTATGAGGTGTTAGTGGAACAGTAGGTAGTAAAATTCGAAGCATGATGGGTAAACGGAAGGATTTATCGGTCTTTGAGGAAGCACAGATTGCGCGAGCTCGGAGAGCTGATGCCTCCCATTTCCCAAACGATTGAACCCGTGGGTTGTTCGCGAGCCACGTTAGTTAAAGTGCATCAGGACTAGCGTGGAAATCGTCAAACAACGACCCGGAGGGATAACTGCGCAGGACAGAACAATGTTGATATGAGAGGTGAGCGTAAGGTCCCACAATACTTACAGGTGACAAAACACAGCACTGTTCAACAGCTGACTACCTAATACAACGTGGGTCAACCCAGTTCAGTACCTGTGCTCACCAAGCGTCGCACATATTGGCTATGACAGCAGACGATCCCGATGACCTCCTCTTCTAACCACGGTTCATCGCCGCAAAAGACTCGTCTATTGCAAAGGTCATGCAAGTTGGAAGTATGATGTCTGGAAAGAAGTGTTCTGGTCCGACGAGTCTCGTTTCTTTCTCCACTCCGTGGAGCGTCGTGTAGGTATTTGGCGCAAAGAACATGAGGTACTCGATCCATCCTAACACTATCGTGAATTTCTAACTGACTATGCACACACAGGAATGTTGAACTCTTTCCCGAATGGCGACAGTGCTTTCTAAGACGACAATGCGCCGAGCCACAGGTCCAGTGTTGTGCAGGAATGGTTTGAAGAACACAGTTCAGACTTCCGGCATATCAACTAGCCTCCGAACTCCTGCTATATGAATCCCATTGAGAACTTGTGGGACACTATGGAACGGCATATCAGGCGTCTGGATGCACCAATCACCTCCATACCTGCATTGAAGGCCGCATTGCACACAACTTGGTTGGCCATACCTCCAAATTTCTTCGGGCATCTTATTGAATCGTCTGATAGCCGAGCGGAAAGGAGGACGTAACAAGTATTTGGTAGGAGGTGATAATTCAGTGGTCACTCAGTGTATATGAAAATAAACTCAAAAGAATAATTAAGTTGTGGTATACACAGCAGAGATGGAAACGGGTCAACAACGGGTCGACAAAATCTTGCTGGTCAAACGGGTCGGGTCAAGGTGTACCTGTCTCGATTTCGACCCGGTTTTATTTCCGTTTTTATTTTTTGAAAGAAAAACAGTATTTCGAAGAACCCATTGGAGGTATTTGAAATGATACTTCAGAGCTACAGAGCATGATCCAGGAACTTGCTAAGAAGGGTAAAAAAATGAGATTAAGAACGAACTTTGTAAGACAAAACTGAAGTACTTTTACAAGGAATGAAGATTTAACGACTGATGGGGAAAAGCTGGAAATAACCAATTAATTTTATTTTATTTTATTATTTTTTTTTTTTTTTGTAAGGAAATTAATTGACGTAAAAATCTGGGTTGTAGGGGTTTTGGAAGAATTTTAAAGAGCAGTGTGCCATGATGTCTTTGAAGAAAAGTGTTTAATCAATGCATTCTTTCAGTTCTTACGTACGGGCAGAGACGTGGACCTTAACTGAAATAGACATACAAAGACTGCAGACAGCTGAAAGAAGCATGGATAGAATCCTACTTGGTGTAACCAGGAGAGATAAGAAGATGAACTCATGGGTTAGGAAAATGACAATTGTGGAAGACATCATGATCAGAGTAAAATCCCTGCAACGGGTTGGGCATATTTTCACGAGAACGGACCACCGATGAACAACCGAAATTTTAGACGATTCCAAGGGACAGGAAAAGATCCAGAAGAAGACCACATGAGCGATGTGTGGATGGAAGAGGCTGTCCCAAGAGTGTCAGTTGTTGAAAGAACTTGGGGAAGCCTTCATCCAGCAATGGATGGATAATGATTGTCAACGATTATGATAATGATACATTCGAATTGATAGTTCAAAGTAGATATGTGACGTCCGGGTCCAAAAGTTTTGATCCGTTTCCAACTCTGATACACAGTCCTCAGGAAAATGATCAAATGATCATATGTAGAGGATTTTAGGAAGAGAGTGTCTGACCCTAGGTCTTAAATAACCCTTAGAAATAGGAAGCTAGGAGATTTTAGCTAGAGTGGAAAGTGACACGGAAGCGAAGTAGAAAGGGAGAGGAAGACGCCCTTATTTATTACAGGGGCCAGTACCCGGGGTCCGACGGCTTAACGTGCCCATCGGACGCACGGTGGATATTTAGTGGATCGAGCGTTCGTACCTGCCTGGGATCGAACCTGAGGTCCCTTCCGTGGCAGTCACGAACGTTGTCCCGTCCTCAGGAAAAAAATACTGCTGTGTCATTCATAAAGCATTATGATACCCCGTTAAAGCGTGGGCGAATATACAAAACACTCCGTACGTATCCAATTGCATTAATCTTGATTTTAGGGTACAGTACTTTTGCAGAGATGGTGGGCAATTTTAGTACGGATATTTCTAGTGGATGCAAATTTTAAGGAACTACTGTGCTTAGATAGATTATAATACTTCTTTTCTCTTCCGTCATCGGTGGAGGCTATCAAAAATCCATCAGAACATCGATTAGGTAGAACATTGCTGGATCTCCTAAGTCAAACAAAAGGAAATATTGGACATCTATGCCCCAAAATTTTATCTGCTGGCTCCGGACACTATTTTTTTTTTATCAACGCAGCCTCAATAATCCCTGCTGCTTCATGCACATCTGCCTATTTTTCCTAGTCCACCACTTGGTTTTGCTTCTTGTCTGTTTAAACACGCATCGTTTTTTCGCTTCCGAGCCTCCAAGCATCGCGAACCCCCCCCCCCTCCCTCATCCTTTCTCCCGGTGTTCATTGAGAGCAGAAGAAGCAGAAAAAAAAAAGACGCTGTTGTTTTTGTGCCATTGATTACGGAGGCTTTTTATCTTTCTATTTTTTTCTTCCTTTTGCTTTTTTTTTCTCCTCCTCCTTTCTTTTTTCTCTCGCTCTTGTCGCTTAATCGTCGAAGGTTAATGGGCTGGTCGTCAGCATGCAGAAGAAGTATGGGTCCCGCGTTCTCTCTCTTTCTCTCTCCGTGTGGATTCTACTTTTGTTACGCGCTCAGTTACCTCTGCGAAACTTGGCTACCTGTGAATATTATACGCCCGGATTCCGTTTCTTGAAGACAAAATTAATGAATGGTACGTTAAAGTATAGCACGGAAAGCAGAAAGAAATAAAATTGCTACGATGTAAATTAATTAACATGTGCGGATAAAATATGCTCCTATATTCAATTACACCAGTTTATACGCAATTCATGGAATTAAGAGAGGAAGCAGAAAAAATTCGCAGATTGATTAATATCCGTAGTGCATTTCTGCGAGTAACTTAGCTCCCTTCCTCTTCGGCTTTGCAGTTTAATTTCCCAATCTACGTGTTTTTCGTTTCCTTTCTGATTTTTCTCATATCGTTATAAAATATTATATTTCTAGGGACGTCTTTTGCATAACTGAATGTTTTGTGTTGTGCTTTCCTCACATGAATTTAGATTACTGATATATTGCATCTACTCCTTATATTTATGGTCATTTTCCGGCATTTTCAAGTCTACGATTCAGTTTAGAATAACTTTCAACTTTGATCGATTATGAACGTTCAGAGGGGAAACGGTTTCGCATAAGATGGCTTATGAATGTAATCAATGTTAATAAGTTATTTCACCCAATATTAGTAAGCTATCTTAATGTTATCTTATGGTAGTTTACGAGAGCTTATAGTAGCTTAAGACAGTAAGCTATCTTATGCAGTGTTTTGCTAAGATATCCTGTATGTTCACACTTGTCTAAGCAAAAAATGCGCCCTACTGAGGAATAGTAAAAGCTATATAACCATGTAACCGGCTGGAACTAATTAACTTGGGGTTTGCAAAATGTGCAGAAATCTCCTCGAACGATTATCCACGCTGTCTAAGAAGTGGGCCCAAACGAACGAGTGAACCTGTGCATCAGAGAGTCTTGCTTTCCCTTTAGCATTGCTATTCAAAGTGGGCGTTTAGGGGGATGACTGATGATAATATTTTCTGGCTGATTATGTACTTGGTAAAAGAAATATAGCAATGGCAATGAACCTAAGAGAGGTGAAAAAAGATATTTCAGCCATCAGTTTTATGATGTTCGTGACAGGGAACTAGCCCTGCCCTATCATTCCTTGGGTCATGGAATTGAAAATAGAGGACCAAATACGAGCTGTTATCACTGGTTACAAGTATCAGGTCGGTACTGCTGAGATGAGAGAGAGGGAGGAGTTGTTTTGTGGTAGATTTTGTAAAAACCGGAATTTACCAAAATTTTGCGCTCCATTTGTTTCAGGTGCATTGGGCCCTTAAAGGGTTAAAGTGCTGTTCACCATACTAAGAGAATGGGATTAGTTTTATTTTGCCCTAACTAACTCATAGGATACAGTTCGATTTTCCCCTAAATAACAACATTGGGTTAAATAGCTTTGCTAACATTGCGGACATTCATAAGCTATATAAACTATCTCATAGGATACCGTTCCGTTTCCCCCTCTTTTTCCATTCTCTCAATATGACGAACAGTACTTTAAACAGCTTTGACAATTCTTCACTAGGGAGCATTCTTGTTCAGGAAAACATGAACTCATAGGATATCTTACTAACATTAACATGGCTTACTAACATTATGTGAAATAGATTTCTAGATAATTCGGCATTCTAAGAGATTGTGAAAACTGAGGAAAATGGAACGGCTCACTAGATAACCTTCTAACATTAGGGAAATAGCTTGCTAACATTGCCTGCATTCATAAGCCATCTCATAGGATACCATTTCATTTTCTTTCCATTCTCTCAGTATGGTTAACAGTACTTTAAATAACTTTGACTCTTCCTCAGTAGGGCGCATTCTTGTTTAGGCAAGTGTCAAATCATAGGAAATCTTACTAGCGTTGCCTAATCACAGCTTAGTAACATTGGATTAGGTAGCTTATGGTAGCTTAAGATATCTTATTAACATTGAGTGAAATAGCTTACTAACGTTGGGTGAAATAGCTTGCTAGCATTGGATGCATTCATGAGCTATCTCATAGAATACCGTTCCATTTTCCTCTGTTTTCACATTCTCTCAGAATGCCGAACAGTACTTTAAATAGCTTTGACCATTCCTCAGTAGGGCGCCATCTTGTTCAGGGAAGTGTGAACTCATAGGATATCTGACTAACATTACATAAAACAGCGTACTTATATTGAATCAGATAGTTCATGCTATCTTAAGATAGCTTTTGGTTACGTAAGTTATCACAAAGCTATGGTAGTTCTAGATAGCGTATGTTAGATGAGACAACTATCTTAAGATAGCTTATGGTAGCTTAAGATAGCGTATGTTCATATATATTTATTGTTCATAGGTATTAAGTTAATTGACATTAAGATAGCTACCTAACATTAAGATAGCTGCCTAGCATTGATATAGCTTACTGGCATTAGGATTTCTCATTAACATTAGGACAGCGCACTGGCATTTGATGAAATAGCTTACTAACATATGGTGCATTCATAAGCTATCTCATAGGATACCGTTCCATTGTATCTCTCTCACCATTCTCTCAGTATGGCGAGCAGTACTTTAAATAGCTTCGACTGTTTCTCAAAAGGGCACATTATGTTTCAGGCAACTCTGAACTGATAGGTAACTCTGAACTGAACCCTAATTCTTAAAATTTCAGGATGTGCTCTTCCCTATGTCGATTCTTTATATCTAAAGATCTTACGTAAGAGATTACCTGATATAGAAATGCTTCGGTCTGTCTTCTATTTTTCAAATTTGAATTTAAATTCCCACTTTTTTAAAGGGTATCAGTAACTTATTATATATCTGAGAAACGATATTAGGTCTTTGCAGAACTCTCCAGTGCTCCCGGATGTAAAACCGAAACGATCGAAACTTTGTCAGAATTTCGTGCGTTGGAGGTAAGGTGTAAACACTGAGCCGAACGACACGTGCTAGTGAATAGTCTACACGAGTAGTTAGTTGAGTTAGGGCATGGGAAGGATAAGGTGCATATTCGTTACTGTCTGTTTTTCATGTTTAATCTCGGGAAAACAGCTGCAGAAGCAGGATAGTGGATTTTTTCCCTACGAGGGAGGAAGCTGTAGATAAGAGCACGTGTCGTGCGTGGTTTGTGAATTTCAAAAGTTGTGATTGCACCCCGGAGGACAAGCAGCGTGGCGGACTGTCGAAAAAGATGCAGATTGCAGATTTGTTAGCGCTTCTGGACGAAGATGGCGACCATTCAACCACAGAACTGGTAATACAGTCATAACTCACGGGATAGCACATGCTTCATTTATGATTTAAATGTTATCTGCTCGTGTAAGTGTGATCTTTATTCGACCATACAACGCTAGGAAAATATACTGTACATATACCTAACATTTTTCTGTATATGACAAACGTGTTATTGTGGAATCGAATATCTTCCAAAGTGATTTCTTCCATACCTATCGCTGTGTTCCAAAACCTTGTCGAAAGGATGTCTCGAAAGGTCTGTGAATGCATTTGAAGCCCGAAGGTGGACCGACACTGTACTAATGTACGTCAATAAATGCCATGTTGTGTTTCTCTTTTAGGTGTCCGGTGACTTTTGTCAATATAGTGTATGTTAGAAAGCCAGAGAATATTGGATATTTCTTCTTAGAGGGTTGTAAATACTGGGTCTTTAGAAGGAAACAGACACAGCATTTGTTGTTCAGTAAACAATCCTTTAAAGTCCAGTACGAAGAATTAGTGTGTAAATTGGAATTATTCTTCATACTGCCATTTTCTGTTCTGAAGTAATGATTCTTCAAATCTGCAGAGATGACGAGACACACAGCAGCTAGCTGTACCATTTCCTCCAAATGTTCGTCTGCATTTCCGTTTCCATTCTTTTTTATAAATCAGATTTGCATAATTGTGGAAGCGTAAATTGTTATTATTACTACTACTATCACCATTGACCATGCAGACGGCTCCTCAGACAACTTGATACTCCTCTCATCCTGGAGCAAAACTTCATAACGAATCTTACACCTCGGATCCCCACTGTATGTTTTTCTCTTTAAAAGAGAAACTTGCCGCAGAACTCGTGCTGCTTTGGAAATTCCTGCCAAAGGGAATTCCGGACCATAAAGATCTTGCCTTGGAACTCACAGCTCATCCTGTAAAATTCAACTAAAAAAAAAAAAAAATCTCGGAAAGAAAATTCTTAAAATTTGCTGCACTTTATTTCCGAAAGAATTTCCTTATATAAGATTCTTTAAGAATTCTTCCAGTGATTTCGTCCCACTTTGATCATTTGTTCATTGAAAATTCCCTTTCACTGTCTTTTCTACGGGGAATATTTCCCATTAAAATTTCATTTTATGCATTAAATTTGCGGTAGAGTTTTGGGATTTCCACGGTTCTCGTTCTCATTTTTGTGATTAAAAAATTAGGAACAACGTTTTAATGGGAAATTTTAAAGCCTTGCGATGCCAGGAAGGGACAGACAGCGCTGCAAAATTACGGAGTGTGTGTCCTCTACAAAATACCTCTCTCCCTTCATTTTGCCTTCTAACATGTTTTACGGCGGAATAACCGCCCCCCCCCCCCCCGTCGCCGTTCCTCTGGATCCACCACTGGACAGAAATCCCTTATGGATGGTATCGACTGTACAAATCGGCAAAAGCGATTATATGATATGGGGCATGGTGATCCAGTATGAACTGGGAACCCCAGGTGTGCATGGGCGCGAACCGGTGGAGCAGTGGTCTTAGCGATGGTTTCTGATCATTCGTCCGAAAAGGGTCCGGGTTCGAATTCCGGTAAGGCATTGATGTTGTGTTTGTCTTACGGCACTGGGTCTCCCCTTCCCAGAAACCAGTGGCCCTAAATTAGGGAATGGCAACTGCTTATAGCCCACTGAGTTGCTCACGGTGGTCGTTAAATCTCCAATCAAAAAAATAAATACGGTCTGATACCAGACTACACTGAAGAGCAATTGAATTGGAGATGCCTGTCTAGTAACGTGTAGCACCACCTTTCGCCCTGATGACTGCGGCGATTCGTCTCGGCATGGATTCGACAAGACACCGGAAGCGTTGTAAAGCCATACGGATTCACGACCCCTGAACAAGCTCCCACATTTCACGAAGATTTGAAGGAGAGGGGTTAGAGCCCCGAACATCTTACTCGATGGCAGCCCAGATGTGCTCGATGGGATTGAGGTCAGGTGACCTAGTTGGCCAAAGAAGTGAGGTCATGTCGGTTGAGTGTTCATCCAACCATTAGGATACAATTCGGGAGCGATGGTACGGTGCATTGTCGTGTTGCAGGATGACGTCCCTAATGGGATGTTGAAGACTCACAAACGGGAGCAAATGCTCGTCCAGGATATCCCGGTAATGTTTACCTGTGAGTGACGATGTGACACGTACCAGGGGTTCCATTTCAGTCCACGTAAACAGTACCCAGACGAGAATGCCACCCCCACCAGCTTGAAGAGAAGGATCCGTTGCTTCATGTGGTTTGCGCCGTATTCGTATCATGCCATCCGCATGTACCAACGTAAATCTTGACTCATCAGTCCAGGTAACATTTTTCCACGTGCCTAGGGTCCAGTGGCGATGATGCCGCGCCCATGCTAATATTTGCACCCTGTAATGTGCGGTCAGCAGCGGTACCCTCGTGGGACGATGGCTTCTGTACCCCATAGCGAGGAGATGGTTCTGGATGGTGTGGTTGCTTACACGTTTTTGTGAACCAGCGTTAAATTGCCGAGTGATATCTTGCACTGTGGCCCGTCTATCCGCTGTTACAATGTGAGCTAGCCGACGATGACCCCGCTCATCCACACGCTGTTGTCCACGGCAGTTGGCTTTTGCAGGGATGGTTTTACCAGATTCGATGTATTCACGGTGCACCCGTGACACTGCGGCTCGTGAAAATCCCGACTACCGAGATGGAGTGACTTATTCGTCGGGCCCCGACAATTTGCCCACGATCAAATGATCTTACCCATACTGCGTCCGACTCTTACTGATTCCCGTCGCATCACTCCTTATATTGTCGGATCGCTGCATACGTTATGTCTTTTCCGTTTACAAAGCCGCCCACAACGCCACATTTGCATAACGCCAGCTGTCTCTAATTCAACTGCTCTTCAGTGTACTTGCGGATCCGGTACACCCCTAAAGGTTTTACCTCTATCCAGGGAGGGATGGGTTCTTCCACGATGATAATTAACTCCCTATGTCAAGGGGATGGGGGCGTCTCCTTCCGGGTTGTTTCGAAGAACACAGTGCTAATATGAGCCATTTCAAATATCCCCCAAATATCTATGACCTAAACCCAAGTGACTATTTGTCGGATCTTGTGGAATTCCTTGTGAGGTATTTAGACACAGCATTTCCCTCCATACTAGAACTATCGACATTTCGTTTATATCTACCACGCAGAATTCTGTAGGTTCCTTACGAAGCTACTGACATACTACTCTCTCCACATCATCATCTTCACCGAAGTGTGTATCTGCCAGTAACTTCTTCATTGGCTCTCATCAACTTCACGATGGCTTTCACGCGCTGAACGACTTATGGGTTGTAATTTGGTCATCTTCGGTAAGTGCGAAGAGAATGTCCTTCGAACTTGTGCGCTTTTCCGCTAGTTGATTTTATCATCACAGCACACTTCTTAAAGGTATACAGTTGTCGCTGTTTGATTCCCCCATTTCTCGATGGGTACCAGTGAGATTTCCCACCTTTTGGCCACAAATAATAATAATAATAATAATAATAATAATAATAAAAACGAACACAATTCGTTACTCATACGACGTCGGCACTTCCAGTACGTGCGGGATTTTGAAATCACAGCTCGTGTCCTCGCTGCAATTGTTGCCAACGGTTGGGAGAAATAGAAAACTATATTTTCCGCTGGCGTAGATATAAAATAGTTTTCAACTGCTTGTATTTTTGTCAATGAGAAACTAGTCGCCAAGGTTTTGAAAACTGTCCCTCACGCTTCTATCTAATTTTCTGCACGAGTTTACTTTCCAGCATGTAGAAAAACGTAAGTGTATGTAAAAACTTAAGGAAGTGAAATATTTTTCCGTTCTGTAAGAATGCTCACCTTAAAAATTTAGAAATTTAAAATAATGGTATTATCAGCAAGAATTTTTCGTACTGTCTTGCATAGCTCTATATATTCCACTTTGAAAGTCACACCTTATTTAGTTGTCCTCATCTCTCTTCTTTTTTGCATCAACATTATAGTATCACTGAAGACGTAAGGAAATTCAACTGTGAACTAGTGAAGAAAGCAATTGAAAACAACCAAAGCCTAAAGATAGCAAAGGGACATCTCAGCAAGGCAAGAAAACAGATTATGGCACTGAGAAAAAAAGATGGTTCTGTAACAAGAAATAGAGGCAAAATTTTGACAAGAGTGAAAGATTTCTGCTCCAAATTATATGAAAGGGATGATACATGTACTCCAGACATCATGAAAGGTACCAGTACCAGAGTTCTTCCAGTCCTCCCAGCAGAAGTTGCACATGCAATCAAGAACATGAAGCGGGGAAAAGCTCCAGTAGAAGATGGAATTACTGTAGACATCATACAAGAAGCAAGTAGGGAAATCAAAACAGTACTCGCCCAATTTTTCACTCGATGCCTTAATGAAGGGAAGATTCCTGAGTATTGGAACAACGCTACAATGATCCTGCTACATAAAAAGGTAACATTGAGGATCTCAGGAACTGCAGACCCATCAGCCTCCTACCAGTATTTTATAAAATCTTCACTAAAGTTCTTTCACACCGCTTGAAGGTAACACTGCACAAAGCTCAACCGAGAGAACAAGCTGGATTCAGGAGTGGCTACAGCACAATAGATCATATCCACGTACTGAGAGAACTAATTGAAAGAGCGAGGGAATATGAACTTCCATTTTGCATGGCTTTTATTGACTATGAAAATGCCTTTGATTCGGTGAAACCATCAGCAGTTACATGGCTCTGAAATCCTGCGGTATTGAAGATGCATACATTAATATTATTAATAACATCTATGAAAATTCTAGTGCAAAGATACGGCTGTTTGAAAATGCTACACACATGAAAATTGGAAAGGGAGTGAGACAAGGTGACACCATATCTCCGAAGCTCTTTAATACCACATTGGAAAATGTCTTTCAATCTCTGAACTAGGAAAACAAAGGGGAAAAGATTAATGGAGATTATCTAACCCATCTTCGTTTTGCTGATGACGTAGTCATTTTTGCAACTACCCCATCAGAGCTGCAGAGTATGATCCAAGAACTTGCTGACAAGAGTAAAGAAGTGGGATTAAAAATGATCTTTCAGAAGACAAAAGTGATGTTCAATGCTTTTACACAAAATGAAGATTTATCGATTGATGGAGAAAAGCTGGAGATAACAGACACGTACGTTTATCTTGGACAGCAGATATCAAGTGAGGGTCACATTGATGAAGAAATTAATCGGCGTACAAAATTTGCCTGAAGAGCGTTTGGAACAAACATCATAATTTTCAAGAGCAATATGCCATTATGTCTTAAAAGAAAAGTGTTTGATCAATGCACCCTTCCAGTGCTTACGTATGGTGCAGAGACGTGGACCTTAACTAAAAGAGACATACAAAGGCTGCAGATAACTCAAAGATGCATGAAGAGGTGCATGCTTGGTGTAACCAGGAGAGATAAGAGAAGGAACTCGTGGATCCGAAAAATGACAAGAGTGGAAGACATCATGATCAGAGCTAAATCCCTGAAATGGCAATGGGCTGGACATTCTGCCAGAAGGACAGACCATCTATGGACAGCCGAAATTTTAGATCGGATTCCAAGGGACAGGAAAAGACCCAGAAGAAGACCACATGGGAGATGGGTGGATGAAATTCGAAAGTATGCGGGAGTGACATGGAGGAGACTGGCCCAAGACAGACCGTTGTGGAGGATACTTGGGGAGACCTTCGTCCAGCAGTGGATTGATAATGGTTGACAATGATGAATGATGATATATATATATATATATATAATAAATATTTAATAACACGAGAAAATTTTAAGACTGTAACTGAAGTCCAAAGAACTATAACTGAAATACAATGAAACGAAAATACAAAATTGCGAGGCTAATATCTCGGTTGCGCAATATGCAGCAGACTGAAGAAATTAGAGAATTATGGAGTTATGAAACAACGACAAAGGGATATCGAACAAAAATAATTTTTGTGAGGTCAGGAACGTAGGAAAATAAAAATAAAATGAAACTGAAAAAACCAGGTTGCCTTCTTCAGGAGAGCAACAACCCGGGGAGTGGCTTTTCTTTTATCAGTGAACGACTAGGAAAAACCAATAGTCGACTGATCCTGCTGCCGAAGCCACTAAATCCAGACCAGTTAGAATGAGATACATCAGAATGCTAAGAAACTGTACAAAACAAAGAAACGGAAGCTCACCCAAAGATGGTGCGAACCCTGAGGCCGGAGTAAACAGCTGAGCAACCACTAACCCTGAAATACGAAGGGAAGGAACAAGAAATAAATAATTAACACGGAAATGTGGTAATAAAATGTTAAGCAAAAACGGGGAACCTAATTGGCCGAACTAGGTGAGCGCAACAATAGATGCAAGACTGTGTATGTAGATGTTCTACAGCAGCAGGGGACCCGTCAAGTGGCATTTGGTGTTACCTGCTGAATTTAAATTTGTAAGGTCCTATTTTAGTACAGAGTGTGGATGTGTAATTTAAAGCTGGGGGAGGTAGAATTAAAATTAAGAATTAGTTGATGTGTGTAACGTCTGAGAAAGTGGATTTGAACATTATTATTTTTAAATTTAATAACTAAGTAGCTGAGGTTTTTGGTATTGTTTTCAGTGTTAGAACACATTCTGGAAATGCGGTGAAACTGAGAAATAATGACGTTACGGTGTATAACATTAGAGACAATCGAATATTTTATATCGAAGTTAAAATCTTGTCTTTTTTTTTTCTTTTTTACTTTGATATAAAATTCTTCACCCACTGGTCTTCTAATGCCTCTAATGATATACACCGTAACGTCATTATTTCTCAGTTTCACCGCATTGCCAGAATGTGTTCTAAGACTGAAAACATTACCAAAAACCTCAACAACTTAGTTATTAAATTTAAAAATAGTAATGTTCCAGTCCACTTTCTCAGACGTTACATACACCAACTAATTCTTAATTTTAATTCTACCTCCCCCAGCTTTAAATTACACATCCACACTCTGTACTAAAATAGGACCTTACAAATTTAAATTCAGCAGGTAACACCAAATGCCACTTGATAGGTCTCCTGTGGCTGAAGAACATCTACATACACAGTATTGCATCTATTGTTGCGCTCACCCGGTTCGGCCAATTAGGTTCCCCGTTTTTGCTTAACATTTTATTACAATATTTCCGTGTTAATTATTTATTTCTTGTTCCTTGCCTTCGTATTTGAGAAGTAGTGGTTGCTCATCTGTTTTTACTCCGGCCGCAGGGTTCGCACCATCTTTGGGTGAGTTACCGTTTCTTTGTTTTCTACAGTTCTTTAGCATTCTGATGTTTCTCATTCTAACTGGTCTGGATTTAGTGGTTTCTGGAGCAGGATCAGTTGACTATTGGTTTTTCCTAGTCGTTCACTGATACCAGAAAAGCCACTCCCCCGGCTTGTTGTTCTCCTGATGAAGGCAACCTGGTTTTTTCGGTTTCATTTTATTTTCATTTTTCTACGTTCCTCTCTTCACAAAATCTTTTTTTGTTAGATATTCCTTTGTTGTTGTTTCATAACTCTCTCTCTCTCTCTCTCTCTCTCTCTATATATATATATATATATATAATCTTTTTTTGTAATTATTAGTGCTTCCATATCTTCTCTAACATTCTCTTCTTTGTTTAAGTCAGAGCTTGCAAATAAACCGGCGCTCAATCACTTGCAAACATATAGACACAAAACTCTTTATTTATATTTCTATGTGCGTACTGTTTCCAAACCGTTCTAAGTTTTGACATTCATGCAATTTCGTGACGTTTATCAGTCATGTATAAATGTTAAAGGAGAGCTCACCTTGTTTTTCTATGTACATATCTTCTTTAATATCATCTATTTGTTGTCATTGTTGGATATAAATAAAAAGCATTCGTGCAAATACAAAGAGGGGGAAAACAAGCTATGTGCATGTTACAAATATGCAAATATATCAACCGCTAGTGAAGTGGCTTTCCGCCATTTTAGCGTATTATTTTGTTTTACTATATCTCTTTCTTGCTGCGGTTGAATTGACGTAGTTCTGCGTCCTGCTATTTAGAATACGGAAGAAATATTAAGGCTAAAGTCTTTCCTTTTGTTTTCCAGTTTCGTCACGCGACAAACTAACTTCATGGTCATGCATCGACGAAAGCATGCAGCTAAAGTGAATTAAATTAGTTCGTGAGTATCTGTTTTAATTTTTCGTTTTCTGATGTCGGGTTTTTTTTATTCACTCCTTTTTGTTTTCTCGGTAATTGTTAGAAAGAGTTTACCAAATTAATATGTACGTAAAAGAATCCAGATATATCAGTAGAAACACCCTCACTGAGAAAACAATAAAATTGATCAAATTTAAGAAATCTAAAATTGAACATCGGATATTAAAATCCCAATCGTCGTCCATTAACATTTAAGGCTGCCGCATTCTGAGTAATTTTTGTCACCGATTTCAGGAAAACTTAAACATAAAAATGTCACGGTTCGCACTCTCGATAGGTGGAATACATTCACCCATTCAATAAAAGGTATTTCTCTTTCTATTCAATGGAAATAAACAAAACCTTTTCGTAATGCGTTAAAGTAAGCCCAATATTTTTTTCACATACAAGTGCGTCAAGTAATTTTTAAGACTGGCGCTAGATTTCAGCCTACGGTGGCGCCATCAGTGTAATCGCGAATGCGTTATAAACCGTGACCATCTGCTTGCTTTCTGCCAAAAGTACTGCGCAGTTGTTAAAGTAACTCAAACGAAATGGCCGTTCATTAGAAAAGTAAAATTTTTTTCATGTTGAATTATTAAGATGGAACAAAGGGCTGTTATTAAATTTAACGCAAAACTTGGTAAAAGTGCCTCGGAAACGTACCAAATGATGAAAGAAGTTTACGGTGAGTTTTGTGTAAGTAGATCAAATGTTTTCCTGTGGCACAAACGTTTTTTGGACGGAAGAGAGACGCTAGAAGATGATAAGCATACCGGAAGACCAAGTTCATCTAGGACACCTGAGATTATTGAAAAAGTGCCTGATTTCGTGGCAAACAATCGATGTGCGTCACTAAGAATGATGGAAGAGTCTTTAAACATCAACAAAGAAACGATTCGAACCATCCTGCATGAAGATTTGGGCAAAATGAAAGTCTGTGCTAAATTTGTTCCACACACGTTAACCAATGAACAAAAATCAAGGAGAAGTGCACATTGCAGAGACATCATTTCAGGCGCTGAAAATGATCCAAACTTGTTAAAATCGATTGTTACAGGTGATGAAACCTGGTGTTTTCAATATGATCCTAAAACAAAGCTACAAAGTGCGGAATGGAAGTCAAAAACTCACCACAAGCCAAAAAAACAAGAAAAGTTTCATCGAAAATCAAAACAATGCTCATTACATTCTTCGATAGTAAGGATATTATCCACAAAGAATTTGTTCCAAGTGGACAAGCAATTACTGGTGAGTTTTTTTAAATGTTTTGAGGCGTTTGATGGGCAGAATTCGTCGCATTCGTCCAGAATATCGGGATGAAAACAGTTGGTGTTTGTTGCACGATAATGCACCCAGTCACACCTCACTTCTTGTTCGTAGATTTTTGGCGAAAAATAACGTCTGTGTGTTGAATCATTCACCGTATTCGCCTGATATAGCACCCTGCGACTTTTCTTTATTCCCAAAACTTACAATGGCGTTAAAAGGGTGTTATTTTGATTATATTTAGACCATACAAACAGCTTTGACGCGTGCTTTGGAGGCAATTCCGCAAAGTGAACTGGAACAGGCATTCGAATAATTATTAAATCGCTGTAACAAGTGTGTTGAAGCTATAGGGACTTATTTTGAATAACAAACCCAAACAAATTATAATTTCTTGTTTCTATTTCATTTTACAGACCCAGTCTTAAAAATTCTTTGCCACATTGTGTATTATTGATTTAAGCAAGACGTTTTTAATTGGTTTTTAACTCAAATAACGGAATCTTCTGAATGAAGAATACATTCTCTATTTGAAAACGTCCCTAATGAACGCGGTATTTTGATAAGCACTTTATGATAAATGTATACATTTTAAATTAATTAATTTTTTATTTAGAAGAGTTATTTCTTCTTGCTGGATGGGGGTAGGGCTTAACAAACACCGTGGGAAAATCCATGGGTTATAAGCACTTGCCAGTACGTAATTTACGGCGACTGGTTTCAGGGAAGGGAAAGAGCCGCCAGTGCCATAAGACAAAAACCGGGTGACGCATGAATGCGTCACCGGGGATTCGAACCCTGACCCACTTGGACGAATGGTCATAAGCCAGCGCTTAGACCACTGGCCAACAAGTGAGACTAAACAATTTTCTCCAGAAAGAGTCGTATTATTTTACGAGTTATTAGCGGATGAACTCTGACATCGATGAAAAAGAGACTGACATATTCCCTTCAGTATGTACACAAAGGTCGATATCAGTGAAGATTTTTGAAACCTTGATAATACAGGATGATTCTAAATTCATAAGACAAACTTTAAGGGGTGGTTGGGCACACTAAAACAAATATTTCTTGTCAAACAATGTATGCAACCGAAGCGTGTTGGCGCTAGAGGGCGCTGTTTGGTGCGCTTGAAAATCGTTCCTCTGCTTTAACCCGTCAGTCGCAAGGCCGATTTAGCAAGTCATGGAGCAATTCATGAATGTATGGAGCTGCCAGTGTAAATGGAAGAGCTGCGCAAAGATTGTACCGTGAAAGTTTAACTAATAGAAGAGTGCCAGATCATGAAATGTTTGAGCGTTTGCACCGCCAGTTTTGTGAAACCGGATCATTCCAATGTCAGCAGGTCTTGCCAGATGTGCTTTAGGATATTGCAGTAGCCGTTCGAAGTCAAATGTGGTTTCAACACGATGGGGCGACAGCGCATTTAAGCATTGAGTTGCATAATTACCTGGATGCCACATTTGGGGGACGATGGATTGGCCGAGGTGGACGTGTCGCTTGGCCAACCACGATCGCCCGATTTATCAAGTCTCGATTTCTTCCTTTGGGGACATCTCAAGGGCCTCGTGTACGAGACTCCCATTGACGTCCTCGTTGCCGGACTGTTTGTCGCTGCTGCGACTATTCGAGAACTACCTGGCATCTTTGAAAATGTACGCCAATCACTGAATCGACGTTGTCAGGCATGTATTACAGTTGGCAGTCGCTTCTTTGATCATTTATTGTGAAATAAGGTAAATAAAAAATTAATTTTATTTTCTGAGCAAATCCTGTGTTAGCGCCTAAACACGACAAATGCAGACATTCATTGTTTGAAAAACAAATGTTTGTTTTAGTGTGCTCTACAACACCTTAAAGTTTGTCTTATGAATTTAGAATCACCCTGCATATTCAACAGTTACGCATCAGATTTAGTGTAGAATCCGATTTGTTCTCTCTGTGGAAAATATGTGAGCTTTTTGTTGAGTTAGCCGCCCCAGTTGCCAAGTGGTCAGAGACGCGGGATTATGACTACCTGTGTTTCAAAACATTGAAGACATGCAATCAACACTGACATCAGCTCTTCACTCCAATCCAAAAGATGAACTCTGCAAGTTCATCCTTTCGTTGGCTGACCGTGTCTTGTAAAAACGCAGGAGGAATGTACTTCAAATAAAATATATTCACGCAAGTTTTCTGCTTTTCCGTTTGCTCTTAAAAATGCAGTTTCATTACTCAATTACCGCACTTTGGAGTTTGAAAAAGCGATAAAGCCAGAGTGAAAATTAAAAGGGCCGCGGGTGGCCTAGTGGTCAGCGTTCGTGGCTGCCGTGGAGATAACCTCAGGTTCGATCCTGGGCAGGTACGAACGTTCGAACCACTAAATACCCGCCGTGCATCGGATGGGCATGTTAAGCCGTCGGACCCCTGGTACTTACCCCCTCCCCCGGTAGTATATAAGGGCGTCTTCTACCTCGCTTCCGTGTGACTTTCCTATCGGGCACTCTAGCCCAAATCTCCTAGCTTCCTATTTCTAAGGTTTGGTTAATACCTGGGGACAGACACTCCCTTCCAAAAAATCCTCTACATATGATGATCTGAAAATAAAAGTTCCCACTCTGTTAGCTATAATGCTTTACCATCAGATGGGAAAACGTCATCGAGACATCTCATCCATTGTCGCTTAACTCTTGAAGGAAGTATGGGCATATGCCCCCACGTATGGGCATTGCCCGCACGAGTTCTTTAAATTAAAGGATCTATGTAAACGTCATGCTTATGTTTTCTCTCTTATCTATGTTTTAAGCTCATACCCAATGGAATATCAAAGTGCTTCGGGAAATGGCTGCCACTATCAAGTGCTTCAGGTAATGGCTGCCACTATCAAGTGCTTCAGGTAATGGCTGCCACTGAGCCGCTGTGGTCCCAACATGAGCACGGTCGAATCACGTGATAATAGACAGAAGTAATATCGTGCTATTCAGTTTCGATGTTTTCTCATGGCCTAACAAGTTACGTTTACCACCAGCTAATATCCGGAGTAACCGCCATGTGCAGCGCGGCCATCAGCTAGACGGGGTGGAAGTGACTCAATAAGGTGCTGGAAGGTGTTCGCAGTTATGTGGAGCCATGCTGACTGTAGTGCATCTGACAGCTGCTGGAGGGTGCGTGGTGGAGGATTCGTAGAGCGAACAACACGATTGAGGTGGTCCCACAGATGCTCAATTGGGTTTACGTTTGGGGAATTAGGAGGCCAGCGAAGTACTTTGAAGTCTCCATCGTTCTTCTCCATTCTGGACATTTTTAGCTGTATGGCACGTC
Organism: Macrothele yani; assembly: GCA_039090855.1. Taxonomy (NCBI): domain Eukaryota; kingdom Metazoa; phylum Arthropoda; class Arachnida; order Araneae; family Macrothelidae; genus Macrothele; species Macrothele yani. The sequence continues at coordinate 48,711,767 of CM077029.1, forward strand.
GCATTGTCGTGATTGAAGATCCCATCCGCCACAGGGAAGACAATCAGGATGTATGAGTGTATGTGGTCTGCAAGGATGGCTTCCTAACGAATTCGGTCCATAGTGCCTTGCACAGAAACGAGAGGACCCAGGGAATGCAATGAAAACATTCCCAACATAACGCTGCCCCCACCAGCTAAGGTTTCTCCAGCAATGGTTGAAGAGTGTTTGTTCTCCGATGTTTCTCGCCTCATACGCCAACGTTCATCCGTTCGATGAAGCAGAAAACGTGACTCATCGGAGAAGGCAATCCTTTTCCAATCAGCGGAGGTCCAATTCCGATTCTGCCGTGCAAATGTAAGCTTTTTCTACCGATGCAATTTCGTTATCATAGATTCAGTGACCACCCGTCCGCATCGGAGCCACATACGCAGCAGGGTTCGCTGAACTGTCGTTTTAAACACACTTCCGGTAGCCTCCTGGTTCATTCGACCAGTGAGTTGCTCCCCTGTAGCATGTCCATCGGACCGCACGCACCTTCGCAGCCGACGTTAACGTCTCACATCAATGACACGTTTTGCTCAGCAATTTCCACATCGCTTCTTCGCAATGGTGCCAATTCTGCAGTCACGATACACTTTAACCACAGTAGCATGCGAACAGTTCACAAACTGCATTGTTTCAGGAATACTGTCATCCTTGGCCCGAAATCCGATAATAATTCCTATTTGCAAAGCTGATAAATCGCTCTTTTTATGCATGACAGCAACGAGTGATATGTTTTCAGAATGCTTACAGTACCCTTTATGTATCCTCCAAGTCAGTTCACGACACGTGCCTTCTTTCATTGGCTACGCGCTGTTAACGTCAAAAGTAGGAGGTGGTCACAATAATGTGACTAGACTGTGTATTACCGCTTAATAAATCAGGTAAGTCACAAGTGTGGTTTTCAGGAATAATAAACATAATAATATATTCATTAACAAATTGTAATCTATAAAAGTTTAGTTGTAACTGTTTCGAAGTAACAGGAATTCGTTAGGGCGAAGGAAGCCGTTTGTTTTGCGTGTGTCCATGTGTGAACCGGCTAGCACTTCTATATAGTTGTACCTGATACTTCATGGCAAGGGATGTTCTTATTAATAAATGATGGTACTGGTCTACAGTATTTCTCGTGTATTACGTATAATGTGAAAAATCCCGATGTACACAGTAAGAGCATCAAAATATTTGTATGGCAACGACATTGCCGTACTCAGTTAGTTTACTTTAAATATGAATGTGCATAGATAGGCTTGATTATAGGTCGTAATTAGAATATTGCGAAAAATGTGAAACACGTAAATAAATTTTTTATCGCGAATGATTATATTATTTTATTAATAGGCACACGTTTTCCAGATTGAGAAATTAACGTCAATACTGATTATTTCTTCCCGTATATGCTAACCATTACTGCAAATATGAAAAACGTAGGTGGAATGGTCGTCCTATTAACCGTAGCAAAAATTTACGAAAAATTGGAATGAAGTATTACTATAAATACACAGAATCTGTACAATCATTTCATTTGTTTCTCACCTGTGAAAACTTGTAGACTTTTCTTCTAACATTGTTGGTTACGGTCACTTGGCCGCCCCGGCAGCGCAGTGGTCTAAGCGATGGCTTCTAATCATTCGTCCCAGATGAATCCGGGTTCAAATCCTGGTGAGGCATGGATGTTTTTTTTGTCTTACAGCACTAGCTCTATCCCTTCCCTGGAACCAGTGACCCTAAAATAGGCATGGGCGACTGCTTATATATAGCCCATTGAGTTGCTCACGGTGGTCGTTAAACCTCCAATAAAAAAATCACTTGGCATTTCCCTTTTTTATGTTAACCAGAAATTGTGACGTCATTGGCAGTCTACCTGTATGCATGCACGGTCGACGGTCATCGAAGAAAAGTTTTTAATCAATGCATCCTTCCAGTTCTTACCATACATATGGATCAGAGACATGGACTTTAGCTAAGCAAACAATTCAAAGAAGCATGGAGAGATCCATGCTTACAGTAACCAGGAAAGATACGAAGAATACATGGTTTATGGAAATAACAAGTTGGTGACATCATGATCAAAGTGAAGACTCTCAAGTGGCTAGAGCTAGATACTGTATATTGCTAGAAGAACAGACCACCGTTGGTGAACTTACAGTAAATACTAGATAGGATACCACGGGACGGGAAAAGACCTAGATGACCACGTGGGAAATGTGTGAATGAAATTCGAAGGAATGCTGCATTGTGTTGAAACAGACAGGCTCAAGGTAGAAAGCTGTGGAAAAAGTTAGGGTGGGTTTCATCCAGCTGTGGATGTACAATGGTTGATAATAATGTTACGGGAAAAACTGAGCTTTCAAAAATTGCAGATGGTGACCACTAGTTGATATACACGAAGGCGACCATTATCTCGGCCATTTTTCAACACTCCCGTAGGTGTTTTATAAGTAGCAGCAACGAAACATAGATGACAAAAGACGTCACACATGATATGACGTAACTCCTGCACTACATTCATTTTAAACGCTTGTAGATATCATCAAATAATCTGATTTCGCAAGAATGAAAACAGTGTGTTGCTGAAGCATCTGATTTTTCATATTTTTAGCCAAATTTCCTTAACCAAATCCACGTTTCTCTGTCATGTTCATTATTATTGAAGTGTTGTGCAAGTTTAAGGAATAGTGACACTGAAGGAAATAAAAAAAAAGGTACGATATTTCCTCAGCAGATTAAAATATGGAATTGATAAAAAAGTCTTCACAGATCTCCCTTTCGATACCTTCTGAATACAGAAAAATCTTTCGATTTGTTTGAAATATCTTTTTTTTTCTGCGCCACTGGGGAAGCAGAAAAAAAGATATTTCAACAAATGGTACTAAGCGATGGCTTAGTGCCATTTGTCCGAGATGGATCTCCGGGTTCGAATCCCACTGGGGCATGGATGTTGTGTTTGCCTTACTGCACTGGCTTTCGCTGTTTCGTGGAACCAGTGGCCCTAAATTAAGGACAGCCGATTGCTTATACCCCACTGAGTTACTCACGATGGTCGTTAAACTTTCAATCAAAACAAAAAAGAATATCATTCTTTTCTCTCGTTATTAGGGCCCGAATTACAGCTGATGCACGCCCCCTACTTTTCAGAAAAATGAGATATTAGGCGCAGGGACTGAACGTGGTAAGCCCATACATTAATCATGCTCTGCAAATAATGTATTTAGTGGAATAACTGACAAGATGCTCAGTGTAAAATATAGTAAATTATAGTGTATGACGTACAAGTCTTTTCGTACTTCTACATTATTTTAAAAACATAACCATAAGATGAAATAGTTCCTAAGTTAAACCTTAACGGCCAAACGAAACATGTAAACAACAGAAGTCAAACTTACGGAAAAGATGCTTTATTCAGGATGTAGCACTTCCATAACAAATCATAACATCACATAGTAATCAATTATAGTACTCAATTATGTTACACAACGCTCTACAACACAACGCTCAACTTGCAACACTTCTCCTAGCAACGCTCTCCAGCAACGCTCGCCAAGCAATACTATCTTTAACAACGCTCGCTAAGCAACAGTTTAGTCGTCGTTTTTATCTCTCGTTCTTATCTTATATCAGGCATACGTCACGTTCATTCAACCTCAATTATGTTGCCAACAGTATTCGTTTGAGAGAAAAGATATTACGTTAAGACTGTAGTATAACTGAGAATAAACTCAAGATTTACATAGGGAAAGAAACTAAAAAGGAAAGTTCATTTAGAATATACGTCACAACAGTTAGTTAGCTTTGCTTTAGAAATATACCCTGATTTACATATTCGACCATGTGATATCAGCGACACGCGCGGCTACTATAATAAATTGTGCACACCTATTATCTGTACGTAATCAGTACACCTTTGTCAGTAAGCGACTTCTGTCAATTTGACCGCGGCAAGATAGTTGGGACCCGTGCCAGTATTTCGGAAATAGCCGGACTTGTTGCCTGCTACCCTATTACTGTATCAGTTGCGTAGCATGACTAGATTAACCACGCACAGGCATCCAGAAGATGAGTTCACATTGGTCAGCCTCTCGCGGTTAATCCTAGACGTGAGCTACGGATGTTACAACTGGCATCTCAGCAACGACGTGCAACAATCACCCAGCAGTACAACAGCAGTGCAGTTCGAACTATTTCCGCATGCAGTAGTCCCAGATTCTATATGCCCAGATCACTCACCAGTACAACAGCGGTGCAGTTCAACCTATTTCCACATGCACCATGCGCGGTTCCTTGTTTCCATCGGATTCCAGCCTGGCGACCGAAGAGGGTACTGATGATGACGCTCAGGCATCGCAAACAACGCCTATCATGAGATAACGAACGTCGGCAATGGAACTTCGACAGATGGAAGAATGTTGTCTAGAACGATGAGACCCGTTTTCTGCTGCATCATGCTGATGATCGGGGTCGCACATGACGCAAACAGCAGGAAGCCATATTCCCTGGTTTCACAGTTGGGATTCAACAGGACGATGGATATGGTGTTCTGGTCTGGTAAGCACTAAGGTCCGTTGGTTATCATCTTACAAACACTGAATGGTGGAAGCTACGGGGACCTGTTAGCCGATCATCTCCATCCATATCTGCAGGAGATTGACTCGGAACACAGCGTCATCTCTCAACAGGAAAACTCACCGTGTCCTCGGGTTCATATAACAACTAAGTGGTTTGAGGAACACGATAACGAATTCGCCACATTGCTTTAGTCCCTGAACTCTCTTGACTTATAAGCCAATTTAATATTTCTGAAATGTGCATCGAGTGTGAGAACTGCTGATCCTCATCCACGGAACGTGCTTGAACTAAAAGAACTGCTGCAGAGGAGATGGGTCAAGTTACTCATGGTAGATGTTCGACACCTTGTAGAATCTGTTCCGAGGGGTCTGCGAGACGTGATTGCACAGAAAGATGGGCCAACAGGTTATTGGGTAGACAATCGCGTTATTAGGTGGACCAACGCGTTTTTAGATGGGCCAGTTTTTTATTAGGTGGGTCAGTTTGTTATTAGGTGGGCCAGTTTGTTATTCGGTGGGCCAACGCGTTATTCGGTGGGCCAACGCGTAATTTGGCGGGCCAAAGCGTTATTGGGTGGGCCAACTTGTTATTAGGTGGGCCAACGCGTTATTAGGTAGGTGTTCCTGATACAAAGCCAGCTCAGTGTGAATATAATGCTATCTTCCAGAACAGAGGCTGTGCTTCATTACCACAGAATTCTGTAGTTATTGGCATATTTTAACTGTATTCCATGTATTTTCACTGTATTCATTATAAGGAATACAGTGAAACTACGACAATAACAACTGAATCCTGGGGGATAATGAAGCCCAGTCTTTGTTCTGGAAGATAGCATTACAATGCCTACCATGTATTTGGGAAGAATTATTTCCTCAAGGAAATTCTTTTCCCAATTGTCACCGTAAATGTTTTCATTTTGAAGTTTTATTTTCGTTTGTTTCGATCTTGCATTGAAAGACTGTTATCTTTTCATCATATGAAATAAAAATACCAGTTACCAAGGAATGTATTAATCACTATACTTTTCTTTTTAAACATCACGAGTTAAAGATGTTTCGGGTTATACCAGGCTGGCTCCTAACAATTCCTTGTGGGCAGGTTCTGGTTCGAATCCCGAATTAGACATGGATTGTATGTTTGTCTTATGCCACTAGATCTCTCCCTTACCTAGAGCCAGTGACCACGAATTTGGGAAGAAAGATTGCTTACAGCCCATTGAGTTCCTCCCAATGACCTTTAGACCGCCCGCCCCTACATCCTGCCTTCCCTGAAAATAAACTTGTTTCATAAGCCTTAAGTTGATGCAATATTTTGCCGACAAATTTCAACTCTTTTGTAGGGTGGGTAATAAAAGTTTTGGAATTTATTCTCGATTGAATTGGAAGAACCACCATGAAAACGGATCTTATAACATTATGTGGCGTAAACCTTTATTTAATCTACCTTTTGAGTTTTTATTTTCTTATATAAATTCAGTTTCTTTTCGTTAAATGTTTTCTCACTAAACGACACATCACTTCCCTGAAGAGCTTTTTCAATTTGGCATCGCTGGCAATGAGTCGGTGCAGCATATAGTGTAAATGTTGACTGTAGAGAGAGAGATAGTGGAGAACCAGATTTGTTAGACCAAGAAGTGAGAGTTAAGAGATATATTTGGTGTGCAGTTGTTGAGGGATTTACAGTATATACGATACAGTCATAGCGATTTATATGCTCCGAGAGCGATGCATATTACGCAGAGTTGTTTTTGAAAAATTACTGATTATAGCGTATGAGTGACCTAACCTTCCAGTGGTGGACAATTAAAGACGTAGAACTATTTGAAAGTTATGATGAATCTTTCCCTGGCTGTATGAATATTGTTTTGAGAAGTGTGGTAATGTTCACGAACAACTGCCGCGATATAAGTAATCATAGTTAACCAGCCTAAACCCTGAATCTACAGCTATATAATTTAAACTCAATATCCAGAATTCATATTTCTATGTTGGATAACAATTTTATGTGATGAAATAATGGCTGGTACACCTTAGACAACACACACCGAAGTATGAAAGTACCTGAAGAACTCTTAACCACTCTTATGATAAGAAGCCGCAAGATCACATCAAATGAAGAAAGAGCCATATTTTCACCCTAAATGCATATTCTTACTGCAAACGTCCGTAACACGGATAAAATTAAAATTTTCCATCTATGAAATACGGATTCCGGAAGAAAGAAAGGCGGAAGAGTCATGTTTGTATTTTCTTTTAAGAAAATATTATTTTACCTTAATAAGCTATATCTTGAGGAGTGCTTGCTGGAGAGAGAAAGAGGGGAAAGGGGAGAAAGAGAGAGAGAGAGGGAGCGAGAGAGGATGGAGATACGGAGGAGGCTCCTTTGCCAATAACCGCAGCTCTCCTCCACCCATGCAAGATCAGAACTTCCACCTTGCTTCGTCTTGTCTTCTTCAATTACCCCCAAGCAGTCGGTGAACTAATATGACAGGGGTGGCGTTGCATCTAGAAGCACAGTCTTCGCACCCAATGCCAGATTAACACGCGTCTTCTTCTCTTCTTAAAGTCTTGCGCCTCCCGCCAAGTTCTTTGTGTTTTATTTTTATTTATTCTTTTCTTTATTTTGTTTTGCTTGGGTGTCTCTCGGAAGATTCTGGAACAGTCTTTAGGAAATGAATGGAAGCGCAGATAGGAACGAAAATTTGGTGAGAAAGAGCGAGTAGTAGTAGGAGGATAAGGCAGTCGGTAATTACAACAGTAGTTCTCTCGTCTGCAGGTGGCGCTGCGAGCTGTTGTTTGTCCTGTTTTCGTCTGAGGCAGCTGGATGTGAAGGCGATATTTTTGCATAACTACGGAAACGTCTGCGCTTCGGAGCCGATGAAAAGGTTCTGCTGGGAAAAAAGCAAGAACAAAAGAAAGGAAGAAAAACAGGAGAGTGGTCGGTCTGAACGCCAGTAGGACTACCCATTTAGTCTGCAGAATTCGGTTTAGTCTGGGGGAAACGCTGTGTCTAGTTTCGAGTAAGGGCTGTAGTTACTTTGGGTTTGATTGAGTAACATATGATTCGAGCTGGCGTTAAATTTAGTTAAGGGTAAAAAAGTAGCCCATAAAAGTAATCCAATATTCATTTCCACCGAAATTTTAGGAAGCTGACATTCATCAAATCTACCATAGTCAGTGCGGCACTCCAAACTTAACCCTTTATCCGACTGGAACGAAATAACTCGGGGTTTGAGAAAATGGGACTGAAATCAGCTCGCACGGATACATTTACTGTCTAAGAAGTGGCCCAAGAGCGGTTGTAAAGAGTCAATTTGAACATGAGAAATATTTGCTTTTCCGTTTAGCTATGTCATTCAAAGTGGTCATTTAGGGGGATGATTGACACTAATCCTTTCTGACTGATTGCACTTTAAAAGGGCTGTAACAATAGCGAAGAACCTAAGAAAGAACAGATGTTTGAATAAGTTTTTACGACCCAGTGGTACGTCCTCATCATTTCTTGGGAATAAAGAACTTTAAATGCCTATCACCAAGCAAGGACTATTTTGATACCAGTCGCAAAGTACTATCGCATCGCCAAGTAGTAGTCAGATGCATACCACTACATATTAGTGGTATGCCTATCAACGATGACAAGTTCATGATCAGTATTGATCAAGTGAGAAGGATAAAGAAATTGTTGCGCTGCAGCTTTCGTAAAACCCAAACGCTATGTGGATATTTCTGTTTGGAAAACTCGGAGAGTTTTGGGCAACATTTACTTAAGATTCATCGGCCGCTTAAAGGGTTAAAGCATTCAAGTGGGTCTTAGATAAGACATTCTCTTTAACATTTATTTACACAAAGAATTTCATTCTCTTCAAGTTAGTACACTACTTTCCCCCTTCATCTTCATTAATTTACTCATTGCGAAAAAATTATTTTCTCGCCAGTAGGCATTAAGATTTTGTCCTAAATTTGCATTTGATGCATCTCATGCTTTTAAAAATTTTGGAGGGGCCGCTATCTTTAATCGCCATTGAAAAATGCTGCAGTTACTTGATTTCAACTTCATCGGAAAATTTTTATAGGAAGCCTCATATCCTTACTGAACCTATTTATAGGAGGCGAAATTGACTATTTTCTTGAGCGACAGAGCTCTAAGTAACGCATCGTTCCAAATTTGGGGTGACTGGTCTCGGCGATGGATACAAGTGATACCGTAGGGAGTGAGACACATATAATTCATGCTACTGCTCAGAGTTTCATTCCTTCGAAGAATAGCCAGCCGGGGCTGTTTTTCCCTCCCCACATTAACATCTGAAGCTGCAATGAGTCAGTTGTCTCTTATTTAGTGTTACTATTATAAATAGCTTCAGGAATAGGACCAAACTAGCGCCATATGTCACACTTAGCAAACAGACCATGTCTGAAATTCGAACCCGGTTCTAATTCAGACGCATAGCCAGTAGCTTCTAAATCTCCTTCCATTGAACACTCTGCCCACAGTAGTTAAAATTTTCATTACTCAAGTACCCCGTACCCTTTAAAAGAGATTTTTTGTAAGCCTGGTTTGCCTTGTATCAGAAACGATCACTCATTGAAATATTCGGTTTCTTTTGCCTTGATGTTGTATATTTAATTCATCAAATATCTTGTGATTTTAACTAAAAAGGAGATATAATGAATCGTTTCAATCCTTTTTATTTAAACGATCTCTTGTCTCCCTTTATCATCGAAAACAATTCATTTCTTATAAGCTTTAATACTTTACATTTTAAAACCATATACTTTCTTAGAGGTGAAATGAAATGGCGATTGATCTGAATAACCTGTAGCTAATGTTCACTACAAAAAAGACTGAAATGGGCAATCACGGGGAAGTTAATCTTGGAGGCGTCTCGCATCAAGCTGCAATAATGTTACCAACCAGCGCAGAATCATATATAGGAAGAAGGCATAGAATGGCGGTTCGGCTTTCCACTAGTGTTTCCAGAGTGACATGTGTTCTATATAATTTCAATATTTTGAGGTAATTCATAGACTTTCCGCTAGGGGGCGTAAACGTAAATTGCGTTTCCCCCTGTATCTCTGCTTCTAAATCTCCGATTTGAAAAATTCTTTCTGCACCGGATACAGCTCTTGATGGGAAATCGTTTGCACATAATTTCTAATGTTTGTAAAAATATGGTTTGGCCACCAGGTGGCATAAGTCTTAATTTCCGCTTCTGATGTATTTGCAGCAAAATATGAGCTTCTAAAATCTCGATTGAAAAAAAAAAGTCGTTTGTTCACCGATACTACTCATGTCGACAAACCTTTTACGAACATTTTCTTCTTGAAATAATGCATGGTTTCTACGCCAGGGGGCGTAGATGTATATCTTATTTTTGTCAATATCTCTACTTCTAAGAGTCCGATTTGAAAAAATTCCTTCGTTGTTGGATAGTGTTTCCGATACGAAATGCTTTTCCTATAAATTCAAAATTTACAAGTAAATCATAGACTTTCCGCTACGGAGCACAAAGGTAAATTGCGTTTTCTGCGTTATTTCTGCTCCTAAAGCTCTGATTTGAAAAATTCTTCCTGTATCACATACAAAACCTGATGGAAAATATGTTTCACATAATTTCTAATGTTTGGTAAAGAATGGTTTAGCCACCAGGGGTCATAAGTGTTAATTTCTGCTTTTGAAGTATTTGTTGCAAAATCTGGGCTCCTGAAAACTCGACTAATTTTTTTTTTATTGGACCGATACCGCTTATATGGATAAACCTTTTGAGAATACTTTCTTCCTAATATAATGCATGGTTTTCCCACCAGGGGACGTAAAGTTACATCTTATTTTTGCCGATATCTCTGTTTCTAAGAGTTCGTAAGCACACGATTCCGTTTACAGCAATATCTGAGGGATTAAAACCCGATTCAAAATCTTCTTTCTTTCGTCAGACCTATTGTTTTCCATACCGGTTCTATTGATCTTGAATAGCTTTGATACATTTAATTTGCGTCAGAACGGATTCAAAAGACGTGCTTATTACACCCTAAAATTCGGTGTCATCTTTCTTGTTTCACGTGCAAATATTAGTCTACGGACAAACACCTCTGTGGGCAACACGTTTTTATTTCCCAGTCATTAGACATGTTAATGAACATTACGGTATGGTACTGTAAAAATAAGGTTTACTGACTGGCCACTCAGCTACCGGTCTATTTACAGTAATTTGACCCTTCAATTTTTTAGCGTACTTACAGAGTTCGCGAATTGAATTTCAAAACAAAAGCTATCAGGCCCTCAGCTGCAGCTTTTGCTATTCCGCAGTGGCTTTCAAATTCCATCTCTTTGTTTTCGAAACTAGTTATTTTACATGAAACAAAATTCACAGATTTGAAAAATGCAGTACGGGAACTGAAACATACTCACGCAGGTTTTCACAAGAAGATTCAGGTATTAGAGGCAACTGACATACTTATTAAACTAATGCAGTTCTATACCATGTTTTCAAGGCGATCATCATTTTCACTTGAGTGTATTCTCCAGCACTTTGCATTTCTATTCAAACTCCCGTGCTAAACAACGCCTTTTAATCAGGAGAGTGTAAGAACTTTGGAAGAAGCCGATTTACAAATCTCTAATTTGCCGCCAGAGATAATGCGGTGATATTTATTTTCGAGTCCTCCTACAAAATCTACGGCATACAAAGAAGAAGAACGATTCTGCAAAAACTCGTAGAATTAACAGAAACAGAATAAAACCTATATAATAGATCAATACCCTAAAAGTATTTTACTATGCTTTTATTTATACCCATCTCTCCTATTGTCTGGAATCCTGGTATTCAAATATTAGGGCAAACAATAAGTTACGCTTGCTCAAATTGCAGAAGAAATCTGTTCGTTATATGCTGAACACAGATTACATGTCTCATTTAAAACCATTATTTCTAAAACTAAAGATTCTAAAAATTCATGAAATATTTACCGTGAAACTAGGTATCATGTTTTTTTAAATAATGCATCTTAAACTGCCTATTTTTCAATCTGACTTCAGATATCTGGATTATGCTGTTTTCACCAGATCTGTTGCAAACAAGAAATTATGTCTACCGTCTGTTAGACTTAATTATGGTTTAAATAGCATAATGTATAAAGCCATTATCCTGTGGAATAATCTCCCAGAGAGAATCAGATCTCTGGAAAATATCAAATATTTTTATTTGTCTCTGCGAAATTACATTGTAAATCATCCTGATCTCCATCATGAATCTCAACCATATCATTAAATTGTAGTTTCAAACTACGCTGCTAACAGTGGCAATTCTGTTATAACCATCTTACTTGCCTTTATACATTATGTATATTTTATTCCATTTCTAAAATCTGATAGGGGAAATCGCCTTACTACTTATATGTTCCGATTCCTCCTGGTGTATTGCGTTTTGATATGACTAAGTTTTCAATGTGTGCAATAAAATAATTGTAAGTCTGTCCCTAACGCTCCGGCATCAAAGCTCTGACGTCATTCAGTATATGCAGTGCCATGTGCTTTTATCCGGTGGCCGAAATCGGAACTAAGCTCACCGCTATCGCACGGTACGCAAAATCAAGATGAACTACCGGTAAGGACTATGCAATAATGTGCTACGTCTATCCGTAACACTCTGACGTCACCAGTACTTGCAGCGCCATCTGCTTTCATCCGGTTTTCAAAATCAGAACAAAGCTCACCGCTATCGCACGATACGTAAAATCAAGGAGAAATACCGGAAAATAAAATGAAGTTAGTAAGACAAAGGACTTCATCTGTGGCAACATGCGCGTGCTCGAACAACTGTCTGCGACGTTTGTTCTGTTACGTAGGTGTTATGTCGCGTTGTATATTTAATTTTCTTCGCATTGCAGAATAATTTCATAAAAAGGAACACAATTGCTGAGTAATTTCATAAAAAGGAACAAGTGAAATTGTAAGAAAGTACCTGCAGGCGTAGTTTTGATTCACTGTGGTGGAAATTCAAAAAATTATTGGTTCCGTTGAATTTTTTTTTTTTTTGTAGTACAATATGAAAGAAGATAAAGGTGAAAGAAAACGTCTCTTAAACAGAGAACGACAACGTCGATGACCTGCAAACTAATCTTCGCAAGACCTATGAAACTTTTGAAGAAACACAAGACAGACATATTACAGACGTAGCCTGTTATATAGGTTTTATGTACATACGTAGTGCGATCAAAACGTTCCGAGATAAGTAGTGCGCCAACAGATGGCAGTACGCGAATGCGCGAGAAGCAGTCAAGGGCAGTGACCTTCATTAATCATTGTACCCAGTGGCGTCGTTCTGTGAACATCGGGAGCTGTGCTAAACGATATTTGGTGACCACGTGCAGAACACAGCTGCGATAGCGGTATGGACTGCAAACTAGATCAGCGAGCAAACATCGAATTTTGCGTCAAACTCGGCAAATCGGGAACGGCGGCGCATGAAATGTTGTGCAAGGCTTATGGCAATCAAACAATGATTCGTGCGAGGAGTTTTGAGTGGCACTGACGCTTCAAGAGCGGCAGAACAACACTGGAAGACGACGACAGGTCAGGGCGACCGTCCACGAGCAAAACCTCCGAAAATGTGGACACAATTACAGTACTGGTACATGAGGATCGCTGAAAAACCATTCAAGACATTGCTACCATCGTCAATGTGTCATACGGAACAGTGCAAGAAATTCTGACGTCGGTTTGGAACATGCACCGCATTGCTGCAAAGTCTGTGCCAGAGATTTTGAACCCAAACAGAAGGCGCACCGTGTCGAACTCTGCTAAGATCTTTGTCAGCAGGTGGTGAATGAACCAACGTTCCTGTTGCTGGTCATCACTGAGGACGAGACTTGGATCTACGGTTAAGACCCGGAGATAAAACAACAGTCGTCGCAGTTGAAGAGCCCGGTATCTCTACGACCGAAGAAAGACCAACAGGTCCGGAGTGCAACCAAAAGCATGCTCATCGTGTTCTTCAACATTTGTGGGGTTGTGCACCATAAATTCGTCCCCCAGAGCCAGACCGTCACCGCCATTTTTTATTGCGATGTTCTGCGGCGTCTTTGGGAGGACACTTGCCGCAAACGACCTGAAATGTGCCGCAGTGGCGGTTCCCTGCTCCATCACGACAGTGCTGCAGCTCACAGAACGTTAGCAACACGCCAGTTTTGCAGCCACAACAGCATGACTACTCTTTCTCACTCGCCTTACTCGCCGGATGATGATCATGATGATCATATGTAGAGGATGTTTGGATTGGAGTGTCTGACCCCAGGTCTTAAACAACCCTTAGAAATAGGAAGCTAGGAGATTTGGGCTAGAGTGCCCGATAGAAAAATGACACGGAAGCGAAGTAGAAAGGGGAGGAAGACGCCCTTATTTATTACCGGGGGTCCATTACCCGGGGTCCGACGGCTTAACGTGCCCATCCGACGCACGGCGGATATTTAGTGGATCGAGCGTTCATACCTGCACGGGATCGAACCTGAGGTCCTTTCCGCGGCAGTTACGAACGTTGCCCACTAGGCAACCCGCGGCCGCCCCTTACTCCCCGGATTTGGTCTCCTGCGACTTCTTTCTGTTCCCAGAAATGAAGCTGAGCTCAAGGTAGGCCGTTTTGAAACCGTTGACAAGATCCAGCGCGAATCGCAGATGGTGCTTCACACGATTCGCGAACAGGACTTTCAGGGAGCGTTGCAACAGTGGCAAAAACGCTGGCAGCGGTAAATCGCTGCCCAAGGAGATTACTTTGAATGAGATCATAGCCAGACTTAAGTAACGTAAGTACTTTGTTCTTTATCGACCTAGTCTCGGAACTTTCTGATCGGACATGTATTTTACGATTCGTGTTATAAAGATTTCAGTCACGGATTTTTCACCCGTGGCTGGAGCTAGTTCGGTAAAAAATTAACTCTTGTGAAGAAGAGAACTTTAATAGATAGCGGTTTTCAACACAAACTCAACTTTACCACGCAGCTGTGATGCCAGATTTACCAAGTATCATGATTATTCGCAGAAATATTCTTACTGTATTGAGTATCATTCGTTGTTGGAATTCATTTCCATTAATAACGAATGGAATTTAACGATCTTATAAATTTCTATTATTTGCACTAGTGTGGTTTATCTGATCATGACATTTAAACTATCAAGGGTGTACGAGCGTCAGCGGGGAAAGGTATGAGCACCCCTATGAGGTTTTTAACAAATTTCATACATTTCTAGAAAATAGTTTCCACGAAGAATGGTTGCATATTGCTAAGACGTGGCTATACATTTGTCTGTACACTGCGGTCACAATTTTCTACATTTTTACGTCACCCTAAAATACAAAACTTTGGTTCAATTGAAGGAAAGGTTCTTAAGTTACATTTACTTTAACATGCATAAATAAAACAACCCCTGTTACCTAGAGCACCAGAACATACACTACTACCTCACTTAGCGCATGCGCGTAATTTCATGTAGCGGTGTAGCATCAGAAAGTGCTGCTAACTGGATTCTACAAAATAAATAACGTACAAGTTTCTTGCATACAATGTCGACAAAACCTTCGCAGTTTTGTGCTTTGTGTTTCAAGTGGTTCGTGTTTATTTATGTCAGCTTTCTTTAAAATTAAGAGCTATCTTACGCCATTCACTGGTTGTAAACAAGGTTACCGAAAATTAAAAACGAAGGGAAAATAATAATAATGAGACGGTCGATGATAGCAAAACTGTTATAATGCCTTCCTTTTTAAGTAATTTTGGGTCGCGGTGTAAACGAAGGAGCTCTCTCAATGTTTAACTTTCTGCGTTTTTACCTTCCTTTTGCAAAGTACCTGAAATTTCTTCGGTACTTCAGGTCTTCGAAAAAAGAAAAACAAATGAATTCTGTCATGCGCTGAAGGGAGTTAGAATAAGGTCGGCTCGTTAATTAAGAGCAACATTTTTCTCCTTTGCCTCGAAACCGCCCCAAACATAAAATGTTTTGTCCTGTAACCTCACGTTTTGGAAATAACTACCTCGCCTTTCTGCTCGGAAAATATTCCACTAATATTTCTAATACCTCACACATATTTACATTCCGAAATAATTTTAACAAGTGTAATCCTTAAGGAAAATTCGCAGCTTTTATTGAAAAACTAAACGCAAGGAACTCTTAGCTTTTTTGTAGACGCATTTTTAAAAATAGTTTTACGTTTTTAGAGTTAACTTTTTTTTTCATTATTTTATGCAAGACCTCAGATAAGATTTAAAATTGTTATATTGTTCCCAAGAAAATTTTATATTAGGTTTGGAAACTGTGATTAAATAAATCAGTCTCCTTTTAGAACTTACGAAACGGTACACAAAGTGGGAAAACGTTAAACAAGAAAGATGGCACTAAATATTCGGTTGTAATGCGCACGTCTTTTGAATCCGTTCTGACAGGAATTAAATTTATCAAAGCTGCTCAAAGTCAATGGAACCGGTATGTGAAACCGTAGTATCTGATGGAAGAAAGAAGTTTTTCAGTCGAGGTTTTAATTCCGCAGATGCAAATGGAAACGTGAACTTACGCTCTCTGGTGGCAGACATGTTCTTTAAGAAAAATTTAAAAATTATATGAGAAACATTTCGCAGCGAAACGCTCTCCAACAGAGAAATATTTTTTTTTTCAAATCTGACTCTTAGAAGCAGAGATATCGACAAATATAAGACATGCACCTACGCTACCTGGCTGGAAAACACTGCATTATTTAAAAAATAAAGTATTCTCAAAAGGTCTTTCCATGTGAGCGGTATCGGTCAACGAAAGAATTTTTTCAATCGAGTTTTCAGGAGCTCAGATTTTGCTGCCACTGCATCAGACGCATAAACTAAAACTTTCTTTCTCTGGTGACCAAACCATTCTTTATCAGATATAAGAGATTATATGTAAAACATTTCCCATATGGAGTTGTATGCGATAGAGGAAGAATTTTTCAAATCGGAATTTTAGAAGTAGAGATATCAGGGAAAACGCAATTTACCTTTACGCCCCCTAGCGGAAAGTCTATGAATTACTTGAAAATTTTAAAATTATAGGGAAAACATTTCGCACGGGAAGCGCTACCCAATAAAGATTGTTTTTTTTTTACAAATCTGGCTATTACAAGCAGACATATTGACACAAAAGTAAGATATTCATCTACACCCCCTGGCGGAGAAATCATACAATATTTAAGAAGAAATTATTCCGAAAAGGTTTATCGACATGAGTGGCATCGGTTCAGGAACTAATTATTTCAATCGACATTTTAGAAGCTCAGATTTTGCTGCAAATAAATCAGAAGCAGAAATTAAGACTTACGTCCCCCAGGAGGTCAAACCATTTTTTACCAAAAATTAGAAATGTCGTGCCAAAGATTTCTCCTCAGGAGCCGTATCCGCTTCAGAACGAATTTTTCAAATCGCAAGTTTAGAAGCAGTGATATCAGGGAAAACGCAACTTACTTTTACGCCTCCTAGCGGAAAATCTATACGTAACTTAAAAAAGTGACTATATCTAAAATAGTCTTCGACATAACTAGAGTCGAGAGGTAAAAAGAAAATCAGTCAGATGTTTGGAAGCAAATGGTATAATTTTGAATTCGATGTCATCTGCATTTACGCCCCTAGTGGTGAAATTGTACATCGTACAAAAAACGAAAGAAAGGACTGTCATTCGCACATTTCATGTTTCACAACGCAAAAATAATTTTTCAAATCGGATTAATAGTTGTAGAGATATGGTGTCCACAGAGAGACGTATAGAAAAAACGGTAACATAAGCACGACCTTTTTTACAAAACACGTGCTAAAAATTAGGGATTTCTATTTGAAAGCAAAGAATTTACATTTTATACGTTGTATGTAATATACACAGAAGAGCAATTGAATTAGAGATACCTGTCTAGTAACGTGTAGCACCGCCTTTCGCCCTGATGACGGCGGCGATTCCTCTCGGCATGGACTCGACAAGACACCGGTAGCGTTGGGCAGTCATACAGATCTACGACCCCTGAACAAGCTCCCACAGTTCACGAAGATTTCATGGAGGAGGTCAGAGCCTCGAATACCTCTCTCGATGGCATCCCAGATGTGTTCGATGGGATTGAGGTCAGATAACCTAGCTGGCCACGGAAGCGAGGTCACGTCGGTGGAGTATTCATCCAACCATTCGGATACAATTTGTGAGCGATAGCACGGTGCATTTTCTTGTTGCAGGATGAGGCTCCAGGTGGAATGTTGAAGACACACAAACGGGAGCAAATAGTCGTCCAGGATATCCGGTAACGTTGACCTGTGATTGATGATGTCACACGTGTACCAGGGGTCCCATTTTAGTCCACGTAAACAGTCCTCAGACGAGAATGCCACCCCCACAAGCTTGAAGAGTATCCTGCAGGCAAGAAGGATCAATCGCTTCATGTGGTTTGCGCCGTACTCGTATCTTGCCATCCGCATGTACCAACGTGAATCTCGACTCATCAGTCCAGGCAACATTTTTCCACATGTCTAGGGTCCAGTGGCGATGTTCCCGCCACCATGCTAATCTTTGCACCCTGTAAGCTGCGGTCAGTAGCGGTACCCTCGTGGGACGATGGCTTCTGTACCCCATAGCGAGGAGATGTTTCTAGATGGTATGGCTGCTGCTTACACGTTTTTGTGCACCAGCGTTAAATTGCCGAGTGATTTCTTGTACTGTGGCCCGTGTATCTGATGTTACAATATGAGCTAGCCAACGATAGCCCCTCTCAACTACACGCTGTTGTCCACGGCAGTTGGCCCTTGTAGTGATGGTTTTACAGGATTCGATGTACTCACGGTGCACCCGTGACACAGTGGCTCGTGAAAATCCCAGTGCCTGCACGACTTCCGAGATGGAGTGACCCATTTGCCCGTCCCTGACAATTTGCCCACGATCAAATGCGCTTAGATCCTTCATCTTACCCATACTGCGTCCGACTCTTACTGATTCCCGTCGCATCACTCCTTATATTGTCGGATCGCTGCATACGTCATGTCGTTTCCGTTTACAGGGCCGCCCACAGCACCACATTTGCATAGCGCCAGCTGTCTAATTCAATTGCTTTTCAATGTAATAATCAGTACTGTTTAAAAATAAAATTTTGATTACGGTATGGCTGAAAGCTGGAAAACATAATCTTGTACCGCCTTTCTTTAGGCTAAACAGGGATTCATGGAACTCACTAGTCACATTTATTATGATAAACGTTGCTTAGGCATTCCCGATCGAGGAGCCACAGCTTTTTACTTAGAACGGATGGTGCGACCAGGGAACAAATACTGCAATCAAGTTCCGACTGGGAGATTGGTCCGGGCGAACACTTCTTTTATCTTTGGGCTCAAGGAGTTTAATGCAGTTAAATCAGACAATTGTTAAACACACTTTTAAGAGATTAACTAGAAACAGATTACAACTTTACGGAAAAGCATATTTTGCGTTTTAAACAAAACAAAAAAGTGGAAACGCATTCCCATGCGATACTAAAACCAGACTTTCGGAAAATATCAAACACATTTTTAGATATGCAGACGCAAAATTAGATTACACTCTTGAGGTTAACATTCAAGGAACCGCACATTTTCCTTTACAGGGCGTTGAACCATCCAAAGACGATTCTTCATCCGTAGTAAACTTCCTTTTTCTGCATGTATATTTCTTTCTTGAGACAGGGACAGTCCCTTGTTAGACTCGATCATCTGTATGGTGTCCAACTTCGGCTGAAATTTCAGCTTTGCTTTTTTAAAGTTTTGGGCAGTTAGTTTTCTTCCTTATCACATTTCCAATATTTGTTCCCGGCTTGTACACAGCGGACGCAAATTTCAAACATTTCTAGACGCTTTGACTTGTAGTGGCAAAAATGGGTTGCATTTGAAGCATCTCGTTTCATAAGACGAGACTTTTTCCTTCAGAAGTCCGGATCTGGACTTACACGTCACATCGACTTATCTATTGATCGGTCATTCAAATATCTCAATGAGATAAACAAAACAAAAAGATAATGCCTTAAATTCTGTTGTGATTTGAGCACCGAAATGCAACGTTACTTTAACTCTTTAACGACCATAACGCCCGTATGTACAAACGACCATAGCCGTCCGATAAGCCTGTCGGGAGTGAGTCAGAATTTCTACCCTTACCTGTTCTTCAAATTTGCATGACCTATTAAGGATCAGCAGGTTTCACCCTCAGTCACTATGTTATTACTAAGCATAGATGTGAACCAACACAGACAGTTTCGGGCGGTATGGTATTTAGAGTGATGCAAGATATTGGGATCGTGGTCGTTAAAGGGTTAATCAGAAACCGTTCCTATAGCATACGAAATGCAATATTCCTTTCACTAAGAACTTGTTTAATAGCTGCTGAAACGGATATTTCCGTTTGACGAAAACATTAAAACCTTCGTGGCCGATATGAAGTAGTAGCTGTCGTATACTAATGCATCCCCCTTGCAATCGCTCTAACACTCAGTGGGTGACATTCAGGCCTGGTTTTGCAAAGCTGCCAGCACTACAATGGATGCATCTCATTTATCTCGCAATGATTAAACCTCTGAAACACGTCGTTGCCAAGCAATTAGTGGGCTGGTGACAATCGGGTCGACAGCCGGCATATTCGCTTTAAGAGCAACAATGGCCAGCGGCTAGCGAAGGCAGTCTTTTCCCGCTTTGTCAGTCTGAAGTGTATCTCTCAGCTGCTTAATTTATTTCATGTTTCTGATTAAAGTGGAAAGTCCTTTTCGCTTCTGATTTCAATCGGACTCTGTGAGGAAGCATGGAATTATTAACTCATGCTGCGAGTATCCTAGCACACGCATGTGACTTTGTGTAGTTGTTTTTGTCACCTTTGCGCTGCGGCTTTCTACTGGTCGGTTGAAGGGAAGGAATACGACAGCTTCAGTCCGTAAGAAAAAATAAACTCACGAAATTCAACCTTTTGATGCAAAGAAAAATGCGGTAGTTATCTCATTTTCTCTTTTTATATTTACTGAAACATTTAAAATGTAGTTGCAATATTTTGGAACACTCATTGTTTTCGTTCTAGCTTCGTCATATACTCACGATCGACTTACCGGTGAATAAAGATAAAGAAATCGAGCAATTTGTTCTATTTGACTTATACTTCACATGGACTTATAAGCCGGAAAATACGCTAATTTGCAGTGGATGTGTATCATATAAGCGCAATCCCAGGGTAATGTGGACAGCATTAGGTAAAGAGATAATTCGCTCTATTGGGAAGAAAGGAATATTTCCCAAGTTAACGAAGATTTGCGGATACTGGGTATATGGATAAGATATTTTGTAAGCAATATAGTAACATAGGAATAATCACCGGCGCACCCACAAGGGAGAGAGGGGGATTTGAGGCTTAAGCCTGCCAAAAGTCGCAAAGAGATTAAGAACGACGTACCTCAACTGTCTATCTATCTATCTATCGCGTACAAACAAACATACCCCCGCCAACAGGAATTCCTGGGTGGGCCCCTACCAATAATAACAACTCAGTGCTAATACAACCTGAATTGCCGCGGGTGGCCTAGTAGGCAACGTTCGTGACTGCCACGGAAAATACCTCAGGTTCGATCCCAGGCAGGTACGAACGCTCGATCCACTAAATACCCGCCGTGCGTCGGATGGGCACATTAAGCCGTCGGACACCGGGTACTGGTCCCCCGGTAATAAATAAGGGCGTCTTCCTCCCCCTTTCTACTTCGCTTCCGTGTCACTTTCCTATCGGGCACTCTAGCCCAAATCTCCTAGCTTCCTATTTTTAACGGTTGTTTAAGACCTAGGGTCAGACACTCCCTTCTTAAAATCCTCTACATATGATCTGATCTGATCTGATCTACAACCTGAATTAAAGTACATAGTTACATTCAATAACTTCGTCTCATGCATCAAATGAAGAGAGCAGATAGTTATACTGTATCTTAGAGATGGGCATAAAGGAGAGAAGAGGCAGTGTTTGCTTCTCTTAAAGCACGTTCTCGGAACGGAAAGGATAATATTTGTTATTCTACTCACTTCACTTTGCGTAGGACGTTACATTATTGAATTTACAATGCTATTTGCAATGTAGATATTACATTTTTCACTTTACAGAACTGTTAAAACATCTTATAATAAATTGTGGACGAAGAAATAGCAGATCAATATCAGAACAATTTATTTGTAAAAAAAAGAAAAAGTAGATTTTTATTTGTTGCGATCAATGAGTGGCTTTTTAGTATCATGCCCTGCTATCACCTAACTCGCTAGTTGGTTCGAAGTCACATTAAGCCGGTGGTGTCGCGCTAGAGACTCCTAGTTATAAAGAACAGTTACGTGTACTTCTCAAAACCCCACAACTGTTTCTTACTTAGTTTTTTAAACTTTTTATTGTGGGTTTCCTATCACGAGTCTCACAATTTTCTATTCCGAATGTCTCGCTGAGATTAAAAGAAAACGAAAATAAATGAGTTAATGCAATCCCATAACCAAACCTGACGACGTGTTATTTATTATAAGATGCGAAGTAGCACTTAGATCACGTCCACTATAATATGGTGAATGGAAGCGGGAGTGGATTATGTGAACTGATATTTGGCTTAAAAATCCCGTCAAACCTGCGCGTGTGTGTGGGCAGCGTAATACGACTTTTTATTCAAACTATATACGTGCGTATCTTTTGCGGCAGACGACATATTTTTCAAACGCTTGCTTTGTAATGAGAAAAAAACCCTCTTATTTTTAAACAGCAGCTATATTTGGCGTCCCGAAATAAGTTTCAGGTAATCCATTTGCTTTTTTCGGACTCTAAGAAACGTTTTCTAATTTCCTTCATTTTTTGTATAAGTTCTCTTCACCGTTTTTACAAAGCGCAATATTTTTTCCAACTTGTACTGCGCCTTATTTCGAAACCAATAATTGTCCTATTCTTAGCAACCGAGAGCGCCAACTCAGAGATGCGCTTTATGCAATTCGATGCTTTACACCTTGAGAAACAACACTACGTATTCACAGCAAACCCTGAGGGAATTTCCAAGGTTGTCGCGAACGTGTTAATGGGTATTTTCTTTCATTCTGTATTCAACCATGCGTGTTTCGAGTACCAACATAATCTTTCTAGGCTCCTTCAGGTGTTAATATACCTTTTTGTTTAAGGAAATAGGATGCCTTACAGTTGATTAATCCCGTGTGTTCTCGCCTCAGGTGATGACTAACTAACACAGCATTTGAGACGTAGGCTGAAACTCGGTTGTCATAGAGACCGGGAAAGGGACAACGTTCCAAAGGTCGTCCAGCGTGTCGGCCATGTGTTACAGGCAAACGACGGGGTGCAACTCACCGGCTGCCGCCTTTTGCTGCAGAGAGACACGGGGAACAATTCTTATGTAATCGTCGACTTCTTTGGGGGGGGGGGGGGGGGTATCATATGTAGGAGATGCTTGTGCTTTCGATTAGACGAAAATTTCCGGAATGTTCTGAAAATATAATTACGGACCCGCATCACACCCACCAGGCAGGTGGATTCAAATATTTCACGATTAATATATTTTTTCATCTATTTTTTTATGATAAATCAGCGGTGGGAAAAAATAAAATTGCATTAAGGTTTAGAAAAGTGCGTCATTATATGTATTTAGGAATAGAGACTGTATAAAGCGATTTAATAGATATCACGATTTGTGTTTTACAAACAACTTGTGACAAATATCGATTCATTAAAGGGGGAGTAACTAAGCATAACTATTACTTTCAAATTCACGCTTTGGTAGATTTGTTTTAAAATTTTTAGGAGAAATTACCTGTGACGAAGAATGAAATTGCTTTTAAGGTTTAGAAAAACGTGCGTTACTTGTATTTAGGAAGCAAAATTTTAAACACTTTTAACGTACATCACGATTTTATTATAGAAACTCTCTGTTAACCAATGGAATCATTAAAACCGTAGTAGATAAAATTATGTGCTACTTCAGCAAGTAGAAGATGGGAATTAAAAACCACCAGTTTGATAATAGTTCACCTTCAAGATACGATTCACACTCATAAGGATCTAAGAAACACATATGAGTTAAACACATTTACTAAAATCATATGCAGATAAGAACTTTCGGCCTCGCATTGAGGCCATCTTCAGACCAATTAGTTGAAGAGATCCGATCAGATCAGATCATATGTGGAGGATTTTAGGAAGGGAGTCTCTGATCCCAGGTCTTAAACAACTCTTAGAAATAGGAAGCTAGGAGATTTGGGCTAGAGTCCCAGATAGGAAAGTGACACGGAAGCGAGGTAGAAAAGGGGGAGGAAGACGCCTTTATTTACTACCGGGGAGCCAGTACCCGGGGTCCGATGGATTAACGTGCTCATCCGACTCACGGCGGATATTTAGTGGTTCGAGAGTTCGTACCTGCTCGGGACCGAACCTGAGGTTCCTCAGTGGCAGTCACGAACGTTGATCCCTAGGATATCCGCGGCTCCAATTAGTTGAAGAGTGTCAATTTTCAACCAATAAATACATTATGACAAGTCCTCGGTGACGGTTAATACGTAACTTCACTATTTGTTGCAATGAGGGAAGACTCGTCTCGTGGTTCACCTGGGTTTCCGCAGACAGAGACCAAAGAGGGAACCCATGGTGACAACCAGTGGACGCAAACAACACCTGGCATAGGCCAAGGAACGTCCACGATTAGTCCTCAACGTATGAGTCCTCAACAGGTGGAAGAAGGTCGTCAGGGGTGATCAGTATCGTCCTGGTGCACCTTTCTGATCACTATGTTCGCATTAATCAGCATGAAGCTCTATCACCTGGTTGCACAGTTGGGGTTCAACAGCCTGATAAAGGTGGTGTTCTCGTCGGTGAGTCTTTTACATTGCAAGCCTTAGGTCAGTTGGTTATCATCCATCAAACACTGAATGGTGAAAGCTACACTGACCTTTTAGCCAACCATCTCCATCCATATCTGCAGAAGGTTCACCCGGACAACAGTGCCATCTTTCAACAGAACAACGCACGGTGTCATCGTGCTCGCACAGCTATTATGTGTTTGGAGAAACATGGAAACGAAAATTCGTCCCGTTGCCTTGACCCCTAAACTCCCCTCACTGTAACCCAATTGAACATTTGTCACATATGCTACAACGAGGTGTGAGAACAGCTACCCCCTCCTCCACTGAATGAGAGAGAACTGACGAAGCTACTGCAATGACCACGGGTCAAGTTTCGCATAGAGAATCGACATCTTGTGGAATCAGATTCTAAGTATCTGCCAGCCGTGATTGTCCAGAAGGTTGGACAAACGCGTTATTAGTTAGGTGTTCTTAATTCAAAGCTAAGTCAGTGTATGTGTCAGCGTTGGTAACTGATAACAATGACGAAATGTCAGTGATGTTTTGAGGCATGAGAGTCAGTGAAACATCATTGTTGTTGAAATATACACTATATTGACCAAAGCCACCGCACACCCCTTCAAAAGCAAACGAAAGGATCCGCAGCGTTGTTTAGATGCGCGGTACAGCTGCAAACGGTATAAGAACAAGCCTGCGGTTGCCCACGATCGTATCACACTATGAGGTTGAGTGAAAATGCTGCTGCGGGAGAGAACTGACTTTGAGAAAAGAAAGATTGTTGGGTGTTATGTTAGTAGATTGTCCATAAGAGAAACCGAGAGGCGTTTAAACATACCCCAGTCAACTGTTTTGCATGTACTGAATAAATGAAAGACACATGGCGTACCTGAAGCAGCCAGACCAAAGAAAATCAGTGATAGAGGACGTCGAAGCCTCAGGAGAGTCGTTACAGCTAATCGACGGAGTACTGCACAAGACCTCAGTGTTCAGGTGAGTAAAAATGCTGGAACCTCTGTATGTACACGTAGCATTCACAGAGAACTTTATTCCATGGAATACCGTGGGCGTGAGGCTGCTCATAAGCCTTTGATCTTCACTTGGAGTGGTACTAGTCGTTTAGCATGGTGTAAAGAACATTTATCGCGGACAGTAGATCAATGGAAACAGATCCAGTGGACTGATGAATACAGATATATGATCCATCTGTCTGATGGCCGTGTGTGGGTATAGCGGCAACCTAGGGAACGCTATTTACCACAGTGTGTTCTTCCTAAGGTCAAGTTTGGAGGCAGAAATGTATTCGTGGTTGAGGGGGGTCGTGGTATGGTACCGGCCCATTGGTTATCGTGGGCAAACCTGTTAACAAGCACGTCTACCTAGATATTCTGAACAATTATGCCCTACCAACTCTGTGGCAATACTATGAAACCGAGCCTTGTTGGTACCAGCAGGATATAGCACCGAGCCATAAAGCAAGGACTTTTTCGGCGTGATTTGGCGATAATTCCGCATCGTGTGCGGACTGGCCAGCACAGAGCTCTGATCTTAATCCCATAGAGTACCTATGGGATCAATTACAGCGTCGCCTAAGAATTTTGGAACCAAGGCCTTCTACTAAGCAACAGTTAGTAGCAGCATTATGTACTGAATGGCCTACAGGTCAGCCGTGACCCTGAGTCGTTGCAGGCAGCCATCCGCTGTAGAACGTACTTGAGAACTCCCAGTCAATCTGGTGTGTGGAATGCAACGTCACACACATTTAATTTTTGAAGCGCTGGAGAAGGGATTCTCTTATTTTTCCTCTCTCGCGGTGTGGAAAGAACATCATACCATAGCGAGATTTTGAACGGCCGGGTCATCCGGAAAGTTCGGGTGCCATTATAACGAAGTAAATTTCTCCGTCATTTTTGTCCACGCCGGGGCTCGAATCCAGGTCCCCTCACCCCGGAATAAGTCACTCTACCAATTGAGCTACGCGGACGCTCGTTCTGACTGCTATCTGCCTTTATGTCGTGTGCGTCCTGCTGGCAGGTACGTCACAAAACTCTACATATATTCCTTATGTCCAAAAACTTTTTTCTCCTGTGTAGATGTGGCCTGTAGAGAAATACGAAAAGCAGTCTAAGCCAGCTCAGGTAATATTTAAAACCTTAAGATGACCCCTGAACAAGTTTTGTATTAAGCAAAAAAAAAAATTATAATCCCAAACAAAACCCGTAGAAACATCAGTTGTTTCCAAACTCTCAAAAGTGTCAGTAAAAGCGAAATTTTGTTTTATAATTTTGTGAATTTCAGATTAGGATTTCGAAAAGTTAATTATTGTTTTATTCATTTTCATTTCCAATGTTCAACTTTACTGATTGGTAGATTTTTACGATTTTATTTCCGCATCGAATTTGACAAACAGCTTTGAAATTAACTTCACGGTGGTGCAAACTAAAAGGCAAGGCAGACGTACTCAGCTTCCCATCAAAACTCCTAATTGAGCTTTATTGAGATAACACGCTAAAGAGCTCGGAGACATCAAACACGCTGGGATCTTGCAAAATACTTCATACCTTTTCGTTAGAAAGCCGCCGGTGACCCCGGTCTACGCTTTGGTCGCTTCCTGCTGATGACCTAAAATCAATTCTTGATGCCACACATCTCGGTATCTGCAGACTTGATTTCCCTTTTCCTCTCTTTCCCCTTCTAAACTTAAATTTACCTTTGCAGAGAATGCAATCTCAAACAGACTACCACTATAATTTTTAGAGGTGGTGTACTTCCACCTTAAAGCAGTTCACACATTGCCATACAAATTAGAAACGTCAATCACCCACAAAAGGATACGTTCCAGGAACCGTAAGAAATTAAACATTTTTGAAATTTTGAATCATTTAACTAGTGATATTCAGGTACCCAAATTACGTGGACTAAAAATCTATATTGAAATTGTTCTGAATTAACACGATCGTTCTGACTCACATAGCTTTAACTCGTTCGAATTCCTTTCAGAACGTTATATTCTGTTATATCTTTCTAAATTTTGATGTTTCGTGACGGCATGTTACAAGCTACGTCAATCAGAATAGTTAAAATATTCTGAACTAATATAATGTTTAGAAATACCTGAAGATCGTCGTAACGAGTGTAATACATTCGGAATATTTAAAAGCATTCTGATTGATTCGGGGAGTTTCTTGTTGTGTCTCATTGTCAGTAATTCGCGAGCAGCACAAGAAATATTTCGACATATTTAGTTGCCTGGGAAAAAAATCGCGTTTCACAAATAGATATAAATTTCCACAAAGACATATGAAAATCGGTGTTTTTATTTCGGGATATTCATCATCGATTTGAAATGTTGTGTCCATCTTTTGACTAGATGTTCATTCCCGGTACGATATCATGCTTTCTGCTTACATGAGAGCAAATCTTAAAACAAGATTCCGACACTGAGAGCATCAGCAATATAACAACTACGGCGAAATGTGTCATTTCCCCAAACAATAGGAGAAGTAAGAACTAACGCTAAGTGTGAGTCAAAACTATTTCAGAACTCGACTACATCAAGTTTCTGAAGCCATAAATTGGCCCCTAATGGCGGTACGAAGTTCGAAAAGGTTCAGAATAGTTCACTTACCAATATTATGACATAGATTAAGTAACTCGATTATATCAAGTTTCTGAAGCCAATAATTGGTCCCTAATGGCGGTAAGAAGTTAGATAAGGTTCAGAATAGTTCACTTACCAATATTATGACATAGATTAAGTAACTCGATTACATCAAGTTTCTGAAGCCAATAATGGGCCCCTAATGGCGGTAAGAAGTTAGATAAGGTTCAGAATAGTTCACTTACCAATATTATGACATAGATTAAGTAACTCGATTACATCAAGTTTCTGAAGCCAATAATTGGCTCCTAATGGCGGTAAGAAGTTAGATAAGGTTCAGAATAGTTCACTTACCAATATTATGACATAGATTAAGTAACTCGATTACATCAAGTTTCTGAAGCCAATAATTGGCCCCTAATGGCGGTAAGAAGTTAGATAAGGTTCAGAATAGTTCACTTACCAATATTATGACATAGATTAAGTAACTCGATTACATCAAGTTTCTGAAGCCAATAATTGGCCCCTAATGGCGGTAAGAAGTTAGATAAGGTTCAGAATAGTTCACTTACCAATATTATGACATAGATTAAGTAACTCGATTACATCAAGTTTCTGAAGCCAATAATTGGCCCCTAATGGCGGTAAGAAGTTAGATAAGGTTCAGAATAGTTCACTTACCAATATTATGACATAGATTAAGTAACTCGATTACATCAAGTTTCTGAAACCATAAACTGGCCCCTAATGGCGGTATGAAGTTCGAAAAGGTTCAAAATAGTTCACTTACCAATATTATGACATTGATTAAGTAACTCGACTACATCAAGTTTCTGAAGCCATAAACTGGCCCCTAATGGCGGTATGAAGTTCGAAAAGGTTCAGAATTGTTCACTTACCGTTATTGTTATATAGATTAATAAAAATCGTCAGCCGGAATGTATCTGAAATCCATCACAAATTGTCTCCATGGCTGGTGAGCAGATCTTCATTACACTCATGCACAATGAAATTTGCGCACCAAGAAGGAAGCATCGGATTGAACTGAAATTTAATGGCCGTAATGATACTGATGAATGATACACATGATAGCAAAAAACATAGCTGCAGGACAACCACAAATGGCTCTGTGGCACGCAGTCCGGTCATCTTTAATAGCGCATCGGACCGCCTCGTGCGGCGATACATGCTGCAATACGGTTCGACATGGAGGCGAACAGACGTCTGATATTGTCCTGCACCATACTGGCCCACACGTGTTGGACGGTGTGCTCCAAATCTCGGATAGTACGGCACGGCAGCAGCCGGCGTTTCAACTGGTCCCACACATACTCGATAGGGGACATGTTCGAGGAGCGGGAAGGCCATGGAAGTGTCTGGACATGACGTAGGCTGTCCTGGAAACCCGTGCCGTGTGCGGGCGAGCATTATCCTGCTGGTATAGCGCACCTGGAATTCCGTCTTGGAATTGGAGCACATGGGGCCGTTGGATCTTATCCACATACCTCTGAACCGTCAATGATCCACGTAGGACTATTAAAACAGATCGGCTATCTTAGGCAATGGCTCCACAAGCCATAATGCCTGCAGTGGGGGTAGTGTGGCGCTCGATAGCGAGACCCGGACAAGATGATCATCTGTCCCCAAAACGAAGCGGCACTCATCGATAAACACCATACGTCGGCAGTCTGTGGCGTTCCACGTTGCCCTGGCCTGGAACCACTACACACGGAGCCGACAATGCTCCGGTGTTAATGGCAGCACACGTCAGTGGCCCTGGGATCACAGGTTCGATTCTGTGAGGCGTCGGAAAATACGTAGTTCATGGGCACACAAGAGCCGTTACATCTGCATGTATAGTGGATCGGGTCCCCGTGGGATCCGTTCGTTTCTGGCGCACGATCCGCCGATCCTCTCCACTGGTGGTTCTCCTGGTCCTTCCAGAGACGCTCTTCCTTGTGGCAGTGCCGTCACGTGTCCACTGCTCTCAACACAGTTTGATGGTATGGTCAGAACGATCCACGTGGCGGGCTATACGTCATGCCGACCACCCTGTTGTTTTCAGCCCGATGATCAGGCCTCTCTCAAAGTCCGTAAGTTGCGTAGATCGACGTCTCTTGCATCTACCCGGCATTCTTGTCGCTCTACGTTTGCTTGCGTCGGTCGGTGCTTTTCGCTTATATTGGGCATCGACTATATGCCGGTTTATAAGGCTGTCGATTCGTGCTGGCAGCGCCACCACAGGATGTGCGGCCATGCGCACTCGCACCAAACGCGGATCATTTACATACCAGTACGCACTCTAGATATTTGCAAAGTTGTAGCATGTTTTCTTCTAAGTGCGCAAATTTCATTTTCCGTGAGTGTAGATATATAAAGATTCCGGTTTAAAAAATTAGTAGACAAGATGAGAAAAGCGCAGATTTCGACAGAAGTATCTCGTTGTTGGAAATTCGGTAAAGATGAATCAAATGACTGTGTTTTCACGCTTTTTCTTGCTTCTCAGGTTTGTTCCGGGTACGATAGCCTTTGACGATTTTTGTCGAACTGAGATAATTGGTGTGTTGTTTGTAACCCACGTGCCTCACACGCACACATAAAAATCTGAGTTTGTTCAGTTTGACAATAATTTGTGCGAGAAAGAAAGTTGAACCAATCTAAGAAAAAGTCATAGCGAGTAACCGAATGGCATAAGTATCCAAATTCGGGATTCAACATGATGCTTTAGCCATCATAAAAGGCTTCATGATTTTGATAACAATATGTGACAAAATGTAGAACGAGAGCTTTTTTATTCCATCCGTCTGACATTATCAAACTGTGCTACACCTAGCTTTTCTTTGACACTAACCGTTCTGTGGCACTAACCTACGAGTATCATTTTCAATAAAGCAACAACTGTATCAAAATAATCCTATGCAACGGCAGTTATCTATACGATAGATTGACCAACGCGATGCACTATTCCACATACGCTATACTAATTCACATGGTAAGTAAGATTTATAAGCTAATCCACATCACATATGTGCTACTTTAACCCACTTTGCAGCATTTATCTATCTGTGTTAGACACTAATCCACGTGCACTACTTCAAACCACCTGATCTACATAATCCACTTGTAAGACTATACAAATTCACTTGTTCGGCATTCGCTTCATAATCGTAGCTTGCAGCTTGCATGTATGGACGCGGGAGGAAGTTACTTTAAATAAACCAAGTTTTGTTTACCCATACGTGAGAGAAAGTTACATTGGATAAACCTTGGTTAGTTTATCCATACGCGGAAGTTACTTTGAATAAAACATGGTTAGTTTACTCATACACGGTAAGAAGTTACTTTTGAATAAAACATGGTTAGTTTACTCATACACGGTAAGAAGTTACTTTTGAATAAAACATGGTTAGTTTACTCATACACGGTAAGAAGTTACTTTTGAATAAAACATGGTTAGTTTACTCATACACGGTAAGAAGTTACTTTTGAATAAAACATGGTTAGTTTACTCATACACGGTTAGAAGTTACTTTTGAATAAAACATGGTTAGTTTACTCATACACGGTAAGAAGTTACTTTTGAATAAAACATGGTTAGTGCACTCTTACACGGTAAGAAGTTACTTTTGAATAAAACATGGTTAGTTTACTCATACACGGTAAGAAGTTACTTTTGAATAAAACATGGTTAGTTTACTCATACACGGTAAGAAGTTACTTTTGAATAAAACATGGTTAGGTTACTCATACACGGTTAGAAGTTACTTTTGAATAAAACATGGTTAGTTTACTCATACACGGTAAGAAGTTACTTTTGAATAAAACATGGTTAGTTTACTCATACACGGTAAGAAGTTACTTTTGAATAAAACATGGTTAGGTTACTCATACACGGTAAGAAGTTACTTTTGAATAAAACATGGTTAGTTTACTCATACACGGTAAGAAGTTACTTTTGAATAAAACATGGTTAGTTTACTCATACACGGTAAGAAGTTACTTTTGAATAAAACATGGTTAGTTTACTCATACACGGTAAGAAGTTACTTTTGAATAAAACATGGTTAGGTTACTCATACACGGTTAGAAGTTACTTTTGAATAAAACATGGTTAGTTTACTCATACACGGTAAGAAGTTACTTTTGAATAAAACATGGTTAGTGTACTCTTACACGGTAAGAAGTTACTTTTAAATAAAACATGGTTAGTTTACTCATACACAGTAAGAAGTTACTTTTGAATAAAGCATGGTTAGTTTACTCATACACGGTAAGAAGTTACTTTTGAATAAAACATGGTTAGTTTACTCATACACGGTAAGAAGTTACTTTTGAATAAAACATGGTTAGTTTACTCATACACGGTAAGAAGTTACTTTGAATAAAACATGGTTAGTTTACTCATACACGGTAAGAAGTTACTTTTGAATAAATCAAGTTTAGTTTATTCATACGCTGGAGGATTTTGTTTTCTAGCACAAATCTCTTTTTACAGTTTCCCCACTGTTTGTTTTGTAATTATCACATACTGTAGACGCTACATAATATACAAACTGCGCTTTTTTAGATGTATGCATAAAAATAACCAAGTGATCAATGTTTTGTCTGTGGTCAAGCATACCTCTTGCAGCAAGGGAACTAAAAAAATATTTTGCACCAGACTCATCCGTTTATTTGTCATGACTAGGTGGTCACGTAACTCAACACCCCGGAGTCTGACTTTTCGTACACATGGGTTCGGGTCTTACGATAAGTTGTTGGTGTCCTTTCGGCGGTGCTGTTATCTCTTCTCTGAATACTTTATATCTAAATTGAAGATGAACGGTATTTAGATGTTCATGGACGAACGTCTGTCTCGAACTCACACCAAAAGGGTGTATCTAAGATTTTTCCAATATTCTTTGTTTTTTTAATGGGGGAAAATCTTGCTAGGTGGCTTAAATACACTCACTGACATAAAAATCCGCGCACCAAGAAGGAGGCGTTGGATTGAAATGTGATTTTAGTAGTGAAATGGTACATACCAAGAACAGAAGTGATTACAATATCACAGCAGCAGAACGATTTCTCGCGGACATCCGGTACACATTCCGGTCAGCGTTAGTACCGTGTCGGACCGCCTCTTGCTCAGATACATGCGGTGATACGGTCAAAGAGACGCCGTATGTTATCTTGGGACAGACTGGCCCACACTTCTTGCAAATGATTCACGAACTGGGAAATGCAGAAAGCTGCCGACCCATCTGGTCCCACACGTGCGCGATGGGCGAGAGATCAGGCAGTCTGGCAGGCCACGGAAGCGCCGAAGCATGACTTAGACAGTCCTGGGAGACCCCAGCTGTATGCCGGTGGGCGTTATTCTTGTTTTAAAATGGCTCCGGGCTGCCCCTTCAGGAAATGCAGCACATGCGGCCGCAGGGTCTCCTGTACGTAGCGCTTGGCTGTCAACGTCCCTCGGATCAATGCGAGGGAAGTCCGGCTGTTATACGTGATGGCTCCCCAGACTATTACGCCTGCAGCTCGGGACGTGTGCCGCTGTACAGTGAGGTTGGGATTGTAGCGCTCACCTACGATCCTCCACACTTTAACACGGTGCTCGTCCGCTTCCCTACGAAAGCGGGATTCGTCGCTGAACACTACACGTCGCCAGTCCGTAGCATTCCATAGGGCTCGCCGCTGACAGCACGGCAATCGGCGCCGACGAATGTCAGGTGTTAATGGCAGAAAACGTAAGGGCCGTCGAGAGTTCAAATTCGGCTCCGATAGGCATCTGGAAATGGATCTGTTGTACATAAGTGTCCATTGTAGAGCCACCACATGTATCTGACTATTGAGCAATGACGTCATTGCATCTGTGCCTGCTGCTCTAACGATCACACGGTCATCTCTACTGGTGGTGTGTCTGGGTCGTCCAGAGCCAGTCCGCCGTGTTCGGGGTGCTGTTTCGTGTCCATGGTTCCAAACACGATTGCACCGTACTGTCTAACCGGCGCAAATGGCTGCCGATTTGGCGCCCCGGCCACCCAGCCTCTCTCCTCCCGACCGTACGGCCTCATTCACACTACGTCAGTTTCCCGTATACATTACTACGGAGGCTCCTCGGCATGTCTATCGCTCAGGGATCTTACCTGGCTCTTACCGTGCACTTCTTCACGAATGGGGAGTCCCCTGCACGGCGCCTTATAAGTCCCAAGGATTGCGATTGCAGCACCGGTCTTGGATGCGCGGGCATGCAGAATCGCAGGAAACTAATCATTTGCATGTCTGCCCTGCCCGTAGCTATTCGCCGAGTTTCGCGTTAATCGCACGAATTTTTTCTTGGTGCGCGGATTTTTTGACGATGAGTGTATATATTTTTACCGTTCACTAAATTGTTCCATATGTAATGAAGGGGTTTCTTAACAGAGGACGATTCTGTAGCTACTAGACAACATACTGGAAAAATTCCTGACGTTTCACGTTAGGTAGACTTGCTTGAGGTGGTTGTTCTTCCATATTTTGCCCTTTCTCAGGCTTCCGCTCTTCTCATGTCTTGAGGTGCATACATGCTTGTTTATTAGGAACACCTTACTAGTAATCGTTGTACCACTTTTAGCTTACAGAGAAGCAGCAATTAGCTTCGGCATTAGTTCGACTGAGTTGTAGTAAAGTTACGGTGAACTATTGGTCCTTCATGTTGAGTGGCATCTTCCTGTCCTGACGGATTGGATGGTAGTGGGACACCATGTTTGTCTTTATCCCATAAATGCACCATGAGTTTAAAAAACTGGGGATTTAGGCGGGCATTTAAGCCGTTTCTGTCATATTCCTGAAATCACTGTGAGAAAATGTGGGCTGCGCATTGTTCTGCGGGAAGTAAGCCACGAGGTAGACCGCAGCCATGGTTGCATAATCAAAAAAAGACGTTAAATACTCTGGGACATTCAGACGCGGATCCAGTCGAGGGAAAGGATCAACGGTAAATCACGAAGACATATCTCACAACTTTAAGTTTGGTCTGTCATCCTGGAAAGTCGTGATCACGCAAGTAGCATCTTGAAGTTCTGAGTTCTCCCATTGGCTTTATCCACAGAAAAACTCGGCTTGTCTGACAACGTCTTTTCTTTTCCAATCGTTTAGATTCAATCCAGTGTCTGTGGTCTCGAGAGAAGTGCGCACGTTTTGTCGTGGTCGGTACTGACAGCAATAATGTATTGACAGGTAGTAAATAGTAACGCTGTACTAGTGATCCGATTTATTGGCGTAGGAAATAAACACATAAGCGTTTCCAAGCTATTGATGGCTTTTTCAAGGAAGTTAGACAGAAACTGCAAACTGAAAAATAGAACGCTTAACAATTTGAACGCGGGAATTTGACAATAAATAGATGCGACGTTGTATTCATTTAAAGATACGAGGCATCACGTTGGTTGCACGCGGGATCCTGGTAGAGAAAAGGCGCTACTTGAAGAATTGGTTCCAAAATCCTGGCAACTCGTGTGAGACACAATCATTGCAAGTATCGCTGTTGGTAATGATCTCCAATGTTTCGCGAATGGCTGGCTGTACATTTAGGGGTAGAGTAGCTAGCTAATTTCTTTATATCATCCCACATGGGAGTTGCTTACTTGAATTTGACTTCTCTGGATAGTGCCGTGGCTACTTTTCCGTATTTTGTGTCTCTTTTATGTTCGTTGACTCTGATTCCAAACGAACGCTTGGTCATTCCAATGTGGTATCGTTTAGAGCCGTTCGGATACTGTAGGGGGATCGCATAAACTCCTGCTTCGCAGGAGAGAGGTGGTTTTTCACTATTTCTCTTTAGTATAGTATGTAAAGATGCAGGGGACCTTATGCCGACGCCGTAGTTCATCTTCTTGAGGGCGTTTTTGAGTTTGTAAGACACACTTAGAATGTAGGGAATTGAGCCTAAATAACGTAGCCGAGGCTCAGGAAGACTGGAATGTTTGGCTTTGGCTTTTTGGATGCACTACGGCGTAGTGCATGACCACCGTGTACTGGAGTGTCGTTTGTCATATTGTGCCTGACCTCAATCTTTTCTTATTTTACTCAGTGTTGCGTGTCTATTGTCCCATATAGATCAATCTATTCTCCAATCTACTCGGCCGTCAACTAGCAATTTCTGATCACATATCGTGAGCTCAGTTTCGTTTTTTTTTTTTTTTTTTTTTTTTTTTTTGCTGCGTGAACCACTCTCTGTG
Organism: Macrothele yani; assembly: GCA_039090855.1. Classification (NCBI taxonomy): domain Eukaryota; kingdom Metazoa; phylum Arthropoda; class Arachnida; order Araneae; family Macrothelidae; genus Macrothele; species Macrothele yani. The sequence goes on from CM077029.1 coordinate 48,748,018, forward strand.
TGCTGCTGCTCTTCCACATTCGACAAGTGAGGCAGCTTTGCTGTTGCTCGTACTACTTCAAATACCCAGGGTCACCCATGATCAAATTCTGAAGATTAGGACACTCACACACACACGCACGCACAAACTCGCATACTTGACCTTCATTAATGTAAGTTATTTAGAAACTACCACTAATAGTTCCCCGCCCTCCTCCTTTCTCTTCTGTTTTTCTCCGTTTTGCTTCGAAGGTTTAATGACCACTATGAGCACCTTTAAGCGCTATTAGAAGTCGTTCATCCTCAATTCCGGGACACTAGTTTCCGGAAAGGGAAGAGAGCAATACCATAAGACCAGCACCCTAACCATGCCTCATCCAGGACTCGAATCCAGATCGAACTCGGAAGACTAGCCAAAAACCTACACCTTTGACCACTTGGTGCGGTTGTTCTCTTTCACTTGATTACGTAGTTGTGTTGGCGTAACAACGACGAATGACGTGTCCGTCTGTTTATATGTAATCATTTGCTGGTCGTAGCAAATTGTTCACTCACTGTTTATCTGGTCCTGTGGGAAAAACGTTTCGAATGTCGTAGGCGAAATCATACACAAGATTTTAAATACAGTCTCAATCCTTTCTTTTTCTTCTACTTTTGTTTTGGCAAAATTATCTGCCTAGTTGCCGTAAATGTGCTTTTGTATTTCTCATTGACGTGTAGACTTGAAAAATGTTTTCTCAATCAGATAAGCTGACGTTTTCTAGTTTTCTGAAATACAGAACTTTCATTCAAAGTATCAAAACAAGCAGATGTTTTTTAACACACAATATTTTATTGTATTGTGTTTTCTGTGAATTGGATATTGCTGTTTATTCTACGTTTGACGTTTTTGAACATCAGTGATGTAATCATTTCAAAAATTTTGACTTATTTTGTCTTGGAAATTAATTTTAACAGGCTTTGCTGGTATTTTGAACGTTAAATGACTGTGTCTGTGCATCCTATATGATACCTCACACTGATACAAAGCTTTATAAAAAATTGGAAGTCATTTCACCATGGAAAACAGAATTCCTAAATAGCTAAATATTCTCAAGTGTTCAGATACGATGCTCCCAACCGAGGTATACTGTGATCCCATTCATATGCTTTCGCGCTTTGCCTCGTCTTCGATCTTCTTGTTATAACATCCGTCCACATATTTTGCAATAACAATGGTGCTTGGTTTCAGATTTTTTCAACGGTTTTCTTTAAAAAATGATAATGTTTGCTAAAGCGCTGCTTGTTAAGCAAGAAGTTCGTTGACAAATCTCTAATGCGCCACCTTTGAAGATTTCATCCGTAAAAAAGCGCTCCAGGGCATCATTAGGCTTTGCTCTTCCTGAGTTAATAATTAACAAGGCGGCGTGTTATTTCCGTTCAGTTCTTAGATTCGCAGCATATGTCTTCTTCCCCCTCTTCTTCCCAGTTCACATCTCTTTCGGGGATGAGTGATCTTCAATGCAGTTTCGATTTCTAACAAAACAACGTCCGGGGAAGGCAAACATAGGTTCACAATGTAGTACGTAACATGGCTTCGTAGGTAAACCATGCTTAAATTTCCATGGATCAAAACCTAACAAAGTACATCTTGTTAATAAATAGCTTAATCTCTGTAGAACGTACACCCATTTTATAGATTCAATTCATTTATTTTTCGTTATGGGGTTACATTTGACCATGTTACATTTCAAAATTAATTTTATAACATAAAATAGTAAGAGGAAAACATATATAATACGTACACTTATGTACAGGACCACAGAAAAGAAAATTGAGTAAAAAGCTATATATATATATATATATATATACACGGTCGAGTCACATTATTGTGACCACCAGCTAATATCCAGAGTAACTATCGTGTGCAGCGCGGGCAGCAGCTAGACGGTCTGGGAGTGACTCAATAAGGTGCTGGAAGGTGTTCGCAGGTATGTGGAGCCATGCTGACTGCAGTGCATCTCACAGCTTTTGGAGGGTCCATAGAGCGAACAACACGATCAAGGTGGTCCCACAGATGCTCAATTGGGTTTAAGTCTGGTGAATTAGGGGGCCAGGGAAGTACTTTGAAGTCTTCATCGTGCTCTTCCACCCACTGTCGGACATTTTTAGCTGTGTGACACGTCGTATTGTCACGCTGAAATATCCCATCCGCCACAGGGAAGACAATCGGCAGGTATGGGTGTACGTGGTCTGCAAGGATGGATTCATAACGAATTCGGTCCACAGTGTCTTCCACAGGTATGAGTGGACCCAGAGAATACCACGAAAACATTCTCCAGACCATAACGCTACCCTCACCAGCTTGTGTTCTTCCAGCAATGGTTGAACAGTGTATGTTCTCCGATGTTTCCCGCCTTATAAGCCAACGTACATCCGTTCGATGAAGCAGAAAACGTGACTCATCGGAGAAGGCAATCCTTTGCCAATCAGCAGAGGTCCAATTACGATACTTCACGTGCAAATGTAAGCCTTTTATGCCCATGCACCTTCGTTAGCATAGATTCATCAGCAACGGAGCCCCAAACGCAGCAGGGTTCGCTGAACTGTCGTTTTAGACACATTTTCGGTAACCCCGCTTGTTCTATCGGCCAGTGATTTGCTCCACTGTAGCGTGTCGATCGGCCATCACGCACCTTCGAAGCCGTATTTCACCTCTCACATCAATGGCACGTGGTGCTCCGCAGTTTCCACTTCGCTTACAATGCTGCCATTTCTCCAATCACGATGTACTTTAACCACAGCAGCATGCGAACAGTTCACAAACTGCGCTGTTTTAGAAATACTGCCACCCTTGGCCCGAAAGCCGATAATAATTCCTTTTTGCAAATCTGATAAATCGCTCCTTTTATCCATGACAGCAATAAATGATGTGCTTTCAAAATTCCTACAGCACTCCTTATATACCTTCCTAACCAGCTCACGACACGTGCCTTCTTTCATTGGCTACGCGCTGTGGACGTCGAAAGTAGGTGGTCACAATAATGTGACTCGACTGTGTATATAGCCTGAGCAAATTCCAATTCCCCTAAAATGCGTAGACAAGCCAAACGTTCTGCTCATATAAAATGTACTCATATGCGGTCTAATTAATAGTTTTCTACTATTAATTTTTTTTTATTTTAGTTTGTTAGCAAGTATTTTTAGTTGCTTCCGAAAATAATTATAATTAATAATATGTGTTAGTTAACAAGGTAATTTATGCCATAACACCAATCCCTGGTAATAAATATTTGTTGGGTTAAAGCGTTAGGCATTGGTAACAAAAATCCGTTTCTGTTTCTTGTTAGATAGTCGTGACTTCAAATGTTGAGCTGAATTAAATGTTGTTACCTATTTCCCTTTTTATACAGGCATAGTTTGAGAATGAACACAGTGAAACCTTTGAGTTAGAGTCAAAGTTTTCACTGTGTTCATAAAAAACCTGCCCAGTTTTGCCCTGTGGCCGTTAAATTAACGGAGGCTTAAATTAACCTTGTCAGTGGAGTTTGGGCTAACGCAAAATCTTACAAATAAATGCGGATTTGAAGACAGATGTGGTCAGCGCTGTTAGAGATGCTAAGATCAGAATACACACTGCATAATATTAGCTTATAGAAGACTGAGCTTCGTCCAGGAGCGAAAATGTCCAAATTTTGAACAGTAAACACAGCTGACTGCATACAGCTCAATTTTTCAACCAGCAATAACAGTTTAAATGAAAGAGTTTTTTCGTTATATTCACCTATTTTTCACTAGAATTGACCTACAGCTAAATTTTAACAGTCAATCATGGTGTGGAGGATTTTAGGATGACAATTGGTCGTAAAGGGTTCTTGGAAATAGCAGGCTACTCTTGGTCGTAAAGGGTTCTTGGAAATAGCAGGCTAAGAGACAATGAAATGTACTTGCACCGTTAAAATAGTTCTTAGGAATAGCAGGCTCATAAGAAAATGAAGTGTGCGTGCACAGTTAGGCAGTACCTCCTGGAAAAGCTGGAATAGAACCCTCTGGAACCGAACCACGAAACACCATATTCCAAGCACCATCACCCATTCCTACAGGCCTACATGGACGAACTGAGACATACATGGGAGCTGGAACTCGTCTCATGTACGAGGGAGAATCAAAGATGTAGAGGCGTAGGCGAGGATGGTTGATCACGAACAGGTCGTTGCAATATGTTCCATAAATTCTCTATGGGGCCATAAATTCTCCTTGCAATATGTTCCATAAATTCTCTATGCCCAGTGAGCGAGGGATCCATGCCAGTTTGGTAAGCTCATTGCTGTGCTCCTGGAGCTAGTCGGTCGCTCGTCCGGACCGATGGGGTGGAGCATTTTCCCGTTGAAAGATGGGAACTTGGTTCGGACAGAGGCACCTAATGGAAGCGTTTTAGATGGTCGGTCAGCAGCTGCACCTAACTGAAACCAGTGGCGGAAGACTTTAGAGGTACCAAGGAACCCAGGCTGGACCACGTGAAAGCTGCCCAAACTTTAACACCCACGGCCTGTAGTACCCGAAATTGTCATGGCGGTCCATATGACGAAATTGTCATGGGGGTCCATATGACGAAATTGTCATGGGGGTCCATATCACGAAATTGTCATGGGGTCCATATCACAAAATTGTCATGGGGGTCCATATGACGAAATTGTCATGGAGGTCCATATGACGAAATTGTCATGGAGGTCCATATGACGAAATTGCCATGGGACCAATACAGTGTGAAACGGGATTCGTCAGTCCATATGACGCGTTTCCAATCATCCATGCTCCGATTTCGTCGAACCTTCGCAAACTACAATCGAAACAAGCAATGCTGTGCCATTAACATCGGGACACGATGTGGTCGTCGACTGCCCCAGCCGAATTGTGGTATGTGTCGACAGATTGTCTTTGAACATATGCTTTTTGATGATCCGTGACGTGATTTGATGCAAACAAGCCTTCCGATTCGTCTGTACGATGCGGGCCAATCGTCGGCACTCTCGACCATCCAATGCACTCTTACGGCCACATTTCGTCCGGCTGTTAACGTTTTTGCCGGATTTCACGTACTCCTGGTACATACTTGCTGCGGTTTTTCACGGAATTGCTAACAGTTTCGCCGTTGCGCTGATTGAACACCCGTCCTTCCTGGCTCCCACGACTTGAACTCGATCAAACTTAAGTCTCGTTCTCGACCCATGCTGGCACGTGACATGATGTATTCCTGTGAATACCGAACCACTCTATTTATAGCCGTAACCGGTTTTCTTGCACACGGTGATTTCCTGCTGCTTTGCGTATTTTCACCGGGATGTACATAATAGTTTGTCCTTTCAGTGTTTTTATTTCATGACCATAAAATAAATAAATAAGAGCAATTAAATTGTGTAATGTTGAATGTGTCACTTTGAAGCGTGGGAATGGTGACGTCTTTCGATTAATGTGTGAACGAGACGTTTTTACCGTATTTCATAAATCTTCCCTAAATTTAGCTAGAGGTATTTTTAGAGCATAAAGAGTTCTGCTCGGACTGAAATCACTGAGCTGCTTCTGTCTTTAACGACGTTTTCTTCATTCCGCAGTGTTCATAAAGAGCATGCTTTTAATGCTTTTTTCAAAGACGTTACTGAATGGTGTTTCAGAAATACGAAACCCCCATGTTTCTCTATTTTTCATGTTTTTAATCTGTTCATACCTGGAGGCTGTTTCATTCTCAAAAATCCATTTATACCTTATCACGTATGTTTACACTTTCAGAAATGATTTATTTCTTCCAATAAAAATAAAGACGAGCATTTCTTAATTCCGTATTTATGTGGAAAATGAATGACATTTAATACATTGCGATACAAGAAAATAAAAATGAATCTAATACATTAGAGCTGCTTATCATCCACGCGATGTTTTGCTCAATATGAAAGATTTAAATTCTTTCGTACAGCAGTAATTTCTTCTCGGACTCTCCCAATGATTCAGTTCGTTCTACAGAACTTTATTGGATTGCTCACAAATTGTATTTAGCTGATAATCAGCTTTTCTTGCAATTCCTTACCTGCATTTTCTGCTACCTAAAATGGCTGCGCAATTCCATGTGATCCTTTATTAATCTGTAATCACAGGAGGCACGGGCATGCAAATTTCTTACTCAGTTGCCCTGAGTATTTATTTCTTTTTAAAGTAATTGAATTCAGCGTGAACAAAAAACAATTTCTCATCGGAAAGTTTAACGTTGCCTGTTGGGAGATACATCGACTGACTTAACGTATTATTCGGATCACTTTTGTGCTATGACAAAATTATTGACGATACTGCATTTAAATTACAGGGTGTCATAGTCTTTCCCGCGTTACAAACATTAATATAAAAATGTATTACAGGTAAAAGAAAGAGATTGCACGACAATGATAGTGAACTAAAGCGGTCTTTTATTTCGGTGTCAGTACACCTTTACATGGGCGCCATTTGTGGCCTCGAGTTCATCTAAGCGATATTCGATTTCACGCCATGTTTTGTTTAACGTCTCAGCAGAGACAGAGCCAGTGACGTCAGTTATTCTGCTCGTCAACGTCTCGAAATCCAGAACATTGCTAGAGCAAACTTGGTCTTTCACATAATCCTACAGGAAATAGTCTAAGGGGTTATGTCGGGCGATCGAGGTGGCCATGTCATGTGACCGTCGCGGCCAATCCATCTGTCTAAAAATGTGGCATTCAGGAACTCACGAACCATTTTGATGTTGGGGCACCGTCTTGTTGGAAAATAACTGAAGGTTGCAGTACATGCAACTGAGGTGCTATAAAAAGTCACCAGAATATCCAAGCACACGTTACATGCTGTTGTGGTCTCCGTAAAAACAGAAGGATCTGATGATTCTGTCGTGCATCAGGCTGCACTATACGTTCCCTTTCGGGCTAGCCCTCTGTTGCTCGATGACATAATGGCGATTTTCGGATCCCCAGATTCAAACATTGTGTCTATTTACTGTACCAGAGATGTGGAATGTGGCTTCATCTGAGAAACAAACACGGTGCAGATAATCACTTTCATCAGCTGTGAGCTGCAACATCTTCGTCACAAATGCAGCACGGCGAGGCCGGTCATCACGCTGAAGAGCTTGTATAATCTGTACCTTATAAGCATACAGATGAAGACGTTTGTGTAACATTTTGTGAACCGTGGCACGGTGAGTCCTAGTTTCCAGTGTAGCACGACGAATGGATTTCCTGTGGCTTCGCAGAAATGTCTCCTGAACAGTTGCAGCTATATCTAGTGTAACCGGTGATCGGCCCTCTCTGGGGAGTTCGCCGCACTACCCGTCGCTTTAAACTTTTCATACCAAGCTTTTGTTTCTTTGGTCGGGTGGAGATCGTCTGCACTCTTTTCTGAAAGGTCGCTGGACAGTAACCGCCGATTTGGTCTCATGGAATCACAACACGTATGCCACTTTTTCTTGCGTGGAAGCCATTATCGATGAAATGTTTCTCTTATTCAGTAGCAATGTTTACCTGAGGAGCAGAAACAAAATGCTTCTATATTACGTTGCCAACCAGTTTATTTTAACTTACATAGATTTTTTATATTAATTTTTATAATGCGGGAATGACTTCCTGTACACCCTGGACAATTAAGCACCCAAATTTAGCCTCACTCCAATTTTCTAGGATGTGGGAGCTAAGTGCAATAAATTAGTTTTCTGTTTTACACTGTTCCATATGACATAGAAGATATTTTCTACGTGAGCTCAAAGTTCAGGTATGGGGAGATCGTTTTGATCATAAGTATCTTTCCCAATAGTAGTAAATCCCACGTAAAAAATTTCGATGTAACGCAAATAGGTAACGAAAGTGACGCAACAATAGCTAGTTACATTGCCTCTCAAGAATATGTTTTACTAAAATGTCGCTGAACATCAAATCAATTTATATTTATCACGAAAGAAATATGGGATTACGCCATATAATACAAATTTTGAAGATGGCAATCCAATTTTTGGCGTAAATGTGACAAGGATGGTAAGTCAGATAATATCCGAAAACTTGAACATTTTCATCGTCCTGGAGCGTGTCCCGCTCCAGGACGATGAAAATGTTCAAGTTTTCGGATATTATCTGACTTACCATCCTTGTCACATTTACGCCAAAAATCAGATTGTCATCTTCAAAATTTGTATATTTATCACGTTTAACAAAAACGTAACGATATCTCATTGCAGTCTGTGTGAATTACGAGAACCTGATGCTAAATGTGGTAAAAGCCATTACAAAAATGCATTTTTGATGCTATGCATATTTTCCGACAGCAGTAAAGTAAATCCCAAGTAAAAAATGTCGATGTAATGGAAATGGGTAACGGAAGAAGTCTTTAAGTTACCTAGGTTGATTTTTTCAAATATCTCGGTGCATCGTAGGGAAATTCGGCTTCCTCTCGATCTCCCCAAGAGAAGGAAATTACTTGCCCTTGAAGATAGCTTCAAAATAATGTGCAAAACGATATAGAGAAACCTGTATATTCTAGACGAAAATTTACATAACCTCCTTATTAACACCATTAAGATTTAGCTTTTGTTTCTACCTTGAGTTCCGATTTTAGCTTGCACATGCGCAGATGGACTTTCGTAGCTCCATAAAATTTCATCAGTGTCAGGATCGTTTCTTACCTTCGCCTAAATCTGAATAACGATAAAAAACTATTCAAAATAGTATTACTGTTCTAATGATCCAAATTTCTTGTCGTAGAATAGAAATCAAAGTTTCCAAGCTTTCCACATCAAGCAGATGGCTTTTTCAAGGAAGGAAGACAGTAAACTGCTTATAAGAACTGCAGTTTGCTGTCTACCTCCTTTGCTTATAACAACTGCAGTTTGCTATCTACATTCTTTGCTTATAATAACTGAAGTTTGCTGTCTACCACCCTTGCTTATAACAACTGCAGTTTGCTGTTTACCTTATTCGTTCATAACTGCAGTTTGCTGTTTACCTTATTCGTTCATAACTGCAGTTTGCTGTTTACCTTCCTTGAAAAAGCCATCTGGTTGATGTGCGAAAGCTTGGAAACTTTCATTTCTATTCTACGCCAAAACATTTGGATTATTAGTATAATTATGCTATTTTGAGTATAATTGGTGTACAGTTCCTTTTTCTTAATTACAATTTATTAAAGAAAAATAGTGTTTTCGAAATATTAAATAGTCGAAATACTTACTATTACTACCACCATATAACTTAGAAAATATTTACTTTTATGGCTCACATGTCTTCTTTCATTGGTTTTACAAGAGTAACGTTCATTAATCCACTTAAATGCCGCTCAATGTCTGCAATTAGTTAACGTGATTGTTTGTTGTTCTGATTTAATTCCACTTAGTATGTGACGGACTGTGGTTCAGCGTGGTCGTGTGTGATGCGAATATAAATGCAATGTGTTTTTCGTAAATAAATGTATACTTTCGAATTACTCGTTTAATTTCACATCCAGAAAGATCTTGGCATGCGATAGATGCATAGCATAAATTATCTACAAAAAGAGTACCAGGACACTCCCGATTTTCTTTATTATTTAAATGCAAAATTAAAGCAACAATCTTTTTATCTTTAACCCTTTAAGCGGGAAACGTTTCTGAACGAAAGGGTGCCTAACATTTTCTGTGCTCCTCAAACAAAAGTCAAACAAAAGTGTTCACATAGCGACCGGGTTTTAGGAAAGCTAGGCCAAAACAATTATTTTCTCCATCTCAACATTACCTATCATAAACCTATCAATGGTGACAAACGTTCCCTTCTAGTAATTTATTCTCTGCTCCGTGACCCAAGGAATGATAACGACAAAGGGCTCGTCCCTCTACACGCACCTCATGCCACTGGGAAGAAACAAGTGACTAAATCATCTCTCTCCATTCTCAGGTTCGTCGCCATTGTTATATGTCTTTTAACAGGTAATCAACAGAAGCAAGCGATTAATGACAATCATATCCCTAAATGACCACTTTGAAAAACAAAGCAAAGGGGAAGCAACGCTTTCTGATGCGTATGCTCACTCGTTCCAGACGTGTTCAGTCCACGACAGCGAATATATTCGTCCGAGCTGATTACAACCCATTTTGCTAAACCTCTATAACTTCGTTCCCACCTGTTCAAGGGTTAAACAATTCTTCTCAATATTGTGTCGTACAGTTTTCCAGTTAAATAAATAACTGGATTTTGTATTTTAGATAGATTTTATGTCAAGTACTACTTGACTTCAGTTCGTTCTCTCTGGTTGAACAGTTATTTTTGCAGTGCTACCTTGAATTGATGCTATTGACTCCTAAATAAATAATAAAAGCTCTACGCAACGTTTTACTTTTGCCCTTTATTCTGTAACTTTAATAGTCAGCATAGAACCCAATTGCGTACGGTTTTTTTTTGTGTGCGCATGACATAGTGAATGTACTAAATTTCCCTTACATGTTTAACAATATCTTCAATTTAATTGAAACTCGAATGCTTGTAACAACTGTTTTGCCACACTGCAGTTTGTTCGGGAATTAAATCGAAATGATCTCGCATAATTGGAAAAATTCTGAGTGAAATATCACTGTGAGATACTTCTGATAGGCATTAATGAAAAGTTGTGTTAGTCACAAAAATACGCCGAACAGATCAGATCATATGCAGAGGATTTTAGGAAGGTCAGATCATATGCAGAGGATTTTAGGAAGTCTGACCCCAGGTCTTAATAAAACCTCAGACGTAAGACACTAGGAGATTTGGGTTAGAGTGCCCGTTAGGAAAGTGACACGGAAGAAATGGTAGAAAGGGGGAGGAAGACGCCCTTATTTTTTACCAGGGGGCCAGTATCAGGGGTCTGTCGGCTTAACGTGCCCATCCGACGCACGTCGGATATTTAGTGGTTCGAGCGTTTGTACCTGCCTGGGATCGAATCTGAGATTTCTTCGTGGCAGTCACGAACGTTGACCACTAGGCCATATGCCGAACAATTACTGTTTCAAGGATTTAATTGCTATTAAGAATCACCTTAGGGGCTTTAAGCAATCGACTGACACTGATTGGGGGACACTGTTTTCTGAGAAGTGGAGGAGAACCAGAATCATGGGGACAATGCGCCGCGTATTTCTCATTCCGAACTCGGGCCCAGATATGCCCAGGACGATTAAAAAAATACCAGATCTTCTGATAATTCAATCGCGAATAGCCTAGTTGACAAAGGTTGTGCTTGCCACGAAGAATTCTCGGAATCGACACCAGGCAGGTACAAATGCTCGAACCGCTAAACATCCGTCGTGTGTTGGATGGGCACGTTAACCCGTCGAAAACTGAGAACTGGCACTCCGATTATAAAAGCTTCTTCCTCCTCTTTTACTTCGTGTGACTTTTCTGTCATGCAGTCGAGCTCAAATCTCCTAACTTTTTACTTCTAAGGGTTTATAAAGACCTGGGGTCAGACCTGTTATTATAAAGACCTGGGGTCAGACCTGTTATTCCTGTTATTTTCTCATAAATCTCTAAAATATCTCATTCAGCCGCCGAGGTGGCGCAAACGACAAACTTGTAATAGTTTTCTCAAATTGTAAAACTATAAAACTAAGTTAGCGAAAATGTATCGTCTCAAAATGAAACAAATAGCCTTAAATTCACCGTGAGAATTCATTTCATTTGACACTAATCAAATTATAAATGATGCGAGCACATTTTTAGAATGATTTTCCAGCAATATTACCAGGTTGAAAAAGTTCCGGAACTCTTTATATTAAAAAAGAATCAGTACAGATAATAACTATTCATGCGGTGTTTCCTTCGAAGTACACTGCCGGACAATTGCTAAGGACGGATGACAATAGCAACGATAGCAACCATAAAATGGAAGGCAGGAAAATGTGGAAATTAGCATCAGTGCGGGATACAGTAAGACGTGTTGTACGTATGCAAATATTGGATTGCCGAACTTGTTCGTGACGTTATAGCGCTGATAAGAGATATAAAGGATTTGACGCGTATTGACCGTTGTTGTTCAAACGCAAAGTTGAAAGGGAAAGAATCAATTGACGAACTTGCAATTTTCAGTATGTCTTCCCGACATCACCTAGATGATTTTACGCGTGGCCGTATTATTGGCAAGATTAAAGAAAGGCGAAAAATAACAGATGCTGCCTGGGAGTTCGACGTCAGCCACAGTGTTGTTTCAAGGCTTTGGAAATCATTTCAAACAAATGGAGAGTGTAGCAAACGTTACGGGGAGGTCGTGTTTGCAGTACGACACCTGCAGAAGATCGGTACATAGTGCTATCAACAAAAAGACACCGGCGCAGCACAGCTAGTGAGGTAGCAAATCACTTTATGGCTGCTACTGGCAAGCGGATCTCCCGAAAAACTGTCGCCAGACGTTTGCATGATGGAGGACTATACGCCCGCCGTCCTGCTGTGTACATCCCATTGTCCAGACGTCACCGTACCGCCCGTTTGCAATGGTACCATCAACATCGCAATTGGACAGATAACGACTGGTATGCTGTCCTCTTCTCAGATGAGAGTAGATATAGTCTATCGTATCGTCTGATTGTCGACGACAACTGATCTGGCGTGATAGTGGTACTGCATATTGTCCAGCAAACATACAGGAAAGGGACCGATATCAGACATGTAGTGTTATGGTATAGGCTGGCATCATGATCAATGGCCGTACGTCCCTCTATGTGCTTCCAACTGGGACTATGACTGGCCAACGATACATTAATGATGTTCTGCTACCTCATGTTCGCATGTTCCGTGGTGCTGTCGGTGATAGATTCATTTTCATGGACACAACGCAGCATGTCATTGAACAGTCGCTGTCCAGGAGTGTCTTGAGAGCGAGGATATACAACGCCTCGTATGGCCAGCACGTTCTACAGATCTGAATCCCATTGAAAATGTGTGGGATGCTTTGGGAGGAGTCTTGCTGGTCGCCAATGCCCTCCAATAAACAAGGACACCCTCATCCGTGCACTGACAGAGGAATGGGATAAATTACCCCAACAGCTGCTTGATAATGTTGTGCAAAGCATGACACGACGTGTGGAATCTTGCATCGCCCTCCATGGTGGCCATATCCCGTATTGACATCTTACGCTGGAACGCCTGCGGACGGTAATTGCATTTTTTCACGTTTACGTATTCTGCACAAAATGGCCTGTTTGTCCCTTGAACACGTTTCAAAGCCTTCTGGATTTCAGAGCACAATAAATTGTCTTTCTTGTAATGTCCTGGCATTCTGACATTATTTTATTTCACTTGGCATCCAACCACACTTACTTTTTTATGCGCTATATAGCCGTTTATGATCCGTCCTTAGCAATTGTCCAGCAGTGTAGTTACCCTATGCAACGATGCATTTTTGCCAGGGCCCATACAATGATTTAAATGCAGATTGCAAGCCTTCTTTTACCACATCCTCCAGTGCCTCCGTCGCAGCTTGTTGCAAGTCTTTGGAACTTGAGGAGCGTCGCCCCATAAGCAAATTCTTCATCCGGTGAAAAAGGAAAACGTCACACGGGACGAGATCAGGGGAATAAGCTGGTTGTGGAAGAACGGGAGTGTGATGTTTGGACAGGTAATCGGACACCAGGAGGAATCTGTGAGGTTGCGTATTATCGTGATGGATCACCCATGAGTTGGTCTTCCAAAGATCGGATCGCTTGCGTTACATTGATTCTCTGAGACGTTTCAGGACGTTGACGTACTCTTCTTTAGTGACTATACGACCATGTTGAAGGAATTCCTTGTGTTCGACCTCCTTGCAATCGAAGAAAACTGATAACAAGACCTTTCCTTTGGAGCGGTCAGCCTCCAAAGGAAAGGTCTAAGGTAGTCCTTAACTCTCATCATCCTCGATACTCTGTCGCCCGTTTTCGAATTGTCGATGCCACTCATAAACTCTAGTTCGAGTCATTGCACTCTCACCGTACGCTGACTTAATCATTTGAAAAGTCTCAGCGAAAGATTTTCCGAGCAGAACATAAAATTTTACACTTGAACGCTGTTCAAACTTCGACATGGCTGTCCTGGTGACGGAGAGCCTCGAATGCCTGTAATCACGAACTACGCACATACACTGTATGTGTTGAATCTGGTTCAAACCGGTTCTGGCTGGTCGGTCACATTATGATCTTCGCTTGCTCAGCGGGGAATGACGTAATTCGCTGACATTTGGCAAATATTAAAAAAATTCCGGAACTTTTTGAACGTATAATGTTTAAAATAAAAATAAATTAATGTTTAAAATAAAAATAAATTAATGTTTAAAATAAAATTATTTCTTTCTTAAATGGTCTATCTGATATCCCTTGGGCTATGAACCTACATCTATATTTGGGCTATGAACCTACATTACATTTGGCTATGAACCTACATCTATATTTGCAAGATAACGGGGCACTTCTGAAAACTGGTAGTGGCGTTTTATTTCACTCCTCTTGCACTGCTTTCCATAGTCCAATCATTGTTTTAAGTCTGTGCTTAGATAGCGCTTTTTTTAGCAGTTCGAAGGCACAATAGACCATTGGAGAGACATCAGGAGACTTCGAAGGGCCAGGAGCAAACACTATAGACTTGACACCGGTCTCTTTCACTTTTTTCAAAAGTAGAGTGGTAGATTTGGATGTATGACTGCTAAGCCTTATCCTGATGTAGTTCTACTTTTTGAAGGCTCAGGAATGGTATTTCCTCTTTAAATACAAGAGTTAAAACATTATTTTGGTAATATGTAGAATTGATTTTTACATTCTTTTCAACTTTCCTTAACTTTAACTTCCCATTGTATGAGAAACCAGCAATAATTATGAATCCTTTACTGAAACTTTCATTGGATTCTTGCAACCAAGCTTATAAGCCTTTTTCTGCTTTATCGCTATTGCAAATCGGCTTTTTTTTGTTAGAGTCGTTTAGGTAGATCCATGATTCATCAATAGTCATAATAAATTTCCATCTGTATCCAGCTAAATGGATTTTCATAAAGAAGTTTACACCATGTGCTCCTCTCAGCCACGTGTCTGGGCAAAAGGCGATGAACATCATGTTTTTTTGTTTTTTTATCAGATTCAAATATTTGTTTATTACCTTGTTTACAGTTCATAAAGCAATTTTTAACGACTTAGCGTTTGCCCTTTGTGTCGGTGCATTGTTTTTTAAGACCAGAGACCTAAAGTGAAAATCCTCCACATACGTGGCGTCAGTGAATAAACAAAGACATCGCTCTTTCCACGTTTAGCAACGCACAGCAACCGAAAAAGTGTTATTCGGCCGCCGCCGGGGAATTGAATCCCGGATCTCTCGATATCTGCCGAGCGCGTTAGCCTTACACCACGGTGTCATATCCTGACAGAAAAACGCACATAGCGCTGTGGCATGTTGGCCACCGTGGTGTAAGGCTGACGCGCTCGGCTTGATATCGGGAGATCCGGGATTCAATTCCCCAGCGGCGGCCGAATAACAATTTGTCGGTTGCTGTGCGTTGCTAATCGTGGAAAGAGCGATGTCTTTGTTTATTGACTGACGCCACGTATTTGGAAGATTTTTATTTTGGATTTAACTGCTATAATTAATATATAGCCAGTCCCGTTAATGCCCACCAGATGGAGACGTCTCAGTAGCTGAGAACATCTTACCGATTTATGATATCAGAAGCTGACAGAAAAACCAGGATTTATGATGTCAGAAGCTGACAGGCCACCGTGGTGTAAGGCTAACGCGTTCGGCTAGATATCGAGAGATTCGGGATTCAATTCCCCGGTGGCAGCCGAATAACAATTTTTCGATAACTGTGCGTTGCTAAACGTGGAAAGAGCGATGTCTTTGTTTATTCACTGATGCCACGTATTTGGAGGATTTTCACTTTGGATCTCGCCCTTTGGGTTTAATATGCTATGATTAATATACACTGAGTGGCCACTTTATTATGACCACCTGACAGTTTTAAGCAAATGAGCTATGGCTGCACGTTGTTTCTGCCAGAGGGCGAGGCTAGTATAAAAAGGGAAAGCTTAGTGCTTGCGACAGTAGTAGAAGTGAGTTTTGGGTGACGAGGTGGGTAAAAAATGCGATTTGACGGAATTTCAACGTGGGATGATTGTAGGAGCTCGGAGCCATGGAGCGAGTATCACCGAAACCGCCGCATTCGTGAAATGTTCCAGAGCAGCTGTTGTTAAATTGTTTAAAGACTGGACTGTCAGCCAAAAAACTGAGTCTCTACGTGCAACGTGTGATCGTCATCGACTAGTGACTGCTCGGGCGGAACGGAGAGTGTTCAGACTGGTAACAGACAACAGTGCAGCAAATTACAGACCATCTTAATCAAGGATCCCCTCAAATGATCTCTGCACGTATTGTTCGCCGTACACTGCATCGGATGGGATATGGCAGCCGAAGGCCTGTTGGAACCCCTTTGCTGCCTGCAGTTAACAAGAGAAAACGTCTCCAGTTCGCGCATGAGCACAAGGATTGGACAGTCGATAATTGGAAACAAATTATGTGGATCACGTTTTCAGTTGCGCCATGCCAATGGCCGAGTGAGAATTTGACGGAAACAGCACGAAAGCGTGGACCCCAAATACATTGCTACAACCCTTCAAGCTGGTGGAGGCAACGTTACGGTTTGGGGAATGTTTTCCTGGTATGCTTTGGGCCTTTTAATTCGTGTTGATTGACGTCTGACTGGCACATCACATCTAAACATCGTTGCGGACCAAGTGCATCCTGTCATGTGGATGGTTGATCCCCATGGCGATGGCTACTTTCAACAAGATAATGCGTCCTGCCATAGTTCTCGTATTGTACAGGATTGGTTTCAGGAACATGCAGGTGAGTTTATTTTGCTTAGGTGGCCACCACAATCTCCAGATCTCAACCCCATTGAGAATGTGTGTGACGAAGTTGAACGAGCCATCAGACAGCTGGATCCACTGCTATTCATAAAGCATTGTCTCTGATTCCACAAAATACCTATCAACATCTCGTGGAGTCCATGCCACAAATAATCGACGGAGTATTAAAGGCAAAAGATGGCCCAGCGAAGTACTGAGGGGATGGTCATAATAAAGTGGCCACTCAGTGTATAGCCAGTGCCTTTAATATCTCACCACATGGACACGTCTCAGTAGCTGAGCCCATCTTACGGATTTATAATGTCAGACGCTGAGAGAAAATCACACATAGCGCCGTGGATTGTTGGCTACCGTGGTGTAAGGCAATCGATATCGAGAGATCCGGGATTCAATTCCCCGGCGGCGGCCGAATAACAATTTTTCGGTTGCTGTGCGTTACTAAACGTGGAAAGAGCGATGTCTTTGTTATTTATTAACTAGAGACCTTATTTTTGAAATAGTCTTGAAAGTATGGACGTTCTTTGGTTACTCATTTGGTGTTCTTTATCCTGTTAAAAGCAATGCTTTGCCATGTTTCCATCTATTATTAATAAACCTTCTTATTTTACACTTAGAAATGCTAATTCCATGATTTTCACAGCGTATTTTAGTCACAGAGTACGAATATTTCTCTTCGTATAGAGCAAAAACATAACATTCTATACACAGCTTGTTTACGTGCGCTATTTTTTTAGCAGACTATATTTAATTGTAGCTTTCGTGTTCATCAAACACTCTGTTGCCACGTTCAATTCTTTGAACTTTTATCTTTTGTAATTTCTTATCAAAAACGTTCTAAAGATGTGTGAACATCCTCTGTGTAACGTTATGAATGCACCAGTAAGGAATGTGTCAGTAAGAACGTTTTTCGCTCGACAGATGATCGAGAAATAGAACTGCCTTCTAACTGCCGCAAAAAGGCGCCAAGCAGCATGCATTTTGCTCACAAAGACCTCCGAACTAGAACAGAAGAAAGTACCTGTGAGCATGCGCTGTTACGCATTTATATCGCGCGTAAGAACAACTGCTTTGCTGCGTACTGTCACCAGATTGGTGACCAGCAAAACATACATTTTTCTTAACAAGTATTAAAAATTTACAGAAACCTGCAACACTGGCACAGTAAAATTATTTTAATACCTGCCGTAATTTTATTAGTAGAAAGACTCCAATACGAAATAAATGCATAATGCGATAAACTAGATACGCATCCCAGCCGCCCGAGCTGGAACCTAGAGCGGGTGGTTACGAAGCAGTTTTGAATGACGACATTACTACCTCATTTTTGTTTAACTTAGTCATAGTATTTTTTAGAAGTTAGAACATTTTAAAATATATTCTTAGGTGTTCTTTTGAAATTCCGATAGGTGAATTTTCTTTCGGATACTGTTCACACCTTTTCGGTAAGGTTTTTTTTTTTCATTCTGTTACTTAGATGCTATTTTACTTTCGTAAGGAGAAAGAATTACGTGCAAACAAAACATTTTTTGTGAAATTTTGTCTGCATATTCAGTCAACGCTTTGATAGGTATGTCAGCCAATCAGTCTTCTCCAACGTCTGTGGTTGAAACTAACTGCCAATGTGTCAAATCAAAGTGACCTACAAAACTGCTAACCCCCTCACACCGTCCTAGCGAGTTTTCCCAACTTTTTTCATTCCCGACTAGTCAAAAGGTTACGTTACAACTACCGTAAATCCCCGTTTATTCGGTTCTCACAAATAAGTTTTTCTCATTTTTACATAAAATGTTTTCATTTCCAAAATCCTTAATTTGTCATTAATATTGAATTTTATCATTTATACTTAAATCGAATTATCTTTCTTCTCGTTTAAACGTTAAAAGAGAAAAAAAAAATAATTCGATTAAAGAAAGATAATTCGATTAAAGAAAGATAATTCGATCTTTTATGTACGCTGTCGGGAATTAGAAAGTCGAACCACTCAATTTCCATTTACTAAACTCTCTTCCAACTCACCCCCTTACGGGGCATCTTGTGCTTTCCGTTTTTCAATCCACCCTTCCTCTTTTCTCTCTCTCTCTCTCTCTAATTCCTCTAATGCACGTACTTTATGAAGTACTCTGTGGCTATGCGCGTACTTTTCCTGAGTTACCATTGACACTTGCAGTAGATTCGTACTCTTACTTGACGTTGTCATAACAAACTCTTTCCCTGAGACCTTCATTTGTTTTCACTTTCTTGCATTGAAGCCATAGATTCACGATCACGTGAAACCTTGTCTTTAAAGAACGAAATGTAAATTTTGAAGCAAGTATGCATCAGCACGCTGACTTAGCAATGCAGTGAAATTATTCGGGGTTGGTCCGGAGTGCTTTGACAGCCATAATATTGATAGAAAAAAACCAATGCGGGCTCTCAATGGCCTTGAAAATGGAATGTTTCTATTTAAAAGTAAATAACCAAAAACCTAATGCTATTTTTAAAACCGCATGTTAACGTATACTGTTTTTCTATAATATGCATCATAACTCCTGGTTAATCGCAAATGAATTAGTTGTAATTCTTTGTATACTGTACACATGCAGTTGATGTACTGCATGCTATCTGTAAAACCTACGTAATAGCTAGTATAATAACACTATCGGATACATCATACATCATACGTTGCAGCATAATGATGTGCGGCCATCTAGAGACGGAAAAGTTTTCAATTATATGTTAATTTTACTTAGCATCTTCAAAAACGTATAAAAGGAGTCCCTCACTACCATAGTTGGAAACGGGTCAAAACTTTCGGACCCGGACGTCTCATAACTGGATCCGACCCGATCCGGACCAGGACAAATCTGAATTCAACTATAAATCTAAACTCAATATATATATATATATATATATATATATATATATATACATATATATATAGATGTAGATAGATAGATAGTACATAAATAAAACAAAAAAATGACTTTATAAATAAATTATTTAACACAAGAAAATTAGACAAAAAAGGCTAATACCATGAGAAGCGCCGAAGGCAGCTAAACCTCATGTAGTAGCTTATATAGAATAAAAATATTACAGAACAAAAATACAAAATTTCAAAACAAGTAAAAAACTGGAACAGGTTGCCGTCATCAGGAGAGCACCAACCTGTGGGTGTGGCCTTTCTAGTACCAACAAAGCGACAAGGCAAGCCAAAATTGTCAGTTGGTCATGCTCCCTAGGCCACAAAACCAAATTATAATAATCACAAAAATTACAAAATTCAAATTTAAAAAGGAAGAATTAAAAGCTTACCGGCAGAACAAAAACCGCCATGACAAAGAGTCAAAAAAGACTGAACAGAGCACCCACAAGAACCCAAATATATACACTGATAAGAAAGGCGGTCACGGTTATACAACTACCTGGTAAGCCAAAACATGTGTGAGTTCACAAGATGCAAAACTGTGTATGTGGATAAGATCTTCAGCTATTAGGGACCCACCAAATAGGCCTTTATGTTACCTATATATTTAAAATTATAAGGTCCTAGGTTAATAAAGCATGTCAATGTGTAATTTGAAACTTTTGGACAACGAATTAAAGTTCAAAATTAAATGGTTAAAATGATGCCTTAAGAATGTTTTAGGAAAATTGTTAGATTGCAATTTAGAAAGAAGAGCTTTCAGATTTTTTGCAAGTAAGAGCTGTGTAGAGCAAATTTTAGCCATTCTATGAAACTGGGAGATGAGTAGATTGCGATGTATAACTTTTGAAATATTGGATGACCAGTGAGTGTAGTGAATGATATCAAACTCAAAAGAGTTTCTTTTATCAAATAAATTCACCACACCTCTTCCCTCCTCGTCCACCTGAACCTCTAAATCGAGGTAACAAACACAAGTAGACGATCTGTTGGTTTTTTCTAGCGTAAGGTCGCCAGGATACAAGTCAGTGGTGCAATGCAAAAAGTCCGGAATACTAATGACAATAATGTCATCAACATAACTTAGAGCAATCCCAGGTAAAGGATGGTTGGCAACATATCTATCCTAAAAAAAATGTAGATAGAGATTAGCCAAATTCTCCTGATGACGGCAACCTGTTCCAGTTTTTTACTTGTTTTGAAATTTTGAATTTTTGTTCTGTAATATTTTCGTTCTCTCTCTCTATATATATACATAAAAAAGTGACATTGAGGATCTCGGAAACTACAGACCTATCAGCCTCCTATCAGTAGTTTATAAAATCTTCACTAAAGTTCTTTCACACCGCTTGAAGGTGACACTGGACATGGCTCAACCGAGAGAACAAGCTGGATTCAGGAGTGGCTACAGCACAATAGATCATATCCAGTACTGAGAGAACTAATTGAAAGAGCGAGGGAATATGAACTTCCATTGTGCATGGCTTTTATCGATTACGAAAAAGCCTTTGATTCGGTGAAACCATCAGCAGTTACAATGGCTCTGAAAACCTGCGGTATTGAAGATGCATACATTAATATTATTAATAACATCTATGAAAATGCGAGTGCAAAGATTTGGATGTTTGAAAATACAACACACATAAAAATTGGAAAGGAAGTGAGACAAGGTGACACCATATCTCCGAAGCTCTTTAACGCTACATTGGAAAATGTCTTTCAATCACTGAACTGGGAAAACAAAGGGATATAGATTAATGGAGATTATCTAACCCACCTTCGTTTTGCTGATGACATAGTCATTTTTGCAACTTCCCCATCAGAGCTGCAGAGTATGATCCAAGAACTTGCTGACAAGAGTTAAGAAGTGGGATTAAAAATGAACTTTCAGAAGACAAAAGTGATGTTCAATGCTTTTACACAAAATGAAGATTTATCGATTGATGGAGAAAAGCTGGAGATAACAGACACGTACGTTTTTCTTGGACGGCAGATATCAAGTGAGGGTCACATTGATGAAGAAATTAATCGGCGTACAAAACTTGCCTGGAGAGCTTTTGGAAGAAACAGCATAATTTTCATGAACAATATGCCATTGTGTCTTAAAAGAAAAGTGTTTGATCAATGCATCCTTCCAGTGGTTACGTATGGTGCAGAGACGTGAACCTTAACTAACAGTAACATACAAAGGCTGCAGACAACTCAAAGCAGCATGGAGAGGTGCATGCTTGGTGTAACCAGGAGAGAAAAGAAGAGGAACTTGTGGATCCGAAAAATGACAAGAGTGGAAGACATCATGATCAGAGTGAAATCCCTGAAATGGCAATGGGCTGGGCATACTGCCAGAAGGACAGACCATCGATGGACAGACGAAATTTTTGATTGATTCCAAGGGACAGGAAAAGACCCAGAACAAGACCACATGGGAGATTAGTGGATGAAATTCGAAAGTATGCAGGAGTGACATGGAGGAGACTGGCACAAGACAGACCGTTGTAGAGGAAACTTGGGGAGACCTTCGTCCAGCAGTGGATTGATAATGGTTGACAATGATGATGATGATGATGATACATAAAAACGTTATAAATATATAATCATCCCAATAACAGCTTGATATTTGATAACTGAAATCCTATTTTAATAATAAAATTTGGCTACTTGCTAAATTTTAGTGCCATTTTTAGTGCCACTATTTTGCGTAATCAGAAGTAATGGCTGACAATGACCGTGACCATGGAGTATTATTACAAAGGGGAATCATTATTTACGATTACACAAATGTATTTTAATTTTTAATGTATTTAGATTGTTCACTCTTCCCTCACTTTGATGGAGTTGCGCATACTTTCATATGGGCCGTTAGATTTTTGGTTCCATAATCTTTTATTACACCGTCGACATCTTTCTTTGTAATTACACACTTTCCACATTTTGAACAGCAAGCAAGACCAAACAACACAGAATTATTCACCGGTTCCCTAATGAGACGAAACAATTTCTAGCATTCACTCTTCCCCTTGTGGTTTTGAACTAGCACGTATTTGTTGGCCTCGACGCCTTTCACAACCTCTTTAATATTAAATCCACCCATATTAACAAATAAGGAGTTAATTTCGATATGACATATCATGAGAACGGGATGTCAGCACATCAATCGAAAACCTCTGAATGCTCAATGTAAAAGATGGAATGTGAAAAGTAGCTCTTAGTCACACAGTGAACTTCGCACAGACAAAGTGAATCAGCCGAGAAGCAGGTGAATATCGATTGCTTGTACCTTGCGCTGGACAATCGCACTGCAAACGGACGTAAACATGTATCTTTTAACGATATGGTGTCGGTGTGTCTGACGTCGGTCGGTGGAAATCTTATTTGCTTTAAGAGGGAGACAAAATTTTTGAATGGCAAAATATTCACTCCCTTCTGCACCAGTATCGACTACAGAATTCCACAACGCGCATTTTTCTTCTGGAAATAGTTTTCTCTTTTCAAAAATAAACCAGGTCAGGAACACCATGACCCAATCCGTTGGACCCGTAAGAAAATGTCGACCCGTTGACATCTCTGCTCTCTACTACAGTATGTCATTGAAGCTGTGCGACGTGAAAAATTAGATTTAAATTTGCCAGCGCAATCATTCTGTCGGCATCAAGTTAATCACTTTGGTTCACGACCAACTTATTAAATGATTCATGTTGTTTGTGCCAACTGAAATCAGTTTTATTTCGTCACTTAAAAGTTAGTATCCCATGCTGTATTTCCATTTCATTCATCTCTTTTTATGTTAAGAATTACTGAATTACTCACAGTTCGTGTGTTGTAATTAGCCTTACATTTATTCCGAGTTTACCAGATTAGACTCGTTATCCGTGTGTTATAATTGTCATCTAATTGATTCCGCCTTTACCAAACTAGTCAGTCATTCCTCTTTACTGGTATCAGAACTGTAAAACTGCTTCCTGAAACTCGTCGGAATATCTAAATCATTCTTCCCGACCAAATCATTCGTCCTTCCCGTCTCGGGATACTTATTTATTCATTCGGTCTTTAAAATATTTGTACATTCATTCACCTTGCACTCTTTAAACTTTTCAAATTGCTCACCATAACCACATTAGAAATGCCAAAGAAGACATTCCTCTGTGCTAAGAAAGCACCACTCATTCAGGTCAGAATTAAAACATTGTTAGGCACGTACCATGTCGGATTTGACACTCGTTCACGCAGTTCAGAGCAGAAAAGCCAAATTACTTAATCAGCTCTTATTTGCGAGATCTATGGCATATTTTTTAAATTTCTCATCAAGTGGAATCCATTCATTCAAACACCGTTCACTTCGGAATTCATCATCATCATCATTGTCAACCATTATCAATCCACTGCTGGACGAAGGTCTCCTCAAGTTTCCTCCACAACGGTCTGTCTTGTGCCAGTCTCCTCCATGTCACCCCTGCATACTTTCGAATTTCATCCACCCATCTCCCATGTGGTCTTCTTCTGGGTCTTTTCCTGTCCCTTGGAATCCAATCTAAAATTTCGGCTGTCCATCGATGATCTGTCCTTCTGGCAGTATGTCCAGCCCATTGCCATTTCAGGGATTTAACTCTGATCATGAAGTCTTCCACTCTTGTCATTTTTCGGATCCACGAGTTCCTCTTCTTATCTCTCCTGGTTACACCAAGCATGCACCTCTCCATGCTGCTTTGAGTTGTCTGCAGCCTTTGTATGTCTCTTTTAGTTAAGGTCCACGTCTCTGCACCATACGTAAGCACTGGAAGGATGCATTGATCAAACACTTTTCTTTTAAGACAAATTGGCATATTGCTCTTGAAAATTATGCTGTTTCTTCCAAAAGCTCTCCAGGCAAGTTTTGTACGCCGATTAATTTCTTCATCAATGTGACCCTCACTTGATATCTGCTGTCCAAGATAAACGTATGTGTCTGTTATCTCCAGCTTTTCTCCATCAATCGATAAATCTTCATTTCTTGCAAAAGCATTGAACATCACTTTTGTCTTCTGAAAGTTCATTTTTAATCCCACTTCTTTACTCTTGTCAGCAAGTTCCTGGATCATACTCTGCACCTCTGATGGGCTAGTTGCAAAAATGACTACGTCATCAGCAAAACGAAGGTGGGTTAGATAATCTCCATTAATCTATATCCCCTTGTTTTCCCAGCTCAGTGACTGAAAAACACCCTCCAATGATGCATTAAAGAGCTTCGGAGATATGGTGTCACCTTGTCTCACTCCCTTCCCAATTTTTATGTGTGTTGTATTTTCAAACAGCCTAATCTTTGCACTTGCATTTTCATAGATGTTATTAATAATATTAATGTATGCATCTTCAATACCGCAGGTTTTCAGAGCCATTGTAACTGCTGATGGTTTCACCGAATCAAAGGCTTTTTCATAATCGATAAAAGCCATGCACAATGGAAGTTCATATTCCCTCGCTCTTTCAATTAGTTCTCTCAGCACATGGATATGATCTATTGTGCTGTAGCCACTCCTGAATCCAGCTTGTTCTCTCGGTTGAACCATGTCCAGTGTTACCTTCAAGCGGTGTGAAAGAACTTTAGTGAAGATTTTATAAACTACTGATAGGAGGCTGATAGGTCTGTAGTTTCCGAGATCCTCAATGTCACCTTTCTTATGTAGCAGGATCATTGTAGGCAATCCTCAGGAATCTTTCCTTCATTAAGGCATCGAGTGAAAATTTGGGCGAGTACTGTTTCGATTTCTCCACTTGCTTCTTGTATGATGTCTACAGTAATTCCATCTTCTCCTGGAGCTTTTCCCGGCTTCATGTTCTTGATTGCATGTGCAACTTCTGCTGGAAGGACTGGAGGAACTCTGGCACTAGTATCTTTCATGATGTCTGGAGTGCATGTATCATCCCTTTCATATAATTTGGAGTAGAAATCTTTCACTCTTGTCAAAATTTCGCCTCTATTTCTTGTTACAGAACCATCTTCTTTTCTCAGTGCCATAATTTGTTTTCTTCCCTTACTGAGATGTCCCTTTGCTATCTTTAGGCTTTGGTTGTTTTCAATTGCTTTCCTCACTAGTTCACAGTTGAATTTTCTTACGTCTTCAGTGATACTTTTTCGTACTGTCTTGCATAGCTCTATATATTCCACTTTGGAAGTCACATCTTCTTTAGTTGTCCTGATCTCTCTTCTTTTTTGCATTAACATTTTCGTTTTTCCTGATAATTTATTTACATGCAACTTGTTCTTAGACCCAGCTAATTTTGTTGCTGTTTCCATAAGAGCTTTGGTTACTTTTCTGTTAACTTCAGAGATGTCCACTTCTTCCGATGTTAGGCCTTCTAAAGCAGAGAACCTGTTCTTCAGTTCCAACTTGAAGGTATTATGGTGTTTTTTAAGGTTGGTTATGTCAATAGATTTTGTTTGTCTTATGAGCTTGCCACGTTCAAGTTTAGTGTTGAGGTGCATCTTACATCTCACCAATCTATGGTCACTACCTGTGTTGAACTTGTTTAGCACACTGAGGTCTTCTATGACGAATTTTTTGTTACACATAATAAAATCAATTTCACTTGTCGTCCCATTTGGATGTCTCCATGTCCATTTCCTGTGTGGCTTTTTCTTGAAGAAGGAGTTCAAGATGAAAAACCCTTCTGCCTCTGCAAACTCAACGAGAGTATTTCCACGCTGGCTTCTGTTGCCGTGACTGAATTTACCTACTGAAGTTTCATTCTGTTGCCGTTGCCCTATTTTTGCATTGAAATCTCCCATAATTATTTTCAAGTGCTGCTTACCTTTATTATTTAGATGACAAATTTCCTCATAAAATTCTTCAATTTCTTCTTCAGGATGACTTGTGGTGGGTGCATAAGTTTGAATAATCTGAGCCTGGTATCTTCTCGATAGTTGGATAACGAGTCGTGCAGCTCTGTCAGAGGAACTTTCAACTTCTACCACTTTATCCTTCAGTTTCTTGTTTATTATAAATCCAACACCACTAGTTCTGCCAGTATCTGTCCCACGATAGTAGAAGAGATGTCCACTTTTCAGTTCGATGAGATCTTCTCCTTTTCTCCTTACCTCACTTAGCCCCACGATGTCCCACTTGATCCTTTGTAGTTCCTCTTCCAATTCAAGAAGCCTTGAATCAGAAGATAGGGAGCTTCCATTGTACGTTGCCAAGGTCAGCATCAGATGGCAGCCTAGTCCGGTCCTCCGGGGATTCTTAGCACCCTCTGCCTTCATGTCGCACTGGCCGCTGCCTTGGCCTGGTACATTCCAGCTGCCGGAGACTGAGGGCCAAGATTTAAGTTGTGGAGTCATTTTGGAGGGGTTTGGCCATAACTCACCACGCTGGCCAAGCGGTTGGTGAGTGTGGGATAGAATTTCCTCTAATCCCGATGTTATAGTTATACCGCTATTGGCGGTCGTCAGAGCCCCTTTAGTGGGAACAGGATGCACCACGAGAAGGCGGGGTTGACATTTACCAAACTATATATCCACTGGACTTCGAATGTTCTGCTTACCAACCACTTCCTCGTTAAAAAGGACAAAGTGCTCATCCCGCTGCATGAGGAATTCTCCACCCATACACCCATTTTAAGTCAAAATTAGAAAATCATTCATTCTGCTCTACGCCGAATTTTTCCACTAATTAACACCTTACATGTAAGAACTACCAAATTACTCACTCTGATCAGAGTCAGAATCAGCACTCGATCAGCCATATTCACCCGGCTGATCATGTCTTCTCTTACAAATTATTAATTCCGATCAGAGTCAAAATTATCACTCGTTGAGACTCATTTACTGTACCCATTTCGTCGTCAAGAAATCATTCATTCCGATCAAAGTAAAAAATGCCACTCGTTCAGACACATTTACGCTACCCGTGTGCTCATCCCGTCATCTAATTGATTCCGTCTTTTACCAGACTAGTCAGTCATTCTTCTTTACTGGTATCAGAAATGTAAAACTGCATATCCTGCAACTCGTCGGAATATCTAAATCAGTTATCTAAATTAATATGAATATCTAAATTAACACATTATTCATTCCGATCAGAGACAAAATTACCACTCGTTCAGACACACTTACGCTGCCCCTGTCGTCGTTAACAAATTATTCATTCCGATCAAAGACAAAATTACCACTCGTTCAGACACACTTACGCTGCCGCTGTCGTCGTTAATAAACGAATTCATTCCGATCAAAGTCAAAATTACCACTCGTTCAGACACACTTACGCTGCCCCTGTCGTCGTTAACAAATTATTCATTCCGATCAAAGACAAAATTACCACTCGTTGAGACTCATTTACATGTCGTCGTTGACAAAGTATTCCCTCCGATCTGAGTCAAAACTGCTTTCCGACAGACTTCATAACCTTGCCCATGCCATCGCTAGCAAATTATTAATTCCAATTAGATTCAAAAATACCACTCGTTCAGTCACACTGATCCTTCCCATGTCGCTAAAAAATTATTCACACAGCTCCTTGTTGAAATGTATATCTATTCATTCAGTCAGAACTACCGAATAACTCATATCGCCTCTCATCGGAATTTGATGAATCCAACATGACCTCGTGGTAGTTGTCATGTTACGCCAAGCTAGATGTGCTAAGTCATTCAGCCCGTCCAGATAAAAACTAACTGACCCATGCATAACATCCACATGAAAGCAACCAATTAATTCATGCTTTGCGTAGCTAGCTAGCTATCCCTGAATGGACGAGAATTTATTGTCTAATGGGGACAAGCATTACCTTCTCTCAGTCGTTTGCTCTTCTCTTCCACCCACGCGTACAACACGTACTGGAAAACATCAAGTTTTACTTTCCCCCTCTAAGTTGGTAAGAGAAATAATACAAAATAATTTGGACGAGACAGATTCAGTTTGAGATACGGTATTTCTTATTTTGCTTCGCTGTAAAAAGCAAAGATAGTTTTGTTGTTGTTAGACCGATAAAACACCGAAGCTTTTTTTTAATTTTTAGACCGAAACTTTGAGCTTCTGTTTTTTTATTAGCTAAATTCAAAAGAGCACAATGAAAAGTGAAAAAGGAGAAAGTTAAGCATTAATTAGCAAATATTTATCTTCTCGTTAATATCTAAAGGAGTAAACTTGCCCATCATCAAGGATCACAGGCGAAGATGTCTCGGCGAGCATTCACATGGGACATATTAAATCCCTTAGTGTTTATTGTGGGGTTGTTAACCGCTGGGTGCTACCAGCTAGTGCTGGCTGATTGTCTGCACGTTTGCATGGTAATTGCACATCCTGTTTCCGATGGTATTTTTCATGAGGACAATGCACCACCCCACCGTACCGAAACCACCCAAACATGACTCAAGAAGCACTCATCTGAGTTTGGAACCATCCAATGGCCCTCAAGGTCCCCGAATTTGAACCCTGTTGAAGCTCTCTGGGATGCCATGAAGTGGAACATCAGGTTCATGGATCCTGAACCGACGTCTAGGGCGGAGTTGTAGACAATGTTGCAACAGGCATCGCTGGAGGAGGAAGGGGAGGCATTGCCGCTAGAAATCCTACGGCATCTGGTTGAGTCGATGCCTCGGCGAGCATAGGCTGTTTTTGAGCTACAGGAAGGCCAACACGCCGTTAGGTAGGTATCTAATATTTTGTCCATCTAAGGTTCTCGTACCATTATGTCCATAGGAAGATTATGTTGTGCACTATGTTTTTTTCCCCCGGCTACGCCACATAATGGAAGAATTCTATGAAAAGAATACTTGGAAACTCCACCGGAAGTCGTTTCAAAGAAATGTTTTCGTAGCGCTTCAACGCGAAGAAGCGATATCACGACAAATATAAATTTCTGCTACCTTACGGGAAAAACAAATTTCAGGAAATGCCAAAAATGAATAGCAACGCTCAGCCATGTCTGCCTCTCCTTAATGTAAAATATATTTTTATGTCTTAAAAAATTATTATATTTTTATGTCTTAAAAAATTATTATATTTTTATGTCTTAAAAAATTATTATATTTTCATGTCTTAAGAAAATTATTAATGTTTCTGTCAGTTAATAGATGAGACTCCATCAACGAAGAGACAAAATTTATGAGCAATTCTTCCAAAGAGTTGTATTGAATAGGTAACAAATATTAATTCCGCGCAGGTAGGTTTTAAATGCAAGTTTGTCTTAAAAGTTTAATTCGATGCAAAAATATATCGATTGACTCTTGCGAAATTTAAAGTGGCAGTGAAAACGCACGAAGAGTGCTTTTGAATACCCGATGTTGTTAAATTATTAGTGACTTCTTACTAGTTAAAAGTAATTCATTTATTTTTAATGTACGCCTAATTCATCCAAAGATGTCCTGTAGTAAATGTTAGGTAATGTTGAAGATTATTTATTCGGTGTTTCTCAACAACTGTAAACTAGCTAGATTTCATGTCTGCAATCAACTAATGACGTTTTTAAACTCTTGGAAATTGCGCAGGGTTGTTAACTGGAAGCAGGAAATACACTTACCAAATTACGTGGGTTATAATGTTTGACGTCAGCTGTGTGCTGTGTTGCGATTGCTGCTAAATAATGTAATTTACAGAATCTTTGTGCAAGGGTGGCAAACATAAAGTTTAGGTTGAATGAGAATTCAGTTCATTATATTAAGATTGCTGGAAAGAAAAGAAAAGAAAGAAAAAGTAATGATACTTGAATTCGGAACGCAAGACAAGACTGAGCTAATTCCTAAATAGAAGAAAATGTTGTTTGGCCCATTGGTCTAAGCTCGGGCTTATGACCATTCGTTCGAAAAGGGTCCGGGTTCGAATCCCGGTGAGGAATGAATGTTTGTGTTTGTTTTGCGGCTCTGGCTCTCTCCCTTCCCTGGAACCAGTGAACCCCAATACAGAGACGAGCAACGGCCTAAAGCCCATTAAGTTGCTTACCGTTGTGGATCAAACTTCAATAAAAAAACATTTGCCATAAGACCTATTTGATTTTATACAGTCATACACTGCAATTTTCAACTACTTTGTGGACATTGCTCCATAAAAGACCTCACGGAAATAATTTCTAAAAAGATTATTTTGCAAATTTTATTATTTTTAGAATATGCTTTCAGTAACCTTTGAATCTCTTGTAACCCTCTATGTAAAATTTCTTTAAAAAGCTTATATTTTACTTTGAACCAATACATTTGAAAATGTTACTCTGAGGGCTTAAGTCCAAAACTTAGAGCTAGCATTCAATATACTTAGGACCAAACTTTCGAAAATATTATTTTGCAGCTAGAATCGTCAAAGTTTATGTCCACAATTTTTATTCACAAATTTGTGGCACCTTACGCACATGCGTATTACATTAGGAGATCAAAACTTTAGCTTTACAGACTCATCCTATGATTTTTTTTGTACTAAAATTTTAAAGTTCTCTTTAAAAGTTTACATTTACAGAGTACACTTCAGGAGTTCATTCACGGATTATGCTCTTAAACTAAACTTTAAAGCGTATACAGTGGAACGTCGGTAATGCGTTTTTCAGTTACACGTTTTTCACATGTTGTTAGTCCCGATACTTTACTTCAGTTTCTGTCACTTTTTAACTCGGTTACACACGGGTTGGGGGGAATAATGTGAACACCTAGGAAACGAAGGTTTTACGTACCTAATACGGTGTGGAACTACCTTTTGGCATTCAAAACTACCTGAATCGTCCTTGGAATGGACGCATACAAATCCTGGATGGTGGTTAGTGGGATGTTACACCATTCTTCATGCAGAAACTGCTTCATGTGCTTGAGAGATGCAGGAAGAGGATAACGGGATAATACTCTGTTTTCCAACACATACCGCATTGGCTCAATGATGTTTAAATCTGGTGATTGGGGAGGCCAAGGAAGGTGTGAAAATTCGTCCTCGTATTCCTCAAACCATACCTGGACATTCCGAGCTCTGTGAATTGGGGCGTTATCATCTTGATAGATGGCATCCTCTGCAAGAAACAATGCCTGAGCCATTGGATAGACTTGGTGGCCAAAATGGTTTGATACGCCCTGCCAGTCATCCGTCCTTTCAAGGTGATCAGGTGACCTGCTGAAAACCACGATATGACCGCCCAGAGCATGACAGAACCACCACCAATCTGCACTGTTGGGAGCAGACAGTCTGAGTTGTACGCTTATGACGGTGTTCTCTACAAGTAAACACGTCTTGCGGTGGGGAATAGTGTGAATGTGAATTCATCCGACCACATTACATGCTTCCATGCATCGGCAGACCACGTTGTATTCTATTGGCACCACGGCCGTCGCCGTTGTGCATTCATCCGGGTCACCAGAGGTTTTGCAATAGCAGCTCTGACATGAATGTCTTGATTATGCAGTTGCCTGCGCACTGTTTTCATTGATACTTGGGTTGGAGGTGCAGATTGAGCTCCGCAATAATTTTCAGTGCCGTGGTCTTCTTATTACGGGTAACAATCCTCTTTAAAGCTCTCCTGTCTCTATCAGTAGGGGTCGTTTTCCAGCCGCTCTTGTGTTTCGCAGACGAGGCTTTGCCACGAACACGGTACGCTGTCATGACGCTATACACAGTACCTCTCGATACCCCCACTACCCTGGCGACTGTTGTCACGGAGGCACCAACGAGCTGGCCACCAACAATTAGCCCTCTTTCA
Organism: Macrothele yani; assembly: GCA_039090855.1. Lineage (NCBI taxonomy): Eukaryota > Metazoa > Arthropoda > Arachnida > Araneae > Macrothelidae > Macrothele > Macrothele yani. The sequence continues at coordinate 48,780,406 of CM077029.1, forward strand.
AAGTCCATTAGGTCGCTCATTTCGTCGTCACCCTGAAAGAAATTTTGAAAAAAGACTTTAATTGCACTTAAACAGGACCTTGAAGTTCTGAACAAAGCTATTACAACCAAAAAGTGGTGGATACCTTTGCGTATTGCGACGTGCGCAGCTGCATTAATAGTAAGGTCTCTGAGCGTAGTCTTCATATTATTTTGTCCAACCCCTGTACGCAATTTACTTACACGATTTTTGCGATTATACGTTAAAATTTCAACTTCAGATTATCACAAATACGCGGTACTTTTATTCTTTCATGCGTAGCCCGGTATGTTATGATTTCGAGAGAACTGAGGCAGCGTTGTTGTGTTCCTTTTTGGTGCAGTCAAAGTTGAACTTTGATCCGATCAGAGAAGGATTTGTTGTTTACTTTTAGTTTGGAAAAACAATTTTGTTTTCGTACTTCGGGACTAGCAAACATGTGCGTTATTTAAAAACTCACTAATCTCGGAAACGTAACTTTGCGGCTCCACCATTTCGCGGCTTAAAAGAATATAATCCTAAATGCATCAATATTTGGTTTCAAATGGATGCACTCAGAATCTGCCGGGGAGGGAAGCCACAAGTTGTTTATTCATCACTTCCATACTGAAGCACTGGTATTAGATTCTTAGTTGTGAAGATTTCACTTATTTTAGAATCATGATTTTTGTAGACGAACAGAGTTGTCAAATGAGAAGTTTCATTTTCATTGGCTTTGTGATCTTTGCGATGCGATAATTATATTGGGTTGTCACATAAGTTCGTTCGTTTTTTTTTGTTTTTTTTTCCAATTATTGGAATCTTTATTTTTCATGAAAAAGTTTTCACAAATCAGTCAGTAATATATTCTTCTTCATTGTTCACGATCTCTTGCTAACTTTCCACTAGGTTGTCAACGCCTCAAGGGTAGAAATCCCGGGTTTTGACTCGAAGAAGTTATCGAGCCATCGTTTCAGCTGGACGTCGTTGTTAAACGATACGCCTCGCAGACTGTTGGAGAGCAACAAGAAAAGGTGATAATCTGAGTGCGCTAGATCAGGAGAATACGGTGGGCGCGGTAGAACATCCCAACCAAGATCTTGAATAGCAGTTTTGGTCAGATTAGCGACGTTGGGGGGAGAGGGGCGCTTTGTCGGGTTGAAGAAACACACCATGCCGCGTGTTGTTGGGGCGTTTCAGCTGAATTGCCTCCTTGAGCCGGTGTATTTGCTGAACGTAAAGCTGTGCATTGATCGTGGTGTTCTTTTCAAGCAATTCGTAGTGGATTACACCTTCCCAATCCCAGAAAATGCAGATCATGGTCTTGAGTGGATTCAGCTCTGCCTTGGCTCGAGGCGTTGCTTGCTTGTGAGGACTCAGTCATTCTTTCCTCTGCTTCATATTGACATAGAGACACCATTTTTCATCGCCGGTGATGATGCCGTAAAGAAATATCTGTGTCCACCAGTAGTCTGGTGTCGAGCGAGCAAACTGGCGGCGATAGTGGAGCACTGGAGTTTGTATCTTGCGTTCAGAGAATGTGGCACCCACGCCCCGAGTTTTTGGACCTTACCCATCGAGTAAAGTTGACGGACGATTGCATCATAGTAGCATCCTATCTGTTAGGCCAATTGCCTACTGGATTGACGCAGATCTTCGTAGATGAGCTCATTCAATCCATCCTCATTGAAGTGAACAGGTGTGCCGCTATCCGGATAGTCTGTGAGACTGAATTTTTCCTTCTTAAAGCGTGAATACCATTTCTGTGCACTTCTGTCAGTAATAGCTCCATCCGGGTACATAGCACAAATGTTTCGGGCAGCTTTGGAACCTTGATTGAAAGCGAAGAGAAGCATATGTCGAAAATGCTCATTTTTGTCTACTTCTATCTTCATATGGCTAAAAAGAGTTAAACCAAATTGTGACGTATCTGCCAGCAGGACGCACACGACATAAAGGCAGATAGCAGTCAGAACAAACGTCCGCGTAACTCAATTGGTAGAGTGACTTATTCCGGAGTGAGGGGATCCGGATTTGAATCCTGGCGTAGACAGAAATGACGGAGAAATTTACTTCGTTATAATGGCGCCCGAACTTTCCGGATGACCCGGCCGTTCAAAATCTCGCATTGTTGTGATGTCCTTTCCACACCACGAGATAGGAAAAATCAGGGAATCCCTTCTCCAATGCTTCGAAAAATAAAAATGTGTGATGTTGCATTCCATACACCAGATTGACTGGGAGTTCTCAGGTGCACGTTCAACAGCGGATGGCTGCCTGCAACGATTCATGGTTACTGCTGACCCGTGGGCCATGCCCCCGGCCCTCTTTCGGGGAAATGTGACGTATCTGCCAGCAGGACGCACACGACATAAAGGCTGATAGCAGTCAGAACGAACGTCTGCGTAGCTCAATTGGTAGAGTAACTTATTCCGGAATGAGGGGATACGGGTTCGAATCCTGGCGTGGACAGAAATGACGGAGAAATTTACTTCGTTATAAAATATAATATCGAAACCGATGAACAAAAGTTGTACAGGAAGAATAGAGCTGCAAAAACATATAACACATGATCAAAATATTGTTCGTGTTCCTTCAAATAACATTGAAAAAAAAACCGAACGAACTCCTCTGACAACCCAATAGTTCATAACACTTGTTTCCTTTTTTCGTTGCCAATTCGACTTTAAATGAATTGTTATTAAGAAACATTTATACTCCCTTAAAGCATTAACTTTACAACAGTACACTGTAAAAACATTTAGAAAATTCATCGACCTATTTCGGTCATTTCTTTCATGAATTAACGAATCATATTTCTGACACAACTCTTTTCGTGTATTGGCGGAAAGAAACCTGAATTTCACGGATTTTTCGTAAAACAGGAAAATTCTAAATTTACAGAAACCTTTCCGCAATTCCTTTCCTATATTGATAGAAAGACTCCGTTCTCAGGTTTTTCGTACCTGCATGGCGAGAAATTGCCGGTAATAGGAGCGATTGGTGAGAATACTTGGTTTGATTAACTTTTAAATTTCAATCGTCTGTCAGAGGAACTGATTTTGAAATTCCGTAGCTAGATCGAATATTGTGGATAGCATATCGCATACATTTTATTTATTGTGGCACAGAATATCTCTTCTTCTCTCCCTTATTTTGTGCACCAGCTATTTATTATATATTGTGTTACTGTTAGAAACTGGGTACTTAACTTGTACAGGTGATTATACGATGTCTATGTATCAGCCTTTGGATTCCTTAAGACAAAAGCTATTATAGCTATCAAGACTAAATCTTATATTTAGGAGTTTTGAGAAATAATGCTATAAAAAGTACATTTCCCCCTTTTTTAGAGATAATTGAGAGTCCTTGTAATATCAAGTTGCAAGCATTTTGTCACTTCAAAAATACTCGATGAAAAATGCTTGTGAAAAGTACTCCTGCAGAATAAAAAATTATTGCAAACCTATTCAGATAAATAATAAGCTACAACAGAAAATAAAATAACCAAATCACTCATATTAATGACAAAAAAAATCGTCGTCGCGCAGTTTGTTTTACGATAAACATGATTTCTGATTTCCAAGTGTTTCTGGCTCAGTGGTCCGCACGTCATCTGTTGAACTAACCCAAACTACAGGGGTTCGATGCTGACTGCTGCTAAAGGGTAACCTCGTATAAGTGCTAAAAATGCAGGGTCCCCGATTTCGCAAAATTTCAGTTTCAATACGGAAAAACAGGAAACGGACTTTTCTGAAATAAACGGAATTTCTGACTACGAAGAATCTGTAAAAATAAAGAAGTTAAAATAAACGGGCACTTTTAAAAACGGAAATTTGTGAAAAAGGCGGATACCTACCGGCAATTTAACTGCACGTTATTTTCAGAAGTTTTCCGTGATTTTTTTTTTTTTTTTTACAGTGTATTTGACATTTTGAAATTTTGTATGTACGTTTTTTCACATTTACGTTTTCTAAGATCATCCGCTAAAAAAACATATAACCGAGGGTTTACTGTACTTTCAGAGCTTGTTATGGTCGTATTTGTTTTATTAGGAAGTTGTTTTCAGAAAAAAGAAGCGTAATGCACATTCACAAAATTAAGTCAACACTTTCAAATTATTTTTATTTCAGAACGTTATAGTAGTCGTTTCTTTAATAGTTTACATTTGCCAGTTGTAATTTTAAAGTTCGCAATAAGAAGCAAATTTTAGGAATTGGAGTTCGCAAAGTGTAATACCTTCGTTGATACAGTTTTATTCCCTAAGTTCCAAGCTTCAGTTGTTCAAAAAGTAGCAAACTGCATGGAAAATCGGGAGGTATAACGGAAATCGAGCGGAAATCAGGAGATGCGGGTTAGACTCATGCTCCAGGGCGATGTAATTTTCAAATTTTCTGAGGAGGTGTTACATGAGTAGGAATGAAACTGCTACACTTTTGCGTCAATAATGACATATACACGGTGGAGTCACATCTTTGTGACCACCAGAGTTTCCGCGCGTGTGCACTGCAGGCAGCAGCTAGACGGGCTCGGAGTTGACTCAATAAGGTACTGGAAGGTGTTCACAGGTATGTGAAGCCCTGCGGACTGCTTCATAACGAATTCGGTCTGTAGTGCCTTCCACAAGTATGATTGGACCCAGCGAAAACATTCTCCTGACCACAAAGCTGCACCCACCAGTTAGTGTTCTTCCAGCAATGGTTGAAGAGTGTACGTTATCTGATGTTTCTCGCCTTATACGCCAACGTCCATCCGTTCGATGAAGCAGAAAACGGGACTAATCGGAGAAGGCAATCCTTTGCCAATCCGCGGAGGTCTAGTTCCGATATTGTAGTGCAAACGTAAGCCTTTTCTGCCGATGCACCTTTGTTAGCATAGGTTCAGTGACCATCCGTCTGCATCGGAGCCCCATACGCAGCAGTGTTCGCTAAATTGTCATTTTAAATACACTTCCGGTAGTCCACTGGTTCATTCGGCCAGTGAATTGCTCCACTGTAGCGTGTCGATCGGTCCTCACGTACCTTCGCAGCCGACGTTCACCTCTCACATCAATGGCACGTGGTGCTCCGCAGTTTTCACGTCGCTTATTCGCAATAGTGCCATTTCTCCAATCCCGATACTCTTTAACCACAGCGGGCACGCGAACAGTTCGCAAACTGTGCTGTTCCAGAAATACTGACACCCTTGTCCCGAAAGCCAATAATCATCCCATTTTTGCACATTTGATAAATCGCTCCTTTTATCCATGACGAGTGATATGTTTTCAAAATCCCTATACAGCACACGTTATATACCCTCCAAGCCAGCTCACGACCCGTGCCTTCTTTCATTGGATACGCGCTGTTGACGTCAGGACTAGGAGGTGGTCACAATAATGCCCCTCGACTGTGTATATGTCACTTTCGTTTATTTGTGAAGCATTATTTCATCTGGTTTCTCGTTGTTTTCTAAGATTATTTCTGAGATCATTGACAAGATTTGACTTTTCTGCGCGGTTTAAGATATGCCGGAAGCAGCATGTGACGGTATGTGGCTATCACAACGCACTTCCGAAGAATATTTCACTGCAGTTTTCGAAGCATGGAAAACTTTGATGTCGAAAATCACTGTTAAATTAGTAAAACTATACAGGTAATCTGAATTTACTGGCGTAAAATAGAAATCAAAGTTTTCAAATTTTTGCACGTCAACCAGATGGCTTTTACAGGGAAGGTAGACAAAAAACTGAATAATAGAACGCGTCAACAATTTAAACGCGGTGACTTAACTACACAAAAATGTATAGATGCGAATGTAATTATTCATTCACGGATAAGGGACGTCATGTTGATTGGGCCAAGGCCGTCTAGGAAATACATAGACATGATGTTAGAGGGATGAGTTTTCTCTTTCAGTGACACCACGCGAAAACCAACGTTTCCGATTGGTCTCCAACTCTGTCGTGTACGACGTCTAACATGACACCTAGGTACCAGACCGCGTAACATGAGAGTGACGTCACAAACGGAGGGAACTCATCTATCTAATGTCGTGGTCTTGTGCTTTCTAGAGGGCATTGGTTGGGCATGCGATATCTTTGAAGCAATAAAAAAAACATTATTTTAAGAACTGTTTCCAAATTCGTGACAGCTTTAGAGAGACGCTATCATTGCAAGCGTCGCATTTGATAACGATCACGAAGGTTCTTTTTTTTTTTTTTTTTTTTTGATTGGAGGTTTAACGACCACCGTGAGCAACTCAATGGGCTATAAGCAGTCGCCCGTCCCTAATTTAGAGGCACTGGTTCCAGGGAAGGGAGAGAGCCAGTGCCATAAGACAAACACAACATCCATGCCTGACCGGGATTCGAACCCGAACCCCTTACGGACGAATGATCAGAGGCCAACGCCTTAGACCACTGCGCCAACGGGGCGGCGATCACGAAGGTTCCTCGAATGGGAGTAGATTTAGAAATGGAGTAGGAAGCTAATTTCTTTATACGCTGATTGTCATAAAAATTCACTCACCAAGAAAAAACCGTGCGATTAATGCGAAACTCAGCGAATAGCTACGGGGAGGGCAGGCATGCCAATGATTGAAGTTTCGTGCGATTATGCATGCCCGCGCGTCCTAGACCGGCGCTGCAATCGCAATCCATGAGGCTTATACGGCGCCGCGCAAGGGACACCTCAATAGTGAGGTCCCTGAGCAATAGACATGCCGAGGAGCCGCTGTAGATGTGCATACGGTCAACTGATGGAGCTTGAACGAGACCGTATCGTCGAGATAACGGAGGTAGGGTGGCAGGCACGTCGAATCGGCAGTCATTTGGGTCTGTCGGACAGTACGGTGAGATTGTGTTAAGAGCAATGCACACGGAAAGGCACCCAGACATGTCGGACTGCCACTGCACGACCTAGACACACCACCAGCAGAGAGAAGAATTGCGTCGTGAAAGAGGCACGCACAGACGCAACGACGTCCTTGTCCAATATCCAGAGACATTTAGCTGTTGTGCAAGGGACTCCTTTGTTCGCCAGAACCATTTCCAGACGCCTGGTGGAGGCGAATCTGCACTCTTGACGGCCCTTACGTTTTCTGCTATTAAAACCTGACCATCGTCGGCGTTGATTGCAGTGGTGTCAGCAGCGAGCAACGTAGAATGCAACGGACTGGCTACGTGTAGTGTTCCGTTGCGAATCCCGCTTCTGTATGGGAACGGACGACCACCGTGTCAAAGTGTGGAGGACCGCAGGTGAGCGTTACAATCCCAACCTCACTGTACAGTAGCACACGTCTCGAACTGCAGGCGTAATGGTCTGGGGAGCCATCGCGTATGACAGCCGGACCTCCCTCGCAGTGATCTGAAGGACGTTGACAGCCCAGCGCTACATACAGGAGATCCTGCTGCCCCATGTTCTGCCTTTCCTGGCTGAACTTCCGTGACCCATTTGTAACGTACCTGCCAGCAGGACGCACACGACATAGAGGCAGATAACAGTCAGAACAAACGTCCGCGTAGCTCAATTGGTAGAGTGACTTATTCCGGAATGAGGGGATCCGGGTTCGAATCCTGGCGTGTACAGAAATGCCGGAGAAATTTACTTCGTTATACATTTTACAACAAGATGACGCCCGTTTGCCCACGGCTAGGGTTTGCAAGGGCTGTCTACATCATGCTCAGACGTTTCCCTTGCCTGCCAAACAGCCTTATCTCTCGCCCATCGAGCACGTGTGGGACCAGATGGGACGCCAGCTTTCTCCATGTGTTTGTGATTTAGAGCGTAAGTCACAAGAAGTGTGGGCCGATCTGTCCCATGAAAACATACGGCGTCTCTTTGATTCCATGCCGGGCAGTATCACAGTATGTATCCGAGCACGAGGTGGTTCGACGCTGTACTAACGCTATCCAGAATGTGTACTGTATGTCCGCGGGAAATCGTCCTGCTGCTGTGATATTGTAATGACTTCTGTCCTTGGTATGTACCATCTCACTACTAAAATCTCATTTCAATCTGACGCTTCCTACGCGGTGCGCGGATTTTTAAGACAATGAACAGCGGACTTGCCCTGCAGTGGCGCCCATGTGAGTAATTTTAGGGGGGGGGTGCTAAGAAAAATCTGTACCTCCTTCAAGGCTGTCAAACATTTTAGTAAATATACAAGATACTAAAATACAACAAAAATAATTGGTACTTTCAATCATTAATATCTTATTATTTTTAAAAATGCTTTAAAAAACGTTTCGTCTACTTTACTGTTTTAAATGTATCAAACATTTGGCTATACCAACGGCTAGGGGGCTCGAGCCCCGCCCCCTTATGAGCGTCCTTTGCATATCTGGACAAGGCGGTAGTCACTTACCTGTCCTTTGTGTCTCTTTTATACTCGCTGATTGTATTTCTAAACGACAGCATGGTCGCTCCACTGTAGTATTGTCTGGAGGCGTCCGGATATTGTCGATGAACAGCATAAACGCCCGCGTCGTTGGAAAGAGGTGACTTGTAAGTATTTTTTTTATGCGTGGTATATAAAGAAGTTGTAGAGCTTATGCCAGCACTGAGATTTATTTTCTGGAGTGCGTTCTTGAATTCCTAGGAAACATTTCGTATGTAGGCAATTGATCCCAGGTAGCGTAGCTGCGGAACGAAGATATTAAAACGACTGGTTCTGTTTTTTTCTTTTCGTTAAAGTAATGCATTTGGTCCGAGGCGTATCCTGTCTCAGTGGCTAATTCGATGACTTCTTCTTATTTCGCATTGTCCAGAAGTAAAAACGGAAAAGACGGCGAAGCCTCTTGTAATTCGAGAACGGAAAAAAAAGCTGTCTTGTAATCAGCGCAGCATCAGGTTGGGACACACGTGTGGAATACGTTCAGTGGATTTTAATTAACAGGAGTCTATTGGTAATTAAAATCTATCGTACTCAGTAATCCAGCAGGATACAGAAAATATTTTGGAAAATACTACCATCACGTTTAATTTTTCTAATCTCTGTTTTAGGGTTATATCTTGGGCCACTTGTTAGGCCAAATGACCAAACATCTGACTCGTTTTTTTAACTATGGAAGCAAGAACACGGTCTTGGTCTTTTATTGACGAATCATTCTTCCAGCTTGCGGAAATCTTAGATCACAAAGGTGAGTCAGTTTCTTGAGACGACGATGATTAAGGCAGCACTAATAGATGACGCCAGGAATTCAAATATTAATGCGATTTTAAAAGAACATAAATACCGACTAACATCCAGAAATGTGTTTTTCTTATTTGAAGAAACTGTAGAGGTTTTTTCCGTATGTGTAAGAATTTGAAGCCTCCTATACCATAACGTACAACCTTTAATGGCGTAAAACTAACACACTGTTTAAGCTGAGATTTCGCGCTCAATCGAGAGGCTTCGTCTGGGCTAGATTATCAAAGCCTTCATAGTAGTAGTAGCACACAATGCTTTTATTATTCAGAAATTTTGATGTTAAGGAATAAAAAGTTTTGTGGAAAAACAGTTGTCGATTGATAATTCAAAAATTTAGGCAGTCTTAAAAGAGTTAGTTTTTATATTGAATTGATTGCGTGTTCTGCAAGTGCTGCGCTATTATCGGACCAAAAATTGTTCAGTATTTAGGGTAGATTGGCCTAAAAGGCTGAGTAAGGTACAGATAAAAACCATAGAAACAGATAATACCGGCATAGATATAACAGGATATAATACGACACAAAAGGGAAAGTCTTACAACAAGTTCCGAAAATATAACGCAATGGAAAGCTTTTTGAAAAATATTTTATGGTTCTTGTAAGATGACTATATAAGAGAATCATTTTAGAAGATAATAATCTATATTCGTATGGTTTTTATCTCACGTTAAATTTTCAAAACCTGAGTAGCAATAAAGAGTTGCTTAAGTTGTATCCAGAACATAGGTCCTTTTAAACCATGAATAACATGTAAAAAGGAGTATAACTTGAACCAAGTGCAACAACGAAAGACTATTTGATAAGCGACATATTTATCTTATTCTACTTATTTTTCTTCTGGGTTTCCAGTTTTGACCACCACCATGAGCAACTCTTAAAACCATAAGAAGTATCGCGTCCTTAATTTTGGGCCTCTGGCTAAAGGGAGCTAATGCAGGATAAGAAGCACACTAGCCACGTTTTATCCGAGACTCTAACTCAGGACCATCTTATACGATTGGTCAAAATCCTGAACCTCAGATCATTCATATTATCTAACGTAACCATCTCAGTAATCAACCGTCTCGTGGTGCAGTGGCCTAAGCACTGGCTTTTGACAATTCGTTTGCCCACAATTCGCTTGCCCACCTGGTGGTGCAGTGGTCAAAGCGATGGGCTCTGACCATTCGTCTGTGATGAGTGCGAGTTCGAATCCCAATGAGGCGTGGGTGTTGTGTTTGTCTTACGGCGCTGGATCCCTCCCTTCTCTGGAGCCAGTGGCCCTAAATTAGGGATGAGAGACTGCTTATAGGCAATCGTGTTGCTCTCAGTGGTCGTTAAACTTTCACTCAAAACAAACAATATGTCCGAGATGGGTCGCGGTTCGAATCCCGGCGAAGCATGAACGTTGCGTTTGTTTTACAACACTGGCTCACTCTCTTCCCTGAAACCAGTAGCGGCTGTAATTTTTTTTTTTTTTTTTTTTGAGATTTATGTACAGGATTTTAAGAAGGGAGTGTGTGTTCCCAGATCTTAAACAACACTTAGAAGTAGGAAGCTAAGAGATTTGGGCCCGGTCAGGAAAGCCACACCGAAGCGAGGTAGAAAGGGGTAAGAAGACGCCCTTATTTATAACCGAGCAGCCAATACCCACGGTCAGACGGCTTAACATGTCCATCCGACGCACGGAGAATAATTATTGAATCGAGCGTTCGTACTTTCCCGGAATCGATCCTGAGACATTTCCGTGGCAGTCACGAACGTTGACGACTAGTCCCCAGTGGCCGTAAATTAGGGATGGACGACTGCTTATTGCCCATGCAGTGTCATAGAGTTGCACGCGGTGAAGGTCAAACCCCCAAAACAAACAAAAAAAGACCAGAGGTGTAGCCGTCTGGATAGTCTGGATCTTGAATAGGTGTTCCCGATGAGGCATTGTCTATGTGTTGTTTCCTCAACCCTGGTTGTACGTTTCGAGGTTTCAAATTTGAGCCGGGCGATTCACAGCTTAAAATGTCCATGAGGAACATTCAACCTCGAAGCAAAAAATAAATAAAATAAACCTTAGGCTGCTATCACTGAGTAATTTAATGATTCCTCCAGTTTAAATTGGCATGAACATTTACCATGCCTATTTAAAGATAGCTACTCCCATCTTCCAATGCTTTGTCCTGTCGCAGGTCTAACTAAATAGAAGAAAAAAACGAAACATCAATAAGATCGCTCCTTCAAATCCAGTCTCGAATAGGGGCATGTAAGAAAAAGTATCATTTTACAGAAAGCAAGTGATGAAGTTCTGGTGTAAGGAATATATTTTCCACGTTATGGTGAGCGCAACAGAAACATACCTAGGCTATAATGAAGCAAATGATGGTAGTTTGGATACGAAAAGGGAACGAGGCGATGACGCAGCAGGAACGGCGCGCCAGAAGGCTGCTGTTCGGAGCTTGGACTTTCGTTCTTTCATACTTCATTATGCTTAAAGCAGTCAGGGTGGCACGAACGATCGAAATGGAATAAAAAAAGGACGTGTTTCTCTCGATGCATTCGTGTTTCACGTCTCGCGTGGCTAATATGCACAACTCCTCCCTCTCTGAGATCTTTGGAGCACTGCTTCATGGACCAGGGAGTGAAGAAGGGGAAGATGTGGTTTCCTTTGCAGAGTGAGGGAGAGAGAGTGAGTGAGGAGCTACAATTGCTGTGATCTAGGAGCATAATGCACGTTTTCTAGCCATAACGACTGGTTGTTTATTTGATAAAGATGAAGTGCTTGCTGCCACAGGAGCTCTAATAGCACGCTCCAATGTCGTTTATGCTGATATTTCGTTACGTGCTTTTTTATTACATTATTTTGCCTGCAGAGGTGGAATTCAAGACCCTGGTTTTCCAGTACTTCCAAGGGAAACTTGAGCAGATATCCGCCGGGGCACGGAAAAGATCAGAAGTCATTCAGCTTTTCCAAATAAAAAGAAAGCCGTTACGTAAATAGGGGATACGAACAACTGGTGAGAGTTTCGCTAATTCTTTTGGTCTGCCTAGAGCTGCTGAAATCAAAACGTTCATCTTGTGATTTTTAGTATAAAGAGATACTTCAACTATATGTTTTTCCCAATGCTGACACAAGGAGATTACTATGTCTCATGAGACCTTGAGAAAATTGTGCAATATAAGAAGAAGAATTCCTGTTTGCTTTGACATTTAACTTAACTCCGAAAACGGTACTCCAACATTCCCTTTGAAATAAGGGGAAATGCGTGGGTTCCGCTTTTCAACAATCATCAACGAAATTCTCACCAGTCGTTTTCTTTCCTTTTCGCTGTTTTCAATACGTTATGCGGATGCATTTCATTAAACGCGGGAAATCATTTCTTTTAGTGTAATGTCAGTGCAAATATTTCGTTTGCATGTATTAATGTATGCTCGCGTTTTATTGCCTTCACGTACGTAGGAAAGTGTGGCTTAAAGTTGCATATGTCTGGCCGTAAAATACACTCTTTGTATGATTCCTTCTGGATGCTTCGTTCTTTTTTGGCAATCAAGACGAAAATTGTTGTGTGCAATGTGCATATACACCGGTGAGCCATTAGATTATGACCAGCTATTTAATAAGCTGTAGGATTCCCTTTAGCCCGCAAAACAACGGCCACTCGGCGAGGCATGGATTCGATGAGGTGGCGATAGGTGCCCTGGGGTATCTGCTATCATAACGTCAACAGCTACTCCTCCAGTTCTCGTATATTTCGAGGTGCTGGTGATTTAGTATGAACTCGCTTTTCCAAGTCGAACCACAAATGTTCGATTGGGTTAATTTCAGGTAAATTTGAAGGCCAGGGCGTTGACAGAAAGTCACCAGCATGTTCCTCGAACCACTCCTCGCAGTGTGACATGGCGCATTGTTCTGCTGGTAATGGCCATCACCAGCAGGGAACACAGTTGCCGTGAATGGGTGAACTTGGTCAGGGACAGTTTTATTGGGATAATGGGGCCTAAAGTGTCAAAGGAAAACATCGCCCACATCATAACACCACCTCCGGCGGCCTGTTACCGCCTACCAGTGCATCCAGGGCTATAGCCTCCTTTGGTAGCCGGCGTATCTGCGCTCGCACTACATTTCATACACTCACTATAGCGGCACTTAAGCAACCCACAAGCCGCGCTGTTTCCGAGATCGTAGTTCCTTGGCGCCGTGCCGTCACAAATTTTCCTTTATGAAACCACGATAAATCGGTAGCTTTTCCCATTCTGACACCGAATACACTACTAACCTAAAGCCGGTCTTTGGGTTGTATATATACTGTTCTGTGAATTTCATCTTCGCCACCATGGTCACGGATGGCTTACTGGTCAACGTTCGTGACTGCCACGGAGGAACTTCAGGTTCGATCCCGGGCAGGTACGAACGCTCGAACCACTAACCATCCACCGTGCGTCAGATGGGCACGTTAATCCGTTGGACCCCGGGTACTGGCTCCACCGGTAATAAGTGAGGGAGTCTTCCTCCCACTTTCTACCTAGCTTTCGTGTCACTTTCCTAACGGCCACTCTGGCCCGAATCTTCTAACTTCCTATTTCTAAAGGTTGTTTAAAACGTGGAGTCAGACACTCGATCCCTTCCTAAAATCCTCTACATATGAATTGGTATGATCATCTGCGCCCCCGTTCGGTCTCCACGCGCGCTCATTTCTACAGGCTGGAGTTGGTCATAATGAAAGTACTCGTAAGTGTATTGGAAAGAAAATTATTGCAATTACAGAGCAGTTGGGCACTTATTCGTATAAAGCAGCAGTTCCCCGGTGGCGCTGTGGTGTAAGCGATGGCTTCTGATCATTCGTGCGAGATCGTTTCGGGTTCGAATCACGGTGAGGCATGAATGTCGTGTTTTTTGTTTTTTGTTTTTTTAGCTCTCTCCTTTCCTAGAACCCGTGGTCCTAAATTAGGGACGGGCGACTGCTTATAGCTCCTGAGTTGCTCACGGTGATAGTTAAAATTCCAATCAAAGAAAAGAAAAAGCAGCTACACGAATGGAATAAGTCAGCACGTTGTAGCGCCACCTCTTGCTCGGATACAAACGGTTACTCGACGTGGTATAGATGCATATGCAGTAACTCACGGATACTGTCCTGAGTTACAGCATGACAGATAGTGTCCGAATTGCGCGCCAGTTCTCCGACATTCCGGGATGGGCGTAGGTGGCGTCGTATCATGTCTGAAATATGTTCCATCGATGACATGTCGGTGGATCGGTTGTAGACACTACGGAGGCAGGCCTGGGAAAGCCGTGTGCCGTATGTGGCCTGGCATTAGCCTGTTGAAAAATTGCTCGGTGATACTACGACAGGAATGGTAACACAACAGATCGTAGAATGTCATCGACGTACCTTTGAGTCGCGATTGTTTCACGGATGACTGCCAAGGGTGTCCTGCTATCGTAGGAAATGTATCCTAAGACAACCACTACCGGTGTGCGAGCAGTGTGCCGTTTCACAGTGAAGGCAGGATCCGTGAGCTGTCCGGGTCGTTTCCAGACACGTATGCAATGATCATCAACGCCAAGTACAAACCGTGACTCATCACTGAAGACAACACGACGCCACTAGACACTGTACATCGGTGATAGCACCCAACACCACTGGAACCCGTACCGACGATGCTCGCTAGTCATTGGTAGGAGGCGAAGTGGCCTCCTCGAATGAGGTCCCTGTGCCACAAGTCATCTGGCAACGGTTTGGATGGCCACTTCCGTACCTGCAGACGGCAGAACACTACCACGGATGGTTGAGGGCGATAATTTCGGTTCTGTTCGTGGGCTCTCACACAATCGCTTGATCCTCGCGTTCTGTCATTGCTCTCGGCCATCCACTGCCCTCGTGCTGCTGGGTTATGCTCTCCTTCATCCATTAACGCTAACATCGTCCGATTGCCGCGTCCTTTCGACATACATGCCTGGTGATACAGCGACTTAACCTGCCGGCCTCTCTCAGCCCAATTATACGTCCTCTCTGAAACTCGCTCAACTGCTAGTATCGTGCATGAATCCGACGACGAGACATTCTTGCAGATCATGGAGGTTAATCACTAGGACGTGTGGAAGACTAAGAGTCTGGTAGTAAGTGTTCCACCCTAAGCTAATTCCTCATCTCTGAAACATTCTACTTCGTAGTAGCGAAGTAATTCAGAAATTTGGAGATTCCACGGTTATGGAGCAATAAAACTTCACCGTGCTCGTTCCTGTGGTATTTCTTAGTCGGAAAGAACCCCTTGAGTCTTGAGCGAGTCATGACACCTGAATCTGTGACAGACAGAGATAAACCGCTAATGAGGGACAGATGAATTACTGGTCTTGGGTAAATTTCTAAGCAGTTCGATCAGAGTTTAAGTTTACGGGGCTTGTATTTTGTATAACTACATTTAATTTTATGAGTCATCCCCAGTCATTCTGAATCCACTGCTGGGGGAAGGTCACTCCACGTCCTTTCCATAACGCTGTCTTGAGCAAATCTTTTCCATGTCACGCAGGCATGCTTTCGAATTTAATCCCACTATCTCCGGCCTTATCTTTTTCTGAGTATTTCTCTGTCCTTTGGTATCCAGCCTAGTATTCCGGTTTTCCAGAGGTGGTCAGTTCTATCAATATGTTCTGCCTATTGTTGCGTGACCACCTTTACCTAAATATGTCATAGTGTTCAAGAATATATCCAAGAAGCACGCCAGTTCTAGTGCACTTTAACGACGGCGGCTCTCAAACAACCCACCAGTTTAGTCAATTTGGAACCCTAGGCACCCGCTCTCCGAGCACCCACAATCTGTCCTTTCTTCTCAAAGTCCGATAAATTCTTCTGTTTACCCATCACGCTCCGAATTTTACTACCTGTTGCTCCCCTCACACCTTATATATGCTACGTCTGTTGACTAATCCAGCCTTCTTGGAAATCACGTGGTCAACGGGCCGCACCCACTATTTATAGGGGTGGTCATAATTTAGTGATTTCTCGGTGTATAGACCTAATGCGCAAAATACCGACGTGAGTACAACATACATTTACCACGATGACAAGGTTCCTCTGATTAGAGGAAAGTTAGAAGAAATGTTGCGCAACCAGACAGCGACATCGCTTACGGACCTTTATTGAACCTGGTATCTCCGTGGAGTACTCCATTTAAAGTTGAATGAGCACAAAATATTATTGATCGTTGCCATGGATGTTCGCGGCGCGGCTTCTTGTAAGGCGTATAATGAGAACACCAACATGATATCGGAGCCGTATAGGTCATTTTTAGAGGGGCATATCCCGACACGGACACTGAGACATCAGATACAGCGTCCAGTCCTCGTGTAATGTAACGCACGGCCGCATGAGGCCCGGATTGTTTTCGGCTGTTCCTTGAACAGGATATTTGGGTGAAGCTGACCCACCCACCGTATCCACAGGGTGTTAAACCTTGTGATCTCAACTAGTTTTCCCATTTGAAAAGAGAGATATTTCATACTTGCTACAACAACAATCATGCTTTGGATTTCCGTATCGCAGACATTTTACACCGTATAAATGGCACTGGTATGCTTAATAGTTTCTTGAACTGTACACAGTTCGGGAACATATCACTGAAAATGAGGTGAGATACTAATAGTTATCATCAAGTATTTATGATCATTGGCTTGTTATTATAGTAAATAGGGTAAATTGAAAGCGTTTGTTTACTTCTCGAACGACCGAAAACATTGTCTGCAGCTCGCAAGTCGATTTTGCTTGCTCATGAATCTCATGTAGAAATACAAAAATTGTTGTGCTAGGTCTGAAATTGTTGTGTTGGTTAGTGAAACTGTTGGGCTAAGTCGAAAGATATTTTGCGAACTGATAAAACACTAGTTATCTACAGTTTTCCTATCAAGAATTTGATGATAGCATCAGTACTGAAAACAAGTAAGCAGGTTGCAACGTGATTCATACTGTAACGGAAATCCTTCTCCTTTTCAGAAATTTTAATCCTAGACTGTGCTAGGGTCGTTCGTTTGAGCATATGTTCCCCATCTTTTTCTTATCCTGAACACTTTCTTTCCTGCTTTGTCTTTCTTTCTGGTCTCTATTATTCCACCTTCCTCTCCATCTTAGTCTTCCCATTCCTCCCTTTTTTTCTGAAACCTCCATTACTTCTACTTTTCGAATGATGTGATCTTCCCCCCCCCCCATACGTGTCTCCCTCATCTTACACTTGTCACACAGAGAGAAAGAGAGGGACAGACATACAGATAGAACTCTTTCATAGTGCCTTCAGTTCTTTATTCCGTTACTGAGGTCCAATTATCCATCTTAGCACACCCACATGTGCTGTTTCGAGTTGATAAAGTTGTACGTGAATTTGGTTTCCTACAAAAGATATATTTTTGATTTCCTTCTGTTAGGGATTGCTTTTTACAGATAACCTGGGACATCTCTTTGAATTTATTCCAGCCCGTTCTCACTGCTTTTTGGCAGTTCCCATCCTTTCTTCACCCTGAAACTAATTATTTAAGGTTTTCGAAGTTTAACTTTTTATCCCCTCTATCATGCATTAAGAAATCTTATTCAACTCTTCAACGAAACAGGAAAAAGTAACGTTTTTCAGGAAGAATAAAAAAACGGTGCGGTGTTTATAGCGAAATTTTACACTACGTGCTTTTTCTTGTTCAGCACTCGAGGAATAGTGTTCCTTCCTACGGTATATTCTACTGTCATTGCGTAATTATTTTTATTAATTGTACTTTTAAAGAAATACCAACGAAAGCGTGCTTGAGGTTCCAGTTTCAGAAAACTCCTGAATTCTTTATACAAAATATGGGGTTTTTTTCGGTCATACATTTTCTTAAAGAATAACTATCGATATTTCTTTATTACACTCTTAAACTGAATTTAAAAATATGAAGCGGCCGCTTTTTTAGAATCATTGAAACCAAAACCGTGATTATGTATTCCAAACATCGGGGAGACAAGAATGTTTTAAACGCTGTTAAACCACAAGATCCAATCACGGAGTCCTCGTGAAAAAGCTAATAGTTTGTTCTTCTAAAATATACAATCTGTTTAAAATCCATGCTAAGTTCTACTGACTCGTTTTAGTCTAGTTTGCCAAAGGAAATGGATTCTTCTTCTCTCTTTGCATTTGAATGTTATGAAGATGGCGCTTAGTTATTCTACGAAACCATCCGCATAGCCATTCAGTCGCACCAAGTTACGCCTTCTGCATTACAGTTTGATCATTTCGGAAATATCTCAGAAACAACAGACTTCATCGGAAGTTTGCGGGATGCTGTAGTACGGGTGCACCGAGAATAGACCGCTGGCACACCGAGTACATCTCGACACAATAATTGTGGAGCACGAAAGGCCATGCACCCCAGAAGAGAACGCTGCGTTCGGTGACTGGTAAAGGGCAATCGACGGGCAACAATGCAGCAATTGAACACGCAAATGAACACTGGGGCACCCAGTTACGTGTACTCGATAACAGTAGAGCGACCCCATGGGTCTCCGGAGTCGACACTGCGTCCGATGGATATGCAAACCCATATCCATCGGCAACAACGCCTGTATTTTTCATCATACTGCCGTCGTTAGACAGTGGAAGAGTATAAAAAGGTTGCCTTCTCCGAAGAATAAAGGTTTCTACTCCACAGAACTGACGGGGGTGAATACAGAGTCAGATACACGAGAACCAACACACCGACGCTATTGTCGGTCACGTACAGACAAGCGGTGGTAGTGTGCATGTCTGGGGGATGTTTTTATGGTATGGATGTTTTTATTTTATACGACCACCTATCTAATAATGGAAATAAACACCCTTTGCCCGAATGACAGCGGTGAGACCGCGTGGCATGGACGCAATGAGACCCTGGAAGGTTGCCCGTGGCACACTTGCCCATTAGAACTGCAGCAGAGCACGGAGGTCCCGGAGATCACGTGGTTGTTAGTCGACACTTAGAACCTATCGATCCGAATAGTCTCACAAGTGCTCTATGAGATTGAGAACGGGCTATTTCACCGGCCATGAGATTACGGAGGCATCGCTGTTGTGTTCCTGGAACTAGTCACACACCACCTCAGAAACATGGCAGGACGCATTGTCCTGTTGGTAAACACCATTACCACCAAAGTAAACGTCCAACACGAAGAGATGCATGTGGTAAGCGATGATGGATAGCAATCCCATGATGGTAACAGCAATCCCATGATCTGGGATTGCTGGTGCCATTGGATGGGTCCCTGAAAGCCAATGGATACCTATCCATCCTCGCTGACCACATGCATTTCTTCGTGTTGGACGTTTACTTTGGTGGTAATGGTGTTTACCAACAGGACAATGCGTCCTGCCATGTTTCTGAGGTGGTTTGTGACTAGTTCTAGGAACACAACAGCGATGCCACCATAATGCCATGGCCGGTGAAATAGCCCGACCTCAATCTCATAGAGTGCTTGTGAGACTATTTGGATCGACAGGTTCTAAGTGTCGACTAACAACCACGTGAATTCCGGGACCTCCGTGCTCTGCATCAGTTCGAATGGGCAAGTGTGCCACGGGCAACCTTCCAGGGTCTCATTGCGTCCATGCCACGCCGTCTCACAGCTGTCATTCGGGCAAAGGGTGTTTATTCCCATTATTAGGTGGGTGGTCGTATTACTTTGATGGTAATGGTGTTTACCAACAGGACAATGCGTCTTGCCATGTTTCTGAGGTGGTGTGTGACTAGTTCTAGGAACACAACAGCGATGCCACCGTAATCTCATGGCCAGTGAAATAGCCCGACCTCAATCTCATAGAGTGCTTGTGAGACTATTTGGATCGACAGGTTCGAAGTGTCGACTAACAACCACGTGATCTCCGAGACCTCCGTGCTCCGCTGCAGTCCGAATGGGCATGTGTGCCACGGGCAACCTTTCAGGGTATCATTGCGCCCATGCCATGCCGTCTCACCGCTGTCATTCGGGCAAAGGGTGTTTATTCTCATTATTAGGTAGGTGGTCGTATTATTCTGATACGATCATGTATATGAACATGTATATTATCACCGGGTAGTATTTTTCACGACAAAGGGGTTATAGCGAAGATTTCCGTACTTCTCGTAATAAACGGGGTGTACATTATGCATTGTCAGTGTCTTTTGTAGAATCTCAAGCTTGTTGATCAGAATAATAGTTTTCACCATAAAGAAAAGCATTGCGATAAAGCGATTTGTAAGGTATCATTTCGTCTGCTATTGTCATTTTACCCACCAACACACAGTCGGACGGTACATATGAAACCCAGAAATCTGGAATAGTAACAGAGGCAAGAAAGAATAAGCAAGGAACGCTTATATCGTAATAAATCCGTTTATTACATCTTCATTTCTTACGAGTTCTAACATTCCTGCATTTTATGTCCACATTGCCTTGAAAAAGCCTCCCAGTGGAGTGTGAAAGCTTGGCGAAACTTTATACAAATTTACACCACGAAAATAAACGGGTTTACCACGCTGTAAGCGTTCCTTGCGTATTCACAAACTGGTGTATTTAAAAATAAGAGAGGCAAGAAGGATTTGCGGAAAGGACTGAATGCAGAAGACTACACTTTGATTATCAGAAACAAACAAATACATCGCTCTTTCCACGTTTTACCAACACACAGCAACCGAAAAATTGTTATTCGGTTGCTGTGTGTTGCTAAAACGTCGAAAGAGCGATGTTTATAACGTCGAAGGAGAGATGTTTATTCACTGACGCCACGTATTTGGAGGATTTTCACTTTTGATTTCGCCCTTTGGATTTAACTGCTATAATTAAGTTAATGCCCACCAGATAGAGACGTTTCGGTAGCTGAGCCCATCTTACGGATTTATGATGTCAGAATCTGACTGAAAAACACACTTAGCGCCGTGGATTGTTAGCCACCGTGGTGTAAGGCTAACGCGCTGAGAGATTCGGGATTAATTTCCCCGACGGTGACCGAATAACAATTTTTTCGGTTGCTGTGTGTTGGTAAAACGTGGAAAGAGCGATGTATTTGTTTATTCACTGACGCCACGTATCAGGAGGATTTTCACTTTGATTATAAGGACTGAAGGTTTCGTCTGGCATTGGACAGATAATAGCATGCAAAAATAGTAAGCTGAAAAAAAGGTAGATAATATCCATCCGTAAATGAAACCCCTCAACACAAGGAGTTCGTTGTCTTTTAATTTAGATCCACTAGCATCAGGTAATTATGTCCTAAATCGAGACACCAGTATCCGTTACACCTCAGATAGCAGGCTTCCGAATTTTAGATAGGTCACTATCTTCATTAATTACAGATACAAGAAAAAAATTTTGGATTTCAGAGACGAACTAACTGCACGTAAAAGCTCCAGATTTTTCTTGTTACACTTTGTTATCATCCTTCATCAACATATCCCGTTCCTTTTTTTCCCCTCCCTACGTTTTCCTAGTTAATCTCATTTTCCGTGCTTTTTAATGCCGGCACACCGACTTCGAATCGATGTGCTATAGATTTTCGTGTTTTGGAGAGGTCTCCGAAAACTCCAGAATGTCTTCGGGGATGAGGCCGATCGTCAGTGCCAGGATAGCTGGGAGGCTGGCCATTGATTATCAATACTTATTTACGACGCTCAGAACCCACATGCTCCCACCTCTTTTGGATACTGAACCCAGCTAGCTGCCAGAGATCGTCGGCTTTATTCTAAGAAACTCATCACATGACCTGGGGAACCATGTAAACCCGTTAATATGAGCGATAATCTTCACATGTTTTGAAAACACGAACGTGGACAACCCTTTTTATACTTTCTTTCACTCCCATTTTTTGTTTAATTTCTTTCACTTCCTTCTTCAAATCAAACATTTCTTGAAAAGGATCACTAATATTAACAGAATAGACTGTACATAAGAATTCCCAAAAATTTAGATTATCTTAAATAAATACAAGGTCCCCAAATAGAACTTCAGTATTCTATTGAAAAAAAAACTACAACAAATAACTACTTACTTTTAATGTCGAAACGGGCCGCGGATGGCCTAGTGGTCAACGTTCGTGACTGCAACGGGGAAGACCACAGGGTACGAACGTTGGAACCACTAAATATCCGCCGTGCATCGGATGGACACGTTAAGCCGTGGGACACCGGGTACTGATCCACACCCCTGTAATAAATAAGGGGGCCCTCTTCCCCATTTCTACCTCGCTTCCGCGTTACTTTCCTATCGGGTACTCTAGCCCAAATCTCTCAGCTTCCTATTTCTAAGGGTTGTTTAAGACCTGGGGTCAGACACTCCCTTCTTAAAATCCTCTACATTTGATTTGATTTGATGTCAAAACATTCAGCTGCTCATTACTCTTTGCTAATGCATATTCTCTAAAACTCCAATTCTTCATCACTTTGACTTTTTTGAACATCTGTTCGTTCCGCTTTTCAAAACGGCGTCACGTCTTTTAGTGCGATGGCGACTCAACCTGTTAGGGAACCATTAACCAGGAAGAGTTATTTCAAATTGTTGAGGCGTGTTCCTCAGTGATTTTGAACATTCGGTTTCTGAATCTAGTCTTTCTGAACATGTGTTCGTTCTTCTTTATAAAAACGGCGTCACGTCTTTTAGTGCGATGGCTACTCAACCTGTTAGGGAACCAGTAACCAGGAAGAGTTATTTCAAATTGTTGAGGCGTGTTCCTCAATGGTTTTGAACATTCGGTTTCTGAATCTAGTCTTTCTGAACATGTGTTCGTTCCTCTTTATAAAAACGGCGTCACGTCTTTTACTGCGATGGCTACTCAACCTGTTAGGGAACCAGTAACCAGGAAGAGTTATTTCAAATTGTTGAGGCGTGTTCCTCAATGATTTTGAACATTCGGTTTCTGAATCTAGTCTTTCTGAACATGTGTTCGTTCCTCTTTATAAAAACGGCGTCACCTATTTTAGTGCGATGGCTACTCAACCTGTTAGGGAA
Organism: Macrothele yani; assembly: GCA_039090855.1. Lineage (NCBI taxonomy): Eukaryota > Metazoa > Arthropoda > Arachnida > Araneae > Macrothelidae > Macrothele > Macrothele yani. The sequence goes on from CM077029.1 coordinate 48,803,507, forward strand.
CCAGTAACCAGGAAGAATTATTTCAAATTGTTGAGGCGTGTTCCTCAATGATTTTGAACATTCGGTTTCTGAATCTAGTCTTTCTGAACACGTGTTCGTTCCTCTTTATAAAAACGGCGTCACGTCTTTTAGTGCGATGGCTACTCAACCTGTTAGGGAACCAGTAACCAGGAAGAGTTATTTCAAATTGTTGAGGCGTGTTCCTCAATGATTTTGAACATTCGGTTTCTGAATCTAGTCTTTCTGAACATGTGTTCGTTCCTCTTTATAAAAACGGCGTCACCTATTTTAGTGCGATGGCTACTCAACCTGTTAGGGAACCAGTAACCAGGAAGAGTTATTTCAAATTGTTGAGGCGTGTTCCTCAATGATTTTGAACATTCGGTTTCTGAATCTAGTCTTTCTGAACATGTGTTCGTTCCTCTTTATAAAAACGGCGTCACGTCTTTTAGTGCGATGGCTACTCAACCTGTTAGGGAACCAGTAACCAGGAAGAGTTATTTCAAATTGTTGAGGGGTGTTCCTCAATGATTTTGAACATTCGGTTTCTGAATCTAGTCTTTCTGAACATGTGTTCGTTCCTCTTTATAAAAACGGCGTCACCTATTTTAGTGCGATGGCTACTCAACCTGTTAGGGAACCAGTAACCAGGAAGAGTTATTTCAAATTGTTGAGGCGTGTTCCTCAATGATTTTGAACATTCGGTTTCTGAATCTAGTCTTTCTGAACATGTGTTCGTTCCTCTTTATAAAAACGGCGTCACCTATTTTAGTGCGATGGCTACTCAACCTGTTAGGGAACCAGTAACCAGGAAGAGTTATTTCAAATTGTTGAGGCGTGTTCCTCAATGATTTTGAACATTCGGTTTCTGAATCTAGTCTTTCTGAACATGTGTTCGTTCCTCTTTATAAAAACGGCGTCACGTCTTTTAGTGCGATGGCTACTCAACCTGTTAGGGAACCAGTAACCAGGAAGAGTTATTTCAAATTGTTGAGGCGTGTTCCTCAATGATTTTGAACATTCGGTTTCTGAATCTAGTCTTTCTGAACATGTGTTCGTTCCTCTTTATAAAAACGGCGTCACCTATTTTAGTGCGATGGCGACTCAACCTGTTAGGGAACCAGTAACCAGGAGGAGTTATTTCAAATTGTTGAGGCGTGTTCCTCAATGATTTTGAACATTCGGTTTCTGAATCTAGTCTTTCTGAACATGTGTTCGTTCCTCTTTATAAAAACGGCGTCACCTATTTTAGTGCGATGGCTACTCAACCTGTTAGGGAACCAGTAACCAGGAAGAGTTATTTCAAATTGTTGAGGCGTGTTCCTCAATGATTTTGAACATTCGGTTTCTGAATCTAGTCTTTCTGAACATGTGTTCGTTTCCTCTTTATAAAAACGGCGTCACGTCTTTTAGTGCGATGGCTACTCAACCTGTTAGGGAACCAGTAACCAGGAAGAGTTATTTCAAATTGTTGAGGCGTGTTCCTCAATGATTTTGAACATTCGGTTTCTGAATCTAGTCTTTCTGAACATGTGTTCGTTCCTCTTTATAAAAACGGCGTCACGTCTTTTAGTGCGATGGCTACTCAACCTGTTAGGGAACCAGTAACCAGGAAGAGTTATTTCAAATTGTTGAGGCGTGTTCCTCAATGATTTTGAACATTCGGTTTCTGAATCTAGTCTTTCTGAACATGTGTTCGTTCCTTTTTATAAAAACGGCGTCACCTATTTTAGTGCGATGGCTACTCAACCTGTTAGGGAACCAGTAACCAGGAAGAGTTATTTCAAATTGTTGAGGCGTGTTCCTCAATGATTTTGAACATTCGGTTTCTGAATCTAGTCTTTCTGAACATGTGTTCGTTCCTCTTTATAAAAACGGCGTCACGTCTTTTAGTGCGATGGCTACTCAACCTGTTAGGGAACCAGTAACCAGGAAGAGTTATTTCAAATTGTTGAGGCGTGTTCCTCAATGATTTTGAACATTCGGTTTCTGAATCTAGTCCTTCTGAACATGTGTTCGTTCCTCTTTATAAAAACGGCGTCACGTATTTTAGTGCGATGGCTACTCAACCTGTTAGGGAACCAGTAACCAGGAAGAGTTATTTCAAATTGTTGAGGCGTGTTCCTCAATGGTTTTGAACATTCGGTTTCTGAATCTAGTCTTTCTGAACATGTGTTCGTTCCTCTTTATAAAAACGGCGTCACGTCTTTTACTGCGATGGCTACTCAACCTGTTAGGGAACCAGTAACCAGGAAGAGTTATTTCAAATTGTTGAGGCGTGTTCCTCAATGATTTTGAACATTCGGTTTCTGAATCTAGTCTTTCTGAACATGTGTTCGTTCCTCTTTATAAAAACGGCGTCACCTATTTTAGTGCGATGGCTACTCAACCTGTTAGGGAACCAGTAACCAGGAAGAATTATTTCAAATTGTTGAGGCGTGTTCCTCAATGATTTTGAACATTCGGTTTCTGAATCTAGTCTTTCTGAACACGTGTTCGTTCCTCTTTATAAAAACGGCGTCACGTCTTTTAGTGCGATGGCTACTCAACCTGTTAGGGAACCAGTAACCAGGAAGAGTTATTTCAAATTGTTGAGGCGTGTTCCTCAATGATTTTGAACATTCGGTTTCTGAATCTAGTCTTTCTGAACATGTGTTCGTTCCTCTTTATAAAAACGGCGTCACCTATTTTAGTGCGATGGCTACTCAACCTGTTAGGGAACCAGTAACCAGGAAGAGTTATTTCAAATTGTTGAGGCGTGTTCCTCAATGGTTTTGAACATTCGGTTTCTGAATCTAGTCTTTCTGAACATGTGTTCGTTCCTCTTTATAAAAACGGCGTCACGTCTTTTAGTGCGATGGCTACTCAACCTGTTAGGGAACCAGTAACCAGGAAGAGTTATTTCAAATTGTTGAGGCGTGTTCCTCAATGATTTTGAACATTCGGTTTCTGAATCTAGTCTAATGTCCCACGGTAACTCTGAAAGGTTTTTTTTTATTTTTTTAAAAATATTAGTAGATCTCCAGGTGTGCTCTGTTGGTTGCTCGCACGGTATCTAAACGATAGTCCAGTTCCACCCACGTACGCTGCAGAACGTCAGGTGTAACAAGGAGAAAAGCTGCAGTAATGCGTTTTTTGAGCTCAGTGATAAATGTAACCTTTTTCATGTATACAGTGACCTTAATAAAGCCCCAAACAAAAACATCGCACGGGGTCATATCAGAAGAACGGGGAAAGACCAGTGCGGAGCCGCTCTACCGTGCCGGTTAAGGGTTGTCTTTAATGCCCTGGAGTTAACAGTTGGTTCAGCATTTTTCCACCTTTTCGTAAGAAATGAGAGGTCTCCCAGTGTTTTTGCCTTTCAAGACACTTCCTGTTACTTGGAATTTATGTACCCATTGTTCGATGCTCCTTCCTGTCGGCGGCTGTCTCTTGTACGCAGTTCTGAACTTAAGATGAACTGTTGTTAGATATTTTGATTTCGGAAACCAAAAGCACACACACGTTGCTTTCTCCACTGGGAAAGCCATGTCTGTTGTATTCCGTGTTTGACGAGATTTTTCATTACATGAGTCACCTGGCGCCATCTATCATTTTACTTAACAAACTTTAACAATTGCCCTGTCTCTTTACGTTTAAACTAAGTTTTTTTTCTATCTAATTTTTTTAATAGCATACCGTAGTTATATACTTAATTAATACTACATTATATACTACATTGAAAATAATCGCAATGCTGATTTTAAAACGAATTTTAATGAATACTTTCTGCTTCCACTGCTTTTCGGCAGTAGTGGAAAATTTGATTGGCACGTTCTAAATTTTGCACAGTTTTAAGATGTGCCGCTCAAATAAGTCTTCTCCGTTGTGAGGTTTGATACAGATTAAAACACACAGACGTAGCTTGTCCCAAAACAAATGAGAATGCTTTCATAAAAAATGTGCAATACTGCGTTCGACATTGGCACGAGTCTCGAAAAAGCATTAGTCATTATAGTAACCATAGCAACCCTCCACAACTGTTCATCACGCATTCATCGTCGTTAGTGCGCATTTTAATAAGCGCTGTTGCGTGAACCCCTGGCAAGTGTTTTCGTGCTGTAATTTTTCGAAGAAATGAATGTGAAAGAGAAATATAGATGTGGTATTAAATTTTGCTGTAGATTTAAGAAGTATATCGGAGAGATTTTCCATCTTATACAAGAGACTTATAAAGATGAATGTCTAAGAAAATCAAGAATTGGCAGATGGCATAAAGAATTTGTGGATGGTCGTGAGTCCGCGGCTTTAATCGCGCATGAAGGAAGTTGTTCAGCGAGTGTTTAAACATCAATACAATAGGTGTTATTATACGGGAAGACAGACACCTATCAATTAGAGATATCGAAGATACGGTTCACATTTCAAAATTATCAATTCACAGAATTTTAACCGAGTATTTGGGCAAGAAACGAATTTGTTCAACTTGAGTTCCCCATTTTTTTTCTTGTGCGGCCCAACGCAAGCCCGCACATGGCCAGTTCTGTCGTTTCTTATTTGGAGAAAAATAATATTAAGTTGATGCCCCCAACCTGCATATAGTCCACCCTTGTCACCTTGTGAATTCTGGTTGTTCCCCATTTTAAAAAAAGATATTACGGGAACAACAAACTGAGACTGATAAACAAGTTACAACAGCTCCTCAGGAGTGCTTTAACAGCATTTCAGAAAAATTCCAGAAGACATTCGAAAAGCGGGAGGAATATTGTGACACCTGTATTCAGTGCAATGGACAGTATTTCGAAAAAGATGACCACTTCCTTGATAATTAAGGCAAATTTATATTTTATATAAAAACATTATCAGTTGTTTTGGGAAGTAGTAAAGGCATATCAATTTGGAAATATGATTATTTTAACGTTTATTTTAAAAGTTCTGCATTTATTCCTAGACTTGTGAGTTCTTCCATTTCACTTCGACATTTTTCGCTCCCACTATTTTTTTTTTTTTTTTTGCACCATCTTTTTCTTGATCTTCCTACTGTTCTATCCCATGGAATCTCGATTTCTATTATTTTCTATTCGAATTGTATTGTTCTGTTTCATACAGGTGCACGGCCCATTCCATACGACCCTTTCTTCCATTTTCACTCCTAGCTTCAAATACTTTCGTAAAGTTGAGATTTCCTTTATGTTCTTTCTTTGATATACCTTTCGCCCATTCTTAGTTTTTTCTCTTCCTGATTTTGTTTCGTCTTTTACGGCCGAACTGAAGTTTCTAGTTCATGTAAGAGTACAGGTTACACAGCTTCTATACTGTATATTTCGCATTATTGGCGCTTTATATTATCTTTACATTTATTTGAAGTTGCTCTCACTCGATCTGTCACCATTATGGTGGTTCTACCTAAAATATCTGACTTATGCTTCCAATGGTAAAAGATCTTTACATATTTTCTTCGCAATTAATGTTCTCAAATATGAAAATTTGCACATCGATAAAACTAACTTTAAGGTATAGCATGGGATACTCAAAACCTGCTAAAACATAACCATAATAATGTTAAAAATCAATCATTTTTATTTTAGTAATGTTCAGAACTGTTAACAGATGGCGCGACCTATACATTGATGGCGTCAGTATACAATCAAATGTTGGATTGCTTAATTATTGTTATGTTTTAGCAAGTATTAAGTATCCGATGCTATAACTTAAAGTTTGTTTTATCGATGTGCAAATTTTCATCCTTGGGAGTACATTAATTGCGAAGAAAATGTGTAAGGAAGTTTTACCATTGGAAACATAAGGCAAGTATTTTAGGTGGAACCATCTTAATAATAAAGGTAGAAATTGTTGTTAACGTTTCAACAATAAAATTATTTTAATTATTGTTAACGTTTTACTATATCCTAAAAGAAATATTTTTTTCATTTAAATAAATCTGTTAATGAAATATGCATACAGGGTTTAATAAAAAAAAGGAGACTGAGTTCTGTATTTATTGATGAACACCTGATTTAGTGGATTTTATTTATGTTCACGTGCAATGTTCTTGCCTGAACAAGTTTGGACCTGTAAGCTGCTTTCCCGGTTCGTCAGAGGACGCCATTTTGTTGTAGTTAGTCCCAGTCTATTGTAACGCAGAGATGAAGGTACATCGTGTCTGGAGTTCTTCAGGGATAAAACACCACAGAAACATTCAGCAAGAAACTAAAGCTGATGCACCTTAATTATGCACGCACTTTTCTGAATGGTGCATAAAATCGGGTGCCCTTCAGCTGAACAGTCTGGCGAAAACTCTGAAGCAAATCCTTTCATTTTAGTACGAAAATTCGGATGCTAGCAGCAAATCAGGGACTAAGATTAAAAGCACATTCTTCAGAATCCTGCCTGGAGAGTTAAAGGGAGAGTTTTCAAGATATGAATTCTTCGTAGTTTGAAAATTGAACAAAGAGAGACTTAATAAACAAATATGAATCTAAAACGTGTTCAGTTCATTTATTGACTGCAGCAGCAAGATGCATAAAAAGACCACGCAAGAAACGGAAGTGTTTTGAAGAATATCAACTTCATTAACTAAACAACACAATGTAACAAATGAAACAAAGCAATGTGGCAGGCTACTTACATGAAATCTGAAATTATTAGCGTTGACTTATAACGGAAGCCGTCAAGCCATAGCTTGAAGCGTGTGCATAGGCTTACGTCAACCTATTTCTTATCTTCTTAAAATTACTCCAAACGGAGTGCAGCTCGCTCGAAACACGATCGTTACATACTCTTACCATCGTCAATTTTTTGTAATGATTGCCCCTACAGAAGCAATCATTACAAAAAAAAAGTGGCTGGACTGAATATGGGGTGTTGATAGGTTTCGCTCTTATATATCCATTTTGTGTTTCTTTGACCTGGTTCTTTTGTATCTTTAAGACATACATATGAAAATAATTACTATTCCATCTTGGTACTCTATAATGACCGAGCAGACACCTTCGTCGCAGCTTTTGTAACTTACTCTGCTATTGGCTTTCGGATTTTGTACTTTGCATTCATTTTCATAGTCCCCATGAACTTGGGATTTTGTACTTTTCTTGATGCATGCGGTTTTACAGTTTCCATGAACATCGGATTTTGTACTTTGCATTCATTTTTATAGTTCCCATGAATTTCGGATTTTGGATTTTGCTTAATGCATGCATTTTTATAGTTCCCACGAACTTCGGATTTTGTACTTTTCTTGATGCATGCGTTTTCATAGTTCCCATGAACTTCGGATTTTGTACTTTTCTTGATGCACGCGTTTTTACAGTGTCCACGAACTTCGGATTTTGTACTTTGCATTCATTTTTATAGTTCCCATGAACTTTGGATCTTGGAATTTGCTCGATGCATGCATTTTCATAGTTCCCATGAACTTCGGATTTTGTATTTTTCTTGATGCATGCGTTTTTACAGTGCCCACGAACTTCGGATTTTGTACTATGCATTCATTTTTATAGTTCCCATGAACTTCGGATGTTGTACTTTGTTTCATGCATGCATTTTTATAGTGTGACTTACTCTCTTCAGTATGTTAAAGCTGTGGCTGTATCTCATCGATATACCTTGTGGAAAGGCTCGTTTAGTCTCTCCTTTTATTGATTAGTCGTCGGAGCAGACTATTTATACTCGTCATAGACGAACTCTTAACTTTGCGCTTCTAAACAAATTCGAACCCATGAAGTTCTGAACAGGTAGAGGCTTCTAGTATAATTTGGTATTTAGATAAGTTTCTGGTTCTGAATAGAATCATGTCCAAAAACAGCAAAGATTATTTTCTATTGAGTCCTACGCTGAAAATAATGAAGCTGTTAATATTGTGTACTCTTGTGAGGAAGGCTTCTAGGTTTTGCTCTGAATGGACTATATGAAATATATCTGCACTATGCTCTTTTAACCTGGTTCTTTTCAACCTTTTGGCCGTAACCTTTATTTTTTAGGGTAGACATATGATATAAATTGTATCTGAGAGATACAGACATTGTCTATATATCTCAGCCAGGTTGAAGGTGTTTTACAGGCACATGAATATGGATCTGTTGAAGCGAAAGGAATTATAATCTCTTATTAAACTCGGTATGTTTGATTCTTTGCTAAAGATAATTTGAAAACTCGCTAGAATCAGATAAGGGTTTTTTTTATGTTCTTCGCTTCCTCTTCCAGTATGAAAGGATCAGGTTATACTACGTTTAATCTTCCAATAACGTTTGCTTCTGACGCTATCAAAAATCTGACAATGTTAGGTGTTCTGTAGACGTACTCAGAATGGAATTGCACGAGTAAGGATATTTTTACTTTTGATATACGTCAAACAATATTTTCAGCTACGATAGGTCTTAAGCTGCCACCTGGCTTATGGAGCGTTAGGGGTCCTAATGTTTGGAGAATGCGCATGCGTAGTGGTACTGCTTTCTTGAGAAGCTCTGCAGTTCCGTTGATTTGGCTGTCTTCTTTTCTCTAGTGGCTACAGCATTTAGAGGGTTGCAATTCTACATAGTGGGACCAGAGTCGAGAATGAAGTCTGATTTGTCGTTATGATTCAACGTATTCATTGTGTCTGATTTTCCCAGTTTTTTTCTTTAGTCGTAAATTTTATGAAAATGATCACACATTAATCTTCTTAACTTTGGGTTTTAAGATAATTCCCCTGAACGTAACAAACAATTATGATTCTTGATCAGTTACTGTTAGAAACGCGGTACTTCCACTACCACCCATGCACGAAAGAATTTCTGAGCAATACGAACAGGAACTGAGCAAGTAACTTTCTCAAAACAATGGAGGAAAATGAGAGAGGCCATATAAAAGCGTTTCCAGAAAAGGAAGACCAGAATGAAACAAATTTACCTTCCCAATTGACCGTTCTTGTGCTAAGGATTGGGAGAATTCTGATGAAGAGAAGTGTCTCCAAGAAATAAATAAAAACACAAATATTAACCTCATGTTGATCAAAATAGAAACAAAAGTTTACGTGCAACACAGGGCTCTCTCTCGGACAAGCGGTGCCAACCAATATTATGTTCAAAATAATCCCATAAAAGAACCGATTATCCCGTTCTCGATAAACTTGTGTAGGGTGCTCAATGCATTTTTACTTCTGCTGAATATTGCGGCATTTACTGTTACAAGCCTATTGATAACACATTAGTAAGTTTGCTTTTAAAATAATTTCTTGCTTCTGAAGAAATGTCCAAACAGTATTTTTTTTAATTACGTGTTTGACATGTATCGTACTGAAGATATGTGTAATAAATTATTTATTCTTGTCATGATAAGACCGAAAACAAATATCTAGGAGGACGTTTCCTCTTTTATTTTTTCTGCATTTGAATTAGTCATATTTCTGCTCCCGGGCTTTGTAATTTTCAGAATTTTTGAAGCGGTGGCCGTATGGAAAACAATAAAAATATGCACATTTGTGCCGACAAGGACATTTACTGTTAGTATTATTTTATAATACACTGCCGGACAATTGCTAAGGACGGATCATAAACGGCTATATAGCGCATAAAAAAGTAAGTGTGGTTGGACGCCAAGTAAAATAAAATAATGTCAGAATGCCAGGACATTACAAGAAAGAGAATTTATTGTGCTCTGAAATCCAGAAGGCTTTGGAACGTGTTCAAGGGACAAACAGGTCATTTTGTGCAGAATACGTAAACGTGAAAAAAATGCAATTACCGTCCGCAGGCGTTCCGGCGTAAGATGTCAATACGGGATATGGCCACCATGGAGGGCGATGCAAGATTCCACACGTCGTGTCATGCTTTGCACAACATTATCAAGCAGCTGTTGGGGTAATTTATCCCATTCCTCTGTCAGTGCACGGATGAGGGTGTCCTTGTTTATTGGAGGGCATTGGCGACCAGCAAGACTCCTCCCCAAAGCATCCCACACATTTTCAATGGGATTCAGATCTGGAGAACGTGCTGGCCATACGAGGCGTTGAATATCCTCGTTCTCAAGACACTCCTGGACAGCGACTGTTCGATGACATGTTGCGTTGTCGTCCATGAAAATGAATCTATCACCGACAGCACCACGGAACATGCAAACATGAGGTAGCAGAACATCATTAATGTATCGTTGGCCAGTCACAGTCCCAGTTGGAAGCACATAGAGGAACGTACGGCCATTGATCATGATGCCAGCCCATACCATGACACTACATGTCGGATATCGGTTCCTTTCCTGTATGTTTGCTGGAGAATATGCAGTACCACTATCACGCCAGATCAGTTGTCGTCGACAATCAGACGATAGGCTGTATCTACTCTCATCTGAGAAGAGGACAACAGACCAGTCGTTATCAGTCCAATTGCGATGTTGATGGCACCATTGCAAACGAGCGGTACGGTGACGTCTGTACAATGAGATGCACACAACAGGACGGTGGGCGTATAGTCCTCCTTCATGCAAACGTCTGGCGACAGTTTTTCGGGAGATCCGCTTGCCAGTAGCAGCCATAAACTGATTTGCTACCTCACTAGCTGTGCTGCGCCGGTGTCTTTTTGTTGATAGCACTATGTACCGATCTTCTGCAGGTGTCGTACTGCGAACACGACCTCCCCCGTGACGTTTGCTACACTCTCCATTTGTTTGAAATGATTTCCAAAGCCTTGAAACAACACTGTGGCTGACGTCGAACTCCCTGGCAACATCTGTTATTTTTCGCCCTTCTTCAATCTTGCCAATACTAGGGCCACGCGTAAAATCACCTAGGTGATGTCGGGAAGACATACTGAAAATTGCAAGTTCGTCAATTGATTCTTTCCCTTTCAACTTTGCGTTTGAACAACAACGACGGTCAATACGCGTCAAATCCTTTATATCTCTTATCAGCGCTATGCCGTCACGAACAAATTCGGCAATCCAAAATTTGCATACGCACAACACGTCTTACTGTATCCCGCACTTATGCTAATTTTCACATTTTCCTGCCTTCCATTTTATGGTTGCTATTGTCATCCGTCCTTAGCAATTGTCCGGCAGTGTATTTCGATGAAGTGAGAAAGGAAATGATCTGTTTTCTTAAATATGAACTAGTGCTGCAGACTTTCACGAGGGACTAGTGAGATAAGTAATTGTAATATTTGTTTTAACCTTGCAATAGGTTTGATGATTTGGATGAGGTAAATGAGAGAGTAAAGAAAAATGGACATCATTCTATTTTAATTGACATATGGTTTGCTTTTATTACTTCCTTAAAGAAGTAAGAAGAACGATGGACTCTTAAGAATATGGTTTACCATCTTTTCGGATGTCGCTTTTTGAATACGGCATATTTTACCAATGTTCAGACAAAAATGGTACATTTTAATAAATTAATGAAAATAGGCATTCAAAGAATGGGTTATTTAATTGCATTTAATTCACACAACTTCTGACTATGGACTAAATCAGATTTAACTTCATCTCCTGAAAGACAAATATAGTAGCATTAGCTGTTGAGAATTACCAGAGGGAGCGGGAAAATGGAATAGCCCCTTTCTTCCTTTTTCTTTATTTAAAATGTGAAAACACGACATAACGTACCTGACACACAGGTACACTATGTAGTGTTTCACATCCTTGATATGAGATACCCAATTTTAGGATTTGCTTTTTTTTTCTATAAATACATTCAGACATTCAGACTTGTTCAAGTGAAGGAATTCGAACTCGAACAGACGGGACCTGTATCCTTACGCACTTCAAATTACAAAACGCCACCCACCCTTAGGTTCCAGTCTTATATCAGGTGATAGTAAAGTCAAGTAGTTCACAACAGAGTATCAATTCATTCCTGTAACTGAATATATTTGCAGTTGAAAACAAGTCTTTTCGTAGCGTAACTTGTCATGACCTTTGCATTTAGAGATCAACGACTCACTAATTAAAAGAGGTTTTCATTTATTTTCGTTTGTGCGCTTCGGTTTCACTTTTTGTCTCATTTCAGAAAACTTGACGCTCTTCTTGGGTGCATTGAACCCGGAATTTGACAAATCGGTTAAGTGGAAGAATAATATGATAAAATTTCAACAAATTTAGAGAGATAAATTTTCCAACAGATTTGATTTCCGTCTGGTTGTTTTTTATCCTTTGTCTTCACAAAACTATAGCTTTCTAATTAGATTATTTGACTCATATTTCATTTCTCTAAATTCGAAACTGGACTACTCAAATTTCAGGCACTTCTGTACCATACATGCTATTGGATTTGAGCTTCATTGCATGTTGCGACATACAGAATTTAACTCATGCTCTGTTACCATCGACTTCTGACCTGAAACTTGCTTGTAACCTGGCTGTCGTTTGCATTTTTCGTACTAAAGGGATTTCTCAGAAACATTTACACTTATCGAAGTCTAGAATTCAAGAAATCATGGAAGCCATTCTTACTGTGGAAGCTTTGTGTTTCATAATTCATCTTCAATGATGAAAGAAAAGTTCCAGCCTGTTTTCTTCACAGTTGCATTTTCTTATAAGTTTTCTGTCCCGTAGAATGTGATTCTTAAAGTTGATTCTTTGCTTTGTGTCTCAGTCTTTCGCGAATGCACTGTAAGCCAGAATTTTTTCAGCTGGGCGCTTAAAAGGTTTTACACGTCCTTGAAGAAAGTGTTACTCAGACCAGGACCTGGCGAACCGTAGAGAAATTTTCTTCAAAACAACCAGTAAATAGAACAAAAACATATTTTGATTTTTTTTTCGTTAATCCATCGCAAACACTGGCAAATGTTTGGCAGTCTTTGACTTCTGTTACATGGATTATAACTGAAAGCTTCTCCACCTTCATGCTCTTGTATGTATTAACGGATGAACACAAATATATATTATTTGTGAGTTCCCCATAACCAACTCCACTCCTCACGGATTGCGTTAGAATTTAGCGATATCGATTTTTTCTTTATTTTCCGGAGAAACTCCAAAGCTCTTTCCTTAAAGAATTTGGTACGCGAGATCCGTTGCTCGGAAAAAATCGCTTGCGTTTCAATTCTTATTTCTTTCATGTTCCTACTTTTCCCGTTACAATATCCTGTAGAATTAAACTAGAAGTTGATCTATCCATCTTATTACTCGAGTACAGAGCTTCTTCCATCATTCAAGACCTATTGGATCTTGGTTTTGATTGGACAGAGAAACAAATTTGCATGCCAGATGAGGAACTTATTAGGATCATTTGCTTTCGATAAAAAGCAGAGTAAAACATTTCAATTACCGTGAAGAGATGTGCAGTTCATTGTACGATGAAACGCTACTTGCTCTCTCTTTTTCCGACTTCCTAAGTAGAGGCACCACCAACTTACCTTTCCCATTACTATTATACTCGTAGCTAGTGCGTGAGTATGTAAAATTAGACCAATCACAGGACGATATGGAGAATAAAGAAAATTTATTTCAGTTTCTTATTTTGTTGTCCGAGTTAAAGGACACGTATCTGGCAAGGCTCGTTACGTCATTCGTACAAAGGGGCAACATAGTTCTCCATTTAACAAAATGATGACGTAATGTTCCCTGTATACAGCTTAAGTAGATTACTTTAAAATTCTACGCAAATAGAAAATGTTTAAGAGACTGTTATTCCATTGGAATTAAAGTTATGATGTGATGTGGAATATTCGTGAGGTACGAAGATTTATTCTCGGCAGAGGTTACTTCCGTTCACCGGTACAGAACACGCGGGGACAGCTTTCCGCTTTAGGTAACTGGTTTTTCTTTTCTAAAATATGTAAAAACTGCATGCAAGGCAATAATTTATAATTCATAGATTTTTTTTTCTTTTGGGGTTTAATGACCCCAGCTTATTCGGTGGCTGGGTTTTCTGAGCTGGTTGCTTCTGATCATCCATCCGAGTGGCGCCCGGCTTCGAACCAGGGATGTGTCGTGCGTCGGGAGGGGAGCCAGCTCTCTCATTTCCATGGAACGAGTGGCCCTTAATTAGGGACGAGCGGCTACTTATAGCCCAAAGAGTTGCTCATGGTCGACATTTACTTCTCTACTCCAAAATAAATAAATAAAAATGACAGAAATAGCGACCTCCGTGAACATCGAAGGCTACAGGTAGTAGCTTGTCCTTAATTAAGGGACATTAGCTTCATGGAAATGACACAGCTAGTGTCGTCAAACTGGATTCAGCATCTCAGACCATTAGCCAGAAGCCTGCCCTTCTGACAACTCGTTCGCTGAAGTACCTATATATATTACGTGTGCTCAAATTTGACCTGTAGTTTTGTTTCTAATACATTAGTTTTAAAAAAAATTGTGCGTGTTATTATTGTCCGTTTGACAACACTGGTATCAACCGCTACCAGAACGTCACTTGTTTCGTTAATTTTTGTTGCCATGACAACTCCCACATCGCAGAAAGAGAAATGGCGAGTGAAGGTGTTTCGACTTCGGTGCAGCAGAGAATAATTATCAAATTTATTTGCAATGAAAGTGATATTCACTAGAGACTTCAAACACAATTTGGTGACTCGTGTCGGTCCCGTTCATCCGTCTTCGAATGGTGTAAAGCGTTCAATAAAGGCACACAAAATTTCTGCAACGAACCGCACTAGGCACGACCGACAACTGCTCTTACGACGCCATGACTGCGCGGGTAAATGAGCTCATGCAGAACATCAGGAGGATACCTGTAAGTGATCTGAGCTCTGCACTGAACATCAGCGCCGGCAGCGTGCATACCATCATCCACGATAAGCTGCATTTTAGCAAAGTGTGTAACAGGTGGGCACAGAAGCAGCTGTCCGACGAGCAGAAAGCCAGTAGGTTGCAAATTGCAAACATGTTGTTCCGAAGACATCAGAGAAGAAAGAGGCAAATTTCTCAGATGTATGGTGACAGTGGACGAGATACAGATTCATCACCATACGCCTGAAAGCAAACGTGAAAGTATGGAGTGAAGACACAGTGATTCGCCCCACCCAAAAGATTCAAGAGCATGGCATAAGCCACGGAGGTAATGGCTACGGTGTTTTGGGACATTAACAGTATTATTCTTACGGATTTTATGGAAAATCGTCAGACAACCAATGCCACCTATAACTGCTATCTCCTCAAAAATGCCCTTAAGGCAGCACTGAGAAAGATGAGACCAGGACTCTTCAACAGTGGAGTATGCCTTCTTCACGACAACTCCAGGCCCCACACCACTAAAGTGACTACGGAAAAATTGGATGAATTGGGGGAACGTTGTACCACTCCCTCCGCACAGCCCGGATATGTCACCATGTGATTACCACTTATTCTGCCTATTAAATAAATTTTTAGGAGGGCAGAAGTTCAGATCAAATGAAGAGGTGAAAAGTGTCGTTCTGAGATGGTTTAAACAACAGAGTAAAGGATTCTATGAAACTGGGATACGAAAGCTTCCTAAACGCTGGAAAAATTTATGAACTACGACGGAGATTACTTCGAAATAAAAGTGATGTGTATGTCCCAGAACACCGTCATGAGAACTGCTTGGGCGGATTGGGTTACTCTGAAATTTGTTGGTGGCGGGGAGTCGTAACTGTTCCACACCATATTGGCTTTCTTTGTTTCGGTAGTGTAGTGGTACACCCAGAACTCAACACCAGTCACTACACCTGCCAGAAATTCATGTCCGTTTGCGTAACGCATCAAGTGGTCCAAGGATTACATTATTCTCTGTCCCTTCTGGTCGTCTGTCAAGTTCTTGGGCAATCATCACGCAATGGCCTTGCGAAATTGCAATTTGTCATGCACAATATCGTACGCTATACCGTACGAAATGTTGAACTTCTGTGGCAATGTGCGCAGATGGATCCGCCAGTCACTCAGAATTGCCTGTTCAATACCCCCAACTGCACTATCTGGAGATGTTACTGCGGTTCAGGCAATCACCACCATGCACTTCGACCATTTCTTTGTGAATTTCTGTCGGAGTTCTCCGTTTAGCCCACAAAAATTAGACTACACCGCGTTGCTCTTCCTTCGTAGATGTCGCTAACAAGCGCGACATCTTTGTGCCGTCTCGTCGTTCACACTGTCTTCCACCACGGCGACACCTGATCCAGTCAAACCGATCTTTAACGTGATATTCAAACTCGTTGTCTGCCAACCTGCAAAGAGAAAAAATTGCTGTGCGTTACTTTTTTGATCCTCCTTGTAATTTATGATTTTGCTGAAATGAAGGCCAGAAAAATAAATTTTCTAGAATAACCTTATGGTGGTTCATGAATCTTGTATGTCATTTGATATCTTATGTCTACTGGTATATGCATAGGACATCCAACACTAGGCAATTTTGTGCATAAAAGAAAGGCTCTGTTTTGTAATACGGATTTCAGCCTCTCGTGCCGCGTATTTTGTATCAGCGCGTTAGTCTTAATATGATATACTGCAATGAAGCTAGCTGCCAATAAAATCGACAAATTTTCCTTTCTGGTTCATAAAACAAGTGAAGAAAACCCTCCTTTTTACGATACTTGCTACATTGTGGAGCCAAATTGAAAATACCTATAGTCGAGGCTATTATATTAATCATTAGAGAGACCATGGTCAACATGGAAATATATAGCACTAGCAGAGGTACCCGGTATTTCCCGGGAAAATATTCGTGGAATCATCAAGTTCAGAGGGTGAAATTTTATGAATGAAAAAAGGGAATGGAAATGCTTACCCTCGAGGAGACATCGATAGAACTGCCGCACATCTGGCGTGCTCTACTGGGAATCCCGCGTCACTGAAATGCTATGTGCCTATGTCGCGTGCATGCGACTTGACATTGGCATTGATCGGCCTTTTGTCTATCGTTTTGAAATTTGAATATCTGAAACTCTTAATTTACATAACGTTATATTTTTGCTTGATGGAGCAGCCTGTTGGTGGTGAAAGCTAGCGTAAAACTAAAAAATGGAACTTTTTATGAAAGTTTTGTGTAGGGGCCACTTAACCCCGGGCTCCAACACCTTCCGAAAACCGTCTAAGGTCAAAGTATCATAACAGAGCATATCAAATTTGGTGGTTCTAAAATGAAAACTGTAGATTTTACGAAAAATTTGTGTGGGGACCTCTTGACCCCGGGCTCTGACCCCTTCCAAAAACTGTCTACAGTCTAAGTCAGAGTATCATGAGATAGTATACCAAATTTGGTGGTTCTAAATTGTAAACTGTAGAAATTTTAACTAAAATAACGAACATTTTGTATGGGGTCCCCCTTGAACCCCACGGAATCCGATTCCTCCCAAAACCCTTTTACGATCAAAGTTAGAGTACCATGAGATATTATACAAGTTAGAGTACCATGAGATAGTATGCCAAATTTGGTGGTTCTAAGTTGAAAACTGTATATTTGTATAGCGGACAAACAAACATACAAAAAACAAATATGCAAACTTTCACTTTTATACTTATATAGATTCTAGGAATACAATAATTACGGCCGAAGGACTTCAAGAGAATACTGATCGGACAGTGAACAAATGCGTAAGCCCCTCTCTTCTACCTATTATTCTAAATCATTTGTGTACATCACATAAGCCCATGACTTTTGTAATGCATTTTTAATTAAATTGCTTATATCGACAGAGGCCAGCAAAAATATTTGCCAGAGGCCCCACACAACCTAGGATTGGTCTTGAGTGTGATCATCTAATACTGTAAAAAAATGTTCCCTCACCTATTTAGGACCCCTTGTTTGACTAAGAGCCAGTGCTGTATTAAATTTACACCACCCATGTCTCATAATGGACTCGAATCCTGGTCTTACACAAGCTTGACCTTCTAACCAATAGGTCTTGTACAGCTTGCCCTTCTAACCCCTAGGTCTCGTGGTGAACTTCAAGTGTCTCCTGAATATATAGTATAGCAGTACATATTTAGATGAAGTTGTTGCTCGCAGAATTCTTTATTCTAAAGCTGACTGATAAAGGAGCAACTTACTGGACTGGTGATGCAACACTCTTATAGAAAGTGCTGGTTTATATCGCTATTCAATTAAGTTTTTATGGCTAATATAGTCAATTTTGCGAACAATAAAGGTTATAAACTACTAAATGTAAATATCTATTGTTGTGTCTGTTAAAGTACTACATGCTCTCGATTACAGTGCTGTTAGACCAAAGTATACTTCTAGGCGTAGAGTACGTGGGTGTTTTGGGGACCAGGTACTCGTTGAAATTCATCAATGGTTGCAGAATACTCATTAAGTCACTGATCAAAATCAGACCCGTTCCCCAAAATATGTTGATTGGCCGTTTTTGAATTTAAAAGTGATATAACACTCAAATTTCCTTTTTTTAATGCTTCAATGCGTAAAATGATTTGTTACAACGCGAGTGTAGCTTATGTTGTGAGAAAGAAACTTACATTCAAGTCCCTTGATATCCATTTGAGAGGTGAAAGTCTATTCGCTTTGTACAGTTATGAGAAGTGAAAGGTTATTCGTTTCAGAGAAATATGAGAAAATAAACCACCGTCATAAGAATATGAACTACTCCTACTCATGAAGGATTTCCAAAGTTCAGTGTTTGAATCATACGTTAAGAATGCTGAAGGTGGCAATTGAAACAACTTGGTGGAGCCAAATTCTGTTTCAAAGACTTGGTGCATACATATACACACTTGAAGATGCATGGAAATACATCTTTTGGACTTAATACACTTAAAATTGTAAACCGATCGCACAAAAAATTAAGGGCATGCTTAATTATGTATCCATCCCAGTATTAAAACCGATTTCCAATTACGCATTACCCCTAATTGACGTATAGTTGGCGCTTCACTGTAGATTTATGTATGTGTGCATATGTAAAGAGTTCAGACTTATTGTCTGACGTCCTGAGCTCCAGCTGTAAATGGACTTATTTAGTGCTCGATCTCTTATTGGACTTGATGCCCAGAATTCGAACATCTATTGGTTTCATGTCCTGAGTTCCAGTACCAAAGGGACTTATCCATAAGTCGGGCACTTAGTGGACTTGTCCAGATCTCGAACACCCATTGGACTTTATGCCCAAAGCTAGGGCACCCAATAGATTTCTGAAAATTCTGCATGTATAGATAGACAAGATCGTGGGGGTGGGGTGATAAGTGGTTTACTTCCGGTAACGTTATAAACTAGAGCTCCAGCAGTAATGGGACTTATTTAGTGCTCGATCACTTATTGGACTTGACGCACAGAATTCGAATATCTATTGGTTTCATGCCCTGAGTTCCAGTACCAAAAGGACTTATCCATAGGTCTGTGGGCTTGTCCAAAACTCCAGCGCCCATATACCTATGGACTTATCCATAGGTCTGTGGGCTTGTCCGGATTTCGAGCGTCCATTGGATTTTATGCCCAAAGCTAGAACACCCAATAGATTTTTAAAAATTCTGCACCTCTGGATAAACAAGGTCAGGTGGAAAAAACAAGTGGTCTGCTTACGGTAACGTAATATACTCAGGATTTCTGTTACCGCGCAACAGTAGAACTTCCTGTAAATATGTGAAAGGTTAACCACACTTGACTGAAAAAGTAATAGCGTTGAGAAGTAAGAACACTTTTTATTTCTTTCGGAGATTTCACTAGATTATGTCAAGTCTGACACGAATTGAGAAAATTTCTATTTGATATCTGGTAAGCAGCACTAACAAGCGCAAAATGTGCATAATTTTTTCATCAGCTTGTTACATCCTGAACAGAAGCAACTACAACTTGTGGGATTAGATCTAAACTTACGCAAGTTACTCTGCTGAACTAAGAAAGATCAAGAGGGAGATAAGAACAATGTTTAATTTTTAGTGTTTGCTCTGTGTGCGCTTTAACAATGCAGTATTATTTTTACTGCTATTTCTTCGTACAATTGTTGTCGTCTTTTGCGGAAATCACAGATAGCAAAAAAATAAGTATCGACTAAAAATGCTGTTTCAAAGAACCCACATGAATACCTGTTTGTAGTTTACCAGGTGGTAAATAAAGATCTCTTTCTCGCCAACTAGAGAAAATAATTCCGCTTTTCCCGAAAAAGCTAACTCCTTCATTCTCTTCGAGCCACAAGAGAAATACAAATATAAAACAAAGTATTTTCACTCCGAACTCTTAGGTTAGCCATAAAGAAATGAAATAATTTTGAAGAATGAGATATTCCCTGGAATACATCGAATAACAATCGTGCGAAATATATCAGGATGGCATATTTAATTTCAGTTGACGTCGCACATCTTAATATTTGTTCTTTTACTGAGCTGCTTGGAGACATCTGGTATTAAAATATTTGCTTCTTGCACTAACATCTCAGGAGGGTTTTCCTATCAAGTCTAACATTCATGAACAATGTACATGCTAGTATATTTTCGCATAATTTGAATTTTAAAGTTTATTATAACACAACAAAAGAATTATATTTATCATGCTGTCATATTTTTTTTTGTATTCAAAACATGATAACAACGCCGAAGAGAAAGGATAAGACCATTTTATCGCAGTCTTTTATGTACAAATTATTCACACAAATACAATGTATTTATTTTGTTACGTAATCTTTACTCCTGCCACGTTATACGAAAGGAATGGAAATAATCAAAATAACACATAGTACTTTAATAGTATACCTATATAAGTAATCCGAAATTTCTTCGTGTAGAATTGAAATCATCAAAGTTTCCGAGCTTTCGTCCATCAACCAGATGGCGTTCTCAAGGAAGGTACACAGCAAACGGAATAATTGAACGCTTCAACAATTTGAACGTGGCTACTTGATTTGACAATAAACGAAGAGATGCAAACGTAATAAGGTATTCAAAGACACGAAGCGTTATGCTTGTTTAGCACGCGGAATCACGGAACCACGGTGTATGATAGTCAGGTGATACGACTCTAGAAACAAAAATCGTCCGTTAATGTCACTTGTCACTAGATGGCGCGACGAACGTGTTGACCAATGATTTGATACAACCTATGCTTTCCAATGGGTAGAAGCGGCAGAAACATTTGTATTTTACGAATGCTATTTTGCTTGGAATTAAAAAAACAATAACCTAGAACGCTTCGCAAACATGCACTTTTGTGCCTATCACATGGAATTCGTCAAATAAGGATTATATATATATATTTTGGCCACAGAGTGAGTACACTAACGTGAAGATTTCTGAGCAAACGATGCTGAGTTTTTTACTGAGGCAATAGAGAATACACCCTTTATCGTCAAAAAAATTGTACTTCTTGTAAAATGAGATGGCGCTACACATTCGGAGGAGCAATTTTAACATGAAATATCAGTTTTTGCTTAAGTCATTGGAGCATCGTTAACGGAAACTGCTGATTTTGAAAACGTACCGAAATTTCCGTAAAAAATTAATTTTGATTAATCTTCAGCTCGAGAAGTAATTCACAACTGATGTTTTCATTTAGTAATTAATAAACAATATATCTTACATGTTTGTTTTATTTTTGTACCTAGTCATACTAATGAATAAGGCGCTCCCTCCATCTGTGCTCGTGATAACGGCAGAGAAAGTGCATCGTGGCAAAATGGCTGCTTTTTCTCTGCGGAGATTTACCCGACCTGCGTATATATAGTACGATGAACATATTTGATATCAAGGGATAAAATTTGTGATCCTTCATTTAAGCAACGGTTGATGCTTTTAACGTAAAATGTTTCCACATTGTAAGCCGTGGAAAAATGCATCACATCCTAATGCATGCCGTAATTTTTCCAACTCTGTTGGTGCTACATATTAAGCCTTAATAAGAGATACGAACTTACTTTTAAGCAGTAACGAACTCCATTCGAGAACATAAACTTTTATTTCATAACAACAATCATGCGTCCGCCCCATAACAACTTCGCCATAACAATACACACCTTCTTGCCACAACCCCCAAAGTCCCTAGTAATTCTTTATTATGTTACAGTTGGGTCAGTAAAGGTTGACACAAGTTCTTTATATGCTGCATAACCTGTCCGATAACCTATAGCTCGGTACAAAACACTTTCGCCCATGTCTAAAACAGAACTGAACAGATTCTAGACCGACATTTAGCTACACTATGAATTTATCTCCCGTTAAGTAAAAACAGAGTTGACGTACTTTACCTTCTGTATAGGAACTTCAAATTTTCTGGAACTCCACACAATATAATTACACAAAATAATCAATAAGAAATACACAAGATAAATAACGATTTAGCACTGATGAAATCATAAAGACCATGCAATCCTATGATGGTTAGCGTGAACGATCGCCCCACAACTTCTGAGCACCCCATGGCGAGTTGTGACATTAACAGTCCGTTTTTCAAACTGTTGACAGCACGGAGAGTCGTATCACCTGGCTTATCATACACCGTGCACGGAATGAAAACAAGAGACATTCACTATTTGAAAAACTGGTTCCAAACTCGTGGCAACTCCAGCGAGACGCTGTAATTGCATTGCTCGCTGTCGGTTATGATCTCCAAAGTTTCGCGAATAGCAGTAGATTTTGGGGTGGAGTAGGAAGCTAATTTCTTTACGTCATCACACATAGGAGCAGTGGACTTGAACTTGACTTCTATGGATACTGCTGTGGTTACTTTGCCGTTCTTTATGTCCCTTTCATATTCATTTACTCTCAATGAACATAAAAGGGACATAAGACTCTTAACGAACAACGAGCATTAAAGGTATATATTATGTTCTTTGACTCTCAACGTACATAAAAGGGACATAAAGAATGGCAAAGTAACCACCGCCCTATCCAGAGAAATCCAGTTCAAGTCCACTACTCCTATGTGGGATGACGTAAAGAAATTAGCTTTCTACTCTGCCCCAAAATCTACTGCCATTCGCGAAATTTTTGGAGATCATAACCAACAGCGATTCATGCAATGATAACGACTGGCTGGAGTTGCCACGAGTTTGGAACCAGTTCTTCAAATAGTGAATGCCTCTTGTTTTCCTTCCATGATTCCGCGTGCTACATGAGCATAACGCTTTGTCTTTGAATACCTGATTACGTTCGTTTCTCTTCGTTTATTGTCAAGTCAAGTCACCGCGTTCAAATTGTTGAAGCGCTCTATTATTCAGTTTGCTGTGTACCTTCCTTGAAAAAGCCATCTGGTTGATGTGCAAAAGCTTGGAAACTTTGATTTCTATTCTGCACCAAAAAATTTTGGATTACTAGTATAGTTATATATATATATTATTTAAGTAGAGTTGGTGTACAGTTCCTTGTTATTTTATAACACATAGCACACACCCCAAGTTCGTCCATCTTTGTCTTCAAAATGTGTTTAAATGTATTTTAGCTCTCCAGACATACAACAAATTTTACACATTGTTATAAATAAATTCAGCATCCGCGACTTTCTGTAAGTTTACTCGGTAATGCTCTCGAAACAGGGTTAAATGCTGCTTACCATTTTAGAATGATAACGATGTGCTCTCGAAGCATAGTGATACCCAGCATTTATGAATTTCTTAAACGTACACTTAAAACAAATTTTAACACACCTCTGTGATAATTCCCTTGCTCAGAGTTATGCAGGTTTCTATAATTTTGTCTTTTATTAGTGTATGTACATAACGTTCATTGTAATTGAAACGGAACATTTTGTGGAATTGTTCCTTAAAATGACAACGTTTTCGTTCGAATGGCGATATTATATTTAGAATATTCTTAAACATGAAGCTATCGTCTAAACAGTATCGTCCTCCCTAAATATATCTTGCAGAATCACTGATGGAAAGAAGAAACCTAGCGGCCCACTGAGGCTAAAATAAACGCAAATGTAATATGAGATATATACCAAGAGGAAAAGAAAAGCCTTTGCTATTTAAGGTACCGTAAGCTTAGGAAAGAAAGGCGACTACGGATTATTAGATCTATCTTCTAGTTTTCATTAATGGCACTAGATGAATAGGGTCTAGTAGAATCGGAAGAAAAGACATCATAATATGAGATATACCTGAATTAAGAGAAAGGCAGAGTATCCGTTAAAATTAAAATAAAAAAATACACAGTATATAAGATCTAGCAAGATTTCAAGAAAGGAGAAAAGCCTAGAAAAAAGAACAATAATAATTACACGTGATTCAGAAAGATTAGGAGAACAGTGATTATTATATATAATTCAATAAGATCAGAAGAAAGGTAATTATAATATGAGATATTCTAAGATCAGAGAAGGAAGGGATAAGATCTGTTGAGATTTTAAAAAATGAAAAATACACGAAGTATATGAGATCTAGAAAGCTTAGGATTTGAAGAAAAGAAGTTGCTATGTAAGTCCAGTTAGATTGAAAGTAAACTACTTATTAAGTTGGATCAAATAAGATGAGGATAACGATAATTTTCTTATGTGATCCAATAAGATTAGAAGAAAACAAATAGATATGTGCGCTCCACTAAGTTTAGGAGGAAAGAAATTGTTGTATGAGGTTCGCAAATTAGAAGGATACTTATGTGATGCACTAAAGTTAGGAGACAGGGAATTACTATATGGCGTCCAGTAGAAATAAATGGGATCCTCTAAGATTAGGAGAATATTATTTTCGTATAAAATCCGGTAAAGTTAGAAGTAAATTAATTATTCTATGTGATCCACTAAGGTCATAAAAATAATTATTGTGTGAGTTCCAATAAGATTAGAAGAAATCTAATTATTAGATTAGATCCCCTAAACTCAGGGGAATGTAACTGTTACGGGAGAACTATTCAGATCAGAAAAAAGGTAATTGCATTTCAACAGTTTGGAAACAACATTTGTGACCAGGTCTTTATCCAGCTCTAGGAACTTGAGGCCTCTGTTTCAGAGTGCCAAACGATAAGTCTAAAAGAATTATAAGCCGTTCCTTCTACCGAATCTGGCTCGGGAAGGCTGGAGCTGCATAATATTTACTACGATTAGGGCTCAGGCTCTGAGCGAGAAGGATAATTTTCTTCTTCTTTTTCTTTTGAATGTTATTTTCTATGATTTAGCACATGAGACTTTTCCTACACTTTCTAGTCGGTAAAGGGACTCCTTAGGCAACTGTATCTGAGTGGGGAGTCGAGACATCGGAGGTTTATTTATTCTGGGCTTAGGTGGCATATGCCATACATAGGTCATGCATTAGTGGGTTTTTCTACGAAGAGGGAAAAGCTCCTTCGAGAACTATAGATGCTAGATTGGCAGCTAGCACGCCGACAAAATGATTTCCCCTACCTTCACGAGGCAGCTCTCTGCTAAATTTGTTGAGCAACGCACGTAGATTACTAGGCCACCCGATCTATCCGGATGCCCGCTCTGCTGAAGTATTTCAGGAGGATAGGAATGGTCAAAAAAATTGTGCAACTATACTGTAGAAATAGATAGGTCCCTTCTCTACTCCGCAGTTGAGAAAAACATCGGTTAATTGCAAGGGAAAGAGATAGTTGAAGTCTGGAAGAGGATATTATTTTATCTTAATGCCTAAACACGTTAGTCATAGTTTCCGGGCTCGTTCGGACCCGGGATCTATATTTCAATATGAAATTCGTGCTCGGGCTATTTTACCTTGTTCTTGGGATGTTTTACTTCGTGCTCGTGCTGTCATACTTCGGACACGGGCTGTCATACTTCGGGCTCGGGCTCTTGAAATTGAGCTCGCACTCAGCAGTGATGCCCACTACCAGATACAATGTTGCGCCATCTATGGGATAGCTGGTGAATGCCGTTGTGAAAGAACATCGCCTGGGTCGATGCGATGAAGTCGACTTATGCATTTTTTGGAGATCTTCAAATTTGACAAACCCCTGGCCAACAAAGGAGTATTGCATCGAGCAAAAAGCTGTAAGTCCGACTGCGTTAAGTCTGTGGAATAAACCTTATGAGGGATAACCTACTACTTCACATGCATGATGGCTTCTTGGGTCACTTCATAAACATGGGTCGTAAATTGTCTTGCGGTATGTTGGCACTGAGACCCATGGCCCAAATAATGATCGCTTCATTTGCAGTTCCTCATTCGAAACCATTAATTGTCGACTGTATCATTCCGCAGTTACTTTTAGATTTGGTGGCATGAGCTCATGATGCACATACTTTGGATGTCCACTAGATACAGACAAGAACTTTTACTGTGGATGATGGACCCAGGTGTTGATTTGCTTGGCTGATAGGGATTTAGCCATGACATTTTGCGAGCGGCTTATCACAGTGAACCCATTTTTCATTACCCGTAATGATTTGTCTCGGGATGTACTTTTCCCGATGTCTTGCAGGCAATGAAACACGTGTGTTTAACCTCTGACCAATGCTACGCTCAGTGAGCTTGCGTGGAGCACACTCTTCCACTTTTTTAATTTTTTTTTTTTTTTGGATGCAACCATCGTACCACGGTAGACTCATTCGACCTTAACTGTACTGCCAGTTCTGTGGTCAACTGGTTGGTATCTTCGTCTAGAAAATCTTGCAATTGTGCGCTCGCCATCTCCCTCGGCCGTCTGCTACGCTGCTTGTCCTCCACGTTGCGATCACTAGTTCTGAACTTCAAAATCACCAACGATACTAGCTTGTATCTACAGCTATATCTCCGTATACCGAACAAATCCACTCTCGAGATTCTGCAGCAGTTTGTCTAAGATTAAACATGAATAACAGACAGTGACGGATATGCACCTTGTCTGTTGCCACGATCTAACTCAACTAACCGCCCGTGTAGGTTGTTCGACGATACGGAGCGTTCGACGCGGTGGTCGTCTTACCACCACAGCATACAATTCTGACAAAAGTCAAGGTTTTGCTTTTTCAGCCCGTTATATAGAGCGCCGGGAACTTATGCGTAGACATAATAAATTCGTTGACAAATTAATATCATATCAATGGAACGTATTTTTTGTTCATTTTCCAAGAAACAAACATTGACTGACGTAAACGACAAAAATTTTCATTCAAAGTAAAAAACGTTATTGCAGTAGGGGGCCAAAAATTATTGAGCAGAGTTGTTCCATGTTAAAGAGCAAATCGAGTTGTTCACATACGTAGTTTTGCCATTGAATGTTTTAATTTTCAAAAAAAAATACTGTCGGAATTTTTGGGGAGGAAAGAGGAAGGTAACGGGAGACTCGATGGGCTATAGTCCTAATTTTGTTTTCGCAGTCGCCCGCCCTAATATTAATTTTTTTTGAGTTTTTTTTATATAGTCCTAATTTTTTTTGCCGTCTCCCGTCCTAATATATATATATTTTTTTTAGCAGTCGCCCGTCCCTAATTTTTTTTTCTTTTTTGATTGAAGGTGTAACGACCACCGTGAGCAACTCAATGGGCTGTAATGTAGTCGCCAGTCCGTAATTTAGAGTCACTGGTTCCTGGGAAGCGAGAGAGCTAGCGCCGTAAGACAAACACAATATACCACCGAAATAACATTATAAAGTGTTGTGACAAAACTTTATGATGTTATTTTGGTGATGAACCAGAATCTATCTCGGACGGATGGTCAGAAGCCAGCGAAAATTGTCGGAATCGTTAATAATAATAATAAAACGATTTTTAACACAGAAAATTTTCTATATATATATTCTTTTTAATTTATACGGTTTTACTGGCGTGAATAAAATAAAAGTAACAGCTATAACTACGTAAACAAAGTGATCGGCAGTGGTAAAAATGGTTCATTCGTAATTTGTATTTCAGGAGTTACAGTTTACAGGCTTAATAGGAATATATATTGGTAAATCCGTGTTTATTGTGAACCTAAGTTGCTAAGAACTCGTCTTTTTTTTTTTTTTTTTTTTTTTGGCCGTAGAGCATTTCAGTCGTAAAACAATACTCTGTCAATTAACCCTTACTAACAGAATTACAAATTGTCAGAATTATGTTTACGTGATTACTAGGAACAGTTATACGGGATTACAGTTATAGGTACGTACGTGCACGGGCGATTAATTAAAAATATTACTTTCTGTAAAGTGAGTTAGGAGTTTAATTTTGCCTTTAGATAGAAATACGGAGCGCGAGTTCGTAGCTTCACGGTTAAGAATCTAAACCCTGTTAAGACATGGATGTTTTAATCGCCCTCACGGTTAAAAGCTCCCTGGAGTTTCAAAAATCAGTGGCTAAATTGAGAACGGGTGAATAATCCAAGCTCTATATTCATATGGTTTAATAAATCCCCCCCCCCCCCCCCCAGCCTCTCCATTAAATAAAAAAACGCTGGAAGAAAAGCGTGGAAATTATATTAAGGTGGTGACAATTATATAAACCTGCTGTTGTAGTTTGAAATTGCTCAGAGGTGCCAAAACCCAATGATCGCAACACTTTCCAGTCAAAAACTGTAAAAAACATACCCAAAAACACACGTTCGCCCAAACATACTCAAACATACAGTACATGACTTACATATGCCGTTCGGTAATTGAAAGGCGTGTGAGTGCTAAAACGACATGAATTCTAAGTGATAAACCTTTCGGGTCCAAAATATCAAGGTCATTTTGAATGGCCAAAATATTTTATATACAGTCATTTGCAAACGTTTAAGACCACCTGTTGGTATTAGGAGATTTCTGCCGATTGCGTCAGCTACTGTCTGTATTACTCAACTTCCTGTCGGTGTTGCATCATCCTACAGCGGCAGCTGTTGATAGAGTTGGTAGAAG
This sequence comes from Macrothele yani, assembly GCA_039090855.1. Taxonomy (NCBI): domain Eukaryota; kingdom Metazoa; phylum Arthropoda; class Arachnida; order Araneae; family Macrothelidae; genus Macrothele; species Macrothele yani. The sequence continues at coordinate 48,832,052 of CM077029.1, forward strand.
CGTGCGAGCGTCAGTTTGCTTCTGGTTTTCATGATGAGAGGTTTTGTACGTATTTTCTGTATAAGCAAAAATGGGTAAAATAAAGCGTCATTAAGTGTTACTCAAAGGGCACAAATAGTGTCCTTATATTATGAAGGATACTCCGACTGTGACATAAGCAGAAAGGTGAAAGTGAGCAAGACTTCTATTCATAAAACGATCATGAAATATCGAGATACCTTTGAATTTAGCGTTCGAAAGAGAACTGAACGTCCAAGGAAAACAGCCCGACGTCATGGCAAAGCCACAAGGCAAATAGTTACGCGTTCTCCGTGGAGTTCGTGCAAGAAAATCAAGGCCTTTCTGCATTCAAAAGGATCTGGTGTTAGTATCGGAACTCCTTCCGGACGTCTAAGCAAAGGTTTTGGATTAAAGTCTTATAAACCTGCACATAAATCTAAGCAAACCTCTGTCATGAAAAAGAAGACTCTGGTTTGCGAAGCGTCATCTAACGTGGGCTGCTGAAAATTGGAGCCAAGTTCTTTTTTTCCGATGAATCAACTGTGCGTCAGTTTGAATCACGTGAAGCACATGTTCGACGACCAAAATGTAATAATAGGTTTGTTGAAAAATACACAGTTAGCACCGTGAGACATCCGCCTAGTCAGATGATATGGGGTGCTATGTCAGCATCCGGTACTATTTCATTATCCGTTTTGCCAAATGGCACTACCATGACAGGTCATTTTTACGTGGAAATGTTACGTGAGACGCTGTTAACTCATATGCAAGTGCACAGATTCACAATCTTTATGCATGATGGTGCTCCATGCCACAGATCGAAGACAGTAAAGGACTAACTGCAGAGGAAAAACGTAACTGTGCTTGACTGGCCTCACAGATCAAAGACAGTAAAGGACTAGATGCAGAGGGAAAATATAACTGTGCTTGACTGGCCTGGTAATAGTCTCGACCTTAACCCCATCGAAAATTTGTGGACCATTTTAAAAGACAAGGATGAAGAAAAACCACCATCAAATTCCCAAGCTTTGATTGACGCGATAAAATACGTGTGATGCAAAGACATTTCAAGTGACTACTGCAAATCCCTCATTGAGAGTATGCCACATCGTATTCTGTCCCTTATGAAAAAACAAAGGTGTCCACATAAAGTACTGATTTCGGTCTTTTTGTGTTGTAAAGAATGTAACTTCGTCTGTGGTGTCATTTTTCAAATATATGTGACTAGTAATTAGTTTTTTTCTTTGAAAATCGTAATTTTCAGTAAATTGGCAGGTGGTCTTAAACTTTTTCAAAGGACTGTAGTGGAATGGTAAGTTCAGGACACACATCGATGTCGTGAAATATGCCTGCCCTGTACAATCATTTTGTTTTTACCAAAATGTTTCACAAAGTATCACACAACGAAGTTATTTAAAACTTTATCTCTTTTTTTCCCCAGTTCAGTAGAATTATGTTCTTGTAAATCTCGTTGAACCTGGTCACAAGCTCGCATATCACCATTAAGAATCATTATGACCCATAATCTTCAAAAGAAGAATTTAAATTCACGGTCTCTTCTCACAAAGCGGGATGGGAAACTTTGGCTGAAAGAAAAAAACCCGGGAAAATATCGCCACAGCTGAGTTTGAAAAGCCGGCAAAAGCGCTAATTACCATTTTCTGCCTTCATCTCCTGCTAAAGCAAATAAGTTCACAATTAAAATTGAAGTGACACCAGGAACCAAAGAACATGATGCAAATGATACAACGGTTGTTTACTTTATAGGATATTTAAAAAGTTTTCCGTTATGTTTTTCAACAGCATTATAAAAATGCTTTACTATATCGTCTGGTAATGCGATCCTGTTCAAAAAGGATAAAGCGCAATTTTTGTGTTTTCTTAATATTTTCCGTATATTAAAGATACAGAATGGAGTTTTAGTTTTCATTGAAAATCATTACTAATTATTAGAATTTTAAACCTTGAGAAACATGTGCATTTCTTTTAACCTTTTGTTCTGGGTTTCGCAATTTACAGTCCAGAACCATTTTAATCAAATGTTATATTGTATGAAACAAATGTTCCCTGCAATTGTTGTTTTTAAATATAAAAGTGGAACTCTCCACGTGAAATCCTTGTGTGCGTCGGCATTTACTATTATGCTACGCAGGGATTTGTGTATCAGGTCTGGCTGTGTGTATCGTTTTTGCAGCAGATGTCTTTGGAAAACCGTTGGTAATTAACCGGCTATAACGAATTAACTCGGGGTTATCAAAATGAGACGAAATCAGCTCGAACTAATATATTCTCTGTCTAAGAACGCGGCTGTAACGAGTGAAATTGCGCATCACAAAAAGTTGCTTTCTTCTTTCCTTAGTTATCCAAAGTGGGAATTTAGGGGGAACAGTTGACAATAATCCTTTCTGACTGATTACTTGCTAAAAGGGTGTAGAACTTAAGAAATGATGGAGATGTTTAAGTTACATGTTTTACATAGAGGCATGATGTCCGTGTCAGGGGGACTAACTCACACCCATCGTGACTTGGGTCATGAAGCAGGGAAAAAAGTACTAGAAGTGCTTATCTCATTCGTCCCAAAATGGTCCGAGTTCAAATCCTGGTGAGGCATGGATGCTGTGTTTGTCTTACGGCACTGGCTCTCTCCCTGCCCTGGAACCAGTGGCCCCAAATTAGGGACGGGCGACTGCTTTTAAAGCCCTTTGAATTGCTCACGGTTGTCGTTAAACCTCCAATCAAAAAAAAAAAAAGAAGTGCTTCTCACCAGCGACAGGTCGGTACTGATAAGAGAAAGGAAATATTGTAGCTTTGTAAACCCTGGAAGTTATGTGAACATTTCCATTTGGGGAGCGCAGGAAATTTTGAGCATCATTTGGTCGATTGAAGTGTTCAATGCATCGGCCGTTTGAAGGGTTAAAGTACATATGACACTTATAAGTTGGTTAAGGTTTATCATCTATAGATTTCGGAGGGGAGGCTTAATGCACAATATACATATAAACAACTAATGCCGTAAAATTCACTTTGGCTATTAATCATTCGCTAGTTTACCTGTACCACGTGAGGCATGTGTGGTTGTGCATCTCCGATGGCATTGGTTCTGTCCCATCTACGAAGCCACTGGTCCTAAATTCGGGACAAGCAACTGCTTAAAGCCCTTAGTGTTGTTCAGTCCTGGTTGTTAAATTGCGAAACGAACAGACAATCACCCGTCCCTAATTTAGGGCCACTAGTCCTAGGGAAGAAACACAGTAAGACAGTCACATCAGCCATGCTTCATTCGGAACTCTAAACCATGGCCAGCAGAGATAATCAGCCCGCGGATCACTGCATACGGGCATGATATTTTGTTTAACATTTCCATCCTGAGCATTTTAATCTTCCCCAGTTCCTCAACAAATTCGGCTCCTTTGGTTGCATTATGTATTTTTCAACTGATGGAAGTACTTCCCAGCTTTGTTACCTGAGAAAGAACAGAAGATTACTTTGACTAACTAGACTACCCCTAATGACACAGTCCCAGCGTTTTGTATTTGTTAACTTGAGGAGAAACCATCTTGAAGCAGAAGTTGCGTGTGGCGACTTTCTGTTGTCAAAATCTTTCTCCTATCCTAGTGTGTGCTGCAAAACTCCTACGAGATTAAAGCAGTTGAAAAAAATTGGACATGGTCTTCAAATCAGCTGAAGCATATAGCACGGATTCTCACTTTTAAGTAGTGTTTATGTACCTGAAAGTCTGTTTACTTTGGGACCATATGTCTAAATCTATCTGCATAGTCTTTCATCAGGTGGCTTGGAAGTTAATGCTGCTAAGCTTTAGCTACTAGAAGCGCATTTGAAGCTACATCAGGGTGTGGTTTGCAAAAATCCGAATCGGATCACGCCAGGTTGAAGAGCATAGACACAACCAAGCACCCTTTAGACAATGTTTTCCTGGTAGAAGGGTGCGGTCAGTAATCAGTCCACGTCTGAATCTCGAAACACATTGAGGACTCTCAGTATTCTTGCGGGCGTTTAGGTGTGGTCTTTAAATAAAAATTAAGGGGTCAGAATATCCCTTTTTTAATATTGTTTCATTAAGCTCTCGAAGATTCTAATTAGCCTAACATGTATTTAAAACAAATAGTACAATCATGCCGAGAATAAATTAGGAAATGGTACTGAGAGAGGAAAAGGGTGACTGAATCTGCTTCTGCATTGTCGTGTAAATGTTATTTCATGGCTTTCACTCTTACTTAGGTTAAGTGATTCTTTTCAAAATTAGTCGGGCCGTCTCTTTGTTAAAGAGTGAATCCAAAATAGTGTGTGCGAGTTCCTTTCTTGTAAATACGGTACTGAAAACTGTAATTAGTCTTATGAGAGTTTACTAAGTTTCGAAATGTCAAGGTTTAAAAACAATTCTTCACATTTAAAACACAAAATATCTAGTTCTCTTCCCATGCTAATCACAAATACTGAATCTAATATTCCTCTGTATTAAGTCTTAAATACCAAGTTTTACAGTCTCCTTCTGTAAAAAGTTAATTCCTGGGTTTGTAAATGCTCTACAGTAGTTATTCTTACACAGTCTTTAATAAAATATTTATGCTAATAACGGAACATATTTAGTTTTGTTTTGGACTTAAGTCACCATTTCCTAATTTAGTGCCACTGGCTCCAAGAAAATGAGAGAGCCAACGGCTTAGGACAATCTCACTACATTTTCTCACATCCGAGACCCGAATGTCGGCCTAGGTCTGAGGACTAGGCATGAAACTCCCATTCTGACCACTTGTTCATTCGGGCGGCTAGTATATTTTGAAATTTTATTTTAGGTTTAAATTGACAGTACATAAGATTCATAAAATGGTATGTTTTATCGAATGGCAAATATTAAATATCGAGTTCTGAAATATACTTTACCAACCTATCATGCTTAGTTTTAAATACTCTTCGATAGTATGTCTTAAATACTGAGTTTTAAAATAAACGTCTTCAAAGAGTCTTGAATCGTAGGACTTGGAATAATCATCGGTATGAAACCTTATACACTCATATTTTAAAACGTCACTCTGCAAAAGCGAAACATATTTTTTATTTTATTAAACCTATTATGATTTTAAATGCGTAAAGCTATGAAACACAAAATACAAGGTTTCACAGAGTTTTTCATTAATAAAAGTTTATTATGGAGTTTTAGAGCTTTCATCGTGCGTTAAATTGTAAGGTTTCCAAACACACTTTGTTGCTACGTATGAGTTTTAGAATACTGCATAAAACGCCGTGTTGGTTATTATCTGTGATATACCGGGCGGGTTAAGTGCATAAATTTTTCGCAACATTTTAATCCCATTGAAGATTTTGTCGTAGAGAAACGGTTAAGATGAGAAATGCGAAACCGCGATGTTACAGAACGAGTGGACGAAAAGGTAGGAGCAGAGTTCGAGGAAGCTGGACTTTGTGGAAACAAAAAATCGCATACGTTCTAATTCCAGAACAGACTGCGTACCAACAATCCTGTCTCGAATTTCACCTTCCGATTTTAACGAGTGGCAACACTACTGCTGTTGAGTAACACGCATTGCTGGGTGTAGATTTTTCTGTAAGACATGGAACATTATCAGCAGTCAGCTGTTCGGTGCTGTGTAAGATGGAGTGGCCCGTGAAAGAAAGCCTTATTTTAATTATTGCCTTAAAGAAGCAAAGGCATCCATCCAATACGATATTCAAGTTACTGAAACCACTTAGTATCAATCTCAGATTCATTTGCAAAACGGTAGATAAGTTGGAATAACTTAGCGCAATTGATGATGAGGAAGAGAGATTTAGGAAACTTCGCCCGGTAGATAACACAGAAACATTTGAGGAACTTGGTACAAAAGATGACGGATATTTGAGAACTTGGCATAATAGACAACAAAGGAAGATTTGGCAAACCTTATTGTGTTCGAACACCAGCAATCTACAGCAGCAGAAAATCTCAGCATTGAATGTCTCTGTGCCGTGGTCTAAAGCTGAGATTTTACCGTCGTACGCGTTATCTGACAACATCTCGTCTGCAAGGACGTCAGTCAGGACAGATAACAACCACATCTACAAAGAAATCAGTCAAAATAGAACTTCTTCATTGGTACGCTGTGACGTATATTCTAATTTAACTTTCATCTTTAGTTCCTTTTCCTATGTAAATTTGAGTTTGTTCTCTTTTACAATTTCCAAACTTAGCGGCCGCCCAGGCGGTGCAGTGGTCTAAGCGATAACTTCTGATCATTCGTCCGGAAGGGGTCCGGGTTTGAATCCCGTGAGGCATGGACGTTGTGTTTGTCTTATGGCTGTGGTCTCTCCATTCCCTGGAACCAGCGGCTCTAAATTAGGGACGGGCGACTGCTTATTGCCCATTGAGTTGCACACGGTGATCGTTAAACCTCTAATAAAAAAAAAAACTTAACGTGATATCTTCTCTCTTATAAGAATAAGGTCGGTAGCACCTTTGAAGTCAGAGGGAGTGACGTATGAATGTGATAAGAACGATGGATAAAAAGGACAATACAGCAGTAGCTATGTGTATGTGTGGTGGGTGTGGAGATGTTCGCTCTGAGAAAAAACTAGATCATATGTGGCTCTATTGTGGATCTACTGAAATATTGCTGGACCAATAAAAGGTTATCGTAAGTTGTCTTCTGTTTATGTTTCGTCTGGTCGTAAAAGCTTAATTAGGAACTATTGCATCGTATTCTTATTTAGTTTAACATTCCTTAGTCATGGTTTTAGACATAGCGTAACACAAATCTCGTCCACGAAAAAGGGTTACGTTATAACACCTACAGTGAATGTTGCACCATGCACCGATGCAAAAAAAAAAAATGCTTACTACAGATAATTTCAACTGGCAGAACGATAGGTATATTCCTCTAGGAGTAAGGTAGCTCGTCGAGTTGTTACCCATGTACATAGTAATCAACGCGCGCTAACGTTAATCAATAGGCGGGAGTGTCTTATCATGTTTGAACGACAGTGCATTGCTATAAAACGCGTGCACAGGACCATCGCCAAAGTGTATAGAGGAACAAATTTAGGTGAACTTGTGGTCCCACAAGTAGATGATGTTTAGTAACTAACACTGGATCTTCTGCAGAAATCAGCACTCTTTTACAAGATCAGAACTCCCTAACTGTGACGACATAACAACGGGGTGATTGCCCATCCTCGATGCGGTTTTTATCAGTTTGATAGCAATTTGTGGGTCATTTCGAAGAGTAAGATCTGTTCTTACATACATTTCAATATTAACATCATAAAGGGAGGTCTTGAGTGAATAGTTTCAAATTTAGACTTCCATGATATTATTGAAGATCCACTTGATGATCGGCAGCTTCATTTGAATGCTCCTGTGGAATGCCAAGAAGTGTAATTTTGAATTATATTGTGATTCATGCGATACACACACACGCACACGCGCACACACTATAAACTGGCCTAAATAAAAGATACAGATTGTGTGTTCTAAAGTTTTCCTGTTTTACCGCCATTCAGTTTTACCGTTGTGATAGAACTTAAGGTATAACTAAGTATATGTGGAGCATTGCAAACTCTTGTGATGGATTTCGAATCCATCTTACATGACAGAAAAGTAGCTCTCGTGTGTTGGTGTCTTTGTGGATGACTATATGACTGCCTATTGTTATAATGAAAATGCCATATATATAGTGGCCATTCCTTTTTTGGGGAGACGTTTCAACAAAGGGAAAAGAAAGAACGCCCGTCTTCATACCGCTGATGTGACTAGCTAGGCTTTTCAAGATGTGAATGTCATTTCATGGCCTGACAGATCTCCAGATCAGCACTCAGTTGTTCATTCCTGGGATGAACAGCGGCTGGCTCAAATTCGAGGCCGGCTGAAAGAGAGGCTGAAGCAGGTCTAGAATGGCATACAGAAGAACATCTGCCGCCTCTTTGACAAAGGGCATGTATTCACACATCTGGAAGACATGCCCATTATTACATTTCAAAAATTTAAGCATTCTTATTTATATCTCAGATTTATTATAATGATACAAAAATTTAATTTGGGAAAATCAGATCGTTTATTTGCGTTGTTCCGTTTTCCATTTTGCTCAGTATGTAATTTGAAAATCCCCAGTGGGTAATACAGAAAAAGGTGTTTTCAAAACCTTCAACACTACGTTTGTTCCGTCTCGCTTAAGGGTGCAGCCAAAGAAGGTTTTCTTCATCATCACAGCAATAAATGCATTATGATCTTCTGGAAAACTAGGAGGTCTTTCCACTATAAAGTTCTCCTTACGAATTCAAGCTATTACGTGCTGTAACGACCTCTCCGTTTTTCTCTGGGTAATTCTTTTACGGGGTCATAACACCCCTTCCGACCTTGTGGCCAGCTTATACGAACGATTGGACAAGGCAAGGCAAACTAAACAATCCCTGATTTGTCGGATCATTTCCTTTGCGTCTCTGCTGTGCTTTCTGTTGTCTCTCTGGGGACTCATAATGGAAAGAGACTAATAAAATATGAAAGGCCGGAAATGAAGAAGCCCTTACTAACGGGTGAAATAGAAACACCCCAATTACGTTCAGCCAGGGAAGGGAGTATTAGGACTGTGGGACAGTAGTCTCTTCGCAAACCCACCCCGGCTCAAAGATCGAGGACACCTGTTAATTCCCCGCATTATGACCCTCCCCATCTCTTCTTCTTTCTATTCCACTCTCTTTCTCTCCTCTTCTGCGTCCTCATCTTCATCTCTCTTGTGCGCTGACTCTCTCTGGTCATCGATGTTTCCCCTCGGGGGATTAATGGCTTTGGGGGAAAGGGGCAAATTGATTCTCGGAGCCGTCCTTAGTGCAGAGCTATAGGTGGTTTGTCAGAGGGGAGGATTTGAACCGTGCTTATAGCCAATTATTCAGCTAAGAAGGTCGCCGCTGCCTCCACTTCGATACGGAGATGAGAGAGGGTTTCATGCGGTAGAGGAGAGTTGATGACACCGCAGATCATTCGGTCAGCTCCCCGTGCAGATGTGAAGAGCTACGATTAAGTGTCATCTGTTGGGAGATAATACTTCACGCCACGCAGATCAGATAAGAAAGAAAAGCGGCGGGTGATTATTTGTGCTGCAAAAGTGTAATTGCCCATCTCCTGCGATGTTTTGCTTTAGCTGTTTGCAGTAGAAATCATTTTTTTATTATTATTTGCATATAGCATCTAATTTAGGTTTTGACTTGAAAAATTTGAAGCCGTGAATGCTGAATTAACGACCTGCACGCTTTGGTTAAATTGCACTTTCGATATTAGAACAGCCCGTATTGGTTTACTTCATTTAGCTTTGATGGAAAATCACTGGTAACGAATTTTACTTTAATCTCATAGAGAATCAGTTTTATTTTATTTTTTGGAATTTTTGACTTCCCCAAATGATTTTTTGGAGGGGTAGACCAGTTCACACGAAGGTTAAAAATAGTATCTTCCGTGTTCAAGATACCAATTCTCTTAATTCTCATTTTCGGTGTTCGGTTATGAACAGCTAAATCCAGTTCTTGCACCGTAAAAATATTTTCTGAATATATTTTAGCTCTGATTGTTCGTGTTTTGTGCCTTGTGTTTTTTTGTGACTTTAGCTCCGTCACGTCGACTTTCTTTGGTTTTTCTGCTTGAGTTTTGGGAGCTTTTGGTTCATAGGTCTAGGCTCATTTTTGTCTCCGGTTGCTCGAAAATGGTGTGAAATATTTACTGTAGATATTGTAACTGTTAAGCTTTCCCCATTTTGTTTGTCAATCGTGGTCTTAACGAAGAGTCTCAGTGATGGGTTGGGCCAGGTACGACAAACTTGTAATGCATCTTTAAAAACGGAGAAATTATTATTTTAGTAAAGGGCTTGGCATTGAAATCATTTGAGGGAGCCTATGTGTTTAATAGCAGCATTTTTTATTTTTTTAACTTGAGAATTTGGCCTATAGTTAGCGTTTTTAACTCTGCAAGTCTGTTGTAGCAGAAACCTATTTCCAGGTCTCTGCGGAGGGAAGAGTGTTGCCCATTCTGGTCCTTGATAAAGCCATGGATCGCTATCTATTTCTTCTCTTACCTTTTTCTACACTTTGCTTTTTGGAGATTAGGCTCTGTTCATTGTATTATATTTGCCTTCCTCTGATTTTTGCTTGGCTATATACCGTATATGATTTTATGTATAATAATTCACAAAGATCCAGAAATGATTGACTGAGAATAGTATCTTTCCTGTTCAAGCAATCAATTTACTTAGTTCTTACCTCCTTGATGCTCTATTGCTAAATCTAGTTCTTGCACCGTAAAAATCTAGAAAATCATCCATCCAGCCGGAGAGAAAATTATTGGTAGTATAACTTAGGAAATAATAAGTGTAGGAAATTGGCAATATACCAATGTTACACAAATTCTTCGTTAATCCCAACGGCAAGATATTAGGATTAGCAAAGGTTTCTTTTTTTTTTTTAGAATTTTAACGATTACAGTTTTAATTTTTCATAGCTGTTTTTTAAATGATTAACTATGTTACTCGGTAATGCTGATAGAGAACTTCGGAGCACATATATTCAAACTTCTCAGAGAAAGACTCAGTAAAGTAACTTGTGCATAATGGCAACTTCAATTTCTTCATTTTTTTGTTCCATTGACGGGAAGTTGAAAGGGTCACTAGTATAATCCACTGGTCTCAACACAGATTTCGAACGTATGGCAACGATATTTATTCGTCAATCGCATATACACTCGCTGACAATGAAATTTGCGCACCAAGAAGGAAGCATCGGATTACACTGAAATTTCATGGACGTAATGATACAGATGAATGATGCACATGATGGCAAAAAACAGATCTGCCGGATAATTACAAAGAGATCTGTGGCACGCAGTCCGATCATCTTCAATAGCTCGTCGCACCGTCTCGTGCGGCGATACATGCTGCAATACGGTCCGGCATGGAGGCGGAACAGACGCCTGATGTTGTCATGCGGCAGACTGGCCCACACGTACTCGTCGGTGTGCTCCAAATCCCGGATAGTACAGCGCGGCGTTTCAACTGGTCCCACACATGCTCGATGGGGGACATGTCCGGGGAGCGGGAAGGCCATGGAAGGCTTTGGACACGACGTTAGTAGTCCTGGGCAACCTGAGCCGTGTGCTGGTGGGCATTATCTTGCTGGTATATAGCCCCTGGAATCCCGGCCAGAAATGGGAGCACATGTGGCGGTAGGATGTAATCCACATACCGCTCTCCCGTCAATGATCTACGTATCACTAGTAGAGCTGTTCCGCTATCGCAGGCAATGTCTCCCCCGATCATAATACCTGCAGTTTGACCCGATGACCTCTATCTGTCCCCAAAACGAAGCGGCATTCATCGCTAAACACCACACGTTCCCAATCTGTGGCGTAACGCAGCGAATGTGTTAAAGAGATAGTCGTAATGTTTTTGACAGTACAGCATAGTGACAGTGTAAACAGAAGTACATTTTAGCTGTGGTTGAATTCCCTCATTTTTAGGAAATAGGAAATCCTCTTGGACAGATGTTTAAGGCTGAATGAATTTCAACAAGGCTGATGAACAAGGGTGATGATTACTGACTCTTCGTCAAAATTAGTGACTTCTCTGCGTAAGAGGGCATTAATTACATCACAAGATTGACGTCAATTTCACAATTCCAGAAACAGCTGTGAAGGAAATGTTGTGATTTCAATTGTTTTCAGAGGTTTCCTTTTGGTAAAACGCTACGGATGAATGCATATTACCATTTGATTTTACGCATTTACATCAAGATGATTTACCATTCATATACTAAGAATTAATGTAACTCCTTGAAATCAATAAATCGCTAAGTACGAAGATATCAATTCAAATTCATGCAGCGCATCTTTCGATGTACAGTATAGTCGCCCGTGGTAGCACTACATTAGATGCAGGTGAGAAATATTGCAGCTATATGCATGCCTTAAATGATCACACAGATAAACCAACACTATGAGATTATAATATGCCGGAAGGGCTGAAAATAACCTTTAATTTCCAAACATCGGCTACAACTTTATAAATAGATCCACGTCTTATAGTGGACTGTAAATTTGAGCCACATATGATATACTGAAGTACATACTGTTTTATATACACGTGTTCAATATGCTGTCTCTTGGTAACACGGCATTTATCCCAGCGATAATCCAGTTCTTACCAGACTCTATCCAGCGCTGTCTGGTCCACTGTACAATATGTCTGTCTTCGAAACCGGGATTTTCAACAAAGCATCGCTGTTGGACTTCGGCTGCACCCTTAACATAGCTTCATAAAATGAAATTCAGTTGTTAAGTCCGATAATCTTGAGATCATGGAATGGCACCGCCCAGTCGCGACTTTATTTTGTTAAACCCCAACACGCACTACATGTTCTCCGTCTCGCTGAAATCCACGATTTTTCTTGCTCGACGAAAGTGCTGCTATCTCGTGGCAGGTGGCCTACGCACGAAACAGTCATATACAAAGAAAGCTGAAGATATGATACACACATTAAGGCTAATTTCATACCTGTTTCGTCAGACGTTTGTAATCGCCATGTGCTAATCGTGATCAGACTGAGTTTAATATGTCTGTGGGGTGGCGTATAACACCGTTACATTGCATTTTGACGAATAAAGTGCGTGAAAATTTTTTATATATATATAATTAGTAAACTACAAATGGGTAATTTAAATTTATCAATAAAAATGCGTCAACTACAATTGTGCAACTTCACATGCGTATGGAAATATTTCCACAACTCTAAGTCAGATTAGTAATTTTTTTAATGCTGATAGCTGCAGTTAGATGATTGGTTTATGGATGTTTACCTTGAAGAAGCGACGTCCATCCAAAAGGTTCCAAGAATAAAAATTAATGGTAAACTGTTTTTGCTCAGCGCAGATTCAACTTGCAATCAACTGATTAACCAGCTAGCAATGTGCTGAATCGAACAGCTTCAACGAAAAACATCCATACGTTTTAACGTATACTGATGCATTGGTTTGAAAAATGTCGTAATGTTATTTGAAAGTATATCGCACTAAATAAAATAGTATTAGTTATATCGCACTATTTTGCAATTATTTTTTTTATTTTCGTTTTTGGAAAATGAATTACCACTTGGGCATTGTTCTGTTTTTATGTTTTGTTCCAAGTTCTTCTGCATTTGCCCCTGTCTTATGGGGGCTTGACTGCTCGCTAAGCATCTAAGGCTAAAAACAGACACCACTTCCCTAATTTAGGGCTACCGGTCCCAGGGAAGGAAAAGAGATAGCACGTCGCGTCGGATATTCAGATTCGGCTCCAACTCTTACTGTTAGCCAAAAGTCCGCACCTCTTACCACTCGCCCAGTAAGTCGGTCACTGTTTTTTACTCTGGTTGCTGAAAGACTATCAGTTCTTGAAACTATATAGCATTTGCTTATTTTTGATTCTAAATCTTGTAAAGAGTATTAGCTTGTTGAATTTATTTTGTACTTGTGCTTTAATTCTAGTTCCGGAAAAAATACAAAGTTTTGTGTCATTGTTCTATGGTTATTCTTCGAATCCATCTTTTTGCAATAGTATTAGATTTCGAAATAATATTAATCTGGCACCGTAATTTTTCAGACTGATGACCTGCGTCTTCTGCCCATTGTGGGACTTGTTCTTTTAATACAATTTTTTAATCTCATCTTATTCATTTGCCGCAGAGCGTTTCTTTACCGCTCAATCACTGAATCTCAAAAAACGTATTAGGGAAATCAAACAGATAAGTTGTTTGCCTTAAAATGGTTTGTTAGATGATCAAACGATCTTGTGGAAGGCCTGAATTCTAATTCGTATATGCGTATGTTGTGTATTTATTGTTTGAACCTAGCTTTTTTTTTTGTTTCCCTGCGAATCCGATTTCACTGAATCGATAACGGACGACTTTTTATCCAGACTTAAATTATCATAAAATTACAGACAGTGGACAAAAGGAAAGGGTGGAGCCGGGCATTATTTTTCATACTTAGCTTCGTCTTCATGGATTACTTGGTACAAATTACAGTGCCTGGTCAGTGCTAGATAACATTAAACTTATGACCATTACTTATGTAATTGTCTTAAGTTTAATGTTGGTTTAACCTGAACATTAACATTTCGTGAAACTTTATTCGTTTTAATCGAGACCCTGGATAGTATTATATGAATGTCTTTAACTGAACATTGCAATATCCCTTCAAGAAATCTTCAAAAGAGATCCACTTATAGTTAACCTTTGGTTTACGTCAGCAGATCAGAAGTCACTCAACTATTTTTATTACTTCAGTAGCAGAATAAATGACAACTCATAACACATAATATCCTCGTCACGCTGACAACGGATTTCACTTCAACTGTAACAAGCGCCATTCAATATGCGCTTCAATCAAGCTCGAAACATCAGACTTTGAACATATAATTGCCGCCCCGGTGGCGCAGTGGTTTAAGGCGCTGGCCTCTGATCATTCTTCCGTAATTGGTCTGGGTTCGAATCCCGGTGAGGCATGCATGTTGTGTTTGTCTTACGGCACTGGCTCTCTCCCTTCCCTGGAACCATTGACCCTAAATTAGGGACGGGCGACTGCTTATAGCCCATTGAGTTGCTCACGGTGGTCGTTAAACCTCCAATAAAAAAAACCATAAAATATCGAATATAATCAACTTCACAGCTCGTGAACCAACCTCACAGGTCGCAAAATAGTCAAGCAGCGAACATACGTTGGAAAAAAAATATCAGCTGTTTGCATACGCCACACAATCTCCGTTCTCATTTGTCGTTGCCAAAAGACATTTCGGGCGAGAGAGAAAATGTGAACGATAAGTGTGAAAATTGCTTAAGGAGAACAAACTAAATTTACATAGATACAGAAACTAAAAAGGAAAGTTAAATTGGAGTATATGTTACAAGTATATGAGGATATATCAAATGGTAAAGAAAATTTGTGAATTTAACTGATACCGTAAGCGACATGAGCCGACTAACGTTATGACGCCATAACAGACTTCGGAAAGGGGGCACCAACACTGCGCAAAGCTACACGTCATTGTGGCTCAGGTGTTAGCATGGGAGCTTCTCTTCCCGATCGCATTATTGTTCAACGGTGTGCCGTAATAAGATTTCTTTGGGCAGAAGATGTCACGCCCGTTGTAATTCAGGGGAGCATTATAACAGAGTATGTGTATGGGCCTGTTTACGAAGGAGTAGAAAACTTTAAATCGAGCGTAACAAGTGTAACTGAAGAAGCTCGGCCAAGGAGCTAGTAAGCTTCGCGAACTCAAGATCCTGTCAATCGTGTGAACTCTCTCATTCAAGAAGGACGACGAATTACTGTGGCTGATATTTTTTATATAAGTTATACAAATAGTACATGAAGACTTAGGATGTTGGAAAGTATGCCCTAGGTGGTTTCCAAAATCGCTCACCAAAAAAGAGTGTTTGATTTTGTTTGGAGGTTTAACGACCACCGTGAGCAACTTGATGGGCTATAAGAAGTCACCCGTCCCAAATTTAGAGCTATAGGTTCTAGAAAAGGGAGAGAGTCAGTGCTGTAAGACAAACACACCACCCATGCTACACCGGGACTCGAACCCGGACCCCATCTCGGACGAATGGTCATAAGCCAACGCTTAGACCACTGCTCCGCCGGGGCGGCATGTAATAATTTCCGGTCAGTCTTTTCAGCGTTGTGAAGATCTAGGCACACTGCGAAGGACTGTCACTGGGAATTATACCTGAATGTACCATTTAAACCATGAAAGCAAGATACAAAGAATGGAGTGCTAACATCCTTCATCCTCGGCTAAGAGTTTCTGAAGCGTTTGTTTGTCGGCACGCGATCAGAAAAAACTGGCCGCCCCGGTGGCGCAGTGGTCTAAGGCGCTGGCCTCTGATCATTCGTCCGTAAGGGGTCCGGGTTCGAATCCCGGTCAGGCATGGATGTTGTGTTTGTCTTACGGCTCTGGCTCTCTCCCTTCCCTGGAACCAGTGACCCTAAATTAGGGACGGGCGACTGCTTATAGCCCATTGAGTTGCTCACGGTGGTCGTTAAACCTCCAACCAAAAAAGAAAAAACTGTGTAGCGTTGTTTTCTAATATACGTGAGCCTATTTCCTGCAACATAAAAGTGATTTTGTTTTGTAGATTTGACTTTAAGTTTTGCTCAGCTTCACTAAAAGTTCAATCTTAAGTTACGTTATGCTTAGCTTCAATTAAACCTCAATATTAACTTACGTTATGCTTCGCATCACTTAAACTTCAAACATAACTTAACGCTTATATCTTTCCGTTGAACCAGGATAATTCTCAGTCAGATGTAGACGAAAGTCTCAAAAAACTATATATATATACAGTATATATAACACTTAAACATCACGGCCAAGGCTGAATGAAAACAAAGTCTATTTACGAGTATATAGCTACGTTCCGTATTTAAAATTAGGAAAGTTCGAAGTCAACAAGACGTCGTAACACAATATTGTTATGAAGATCTTTCTATTGAACTTATCAACAACATTTCCCAAAATACGTGAATCGACTCTTTTAATACAATACGCTGTTACAAGATTATCTTGCTCGCTGCTCGTGTATCACTCAACTCACATTACGCATGAAATGAATCTCCACATTGTTCGTTAGTCCCTCATCTCTTTCGTAACTTTGCTCACTGTCTTGATGAATCTTGTTGAAAGCTCTGCTCTTTTGTTCAAAGTTCACTCTCTCGTAACATTTCTTTCTCCCGTGAGCTCTTATCTCAGAAATATTTATTTGTCTTAGATTGCACTTTGACCTGCTGTCAGGATTGCCAACATCAAATTCCTCTGTGCTCTTATCTCAGAAACCTTTATTTGTCTTAGATTGCGCTTTGACCTGCTGTCAGGATTGCCAACATCAAATTCGTCTGAGCTCTTATAGCAGAAATTTTTATTTGTCTTAGATTGCACTTTGACCTGCTGTCAGGATTGCCAACATCAAATTCCTCTGAGCTGTTATCTCAGAAATCTTTATTTGTCTTAGATTGCACTTTGACCTGCTGTCACGATTGCCAACATCAAATCCGTCTGAGCTGTTATCTCAGAAACCTTTATTTGTCTTAGATTGCACTTTGGTCTGCTGTCAGGATTGCCAACATCAAATTCCGTCTGAGCTCTTATAGCAGATTTTTATCGTTGTCTTAGATTGCACTTTGACCTGCTGTCAGGATTGCCAGCATCAAATTCCTCTGAGCTCTTATCTCAGAAATCGTAGTCGTAGATTGAACTTTGACCTGCTGTCACGATTACCAACATCAAATTCGTCTGAGCTCTTATCTCAGAAATCTTTATGTGTCTTGGATTGCACTTTGACCTTGCTGTCAAGACTGCCAACATCAAATTCGTCAGAGCTCTTATAGCAGAAATTTTTATTTGTCTTAGATTGCACTTTGATCTTCTGTCAGGATTGGCAACATCAAATTCCTCTGAGCTCTTATCTCAGAAATCGTTGTCTTAGATTGCACTTTGACCTGCTGTCAGGATTGACAACATCAAATTCATCGGGAAAAACTATGGCGTTAAGTTTAAAAAATGTTTAACGAGAGGAAACCAAGTATACATACGAACACAAGAACTAAACAGAACGGTTAAATTAGAGCTATGCATCACAAACCGGACGAACTTTAAATAGTGCAAGATATTCAGCCATGCTTAAAGACAAGCTAAAATCTAAAACCTTCAACGAAAGAAGAGCATTGAACACTAAACGGAAGAAGAGCATTTTTGCACTACGTTTAATGCTCTCCCAATGCAGCGGATGCCACGATCGGGACAATTTATAAACCTCAAGCTTGAGGCTCTTCGATATCCACCTTACAGCCCTAAACTCCTAACAAAGTGATTTTACTCTCTTTGCACAAAGAAGTATTGCAGCCGCCCTGGTG
The DNA here is from genome assembly GCA_039090855.1 of Macrothele yani. Classification (NCBI taxonomy): domain Eukaryota; kingdom Metazoa; phylum Arthropoda; class Arachnida; order Araneae; family Macrothelidae; genus Macrothele; species Macrothele yani. The sequence goes on from CM077029.1 coordinate 48,849,987, forward strand.
GCTCAGTGGTCTAAGCGATGGCTTTTGATCACACGCCAAAGATTGGTCCGGGTTCGAATCCGGGAGGCATGAATATTGTTTTTGTCTTACGGCGCTGGCTCTCTTCCTTCTCTGGAACCAGTGACTCTAAATTAAGAACGGGCGATTGAGTTAAATGTCCATAATTTTTTTTTTTTTTTTGCGTGGTTGGTGATTTAGTTGTGATGATGTGGTAAAGCAGGCGGTGCAGTATTTCACTTCTTCATCACAACTAGAAAAGCTTCTCATATTTGCTCACTGAAATACCTTCTCCTCGGATTTAGACACTGGAAAATCTTCTCCTGCGATTTGAACAGCGGAAAACCTTCTCCTCGGATGAGATCAAGAAGCTTGTGGGCCGTACGAAAAGATGGTACTGCAGAAAGACTTATTGAAAAATAATTCTGCAGTTATCAAATTTCCATTCTCTATTGCGTAAATATAAGGAAATTGGCTTTACATTTTGATCTATCTTTGTGTATATATTTAAAGATCACTTCTTTAAAAATCAAGCACCGTTAAAGATCAGGGAAATGACTTTTGTACCTATTATTTTATGCCAGAGCTACAACAGTGGCAAGCTCAGCCTAACTAGATCTATCTTTATTAGTTCTACTTCAGTATAGTATTAGTTATTTACTAAATTGCGAAAACATAGAAAATAATCAGTTTTCAAATTTCGCTGGTTTTTTGCACTTGATCTCCAAAGGAATAATTCACTTCTCATCTTCGTCAAAAAGCAGATCAATAATGTTACTGTTCCTTGTCGTTATCAAAGAACTGCAAATACTTCAATAGAATCAGACGGGTTAATCGATAAGCCCAAAGACCTTATCGATTAACCCGCTCGATCGATTGGAGATGTGCATGAGCACTCAACCCAGAATTTTGGTGGTGTTTGAAGGGAGTCATTCTCTACTTATGGCTCCAGGAGAAATCTATGGCCTTCTTTAAAATTAAGGGGCTATGCAATTTCCACACGATTCTTTTTTATCAATTCTGGAAATCCTGATCATGCAGGATTTATCTATAAGGACCACAAAAGTTCTGTTGTTTTCTGCTTCCTAAACTGGTAAAATGGCATAGGTGGACATTAGGATTTCTGTCGCTGGGTGTATAAGTTACATTAGATTTAGGTTTCGATAATTCTCCTGAAAGGAAAATTTGAAAAACGACTGAAAAATGAAAGGAATAGTTCTCAGCCGCCGCGGTGCCGCTGTGGTCTAAGCGCTGGCGTATGACCGTTCGTCAAAGTGGGTCTGGAATCAAATCCCGGTTAGTCATGGATGTTGTTTATCTTACGGCAGTGGCCCTCTGCTTTTAGTAGCCCTAAATTAGGGACGGGCGACTGCTTATAGCCCATTGAGCTGCTCACGGTGGGCGTTAAGCCATCAACAATAAAAAACGAACAGTTCTTAGAGTTTTTTAACTCTTTTAGCAACACTTTTCATTCTCTAGATTCGAGCAAAAGATCACTCCTGCGAGTGACCATGCTACCATCCTCAACAGGGCCAGAATATTCACGAACTTTAATTAATTTGATACCGAAAGTGCGATGCTACTATCCTACAGAATCTGTCATACTCCCGGAAAGTACGTATTCGTTAAAAAGCAATTATATATGGAAATAAAAAACAGATAAAAAAATACGGAGAAAAACTAGCCCATATCCTATCCCAAACTGGGTTTTTAGAGAGAGCGAAGTGACATTAACACGTAACTAATATTTATCGCTGTGTAACGTTTTATAGATCAAATTTCAATCTCCCACTGCAGCAATGGAATCAAGACGAATAAAAAAAGTGATAGTTCAGACAGTGGGGTAGAGATGAGCTCTGGCCCGGGCTCGCATATGGGCTCAGAATTCATTAACTACCGAAAACCCGGGCCCGTGCTCGGAATTACACGTCTTGAATTTCATTACTGTAATTAATTCAACACGTGTAATTCCGAGCCCTGTTGAATTACGCGTGTTGAATTTCATTGTGGATTTGTTACCATGGTGGAACATTTTCAATTTCCTAAGCTAGCTGCCATTGCAAGACAAATTTTGCTTAGCAAGACTTGCATTATGCATTGTCCAAAGCTATGGCCCAAGTAAGGATTAGTTTAAGGAGGTCTGGTATCGAAGAACTGGGAAAAAATCACATTCCCATTTTTTTCTGTATTTTATTAAAAATCAAGAATCTTATCTTTAAAATGAAGTATTTACACAGCTGGCCACCCAAAATGCAACAGCTAGGACACTAGAGAGCAAAGCCAGATTTACTGGACCCATAACAACAGATACAAAGGTGAAACGATTGAGCTTACATGCCCGTGCGACTTGCGGAACACGCAGACATCAATAGTTCGTGTGGCCCCCATGGCTGGAAAGAACTGCCGCTACACGCCGCGGCATCGAACGAAAGAGGCTTTGGATGTGGGCTTGGGGTATGTCGGTCCAGGCTGCTTCCACACGTTGCCACAGTTCAGCAGGCGTAACCGCGTGTGGTGCTTGCCGGGCCACTCGGTTGCTGATCAGCGACCAGAAGTGTTCGATGGGCGACATATCGAGAGAACAGGCGTGCCACGGCAGCAGTGACGCCTGGTGGGTCGTGTAGAATTGTTGCATGATGCGTGCCGCGTGCGGGCGCGCATTGTCCTGTTGAAACGTGGCCGTTTGCAGGTCCTGAAGGTAAGGGAAGACTACAGGCTCCAAAACGTCGGAGATGCAGCAGTGGATGTTGTGTGTACCGGTGATGCGTACCAGAGGGGTGCGGGTGTCATATCCAATTGCGCCCCAAATCGTAAAGCCAGGCGACGGACTGATATGGCGATGCATGGTTCAGGCGGTCATAGAGTCTCGCGCCGCGGTGCCGCCACACGCGGATCCGACCATCGTGATGTTGCAGGCAGAAGCGGGATTCGTCGGAGAAGACAATGTCGTGCTATTCCGTAGTCCAGGTGCGACGTTCAACGGCCCACTGCTACTGCTATCGCCGGTGGTGTAACGTCAATGGTAATCGAAACAATGGGCGCCGTGCGACAAGTCCACGCTGCTGCAGGCAACGTCGAACGGTACGTGCTGACACAGGTTGTTGCGCAACACACCCTAATTCCTGAGCTAACGTTCGTGATGTGGTGGTGCGAGCCGTCAATGCCCGCCGCACAACATGCCGGTTCTCTCGTTCGGTGGTGTGCCGCGGCTGCGGAGATCGCTCATGTCGGTCCGTCCGTCCCTCCTGTACCCACCGAATCCATACTCGCCTCACTATGGCTGTATGTCGTCTCACACGGGCTTCGATGCCTCGGTACGATAAACTACTGTCTCGATAAGCCACTATTCGTCCTTCTGTCGAACTCCGAAAAGAACTGGAATGACTACCGTATTCTGCGACGAGGTATCAGGAAGCTTCCCAAGCACAGGTCCGGCAGCACAACACACTTCCACTACTTACATCCCGCCTTCTGGGTACCCTTTTTATAGTGAATCTCGGTGGCGTGCCGGGTGCATATGATTTGAATATGCCCTGCAATGCTAATCATTTGCATTTCCTCCCGCGGGCAACGCATGCTGCGAATTTCAGGCCAATCGGATGATTCCTTCTTGGTGTTGCATTTTGGCCATGGCCAGCAGTGTATTTCCAAAATTGTGCAGTTAGAAGTATTGTTTTTTTTTTCTCACTCCCGCGATTTTTGGGGTGACGTTGATTTTTAGTGCAGCAGCTCGAGTTTTAGAGAAAAGATGATGAAGTTGAAGCACTGAGGCTTCAGCTGCAATTCTCTATCTCTCTTTTTTCATGATGAACTTGATCTTTGTTAATGTTACAAAATGCAAAAGAAACTGGTCTGGAATGCTTTTACGTTCTTTTTTTTTTAATTTTGGAAATTTCCCTACATGCTTTTTTTTTTTATAATCTACTACATTACTCTAAACTACCTTTATCAATTAGCATATATGTAAATTATATTGCAAAGATTAGTTCTCTAGAGTCAAAATTTCAAACACTTACAACTGTCTGTACTGCGTTGTACGTTTTATAATGAAATGTATTCAAAATAAAAGTAAATTTAGAAATCAAAAAGAAATAACGAATGGAATTTTTTGTTTCTAAACGATTTTCTTTTCTTCAGCTTTTACCGAAATTACTGATTCCCCTGATACGGTCGAAGGGCAAATTGATTATTTATTTATTTTCAAATCCACATTTTGGAACATTTGGCTTTATGCGTAGTATTTCTAAATACATAATATTGTGAAGTGGATTAACTGAACTAAACTTTTTAAACTAATGATTTTTAAACAAACCCTTGCTTGGGCCATATCTTTGGCCAGTGTATATTGCATAAATGCAAGCCTTGATAAGCAAAATGTTCCATAAATCCGGGCCCCGGGCTCAGCAACCACATGCAATCAAAGAAAGCTTGCCGGGCTAGTGCTCTAGGCCTTTTGATCCGGGCGGGCCCGGGCACAATTTTCGGAGCCGAAAATTGTGCCCGAACTCATGTCTACAGTGGGGATGTTGCATCACCACTGATCAGTGTGGGATCTGATCTGAGAGGTAGAACTCCCTAATCACCAAAAACAACGGAATTTTTTCGGAAAGGCATATACATCTATGAGTCACAACATTATGGCTACCTACCTAAAGGGATGATTGGCACTCTTTCGCAGTGATTATCGGTTGCACCCTGCATGTTTTACGTTTGTATTGTCGCTTTTAATATGTTTTTTGTTTCTGTCCTAAATTATGAGACTTGGCGTTCTTTGGCCTACTGAAGCATTTGAACCAATAAATTTCCACTCACCAAACAATCGCTTGTATCCTCGACTAGTATTGGTCCTCGCGTAGCAGCTGGACAGACTGACTTTCCGGAATTCGGCGACGGAGACAGACACTGGCGTAAACTGGCGAATGTGGTGTTATATTGCATCCCACAAATGTTCGACGTGATTCAAATCAGATGGGAGCTGAAATTTGGTTGGCAGAAGAAGGTGCAGAGGACATGGTTATCGAACCATTCCTGCACAATGCGATTGTTGTCTTTCTGGGAGAGTGTAGTACCATCTGGTTGCGCGGTCTACATGTGGAGTAACACTTAGTCCAAAGTAATGCCTACGTAGGATCTAGCGGTGAGGGTGTATTCAAAGGGGATGAGAGGACGTAATTAACGTTCATGAGAACAATCCCTATACGATAATACAACCACATTCCACTTGCATCACTTTATTCATGTAGTCTGTTCGCAGCTGTTCATCCCTGTAGAGCGGAATACGGACCCATTCAATGACTTTTCAAGGACGACGAAATTTTCAAGTTTTCGGATATTATCTGACTTTAACATCCATGTCATATTTACACCAATAAACGGATTCACGTCTTCCAAATTTGTACAGACCTATTCATTAGACAAGTAGACATGCCTCAAAGAACTTGAAAATTTCTGATTGGAAAGAATAATTTCTGAGGCATGTCTTCTTGCATGATAAATTTGACATCCATCTGTTTGTAACATCTGTTTGACCACCATTCATTGGGTTGTAACCTGGACTCATCGGACCAAATGACTTTTCCAGTCGTTTAGTGCCCAGTAACTTGCCCTCGTGCCCACTAAAGCTGGGAATGTTGGTAACTGTCGATCAGCATTGCCTCATAAATAGGACGCCGACCCTTTAGGTCCATTAGGAAGGGCATCAACTGCACTGGACTACGTTCGAAAACGTTCTATAAACGTCCTGTTTGTAGTGTACTTGAAAGATCATGAGCTGTCTCCAAAATATCGAGTCAACCGGTGTTACCTTCGCACCATTCACGCTCCTTTTCGGAGCATTACCTCTTCGGACCATTGCTGATCCGGCTGAGATGCTGATCGAGATTTTATTTTGCCTGTGGGTATCAGATCGCCAAACGAGCGTGTTTAGTGGAGAAAAGAAAGGACTATTGTCGCGAGAAACGCGGGGTCCAGCATCGCAACATTGTGGGCTGTTTTTTTATTACACTACGATTATTAATTTTAAATATATAAGCGTTCAAATTGTGACATGTTTTCGTTGCATCCGTGCTCTTGATGATACCCCCTATCCAGCGCGGAGAAAGACGTACTTCTACGTAAGAACTGTCTGAAATTAAGCAGAACATCGAATTTGAGAATAGTATTTTCCAACATGTGGTCATCTTCGGTGAATGTCAGTATCAACATAGTCAGCTTCGGTGAATGTCAATATCAATGTGGTCATTTTCTGTGAATGTCAGTATCAATGTGGTCATCTTCGGTGACTGTCTATATAATGTGGTCATCTTCGGTGACTGTCTATTTAATGTGGTCATCTTCGGTGGCTGTCAGAATCAATGTGGTGCTCTTCAGTGAATGTCAGTATCAGTGTGGTCATCTTCGGTGAATGTCCATATGAGGTCATCATGTGGTCATTTTTGGTGAATATCTATATCAGCTGTGTGAGGAGAAAGACTTTGTATCATCTTCCGTGCACCATGATTATTTAAGCTTTCGCTGTAGCTCCTTCCTGAGGTTAGCCCTCTGTTGCGATTGTTACGGTACTGTGGCTTGAGTTGTTGTGATTTCTCACAAATGCCAGTCAGTTTTGAGTGTGGTTTTTAGGAATTAGCTGACCCGGCAACTGTGCTGAGTGGTTTAATTTAATCTTAAAAGCTAGTGGGAATGATTAAACTGCAGGAGAGAGTCCTCCTATGTGCACAGTTGAAAGGAAATTAAACAAAAATGATACCTAGAGGATGTTGTACGATCACAAGCGAAGAAAAGCGAGCTTGTTGAGTGTACGTATTTCACGAATGCAATAATTACGTTGCGTAGTCATAAACAGATAAATTTGACCAAATTTAATAAATAATAATTAATGACTGCAATTAAATGATCTTTTCAAAAGCTATATCTATTTTCTTGCAAAGCCTTCTTCGTTCTCCAGGGATCGAGACACATCGTTTTTTGTTTTTTTTTTGTTTTTTTTAACTATCTTTAATCTTTCCCTTTCGTATCCCGTTTTAGCATTAATTAGGTAATCGGTTTATTAAGCGTAATTTTGGAGCTTTGCTTTCGGCTTAGAAAGAGTTGTCAAATTTAGTGAAATATCGCTGATTTGTAACTGAATTTTTTAAATTCCTTACTCTGATTTCCGTTGATCAGCAGGGGCAAAAAGAATGTCATCGTAACGCAGCAAATGAAAAAATCATGAGATCTCGTATCCTTTCTGAGTCAATCCTTCTTGTCGTAATGCAAAATAAGCGTCTGGGAATAAAACCTTTTGAATTTTTTTTATTTATGAACGAAACGTAAGAAAAAGGATGAGACCAGGTGACGCGCGCACATTTTTTTTTTTTTTGACGCAAGTAACTCAGACAAAAAAAAAGCAAAAACTATTCATTCATATTTTGACGTTTAGATAAAGTGTGAAATAATTTTTACAGAAAAATGAGGCAAAAAATAAATCATGAGTTTCCTTCATTTCATAAATAAAGTATTTAGGAATGTGTCAATGTCTTCTTTGATTTTTCGACCTTAAGAGAATATGATGCTTCACAAACTTCAAAATTTTAAACGCGCAAGAATAATGCCACCTTTCTTATTCCACATTCTGTCACTTTGCTTCAAAAGATAGTTTTCCTTCAAATCTCAGAGGAAACACCAGATGAAATGATTGTTCTGAAATCGAGATCTCCATTTCTTTGTGTGTGCTCTGAAAACCGATGCGTCGCCGCACAATAAATGAAGCACTTAGAAGATTGTAAGCAAACAGAGAACTCACATTTGGGAGGTAAATAGAACTAAAAATCGAATTGAAATAAGGAAAGACTTTTCTTCACAAAATTTGATCACTCTGAACTTCGACTATTCACGCTAGTCCCACAGGCACGTATCATATTTCATATCTATAGCACGTAATTTTATGAATCACTAAGGACAACATCGTGCACTGAGGATTTTTTTTTTTTTGATTGGAGGTTTAACGACCACCGTGAGCAACTCAATGGGCTATAAGCAGTCGCCTGTCCCTAACTTAGGGTCACTAGTTCCAGGGAAGGGAGAGAGCCAGTGCCGTAAGACAAACAGAACATCCATGCCTGACCGGGATTCGAACCCCGGACCCCTTTTGGACGAATGATCAAAGGCCATCGCTTAGACCACTGCGCCACCGGGGCGGCGCACTGAGGATTTGCCCCCAATTATTGAAAATAAATTATTATTAAGTGGCATTAAAGATAGTCACGATTCTTGCCGCAGCGGTCTTCTGTACTTCTCTATTTTCCACGGACATCGCTTCACAGTTCTCATTTCCCAGTCTTTCCGGGTCTTCATCTACCCTGACGCCACGACGTCACGTATTTGTCACTGACGCCACGATGCCACGTATTTGTCACTGACGCCACTTATTTGTAACTGAGGCCACGTATTTGTCACTGACGCCACTTATTTGTAACTGAGGCCACGTATTTGTCACTGACGCCACGACGCCACGTATTTGTCACTGACGCCACTTATTTGTCACTGAGGCCACGTATTTGTCACTGACGCCACGACGCCCCGTATTTGTCACTGACGCCATTTATTTGTCACTGAGGCCACGTATTTGTCACTGACGCCACTTATATGTCACTGATGCCACGTATTTGTCACTGACGCCACGACGCCACGTATTTGTCACTGACGCCACGACGTCACGTATTTGTCACTGACGCCACGACGTCACGTATTTGTCACTGACGCCACTTATATGTCACTGATGCCACGTATTTGTCACTGACGCTACGGCGTCATGTAGTTGTCACTGACGCCACGACGCAACGTATTTGTCACTAACGCCACTTTTTTGTCACTGACGCCACGTATTTGTCACTGACGCCACGACATCACGCATTTGTCACTGACGCCACGACATCACGCATTTGTCACTGACGCCACGACATCACGCATTTGTCACTGACGCCACGACGCCACGTATTTGTCACTGACGCCACTTATTTTTCACTGAGGAGACGTATTTGTCACTGAGACCACGTATTTGTCACTGACGCCCCGACGTCACGTATTTGTCACTGACGCCGCTTATTTGTCACTGAGGTCACGTATTTGTCATTGACGCCACGTATTTGTCACTTACGCCACGTATTTGGAGAGTTTTCACTTTGAATCTCGCCCTTTGTATTTAACTGCTATAATTAATAAATATCATGTGCCGTTAATGCCCACCAGATGGAGACGTCTCGGTAGCTGAGCCCATGTTACGGATTTATGATGTCAGAAGCTGACAGAAAAACACACATAGCGCCGTTGATTGTTGGCCACCGTAGCGTAAGGCTAACGCGCTAGGCTAGATATCGGGAGATCTGGGATTCGGATTCCCTGCAGTGACCAGATAACAATTTTTTTGTTGCTATGTGTTGACAAAACGTAGATAGCGCGATGTCTTCGTTTTTTCACTGACGCCACGTATTTGGAGGATTTTCATTTCATCTACTACTTTCTTGGTCTTCCCCGAGGTGTCCGTTCTAGTTATCCCAGTTATATTCCATTCCGATACTTCTATCTCAAATTATCCACCAGTCCTTCTCATCAAATTGACATATGAATGCCCTGTTCTTGACCACGCCACATTTGCCATAAATCGTTGCTCTGACGAAGCCGCTAATTCGTAGATGTGTCTTCTTTTCCGACTAATCTTTGCTGAAACAAGCGAAATGTTCTTCTTGTGCCGTTTTTAAAAATACCTCCTGGCTGTTCTGTTTTCTTGGCAGGTATTCATCTAATATGGGATCAAAAAGTATGCAGATTGGATTTATTCATAAAAAGGACGACGGTTGTAGCGAACGTAATGCAAAAGTCGGCATAACTTCTTTATTAACTGACAGAAGTGGTTCAAATTGCACATGTCGGTAGAGTACCTCTTTCTCTGTACAAAAGTACTACTCAACATAGTCTCCGTCACAAGCGATGCATTTGGTCCATCGTTGATCCCAACTCTCGAACCCTCTTTGAAAAAATTCAGGCGTGGACTGTTGTATGTACTTCTTCACAGCTACTTCATCTGTGTCATGAAACCAATGTCCCTGAAGACTGCCCTTCATTGGACAAAACAGGTGGAAGTCGGAGGACCCCAGATCTGGGCTGTACAGAGGATGGGGGAACAACGAACCAGTTTAATTTTCTGATCGCCTGATTTGTTGGCAAAGATGTGTCTGGTCTCGCATTGTCATGGTGAATGTGCATCCTTTCCAGATTTATGTTCGGTGTATTTGTCCTTATGGCCTCTCACAGCTTCTTGAATGTCTCAATGTACCGCTCGCTGGTCACGGTACTGCCACGTTCTAGAATATTAAGGAGAATGACACCCCTGTCATCCCAAAAAGCAGTCACCATGACTTCCTGTGCTGATCGCTGGCTCTTGAACTTTTTAGGCTTTGGCGAAAAGGTGTGACGCCATTCAATTCATTGATTCTTCGTTTCCGGATCTTAAAGATTAGGCCACGTTTCATCCCCTGTCACCAGACCAAAAAAAAAAAAAAAAAAAAACGACGCGTCTTCATCGGCTTCAAACTCTTCCAGCAGACCAGAACAAACTTCCACCTTGATCTCCATCAAATCGGGTGTCAGCTGCCGAGGCACCCACTTTGCACACACTCTCGAATACTCTAAATCTTCTGTATAGCATTGTGACCACAGTCCAGTTGTGCAAGAAGCTCGCAGATTGCAACTCGTCTCTCCGCACGAATCAATTCATCCACTCGCTGACGATTCGTGTCAGTGGTCGCAGATGATGGTCTCCCATTGCGTGATTTGTCTTTACATAGATGGTTTCCCCTTCCTCAAAGTTCTTCATCCATCTGTGCACCCTGCTCTAGTCAATAATGCCATCTCCGTAAACATTATGTAATATTCTGTGGATGTCGGACAGCCTGCACCCTTCCTTCGACAAGAATTCAATGAGGGTACATTGCTGCAACTTGGAATCCATTATTTACCTGCAATAAAGAAGAAGGGTTACTATAGAGGAAGACTTACTCTACCAACATGTGCAATTTGAACGACATCTGTTTGTTAATACAAATGTTATGTCCACCTTTGCGTTACTTTCTGTACAACCCTCGTACAAGATTTACAGATTTAAAATTTAATCACCATTGCAGTAGTCCCCTTCCGAAGCCACACGCTCTCCACAGAGCTAAGTACACTGCTCGAAGCATTTTTTATAGTGACCTTCTGAAATAGCGATCAGATGCTTCGTCACATTCTGTTGTATCGCCTCAACATCTCGAAATCGTTTTTCTTTTCATGTGGTATTTAATTTTTGGGAAGAGAAAAGAAGTCGCTCGTGGAGCGAGTTCCAGCGAATAGGGTAGCTGTCGGACCTGTGTAAGGTGGTGCTTAGCAAGAATCTGCTGCACAAGTTTCAATGCATGGGCAGGCTCGTTGTCTTGGTGGAGTGGCCACTTTCATACAATGACTGTCTTTTGCGACGAACGCTGTCTTCTCTCGAGCGTTGCAAAACTTGTCAGTAGTACTCTTTGTTCTTTGTATGGCCTGATGGAGCGTATTCATGATGTACAACTCACTCCTAATATAAAAGACAGTCAGCATGGTCTTCACATTGTTGCGACTCTGTCGTGCCTTTTTGGGTCTGGGAGAGTTTAAGGTCTTCCACTCTGAAGAATGTGACTTAGTGCCAGGGGTCACCCACATAAACCCACGATTCATCGTCAGTTATGATGGTTTTTAAAAGGTCTTCGTCGTTTTCGACGCACTCAAACAGGTCAATAACAGCTCAAACACGGGCATGTTTTTGCTCAGTTGGGAGCAATTTTTGCACAAATTTGGCTGAGAAGAGTCTCATACCCAGAATCGCAAGTAACAATTAATTGAACTGAACCGAAACTAATGCTGGAGTCTTCAGATAACTCACGAATAGTGATTCGGCGATTTTCCAGCACAGCTCCATAAGTTCGACATTCTTTTCAATTTTGTTAGTTACTGGTCTTCTAGACCTGTTCATCGTTCTCATCACTTTCATGACCATCTTTAAAACGTTTACGCCATCCATAAACTTATGGAGGGACTCATACAATGCTTCCGATACTTTCTGTAACTTTAAGTATGTATCTTCGCCAGTTTTTTGACAAAATCTGATGCAAATTCGTTGATCAATTTTTCCGACATGACAAATACAACGAACAGCTTCACACGGACATAAAGACAAAGCCCTACTGTAAAAAATCTGTAAGAGCAAGGAAGATGTGACTCACAGCATAACCGTAGTAGATTCCAAAGCTAACCTGTGCCGAACCGCATCCAGCTCTGTCGCGCGAGTCAGAACTTATGCATCCAGTCTTGATACTCTTTGATCACGAACTTATGCAACCAGTCTGGATACTTTTTGATCACGAACTTATGCAACCAGTCTGGATACTTTTTGATCACAAACTTATGCAACCAGTCTGGATACTTTTTGATCACAAACTTATGCAACCAGTCTGGATACTTTTTGATCACGATCTTATGCGACCCGTGTGGATTCTTTTTGATCACACCTAGTACAAATTGCATCCATAAATCACTATTGACATTACTATGTTATTTATAATACCCTCATTGTCATAAAAATCCGCGCACCAAGAAGGAGGCATTGGATTGAAATGAAATTTTAGTAGTTAGATGGTACATACCAAGGACAGAAGTGATATACAATATCCCAGCAGCAGAACGATTTCCCGCGGACATACGGTACACATTTCTGTCAGCGTTGGCACCGCGTCGGACCGCCTGGTGCTCGAATACATGCGGTGATACGGTACGGCATGGAGTCAAAGAAACGCTGTGTGAGACAGATTGGCCCACACTTCTTACCACTGACGCTCTAAATCACGAACACTAGGACATGGAGAAAGCTGGCGTCCCATCTGTACCACACGTGCTGGACGGGTGAGAGATCAGGCCATCTGGCAGGCCACGGAAGAGTCGAAGCAGGACGTAGACAGTCCTGGGAAACCCGAGCCGTGTGTGGACGTGCGTTATCTTGATTGAAACTGGCTCCGGGACGCCCCGCAAGAAAAGGCAGCACATAGGACCGCAGGATCTCCTGTACGTAGCGCTGGTCTGTCAACGTCCCTCGGATCACTGCGAGGAAAGTCCGCCTGTCATACGCGATGGCTCCCCAGACCATCTCACCTGCAGCTCGGGACACGTGCCGCTGTACAATAAAGTTGAGATTGTAGCGCTCACCTGCGATCTCCACATTCTGACACGGTAGTCGTCCGTTCCCATAACGAAGCAGGATTCGTCGCTGAACACTATACGTCGCCAGTCCGTAGCAATCCACGTTGCTGCCTGCTGACACCACGGCAATCGACGCCGACGATGGTCGATTGTTGGAAAACGTAAGGGCCTTCTAGAGTGCAGATTCACCTCCGCGCCAGTCGTCAGCATATGGTTCTGCCAGCTACAGGAGTCCCTTGTACAGCAGCCACATGTCTATGGGTCGTCCAGAGCCAATCCACCATGCTTGGGTGCCTTCCCGTGTCTATGTCTCCCAACATGATCGCACCGTACTGTCCGATTGGCACAAATGGCGCCTGATTCGGTTCGCCGGCCACCCTGCCTCTCTCTTCCCGACAATACGGCCTAGTTCAAACTCCATCAGTTTCCCGTTTGTTTGCACATCCACGGCGGCTCTTAGGCACGTCTATCGCTCAAGGATCTTACCTGACTCTTACCGTGCACTTCGGCACGAATGTGGAGTACCCTGCGCGGCGCCTTATAAGCCCCAAGGATTGCGATTGCAGCGCCGGTCTTGGGCGCGCTGGCATACTGAATCGCACGAAACTTTAATCATTTGCATGTCAGCCCTCCCCGTAGCTATTCGCCGAGTTTCGCGTTAGTCGCACTGTTTTCCCTTGGTGCGCGGATTCTTATGACAATGGGTGTATATATTTTTGTTTCATATTACGTGATAGACGTTTTGTGTCAAGAAATTCCTTTAGAGGGTGTACAGTACTAATTGTCTAGGAAATCCCCTCAAAGATCTCATCAGTAGAATGATTTTTTCAGTCAGTGTGAATTACAGTTATGTAAATCTTACTTCATCGCAAAGGCCAAATCACCAACTTTGGTATTTGCAATGTTGGATTGATCTTCCTTGTTCAGTATTACGTATTTTGTTTTGTCTTCGTTTGCCAAAAGCACGCTGTAGTGAGATGAAATAATTTTCACCTATAAGTTCATTTAATGCGCAAGCTTCATTAGCATATTTCTCTACAAGTCATGTCGACTAATTCATTTGGTAATTTAAATCCAGCACAGTGATATACATACTGCAATGGATTTTCTGTAACCTTGTGAAAGTCCTAATTTTGGATTTTACAGAAACATCGTCCTATTATATATTTTTTACCAATTTTAAAGGCTTACTTTACATAACTGAAACAGCTGAATTTAAGTTATTCTGTTTGTGGTGGCTTATGTATTCTTAGAATGGTAATATCGCAGTACAATTACGCTACGCAATACCTGCCGTTAATCATTAGACTTTAAGCGCCCCTACACACAGTGAAATAGTTTAAAGTTTCTGGCAATTCCCTGTGGACCATTCATTAAAAGGTGTGGTCTAATTTCATGATATACTTATTCTGTTGTGGGGAAATGAGCAGAACGTATGCTCTCCAAATGTTTCTCAAATCATTTTCACGATTCTAAAAAAAAAAAGAAGCAAACGAAATTCTAGCTAAACTTCAGCGGAATATCTGGACCGCTGAATTAGAAAGGGTGTGGTTGAAGTAAACAGTCCATTTCTCAAAGCCTTTGCCTCGAAAGAAATTATCACGTGCAATATTAGGCAAGCTGCATAAGGACCATTGATTTGCTTCTGCTAATGGGAGAAGGTGTATTCATTGCTAAGGATAATTAATTATCTATAATTTAGAAAAAAATGAAAGATATATTTTTTTCTGTTTAAAAGATTTTAAGCACTTTTTGCTTACATTCTGTTCTTTTATCCAATAGGGAGGCAGTACTTGCAGTCAAAGGCGTTCAGAAGACTGTAAGCTATTAGAAACGGTTTGAAAATGTTTGGCATTGTTCGAGTTCGATCTTAAAACATCTGAGTAGATCTAACTGGCGGAAATAGAAGTTTGTTACATAAGGCGTTCAAAATGTTTTTGACACGTGGCTGAGATTTTCACTCCTTCCTCCGAAGTTAAACCTTATTTGGGAGTTGTCAAAACTTGTCATTACGTGTTCAAACAGACGTCATATGATCATTTCTCTATTCGCTGGCGGGGCTTAAGATTTTGTGTGTTAATTGTGGTGTGATTTTGCTATGAAGCCTACAAAAGATGGGGCAAGAATTTACACTTTCAGAAAGATACGGATGGGGGACTACGCGAAATGTAACCCTGCTTATTTATCGCAAGTACAGTGGTGCCTCGGTTATAAGTTTCTCAGTTACATCTTTTCACATTTATGCATAATTCAGCGTTAGTCCCGATATTTTACTTAAGTTCCTATCGCTTATTAACTCAGTTATACGAAATCCAATTAAACGCTTTTTACGATTTATACGTAAATTTGAATTTCAGATTATCAAACATACACAATTCTTTGATTATTTTACACGTAACTCGGTATGTTAAGACTTTAAGAGAATTGAGACAGCCCTGTTGTTATGTTTCTTCTTGGTGCAGCCAAAGTTGAACTTTGATCCCATCAGAGAAAGGTATGTCTTTTTTTTGAGAGAGAGAGAGAGAATTGAGACAATATTGTTTTGTTCCTTCTTGGTGCAGCCAAAGTTGAACATTGATACCATCAGAGAAGGGTATGTTGTTTACTTTGAGAGAATCGAGACAATGTTGTTCTGTTCCTTCGTGGTGCATCCAAAGTTGAACCTTGATCCCATCAGAGACGGTTATAGTTTGTTGAAATTAGTCTCGCATTTCAGGACTCACAAACACATGTGCGCTATTTATATAGAAATTGGTAAATCTCTGGGACTTAACTTTGTGGCTCCAGTTTATTTGACGTTATAGAATAGAATCATAAATGTATCGCTGATATTCAACATTATGAGCAGCCCCGGTGACTCAGTGGTCTAAGCGATGGCTTCTGACCACTCGTCGGAGATGGGTCCGGGTTCGAATCCCGGTGAGGCATGATTGTTGTGTTTCTTTCTGTTTTCCGTGGAATCAGTGACCATAAATTACGGACGTGCGACTGCTTATAGCCCATTGAGTTGCTCAGGGTGGTCGTTAAACCTCCAAGTAAAAAAAAAACAAAAAACCATTGTGACTTCAAATGAATGCACTCGGGGTCAGCAGAAAATAAAAGTTGCTAATTCATGAGTTCCATACTAAAACACTTAGGATTTCACTTAATCTAGGATCATAATTTTTACAGACGGTTACTGTAAAATATTAAATTTGAATTTGTAACGATTTTTCCCATTGGCCTCTTATTCAACTTTAAATTAATCATTATTAACCCTTTAACAAAGTGGAACGAATTGCCTCGGTCTTACAAAATGGGCAGAAATCAGCTCCAAGAAGTACAGGGTACGGCAGCGTTGATAGCGTATTAATAAAATCGCACCGTAAGCGAACAAATGTTTTTTATTTATTACTGTCTATGTCAAATAGTAGTTACAAGAATGCCATTGATCAGTCAATGTTTGAATATGACTCCTGTCCAATGGCGGCCCCGCTGCACTACACATTCTTCTAAGAGGCGTTGGAACGAGTCCATTACTCGTCGTAACATATCGCCCGGGATATTGGTGACGGCAGCTCTGATACGGCCCTTCAATTCCAATATGGTGGCACAACGTGTTTGGAAGACTTCTTGCTCGAGGTACCCCCATAAGAAAAAATCAGCACATGTTAGATCTGGGTACGGGGGCGTTCAAGGGATGTCACCATAACAAAACCATTATGGTGACATCCCTTGGCCGAAGATTTTAGCTTGCAACCAAAATCTTGAGACTTGATTTCCTGCACAGTTTGGAGCTTACAGGTGTGAAAATGGAGATCCTCATGCAATATTCTCCCGAATAAACGATCAGATATGTGCAAAGCTGTAGAGTGTTGCCGAGCAGATCTTTTAGGGCTACGCAAGATTGCAGCACGAACACTTTCAATCATTTCCGGTGTCCGCACAGTCCTTTCGCTACCTCCTGGTTTACGATTACAAGCCGATGCTGTTAATCTAAAGGAACTTACTCACCTTGTGATGGTGCGACCTACTGGCACATTCCCATGATGCCCCACTTTGAAATGTCGCCTCAATAGACGTTGTGTGACAGCTATAGAATCGTTATTCTTGAAATACGTTTCAACAGCGGAAACATGATGTTCAGCCTTCCAGCTCGCCATGTCGAACAAAAAACAAAATGGCACCTCATTGACATAAGAATTCTGCGTCATCGGCCGCGCATTGATACATGACGTCATTGTATGACACGCTGCAAATTACACTATGAACGTTGCCGCACCGTGTATATTCTCTATGTGAGAATTGAGCAGAACGTAACTAGAATGAGTGCACCTGTTTATCTAACAGGGTTGCTTTTGCCTCAGCTTTGTTATTCAAAGCTAAATAGGATTAAATAAATGTAAAAAGGATTATGTATCCATTTAGGGGGGCGGGGTTGACACTAATCCTTTCTGACTGATTACCTGCTAAAAGTACAGGGTTTTTCACTGGGGATTGAACATTTATTTTTTAATTAACTCATGATTGCAAAGGCACATTCGAATGAAATTAATGTAAAACATACCTTGATCCATGGCAAATAGGGATGTTTCCTAGAAGATGCTGTGGAAGTGCCCACAGTCAGCGTCTGGGCACATATTCACCAGAGGCTCCATATTGGCGAATATGCGATGCAGCATAGCGACGTCGATATCAGCAATTTCACGTGTGATATCTTTCATTTCCTCAATCGACTTTAGCTTGTTGGCATAAACCTTGCATTTTTAAAAGTCCCCAGGGAAAGAAATCTGGAGGTGTCAGATCGGGAGAACTAGGCGGCTACAGGTTTTTGGAGATAATCCTGTCCTGGAAAAGCTGCGAATTTCTTCCATGCTCTTATTGGAGGTGTGACACGTTGTACCGTCCTGTTGAAAATAACCATCTGCGAGTTCTGGATCATCCAGCTGGTTCTCAATCTCATTAAAGATTTCCAAATATCGGTCGGTATTCACGGTGTCTTTAAAAAATATTGGCCCAATGATACGGCGTCGGGACACCGCACACCCGACATCGATTTTCACTGGATGCAATGGCTCATCATGAATGGCGTGAGGATTATCACTAACTCACACCCGTGTATTTTGCGAGTTTACATAGTCGGAAAAAGGAAACCATGATGCGTCAGTAAACCATGTCATGTACAACAGCGCAGGGCTTTCGGGGGAAATTTGGCAAACCATTAACAAAGTGCCAATCGCTTTGCAAAATACGGTGGCTGTAACTCGTTCACAGCCGTGATACGGTACGGCTTAATCTTCGCCTGTTAGGCTGCATTTTGACATGTTGAATGCGATCGTCCAGTCTCGTGGGATAGCTGCCGAATAGATTTTCGTAGAAATGTCAATAACTGGTTTTTTTTACATCATTTATTGTGTTCTCCGCCATATGGGGTCGTCCGCCCGTATGCGGATCCACCAAGCTCCCTGTTCTCTCCAGTTTCTTCGCCAATTTCGAAATGATAGCTTTGGTGGGAGATTTACGCCCGCCCAATTTCTTCAGAAGCTCCTTCTGACATTGTTTGAAGGAACCGGTTACCTAGTACTAACGCAGAATGAACACATGTTCTTGAAATGAGTACACCATCTTCATTCGACCTCCTCGCTTCAACTGTCTGCGGAGACACGCTATTCACCCACTACTACTAGACAAGCGGGTTGATTCAAGTACATCGGCAGCTAAAAGGGTATGATTCATCCAAAATGGATACCTAAACCAACTGAAAGAAAAAAAATGGTTAGAGTGGACCCTTGCAAGGAGATGCTGATAATGCTTGAACCAAGTAGTCTCCAGACACTGTCACAGGTAATTAGATGTGATTTTATTACTATACAGCTCCCCAAAAGAGGACTAACTGTGTTCGGGTTAAGAAAGATGAACCACATCTCCAAACCCCGCGGCAAGACGTTCGCTCAGGGAAGCGGTTGTTCACAACATTTTCCAACTCCCAAGAAATGGTGGCAATGGACTTCTTATCTTAAAACATAACTATGAGTGGTTAAACTACACGGCATTTCTTTGCCGAAAATGGTTAATGGGATGAAGAAGCAGCAACCAAAAACAGGCGTGTCAAGGATTTTCGTTTCTCACGTCAATCCCAGTGCTCACAAGTCGTTTGAAGTTACATCTTATCTGGAGCAGGAAAATATTATACAAGTTAGTAAAATCATGCAATGCATTGATTATGATACGCTTTCCAACATACCAGAAATCATTACTCAAGTCATGAGGATAATGGCTGTGGAATAAATCTCGGTCCTGTGTCATGACCTTTGACCCCATTTCGATGATATTGAACAAAACCGGTTCCGTGTACCTCTCGAACAACATACTAAAGTTATGTCGCAATAGAAGCATTTTTAGTCAAGTTATGACGCATAAGGGCTATGGAATGGATCCCGTTCATATGTCCTGACCTTTGACCCATTTCGTCCATTTTCAATAGGGTTCGTCCCCAGGTGGTCCCCTACCCCATACTAAACTTTCATCGAAATCTAACCATTTTTACGCGAGTTATCGTGTGGACGGACAGACAGACAGACGGACAAAGCTGAAGCATACTATATACGCTTGGTTGGAAAGCGTAAAAAAACGGCTGCTTCATTCTGCATATTCACCGGATTTGCGTGTAAAATTTGGTTGCTACCCTCAAATTAAAAAAAAAAAATACAAGAATCATTTTTAAGGGTGTGAGATCTTGCAAAATGCATTCATTCATAGTTATGGGGTATTCTCGAACAGGTGCTCCTGAATTGTCATAGGCGGCTGCAGCTTTCCATAGATGCTGGAGGAGAGAACTTTGAAGGACAAGTAAAAGTTTCGCTGAGATTAGTGCAATGGCTTTTGCTCTGAATACTCACACCAAGAACTTTTAGAACGCCTCCACGTAAATATTGCAGATCGTTGAGATCCATCTTACAGATAAAATGGCAAAAATTCTGCAAATACCGTGGTGCTCAAAGTTGAGAGATAATTAAAGTCGTACGTACCTCGAAGTATGTTTGAGGAAGTTCATTGAAATTTCGTAAACAGATTTATCATTACATTATTTATGTAGCCTCAAGCTGCAGAATATCATATTCTTATAATTTGCATCTGTTAATATCATAACTTTTAATGTACATGAAAGTGCAGTCCATGGAACAATATTTTAAATCTTTTGCTTGAGCCCTGTTGCATTTTATTTGGAGTATGATCACTCTTGCCAGCCATGCAGCTCAAGATACTCCTCGTACTGTAAGCTGAAATGTGCTAATGAGGGTACTGAGTAGGTCTTAAAATACTAATCACAACTTCTCAACAAAAGCTGTTCTGAGATCTTGAAATGTACATGCTCAATCGGATTGAGGTTTGGGGATGTGGGTGTCCATTCTGTGAATATCGTTTCAAGAAAATCGTTACCCAAATGTGCTCGACGAGATAGGGCATTGTGATGTTCAATCTCATTGTCCATAAGAACACAATCTTGATTGATATCTCTCCTGAGTGACCTGCGTTATGGGTTCAGGATCTCATCTCTGTACATCAGGGAAGTAACAACAAAACTTTAAAAGATGCACAAAGTTGTGGGCTCATTCGTCCTGCCACAGATTTTGATTGAAACTCTACGCCAAAAAATTCTGGTTCAGTATAGTTATACTATTCTTGGTCCTGTTCGTGTACAGTTCCTTATTATTAATTAAATCATTTCCCATTTACCAACTTTTATTACAAAAAATCTGACCATTTTGCCCACCGAACAATTATTCTTTTTTTATTAATTTGACATTTTAAAACTGTTTTTCCAAACACCACCAGTCGCAAGACTACACTTTTAAGGAGAAGACTTTTGCGTGTGTGTGTGTGTGTGTGAGCGCGCGTGCGTGGTATCTCATCCATTCAGGCACCGTCATAAATCAACTTTTCAGTTTCCTGGCACTACAACGATATAAAACAAAAGGTTTTCAACCCTTTTGTTATTTTGCTCCCTTAGACATCATGATAAAAACAACTACGAATTGCTCAACTGACATAAAATCCCGGCAGTTGAGAGCATGCTACACAAGTAACTCTTCTATAAGTTGATTTTGTACGGAAACCCAAAGTCTTGAGCGGTGATTTTCAACTCTTAATTCTCGTTGCAGACATGCGGTATTAAAACACATTATTGTTCGCTTGTTGGCGTTGTAACGATGTATTTGCGGGGTGTTCCTCCGTTATGTCGTTGGAAGATCAAAGGATAACATTTGCTGTAATTTGGGTGAAATTCCAGACAAGGCTAAGGCGCTGCTTTCCTCTCTTCCATAAATTCAGTGATATAAATTTTGTGTTGTTAAATTGTTGAAAATAAATGTATAGTTTTATTCCATGTCTACTTGAAGCATCTGCTGTTGGAAGACAAAATTTGTGCAAAAGGTGATCAAATATCGCATGTGAATCACATTATGTGTTGGTGTAACAAAGTTCTGCTTCATGCGTAGTTAAACTTTCGGTATGGCCAAAATATATTTATGGTATAAAATGTCTCTGTTGAAGTTCTAAACCAAAGTACATTTTATGCGGACATTAGGTCAAAAAGAGAACTAAAGGCAGAGGTGCAGTTTTGAGCTAAAGTCTGATCTTTTGGAAAACGCAAATACACTACTCGACATAAAAAAATACCACACCAGGGAGTATTTGTTTGAACTTCATAAAAATTGCGTATGTGTGTACAGTTGGGTTCACAACTTCGGTCATTTACATTGCCTGTGGCGTGATAGGTAGGGGAGATGAACGGACAAAAAGACTGGGCATACCAAAGTTTGGTCTTCCCCACCTTGTCGTCAGAACGACAAGGTGGGGTGATCTCGGTGCGACTGCGCGTGGAAAGAGTGCGAATTCCTCGGTGACGTATTAGGAAAACATATGGTCCGTCACACAGACACCTTTATCAGAAGCATCTTCTTAAGGGTATGAACGCCTCATTTGTCCCTGCTGTGCATCGCTGTGGAAACGCATCGGGATACAACAATTATCGGTTGAGTGTGGAGCATAGTGGTTACAGAAAGTTTACATGCGTCACCGTAGTGCGACTGGTGCAAATAAGACGACGTCCGAAAACTTTGATCACCATATCCGAGGGCAAGCCTAGCAGCCCCACGATCTCCAGAAGACGACCTTTGACCATCTGTACAGGGAACTATGGACATCCCCGTATCGACACGAACTGTGATTCGTCGAATGACTGTGACAGGTTTGCGCTCTGGCCAGCCATTGCGATGACTGCCACCCACTGCAGCACATCTTCGCTCAATATGGCAAGCAGACGTGATTTATCGGAGTTCGAACGAGGCATGTAGTGGGTAGCCTGACGGATGGGACATTCAATCTTTGAAGTTGAGCGAACATTCAACATTTCTCGATCCACGGTGTCACGTGTGTACTGAGAATACCTCATGGAAGGCATTACCACCCACCGTGGACAGCGCAGTGGCGGGCCACGGATGCTAAATGACCGTGACCAGCGGCGTCTGACCAGAATTTCTCATGGTAACAGACCAGCGACACTGGCTCAAATAACAACCACATTCAATGCAGAAGGTACCAGAGACATATCCATCAGGTCAGTGCAGCGTAATTTAGCATCCATGGGGTATGAGAGCAGATGACCCACCAGAGTGCATTTGTTAACACCACATCGGACACAGCGCCTCACCTGGGCTCATGAAAGTGGTAATTTGACGCTGGAAGACTGGTAACATGTGGCGTGGTCCGATGAGTCACGCTACCAGTTGTTACGAGATGATGGTTCGAGTGTGACGCAGACTCCATGAGGCCATGGACCCAAGTTGCCAACAAGGCACCTTTGCAAGCTGGTGATGGTTCCATACATATGTGGGGTGTATTTACGTGGTACAGTTTTGGTCTGCTGGTCCTCATAAACACATCAGTACCCGGTAATCGCTTTGTTGCCCTGCTGGGGGATAATTTGTAGTCCTTCATGGACTTCATGTAGCCCAACAACGATGGGATTTTCCAGGCGGATAATACACCATGTCATTGGGCCCAAGTTGTCCAAAATTGGTTCGAGGAGCATTCTGGACAGTTCCGACGTATGGTGTGGCCACGTTCGCATGACATGAACCCAACAGAGCACTTATGGGATGTGGCGGAAAAGTCCATTCGCACCCAAAGTCCTACACCTACAATTATCAGGGAACTGTGGGCGGCTGTTCAGACGGTATGGTTTAACATCTCTCCAGAAGTCTTCCGGCCACTTGTGGAATCGATGTCATTTCGAGTTGCTGCACTTTGCCGGGCTAGAGAAGGGAGGTTCTACACGATACTAGGTACGTATCCACTGACGTTTGGCACTTCAGTGTACAGTCCAGCATGGTGGTCATACTACGTACTGACTGAAGTCACATTAAACCGCCTCCTCGCCCATCGCTTTCATGTGATCCCTAAGGAATAAAATCATTTCTTTCCCACATACGTCTTTACCTTTTTGGGAATTTTCGTCTTGTTTCGTGTATGATGCGATATTTTGTATATCCAGCAGTGTACATACCTGCAGGTCATTTGAAATTAAAGTTATCCCAGAATATTTTAGAAAGTGCTTTGAAACAAATTTTCAGCATTGCTTCCCTTGTTACTTCTTCGAATACTTTTATCCCCATTTGGTGTATTTTGACTGTTTCAAAACTCATGTTCTTATCAGCAGAGACCGGAAAACCAAACCTTCGTATCTTGCCCTGGCATGACTAGAAACCGCCGATGTTTTTAAGTCCACATTCTTTTTTTCTTCAGGTGTTTAGAGTCCTTTAATAATCACTTGAGTCCAACCCATTAAAAGCATCTCTAGAGACATTTTAGATGCAGCAACATTGTTCTCACAAGGCATGCGACAAGCCACGCGACTCAAGAAAATAAAAAAAATAAAAAACAGTGGGGGAAAAGAGGGAAAGAACTCTTTTATCATCCGGTTGTTCTCAAATTTTTTGAAGGATGCAGTTTTTTTTTTTAATCTTTAGTATTTTGCGCCGCTGGAAGTTTTATAGCTGTGGACGTTGTGCTGAGGTTGAAATTATAAGCTTCATTACCTCGGCAGCGAGGGGGAAGGCTAAGATTACCACCTGACTAATAACTGAAGAAACGCCTTAATACTCATTTGTAAATTAAAAAATGAGGAACAGCACTTGTGCCTTGTCAAGTTGAGAAACGTGAGATATGGTCTTATCCTGCACAAAAACAGTTAATCTCGCCTCCTCCGAAAGCCGCATGTGGCCACGTTATCTCACTCAAGTTAAGCGCTGCTTTCTCAAAATCGCATTTTTTTTTCTTATTTTTTCTTTTTTTTTCCTGTGGATTTTTTTCAGTTTCCTTTTGTACCTAATTGCTCTCTCACAATTTTCCTCTTTATAAACAATCGCCGAATGGCGCGGTGTTCAGAATTCAAACAGAATTTCTCCTTTAAGTAGCTATTAAAAGTCATAGGGTAAGAAAAGAAAGAACACCACTGCGTTTTATCATTATGTTCGTATCAAAAAATAGTTCAAAATATTATCTTTAACCCTTTGTGACAAGAGAAAATTCATTTATTTCGCGATATGACGAACAAAAAGGGATGCCTTAAGGAAACAAGATTTCAGAAAGATTAGTTTTGAAAATTCTTATTGATTGTTCCGATGACGGAGCATCAAACTTAGATTTTATATGTACTCTTAATATGAACTAACATATTTTATATGTACTTTAAATACAATTAGTAAGTGTGAGATATGCAAAAATTTGTTTTATTTAAGGATAAAATTTGCTTTATCAGTCGCTTTTCGATATCGATTTGCGCAGTGTTAATACAGGATAATTCAAAATTATTGCTCCGAGTACGAATGACAATACCTGGTTTATGAACATAGATACAGAGATCACGTTGTTGCACAATGAAGAAGGAAGTTTAGAATTTTGTTTTCATACCTTACAAATGTTCTATGTGACTCCCCTGGGTCACGTGGACATCTAAACGGAAATCCATTTTGATGCCATACATTATGAAGCACGCCCGTAGTCACTGATGCTAGTGCAAGCTGAATGCACATCTTTAGTTCTTGCAGTGTTCTCAGCAAAGGTGGCACATACACATTGTCTTTGACATACCCCCCCCCCCCCAAAAAAAAAAAAAAAGTCACAAGGAGTAAGGTCCAAAGACCTACGGGACCTCTTGCCGAAAACCCTGTCTTCCTGTCCACAACGACCAATCCAACGGTTTGGAAGAATTTTCAGAAGACCACAGTAATACAGCAGTAGGTTCCAGTAAAATTCTAAACTTCCTTCTTTCTTGTGTAGAGATATCAGCTGTCTATTTATCTTTATAAACACGTTATTGCCAATTGTAATCTGGGCAATCATTTTGAATTATCTTGTACAATGGAACTTAGGTTATATGTCTCTCAGTAATACGTTTTTCACTTTTATACATAATTCAGCGTTAGTCGTGATATTTTAC
This sequence comes from Macrothele yani, assembly GCA_039090855.1. Lineage (NCBI taxonomy): Eukaryota > Metazoa > Arthropoda > Arachnida > Araneae > Macrothelidae > Macrothele > Macrothele yani. Next base: position 48,875,707 of record CM077029.1, read on the forward strand.
TGAAGCTTCCATCCCTTTTCCGACTCGGCCATACGTAATTAATTTATACGTTTTGTGCGATTATCACTAAAAGTTTGAATTTCAGATGATCAAAAATACGCGGTTCTTTGTTTATTTTATTCATAATTTGGTATGTTTCAACTCTGAGAGATTTGAGAAAGCATTGCTGTGTTCCTTTTTGGTGCAGCTAAAGTTTAACCTTGATCCCATCAGAAAACTTTGAGAGAACTGAGGCCGTGTTTTTGTGTTCTTTCTTGGTGCAGCCTAAGTTGAACCTTGATCCCATCAGACAGCTTTGAGAGAACTGAGACGGCATTGTGTTCCTTCTTGGTGCAGCCAAAGTTGAACCTTGATTCCAGCAGAGAACTTTGAGGGAACCGAGACAACGTTGTTGTGTTCCTTCTTGGTGCAGCCAAAGTTGAACCTTGATCCAATCAGAGACCTTTGAGAGAACAGAGAGAGCGTTGTTGTGTTCCTTCATCATGCATACAAAGTTGAAATTTGATCCCATCTGAGAGCTTTAAGGGAAGTGAGACAGTGTTGTGTTCCTTCTTGGTGCAGCGAAAAGTTGAACCTTGATCCCATCAGAGAACTTTGAGAAATATGAGGTAGTGCTTTTGTGTTCTTTCTTGTAGCAACTAAAATTGAACCTTGATTCCATCAGAGAGCTTTGAGGGAACTGAGGCTGCGTTAACTGAGGCGGCGCTGTGTTCCTTCTTCGTGCAGACAAAGTTGAACCTTGAACCCATCAGAGGGCTTTGAGAAAACTGAGACAGCGTTGTTGTGTTCCTTCTTGGTGCAGCAAAATTTGAACCTTGATCCCATTAGAGAACTTTGAGGGAACTGAGACAGCGTTGTTCTGTTCCTTCTTGGTGCAGCCCAAGTTAAACCTTGATCCCATCAGAGAAATTTGAAAGAACTGAGGCAGTGTTTTTGTGTTCTTTCTTGGTGCGGCCAAAGTTGAACCTTGATCTCATCAGAGAGCTTTGAGAGAACTGAGACAGCGTTGCTGTGTTCTATCTTAATGCAGCCAAAGTTGAACCTTGATCCCATCAGAGAAGGGTATTTCTTCACTTTCTGTTTGGATGAAAAATTGGTTTTACATTTCATGACTCATACACATATGCGCTATTTAAAATTTATTTGATAAATCTCGGGGACGTAACTTTGTGGCTCCAGTACTTCGTAACGTAGTAGAATAGAATCCTAAATGTATCATCAATATTCAACATTCTTGTTTCGAATGAATGCACTCAGGATCAGGGAAAAATGCTGATAATTCGTGAGTTTCATACCAAAGCTGTAGTCCCAGATTCTTAGTTGTTAGGATTTCGCGTAATCTGCAAGGGTCGTCCTGAAAGTAATGCCTCCTCCTTAATAACGTTTGACATTTTGAAGCGAGTTTAATGAAACTGCACTGAAATGTAGTATGATATATTACACATGTGGGAACAAATTTGTTTCAGAATCGGAAATAAAGATCTTGAATGGCAGAGAAAAGTAGCAAGCCGTACTTGAATTCATGGAAAAAAAGAGATGTGGGCTCCAGAAATCTACAGTAGACTCCTGGAAGTGTATGGAGCTGCCACAATCAATATCAGTAATAGCCGAAGATGAATAAAGAGGTTTCGAGTGGGAGAAAGTTCAGTGTCGGACAAACAACGCAGTGGAAGAACCACAACTGCAGCGACGGATGCCAACAGGAAACGAGTGAAAGACCTCATCACAGCTGATCGTCGTGTCACCATCCAGGAGTTGAAACAATAAACAGTGCTCCCTATGTGCAGACACTGACGAAGCTAAAGGAAGCTATGAGAAGGAAAAGACATGACATTCGACTTCATAGTGTTGTTTTACACCATGGTAACGCACGTCCCCACACCTCAGTGATAGCCCAACCCCCTTGTAGTCCTTATTTGGCTCCCTCAGACTTTTTCCTGTTTTCCCCTTAGAAAAACACCCTCCGTGGGAAAAGTTTCGACAATGTGACAAACGTTAAAGTGACTGTGAACTCATCGGCAAAACGACAGCCTCAGGAATATTTCCAAAATGGGTTTTACCAATGGCTTCGAAGATGGCGGAAATGTATAGGAAGTGAAGGACAATACTTTGAATAGGCTAGTATTATTAACAATATATCCAAGTATTTTCCACCGAATTTCACATTTTTGCTGCTACAAATAAAACTCCTATGAGGGACGAGGCATTACTTTGAAGATGCCCTTTGTAGAATCAGGATTTTTATAAGCAAATGGAATGGTCAACAGAGAAGTTTGACTTTCGTAGGCCTTATGATTTAGCACTGCGGTAAAATATATTGTAATTTTAGCACCTTGTTTTCTTTCACTGCCAACTCTAAATATATCATTATTAAGGAACATCTTTATACGCCTTTGAAAAATAAATTTTACAACGGTATTTCACATTTTGAAATTTCGTTTACACTTATCCTATGGCCACCCTAGAAGAGCATATTACTGTGGTTTCAGTCTATTTCGGAAAAGGAAGAACGAACAGTTTTTTTTAATTTTTAACGTCAGAGCAAGGAGGTTAGAAGAAGAGGAGGTGAAGGGACCCGTTTTGAGTGAAGCCAAAACAGATCAGCTGTTTCTGTCCTCTCTCTGAGATGGTGGGAGTCTGCGCGGCGAGAGTTCGGGAACGTGACGTCACTTCCTGCGGCTTAAGCAGTTTTGCTCAGCGCATGCAAACCAATGATGGAAAGAAGGAATATTTCGGACTTCTTATTTCTTAACATTAGGCTTTTGGTTATATTTTAAACATAATAACTTGCACATGGGCAGTATGCATGGTTACTTGCACATGGGCAGTAAGTAACCATGCGCACTATGCACTTCCGCTCACAAGATCATTATTTTGTTCAATTTTTTAAAGAAATACCAACACATATTTTCCTGTTTTTTCTGGAAATTTTTTATTATGGGAATGAATATTTCAGCCTCAATTTTTTTCATGCCTGTATGGGTAGAGTAAGGGTCCGAAAAACCCGTTCAAAATCGCGATTGCCCCATAGAGATATACAGGAGATTCTTAGGTTGGGCGCATTGGCGTAGTCAGCTGATAAAAAGTGGCGTCACGCCAGAAGCACAGGGAGAGGGGATGTTGCCACCTCCTCTTACTTCTAACCTCCTTGCGTCAGAGTTGAACCAAGACCTTCTAGAAAACGCAAGGCCATGACAATAGAAAGATAGGTTTCTTCCGTTTGTGACGTCATTTTCACGTAACACTGACTGATACGTCGGTGTCGTGCGTGACGTAACACACAACAGTGTTGGAAACCCATTGAAAGCTTCGATTTCCACGTGACGACACTAAAAGGGGAGACCATCTCTCTAATGTCATGGTCTTGTGTTTTCAAGAAGGCCTTGGCATAACCACCCGCTCATAACGATCCCGTATTTAGCAAGAACATGGATTTAACGGGCAACTGTGGAACTTCTGTTTTCTATAATGCTAAATCAAAGTTAAATCTAGCGTTTTTAACGAACATAATTTAATGAGATCACACATTTAATGAGGGGGAGAAAAGCTAAGATTTTCGCTTTTAACAAAGTAACAAAATTTAATGAAGCTCCATATTTAACAAGGCAGAGAAGTTCTGCCGCACACTGTGCTGGAATGGAGGAATAGGAATTGTGATAAACAGAACTAAATGCAATGGAATCTAGACGTTCTAGTGGGGAAATATTGACGGAGAAGCAATGGGACGAAGTGCATCACATGCTCAATAACCGAGTTGTGCAAGAGACTCTCCACCACCTACTCCAATGGGCTACGCCTTTGGAGTATTGCATCAGCCGAGTTGAAAGTAAACGACTTACTCTTAAGCATGAAGCAGATATGTGAAGTTTGCGTATATGTAAGTGAATTTTCGGCTGACGATTGCAAAGAGGAATAATGGAATATTGAAATAGGAATGTAGCCTGAGGAAAGCCAGTGATAATAATTCCTCGAATTGTGTCCATTGTCCACTTTAACCTTCCAACTGCGCGTTGCGCTAGGATAATCTGTACTGCTTTTGCGGTATGTGTGTAGTTAAACAGCGGTAATTCTCAACTGTTCATCAAGTAAAAACTCCTGAAGTTTTATAAGTTGCAAAATGCCCAAGAGAAAATTGTTATCCTTTAAAGACAATGTAGCCATCATTAGAGAACTAAAAGAAGGTGAAAAATAATTGTTGCAGTATGCAAAAAAATGTGGACTACAAACACTTGACCACCATCATATTCAAGTGCCACTGATTATGCAAAAACTCATCACGTTCTTTTTTTTTTTTTTTTTTTTTTTTTTGAAGCATCATCATACTACGGCTATAACGAGATATGGAACGTAAATATAAAGCAACAGATATTATTTTTCAAAAAATGTTGCCACATGATGTCCGCTTCAGGATTCGCTGCTACTAGGTTCGTCTAAGTACTTATTTCATTCTAATTTCTACTACTGTACCTTTAGTTAATTACCTAAATGTTTCAATTATATCCAACCATTATGGATATATATTTTATGACATACGCTGCCGGTTGGCGTACGTTTTACATTGGTTCGTTAAAGTTCGAAAGCAAAAATTTTTCGTTTCTGCTAGATACTTCTATAATTTTTTTATTCTATACTTTTTTACGATTCCACAAGTCTACATAATCGTAAGAAATAGAATAAAATTATGATAATATAAATGTCAAAATATCGAAACTGAAAATGTTACTTGAAACAAAAATTTATGCAAAAATGGAAATTTTACAAGAAATCGACAAAGGCAATTGATTTCTCCATGACGAGATGTTCCAACAGACCAAATATGCAAAAAGGGATTACAGTGGAAGATTTTGAAAAATCAGTTTTTTTAGTATTCTTCAGAAATGCATTTTGGAGGTATTCCTAATTTGTTAATCATCAGGACATTTCACCTGGTTCATCATTGTCGAATTTTTGTTAGTACAGATTTGCCTTGGGTTCATATTGTACTTTTCCTACACCTATAATATTTATATTTCGTGCAGTCACAAGGGAACACCAACGTGTTCTTTTAATGGTAAAATGACTATGTGTGAACGAAACTCTGTGTTAACATTTTCTACGAAATCATCCAATATATAATTTACTGTATATTCTGTATTACATTTCTAGACAGCTTATAACGAAGTGAATTTCTCCGTCATTTTTATCCTCGCCAGGATTCGAACCCGGGTCCCCTCATTCCGGAAAAAGTTGCTCTACCAATTGAGCTACGCGGACATTTTACTCTGATTCCTATCTGCCTTTATGTCGTGTGTGTCCTACTGGCAGGTACGTCACATCTCCTGGTACGTTACATCATCTCCCCCTTATTTTTTTTTCGAAGTGCTGCTCTTATTTTTCCTATCTCGCGGTGTGGAAATAACATCACACCATTGCGAGATTGTGAACGGTCGGGTCATCCGGATAGTTCGGGCGCCATTATAACGAAGAAAATTTCTCCGACATTTTTATCCGCGCCAGGATTCGAACCCGGGTCCACTCATTCCGGAATAAGTTGCTCTACCAATTGAGCTACGCGGACATTTTATTCTGATTCCTATCTGCCTTTATGTCGTGTGCGTTCTTCTGGCAGGTACGTCACATCATCTCCCTCGTGTGCGCCCTTCTGGCAGGTACGTCACATCTCCTGGTACGTTACATCATCTCCCCCTTATTTTATTTTTTTATTTTTTTTGAAGTGCTGGAGAAGGGATTCTCTTATTTTTCCTATCTCGCGGTGCGGAAATAACATCACACCATTGCGAGATTTTGAACGGTCGGGTCATCCGGATAGTTCGGGCGCCATTATAACGAATTAAATTTCTCCGTCATTTTTATCCGCGCCGGGGCTCGAACCCGGATCCCCTCATTCCGGAATAAGTCACTCTACCAATTGAGCTACGTGGATATTTTATTCTGATTCCTATCTGCCTTTATGTCGTGTGCGTCCTTCTGGCAGGTACGTCAGATCTCCTGGTACGTTACAAGCTTTTAAATGCAAACCACTGTTGCAAAGTTTTTCCATGAATTCAGAGATGCATCTTTAAGTTCTAAGGTCTACATACCAATAGCCGCCCCGGTGGCGCAGTGGTCTTAGCGATGGCCTCTGATCATTCGTCAGAAACGGGTCCGAGTTCGAATTCCGGTGAGGCATGGATGTTGTGTTTGTCTTACGGCCCTGGCTCTCTCCCTTCCCTGGAGCCAGTGACCGTAAATTAGGGACGGGCGACTGCTTATAGCCCATTGAGTTGCTCACGGTGGTCGTTAAACCTCCAACCAAACACACACACACACACATACCAATAACTTCGATTCTGAAAATACTGCACTATTTCTCTACTAATAAATGTTTTCCGTGCCTGCTTCATTGCACTTCGTAGTACGGTCAAACTGGGATTGTCAGATGAAATAAATATGAAAGTTTTAAAACTTGGCGCACTTGTTTATAGGTATCTAGTGAAGATTATATCAAAAGTCCTAACGGATCAGATGTGAGCTCTAGCCGCCATCTTGAAAAATAAGTACGGTTTTTCGATTTTTCGTGAATATCTCGGAAACGGTTGGTCGTAGCCCAAAAATATTAGTAACGAAATTGAAGCTTAAAATACTTCCTACAAAAAAGGTTCGATTCACTTTTTTGTATCTCTAATAGTTTTTGAGATAATCGGGTGTCAATGTTGTACTGTTTCGCTGATCCCTACGTTACCACTACGGTTTTTCATACAAATAAGCTAGTGCTAACGTAGCGATCAGCGAAACAGTACAACGATAACACCCGATCATTTCAAAAACTATTAGATATACAAAAAAAGTGAATATAACCTTTTTAGTAGGAAATGTTGTAAGCTTCAATTTTGTTGCTAGTATTTTTATGTTACGACCAACCATTTTCGAGATATTCACGAGAAACCAAAAGAACGCACCTATTTTCCAAGATGGCGGCTAGAGCTCACCTCTGATTCGTCAGGACTTTTGATATAATCTTCACTAGACACCTACAAAGAAGTGCGCCAAGTTACAAAACTTTGATATTTATTTCTTATATTTGTCCATTTTCCAGCCTTCGTTGACTAAACTATTCGTATATTTCTGCACTGAGTGTTTTATTAAGCCAGTCACAGAACAATCCTTCATTAAAACCGGCAAACTACAACAGCGTGGCTTCCTAAATTTATTCATCTTCCTAGCTTTAGGAAATTTTCTATGGTTTCAGAGACGGTATGACTTATGACGTATACATTAACTTTCATATTTAGTTTATGTAAATTCTGAGTTCATTCTCTTCAAGCGCTTCAACTTTTATATTATATTTTTCTCACTCAATGAATGTTTTTGTGGCAGCAGTCTTGAGGTCAAAGTGAAAGATGTGTGCATGTTGACAAGATAAGGACGAGCTATATAATGTATGGAGCGAGTAGCAAAACGTATGGTGTGGTATGGATAATTAGCGTTGCTTTACGTTGTATTTGTAAGACTGACTAGTTATATGTAAAGAATTTATATGTGTTCTGAGATTTTGGAGCCTCAATGTACAGAAGTTCAGTTTGTGGCTGTAGTGTACAGTACAGCTGCTGTCTATATTATATACTGATGATGATTATCTTCGATGCTTTGTTGAACTGAAGTATCTTGATACCAATGAAAAGACTGATTTCGTAAGTTAATAATTCTCTTTTCTCCCCGTTAGGGCACCTAGTTTAGATCAGTGTATAATTAAGGATTTTGTGTGCTAGCTATCCGGATCTTAACACTAAGAAGTTCCAGTGCTACGAGAAAAAAACGACCGATAATAAGATAAGTAATGTTTAAATTGAGTGAGCTAATGAAGGAAAAAACATTTGAGACACTGGTATGGAATCAGATATTAATTGGAGTTTATTTATAATCGGAAGCTTGAAACTTGGGCGTTCTGGGTGGTGTAGTGGTTAGCATGCCCGTGTGCTATCTGGGAGATGCGGGTTTGAGTGCCGCTCCAGGACGATGAGATTTTCAAATTTTCAAATATTATCTGACTTACCATTCTTGTCACATTTACACCCAAAATAGGATTGACATCTTCAAGATATTACAGAGCCTGTAATGTTTTTTTATTTATTGAGTGAACTAATAAGTAAAAGACATTACAGACTGGTGTGGAATCAGATATCATTTTTTGAGATTGAATAAGATATTCCTAGATTTATGATACCGTTGGTTTTAGTCTAAAGACTGGTATGGAACCAAATATTACAAGTCTTTTTTCTGCCCGTTAGGTCACATAATTTAGATCAGTGTATAATTAAGGATTTTGAGCGCTAGCTATCCGTATCTTAGCACTAAGTTCCAGTCACCTAATTTAGATCAGTGTATAATTAAGGAGTTTGAGAGTCTAAAGACTCTGCTAACATCTAAGACTCATTGACTCGAGCCAACGAGTCTTTAGACTCGTTGGCTCGAGTCAATGAGTCTTTAGATGTTAGCTCGAGTCAGAAGACTCGCTCCACGCCATTATGGATCCAGCAGGGGGTCATTTATGATATATGGAAACAACTGACTTAACGCATAAAAGCGTCGTGAATCCCCTTTACCATCTGCGAAGCACAATCTGCTAGCTCTGTGATTTACAGTATAAATCGCTCTGCAACGTTGTTTCCATTGGAGGAGAGAATTTTGTAAAGCAACCATGTGAATTTTCACCCATTCGTCCTTAAACATTTTCCAGAGACCGTCTAACGTACGTGTGAGATCGGTTTCCAAGAGTTCGTTTCAACAAGCTAAATGTGAGAAAATCCATTTTGGAAGTGACAGATTTCACGGGTTTCTCATCAAACGGTATTACCTTAATTCCTGTACCTTGCTCCAGCGCCTCCATGACAGTTCGTGTAGACCTTGACTTACTGCTGGAGGCCTTATCTTGGTGGACGCAAACCTTTGAACCTTCCGTTCTACACGTACCTCCTGCAAGTAAATCGGGCTCAAAACATTTACCTGGTAGTAGGCTGAACTAACTTTTCCATTTGCTGGTATCCGACATAATTTCAGTTTGCGTCAATAAGAGAATCCAGAAGGAATCATGAATTGGGCTGGGAAAAGTCTCTCTTTACTCACGATACCATTGAAAGAAAGCTATCTCGCCCTCACGTAGATGGAAAATCGCCCAAGGCTTCTTACTGCCAGCAAGGTGGACATGTGTCTCGTCTAATGTTACGTCATATTGTTACCTGTTTTGGGCTAAACGACATCCGTACAGCTTCCTTGCATTTCCTGTCCTTTTCTGAATGTGCTTCGGAAAATCCTTCTGGTTGCATCTCATGTGATGCTTCTTTTACTGCAGTTCTCCGTGAATTATGGTGTGGACATTTCCAAGCAACGTTTCCGCAACCGGTGCAATGTTACTTTGCGTTGCAGGATTGCTCCTGGCTATCATTTTCTTCAATCCCCGAATAATTGTTGATGGTCGCTGTCTTCGGGTTGGTGTGCTGTCTACCTACTGCGACCGCTCCATACCTTTGAAAATCTTTACCACGCAATACGGTATCGATGCCTTTTTAGGTACACTAACCCCTTTGATTTTATATTGCATGATTATTGTGGAATAGCTTCATTTTGCGTTCAAAAGTGTTGTGATGTATCCTTCCTAATAGTCGGCGAATTTCGGAGTCATACTGACACGAGCCAACTTACGTCTGCAAATACTGTTTGCTGGAATTTTGGCTCTGTTTATAATATGCCCATCTGCAACTGAGGTTTCATTTGCATATTCCCTTTCGGTAATAGTTTCCGTAGATGTTGATCCACCCTGTGTACTTCTTGTTGAAATTACATTTCTCTTCAAAACTTCAATCACTGGTATGTTCTTCACATTTAGTTTTCTACGCAGTTACTGAATGACAAGCTTCTTAAACATTGATTAATGGTATTTGGTGACTCACTTCTTTTAGTACACTTTTTGGAAAAAAGGACGTGCATCACTACATATATCCGTCAGTCCGTCCGCCTGTGGACACCATATCTCTGAAACTATTAGTCTCACGTTGAATATATTTCGACATTGGGACGCCTTAAGTGTGAGACTGATTATCCATTTCTCTCAGTGTTCTCGTCAGGTATAACGTCCGCCCCTAAACGCTAATGTTAATGAATTCAAAGCATACAGTATTTTATTCAACTTCATTGCATCCAAAATTCGGATTGGAACAATTATTTTTTCTTCGATGGCTTTCACCACGACTATCGAGATTTCCCACAAGAAGACCTAAGTTCAACGCATTATATTTATACCCGTAGCGCTTCTTACCCTTTAATTGGCTGGAACGAATTAACTCGGGGTTAACAAAATGGGCTGAAATCAACTCCAACGAATATATTCGCTGTATACAAGTGGGACGAACGCAGCTCGGACGAATTTATTCAGGGTATGTTTGCTCATACCAGTTACCTTAAGAACTAAAGCATAAGAACAGTTACTTTCGCCTTTTGATTTGCTATTCAGACTGGTCATCCAGGCTTATGATTGACACGAATACTCTCCGACAAATTAACCGATAAAGTAAGCTCTGCTCATACCAGTTACCTTAAGAACTAAAGCATAAGAAAAGTTACTTTCGGCCTTAGATTTGCTATTCAGACTGGTCATCCAGGCTTATGATTGACACGAATACTCTCCGACAAATTAACCGATAAAGTAAGCTCTGCTCATACCAGTTACCTTAAGAACTAAAGCATAAGTAAAGTTACCGTCCCCCTTAGATTTGCTATTCAGACTGGTCATCCGGGCTTATGATTGACACGAATACTCTCCGACAAATTAACCGATTTTAGTAAGCTCTGCTCATACCAGTTACCTTAAGAACTAAAGCATAAGAAAAGTTACTTTCGCCCTTAGATTTGCTATTCAGACTGGTCATCCAGGCTTATGATTGACACGAATACTCTCCGACAAATTAACCAATAAAGGGCTATGGCAGTGAAGACGAATTTAAAGAAGGAGAGAGAACATGTTTGAATTACATATTTTTACCTAGTCACATGACGATCGTGTCAAGGGGACTAACCTTTGTGGTTGCATCTCAAATTATGATTAATTTGGGTCATGGAACAGGGAATATAAGACTAGAAGGGAGAGCTTATCAACTGTGATAGGTTTGTTTTTGGTGCTGCAAAGAGCAGAGGTGGTAGAGATAAATTGTTTAGCCATAGCTTTTGTGAAACCCCGCCGCTATGTGAACATTTCTGTTTGGAGAGAGGAAATGTGTTTTGGGCCCCGTTTTATTCAAGTGCGTTGGTTGCCGCTTAAGGGGTTAAAAAAGACAAACTTCAAAAATTATTGTAGTGTCGGATAGCGTTCATATTAAAGAATAATTTGCATATAATTTCTAAATCTTCCTAATGCACATTTTTGCTACTAATGGTATACGTGCATATTTCTGTTCGCATCGTATTTGCAGCCAAATCTACTCTTTTGTAAACCCAAAAGAAGAAAAAAATATTAGTAAAATACTACTCGCAACGGAAAGCATTTTGATCGATTAATGCACAGTTTTACCACTAGGGCGTAAACATATGTTTGTGCTTCTAAATGCTCGGTCTGAAACAATTTCTTTTGCGGCAAACAACGGTTATGATGAGAAATATTCTGTATACAATTTAAAAATTTTCGTAGAGCATAAAGCATCTAAATTGCTCAAGTGCATATTTCTGTTTACAACGTAAAATATCTGGGATTCTAAAAACCAGACTGAAAAACAATTCAGTTCAGTATCGATCTGATGCATCTTGCAATGGTAACATTTTGCTCAGGTTTGCTTTCCAAAATAGTACAAAATTTATCCGCTACGGCATAATATACTTTGCTCGATATCTCTACTTCAAAATTGCCGATTTTAAAATTTTCGGCGCCCAATACCCTTCACTGCTGGCAACACGTGACATATATTTCGAATTTTTCACGATGCACAGTTCTGATACTTGATAGGGTAAATATGTGTGTCTACAACTGTAGCTCCGCATGAAAATTTTCTAAAACTTCAGTTGAAAAAATTCGTTTTGTGCCGTATGCCATTCACTATGGTAAAGATTATCCAGCTTAAATAATTAACATCCCCCTACCCCCCGGATGGAGGACATGTACAAACATTTTTTTGTTTTCTATCTCTGTTTCGAAAAAATCGTGTTCGAAAAATCCCTTCTTCATTGCTTATATGTCCTGCTATGGAAAACATTTTGAGTGAATTTTCTTCATCTTAGTAATGCACAGTTCAGACTCTAGGGGACGTCAGTGTATTTTTCTATTTGCAAAAGGGTTTCGGATTCTAAAAATCCGGCGGATAAATTTTTTTAATAGTGATACCATCACTATGAACATTTCTGTGTCTATTTTCTATTTCAAATTCTGCTAAATCCTAAGCTTAGTTACCTTACGTCTTCTTTCATAACGCCTTTAATAATTCTCTTGAAATATTATTTTTGCTTTGGATATCATCCTGCATAACATGCCTTTTTTAAAAACTATTTTGGATTTTCCTAACTCTAATATTCTGCCACTGGTGGGCGTAAGATGCTATTTATATTCGGTTGTGCAGATGAAATGTCCGAAATGAGAGCGCCACCAGCAAACCTTTATAAAAAGAGGACGCACCTACCAGCGTAGTCAAGTGTACTTCCGCATTGTATCGCCACACTTCTTTTAATATGTCGTGGAGCTGTAGATCCTACAGCAATAAAACTCCAGACTCTTTTAGGCAAAGAAGGTTGTATAAAGCTCTTGACAAATTGCGTGATCATTTGCGAAGGTGTTCTCAGGCAGGAAATGATCCAGATACTATACTCCGAGTGAACCTAAGAGTGTACCACAATTGAATGTACGGAACAGCTACCTCCGGTCAGTCTGATGCCGACCGGGTGAGAGTTTCCGTGTGTGTTTTTAAGAGCTGAACTGCGCTACTGAGCAGAACTGACGATTCCAACCGCGAGACGGGTTTCAATCCCGATCTCGCGATTTTTGTTTTTTTTTTCGATCTGGGTATAATATTTTGCCCGTCGAATAGAGCAGTGACAGGACTTAGTAAAAACGCCCTTGTGAGGGCGAAGTTCCGATCAGCTCGCATAGAGACTCTGGCATCAGTCATCGGGTACGTCGTCGCCGTACTGGTCCCGCGGACGAGGGTCCCTCGCCCGCCCAAAGCCCGAGCGCCCGGTTTCTAAGGTTAGACTAGAGTGGGAGAACCTGCGGGTGCCCACTCAGTACTTAGAAGAGTTTTTTTTTTTTTTTTTTTTTTCCCATCTCTCTCAGAGATGCCTTCTACCCAGAAGGGTAGAGTGAAGTCAAAGGGGCCCGTCCCCAAATCGTCCGGGACAACCCGGACGCAGAAGGTAGCGGCAGAAGCACTACCATGCCCTGTCGGCAGTGCTAAAGGGGTTAGCCCCTCTTCCGAGAGCAGCCGGAAGGTGGAGCCCATTGCTGGGGAAAAACTGTCGAAGACGATTCCCCAGGCAAGGGGCTCCTAAAGCCGTTACGCCCACGAAGGGTGTAAGCACCCCCTTGCCAGTTCCGCCCATGGCAAGGAAGGGGAAAACAACACCCCAGCCCGAATCTCGGGCTCCTAAGAGTCGTCCGCGGGGTGCCCAGAGGTACCTTCGGTGGGAGGTACGCATCCCGGGACACCCCCGGTGCTTTCACCCGAGGAGTTGTTCTTGAAACGCATCACCCAACTCACCTCGGAAGTACAGTCCGTGATCTTGGACTTGCGGGTCACTTCCTCAGTGAGGGAGAAGGTGTTTGCTGCCTTGAGGAGCATTAGCGATGCTTGTTTTGGGCAAGCAGCACGGGTGGCCCATGTCGAGGGCATGCTATCCGTGAGGGAGGAATCGGGCGCTAAGGCCGATGTGAAAGTGGTTTCCTACGCCGAAGCGGCTAGGAAGGGGGCTATCAAGGCGAAAGGGCCTTCGCCCGCCCCGATTGAGAGTAGAAAGAAGAAGGGTAAGTCGGTGGACAGGAGACACGTGCTCTTGGTCTACCCGACAGTTGAGAGTGCGTCCTCAGAGGACACAAAGAAAACCCTAAAATCGGCAGTGAACCCAACAAAACTGCAGATAGGGGTCAAGAGCTTACGGAGTATAAGGAAAGGAGGGGTCGCCGTGGAGTGTTCCCATCCCGGGGAGCTCGACCGCCTTGCCCAGGAGTTGAGAAGCAATCCACTGACCAAGGATTGCACACTTCCCACGGCCCCACGGAAGAGAAACCCTCGGTTGATTGTGTACGGTGTCGACGAGGGACTCTCCGGGAAAGAGTTCGAGCGGATGGTTTGTGGGCAGAACCCAGAGCTCGAGAACGGGTTCAAAGCCTGTTTTCCCATTAGGTGCAAGGGAGGTAGGGTCCACTGGGTGGCAGACGTGGAACCCAAGGCCTTCAAGCACCTGGTGAGGCGGAAGTCACTGAACTTGGGTTGGTCAGTGCTCCGTCTAAAGGAATTTTTGAGGGAAGTCAGGTGCTTTCGGTGTAATGGTTTCGGCCATTTCCGAGGCAACTGCCCCGAGACTGATGCAAGGTGCGGCAATTGTGGTGAAGTTGGGCACCAGCACCATCGGTGTGCAGCCGCACCGAACTGCAGCAACTGCTCCGCTGCAAATGCCAAGTTCCGACTGAAGTTGGACGTTGCTCACTCCAGCTTCAGCAAGACATGTCCTAGTCTTGTTAGGGAACTTGAGCAAAGAAAGAGTCGGGTCAACTACCGTTGACAAATGGAAGTACCCTCGGAGGTACGTAACTCTCAATAATGAGTTTCTCGGTCGACTGACCAAAGTGTTTGATTAGACCCTGGCCCGGGGTCAACAACACAGCTCTGGCCCTAGAGCTGTGAACAATGTAAATAATTCAATGTTGTAATGTGATTGTTTGACTATTGTGAGAGGGGTGCATGCGACCCTCATAGTGAAAAAATTTTTGTAGTTGTGCTGAGTTCTAAATAAAGGACAGTAGTCCCAAAAAAAACTCGCGTTGGCGGGCGATCTCCCGGCCACGAGATGAGATATTTTTGAAAAAAGTTGCTTGCCCCGACTGCCCATAGCACGTCGCACACACGGGTTGTGACAGGGGGTGTAAGGTACCAGTCCCGTGGGGGAGGCAGATCCCCACAGGTCTCTAGACCGAATCTGTCCGAGTAGAAGACCGTGGTTTCCGGTGACTGACAGGCTGGCTGTCGGAACGCCGGCTAGGGATACCATCTATCCCAAAAACTATTCGAGAGAGTTCCGCATTTCCCTGCGAAGTCAGCACTTTGACGGTGCAGGTAGTGTCATCAGCTAGTGTTACCTCCGCTACAAAAAATAGTCCCTAGTGTTTAGAGCTAAAATCAACAGAAGTATTGTTCAGAATCCATTTTTATTTGCTCAGTACTTTATTAGACAAAATTGCTATCTAAAACAAATTTTCAAAAAGTCGGAGCGTTTTCAGAAATATATTTGATATAAGTTAGTCAATCAAGAGCCTCGCACTTTCGACTGATGCTGTCCAGCTGGAAACCAGCTTGGAGAGGGAACCCGAGGGGATGGATGTGTTACCATAAGCGTACTGATAGCACCGGATCCCGCAGTGCGGGGGAGGGGGGAGGGGGGCTCGCGGCTAAGATAGCCTCTAGTCTCAGCAGTAGGATTTTTCAAAATTTTTACGGAAACTTCACATCAAACTGGCTAAAGAAATAGCCAGAAATTTTTGACGCCAGATTTGAATGAAGCATTGAAATGAAAGGCAATTTTTTCCCCAGTAAATGAGTAAAATCTTCAAGCAATCATTTTCGCTTTAGTTTATAAAAACTGGCTGACGGAAAAGCAATTATTCCAGAGGACTTAAGGCCCCCTTATCACAGACATAGCAATGGTTCCTATACATGTATAATAACAAGATATTGTGAATGAAATATCAGTAGAATAAATGAAATTTTTATATCAATGCGGATAAGATGTTTTATATTTAACACTTGTTTGCACATAACTACGCCTTCTTCAGAATATGAGGGAAAAGGTATTCTTCGCGGGAACGAAAAAAACAGGCCTGTGTCATTTTTGTATATCTAACAGAGTCAAAAGGAAAGACCTACTATGTGCAAAACATATTAAAGAGTAAATAATTTAAATAATCTTACTCTTTTTGTGCCGCAATTCTAAATACTTTTATTTGCTTACTTGTGTTCTGTAATTTCGTATAAATTAGAAAAGTTCTTTAGACACTTACACGGCCGTTACATGATTTGCCTGTGTGATCGTGAGGTATTTAAAAGAGACTGGCCTTAATTCTCTAAAAGAATAAAATCTGCATGATATGATTAACTTTAGAGTAAGTGTTTTTTAACACTTCGTATGGGTATAAAACTAGGACAATCATTTTAATCACAACGTACCCTGTTATACGCACTGAAGTGTAACAATTTTGGTTTTACGAAAAAGACCTGTACATTTGAAATATATGAAAACGCCCAAAAAACCTAGCTAATATCATGGAAAATAAAATTTTCACTGTAATTAAGAGCAAAACAGACTTTCGCAAAAGGGCCTGTTAGATATTTTTGCGGGTGGGGGAGGGGAGTTTTTCAGGTACGCCACTATGGCAGATAGTAGAGGATTTAGTTCGTACTACACCGAAATTTTCACTTGGTCAAAGAAATGAATGCTGGATCGAGCCGACAGTGGACAACCGTACAAGAGCCTGCACTTTACGTGAGTGTAGGTGTGGCTTTGGACAGCGTTTAGGTTGCTCCGTAGTAGTATCTCCAACTACTGAAAAGATCGATAATGATTGTTATAGAAGAACCACTTTTCATCGCAAGTTGTAGAAATCCTTCTCGTCTGGAAATGTACTCTTACAGACGACATGTCTCACTGGCTGCTGTCAATTCGTTTGGCACCCAGCTTTATCTACTACTCCAGGGCAGCCAGGCTCGGGACTATCCTCAGGTGATGCACATAGATCTACTCCAGGGCAGCCAGGCTCGGGAATATCCTCGGGTGATGCACATAGATCTACTCCAGGGCAGCCAGGCTCGGGACTAACCTCGGGTGATGCACATAGATCTACTCCAGGGCAGCCAGGCTCGGGACTACCCTCAAGTAATGAACACAGATCTACTCCAGACAGCCAGGCTCGGGACTACCCTCGGGTGATGCACGTAGATCTACTCCAGGTCAGATACGCTCGGGACAACCCTCAAGTAATGCACATAGATCTACTCCAGACAGCCACGCTCGGGACTACTCTCGGGTGATGCACATAGATCTACTCCAGGGAAGCCAGGCTCGGGACTACCCTCGGGTGAGGCACATAGATCTACTGCAGGGCAGCCAGGCTCGGGACTACCCTTGGGTGATGCACATAGATCTACTCCAGGGCAGCCAGACTCGGGACTACCCTCGTGTGATGCACATAGATCTACTCCAGGGCAGCCAGGCTTGGGACTATCCTCGGGTGATGCACAGAGATCTACTCCAGGGCAGCCAGGCTCGAGACTATCCTCGGGTGATGCACATAGATCTACTCCAGGGCGGCCACGCTCGGGACTACTCTCTGGTGATGCGCATAGATCTACTCCAGGGAAGCCAGGCTCGGGACTACCCTCGGGTGATGCACATAAATCTACTCCAGGGCAGCCAGGCTCGGGACTACCCTCGGGTGATGTACATAGATCTTCGCTGCTATCTCACGGACACTTTGTCGTGGGCCAGTTTCCATGATATGCTTCCACTCCTTACCTGTACAGCTACAAGTGGACGACCACGGCACACAATTACAAGAGACGTGTATCGCACTTGGAATTTTGCGCACAGTATAGGTATCGTAAGTTTATACCTGCTAAAATTCCGACACACCACATTAAAGTTTTGGACCGTAATACCTGCGAGAAATATCCCAGTATGAATTCTTATAGCAAAATTATTCGCAACTAATCTTTTTCCATGATCTACTTTGACTGAAGTGTATGTACTCGCGGTCGAACTTTCAGAGTACTACAATTCCCACACGCCACATTAATGTTTTGGACAGCTATGCTTGCGAAATGTCCGAGTTTGAACTCGCACAGCAAAATTACCAAAATTACCTGCAACTAACTTTTCTCCATGGTCTACTTTGACTTCTGAAGTGTATGTTCTCGCGGTCGAATCTTATTACAAAATAAAGCACAGAGTTCTACAATTCCCACACGTCACATTAATGTTTTGGACCGCTAAATTTCCGAAATTTCCGAGTTTGAACTGATACAGCAAACGTATCCGCAACTAACCATTCTCCATGATCTACTTTGACTGAAGTGTATGTACTCGCCGTAGAACCTTGTTACGAAATGAGGCACAGAGAAAGGAGTATCTAACTCGAGGATTTAAGCAACCTTTAGAAGTTAGGAGATTTGGGCTAGAGTTCTCTACAGGAAAATCACAGGGCAGCGAGGCAGAAAGGGGGAGGAAACCGCCCTTATTTATAACCGGGGAGCCAGTACCCGGAGTCCGACGGCTTAACGTGGCCTTCCGACACCCGGCGGATATTTAGTGATTCGAGCTTTCGTACCGACCTGGGATCGAATCCTGAGACTTTTCCGTGACAGCCACGAACAATGACCACTCGTGGCCGCAGTGTGACACACAACGCGTACACCAGATACAGTATATATATACCAACTTTGTGATGCATGCCATGTGACGTTGCTGGACGATAACTTTCCGCTTAAAGTGTTCGAACGTGCCCACAGGCTGAAAGCGAACATTTCCACTGCACCAACCCAAGGTTTACAAATCTTTTACCGATTCTTGGTTGAAAAATCAATTTTCGTATTTTAACTTCAACACTGTACATACAGTGTATTTTGAGCAAGCGCAGATTTCCTCAAGGGGACGCAAATTAACTTTTTTTTTCTTTTCCGCTATTCTCCGTTTCTGTAAATCCGCCATAAAGCGTCTCACTTTATGTTGGTGAGGAAATCTTCGAAAGACTTTCTCGACAATCGAATATTCGGTACCACATATTTTTTTCTTCTGCCACAGAAAATGATCCCATACTGATCAGTCAATCCAAAATTGATTCGTTACTGCATCTCATTTTTATTTAAAACTAAGCTAACTCTTCTTTATCACCATCAAAAAAATACCCGCTGGGAAAATAATTGAATGCATAACGTTCAAATCTTTCTTCCCCTTTATTTTTTCACGAACTCAATAAAACAAGCAGCAAGAGCTTCGGTAAAGGTTTATTTTTCTCTATGTATGTTAGGAAAAAGTCACTTTCTCTGACGTCCTAAATTCAAGAAATAAACGCTGCACCCTTATTCCGGTTTTTTAATATAAATATTCCACCTCTTTAATTGCTTCTCTTAAGATTTTACTTTTTCTTTAGAAAGAATGGTACTGTCATCACTACTTGCACACATTTTTTTTAAGTTTTCCTTCAAGAACTATTCCAGAACAGCAAATTATAGTTGCATCACCTACGTATCTCTAGTTCTCCTCTTTCCCTCATCTGCGTTGTCCTAGCTTTCAACATTTCCCAATGCTCGGGGCATATTATCTTCAGGACGTAAACTGTCGAACTGAGGTTATAAACCACAAACCACAGCCTTGAAGATAATATTTTCCCGTTTAGAACCAAAGTAGTTCTTACATGAGTACAGAATCATTGATCTGCAAGCGTTATCATCATCTGAATCTGAAACTAAAGTTTGCAGTTAATTTATACGATGATCACTTGACCAAAAATCGCTTCGCCAAAAGATCACTTCACCGAAAGGTCGTTTGATCAAAATGATCACTTTTCCGAAGGATTATTTTACCGAAAAATTCACCTTACCCAAACCACTTCACCAAAAAATCCCTTCGCGAGAAAAGTGTACTATCCCGGACCAATGCACCGAATTGCGCACACTTCGCGAGAAAAGATGACTTCACTGAAAGGTCATTTTATCAAAATGATCACTTTACCGAATGATTATTTCAACGTAGAGTTCACTTCACCAGAAAACGCACAATTCGCGACAAAAGATCACTTCAGCGAAAGAAAGTTTTTATCGAAATAATTTCACCGAAAGATTATTCCACCCAAATTTTCACTTTACGGAACGATCGTTTTACGGAATTATTATTCTCAAAGTTAATTTTTACACATCAAAAGCCTACGTCGAAGACATAAATTCCTGTAGATTTTATCAGATACATTGTGAATGTGGACTTTCATATATAGGAAAGACTCGCAGGGCTTTAAGTTTCGTACAAGACCTACGTACGGAACTATGAACTGAAGACGTCTTCTATAACCCAACGTTGTCACGAAAATAACCATAATTTTTTTTTTGGAAACGTTACGCTTATTGATAAACCTGCCTCGGCTATCAAGCTTAATATATCTTTCCACATATATCGGAACTCTTCACGGCTTGTCAACGACATGACGTCGACTCCATTTCTTTCAAGCGCATGGAAACAAATCATCAAAATCCACGACCGTAGAACTCTGATGTCAGAATGATTTGAATGTTTACGCTCCATTCGGCCTAATGATACCGAGCCAAACAATCTCTGAAACTATAGTGTATAATAAACATTTTATTGTGAGAAACGTTGCTATTTTTATTCTATCTTCACACCACAAGTTTAGTGGTTATAAATTATATATTCTAAAGAATGACATTTGAGTGAAATAATTCTTTCGATAGAATGATCTTTAGGAAAAGTTATTCTTTTCGATGAAAGGAACTTTTCGTTGTAATGGCCCTCATCTTTTCTCGCGCAGTGTGTGCAATTTTCTTTCAATCAAAGGAGTGACGCCCCAATCAATACAGCTTGTGATCGATTAACACAATGCCTAAAAGGTGCCCTTACGGTGTAACAGCTCTTTGAGAAATCGGGAGTGTTCACTACCCGTTCTGTGTGGAGGCTTTCCACACTTGCTTGTGCAGAAATAGGAAGTCTAAATGATGATTCTGTGGATAGGAATTCCGAATTGATATCAAAATGCTGGCTGTACACACACTACCTACTTTAATACGGAATTCCCCCTTCCAATTCTCAAAAAGTATATGCACTATGTATATCGAAATCCAAGTACAGCGAAGTAAGTCTCTTAGGTTAGGTATAACGAAGTAAATTTCTCCGTCCTTTTTGGTCTACGCCGGGATTCGAACCGGAGGCCGCTTATTCCGGAACAAGTCGCTCTACCAACTCAGCTACGCAGACGCTTGTCCTGATTCCTATCTGCCTTTATGTCGTGTGCGTCCTGCTGGCAGGTACGTCACATAGGTCCCATCGAATTGAGATCCACTCTTGCTTAGTATATGAACAAAACTCCTACCATCTCGACGTGCTCCCAACAAGATCTCGCAGATCTTACAAGTCCATTTAAGAAGTGCCTTGCTGGCGTTACTCTACCTTGCTCCCTATCTTTCGCTGCTTCTATGATCCCACTTCAGATTTCTTATCTGTTTTCTACATGCTTCACGTGATCATGCATCATTTTGTTTCTTTTTGTTTTCGATCATCGCCTAAGGTAAGCAGCTGAGCTTCATTTGTCCCCAGTACTATGTTTCCCTCGCCGTCCCAGTGGCTGGGTGGTATAAAAATGGTTTCTGATCATTTGGCCGATTTGGGACCGGGTTCGAGTTCTTGGTGATGCATGGATGGGATGCTTTCCTGATAGCTCTGTTCCTTCCATGAAACAAGTGGCCCTAAATTAAGGATAGGCGACTGTTTATAGCCTTTAGTGTTGCGCACGGTGGTTGTTATACACCGAAGCGAAAAAAAAAGTATTCTGGTCCATAATTTAAAATTATCTATCTCCTTTTTTGCACTTTTCTTCGATATACAGTTTTCACAACTATGCATTACTACAAGGAAATACGTAGTTTTAATGTTTCTGATTTTTGTGGGAAATGAGATGTCGTTATCCTTTAGAATCTTCTCTTTGTCATCGTAATTCTTCCATAGGATAATCTGTTCCTTATCTCTCCTCTACAAATCCCAGCAATGTCTACTCCGAAGCCGACAAAGACGAAAATTTCGACAACTCTATGAACCTTCAGGATAAAAGCTGATAAGACTTTTTTTAATATTTAGTTCTGAATCTAGTTTTGTATTCTTCATCTCACTTTCTGTCTAGTTCCTCTGTATGATCTGTGCTTCCTGTTTCAAGTTCCGTGTCATATACTCGAATTGTCGATTATTCGACCTGAAATCAAAGGCACTTCTTTTCCTCATGATATAATGTTTCATTCGTGATGATTCAGTATGGTCAGGTTAGAAACAAGCAAATTAGGATTTAAATTTTACTTTCGAGAAAGTAAGGGTTGTGACAGTTTCGAACTATCCGGATTCAAATGTATTCTTCTTCAACTCAGTTAGTTCAAAGATAGTTCATTTCGAAATAGCTTTCAAAAATTTGTTTTTGAGAAAAATCTTACATTTAAAAAAATCATTTAGAGGAATTCATTTAACTCTATTTCAAAAGTATTCATTTAAAATTGAACCCATTCAAAAGAATGAAATATGGCAAACGTTATTTGATCCAAAGTGAGATAGTACGAAGAGCCCAATTGGAATGGTAGGGATTCAAGGACAGGCTCATAAAAATCACTCATGGGAATGGATTATTTTGCATGCGATTTCACCGGAAGTTGGATACTTCATGAAAAATTTCGTGTAAAACCAAATAGTTTTAAGCTACCTTCGTTAAAATCATTAGTTTATTGTGAATGCATTTAAATTTTTGAATTTATTAAAAGACTTAGGAAAAGAAAAGTTCAGCGGCATTCGATTAAGAAAATAATCGCTTCAAAACATTCTACTGTTATTGTAACAAACCTTTAAGTAATATTTGTTTTAGAAGGATTCTGTTCAAATATATTTATTTAACAAACCTTAAATAATACCCGATTTAGAGGGATTCTGTTCAAATACATTATTTAATAAACTTTTAAATAATATCTAATTTAGATGGATTCTTTCCAAATACTGTATATCATTTAACAAACCTTTAAATAATATCGATTTAGAAAGACCCCGTTCAAGGGATTGTATTGAAATATAGTTTTTACAAACTTTTAAATAATACCCGATTTAGGTTTCCGTTCAAAAATATTATTTAACAAAAGCATTCTGTTCAAGAGATTCTGTCCAAATATGTTATTTAACAAACTTTTAAGTAATATCCGATTCAAAAGGATTATGTTCAAATTCATTTTAAGTCAAAAGTATGTATTTAAAATAAAACAGTTCAAAGTACTGATTTGCATTACACGATTTGCATGATCTATACCGTAGAGTAGATTATGTTACCGATTTCGACCCCCCTCCATCCAAACAAACCTTGTACCAAGAAAAGAGTGGCTTTAAAAATATCGATGGGTTTCGTGTTCGCCTCAGAATAAGTTAAAACAAATCCTGAAAATTATCTTTGCCATAAGGAGATTTCTTTGAATTACTTTCTGTGTCGGAAAGAGCTTCATAAGCAGCACGCAGCATGATTTGCATTACTTGTAAGCATGAGTAAACAAAAAAATATTCCCATTTACTTAGACTTTCTCATTATGCTTCGACCATAAGAGAATTTCTTTAGAATATTTTCTTATTGTGAGGAATATAAAACTGCTATTCTTCCTGGCACGGATTCATAAATAAGAGCATGTTTTGATACAAATGTATCTCGTGTGTGGCTGACTGGCAAAAGGACTTTCTCTGTTAATCCTAGTGGAATTACGTTAACGATTATAAATTAATGAGCTTGCAGGTGGTTTTTGTTCGTCAAACTCTGAGCTCTAATGCTCAAGACATTGAATCTTCTCCTTCCACGATCTGTGGATTAACATTTCTTTAGTAATGATCAAGTATTTATGCCAAAGTCCGTTAATTAACGGATCCTAACGAAGTTTTTGGGATGTCCAGCTGTTGGCGCCTCATCACTCTCCGGGATAATAGGAGGCAAAGGATGCGTTGTTTTTATCGCTCTCCTCCTCGGGCTTTATGATCAAGGATCAAATAAGAACGACAAATTTCGATCCTCCAAGTTTAGCAAAACCGCTCTTGGTGTGTTACGGATTCTTGCCCGCTGAAAGCAGAGATGTTATTTAATGTAGATTAAGCATCTCTGCCGTGAAATTTTAATCAAGGAACGAGATGGTTGTGATGTCGTTGCTTTGCTCAAGGGGTAGATTTTCAGAAACTCATAAATCGTGCAGAGAAAAAGTTTTTGGATTGTGTGCGAAGCTCACACTAATACTACGTTCTTGCATTCATTCCAATTTTTTCGCTTTGCTTTTCATATATCTCTAAACTTATGCAAACTGGAAAGGGGATTTATCGTTATGACTTACACGGTCGTTTCAGTCTTCGCTTCGTACAGATTCAGAGGATGAAAGACAATGACATGCAATCTTAGCAATTTTGAGGCCGCTGCTTTAAAGTTGGTTGAAATCTAGAGTTACCTTAGCGTGTGAAATAGCACCTTAAAAATTGCAAATTTTTAACTTGGTGTCCCGATGTGAATTTCGAAAGTCTCTTGGTGCTGCTTCGGTGGATCATTGGTCTGACTATTCTGACCATCCGTCTGTGATAAATCTGAGTTGGGATCCCGGCGAGGCATGGATGTTGTCTTTGTCTTACACTGTAAAACATTTCCGTGAATAGTCATTGTTTCACCCAGATTAAGACGGTTTACAGATCGTAAGCACGCCACCTGGCGGTCAACCATGATTTTTGGTACATAAAACTACATGTTCACGGTGTTTAAACTGTTTGAGTTGTTACTATATTTTAACCTTGGTAATCTGGCAATGTTCTTCTTAAAGTAGTTATATACCTGTTTTTTCATGTACAATCCGACGACTGGCAACACCTCTATGGGCAACACGTTTTTATTTCCCGGTCAGTAGACATATTATTTATTCCCGGTCATTAAACATGTTAATGAACATTTCGGCATTGGACATTTTTATTTCCCATTAGACATGTTAATGAACATGTATTAGTATTTATTTTTCATTAGACATGTTAATGAACATGTATTATTATTTATTTTTCATTAGACATGTTAATGAACATGTATTAGTATTTATTTTTCATTAGACATGTTAATGAACATGTATTATTATTTATTTTTCATTAGACATGTTAATGAACATGTATTATTATTATGTCTTATTAGACATGTTAATGAACATGTATTATTATTTATTTCTCATTAGACATGTTAATGAACATGTATTATTATTATGTCTTATTAGACATGTTAATGAACATGTATTATTATTTATTTCTCATTAGACATGTTAATGAACGTTATGGTCATTAGACGTTTTGATTTCCCCGTCATTAGCCATGTTAGTGAACATTACGGCATTGGGCATTTTTATTTCCCATTAGTTAATGAACATAACATGTATTATTATTTATTTCTCATTAAACATGTTAATGGACATTATGGTCATTAGATATTTTGGATTTACCCGTCATTAGACATGTTAATAAACATTACGGTCTGGTACTGTAAAAATACGGTTTATTGACTGGCCACTCAGCTGCCGGTGTATCTACCGTAATTAGACCCTGCAATTTCTTACAGTGTACGACATTGGCTATCTCCCTTCCCTTCAGCTAGTGACCCTAAATTAGGGATGTACGACTGCTTACAGTCCATCAAGTTGCTCGCGGTGGTCGTTAAACCTTCAAATTAAGAAAATGTCTTTTGATAGAACACTGTGCCATCAAAATATCAAACGAACAGCATTACTGCTTTTAGAACCGCCGATTGCGGAAATCAGAGGAGCTATCTTTCGTAGCAAGGGTTTAACTAACGTTTATATCTCTTTCTGGCAAACCTTATTAATGTATTTTAAGAAACAGTCTTCAGAACTTAAAGATTCGTGAGTTCTTGGTTAGCAATGAAGCGTCGATATACATTGGTTTCTATAAAATACAGGAAAAATACCCCTGAATGATCACAATACCTCAAAAATTCATGGTGAAAACTTATAAAATTTAGTGAAAACCGGTATCATGTCGTTCGAAAAACAAAATACCTTGAAATATTTCGTAACAAAAACTTCGTTCTGACAAAAATAACTACATACAATACCAGGTGACAAATAAGGCGTCAAAAACGCAATAGGGAGCGTGGTCACTCCTCACAGCAATGCAGGCCTCACAATGATATTGCATGCTCTTGACGATGGTGTCTGGAAGCTCAGTAGGTAGCAACGACCATTGTTAGTGTAAAGCTCGTCTAAACACCTGCTGGTTTTGCGGAGAGTGTTTTAAAATAGCAATACGACTCCCTAGAGCATCCCACACATGCTTGATCGAATTAACGTCGGTAGACCTGGCTGACGAATTCATATGGACAATGGTCTTTTCTGGAAGATATTGTTCGACCATCCTTGCTGTGTGGGGACAAGCCCTGTCGTGTTGTAGGAGATCTCACATGGCACGCGCATTAAAGGCGAACATAGGGGTTCAAGAAATTACCCATCACCACAGTAGCGCATTGGTCTAAAAGCCAGTGTTTCCCAAAGTGTGGTAAGCATACCCCTCGGGGTACGAATAGAGTTTGTAGGGAGTACGGTGCGAATGAATGACGAACAAGTGTTGATTTACTCACACTTCACAGCGATAGCCAGCGCCACGAAACAGACACGTTATATCAAGGCTGCCGCCCGGTGCAACACAAGCAGTCTACTGCTGACTATTGCAGGGCACATGCACGCTTGTTATTTAAAGTGTTATACTGCTGATTGTTAATAGAATAGGTTTGCTGTGATTTTGTGTTAATAAATAAGCCCTGTAGATTTTGACAATTAATATATATATATATATTTTTTGTCCTTAAAGTTCAAGAATATGCACCGCTGGTTGAAAACTGGGTCTTTTAAACCGAAAGAAAGCAGTGTTTGTAGTAGCAACAATCAAACAGGAATGTAGGGGTACTCACTGTAGTTTCTTAATGGGGGGGGGTATACAGTGTTACAAAAATCTTAGGAGGGGTGCACAGATGTCGGAACTTTGAAAAACACTGGTCTACGCGATGGCTTCTGTTCATTCGTTCGAGATTTGAATGACGGTGAGGCATTGATGTTGTGTTTGTCTTACGGCACTGGTTCTCTCGCTTCCCTGGAGTTCAGTGGCCCTAAATTAGAGACGGAAGACAGCTTATAGCCCACTGATGTCCTCACGGTGGTCGTTAAACCCGCAATGAAAAAAAGCGTTATCCCTCTAACGACGAGTATTCATGGTTCCTCTTGAAAACACACACAGGTCTAGGTGTCTACTTAACGAGACTGCATCCCAAACCAAGCATTATTGCCATCATACATGTCCCTTTCAGGAGTCGTAGATCGCTGATAGCGCTCTCACCCGAGCAGAATATACCTGAAAGAACTCTGCAAAGAAAATCTGGACTCATGTGTGAAAAGTACTGACCTCCATTGGTATTCGTTCCCAACTCAAACGTTTCTTTCTGTGACTGGTTAAGTGAAACGCAGAGTGTTCGTCGCCTAGCAAAAATATATACTTTGTAAAACCTTCTGCGCACTATGGGTGCATATACCACCGTTCCTGTAGCCTCAGAAAAGGCAGCTAGCAGCTGTTTCGGGGTAGCTGTTTTGTTCCTCCGCGTAGTTAATCGAAGATATCGGTCATCCACGGATTCCGCAGCTTTAGCCTTTCTTCGCTGTACTTTCGGGAAGCTCCATACTTTGAAATTGGTTCCACACAGTTTGTGGACCACAGAACGACTCACATGCAGCCATTTTGCAACTTACACCGGACATTGGCCTGTTTCCAGGCTTCCGATCACTGTCCAGCTCAATTCATCTGTTAAATGATGTCTCGCATCCATTACAGTAAATCTGTTTTACAGCCTGTGGACCACAGAAGGACTCACATGAAGCAGCCGTCTTGCAACATCCAAATGATTTAGATTTGTCTCTAATCTTCCGATTCTGCTCCACCTGTTAAATGATGTTTGGTAGCAATTACAACAAAACTGCTGTCTCAAAATCAACTTCCGCAGAAGCCTCTTTTATGTTGTCGCTCATTTGCATAAACCGATGCCTTCGTCAGTCATTTGCATATGACACCCTGATTCTACATAACATTTCACGTCATAAATCCAAGTATCGTGCATCTCTAGCTCTTTTCTTTTTCCACAAATAATCGCGATATTTCTGGGGTTTTTTTCTTTCTTAATTTGTGGAAACCAGTATAGATTAACTAACTTATCCACAATAAGTGTAAAATGATACTGCCTATCACTAAAAAGCTCTGTGAACTATATCTTGGCGATTTGTTCAATGTGCAGGATTTTCCAAAATTATCTTTGCAACTTTGACCCTCAATAACATTGAATCGGGATAAGAGAACAAAAATCGGTTTCTTGCATAATTGAACAGTACGTTCGAAAGTATGTTGAGATGCTCATAGAGCTGCACATGCGCACCGCTGGTTGCACGAATAACGTTGAGACGGTATTCGACCTCCTGCCATGTTCTCCCGAGCATGTCCTCATAATTGTTGTGATGGCAGCTGTAATCCTGTGCTTCAGCTCTTACATATCCGGAACCATTGTGCGGTATACAACATCTTTCACATAGCCCCACAGAAGAAAAAGTCTAATGGGTAAGATCCGGTGAGGGCGTCAAGGAATTGGACCATCACGTCCAATCTATCGCACCGGAAAGGTTTTACTAAGAAATCACGAACACGAAGTGCCCAGTGCACAGGTGCACCGTCCTGCTGTAGCCGCTTGCAGGCCTTCCAATTGGGAGATAAAACAAAGTCATCCAGAATTTTCAAATAGACATTGGGTGTGACTGTGTTTTAGGTAAAAAAAGAATGGGCCGATGATGCGGTTGTGCAGGAGACCGCAATAGACGTTAGCCTTAGTGGCTGTCATGCTCATTATCACGGACAACATATGGGTTATCAGACACCCAAATTCTGCCGTTATACTTATTGATAACACCACATACATGAAATGTTTCCTCATCGCTGAATAAAATATGTTTCAGGAGCCTTCACATTCTCAATCCTGTGGAGCATGTCGACAGCAAAATAGAAATTTTTCGGTTTATCCCCAGGGTGCAGTGCCTGTGTCAAATGCACTTTGTAGGCAGTCAGGTGCAAATGTTTGTACAGCGTCCTGTGTATCGTTGTAAGTGATAACCCTAACTGCCTGGAAGCTGCACGAATGGACTTCTCTGGACTTCGTAGGAAACTCTCTGTGGAACACGTTCCGTATCCTCTTCACTTGTGCTTGGCCATCCAGCTCCCATTTTAAGAAGCCCACTAGCAGCTTCCGCAAACTTCTTGTACCAATCGCGTATTGATGATCCGGATGGTGGATTACGTCGGTATTTAGTACGGAAATTCCTTTGGACTTGTGTATCTGACTTCGTCTCTATGAACCCTGCCACACACTTGGCCTTCTCCAGTGGAGTAGCCATTACAAGTTCAGGATTGTACCTGGAAATAAACAAAAGAGCCTTTTACGTACCAATAAAACTTTATGCGTTGCTGTTAACAGGTGTACTAAAAACATAATTTCGCTATCTAATTTCGTTTAGGTTCTATTGAGGGTCAAAGCTGTAAAGATAATTTTGGAACACCCAGTAGTTTTGGAATAGTTTCTCTCCGTCCTCATTACGGAATACGCATTATGATGCGAAGCTATCTCCTCAAGCTGATGACCATTCACAACAATGAAGCTATCTACAAAACGTTCCTCAATCGAATGCACTACCTGCCTAGACGATAGAATGCATTCAAAGCCTCAGCCTTCAAGCTCCCGTCAGTATAAAACAATAAGTAACTGCAATTCATCAGATCCCATTATACGTTATCAATGCTCCAGTGAACATTGCGGACACTCATAGCATCACTGAAGACGGGGACGTTTGATTTTCTTGTAAATTTTATTCTTACGGATGTCCATGCAGCTGCGTCTACTCATTGATTTGAGGTTCCTGCTTGCAGTCGTGGTGGATCTGTGTTCTTCTCTTCCCACACTGAAAGTATCTGTTATCGTCATAACAACTCATTTTTAGCACGCCTTTTGTAAAAAAAGATCGTGCTTATGTTATTGGTTTGTCCGTCCGTCTGTACCCACGATATCTATGCAACTATTATTCCGATTTGAAAAATTTTTTTTTGCATTGGGAAGCTTGAAATATGCGAATGATGATCCATTATTTCGTTTTTTTTTTTACGATGCACAATTTCGCCGCTAGGGGGCGTAAACGCAAATGATATCGAATTCAAAAATACGTTTTATTCCACATATTTGCTGCTAAACATCCGATTGAAGAAATTATTTTATCTTTCAATTCCATTTATGTCGAAGAGTATTTTATATATAGTTACTTTTTCAAATTACGCATAGATTTTTCGCTAGGGGGCGTAAAAGTAAATAACATTTTCCCCGATAACTCTGCTTCTAAAAATCCGATTTGAAAAAGAAATTCTTCAGCGGATACACCTCCTGATGGAAAATCCTTTGCATGTAATTTCAAATTTTTGGTAAAGAATACTTTAGCCACCAGGAAGCGTAAGTGTTAATTTTTGCTTCTGATGTATTTGCAGCAAAATATGAGCCTCTAAAATCTCGATTGAAAACAAAGTGGTTTGTTGACCGATACTACTCACGTCGATAAACATTTTAGGAACATTTTCTTCTTGAAATAATGCATGGTTTCTACACCAGGGGACGTAGATGTATATCTTATTTCTGTCAATATCTCAACTTCTAGGAGTCCAATTTGAAAAATTCCTTCTTTGTTGGATAGTGTTTCTGATGCGAAATGTTTTTTCCTATAAATTCGAAATTTCAAGTAAATCACAGACTTTCCGCTAGGTGGCACAATGGTAAACTGCGTTTTCTGCGTTAGCTCTGCTTCTAAAACTCCGATTTGAAAAATTATTCATGTATCGCATGCAAGGCATGATGGAAAATATTTTTGACATAATTTCTAATGTTTGGTAAAGAATGGTTTGGCCACCAGGGGGCATAAGTGTTAATTTCTGCTTCTGATGTAATTGTAGCAAAATCTGGGCTCCAGAAAACTGGACAAAATTTAATTTTTTCTTGGACCGATTGTTCTCATATAGAACAACCTTTTGAGAATACTTTCTTCCTAAAATAATGCATGATTTTCCCACCAGAGGACGTAAAGTCACATCTTATTTTTGTCGATCTCTCGGTTTCTAAGAGGCCGATTTGAAAAATTCTTTCTATGTTCGAGAGCGTTTGCGGTGCGAAATATTTCTCATATAAATTCATGTTTTTCTTAACGCACAAGTCTGCAACCAGAGGGCGTAAGCTCACGATTCCGTTTACAGCAATAAGTGTGGGTTTAAAAACCCGATTGTAAAACTTCTTTCTTCCGTCAGATACTATTGTTTTCCATACCGGTTCCATTGAATTTGAATAGCTTTGATAAATCTAATTTGCGTCAGAACGGATTGAAAAGACGTGCTTATTATACCTGAAAATTCGGTGTTATCTTTCTTGTTGTTATTGCTCTCAGTGCGAGGTGCAGAGTTGCGCAGAATTTTGTTCTGCCGTAACTGCAGGTTCCATATCAGAATATCGTGTGCAACGGTGAACGGTCCGACACTGTAAGTTCTCTTAATACGCTTCTTAAGCATGAGAATGATCTGTCACGCTTCTTAAATCTTAGTCATTTACTCATTGCACACCTGTTTCGCCACCGAAGGTACACAGATACACTTAAGGTTCTGCTAAATCGTATTATTTGCGTGTGACGAGCGGTGTACGGACCTCTGGAGGCTTAATTCTGAAGTTTCTTGGGGGTGATACCGAATGTTTTACTAAAATCATACTGAAATGGAACTTCCTGGTGTACACACTCTAGTATTAGGTTCGTAACTCTTTGAGAAAAAAATAAAAAAAACACACTTACATCTCAGTAATCTGGCAGAAAAGATCTCTGTGAGCCACGGTTTCAAATATTTTTACTAAATACGTCAAGCTCATCGGGAAGAAACTGCGTTGAATTCACTGACGTAGCAGTGTCATCACCACGCGCCTGACCTGCTACACTTAACAAAATATTAAAATATATTTCTCATTGTGGTAAAACCTTTCAGAATGACGTTGCAGAAATGAAATTTGCCATCCTATAAGAATACGGCCAGAGATACACTATCTATCAACAAGTAATTGGACACCTGTGATAGCAAAGGAAAACGAAGTTTATTCACCTTCAATAGTTGGTGGAGCCTCCACGAGCGTCGATTACAGCTGCTACCCTCCGGGGCATACTCTCAAACCAGGCGTTGTACGACGGCTAGCGGTATTTTCTTCCACTCGGCTTGGAGAAGACAGGTCAGTTCCTTCACCGATTTTCGACGGTGGGGGCACCCCTTAAGTCGACACTCCAACTCGTCCCAGAGGTGCTCGATAGGGATAAGGTCCGGGCTCAGCACAGATCAGTCCATTCGATTAACCCCATTGTCACCATACCAAGCCATGGTGGACCTCGCAACATGACAGGTGGCATTGTGATCCTGAAAGTAACATGGGTCCACCCTGTAAAACTGCCACAACGTAGGAAGCGCACGGTCATCGAAAATGGTGCAGTAGGTCTCGGCGTTGAGTCTACCAGGAATTGCGACCAAGGGTCCTGTGTCATACCAGGAGAAACACCTCCATAGCATAATTCCACTGCCGCCGAACTTCACAGTTGGCACAATACATTCCGGCAGGAGGCGTTCTCCAGGAAGACGCCAAACCCAGATCCTGCCATCCGAACTGTAGAGGGTGAACCTTCATTCGTCGCTCCAGAGAACCTGTTTCCACTGTTCAACGGTCCACTGTCGACGTTCTTTGCACCACGTTAGCCGAGCAGCGCTATTGGACTTGGTGATCAAAGGCTTCTTGGCGGCAGCACTTCCACGATAACCGAGCAAATGGGCTTCCTTACGGATGGTATTCATTGAAAGAACACTCCCGGATGCCTGTTGAAACTTCTCGCGGATGTGGCTCATTGATTTGGTGCGGTTCTTTCGAATTTCACTGGGCAGCATCCCGTCGGTCTCTAACTCCCAGTTTTGTGGGTCTGCCGGGTCGGGGCACATTCCGACAGTCACCTCTCATCTTCCACTTGCCAATCACGTAGGCCACTGTCGATTTTGGGTACTTCAATTTGCTGGATATGTCACGTAAGGATTGGCCATTTCTGTGATACCCGACGATTACACCTTTCTCGAAATCAGATAGTCCCGAACTGCGTGGCATCTTGCATGCGACTGGTTGCGTTGTTGTTTCCCACACGATATTTACCGGCGTCGGCCGTGACATGTATCAGGACCGCAGATATCGTCGATTGCAGGGGTGTCCAATTACTTGTTTGTAGATAGTGTAGTTTGAGAAGTAATACTTACGTAAGCACAAAGACATCTTTATTTTCTTGCCACATGTCAAAGTACAGCTTCATCATAGCTTTATTTATTATCACTTAACATGAAAAAGTGCTTACAGATTATCTTTGACTCTCGAACTTCCAAAATAACATATAATCCTGCTTCAAGAAGCATCGTTTTATATTCACACTCCACAAGCTACACACCCTTTTCACTGGGCGTGACTTTTCCTTTATCTCTGACACATTGTCAGACGTTGCCAAATGGTATAAGAAAAATGTAGAGGATTTGACCCGGAATTCAGAAAGAAATATAATGGAGAAGTAATATAATTTACATAAGAAAATAAAATTTAAAACGGAAGGTTAATTTAGAGATATCCGTCACATTACGTAACGTTAGATTCTAGAGTACTTCCCAGCAAAAACAGTCTTGCTGGGCTTGCACTCAAGCCAGTAGTGGCCCAGCACTATGCTGTGCTGCCCAAACGTCAATAAAATGTCCCGGCGGACAAAGTTCAGGCCAGCAACTGGCCAACAGTTTGCACCCCATCAAGTGTCATATGCCAGAACAGGACCATTATTTACCCATCACAGGCAGTGGCCCTTAAGGGGTCGTGCAAGTACGTGCCATAAATGATGGCTAGCCCTTTAGTGGTTCGCCAGTTACCAGGCAGTGGCAACCGGAAATCCTGTGACGTAGCTGATGGCTTGCTGAATCTTGTCCCATGGGTGAGTGCTTTATATTCACATAGCGTTGCATATTTTTTTACAAATACTTGGTCCTGCCTGCGCCTCTCGAATGGCATCCACGGAGTCCAGATCTTTCCTCTTGTGACAATTCTCTATGGGGTATTATTAAGGACTGTGTGTCCCAGACAAAGCACCAGACAACCGACCAGTTGCAAGACGCTGTTCGTTTTGCATTTACACAAATTGATAAGGCTTGTCTTCTTAAAACCTCGCACAGGACATATGGACGAATTATTTTGTGTCACGAAAATGGCAGAAGTCATACTGACTTTCTGGATTGGTAACTTCATAAGCTGTTCTGCAAGGAGTTACAAGACATTCGGATCACCTTGCGGTATCCATGTCTGAA
This sequence comes from Macrothele yani, assembly GCA_039090855.1. Taxonomy (NCBI): domain Eukaryota; kingdom Metazoa; phylum Arthropoda; class Arachnida; order Araneae; family Macrothelidae; genus Macrothele; species Macrothele yani. The sequence goes on from CM077029.1 coordinate 48,910,195, forward strand.
CCCCATATGGAGTAGTAACTCCTACGATGAATGGCACATATCTATGCGTTACATTCCGGTTACTACTGAGAGATTTCAGTTCAATGGAACTGCTTTGTTTCTCCAGGGGAAGCTTTGCGTTATTTGCAATAAGTCGCGGAAAACGCGGTATGAAATTTTATAGCGGGCGAAGCCATGACAGAAATGGGCAGGGTCCCCTAAAGTTAGGGTTCGGGCAGGGCTTTTCAAATTAAGGCGCGAGCAGACCTCGAGCACGAAATACCTTGCTTCATAACAATGCACGGCCACACACGTAAGTTCTGGATTTATTGAGTTACCAACATTTTTACAGTTACCCACCTGCCTCGATAGATATATGCACGTGTTTAGATTCCTGAAAAAGAGATTTTCTTTTCGAAGTACCACAAGCGTAAACGGAGCGAAGTGTGACGATGACTTCTTCAACAGATTTGAAGCAAAATCTGTGAAGCAAAGAAACATATCCCGGTTTTTTCGAGCTATGTTGAACAATAATGATCGGATTCTTCTCTAAGCTTTGTATGTGGAAACGTTCTGACGTTCAATAAAAATATAATTGAAACATTTTCTGATATTTTCCCTCTTATATTAAGATCGCTACTGTTATTGCTCTTCTAGAATTAGCTTTGATCTATTTACATATATAGACGATGTGTGCTTTCGCTCTATTCAAAACCAAAGGATTTCGCAATGTTGGTAGAATTTCAGAAGCTTAGAAAATACAATAAGATGTCTATATCGAGAAATATTTGAATTTACGCTGTTTCTTTGCTCCGTTATCTAGTAAGATACGGAACAAAAACAGATTGAGTTTTAATGCAACATGCGTCTCTGAAATATGATTCAAGCAAAGCATATAGCTCTCAAAAATGTGTTTTTTATCTTTCATCTCTCATGGGTGTATAGAGAATTTCCATCCCTAATTTAGGATTGTTGTTTCCAGGGATAGGTAGAATTTACAGCCAAGAATAAACATGGTACATCAGTTCTCATTTTCAAAAGCAAGGCAGCTGCATTAATTTTGAAACGTAAAACGCAAATAGTATTTCCATTAGTGCGATAGCATCGCCATTTCTTCGAAAGTACACTATTGATGCATTTCCATTAGTATCAAAATGTACTTCTGAATATTTGATTTACTTTCAAATGTGAAATAGAGATGGACTTCATTAACGAAACTTAATCTGTTGGCATACTGAAACCCGATACCCTTCCCTTAAAGTATTTGTAATTTTTGTTTCCAAAATCTGAGTATGTTTTTTTATTCGCCACACAGATGGAAAAGAGGGTCCTTTTTTCTCGGAAAATTGTATTAATAATATCTTTTATACGACTTTTTAGGTTCTTTGATTTACCCTTTTTGATTTAAAAGGCATATTTGAAAATCTTTGTGTTGGTTACGTTCAAGAAATGCGAGTAGTTATTCAGATTTTGTGACATCATTCTACAGCTAGCCGGGAAATCGCAAACATGAATTTAAATGATTAAACTGGAAATAACGACTGCATTTTTGACGCTATATGAGCTCAAACTGAAAATCAGGAAGTGTGAAATATAGTGCGCGTCTTCCTTAATCACCCGCAACAAAAACGCGCTAAAATATCCCTGCTCCTCGGTATCTCGTTCGGTTATATGTGTAGATATGCGCCGTCTGCATGAAAGTGCAAATGTCGTCTTCAAGCCAGTGTGTAATCAAAACGTTATCTTGGAGAATTAGTCATTGCGGCTTGCCGCGAACTGGTCCCCAGAACGTAAGCTCTCGTCCGTTCCGAGGCTTCGTGTGACCAAATTATGATTGGCAGGCGGTATGCTCTGCACAGAGATGACTCGTATATGTGATCGAAACGGGGAAGAGCTGACGCTGAGCACTGGGTCGTGTTTCAGAATGCTGTGTCCAGGGAATTCCTGAGCAACGACGTATTTCAAAACGGAGTGAAAGAACGAAAAGTGCTGCATTACCTCTTAGGGAATAACCTCAGGGGATTCGATTCTTGATGGGCAGATGATGTCAGGCGAAATGTTTTTACCTTCTATTTGCACTTTCTTTCTTTTTTTCCCCCCCTGTTTCTTAAGATAGGAGCCTCGAAGCAAGAAAAAAACTAACAACACCCTATTACCAAGATCCTGGAAATAAGCTGATTGTATTCTTTAGAAACATCTGAAATGCTCCATTTTTTTTTTTTTTTTTGTAAAATATACATTCTACCAGGGAAACTTTTGCTTTCCTTGCTGTGTTCGAAGTATCATATTAAATACAGTGGCGTAACTAGCACAACGTGCGCCCACAAGATTCACTTCAGCACGCACAGTAATTTTCGCAAGATTTCGAACACGAGGGAGGAAGCATTTTTTCGCGGTGTGTGTGTGTGTGTGTGTGTGTGTGTGTGTGTGCTGGTTGGGAAGCGGGAGTAGGGGGGTTAGGAAGTCAGGTAGTGTGTCTGCAAAACTGCAAAACCAATGGTGGTACCTACAGCCCTGTAGTTCGAACTTTTTAAGTAATAGATTTGACAATACGTGTAATTGCTTTGTCCAAAGATAAAATATATCCCTTGAAGAAATCACCCTCTTACCCACGGCAGATCTGCGGCTGATGTGAATAAATGTTGACGTGCACGTATTCCTAGGTAACTGACTGTTTTCCCACATCCTCCACCGAGAATCCTACTGCGGCCTCGCGCTTTTCCTCAGCAGCGCAGGCGATTGGAGAACGATCGTATTATTTGCGACCCGTTGCAGAGCAATCGTATTACAACCCGAAGTCAAAAAGACGAACACTTTCAATCTGTAGGACATTCGGTGTTTTAAAAGTGAAACTAGGCATTTGTTTAGGTAAAGCTAAATACACCTTAAAGTATATAACGAAGTGAATTTCTCCGTCATTTTTATCCCCGCCAGGTTTCGAATCCGGGTCCCCTCACTCCGGAATAAGTTGCTCTACCAATTGAGCTACGCGGACATTTTATTCTGATTCTTATCTGCCTTTATGTCGTGTGCGTCCTTCTAGCAGGTACGTCACATCTCCTGGTACGTTACATCATCTCCCCCTTATTATTTTTTTTTTTTTTCGAAGTGCTGCTCTTATTTTTCCTATCTCGCGGTGGGGAAATAACATCACACCATTGCGAGATTGTGAACGGTCGGATCATCCGGATAGTTCGGGCGCCATTATAACGAAGTGAATTTCTCCGTCATTTTTATCCGCTCCAGGATTCGAATCCGGGTCCCCTCACTCCGGAATAAGTTGCTCTACCAATTGAGCTACGCGGACATTTTATTCTGATTCCTATCTGCCTTTATGTCGTGTGCGTCCTTCTGGCAGGTACGTCACATCTCCTGGTACGTTACAAGTAAAATATGAATGTTTGGGTTAATTAATGTGAGTGTTCGAATTTATTTTCACGTGGAGCGCACAGAGCCCAAGTAATTTTCTTTTGAAAATCGACTAAAAATTTGGTTTCATTTCAGATTTACCAACGGTTTACTGCAGATCCACCACAGTATAGTGACGCAACGTTAATTTAACTACTGGTCCACCAACAGTATGTTTCTCATAGAAAGTTAAGTTTTAACTACTTGAGGAGGTTGCAATAAACTTTTTTCTTGTTTTTTTTTTCGGTGTTTAATGACCTGTATGAGCAACTCAGAGGGCTATATTCTCGTGGTGCATCCTGTTCCCACTAAAGGAGCACTGACGATCGCTAATAGCGGTACAACTATCAACAATCTATCTGTACGACTTATATAACTATCTATATAACTATCTGTACGACCGGGGGTAAAATCCCTGAAATGTCAATAGGCGGGACATATTGCCAGAAGGACAGACCACCGATGGACAACCAAAATTTTAAACTGGATTCCACGGAACAGGAAAGGACCCAGAAGAAGGCCACATGGGAGAAGGGTGGATGAACTTCGAAAGCCTGTGGGAATAAGATGGAGACTGGCACAATACAGACCGTTGTGGAAGACTCTTGGGGAGGCCTTCATCCAGCAGCGGATTTTTAATGGTTGACAATGACGGTGGACTACTTAGAGGGCTATAAGAAGACGCCCGTCTTAAATTTGGGGCCACTGTTACCAGGGAACGGACAGAAGTAGGGAATAAACACATCACCCAAGCTTCATTCCGGTTCTCAAACCCGGGCCAATTTCAGACGAACGGTTAGAATCCAGCGTCTCAGAACTCTCGGCCACGAGGGTGGGTGAAATGTTTTGATATGTCTCAGTGGAACTTAACTATCAAACCTCTAATCGAGACAAGGTTCTTTATTTTACTCATCTACGCTTTTACAATTTTAGGTTGTCTCCCGAACATTGGTAAATCCTAGATTTGACCGGTAAATCCTGGCATGTACCATACTAAGGTGGCTGCAGTTCGAAAATACTTGGAAACACTTTCATTTCGGGCTTTTACCAAACCATTTCGATAAATGCCAGCATTTACAAACACCAATTGCTAAGTGCGTTTTGTTTGTAAGTTTAAAAATATTGAAACAGTAATTTATGTTGCATAATTGTTTTATGATATCAGTTGTACTAGGCCCATATTTTTAATTACCATCGTTTATTTAAAAAGTGTGTAATTGGAATAAGAAATCAGAATAGCCTTATGTTATGAGAGGAAATTCTATATTTTTCACTATTAAACTAATAATTATGTCTTTGTCAATTTAAATTTCTAACACAATGTCCAGAATAACATTAAGCATGACTGCTTTATTACTTTAGTATATTATTCACTGATTAACTCAAAATATCGAAAAATTTTCCCGCAAAATATCACTCATTTTTATGAACGAAATGAAAAAAACGTAAAATATATTAGCACAAAAAACAAACTGATTCTAGATCGTCGCCGCTCACACTCGTCTATATTCGTACGAAGTAAAGGCTACACCTGAACTGTTAGGTACGGGGACAGCTAGAAGAGTCGGGACCTACACGCTCACTTGCGTTGGCGCGTGCGCACTACAGGCTTTGACAGACTCATCGCTTATTTCGGACTTTCACTAATTGGTGTCGGTTAAAGCTGGCATTTACCGAAATGGTTTGGTAAAAGCCCAAAGCGTTTATATGTATTTTTCGGACTTTTACCACCTTAGTATAGTAAATTTCAGGATTTACAGGCCAAACCTAGGATTTACCAATTTTCGGGCTTTTACAGTAACATAAAAAATCTTCACAGGTGCATTTTTGATACCTTCTCCCCAAATACTGCACGGTATATGATTCTACAGCTATGTATCCCGGCATGAAATAAGACGCAACGCAAATTTGTTTGTTCTTTCAAAACACGCATCTAAAATAAACTCAGATCTGATCGTTTATACACTATCTACCAACAAGTAATTGGACACCTGTGATAGCAAAGGAAAACGAAGTTTATTCACCTTCAATAGTTGGTGGAGCCTCCACGAGCAGCGATTACAGCTACGACCCTCCGGGGCATACTCTCAACCAGGCGTTGTACGACGGCTAGCGGTATTTTTTTCCACTCGGCTTGGAGAAGACAGGTCAGTTCCTTCACCGATTTCAGACGGTGGGGGCACCCCTTAAGTCGACGCTCCAACTCGTCCCAGAGGTGCTCGATAGGGTTAAGGTCCAGGCTCTGCGCAGGACAGTCTATTCGATTAACCCTATTGTCAGCATACCAAGCCATGGTGGACCTCGCAACATGACAGGTGGCATTATCATCCTGAAAGTAACATGGGTCCACCCCGTAAAACTGCCACAACGTAGGAAGCGCATGGTCATCCAAAATGGTGCAGTAGGTCTCGGCGTTGAGTCTACCAGGAATTGCGACCAAGGGTCACGTGCCATACTAAGAGAAACACCCCCATAGCATAATTCCACCGCCGCCGAACTTCACAGTTGGCACAATACATTCCGGCAGGAGGCGTTCTCCAGGAAGACGCCAAACCCAGATCCAGCCATCCGAACGGTAGAGGGCGAACCTAGATTCGTCGCTCCAGAGAACCTGTTTCCACTGTTCAACGGTCCACTGTCGACGTTCTTTGCACCACGTTAGCCAAGCAGCGCTATTGGACTTGGCGATCAAAGGCTTGTGGGCGGCAGCACGTCCATGATAACCGAGCAGATAGGCTTCCTTACGTATGATAGTTATCGAAAGAACACTCCCGGATGCCTGTTAAAACTCCTCGCGGATGTGGCCCATCGATTTGTTGCGGTTCTTCCGAATTTCTCTGGGCAGCACCCGTCGGTCTCTAACTCCCAGTTTTGTGGGTTTGCCGGGTCGGGGCTCATTCCGACAGTCACCTCTCATCTTCCACTTGCCAATCACGTAGGCCACTGTCGATTTGGGTACTTCAACTAGCTGGATATGTCACGTATGGATCGGCCATTTCTGTGATACCCGACGATTACACCTTTCTCGAAATTAGAGAGCTCCGAACTGCGTGGCATCTTGCATGCGACTGGTAGCGTTCTTGTGTGCTACACGATATTTAACGGTGGCGGCCGTAACGTGTATCAGAACCGCAGATATCGTCGACTGCAGGGGTGTCCAATTACTTGTTGGTAGATAGTGTATATATATATATACTCTAAACTTTCTTAGATTTTCACTAATTGTAGGCTACAGGCGTTGTTAATGATTATTAGATTAAGAAAATTCAATTTTGTTTCACGATTATTTTATTTTTTCTTGTCGACCCAGTTTTCGATGTGGTTTTGGCTCAACTACTTCTGGGCGAATGGTGCGTAAATATTCAAATCGCATGTGATATTAGGAGCGCGTACATAGAAAATATTTAGAGAGGGAAGCAAGGCCCCAGTCAGTGCTTTTTTTTTTTTTTTTTTTTTTTTTTTTTTGTGAAAATGTGACTTTGGAAATAATGCTTGCATTTCATTAAAATGCATCAACTTAAATCAGAAAATAAATTGTTCTACTGTTTCTTCATTAACCTTTATTTTATCCTGATGAATTTCAAGAACATTAATTTTCTGCTCCCCCCTCCGGAAAAAAATTTCCACATACGCCCCTGTGTGGCATCATCAATGTTCTTCCAGTTGCTTCCATGCGCTTTATAGAAATGGAGTGGAAGTCATGTTGTTGACAAGTTGAAAATAATTTATATATACGTGGAAAACTTTCGAAGTATCAAGTTTGGTGTGTGAATTTGGCTTGCGATATGATATAGAGTGGATCACTTCATTCCGTTCATATTGCTATTATTCACTCCATTTCTATCAAGCATGCGGAAGCAACTAACTAAATCCACGTGACTGTCAACGCTGTTAAGGATGTAATATGCGATTTGAATAATTACGTGCCATTCTTCCTGAATAAGCTGAGCCCAAAGCACAGCGAAACCTAAAAAAATTAATAAGTAATAAAATAAAATAATTGTGAAGAAACTTTGCTTTTCTTAATCCCACTTTCTTACATGTCACTGGCTCTTTCTAAGACAGCAAGCAATACGTCCACTTGTTCAAAGAAGTCAACATTAACCCTTTAACGACCATCACTCTAAAATACAGTATTACTCTAAGTACCATAACGCCCAAAACGGTCTGTTGTATCACTTCTATATTTAGCAACAGCAATGGTGACTGACGGTGACTCCTGCTGTTCCCTCATAGGTGGTACAAATTTAAAGAACAGGTAAGGGTAGGAAATCTGACTCACTTTAGATAGGCGTTTCGGGTTGATATAGTCGTTTGTACGTACGGGCGTTTTGGGCATTATGATCGTTAAAGGGTTAATACCACGTAGCCGGAGAAATGTGAGTCGTTAATAGCAGTGTTGTTAACCAAGTATTTTTGACACATTATATTAGTATGAAAAGAAGAACTGCTCGTAGATGGCGCATAACTGATGGTACTAATGAGAATGCCTACCTCGACTAAAACTATCTATACAGTTGCAGTTGAAGGAAGTGAAACTGGCAATTAAGCGATGACCTCGCCAGAGTTGGGCAAAATGTGCCTGAAAGAAATGCTGGCTAATGGCTTGAAGCTGGTTGTTGTGGATGACCATGCCTATCAGGACTAAACGGTGCTTACAAGAATTGAAAGCGAATGGAGTGAAACTTGAAGATATTAGTGCCTATATCTTCCGCGACCAAAAGATCGCAAGTAGAGTGAAACTCTGTAGTGGATGTCTATGTCTACCAGAACTAAGGGATGTTGATAAGAACTGTAGCCATATTGGACGGGCCACAATATGGCGTCGACAGCACGTAACAATGGATCTCAGCTGCCTAGCGGACAAGATGGTAGAGGCGTTGCAATGGTATGGTGTCTGTTTTCATGGCAGGCGTTGGGTTCCTTAATACATCTTGAACAGCATTTGGATTCCAGAAGGTATCATAGCGTCGTTACGGATCAGGCGCAGCCGCACGTGTGTATGGTGCTTCCTGATAGAGAGATCTATATCTAAAAGGATGATGCACGATACCAGAAGTGTCAAGTAGTCACGCAGTGGATCCAAGAGCACGAAATTAACTTCAATGTGCTGAATTGTGACCCACACAGTCCCCAGCTCTGAACCCAATTGAAGACCTATAGGATGAGACTATTCCTAACAGAGATCCTCCTCCTGCGATCATTCTAGGAAGTTCACGGAGGCTATCACACCCGCTTGGCTGAACCAGAAGAGGATCCAGAAGGGGGGCTCCTTCCTCAGGAACCAAGGAGAAGATTCGATTTGTTAGGTTTTAATAACAAATTGAAAATTGTTTTCGTGAAAGAAAGTATTACTTAAAACTATATTACTTTCGTTAATAATTGGAAGAATTTATAGACATACTAAGTGCACTTTTTCATTTTGCGGAAAAATATCAAAGGTTCCCAGTTATTTCCAACAATAGCGCCTCCCGCCTCTCCTTCACACTGAAATCCTAGATCCAACTCTGAGCTGAATAATACCTGTATCCGCTTCGGTGGCGCAAGTGCTGGCTTCTGACTATTCGTCTGAGATGGGTCCGGGTTCAAATCCCGGTGATACATGGATGTTGCGCTTGTCTTACGGTACTGGCCCTTCCCTCGAGCCAGTGGTGCTAAATTAGGAACGGGCGGCTGCTTATAGCCCATCGAGTTGCTAACGGTGGTCGTTAAACCACCAAACAAACAAAACCTGTAGAACGGTAACAGCACCTCACGAAATCGAGGCTGCTGTGAAGGCCAATGGCAGACCAACACGCTGTTAGGTAAATGCTCCTAATACTTTATTTCTATGCGTATGTGTTAACTAAGTGTGCTACCTTTTTGCAATAAGGTGTTATACACAAAATCTCAATAAAAGTAGAACATACATATATTTAGGCAAGTACGAAATTCAGCATTTTAAAATGCGTTCCCTTTATTGCCTCAGATCCGAAAAAGATTCCGATCAAATATCTTTAACTGCTATGAAATCTGTCGAAAAATTAAAGGGTGCATCAAAAACAAGAGGAAACAAAACGAATGCAATAAACAGCAGGGATTTTTCCGTCTAAGAGAAAGAGTACCATAAAAAGTTGTTTTTCCCTTGCTGGGATGATTACTTTGCTACTCAACGGACGGATTTCGTAATTGAAATTTTAAATAATAAAATACAAAATAGTGAAGTTTTCCGGCGAGTTATCTTTCCCGAGCTCGTTCCTTGTCGATGTATACGGTTCGGATTCCACGCTTCAGAAGGCAACTCTAATAACGTTACTAATCCTTCATCCAATGCAATTAAATTAAAATGGGAGCTAAGGAATTCTTTTAACGAATTGACAGAGAAAAATCAAAAATGAACTGATTAAGGAATTAAACTGGGATGTTTTGGCAATCAATTCTCAACGCGAATTAGAAGGACCAAAGCGAAACTCCTTAGATAAATTCAGTAAAGCTTGGAATAATGCGCAATTTAAGATCATGTATGTTTCTGAAGCGAAGCTAGGGAAAATTTGCGAATGGTCGAGAAGACAAGTTGTGTTTTCAAAAGCGCATGTTCTCAACAAATTTAATACATAAGAAAGAAGAAATATCCATAAAAAAAATTAGAACATATATTCCCCGAGCTAAAAGAAGCCGATTTATACCACTTGTCATTTCCGATCCAGCAGATGCTTAACATACATGAAGGCAATGATGAGATGTGAAAAGAGAGGGAGTATGATAGATAAAATATTTACACTTATATTTCCACTGAAAAAAATATTGAATCAGAAATACACTGCTGGCCACCCAAAATGCAACACCAAGAAGGAAGCATCCGATTGACCTGAAATTCGCAGCATGCGTCGCCCGCGAGAGGGCATGCAAAGGATTAGCATGTCAGGGCATATGCAAATCATGTACGCCCGGCACGCCACCGATAAGCACTATAAGAAGGGTACACAGAAGGCGGGGTGTAAGCAGTGGAAGTGTGTTGTGCTGCCGGACTTGTGCGTGAGAAGCTTCCTGATGCCTCGTCGAAGAATACGGCAGTCATTCCAGCTCGTTTCGGAGTTCGACATAGGACGAATAGTGGCTTATCGAGACAGCAGTTTATCTTATTGAGGCATCGGCGCCCGTGTGAGACGACATCCAGCCACAGTGAGGCGAGTGTGGATTCGGTGGGTGCAGGAGGGACAGACGGACCAACGTGAGCGATTGCCGCAACCGCGACACACCACCGAACGAGAGGGTCGGCATGTTGTGCGGCGGGCATTGACAAATCGCACCGCTACATCACGAACGCTAGCGCAGGAATTAGGGTGTGTTGTGCAACAACCTGTGTCAGTACGTACCGTTCGACGTCGTCTGCAGGAGCGGGGACTTGTCGCACGGCGCCCATCTCTCCGATTACCATTGTCGTTACACCACCGGCGAGTGCGGCGACAGTGGGCCGTTGAACGCCGCGCCTGGACTACGGAATGGCAAGACATTGTCTTCTCCGACAAATCTCGCTTCTGCCTGCAACACCACGATGGCCGGAACCGCGCGTGGCGGCACCGCGGTGAGAGACTGTATGACGCCTGCAATATGTATCGCCATACCGGTCCGTCGTCTGGCGTTATGGATTGGGGCGCAATTGGATATGACACCCGCACCCCTCTGGTACGCATCGCCAGAGGGGTGCGGGTACGCATCGCCAGTACACTCAACAGCCACCGCACGATCTCCGAAGTTTTCGAGCATGTAGTCCTCCCTTACCTGCAGGACCTGCCAGCGGCCACGTTTCAACAGAACAATGCGCGCCCGCACGTGGCACGCATCGTGCAACAATTTTTCACGGCCCACCGGGTGTCACTGCTGCCGTGGCCCGCCTGTTCTCCCGATATGTCGCCAATCGAACACGTCTGGTCGCTGATCGGCAACCGAGTGGCCCGGCAAGCACCACCCGCGGCTACGCCTGATGAACTGTGGTAACGTGTGGAAGCAGCTTGGACCGACATACCCCAAGCCTACATCCAAAGCTTCTTTCGTTCGATGCCGCGGCGTGTAGCGGCCGTTATTGCCAGCCATGTGACCACACGAACTATTGATGTCTACGTGTTCCGCAAGTCGCACGGGCCTCTAAGCTCAATCGTTTCATCTTTGTATCTGTTGTTATGTGTCCAGTAAATCTGGCTTTGCTATCTCGTTATCTTCTTGGTGTTGCATTTTGGGTGGCCAGCAGTGTAAGTCACACAAGTTGTAGCTATTTCCACAAATTTATAGATCGTAAAAATTCAGATATGTTTGTGCATTCATTTAATTATAAAGGAAAGGCATACGGCGCAATAGTGCAAGTGTATATACAAATCACTACCTGTGAAAGGAGTTTATTGAGTTCCGAAACGCGGACCAGTAGTACAGTGGTCTGTGTTCTGGCTTCTGAGCATTCATTTGAGATGGGTTCGGGTTAGAATCCCGGCGAAGCATGGATGCTGTGTTTCTTTTACAGCACTGGCTCTCTAAGGGCGGGCGATGCCAAAAACACCCATTACAAGTCCATTGAGTTGTTCACGGTGGTCGTTAAACTCCTAAACAAGAAAATAGTAAGTTCTGAAATCAGCAGGCCTAAAAATATTGTTGTACGCTGAGAATTCATAAATCATGAGGTACCTGGGTCCTGGGCAACGCGGCACTGTCACCCCCTCTTGTTATGAATGAACGCACCACTTGGCAGGTTTATAGGTAGAAGGCCTTCAACGATAAGGTGCCAGAAACATATCCAACAAGCGATCAAACGGTGACGCTCCATCTCATTACAAGATAGACTGTTTGGTGACGCATTTGGGAGAACCAGCTTATCTGTTTCTACGTATAAGTAGCTGCTGAAAACAGTATTCGGGTGGACCGAAACGATATGACATTTTATGTCCCTGGCGATGTTTTTCCATTGTCATTCACGACTTGCAGCTGTTCCAGTGACACAGTGGTCTGCTAGCTTCCGACCATTCTGTCAGAGATGGGCTCGAGTTCGAATTTCGATGAGGCAAGAATGTTCTGTGTCTCTCTTACGGCACCGGCTCTCTAGGGACGGGCGACTTCTTATGGCCCATAAAGGTTGCTCACGGTGGTCGTTAAATCCCCAAACAAAGACAAAAACAAAAGACTTTCATTGCGACAGTTCCGTCTAATGTTTCGCTATGCTCCGTTCTTGTCTCAAATATGTCTCTGCAATTATCAACCACATACTTTCGGGAGAAATAGAAGACGCTGATGGGTTGCCCACATATTATTTTCAACAACAGTACCTAAAACATAGAACGATACCAAAATCACACATCCTGCTCTGTAAGTACAGATATTGCTGTTAGTTCCGAAACTCGAATTCGTAGATCATGAGCTGTTAGTGAGAGTCACGACTGCTAGGTGTGAAGGTTTTCCGAGTCAGTGCAAAACATGAGGTGTGTGTCTTGTGTGTCAGCAAAATACAGATCTCAAAATGACGGAAAGAAAGAAGGGGTCACTTTGCAGAATATTCCTGGGAGAATTTGTCACTTAAATCTTGGACACTTCTTGGAAAATGGCAGCGTATTCCCAGCACGTCTCTCAATGTGCTATCCCTCTCTATTTCTCTGTCCTTTCTCTCTAACTTTCTTCATACTGTTTGTCCTCTTCTTTATCATTTTTGTATATCTTTCTCTACCTCTTTGTCCTTAGTTGCTTGCTCTCACTTTCTTATTCTATGTGTTTCTCACCTCTCTATATTAGCCCTCTCTCCATCTTCCTCTATCTCGCACACTCTTTCTCTCTCTTCCTCTCTCTCTCTCTTCCTCTCTTTCTCTCTCTCTCTCTCTCTCTTCTCTCTCTCTCTCTCTTCCTCTCTTTCTCTCTTCCTCTCTCTCTCTCTCTCTCTCTCTCTCTCTCTCTCTCTCTCTCTCTCTCTCTCTTTATCCATTCTCTCATTCTAAATCTCCTTCCCCCTAACTCCTTTTATCTCTCTATCTATTAATTGCACTGAGTGTCTGATAGAAAATTTGCAAGGATTAGTATTCAGATCTCAGGGTTCGCTGTTTCGGATAAGATTGAACATCTTGCTAACCGTTTGCCGCTTCTTAGCAAAGAGGTATGGTTGTCATATAATTGGTACTGCAGCGCCATGTAGTACTAGTACCGAAGTTTCCAAATTATTAATTTTTTGGGAAGACTATTTGTGTCTTCTGATGTTAGAGTAGTCAAGAGTACGAGCTACTAGCTTCACTTGCTTTTGGGTGCGAGTTCGAATCGCAGGCATGGCATAGAAGCTTGTCCTAGAGTATTATTTCGTTACCTTTCCAGAAACCAAGTGTTCTAATATTATGAACAGGCTACTCCCCGTCCTTAAGGGCTAATGGTTGATGTTGCTGAACTAGAACGAAGCAAAATTATCCTCTCGTACACCTTGAACCGTCTCTATTGGGTAAAAGTGCAGGAATACATCCTATTTCTGTTCCCCCATGGTATGAGCGCGATGTCATTATAACCAATGCATTTACTCGAGATTTCACCATACTTGCATTTACTGGAGATTTCACTACACTTGCATTTACTGGAGATTTCACTACACTTGCATTTACTGCAGATTTCACTACACTTGCATGTTGTGCTTTATCCATCCGTAACATTTTACTCAAGTACGTGTTCTGCAGCGTCGTGAAAAGCAGAAATAGCTATACCAGCCACAAAATGCTAAATTTTTTGCTGGAGATTTATGTTCGCAATCGAGTAACGTTGTCGTCTGACGGTACAAATTGCTGTTTTCCAATCATATAAAATATGAAAATTAGACGACATTTGGTCCTAAAGTAAAAATCACATGACCTATATACTTCTCAAATTTTTTAGAACTTTCGTTACACACGAAGCTTTACAGGACATGAGGGGAGGAGGTACTTTTTAATTTAATTACTTTACTGTTTTTTAATTTATTATAGTATATAATTTTATAAAATAAACTGAACTACTGTTTTAAATTATTTGTACTACTATTTCTTAAACTTATTATTAAATATAATTTTACAAAAACAAAACAAAAACACAACAGGTAGGCTCAGTTCTGATTGAGCCGCTAGTTTAGAATGCAGAACTACGACTTGCAGATCGGAGAGTTGGAATGAACTAGTCGAGTATGATTTCAAAGCGTTTATTTAATTTGTTATAGCCAACACAGGTCTATGACATGAAAAGTAACTTACATAATTTTTTGCAAATAATACGTCGCAAACACAAAGCAGATCGATACACGAATTACCAAACATATGGTGCTCTGTCTTCTTGGGCTTCTTACATTTCTCCTCACTCATTTTGATTTTCTCCACTTTTGCTTGCGTTCATTCTGCAAATTCCGCGGCATTGTCAAAAACGTTAGCCCGCTCACACGAAAACAATTTTTAAAAATTTTCGTTTAAACTACTGTGATGTGTTCTTTATACATTTTAATAGATCTCATCGAGAGCTTTAAAACGAAACCACACATTGTCGTTTTGCACTCACGGTTGTCCAGATAAACAGCGATATTTCAAAAGTGTTTACCGGTTTACAAGAAAACAATTTTGAAATGTTCAGTTCAAACCACTACGACGAAATGTTCTTCGCAAATTTGAATAGATCTCGTCGAGAGCCTTCAAACGATACCACGAACAGTCGTGTTTCGCTCACGATTGCAGGGGAGTGTTGCGCTCTCGATGTATTGCGCAGTTCGCGAATTGGACTCCATGCTGTTTACGAATATGTTAAGATGATTACTGTGCGGGACGTATTTTTAACGTTATAGTGATTTCAATTGGGACCTATTGTTGTCACAGGCGGTCAGCCGTAAGTCGTCCCATACTATCAGTGGAGGTAGACGTAGTTCTTCGTTAAAAAAAACTGATCTGATAATGAGGCGTGTGGGAAGGGTGCGTTAGTTTTCGGCTTTTGTTGATAACAACACTGACGTTTTTGTTCATGCGAATGATTTTCAAGCGCAAGGAATTTCGGCAATTGCGGTTTATTTCGGAATTTGGTTTGATTCCTGCCATCGCTGAAAATCCAACTTCACAGATGTGCGAAGATGTGAAAGGGAGCAGCAAAGTTTTAATAGAAAGGGTTGGACACATTTGTTGAACAGACGGTCAGAATTGCGTCCATTTTTTCCCGTTTTGTTTTTGTTTTTTGCAGTTGAAAATCCTTTTTAAGTTGATATCGTCGGACAGATCGAAGACTTTTTCGTCGGCCTTTGTCAATATCCTAGTCCTAATGTCTTACTACAAACGGATTCGGAGTCCAGTTCAATTGCTGACAGTTTATCATTTCTTTGAGGAAACAGCCAGCAATTTTTTTTTTACAACGCGTTCAAACGTGCAATGAGATAATGTCATCAGCTGGTTTCGCATCATGTTATATTGATATGAGATTATGCCATTTAAAAGTGTTTTTTCAAAGGTTTCAAGTATTTCAGAACAGTCACTTTGGCCTTCTTCACACAATGTTTCTCTCTCTTCCACAACCAAGTGTTTTCATGAAATCTCCAATTTTGTCGAGAACTGCAGTTGTATCGGCTCCTTCAGCTCTTCTGTGTAGGATTTCAGTTGGCTTAAGTTGAAAACATGTCTGCCAAATGAGTGAGCTTCAGAACAAACTCTTTTATTTAAAAAAAAATAAAAAAAAATCATATTTCAAATTTTTTTTCGCTGCCCATTCAAAATCAGCTGGTGGCCCACTAGTGGCTCCGGGCCCTTAGCTTGGGAAGTGCTGATATATATGATCCGTTTATTTCTATTTTATTATCAGAGAAACAGTAACTTCCATAAAGACAGCACTGCGTTAATATGATTTTTTACTGGATGCAGTTTCCTCGTGATCTGTAATTGGCTTTCTTTACAGCGTTAACCACTAAACGTTAGAGAGAAATTCTGCCAAATCGGCTTTTGATGTTCCAAGGTGAATACCAGGCTACGGATGCAAAGCTTCCTAGTATTATAAAGAGGGACAGCTCGCATAGTATATTATGAATTTGAAACTCTTCAATCTCCACAACGAAATCAGGACTATAACATCCAACCAAGCGAGTTGCCAAAACATTGTTGTTGTTCCAGAAAGGGGTCATTGTATTGAATTATATTTAATTCCGATAATTTCAACTGGATGATTCTTGGCCTTTCAAATCAATGTAGTGCTGTGAGGTCGTAATACATCATTCTGTAAGTAAAAAAAATAGGTCGCTTTCTCTGAGTTGGAAAGACTTTATGATTTAATCATGTGTTCTTGAATTTGAACTCCTTTTGGGTCAATTCCAAGATTAAGTATCTTATTATTCCTGAGAAACCAGGACGTATTTCTTGTGATGAACGGCATTTGCAAAGATTCGGAACGGCCTTTTTATACAGATTTGCACCAGAACAATAACTTATGCGCAGGTAATTCCTAAGAATCATATTTTTTAACATTCCTCGTCACTTTTTGTTGTTTCGAAAAAGGTGAATAATGTGTGCCGAGATCAAAAGTACAAAAAACATGGAGAGCGACTACAGAACTAATATACTATAGCTGACTTTGCATCTCATGGGGGAGCCATACCTATAATATAACCACAGGAGCAGACTACGAGAATGCTCGGTTGTATTTTGAAGGTGACCAGCATTAATTGTGAGTATGGTACTTTTTATATTCTTTACTGCGTCAGTACTGGAAATTTTCGGACGTCCGTGGTATTATTGTAATATACACTGGCGTGTTTTGAATGTAACGTCGTGCAGAAGTGCTCCACATCGACTCAAATCAACCATAAGATCCCGAAGATGTAAGAATGTGGGAGAAGTGAGCAAAACCGTCCAAACAAGGAATCCAAAAGATACAAAGGCACTTTATTGAAAAGGTAGCTTCGAGCACAACTGGACAGAAGACAGAAACGTCCATGTGACAGGCGGCTGCCTAGAAAAATCCAGTCTTTACTAGGGGATATGATTCCCCTTGACTGCGTTGCAGGATTTTCAACGTCTGTGCATGCTGAGGACGAGGTTATCAAGGAACTGTTGAGTCATTGCGGCCCATTCCTCTTGTAGCGCCAATCGCAGCTGCGGAATCGTTGCTGGCGGGTGGGGACGTGCTGCCAAGCGTCTCCCGATCCCACACGTGTTCGATTGGGATTGGATTTAGGTCCGGGGACCTTGCGGGCCAATCCATGCGTTGAATATCTTCACTCTCCAACAGCTCTGCGACAGCCACTGTACGATGAGATGTAGCGTTGTCGTCCACGAAAAGGAACTCATGACGCACAGCACCTCTAAACAGACGCACGTGAGGCAGAAGAACCTCGGTACAATAGCAGACACCAGTGACTGAACCTCCTTGGTAGATGTAGAGGTCAGTAGGGCTACCGAGCATGATACCGCCCCAAACGAGAACTCCACCACCTCCAAACCGGTCCCTTTTCGATGATGTTGGAGGTGTGATTGCGTGTTTCCTGCTATCTCCAGATGTGTATACGTCCAGAATCTCTCATCAGACTAAATCAGCTCTCATCCTAAAAGAGAACTCGACCCCATTGCTAATGTGTCCAGTTTTTGTGTTCCTAGCACCACAGAAACCGCCGTCTCCGGTGAGCAGGCGTTAATGGCACACACCGTACTGGTCGTTGTGCAAATAGACCACCTTTGCGCAGCCTGCTGGTCGCGGTGAAACGCAGTAACGGACGTCCAGTTGTCTTTTGCATGTGCCTTGCGATTTCTCCTGCTGTCTGCCGTCTGTCTCTTCTCGCCTGTAGGACAATACACCGGTCGTCTGCCGCCGTGGTTGCTCGTGGACGACTACTGTTAAACTCTCGGACAGCTGTTCCTGTCGTTTGAAATGGTCTCCAAGCTCGTGAAACGATGCTGTGAGCGATCCCAAACTCCTCGGCCGCACTAGTCACACTTCGACCTTCTTCCAACTTCCCAATGACACTAACTCGAGTAAAGTTATCCAGATGTCGTCTACTGGATTACATGTTGGCCATATCCCACGGTGGCAGCAACTCGACGTCGTTCAAACCGATGTATACCGTGCAACAGCTTTCACCGAATTGCTGAGCGTACACAGCCCGTGTGCTTTATACCCTTCCGACTCCCCCCCCCTTACGTCATGCTGCATATATGCGCATGCCCTACCGTACCAGACCCTAGTCTATCTCTTGAGTGGTCTTTCGGTCCGTTCTGCCTGGTCGTTCCGCTGTCATGCTAATTTCTCCTCTTCGTCCTTAACTTTTGTACACCAGTGTATAAAGAAATTCTGTAAAATGAGTTTTAATTTTATGCTGAATTCAAGCATTTTTTAAAATCTACTGAGGAATGAAACTTATGAAAAGTAAGACGTTTCTATCATTTATTGAGAAAACAATCATTATTAAGAAAAATATCATTATTAAGAAAAATATGAAGGAAAACATGAAACCGTTCCATGTGATCGAGTGATCAGAAGCGCTGACAACCGGACGTTCTCTCGAAATGGATCCGGGCCTAAATCCCGAATGAGGCATGGATGGTGTTTTCTTGTGTTACGGTACTGGCTTTCTCCCTTTCCTGGAATATATTCAAATGTTGGGGCAAGTATGAGGATTGCATGAAAATGGGCACTATTTCAAAAATATTCAAATTTTACTACTAGATCACGATAAATAACACAATTTCATTTATTTTTTCATTTACCTGAAAGAAAATTAGTGCAGAAATGTCGTTTTCTTTTTTTTTTTTTTTTTTTTTTTTTTTGTCGAGCAGGCCCTGAAATTAACAAAACTTTACGTCTATGAAGTTAACATTCCTTTCGGGTTCCTGTTTTCTTATGTAAATTAGGTTTCTCTTCGTTAAATATTTCTTAAACTTAACTCCACAATTTTGTTCTCAACGAGCTTAAAGTTGGCATCCTGACAGCTGGTCAAAAGACAATTAAAGAAAATAAGGAATTATGAGATAAAAGCTCAGGGCACAGTAAAGATACAGATAGATTCTTGTATGATGAGCAATGTTGATATTAGCAGGTTGTATTGGAAGAGTGATAACGGTCTACGTTTATTGTGAGACATCATGACCTATATTAACTAACTTCATGAGAACTTTAAATAACGTCACAATCAGTTATTTTGTATTTAATGTGTAAACAAACAATTAAAATATTTCAAGTCATGTAAAAGAAAATTCAACCCTTACCCACCCCATGACTTCTCATTGCTACATATTCCATTCCATTCTTCCGCTCAAGACGGGTTGAGTTCCTCAAAGACGAATATTTCATATATGAGGATGTTGGCGAATTAATGCAGCCGGCTTGCAACTCCTCAGCTGTATATCGCGACAAGGGATAAAATGCTTCCGGGCCCGATTTCACAGGAAACCATCTACGCATTAGATTCCCTACACACAAGGAGTCTGCAGAAAACCCCGGAAAAACCGCAGACTAGATGTCCGGGATTCGAACACCAGTCAGAAACTTCTGCCTTCCACGCAGCGCATAGCGGCTTAACCAACTACGCTATTCCGGTGGTGCTAAGTACATATTAAGCACACGGAAAAATCGTCGACGTCCGTCGCGGGACCTCCCAGCGAAGTACTAATTAGCATATTTAAAAACTTTAATTATTACAAACTACCATTAAGAACATTTAAATTGACTCGAAAATTACTATTATCTAACTAACATAAATCCTAAATCCCATGAGAAAGGTTAAGATTTTACATCATTTGCATATCGTGATTTGCTCCTTTTTTACTAAAACATTTAACTAATAAAACTCACTATTTAAAAGTAGTTACTTAAATAGTTAGTAAACTTTATTAGTTAAATGGTTCAGTAAAAAAGGAGCAAACCATGATATGTAAATTGTGTAAAATCTTAGCCTTTGCCATAGAATTTAAGTTTTATGTTGGTTAGATAATAATATGATGGTTAGATAATAATTTCTAATGTTCTTAATGGTAGTTTGCAATAAATTAAGCTTTTAAATGTATAGAGTTAGTAACTCGCTCGGCATTTTCGCGTCAAACGTCAGCGTTTTAACATGAACTTAATGTGTAGCAACAGTGGCTGCCCTAGTCCTTGCGGGGCCCCGGGCGATGGCTATTCACGGGGCCCTTCGTAATCGCAATAACCCAAAACCATCACAATAACTCCTTATATATATAGTAAGAAACATGTAAAAAATTACATGTTTCTTACTCTAACCGTAAACCAGTCGCTCGATTTTTTCCTTTTTCTTCTTTACACAAACCCTCACTTAGGGTGAATGTGATCCCAAAGCATTTTTTTTTATCGGGAATTATGGCATTGATTTTTATGAAATAAACAGGACGCAATACAATACATTGTTTATTAATATATAGGTGATTCATAAAGACGTATACAGTTTCAACGAACTATAAAACAATAACAGTATAAGATATTTTATGTTACCTGTAACAGAATTGTATGGGGAATGTTTCAAGTTTTTTTAGAGACAGTCACAGATGTTTTATGTGTGCACCCTTAGTCACACGACACACAACGAGCCGGTAATCCATTTCTGCACCCAAACGCGAGGTAAGATATCTGAATCAAGTGCAGTGAGATTTTGCAACATCTGCACTTTGTATGGAATCATTTTCAGCTTTCTCAAAATTCTCCAGGCAGTAGGCTGTGAAATCTTTAAGTGGGCTGTGACTTCACGACTCACCCTCCTCGTTGATTTTCCCGAGCTTCGTTGAATGGCGATCGACGACTACTTCCGATACACGCGGTCGTCCAGGACTTTTAAGTTTGCCCAAACAGCCCGTAGTTTCAAATTTTGTATGCCAATAGTAGATAGATTTTCTGGTTGGAGGCTCTTTTCCGAATCGTGATCGAAAATGCCGTTGAACAACAGTTACAGAATCCGTTTTGTTCAGTTCAACAACACAAAACGCCTTCTCCAACTGCAGACGCTGACTAGTCACGTGACACGCGCGCTTTCGCCTACGTCACTTCCCTTAGTAGCGGGACACAAACTTTATGAGTACATCTACCTAACGGTTGGCATTTGCGCCCCGTGTCTTCAACTGTTACTGTTTTACAGCATCTGGAAACTGTATACTTCTTTATGAATCACCCTGTATTTAGAAATCCAAAATATTACCTTTTTTTTTATTGGATTTTCTAACGACCACGGTGAGCTTCAACAATATTTTATTTGGAGCAAACATGGACAGGAAGATACAGATGGCCTGTGCTTAACAGTTACCAAAAGATAAACAAGTGGATGACCTATTTACAATGACAATGAGATATTTACATTATGTGGATGCACTATATACAATGTAAGCAAATTCATAACACTGACAATACTGGACTGATGGGTTGACTTACTCTATGTACAACATATGTTCGCAATGTGCATCAGCAGAGTGCCATCTCTAATAGGTGAACACCAGTACAAGGTATAACTATAAATTTTACAATGCAAAAACAAACATGTATATTTTGAGCAATCTTGAAAAAAGAAGAAAAGAGAAGAAAAGAGCAGAAGGTTTATACTTTTCAGTATCTGAAAGATAAGCGAATAAATGATCTATCCACAATGATGGTGTGAACTCTATACAAATTGAATGCAATATCTCTCTTGTGAAACGCTGTCAAATTACAAAAAGAACTATTACTTAGGCTTAAACAAGTGCCTCAATCACAGTGCTATAGATTAACTTGTAATGAACAACAACATATGTACACAAGATGCAACGGCATAGGGAAGACACTAATAAGGAATTACTATTCCATGGTACAACTGTAAATTTCACAGTGCAAAGAGTAAAGTATATTAGTACAAACAGAACTTGCGTTTTACAGAAAATTTATACTTCGAGTACAATACAAATAATGAAAATATGAAACTGACTCTTTGTACAGCAAATATGCAATACAGCACAGAACATTATCTAATAGACTGATTATTTCCTATTAGGCACATGTGACATGAGAAAAACCACACTGTGTAACATTAACATATAATTGAAATACTATCAAAGCGTTTGCTCCGCACCATGAGCCTAAAACTTAAGACATGTAATCGTGACCCAACATGCGAAATGTGCCAAACATAAATTTTACAGTGCAATTAGGAAAGTACATTAGTATATACAAAATGAGCAACTCAATGGGCTATAAGCAGTCGCCCGTCCCTAATTTAGGGTCACTGGTTCCATGGAAGGGAGAGAGCCAGTGTCATAAGACAAACACAACATCCATGCCTCACCGGGATTCGAACAAGGACCCCGTTCGGACGATTGATCAGAGGCCTTTCCAAAATGGCCTGTTCCTAAATAAACAAGAATAGCTGTATAATTATAAGATAAGTCTATAATTTAAAGAAGAATTCTGCGACATGTCTTGTATCTGAAGTCTTCAATCCAATCACTATAATCCTGAGTAGATGCCACATCATTTGCTATGGACAGAAGAGCGAATACATTGCAAATCAGTACTTGTACCCAAAATTGCGGCAGAACCCGTATGAAAAATATCTTTAAAAATAATTAAATTTAGACATTACTTCACAACTTTCCCGCTGAAAAAATGTCTCTGACCAAAAAATAAAAATGTTTCTAACAGATTAATTTCTTGATGTCACTAATTAAAAGCAGTAAACAAATAATAAAATTGGTCATTTAGTTGTATATGATCGTGAACTACAACCACAATATTTTAGGTGACGACAGGCAAAAATCACTGATTAATTGGCGGTGGTGCGGGGCCCCTGTAGGCGCGGGGCCCTGGGCAGTTGCCCGGTATGCCCGTACCTGGGGCCGCCACTGTGTAGCAATGAGAAGTCATGGTGTAGGTAAGTTTCTAATTTACTTTTACATGACTTGAAAGACTTGAATCATTGATTGAGTTCATATCACAAAATTGAACGACTTGTAAATGATCAACCAGTGCCGTGCTTGATAACTAATAAAGTGGAATTGGGTTTCAGTAAGTAGATCTCTGTTGATCTTGAACTCCAGCCGTTATCTGAAAGTGATATTCAATGTGTGAGATTTTCTGCTACAAGAAACAAGTTGCAGCAATCCGGGCGAATTACACTTAAGTCATAAAAAAAGTTGAACTTTAAGTTAAAGTTAAAATCTAAACCGATTGAACAAGCTATTTCCTAGCTCGTATTTTATACATGGACAAACACAATTCTTGGTATGAAATATCCGTGCAAAAACAGCAGTTGTCAGATCCAGTATAAGAGAACGATATCCGATAAAGATTTTCTCTTTTAGTTTTAAAATGAAATTTGAGACCTTATAAAATTCTACACGCATATCTAAATCATGAATAAAAGCAACTCTATCTAATTTTTTATATCCAGTTATTGCATCAACTTGATATAAAAATACAATTAATTAAAAATAACAGATTAAATGCATGGACTAGAAATAAAAAGCAACCTCTAGATTTGACGCATAAACAAGATTTAAATTACTTTTCAATACTCCCTCCCGAACTCGAACTTTCTGAGATACTATCTATATGAAAGGATCTACGAATAAATGCATTGAGAGTATTGCTAAGTGTTGTTAGCAGGTGCTAAATGAGACGCCTGAAATGGAGCACAAAAGATGGTTCCACCTATTGTTCGCTCTTTGTTCAAGCGGCAGATTCATCTCCCAAAGAGGTCAGAGGTTAAAAGCTTTAAATCCAGGAGAGTTTGGGCACAGACACCAGAAACTGGATGTTTCTCTTGTTTCCAATACCTGGGATCTAACCTTAGCGACAAAATAACTAACTTAAAACCTCCATGGAAGAGGTTTTTGAAACTTTGAACATTTTGTTCTATTGAAGTGCTTTCGTCTGAGTCTTTAGTTACAAATGTTCGCTAGATCTTAAAACATTGATACCTTCATTTTCCGCTCAACTCTGCGAAGCTGAATTAAAAAAACTAATGTCTCTGATGAAAGAAACTGTTGGATTATGGGTGTTAAATAAGCTGGATACCTATTTTTATTTATTTTGTATACCTATTTTTATTTATTTTGTATACCTATTTTTATTTATTTTGATGCCTATCTTTGTTTATTTTGTATTCCTATTTTTATTTATTTTGATACCTATCTTTATTTATTTTGTATACTTATCTTTATTTATTTTGATACCTATCTTTATTTATTTTGTATACCTATCTTTATTTATTTTGTATACCTATCTTTATTTATTTTGATACCTATCTTTATTTATTTTGATACCTATCTTTATTTATTTTGTATACCTATCTTTATTTATTTTGATACCTATCTTTATTTATTTTGATACCTATCTTTATTTATTTTGTACACCTATCATTATTTGTTTTGATACCTATCTTTATTTATTTTGTATACCTATCTTTATTTGTTTTGATACCTATCTTTATTTATTTTGTATATCTATATTTATTTTAATACCTATCTTTATTTATTTTGTATAACTATATTTATTTTAATACCTATCTTTATTTATTTTGTATACCTATTTTTAATTTAATACCTATCTTTATTTACTTTGTGCATCACATCAAAATACTCTTCTTTTCCTCCTTTATTAATGTTAAATGTTCAAAGCAACACAATAGAAGTGAAATCTTAGGAAATATTCGTGAACACGGTGAATTATTTTCTCTTTTTGAAACCTTTAACCGAGGAGGTGTCTTGTTCCTTCAATTCATTTGACCGGTAAGGTAATTAATTTCTAATTGCAACATTTATTATATATATATTTTTTTATAAATTAATTTTCTAATTACAACCTTTATTTATATATTTAATTCATGAAAAAACAATCGATGAGAAAGAGAGGGAATTGGAGTGCATTAATTATATAATAAAGAACTTTTCAATCGGAGTAATTGTTACTCTTAAATGTTGTCGCAACTTCTTAAGAAAAAACTAAAATCCGTTTACTTAAAAAAAATCTACAAAAACCGATTCAAATATTTGTCCAAGATGATCAGTACTTAAATATACCACCATGTATTTAATGGACTCATCTGAATACCTAACTGACGGTTTATATTTATGCCGATATTTATCTAAACAGCGATTTTTATATTTGAATATGATCATATAATCCAAAGATATACATCGAAGAGACAAAAAATTTATGACAAGCGCGGTTTTACGCAAATCGAAGCAACGGGCTGCCCCTGTAGCGCAGTGATCTAAGCGATGGCTACTGATCATTCGTCCGAGATGGGTCCGGGTTTGAATTCCAGTGAGGCATGGATGTTGTATTTTTCTCCCTTTCCTGGAGTCAGTGGCACAAAATTAGGGACGGGCGACTACTTATATCCCACTGAGTTGCTCACGGTGGTTGTTAAACCTCCAATAAAAGAAAAAAGAAGCAACTGCACTAACACGATGACGCTTGTGAAGGTCATGAGACGGTACAAATAGCATATGATTCTGAGTGCTGTTAATCAGTGTTATTCTTGTTCTTCAGATGGGAAAGACGGTGAACTTTAACGAGAGTGAGGAAGGCCAAATTGTAATGACACCGGACGTCTGGGTCAGAGCATTTCCGAAATGGCAAGGACTGTCGGAGTGCTCACGGTCAGCTGTCGTTGTAATAACTGGACGTCTGGGTCAGAGCATTTCCGAAATGTCAAGGATTGCCGGGGTGCTTACGGTCAACTGTCGATGTAATGACCTGACGTCTGGGTCAGAACATTTCCGAAATGGCAAGGATTGCCGGGGTGATCACGGTCAGCTGGCGCTGTAATGACCAGACGTCTGGGCCAGAGGATTTCCGAAATGGCAAGGATTGCCGAGGAACTTACGGTCAGATGTCGTTGTAATGACCGGATGTCAGCGTCAGAGCATTTCCGAAATGGCAAGGACTGCCGGGGTGCTCACGGTCAGCTGTCGTTGTAATGACCGGACGTCTGGGTCAGAGTATTTCCGAAATGACAAAGATTGCCGGGGTGCTCACGGTCAACTGGCGCTGTAATGACCAGACGTCTGGGCCAGAGGATTTCCGAAATGGCAAGGATTGCCGGGGTGCTCACGGACAACTGTGGTTGGTACATTCAAAAAGTGGTCCGAGAAGGGCAATACCACGAACCACCGCCAAGGTGTATTTCGGCCATGGCTCATAGACGCTACGAAAGATATCCTGTACGGTACGAGTCAACAAAAGGGATACTGTGGCGCAACTTTCCGCTAATTTGAATGCTGGTGGCGAAAGTAATGTGTCACAAGGGACAGTACATCCAACCCTGCTAGAAATGGTACGCGGCCCGCTCTGAGTATCCATGCTAACCTTGATTCACCTTTAACCCTTTGAAGCCTATGGCCCTAAAGTCTTGATCACCCTAAACACCATAACGCCCGAAACTGTCTGTTGGTTCGCTTCTTTGTTTAATAACAATAATGATGACTGAATGTTACTCCTGATAATCCCTCACAGGTCGTGTATACTTAAAGAACAGGTAAGGCTAGGGAATCTGACTTACCCTAGACAGGCAATTCGGGCGGCTATTGTCGTTTGTATACACGGGCGTTTTGGGCTTTACGAACGTTAAAGGGTCAAAAGCGCCTACAATTGGCACGCGAGCATCGAAAATGGAGCACGAGGGATTGGAAAAATGTCATCCGGTCAAATGAATCTTGCATCCTGCTGCACCATGTTGAGAGCCGTGTACGTCATTTACCTAGGGAAGTGTTGCTACCAGGATGCACCGTGTAACGAAAACAAGCCGGTGAAGGAAGTGCTTTAAATAATGTTCTGCTGGGAAACCATGCGTCCAGTAATTCATGTGCAGAAAACTATGATGACTACCATCTACCTAAACATCATTGCAGACCAGGTACGTCCTTTCACGGCAACCTGGTTTCTGTCTAGTAATGTCTTCTTTCAGCAGGAAAATACAACGTCCCACACTTCCCGGATTGTTTAAGAATAATTCGCAGAACGGGACGAAGACTTCCAAATGTTTCTGTGGCCTCTAAAATTCTTCAGATATGAATTCAATCGAACATCTGTGGTTTGCGTTGAAACAGCAAATCCCATCTGCGGTGGCTCAACCACGTACCTTACAAATGTTAAAGGATACGCTGGTGACGTATTGGTACAAGATACCATAAGACACCTTTAAAAATCTTGTAGCGTTCATGCCTCCTCGGGTGAGAGCTGTATTCGCTGCACGTTGAGGACCAACATCATATTGGGCAAGTGGTCATAAGGTTTTAGCTTTTCCGTCTGTATCCTGTGATGCTAGTTTACTAGGTATACCTACCTTTGTAAAATATATTGCGCACACCAATACGTAAACGAGTATGTGAACGCTGTATGTGGTATCAATCAGGCATACCAATTCGTCGAGCATCAGTCAGCTTTCGAGTGAGGTCTGGAATGGGCAAAACGAGTGATCTGGGAGAATTTGAGCATGGCATGGGAAATAACGTCAAGCCAACCGGTTTGATGATAGCTCAAATAGTCGTCCTCGTCGGCTTTTTACTTACAACTGTAAAAAGAGGAATGGTGCGACACGACATATGAAAAATCTCCCTACAGTCTGAGATCCTGTGAAAGAAAACAGCTGGTGGATCAAAGAGGTCAAAGAAACTGGCGACATTGTAGTCGCCTGCTGGACCCCACTCGCGATATGGTTCGATATGTGGTGCGTTCGGGGATTATCTCGGAATACCAATGCTGAATTTTACCGTGATTCGCAAGGTTGTGACCACTCAATTGGCTTGCACAGTTTTCTCCAATCATATTAAACTCTTTGAAACACTATTACTGTGCCGCACCGTTCACGGTAAATCCTTTTTGCAGTGGTAAGTAAAAAACCGGCAAGGACGGCTGTTTAGGTGGCACACGAACCGGGACGATTGGCGCTAACTACAGTATTATGCTACGTTCAAAGTCACTCTGTTCGTTTGTTTTGCCTGTTCTGACCCTCAATGGAAGTCTAACTTATGATCGGACAGCTGTTCTGTATGATTTATACCATACACTGCCCTCATGTACCATCTTACGTGTTGTGTGAAAACACAAATTTGCTGGTGGCAGTATTCGGAGCCGCATCTTTCTGTGCCGGTGCCGAATGTTTTCCCAATTAAGCTACACCGACAGAATTTATCGCTGAATATTTGCCCGTCCGGAAGGGGTCCGGGTTAGAATCCCGGTGAGGCATGGATATTGTGCTTGTCTTACGGCACTGGTTCTCTCCCTTTCCTGGAACCAGTGGCCCTAACTTAGGGACGGGCGACTGCTTATAGTCCATTGAGTTACTCACAGTGGTCGTTAAGCATCCAATCATAAAAAAAAAAAAAAATCTTTGCCATATTCATATGTACTTCAATTTTATAGTGCGTCTCATATATCCCCCCCCCATATACTTGAAAAAGAGATGGGATGGAAACATTAGTTTCGGGGTCAGCCTGCAAAACATTCATTTGAAGTAGCTCACTGAAGGCAAAGGAATTCTGATTAATTCCAGACGATGCGTGGAACGAACATCACACATGTTTTTCGAAGCGAAGAAGAAATTCCCATTAATTGCAGACGATGTGTGGAAAGAACATCACACATTTTTCAAAGAACCTAGAAACCAGTAAATTCATTTCAACCATCGGGCGCCAATGTGAAAGCACAAATTTCCCGGTGGTGTAATTGAGCCTGCACCCTTCTACTCCGGAGAAGAATGCTTTTCCAATCAAGCTACACCGACGGAATGTATCACTGCAACTTGGCCGTCTTGACATGTGCTTCACCTCTGTAGTACGTTGGACTGAGTCGTTTTTGTAACGAGGAGAGGTGTACCTAATGAACTGGCATGTAGCTGTATATATATACTTAAAAATGTGAGTTTATTTCAGTTAATTATTCAACTGGTTGAATGCGAATGTTTGAACATAATAGGTCACCGAAGCGCGCATTGATCTCATCTCTAAATATCGTTTAGATAGGGATTTATCGCTTTTATCGAGATGAAGTGCATGCTTTTTTCACTTTTTTTTTTTTTCGGCTTACATCCGGACTGAAAAGGAAAGTCCTTTCGCTGAAGAAAATAAGCTTGCATGTTGGAGTTCCCATGATCCATTACAGGTCTGCATAAACTCGAAGGAGCGAGATTTACACATTCCAATCCCACTTTTACATGCATTTCGATATGTTATGTTACGCACCAGAAGTTTTGTCGAAGGTTGAGAATCCGGCATTGTTTAACACACGCACTTTTAGAAAATACATAAATCCCTTTTTAGGATATTGTTTACAAATCTCCTGTTCATAGCGTTTATCGTACTAGCATTAAGACCTTTGTGTGAGGAATAGAAATACTTTAACGCAAGTGAGTATCACCGTCTAAAGATTTCTGAAACGGTCTAAAACGTTTAAGCATTCGGCACTTTTGATTTAGATTAACTGTTTACATCGAAGGCCGAGGTACTCCGTATTTTGTATAATTACGAGAGTTGATTGATAAGTAAGGTGTCCAATCGTATAAAATACGTTTCCGACAAAACATGATAATGAAAGTGGTATCAAAATGAGGGAAATGTATTTCTCTTAAACATTACAATGTTATTTTTTTAACATAGTCACCAATTATTGCTGCACATTTTTCCAAATGCGCTATCCACGTTTTCATTCAGTACACGAAGAAATTTTGTGGCTTGCTTTTGATCTATTTGCGCACTTTAACTTCGGCATCGAATGAAAAATGTTGAGCTTTCAACATCTCTTTCACTTGTAGGAACAACCAGAAGTCGGACAGTGGTGCCAGATCTTGGCTGTAAGGAGGGTGTGGCTCTCTCCCTTCCCTGGAGCCAGTGACCCAAAATTAGGGACGGGCGACTGCTTAT
The DNA here is from genome assembly GCA_039090855.1 of Macrothele yani. Taxonomy (NCBI): domain Eukaryota; kingdom Metazoa; phylum Arthropoda; class Arachnida; order Araneae; family Macrothelidae; genus Macrothele; species Macrothele yani. The sequence goes on from CM077029.1 coordinate 48,940,389, forward strand.
AGCCCATTGAGTTGCTCACGGTGGTCGTTAAACCTCCAAAAAAAAAAAAAAAAAAAAAGGAGGGTGTGGAACAAATGTGAATTTCAGGTTTGTCACTGTTTCGATTGTTTGTCAACTGCAGTGTGATCTTGTGTTGTCGTAATGCAATAAATTGCTTTCATACTTGCTTTTACACGCCATAAATTGCCTTCATACGTCTGTGAATTTCGATTGGCGCATCTTTCTAGTGTCAAAAACTCTACTACTGAACGCTGCTTTATACGTAACTCGGAGGTAGCACTCATGACTACCGAACGCTATTACTCAAAGACGTCAAACAGTGATTTGAAACTAAGCTCGTTTGCCCTACACAGTATCGGCTACCGAACGCATGAGCAAGCGTTTTTCTTCCCCAACTACTAGCGATGCTGCGCGGTAGGAGACCGTACTTATCAATCAACCTTCGTTTATTGTTATTTTTGAGGATTTCTAGCATATAACCTTTAATCATGATGCTACGAATTTTCAAGAATACGGTCTACGACTTCTCAGAGAGAAAGGAGGACACTGATTTTTTTATCAAGTAACTTATTAAATGGCACTTATTAATAAGCCTTTTTAAATATCCTCATGTTCCCCATTTTGTGGTGCATACTGTAACCTGGTTCATAGAACCTCAGTGCTTTTTTCTTGCGATTTTCTTTTCTCACGAGCATAACCAAATCGGATCTTGCATTTCCGGCCCAACGGCTTCTAACAATTCGTCTGAGATTGGTGAGCGTTCGGATCCCATGTGACACATGGATGGTATGTTGTTCTCACTGCACTAGCTCCTTTGTTTCCCTGGAGCAAGTGGTCCTAAGTTAGGAACAGGGACCTGCTTACAGCCTGTTGAGTTGCTCACTGTGGTCGTTAAACCCCCAAATAAAAAATAAATAAAAAGAACAACCAAAAATTTACATGAAATGACGAAATACGAAAGTATCCACATTTGTTTGGGAGGGCAAATTGTCTTGAGGGAGGAAGACACTTAATCTCACTTTTCTGGTTAATTTGCTTTATCGGTGGACAAAGGTGGCGTATTAGGTTGGGGTCTGGTACGATTCGTCCAACGACGACTGATCAAATGCCGATTAGTCCAATGCCGATTCGTCCAATGGACAATTGGTTCAAAGGTACGATTCGTCCAATGGTACGAATGGTCCAATGCCGATTCGTCCAAAGGACGATTGGTCCAATTCTGTCCTATCTGTCCGAAGTGCTACTCGTGCTATAAAAATCTCAGCTGTTCTGATTTTATCTCCGATGTTATACGAAAGCACCGGTAGTCCAAAAAATGTAAAATAATGTTACATTTCAAGCGTAATATTGTGGTTACAGATTTTTTTTTTAATTTCGGAGTCGCGTTTTTTTGTTATACTGTTCTAGCTGCCGTATGAAGTTACTGATGTACGAACCGTTCAATCAACTTCAATGTTTCTCTTTTGCATGAAATAAAATAAAATACTAGTTTTCCGTTTCTGTTTGTAGGATGCAGTGGTGTTCCGCCAATTGGCCAATGGAAACAACTGGTCGGGGATCGGACAGAGGCCTTTTCAACAGTTTTTATTCTAGCGATGTCATATTCATAACGTTTACATATTTAATCAAGTTCATAATATTGCGCTTTTACTTAAGCACGAAATATTGATTCATAAAGCCTAGGCCTAGGCCTTTTTAACAGTTTTTATTCTACCGATGTCAGATTAGTAATGTTTACATATTAAATCAAGTTAATAATATTGCGCTTTTACTTAAGCACGAAATATAAATTCATAGGTCCACGGCCTAGGTTCCTTGTAAAGACCTCAGAAATGATACGATGAGTGCCTTTTATAAAGTTTTATAAAATGTTTACAAATACCAAATATGTAGGTTGTAACTTAAAATCTAAAAAGGCCCGCGGCCTAGGTGCCTTTTAAAGACCTCAGAAATGATACGATGAGTGCCTTTTATGAGGTTTTATAAAAGGTTTACAAATACTAAATATCTGGTTGTAACTTAAAATCTTCTAAAAAGGCCCGCAGCCTAGGTGCTTTGCAAAAAGCTGAGAAATGCTACATTGAGTGCCTTTTACCAGGTTTATGTAAAATGTTTACAATTACCAAATATACGGAAATTATATTTCAAAAAAAAAAAAAGGAAGTCGGGTAGAATAATTTGAACTATTATTCCTTTCTGGAAAATAAAAAAGATACCGTTGGTAAGATGATACCATTGGACGAATCGGCGTTGGACCAATCGTACCATTGGGCGAATCGGCATTGGAAGAATCGGACATTGGACGAATCGGCATTGGACCAATCGTCGTTGGACAAATCGTCCAGTCCCGCTTACCAATGACAATGGTGCTCTCTTCCAGATAGTCAAATACGATGCTCCTGCATTTCCCCCCAAAAACTGATGCCATTACTAGTGGCGGCGCCAGCAGTTTAGAACTGAGAGGTAGAGGAATTAAAGGGTTAAATATAGTACGGGGGTTATTGGCGGGGACTATTAGGAAGAAGCTAAGTATCGTACGGGGGTCTATTAGTGGGGCTAAGTATCGTGCGGGTGGCTAAGTATCGTACGCAGGGGAGCAAAAATTTTGAAGTGCTTCGTCAAGGCTTTGCCAAAAATAAAAATTCCCTTCATGTACTGCCGATTGAAATGCCTACAGACTCAGGAAACGTCAGTTCGTCCGCTTTGTAGCACGAGTTCGTGCACGCAGTTAATGTTTTTCCTCAGAAGCAGTAGGGGAGCTAGAAGGTCGGCTAGAGCGATCAGCATTCTCGCAAGATTCCCTAGCACAATAACATTCTCTGCGCCACTTGGCAACTGTGGAATATACAGGAGACTTTTCCTCCCAGTCTGCACCATATCATCATGAACTTTTTTGGAGGAAATGCTTTTCGAAGACTGGAGTTTTCTCGCCGTCCGTAGCTTTCATTTTTGTCCATCACGCAAAAGTCAGTACGGTTTTGTTCACAAAATCAACTAAAAAAATTAGAAATCTGTTCAGTTGCATAAAATAATATGTACTACCTGTAGAAAAAATACTGCATATTCATATTCAACTCAATTAGATTAGAACCCAAAGTTTCTGAACACACCTCTAACATTTAATACTCAATGGAATGAATGTGATAACAGAATAATTTAGTTTAACGCGCACTTTTGTTAATAAAGTGTTCCAGCCTAGGTATCTGAGGATATTTTAAGGTGTGTAACTGATAGGTTTTTACAAGCTGATTTTTTCGTTATGTCTCTTTCCAGCCGACACAAAAATAATTTTTTTCAGTACTAGTGATGCATGTAAAAATATCGCTTCTACAGGTAAAACAGGCGCACTAATGGAAAAAAAATGTGATTTGCCTATTTTCACACATTTGGAAATACGATATAATTATACAACGGTTGTTTTAAAATTGATGCCTCTTTGCAAACTAGCTTCTCTCTCTCAGTTGAGATATTTTAATTAAAAGTTGAAATATTTTACATAAATTGAGTATAAAAACACACATTGAAATCGCCGAATATAAAATGGTGCTGCCCAAAATGGCCCACGCTGAAATTTGGCATTTACGTCTTCGTTTGACCCAACATGTTTAACCAGTTTGAAAAATTTCGTGGACTGTTGTTTGGCCGAGGGTCTCGCAATTTATTTAATTTCATCTGTAACCTTAAAACATTGACTACAGAGGCTTCATTCACGAGTCCTAATATGTGAAAGTCAGAACGTGCCAAATCAGGGTTATATGACGGATAAGGGATTACTCTCCAGTCCATATTGGCAATACCTGTAGTGGTGTAGGATGATAAAACAAAAACATTAAATGATTTTAATTTATTTAAAAAAATTCAAACTCTTTCTTCTTCAATAATAAAAAAAAAGAAAAGGATTGGCAAAACTTCTTCTGATTGTCTGACTTGATGTGTCTATCTCGTTTCATTTGTTTCTTCTACGTTGAGTATACGGCTATGTCAGGGGATTTTGGCCTTTTTCCCTTGTCTTCCCTGTTGTTACAGTTTATGCTCATCATTTATGAATTGTCAATTTTTTTCCACTATTTTTTCTTTTCTTTTAAAAGCATGTAACAACAAAAATAAATAAATAAATGTGTCCAGTCTTTTCTTGTAAATAGCTTCCCTAAGCATCTTTAGGGCTTCCGCATATCGAGAACTGTTAGGTGTGCCACCTTGTTCAAGAAAATCAACAAGAATAATGCATCTGACAACCCAGAAAATCATAATTTTTTGTTGTTGCTGAACACTGTGTTTTGAACATTTTTGGTCTGATAATCATCATTTTTTGTTGTTGCTGAACATTGTGTTTTGAACATTTTTGGTCTGAAAATCATAATTTTTGTTGTTGCTGAACACTGTGTTTTGAACATTTTTGGTCTGAAAATCATAATTTTTTGTTGTTGCTGAACACTGTGTTTTGAACATTTTTGGTCTGTACAAGGTCTCGTGTCGCCATTCAGTAGATTGCGCTTTTGCCTCTAGGCAAAAAAGGAATGCCCCTAGTTTCATCTCCAGTAACCACACTGGAAAGAAATATACCCTGCTAAGCCTGAAACATCCCCAACAATTCTAGGTACACTTTTCGACAATTTAGTTCCGACGTTTGTGTTAATTGTCATGGAACCTACTTTGCAAACACTTTCCGATATCTCGTATCGTGAATCCTTGTTTTCAGAGCACTATGACCACAATGCAGTGGGTGTACCACAGTTCTCAAATGGGCGCACGTCGATCATCCAGAATGAGTTCATCAACTTGCCGTTGGTTCTTGTCGATACTGTAGCTGAAAGCCTTCCGGTCGTTTATTTGTCGACCATTGAGGTTTATGCTGCTTCAAACTTCATCGTCCGTCTAGCTATTCTGAATTTTGCATTTCCCATAAATCTTTTTCATCCTCATAGATATATCCGTACCCTTGCAACCTTATGTTTCCAAAACCTCGATAACAGCTCGTTGCTTTAACCGAATATCTGTCCATTTCATCACAAATCTAAACACAGAAGGGTGTGCATTTTCTAAGGAAATCAACGCAGATGTACACAAAATTTCATATATATATTTCCAGGATTTCAGAAGCAGTTAGGAAGAAGACATTTTTCGCAGAACAAGGCCGTATGAGGATAAAAGCACCGAATGTTTAGCATTAAAAAGTCATCATTTGACAAAAAATACACTGGTGTCCATAGCTAAAGTACGGAAGGCATTCGAAGGGACGAAAAGGAAATCTCGTAACAGCAGGTATAGAAACGTTTGGTATGTTAACAGACAATCATAATTGCAATAAAGATTGAATAACAACAGGCACAGCTTGTATATATATAGTGCCACATCCGCAAATATCACCAAGATGAGATTGAGAAAGCAGCTTAAAATGTCTTAACCCTTTAAGCGGCCGATGTACCTACCCAAGCGCCCCCAAAATTTTCTGCTCTCCGCAAACAAATGTTTACACTGTGTCGGGATTTTTCGAAAGCTATGACAAAACAATATATCTTTTCCCCTCTCATCTCAGAAGAACCGGAAATAAACATGTCACAGCTCTCCTTTCCAGTCTTATATTCCCTGCTCCAGGACCCAAGGTATGATGGAGAAGCGCTAGTCCTCCTGGCACGAACATCATGTCATATGGTAAAAATAAGTGTGTAAATCATCTTCACTCCCCTTTCTCATATTTTACTGCCCTTTTAGCATGTAATCTATCAGAAAGTGTTAGCGTTAATCATCCGCCCTAAATGACCAAACATAGATATTGCGATATTTTACCTTATGGGTTTATTTGCTTTTATGGTTTACTCGGATAAGTCAGAATACATCTGGAAAACAAAATAAAAAACACTGCTGCGCTTGTAGTATCAGAAAAAAAAATAATGCCTGTAGCTTGTGATACAATTCTACCTTGACAAATTAAAATATGAGTACATAGGCAAATAGATGAAAAAATTATTTGTTAAAAATTTTAACATGCTAAAAGTCCTAATCAAGCTACTATCGAAACACAAGTTTCCCAGTTTCTTTTTAGATAAAAGTGACAGTTGTTGTAAACACATACACGCACTTTCGAAATCTGCATTAGAAATAGATTCAAAATATGAGAAATCTGTCTTATTAAACTCTTTGTTATCTAAAACTTGAGTGCTTCCAATTGTTCTACCGAGACAGAAGCATCATACATGTAACAGGTAATATTGGCAGCAATGAATATTTAAAGACTATAGATAATCTAACGTCATCTCTTTTAAAAATAATTCTTTCAGTTGGTATTTAGAAAGAGTAAATCGGCATTAGCATGGAAATTTGGCGCTGAAAGAATGGATGTTATTTGAAAAATCTTCGCAATGTTATATACAGTAATGCTATATACAATGCAATGTTCTATACAATGCAATGAATTGCAGTGCTATATACAGTACATACCTGCCAACTTTTACGGAATTTCCGAAGTTTCGGCGGATTTTGTTGCACGACTACAGAACTCACTATCGAAACTACGGATTCTACGAATTTTCTTTTGTTTATTATTTTTTTCTTTTTGCTATTATTTTATGGTATGCATGAGATTCTTAAGCGATTTAACGGAATTCAGCTTTTTTGTCATCATTTAGATCATTGTCTAGATCGATGCTAAACTGAAGGGAATTTGGGGGGGGAGGTGGCATTCTCTGCCTGGGGGACGATATTTCGTGTTTCAAAACTTTTGAAAACGGTAGTTAGACGGAGTAAAAAAAAAAAACACTGCTGTAATCGCTATTTATTTCTCCCGATTGTCCAGCACACCTGTTAAATTTCATTTTATTGCGTAAATGTATGTATTTTGATCTTGAAACTGTAGGCAACAATTTGCGGAAACGGAAGTTATACGCCGCGAAAATTGCTCTGTGATCTTCAGGCATAAGATTCTTCCGCGAATTCGAGGAATTCCTTCATTTCCGTTATCATTTTAGTTATTCACGCGATCGCTGCACAAGTGAACAGAAATTCGGGGGTGACTGTGGGAGGAGATGTTCGTCGGAGGACGGAATTCTATGTTCACGAAACTTTCTAAACGGAAGGTCGAGGGAGTTTAGATTTTTTCCGTAATCGTAATATCTTTTTCTCGCGATGTTGCATCTGTCCAGTATTATTGTTAAATAACATTTTATTGCGTAAATGTTTTTATTTCAGCTTGAAAATAGGGGAAAATTTCAGAAACCGAAAGTCAGACGGAGCAAAGATTTCACCCATAATCTCCCCCCTCGTACCGCGATGTTCCCACTCTCCTGCGTTGGTAAATATCTCCCGTTCCATACGTTTTTGCATTTAAGCTTGATAAGAGAAGGTGAAATTCCCGAAACCATGTGTGACGAAGTCGGAAAATTTATAAAAATTTATGCGTTTTTTACGAATTTTGGATTTCCCGTCTGTCAGGCGTTGTGGAATTTTTACTGGTAGAAGTTTCGAACTGAAATCTCGCAATTTCCCTATCGTGTCCTTGCCAAGGGAATCAACTTTGTGTTTCGCAAGTGTGAAGTTTGTTTCATTAGTGCCCTTGATTGTTGTAACGTTTTGTTGTGGCACGTATTTCTTTTTCACAAAGAGATAGATCAAATATTGAAGACGACAATCCGATTTTTGGCGTAAATGTGACAAGGATGGTAAGTCAGACAATATCCAAAAATTTGAAATTTTTCAACGTCCTGGAGTGGGCTCGAACACGCGTCTCCCAGATAGCGCCCGGGTATGCTAACCACTACACCACCCATAACGACCAAGTTTCAAGTTTCCGATTAATTAGAATACAACCATCACAGAATTCCGGCGCTATTTGGGAGACGTGGATTCGAATCCCGCTCCAGGACGATGAAAATTTTCAAATTTTCGGATATTGTCTGATTTACCATCCTTGTCACATTTACGCCAAAAATCGGATTGTTGTCTTCAAGATTTGTATTATATGGCGTAATCCCGTAATTATTTCATGAAGAGATAGACCGTTTCATAAAAAAAGTCTGTGCCGCGCAATATTACTAGTTACTACTGACAAGGTTCTTGCGAATGTTGGCAAGTATGTAATTATTATACGTATTGTACACAGCTTTGCGATATACAATATATAGCATTGGCAAAGGGTAGGCAAATATGCATTCTATAACTGTGTCTGTTAGAAAATTAATTCCTTTAATACTAATTTATAAGCATGCAATTTTTAACATTTCGTCAAAAGACGGCTTCCGAATAAATTCATGCACGTAGAATTTGCGAAATGTATTCCTTCTTTATCTGCTTTTCCTTTGACAATTTAGGATTCGAAACTCCATTTCGTGCAGTCGCTTCCTGTTATGGTCAAGACTTTGTAAGCGCTACAAGAAATTTTGTAAAACTCTGTTCAAGACCATCAATGCGTGGCGGAAAGCGTACATGATGAACCGTCTCTTTTCAGGAAATCCTGTTGAATCTTTATATTTAATTATTCTTCTGTCAGGTAACGTGACATCGCGCCAGTAGAGCCCATTCACTAATGCTGATATTGAGACTTCTCCTGCAAAATAACTTGCGAGTACTAAAGATTTATTTAGCTGGCATGACTTGAAATCATCAAAGACAAGAGCCAAAGACGGAGCTTGCAGACGAAGGTTATATCAGAAGATGGATATGATTTCAAATAAGGTAATTATTAAAGTACAAAACACGTGGCTTGGCTATCGGCTTTTGAAACATTCCGACAGTCATGCCTTGGTTAAAACAGGAGGATTTCAAAAGAGACTGGCTTCTCTAACTTCTGTCTGAAGCATTAGAAAAGAGGATGTCTAGGGAGGGGGTTGCAGGTTCTCAAGGAATGCGTTCCTGTAAGCCACTTTTAGAATTTCAAGTGACCGCATGCGCCTACTTCAGGACCAATTGATATCGCATTACCTCGACAGGATTCGCACAAGACAGTGAGTGGGGGAAAAGCTTCTTTCCCGCATCTTGGATCAGCGGGCTGCTTTACCGCACGACGCGCGGGAGAAGTCGTTATAACACGAATTTATTCCCTTTGAACTTCTAGCTCTTTAAGATATGAAGCATTTAATAACTAATGATCTTAAACGAAAGATTTCTGAGCCCCTTGGTTTATGAATCGGAAGCGATTTGTGAATTTCGTGGAGTTCTCTTGTATGAAAGAGGTTATCACAATCTTCTCAGGTCGTGCTTGATCTCGAGATTTGCAGGTTAAATATTCAAATAATTAAGCTATGACGTTTCAAAGGGGCTACCGTTCGTCGCTCAATAATCACTATTGACCAGTTACCCTTCTCCGATGTAAGACAATTTTCTGGAGCCCAAGTGAAGTTCAAAGACATAGATGCGCGAGTGTTTCAACGTAACAGGCTCAGTACGGAACATAGATATGTGTTTGTGTGCTTTAAAAACTTATTTCAGCTCAGAAGTTTTTAATGACTTTCAGAAAAGTTGTAGAACACTTTGAGTTATTGCTATCGACGGAGAGAACATGAACGAACTAACAAACTTCGAGTGATTTTTAAAGAAATAAACGGTACGCATATAAAAGAAACTAAAAATGCGCCAAGTTTTCTCATTGATTGCTGCAGGTATCTCTTCAACAAAATGTAGAAGACGATAAGAGAAAAGTAATATCTGAGAAGAGAAACAACTGTTTGCAATGTGATATTCGTTCTGTAAGTCTACCAAATTAAAAACGTCACAAATTAAAATGAAAATGACATTTTCCACTTTAACAGCGCTCTCTCTCACCAGCAACATTTCTTTTTCTTGGAAAAATACTTGCTTCTGTTTCCTACAACACTCAGTTTAGTTAAATCATCGAATTTTAAGTTTGATTGGATTGCAGTTGATCACATCTCTTCATTATCAGTTTCTTATCCACAAACCTTGACCTCCGAATCATTTTTTACGCTTTCCAACCGTAGGTTGAAGAAGCGCATATGTTCTAGCTTTGTCCGTCTGTCCGTACGATAACTCGCGTACAAATGGTTGATTTCGATGATTTTTAGTATGTGGTAGGGCTCCACATGAGGACGAACCCTATTGAAAATGGACGAAATGGGGTTAAAGATCACGACATAGAAGTGGGATCCATTCAATTGCCCTTATGCGTCTTAACATGCGTAAATATGGTTTGATTTCAATGAAATTTAGTATGTGGTAGGAGACCCCCTCGGGACGAAACCTGTTGAAAATGGGTAAATTGGGGTCATTGGTCACGACATAGGAGCGGGATCAATTTCATTGCCGTTCTGCGTTATAACTTACGTAAATATGGCTCGATTCCTATGAAAATTTAGTTTGTGGTAGGAGACCACCTGGGGACGAGCCCTGTTGAAAATGGGTGAGGTGGGCTCAAAGGTCAGGACATAGGAGCCGGATGCATTCCATTGCCCTTTTGTGTCATAACTTGCGTAAATATGGTTCGATTCCGATGAAATGTTAGTATGTGGTAGGGGACCACGTGGGGACAAACCCGATTGGAAGTGCGTGAAATGGGGTCAAAGGTCAGGACATAGGATCGGGATTTATTCCATCGCCTTTATGCCTTATAACTTAGGTAAAAATGCTTCGATTGAGACAAAACTTTATCATGTTGTTCCGGAAGTATACTTTACCGGTTCCCTTGAATATAATTTAAATGGGGTCAAAGTTCAGGTCATATGAGCGAGATTTATTCTACAGCCATTATCCTCATAACTTGAGTAAAAACTTGTATAATGATTTCTGGTATGTTGGAAAGCGTATCATAATCAGGGCATTGCATGATTTTACTAACTTTTTTATTTATTTGGAGAAATTAAAAACTATGAAGTACTGACATTTCAATATACAAAGGCCGTTCCATAAAAACTGAGAGTATGTTTTTTGAGTTGGTAACTGTGGTAAGGGAAAAAACAACCACGCAGAAGACAAACTGAATTAAGAAAGTATCTATGGCAACTGTTATTTCACGTGGGAGTTGATTCTGGTTTAGTTATTGCGCAGTTGTTTAAGATGCGTCTGCATTTCGTCATACAGATATGGAGGTGAGTGATTCAGAGTTAAAATGTGAAATGCGTTGTGTGATAAAATTTTGCTATCGTTTGGGACTCCAGAAACAAAAGATTTAATGATTAAAGCATACAAAGAGAACTATTTGGAGGAGTCAGCGATTTTTAAATTGCATCACGATTTCAAAAAGGGCGTTTGTCTGCGAATTCCCTCCTAGGCTTGGTCGACCTAGGAGCGAGTTCTGTCGACATTATTACGGAGCGTATAATATGAAGCGTATTGTTAACACTGTTTAGGCAATTCTTCAAGAAGATAGACGAATGACGAGTGAAGACATAGCGGCGTCAACTAATATTTCAAAACCGTCGGCATTCCGCATTCTACGTGACAAATTACTGCTGCATCGTTTGTGTTCCAGATGGGTACCTCATCACCTGACGAGAGAACAATTGTTAGCCAGAGTTCAGGTGTGTCATGAGTGGAATCAAATGGTTGCAAAGGATTAAAAACTTTCTAAATACAGTAATAACTGCCGATAAAACATGGATCCACTATTTTGGCCACCCCTCATGAAGCGTGCAACGAGTTTCTGGAAGCACACAGGCTCGCATCCTGCGAAAAAAATGTCTGCCAAACTAAATCAGCTGGGAAGGTGATGATGACAATCTTCTTTGATCATAAAGGTGTAGTCTACCAGCATGCCGCTCCTCCACAAATTGCTGTCAATGCTGAGTAATACATTTTGGTATTGAAGCGCCTGCGGCGACACATATCGATTAAGCGACCGGAATTGGTGGGCAAGTGGACCTTACACTATGATAACCCCACCCATTCTTAGCTGCTTGTGCACCAGTTTCTTACGAAATGTAGTATTGAAATCATGCCACATCCTGCCTACAGTCCTGACCTCGCCTCGTGCGATTTGTGGTTGTTTCCAACAATGAAGGAGGAGTTCAGTTGCGCAACATTCAACACAGACGCTGACGCTATTAGAATGTACAGGGGTAGCTAAAGCAGCTTCCACAAAATGTCTTCGCCACGTGCTTTGAAAAGTGGACTGAACGATGGGAAAGTTGCATATCATCGAAGGGAAGATACTTTGAGAAGGAATAACATATATTTCGTGCTCTACCTATATTTCTTCAATTTGTGTGATTTTACTCTGTTTCTATTGAACGGCCGTTGTAAATAAAAAATGACAATTGTGTATCAAAGGAGGTTTTTGAAGCCAATTTCATAATCCATAGGCGTGCTGTTTTGTAAAAAAATATCTTTTTTTTAACAAATGCATGGGCGTTATAAAAATCCTTCGTAGTGGTAGAATATGTAATTTGCTTTAATCATTTACATCTAGTACTAATGTGTAGAAATGTTTTTTTAATATTTATCCAAAAAATAGTTATCCAAAATTGCAGGTATGAATCCTTGAGAAACTGAAGTACCTAAAACAGTGAGCAAAATGTAATGGCGTTCAAAAGTTTCCCACCAGTTTTTACTCTTTATTAATGTCTTGAATAATTTTTATATCTTTTGTGGTATGAAAATAAAACCTACACGAAGGATTGTCATTATAACAAAGAATTTATTTTAAGGAAAAACAAAGATATTTCAAAAACTTGAAATGAGAAACTTATGTTTTTTATTTTACATATTTTTTGTTGTTGTTTTTTTATGTACAGGTGTTGAAAAACATTCGGAAAATGATAATATAAAGGACTCGTAATAAAAAATAATGCTGTACGATAATAATACACAGTTAATACTTTGTTGCTAATACCTTAGAAGCAATTACAGCTGCACATATTACAGCAGCACAACGACGTGACGTAAATGAAGTGGTTCAATATCGTCGAGAAAGCATTTATTCCATTCCTCCTTCAATTTTTGAGAAAATTTGGTTTAATTAGAGTATTTATGCACCCGCACTCTTTTATCAAGTTCGTTCCAAAGGTTTTATATGGGGTTTACGTCATGCGATTGTGACGGATGACTGCCACGGAGAAACCTAGGTTCGATCCCAGGCAAGTACGAACGCTCGAACCATTAAATAACCGCCGGACGGGCACGTTAAGACGTCAGACCCTGGATACTGGCCTCACGGTAATAAATAAGGGCGTGTTCCTGTCACTTTCCTATCGGGAACTCTAGGCCAAATCTCGTAGCTCCTATTTCTAAGGGTTGTTTAAGACCTAGGATCAGACACTCCCTTCCTAAAATCGTCTACATATGATCTGATCTGATTGTGAAGGCCTCTCAATTGCGCGAATTATTTTTAGCAGAGATCCATATCTTCATAGTACAGTCATTTGCAAAAGTTTAAGACCACCTGTTGGTATTAGGAGATTTCTGCCAATTGCGTCAGCTACTGTCTGTATTACTCAACTTCCTGTCGGTGTTGCATCATCCTACAGCAGCTGTTGATAGAGTTGGGGGAAGCGTGCAAGCGTCAGTTTGCTTCTGGTTTTCATGCAAAGAGGTTTTGTAAAAAAGATAAAAAAATAGTAAAAATTGTAACGTGCCTACACCGCAGGACGCGCATGAGATAAAGGCAGATAGCAGTGAGAGTACGTGTCCGCGTAGCTCAGTTGGGAGAACAACTTACTCCGGAGTGAGGGAATCCATCCCGAGTTCGATGCCCGGCGCGTACAAACTTGTACGTCATACTGGAATCCGAATTTCCAGGATGACCCGGCTATTAAGTTTCTCGCAATGGTGTAATGTTCTTTTTACACCGCCAGACATGAAAATCCCTTCTTCAATGCTTATATATATATATATATATATATATATATATATATATATATATATGTTACGTTCCACACACCAAATTGTCTGGGATTTCTTAAATGCAGGCTCTTCATGGGATGACTGCCTGCCCCCGGCCCTCTTTCGGGAGGGGGTGACGTGCCCGCCCCGCAGGATGCACATGAGATAAAGGCAGAAAGCAGTGAGAGCACATGCCAGTGTAGTATAGTGGATAGCACTCGCAGCTCCGTAGGCAAGAGTTGTGGATTTGAATCCCGCCCCTGGCAGAAATATTATGGATAAATTTATTTCGTCGTAGGTGTTCAGTTAGTTACAGATAAACGTGAATGTAAACGTTGTTTCCAGCCAGTACAAAGCTTATTTTATTAATTTCTGCGAAACAACATGTTTAGGATCACTGAAGAAAAAATTAACAACGTTTCTTAGATGTTGAATTAGAAAATATAATTTTGCAACGTGTTTAGTATTTCAGCGTTAAGTGCTGAAAATACTAAACACAAATTCATGACACAGCAATCAGTGTTAGTTTTCCAGTTTTGAAATATGGAATTTCCTCGATGTAGTTTATTTATTCTTGATTTCAACAATTGAATGTCCTAGTTTTCTGGGATATATTAGGAAATTTCCACACTTATTTTTTGCAGGAATGAATAATTAGTCAAATCTTTTAGTGGGACACTTAGTCAGCTAAATATAAAACCGATGCGGCCCGAAATTCGTTTTTGTAGCTCCGTAGAAAACGCAGTAGGACTGAAAATTCTGAAGTATATTTTATTTGCACTTCATAGTTGTGCCAATGAACTATACTTAGTCCTACGATATGTAAAGGTAGATAGAATACATTCACAAGTAATTGATCACTACCTTACACAGCAGAAAAAAAGAAATTAACATTCGGACATGGTTAAAGTATTATTTGAATTTAAAGAAAGGTTTTGACAGTAAACAAATCTTTTATCATGCACCTTTGAAATATAGTAATTTAAAAAATAATGCAATTCATTGTCTAATAACAGTTACAAAACATAATCTCTAAAAAAAATTGAAATTTAATGTCATTTAATAAGAAATATCGAAATTCGGAGCAAATAAAATTAGCAATAAAATGCGATTTTCGAATTCTGAAATTTGAAAATAGGAAAAACTGTATTGTGCAAATAAAACTTTAAGAAATTATATAGCTTTGAAACCAATAGTTTGTAGGAAAGGTAATGATATTCTTAATAAAATATTAGAATAAAATACAACTGAATAAGTCACGAATTCATAGTAAGATCCAAGATCAAATTTTCATTTTTCATGTGTTGGAAACTGTTCCTCTTCCTGTGGCTATATTATTTTCTTACTTTCACTTTCTTTCATTGTTATTTCTTTTGTTTCTTTCCCTTTCTCTTATTTTTAAAGAATCACTTCAATATGGATCTTTTCACAGTGCTCCCTGATGAGGTAATTCTAAATAAATTGTATAAAACCTGCTCCGGGTGGTTTTTTCCCGGACAGCCCCCCCCCCCCCTCCCTCCCTCACACTAGATGTTTTGACAGATCTGTTACTTTATTACTTTACACCATTAAAACGGATTTAGAATTCATTTCTGTGATCAGTTTTCCATTATGTCTTAAACGAAAAGCGTTTAATCGGTGCAGCCTTTCATTGCTTACGTACGGATTACTGACATGGCCCCTAAGTATAGGAGCCATACAAAGACTATGGACCTATTAAAGAAGCACGGACATATCCATGTTTGGTGTAACCAAGAAAGGTGGCAACTCATGGATCAAAAAAATTACAAGAGTGAATCACATTATGATCAAAGTAAGGATACTCAAATGGCAACGGGCTGGACATACAGGGCGTTCATGAAAAAATGGTGGAGTTTCACAGACATGAGTTTCCTGTACTTCCTACCTTATACAGTCATGACATCTCTCAATCGGAAGTGCAACTTTCCAAATTTAATGAGAGTAACTCAATGTCCCTGTGCGCACCACCTTTCATCACCAAGAATACATCCAAGCAGTAGCCTAATTCCTACCAGACCCGATCGAGCATGTCTGGTGTGATGGCCTCCACAGCATGTGCGATACTTTTTCTGGAGATCCCGCAGGGATCGGGGCATTGTGGGTTCGTAAACTGTGTCTTTTACGTAATCCCACAGGAAGTCATATAAAGTTAGGCACGGCAGCTGGAAAAGACACCGAAGGAGTTGATTGTTCGCAACTGCAGCACGTCCAATACAGCGATGTGGAAGAATAAGATTGAGGAGGCGTCTCACGTCATGGTGGAAATTGGGGGGGGGGAGTGTCGTCCTGTTAGAAAATGTAGTCGCTGTTAGTCACTGTCAAATTGTAGAAACAATCAGATTTCCAGAATGTCCTGGTTGGTGAAACCAGTCACCGTTGCTTCGGCAAAGAAAAAAGCTTTTACAATTCCCTGTGCGAGACAGCACAAAAGACGTTTATCTTCAGGGAGTCATGCTCGTACTCAATCGGTGCATGTGGAGGCTCTGTAAATAAATCCTCACCAATAATACCGGCTCACAAAATACATACCGGCCGTTGTACCTATTGACCTTTCCACTCAGATGGAAAGTGGTTTCATCGCTGAAAATGAGACTTTCCAAGGAACCGTCTTCTTCCATCTTCTGTTGCATGTCATGCGCTAACATAGCTCTCAGTTCTTTGTCAGCTGCTTTCAGCACGTGCAGAAACTGAAAATTGTACGGTTTATTGTTTAACGGCTTACGTAACACCTTCCACAACGTCGTTTTCGGAATTTGCAACTCTCTGCATCCTCTGGCCAGTGAATTTCTTGGACTCTGCTTATACATCGATGACCCATTATATTATGACCACACCAGCCTAGAGAAATGAGCGCACCTGGAGACCGAACAGTGGCGCAGGTGAAGTTCACAGAGCAGTATATATACAAACAGGTGATCAGCTATAAGTTAGGGGAGTGTTTGGAGTCAGAATGAGAAAAGCAGCGGATTTATCGGAGTTTGATAAAGGACAAATTGTGATGACACGGCACCTCGGAACGACCATCTCCGAAACGGCGCGGCTTGTGGGTTGTTCACGTGACGCTGTAGTCAGTACGTATCAGATAGCCGAACGACGATACGTCGTGTAGCCGAGTGCCTTACGCAGCTCACTGATGCCATAAGGTAGCGGAGACTGTCGCGCATTGTTCACAGTGCCACAGTGCGATAAATCACACGCAGCTACAACAGTGGTGATCAGGACAATGTGCCAAAATGCACATTTCATTGCAGCCATCTGAGTATGGGCCTGCGTAGCCGAAGACCCAGCCTGGTCCCCATGCTCACTGCACGTCATCGCCAACAGCGCATGAAATGGGCCCAAGATCATCGATATTGGACCCTGGATGATTGAAAGAAAACTGCGTGGTATGACGAATCAAGATTCCTGGTGCATCACCTAGACGGCAGAGCTCGGATACACCGATTACCAACAGAGGCTATGGCACCTAGATGCACTGTTGGACGGAAACAGGCCTACGACGACGGTGTTATGCTGTAAGCGATCTTTTCTTAGGACAGTTTAGGACCCATCATACCAATATCACAATCCCTGACAGGTGTCAGGCATCTGAACATCGTTGCGGACTAAATTCACTCATTCATGACAACTGTGTTCCTTGCTGGAAACAGCCATTACCAACAGGTTATGCGGCATGCTACACTGCCAGAATCGTCAAGGAGTGGTTCGAGGAACATACTGGTGACTTCCCGTTAATGCCCTGGCCTCCAAATGCACCCAACATGAACCCAATCGAACATTTGTGGTGCGACTTGGAAAAGCGGGTTTGCGCTAAATCAGCACCACCCCAAAAAGTACGGGAACTGGAAGACCTGCTGTTGAGATGATGGTGCCAGATACCCCAGGATATCTATCGCCCCTTCATAGAATCGATGACTCGCCGAGTGGTCGCTGTTTTGCGGGATGAAGGCAAGGAAGTTATATTACTGGAGACACCACTGGCTCTGCCGCCACAGGTCACAGCTGATCTGTGGTATGACGTCACAAGCAGGCAAAAATGAACTAAATTATACCGTGGATGAAACAGTAAGCTTGTGTGTCATTGATAAAAATTATTGAATTACTCATTGTATCTGTTTATACGCTTAGAAACTTTTGTTCCATTGATTTCCAAGCAGCTTCTCTTCTGCGGCTGCGTCGTGCCTGCTCATGACGTCATTTGCAGCACAGACGGTGACTTATGGCGACCAATGCTGCGTGGATAGGAGTGGTGTCTCCAGTAATATAACCTCCTTTGCTGAAGGGGGTCCTACAGCTTATTAGGTAGGTGCTCATATTGTAATGGTTCATCGATGTACGTCTGCCTGACTCTATCAAAGTCGGCATCGGACACGTTTAGACGGCCTGATCTCGTGTCGTTACACAGGCATCTGGTTTTTCAGAAGCTGCCTATGTCGCCTGCGAATGTTATTCTGATGTCGTACCTCCCTTTGAATACGTAAAATGAACTCACGTCGCACTATTACGACAGATTTAGACATTTTGAGTCAGAGTACGCAAAAAGGAGACACCTCCGCCAAGCGGGGATTTTTGGAGTCTGCGCACCAAAGCGGATATAAAGAGAAACTTGTTCATTTGAGTGACGAATCTATGCATGCGTTATATTTCGTCACCGAAAACTAACGGAGTTGCTCGTCTGTAAAACCCCGCAGTTCTTTTATGAGTACGTTGTATTTCCAGAACTGCCCGCCAATGAATAACTAAAACATGTAGAATAATAGCTAATTTAAGGTATTATTTGTTGGTGGTAACTGCTACCTTTTCATTAAACGTTTGTGTGAAGCACTACAGCGCTTATTTCGCAAAGTCTTAAACTTGCTAAAATAACGCTTAACTTAATGAATTACCTTAGGCTGAACGTCGATAGCTTTACTTTTCGTAGCGGCTGAAACTCTTAATTGAACAAGAAAGCGCTAAATAGTCCCTGTGGGAATAATGATGTCCAGAAATATTTATAAGCTAGTACTTACATGGTCCACATCTTTGCTTTTATCAAGAAGTATCAGACACTTTTGTCAACCGATATTACGCAAAGTACGAAGTAGAACACAATCTTCTCTATACGCCCGCTTTTGTACAATCGTAAATAGAAAATCGTGACAATTCAAAACCTTGTGCTGGTAGAACAGCGTCTCCCAAATATAAGGTACAAGTGAGATCGAAACACAATTGAGACTGATACATTTAAAACAGCAACACTTATCTCTAGCTTGAGCATAGGTCACCTAACTTCTGACCTGCTTTCAGGGTGGTCAAACTCAAATTACTTTAAAAAAAAAAAAACAAATTTACGCAAGGAGATAGAAACACAAAGAAAAGCTAATATTAGAGTATTCGTCACAAATACTGTGCAGGATACAAAATGGCAGCGAAAAGCCCAGGAGATCATGTGCATGATGGGGAAGAAATTGGAAAGTATACCAGGGATATATAGAAAAGAACACTCATGATTTAGGTTCGAGGAAGAGATCTGAGGACACTTTCACTCTATAGTGGAATAGAAAAATTTGATGACTATGATGTTTGTCGAAGAATTATGACGAGGTTGTGTGGTTTCCAGATGACTTTTTCTTGCTAGCATCAAAGAGTGTTGGAGAGGACCACACGTGCATGAAAAAAAAAATTGATGTCAATATTTTTTCGCAGACTGATCTCCAATGTTCACCACTTTATTATTATTTTTATTAGGGTTTTATTACTTCTTGGACTCAGTTCTGATTGAGACGTTTGTTTGGCGGCGGCTGCTTTCAGGCGTTCTAGATAAAGTCTAGTTCGTTGGGCTGCAGATTTGTTGGGCTTCTTCCATTTCTCATTACTTGCTGTTGCCTCTCGTTTTGATTTTCTCCAATTTTGCTTGCGTTCATTCTGAAAATTCCGCGGCATTGTCAAAAATGTTAACCCGTTCACACGAAAACATTTTTTTTAAATTTTAATGCAAAGTACTGCGATATGTTCTTTACATATTTGAATAGATCTCGTCAAGAGCTTTAAAACGATACCATGCACAGTCATTTTGCACTCACGATTGTACAGATAGAAGGCGATATTTTCAAAAGTGTTCACCGTTTCACAAAAAAAAAAAAAATAATTTCTAAAATGTTCAGTTCAAACCACTGCGAAATGTGTTTCGTATATTTGAATAGATCTCGTCAAGGGCTTTAAAACGATGCCACGCACAATGGAGCTGCGCCCACGGTTGTTGAGAGATTGTTTCAAACGCGGCGGCTCACCGAGAAATATTGCATCATCTCTCCCGTGCAGAGGGAGCGAGTGGAGTGTCGGGCACAAGGTGTATTCTGCAGTACGCGAATTGGACTTCATGCTGTTTACGAAGATGCTAACACGATTAATGTGCGGCACGCATTTTTAACGCAATAATGATTATAATTGGGACCTATTTTTGTCACAGGGGTTCGGCCGTAGGTTCTCCTATATTGTCCGCGAAGTTAGACGTTGCCCTATATCCAAACATTTTGCTGCAATATAGAGGTGATACCAATGATAAATTTCGCACGAAAACTGTAGAATTACACTATACATGCTGTCTAAACGTACGATTAACACAAACCGTGTCTCCAACTGCAAATTAAAATACATTTATTTACAATTAAAAACACTATTTACAATAAAAAGGCAAGTACTTTCAGGGATCTCTTGTCCCCATCATCAGGCCTAGGTGCCACGAAATATGAGGAGCTGTCCCATATATATACATCACAAAGTATCCCCCGTCACACGTCTCTTTTACATTCCTGTGTTGCCAACTTTACAAACACAAACTGTAATGTTTAAAAAATAATTATACAAGTCAAAGTTATATCTAAATTTCATTCTCGATGGAGGCGGGGGTTACCAGCCGTCTCCATGGGTTTA
This sequence comes from Macrothele yani, assembly GCA_039090855.1. Taxonomy (NCBI): domain Eukaryota; kingdom Metazoa; phylum Arthropoda; class Arachnida; order Araneae; family Macrothelidae; genus Macrothele; species Macrothele yani. Next base: position 48,961,086 of record CM077029.1, read on the forward strand.
GTATATAGGTACGCATCTCAATATTACAACACTTCTTACCATATGAAATTATATGCAAACTTTCGGACGCAAATATTGTACTTCTGGTTACATTTGAGCTGAGAATTTTAGCGTTATTAGCAATCGCTTTAGTCACTCACCGTGTACTCAGGTCCGACCCAACCTCTTCTACAGTTTCGCATCTGAGTAAACTCCGTAACCAAGATTTTCTACCGACTTCGGTTTCTTCTAGGATGAAACCCCAATTGGACCAAGAGTTCCGAAAATGTTTGGGAAACTGAAGATTCATAAACCAGGTCAACCACTTAGGCTTTTGGTCTGGGGTTATGCTAACCCAACTCGCAACCTGGAGACTGCTCTTGCTTCTTACCTGAAACCTTTAACGTTAAACTTTCAGATTTCCATTAGGAGTTCTATCCAGGCCTTGAATCGTATCAGAGCTTTTTACTCTCAGGGGATTCAGTTTGTCATGGCTTCACTAGATGTTGTCTCATTGTTTCCTAGTGTTCCACTTACCCAAGTACATTCCATTATTGCTGACAAATTACAGGCTGATTCTTCCATTCCTCCACTTGAAGCAGCGGCTATCCTCTCTGCTCTTAAATTGGTAGCCAGGAGGTCGTATTTCAAATTTGACGTGAAAGGTTTTCAACAACGAGAAGGTGCACCTATGGGGTCTCCATAATTCCCCATTTTAGCTGAGATTTTACTTCTGTCTCTAGAAGACCAAGCGCTATTGAATTTCCTATTTGACTTACTCTCATTGTTAGATATGTGGACGATATGTTGGCTTTCTGGCCACATTCTATTACTCTCCTGGACGAATTTACGAAACACTTCTCTTCACAATTTCCCACTATTAAATTTACTAGAGAATTGGAACAAGACGGAAAATTACCTTTTTTGGATTTTATGTTGTCGAGGGACCCTTCTTCACATCAAGTCAAATATTCAGTTTATAGAAAACCTACGTTTGCACCATGTATTATCCCTTTTGATTCGTCACACCCTACTGAACAAAAAGATCTCAGCCCTTCGTTTCCTAATAAGACGAGCTTTCACTCATTCTTCTACTTGTAGAGCCAGAAATAAGGAACTTTCTACTATTAAGGCTATAGCTCGGTCGTTTGGATTTGCAGATCGGGTTTTCTGTAAGTGGTTGGGAGACTTCACAAATTTGAGATTCACGACATTGTCTACGGAGGTCGGGACTCTTAGGTATGTTGGTAAGGCGGAATATTTTCCCCCAATTATTTCTATCCTCAAAAAGGCTTGCCGAAAATATGATTTGAAATTCGGTATGTGCACTAGAAATATCTTTTCACTAATTAGGAATGATCGTAATAAGGTGTCAGATTTTTGTAGACATGGTGTCTATAGTATTCCACTTATTCATGAGGACCCCAATACTGATAATAAATACTATATAGGTTCTACAATTCGGACCTTGGATAAAAGATTGAGTGAACATAAATATGCTCTACGAACAGGGACTAATAACACAGCACTTACTACCACTGTTGGGCATGGAGGGTACTCCCCGACTGGAATAACGCTAAAATTCTCAGCTCAAATGTAACCAGAAGTACAATATTTGTGTCCGAAAGTTTGCATATCATTTCATATGGTAACAAGTGTTGTAATATTGACATGCCTACCTGTATACCAAACCCATGGAGACGGCTGGTAACCCCCGCCTCCATCAAGAATGAAATTTAGATATAACTTTGAATTGTATAATTATTTTTTAAACATTACAGTTTGTATTTGTAAAGTTGGCAACACATGAATGTAAAGGAGACGTGTGACGGGGGATACTTTGTGATGTATATATATGGGATAGCTATTCATGATTCGTGGCACTTAGGCCTGATGATGGGGACAAGAGATCCCTGAAAGTACTTGCCTTTTTATTGTAAACAGTGTTTTTAATTGTAAATAAATGTATTTTAATTTGCAGTTGGAGACACGGTTTGTGTTAATCGTACGTTTAGACAGCATGTGTATAGTAATTTTACTGGAATATAGAGGTTTTGAGCTGTATTTCTGATAGCATGTGTTCTTTCACATTTCTCATTCAGGACACAAAAGACGTAAAACTTAAGCTTCACAGTTTGTTAGCTACACTGCTGGCCACCCAAAATGCAACACCTAGAAGGACACGAGATAGCAAAGCCCGATTCACTGGACACATAACAATAGATACAAAGATGAAACGATTGAGCTTACAGGCCCGTGCGACTTGCGGAAAACGCAGACATCAATAGTTCGTGTGGCCTCCATGGCTGGCAATAACGGCCGCTACACGCTGCGGCATCGACCGAAAAAGGCTTTGGATGTTAGCTTGGGGTATGTCGGTCCAGGCTGTTTCCACACGCTGCCACAGTTCATCAGGCGTAGCCGCGGGTGGTGCTTACCGAGCCACTCGGTTGACGATCAGCGACCAGACGTGTTCGATGGGCGACATATCGGGAGAACAGGCGGGCCACGGCAGCAGTGACACCTGGTGGGCAGTAAAGAATTATTGCACGATGCGTGCTACGGGCGGAGGCGCGTTGTTCTCTTGAAACGTGGCCGCTGGCAGGTCCTGCAGGTAAGAGAGAATTACAGGCTCCAAAACGTCGGAGGTGGTACGGTGGCTGTTGAGTGTACCGGCGATGTGTACCAGAGGGTTGGGGGTGTCATATCCAATTGCGCCCCAAAACAAAACGCCAGGCGACGAACCGGTAGGGTGATGCATAATTCAGGCGTCATACAGTCTCTCGCCGCGGTTCCGCCACACGCGGATCCAAATAATCGTGGTGTTGCAGGCAGAAGAAAGATTCGTCGGAGAAGACAATGTCGTTCCATTCCGTAGTCCAGGTGCGGCGTTCAACGGCCCACTGCCGCCGCACTCGCCGGTGGTGTAACATCAATGGTAATCGTAGCAATGGGCGCCGTGTGACAAGTCGCTGCTCCTACAGACGACGTCGAACGGTATGTTTTGACACAGGTTGTTGCGCAACACACCCTGACTACTGCGCTAGCGTTCGCGATGTGGCGGTCCTATCGATCGGTGCATGGGGTGCCGCGGCCGCGGCAATCGCTCACGTCGGTCCGTCCGTCCCTCCTGCACCCACTGAATCCATACTTGCCTCACTGTGACTGGATGTTGTCCCACACGGGCGCCGATGTATCGGTACGATAAGCCGCTGTCGCGATAAGCCACTATTCGTCCTCTGTCGAACTCCGAACCGTGCTGGAATGACTGCCGTATTCTGCGACGAGGCATCAGGAAGCTTCCCATGCACAGGTCCGGCAGCACAACACACTTCCACTACTTACACCCCGCCTTCTGTGCACCCTTCTTATAGTGCTTCTCGGTGGTGTGCCGGGCGCATGTGATTTGCATATGTCCTGCAATCCTAATCGTTTGTATGTCCTCTCGCGGGCGACGCATGCTGCGAATTTCACGCCAATCGGATGCTTCCTTCTTGGCGTTGCATTTTGGGTGGCCAGCAGTTTATAATGTATAAATTAAAGCTCAATTCCCACTTTATCTCGTTAGTATAAGCTAGAAAATGGAAAAGCGATGCGAATGAAAAGTACATTTAGTAGACAGTAAAACTGACTGCACATATTTATTATTCAGTTCTTAAAGCTGGAATTAAATGCAGCGTCATATTTTATTGTTGCGGTATATTAGCGTCGCTTGTACGTTTTTATGAACCTGTCAACGGAATTTCTCGAATTTTTCGAAGAACGGTTAATATGAAAAACTTAAAGCATAGATGTTTCGTTGCCATATCCCCACATAGCAAGTATTGGATCTTTTGGGAAATAGAAAGTGAACTCTTTCGGTCTCGGGAGGATTCCCTTTAATACATGGCACTCAACGTGTGTTAAATTCATTACACATTTAATTTTATCTTAAAGCTATTTAATTTGACAGACTAATTTGCACTTTTGTAATTCCTGATTTCGAGTAGTTCTTTTAATCTGTTTAATTACAGGCATGTAATCATTAATTTGAGTTGTTGTAAAATAAATCAAAAAGATGAATATTTATGAATTCCATGTAGTTAAATCTGAAAATTTCTTCATACCTTGGGTTGCTCATCTTTTAAATATGCAGAGCCCTGTCTTCATTTGCACAGGCTGAAATATGCCTCTAGAAATCAGTAAAATCTCCAATTATGTTTTCTTTTCTTTCTACTTCAACTGAAATATAAATAATTAGTTTTTCGTTGCAGATAAAAATACACTGGTATCAGCTATATATAAATATATAACGCGTACATGTGGATCTAAAATTTAAAAAATTGTAAAGTGAAATTTTAAGTGAGCGCAGTAAAGAAAGAGAGTATATTATTCTTTTTTCTGTAAGAGCGCTGCTAAGGCCCAATGGGCATTAAATAACTTAACCCACAACAAAAACCTGCAAGAATATTGATAACAATAATAAAATATCCCTTATAAGAAAATTAGAATGAAACTAGAATTTTTCAGCGATTAACTAACCTTTTACCTAGGGAATATTAGTCGGAAAGTTAAACAATATTAATCTCTTTTATTTATTTTAAAACAAATGAAAAAATGTTGGTACTATAGCTACAGATTTCTTGAAAAACCAGAAGATTTGAATCTTTTAAACAGAAATTAAATTAATGTGAATAATACAGGGAATAATACATGCATAATTATCTCTTAATTGGAATACTAAATAAATACGAAATCAATGAAATGGCTGGAAAAATGAAGAGAGCAATTTATTCAAATCTGTATGTGCTAGAATCAGAAAAGCAACGTAATGGAGCATAGAAGAAAATCATACGCAACTCTTTAAAAAGTAAACAAGAAAGATGCTCTGAATTTTTATTTGTAATGAGCACATCGTTCGAATCCCTTATGACGCGAATTAAGTTCGTCAAAGTTGTTTAAATTCAATGCAACTGGTTAGAAATAATCAAACGGATTTCTGCAATCGACAAAACATCCAGAAATAGAAAGAGCTACTTACTTACAACAGCGCCTAGAAATTGCTTTACGAAAATTAACAAATGGCGCTCAAAATCCTCTCATGGCAGAAGCAAGGTATCGGAGACAAAATGATTTTCAAATCAAAAAGATATAAGAAAATATATGGAAGGGAACATGACACAATTCAACGCCATGTAGCGGAAGAATTTCGCACAGTGGGATTGTTGAAAATAGGCGAAAAATGTAATTCATGGGAAAAGCTATGCTAAAGAAAAACAGCTATTCAAATTCGTCTCCCAGAAGCAGAGATTGCGAGAAAATATGTTCTAACGTTTATGCCGCATAGCATGAAATATGTGCTTATTTAAAGTGGACAATGCCCCACATCTCTATTGTAGCGTACAGCACATAGCAAAAAAGAAATTCAATAGCGTTTTTAGAAGAAGAGATACAGCTGCTAACAGAAGTACGCAAACACCACCTAGCGAAAGAACAGTGAACTATAAAACTCCTCAAATACTAACTTAAGGTGTTCCACAAGGTAAATGGCATCCGGTGTTGAAAGAAATTTTTAAATGCCACATGTGGAAGCAGAAATATTGAGTAAAACAGATTAAACATTGGCGTTCCCTAGCGGCAAACTTGTGCATTATTTTTGAAGAAAATACATACACAAAGATTTTTCATAGTTAGTAGTACCTACCTGAAAAAGGAATTTCAATATCGGTTTATAGTCCCTCAGATATTGCAGTAAATGGAAACGTGAACTTACGCCCTCTAATGGCAAACTTGTGAGCTAAGAAAAATATAAAATTGTATGAGAAAGATATTTCGCAGCGGAAACAGTCTCCAACAACGAAATATTTTTTTCAAATCGGACTCTTAGTAGCAGAGATATTGCCAAAAATAAGATATATATCTACGCCCCCTGGCGACAAAATTATTAATTGCTTAAGAAGAAGGAAATTCTGAAACGTTATTCCGAGGTGAGCGGTATTGGCCCAAGAGAGAAAATTTTCAATCGAATTTTCAGAAGCTTAGATTTTGCTGCGAATACATCAGAAGCAGAAATAAGGTCTTACGCCATCTGGTGGCCGAACATCAAAAATTAAAACAAAACATTTTTCATCAGGAGTTGTATCTGATGCACGAAGAATTTTTCAAATCGGAATATTAGAAGCATAGATATCGGGGAAAACGCAGTTTTACCTTTACGCCCCTAGCGGAAAATCTGTGCATTACTTGAAAATTTTAAAACTACACGAGAAACATTTCGCACCGGAAACGCCCTCCAGCTAAGTTGGAATTTTTCAAATTGAATTCTCAGAAGCAGATATCGACAAAAATGGGATATACCCCCCCCCCCTTCGCGGTGAGAAAACTGTGCGATATTTTAACAGGAGGTATTCTCATGAAGTTTTTCGTGGTGAGCTGTATTTGGGCCACGAAGCGTTTTTTCAGGCGAGTTCCCAAAAGCTTAGATTTTTGTTCAAATACATCAGAAGCAGAAATAAATGCCTACGCCCCTTGGTGGCTAAACCGTTCTTTTCCAAATATTAGAAATTCTATGCAAAATATTTCCCATGAGGAACTATTATGGATATTTCAAGCTTTCCAATCTAAAAAGATTTTTTTAAATCGGAGTTATAGTTTCAGAGACATGGTGTCCATGAACGTACGGACAAACCGATAGCATAAGCTTGATGGTTTTTTTTACCAAAGATCTGCTAAAAAAAGGGAAGAGATAGAAAGTGAAATTTTTCATGAAAAGCAGCGTTCTTTTTTTTTTTTTTTTTTTTTTTTTTTGTAAAATTTGGAATCTAAATTAAATCCTACGAAACATACTAATTCGTGTTAGAACTAATATGTGTGTATTTAATTAACAGTTTTGAATGCGTTACAAATTCTTAGTAAGATAACTTTGAACAACTTCGAGCAAAACGATAAGAAATACTGCTACATAGTATTTGGTAAAATGAAACAATCTGTCCCTAATCGCTCTATGTTAAGAAAACTTCGCTTTTCGCAATTCAGAATCCACGTTCTTTTAATGAGACGTCACTTACACCAACTTTATCTCGCAGTTTGGAATTGCAGCGCTTCACTGGTAAATAGCGAATGGGGTCATTCCTACATGTCTACAATGCGAACAAATACACACCGTATTTTACGGAATAGGATAAACAGTAATAATTTCATGATAAATTCAGAAATTTCCGTGTTGACCACAAAAATTTATCGCGCATGTTTATCAGACCCCAGTACCCCATAGGCAACACGTTTGTACATAATACCAGTAACTTGGATTACTGCAAGAATATATGTTTGTGTTCCACAACAGATTTTTTGCATGACGTTTACCAGTGGTTATTCTGTGCTAACCTTGGACTCCTCGTGATAATGAACAAGTTGTCCTTTTGTACGCACAACATCGCGTGAATGTAAAGGGATATAGAAATAATAGTATACATGATACATTGCACAGTTTACTCTAGTCAAACATGGAAGAAATACATAGTTTTATCAATAAAATCCTGTTTTTCTGTAAAGTGCCATTTTCGCATTTTAAATTTTGGACATTATCAGCAGCTTTCACAGGCGTCGCACATGAACATATCTTCATTTACATTGTAAGAGTTTTGGCACTTCATGTGGTACCGCATCATGCCAAACCTACATTAAACCCACTGAGCTCCACTTATCTTTTTTTTTTTTTTTACGTCTTCATTATAGTTGTGTCCACAAAATTCGCCACCCCCGTTATCGTCTTCTCTTTGCATCGGTCAACTTGATAAAAAATGTATGTATAAGCTATATCTTGTTACGTTTCAATTATATCAACTATTACGTATCAATTAGTTACCACCGGTAGGTGATAAATTCGTGATACCTTGGTTACTTCGTGGCAGGCTAAAATTAATTAAAACCCGAAAATAAAGTGTCTGTTTGAACCCCAATAATTCGTGATACCTTGGTTACTTCGTAACTGGCTAAAATTAACTAAAACCCGGAACTGAAGTGTCTATTTGAACCACATCTATCATGATTCCGATTCAGAAATCGGACGTTGTAGTTTAAATGATTGGAAATTTTTGTTTTTAATCGACATTAATGCCTGAAAAAATTAACTCCCCAAAGCTAAGAATCATGCTTCCATGGCTAAGCCTCTGCACGCCATAGAATGATGATGAATGGCTTGCAAGTGCATTTTCAAATTAGACTGGAATCTAATCAATGACTGCGTTAAATACTACTCATTTCCTTCCATTTTCCTTCTTTAAATCCGCTCTTCTACCTTGCTTACTAAACACTATCACAAAATATTCGATTCCGGCAGCAAGTTGAATAACTTTCAATGTGATACGGACAAAACAGCTTACTGAGGATCTCCTTCCGATTTTAGATACCGGACATCTGCTGCCATTTATGATAAAAAGTTGAATCTAATTACGACAGGAGTTACTCTACGAATAGCCGCTTACGCTCTATCACGAATTTACCAGTACCATGAAATGACCAATGTTTAGCCTTTGCAGTTCTTTCTGCATTTGAACATCTTGACACTGTTCAGTGCGAAATTCTCACAGCTGGGCTTTCTTGAAGATGATTCGATAATTGGGCCGTATTACTATTTCGGCACCGTTTTGCTATTAAATCCAGGTATCAGCTATCCCTCTGGCTCGTTAAGCCACCTGGAAATCATCCAGCAGCTGTTTTGTGTCTCCTGAGAGCTGACCACAGTCGTGATACTCTCCTGTGTGCTGCTCCAAGATCTCTGACGACGTCGGTCATTGTTAGGCCTTCTTTGGGCTTGCCGATGATTCCTCTTCTGGTAAAATTATCCAATGATGTCTGCTACATATCCCTTTTTTACCTCAGATAAGAAGTTACTCGCTTGGTTGCTGAAACACGTGAAAAGCAAATGAACTCGCAGGAGACACGACTCTTCCTCATGACTACATCACCCTAGCCAGTGGTCACGTCTTCACAAGAAATTTGCAAACGTGCTGTGCATCATAGAATTTCTTCATGCGGCACTCGGGTACACATGTTAGCAAGCTGTTTTTGCGACATGGTGCTTTGTAGTTATCAGACGTCTTATTTTCCCAAGTTTTTGAACAGCAGGGTATTTAGTCTTTATTCATTCAATATCGCTAACACTACCTACAGTATACCAATCCAGCATGGCCGCCCCTGTGGTGCAGTGGTCTACGCGTCCCAGATGAGTTCGAAACCCAGTGAGGCATGAATGTTCTGTTTGTCTTACGGTGCTGGATATCTCCCTTTCTTTGAGTCAGTAGCCCTAAATTAGGGACGGGCGACTGCTTATAGCCCACTGAGTTGTTCACGGTTGTCGTTAAACCTCCAATTAAAAAATCCAGTATGTGCCAGTGAGCACTGCCACTGCAAGAAGAAGAAGCCCATTTTAGACCCTCAAATAACTTGAAACTGTAGAGATATGAGAAAAAGAGATGGGGTGTTTGTAAGAGGAAACAATAAATAGAGGAATCTGCAAACAGCTCCTTAAGATTTCATCATCAGTAGAGGAGCAGGGAACTAGACGGAGCTTACGAGACCATATCCAGGAGTGGTTATGATAATGTCCTCATTCAACGACAGCTTGATTTCGAATGTTTACTGGAACACAAAGCATCTAGTGGAAGTCATTTTTGGGGGACAATACATGTGAAATTGTTGCTAAACTACACAGGAAAGGGAAAAATAAAGTGGTGCATATATTTTTCCCCTGCTTTTCTCATCGTCCGGACGATCTGATTCTAGAAATTCCCCATTCTTTGCTTTATCTTGAACATATCTCAAACTCCATCCCTGTCTGATCGTATTCTGAAACTATTTCATCGTGGGTTTTCCGGAACGGCTTTTTCACAATTTCATCCACTCAAAAATTGACTTATTTGAAACCATATTGTTCAATAATGTTCCATTTCTTCTCTTGATATTTTCTTGAATTTCGTTTAGGCCTTCGTTTCATGAAAACAATTCATTCGTATTTTCATAAATTCTTTTGGAATCCAGAAATCGAAAGATTGCAAGTTGTTTATCTTTTGAAAAATAATTCTTTTTAGGAGAAACATTTCTGTTCCACTTGACAAGAAATCACAATAAGTAGCACTTTTACATCCTTCTATTATCGTGAAAAATCTGTATTACTAATTGAAAACAAACTTATTTTTTCACAATGTTTTCTTTAAATTTTTACTTTCCTTTGTTAATTTTTACTACGTCTTTTGCTTACACCCATCTGACGCAGTTTTCTTTTTATCAGTAACGGTAAATATTAATTTCATTCAATTTAAGACATTACTTATAGCATTCCTTTTGCCTATTTTATATCGAATAGTCTTCTTCATATATTAATCTCTGCTACTGTGAAATGGAATATTTTGCATATATTTGAAGATCTTCGCGATTTAGACTTATGTAGAGGAATTTAGGCAAAGAGTGTCAGAGAGAGAGAGAGAGAGAGACAGACAGACAGAGAGAAAGAGAGACCCCAGGTCTTACCTAACCGTTTGAAATACAAAGCTAGGAGGTTTGAACTAGATTTCGAGTTAGGACAGTCACAGGAACGCGATGTGGAAAGGGAGAGAAACAGACGCCCTCAATTTATTACCGGGAATCCAGTACCCTGAGTCCGTCGGCTTAACGAGCTCGTCCAAGGCAAGGCGGATATTTAGTCGATTGAACGTTTCTAGATGTCCAGGATCGAACTGAAGTCCTTTCCGTAACAGCCAGAAGCACTTACAACTACGCTATCCATGGTTGAAATAAGTACTTCAATTCTCTGATGAACTATTGTATATCATTGAGGAGCCCGAAATCTTTGGTGCCATCAGCCGTATTGTACCGTTTCGCTTTCACCAAAATCTTTGAATTTCACTGTTAAACGAACTGCGAACTAAACGTTTCAGAAAAGTATTGAAATCCTCAGTTTTGAGCTCAACTTGAAGAATAAATCAACGTATCTCCTTCAAAATTGTTTATTTGGGCATAGATATACCGAGTTCGAGGATTATTCCATTGTCGTACCAGAAAATCGCGATTTCTAACTGCGTCGACGAACTTTTATTGCGAATACAGAATGTTGAAAATCAACTATGCTTTACTTCATTATTAAAAACGTTTTACTGCCATATTGAAAACTGACCTAATAACCCAGCTCTGAAGGGAAGGTTGCGTATCCATAATTTACAGCCTTAAGAACTGAATTCATACTTCAATGAAAATAAAATGCCGAAACTTCCAGAACATTTCTCGTCTTCCTCCGTAAACCTTTGTACAGTTTTAAAACATGAAAACCAGTCGTACATATGTTCTTTTCGTAAAGTAGCTAATATCCCGTACTGATTGTAAGATAGATACTACCCTAAAAGCAGTATGCAACATTAAATAGTTTATGAATGCAATGGGTTGGAATGAAGTTATGACCGATGACGAGGTACTCGAAATCGTAGCCCTGCCACGGCGCACATTGGCCACTGAGATTGCGCAACACACCAGCATGACATCGGCAGGCAGGTAGGTGACTTAAGTCAGTGGCAGTTAGCAGTCAGAAGGCGAAGAGCGTAAGCACCAGCCAACATGGAAGTGGAAAAGGACCACATCCGCTATTGCATGCTGAGTTTCGTCTCGGTAGCACTCCAGAAAATATTGTAAACAATATTACCAGTGTGTGTTTACCAATGCCATATCACACCGTAGCGCTGTCGTTGGTTCGAACGGTTTCGAGAGGGAAATTTTGACCTGTCTGACCGTCTCAAACCCGGAAGGTACACAACAGTGGATATGAACATGCTGAAGACCTTAGTGGAGACGGACCCACGTGGGAGTTGGCCAAACAGCTGAGGACTACACACGCGAGCATTATCACGCACCTGCGTCAACTTCGGAAGGTGCACAAGAGGGGAGTTCTGGTACCCACATCAACTCACAATTGAGCAGAGCAAATCACATGAGTGCCTGCGCTTTCTTGCTTGCACGAGACGAAGTTGAACTGTTCTTGGACTGCATTGTGACAGGTGACGAGAAATGGGTCCTGTACAACAATGGCATCACCCGAAAACAGTCGTTAGACCCAAAACAGAAGCCCATGCCGACTCCCAAAGGCCACTTCATCATCATCATCATCATTGTCAACCATTATCAATCCACTGCTGGACGAAGGTCTCCCCAAGTTTCCTCCACAACGGTCTGTCTTGTGCCAGTCTCCTCCATGTCACCCCTGCATACTTTCGAATTTCATCCACCCATCTCCCATGTGGTCTTCTTCTGGGTCTTTTCCTGTCCCTTGGAATCCAATCTAAAATTTCGGCTGTCTATCGATGATCTGTCCTTCTGGCAGTATGTCCAGCCCATTGCCATTTCAGGGATTTAACTCTGATCATGATGTCTTCCACTCTTGTCATTTTTCGGATCCACATGTTCCTCTTCTTATCTCTCCTGGTTACACCAAGCATGCATCTCTCCATGCTTCTTTGAGTTGTCTGCAGCATTTGTATGTCTCTTTTAGTTAAGGTCCACGTCTCTGCACCATACGTAAGCACTGGAAGGATGCATTGATCAAACACTTTTTTAAAACACAATGGCATATTGCTCTTGAAAATTATGCTGTTTCTTCCAAAAGCTCTCCAGGTAAGTTTTGTACGCCGATTAATTTCTTCATCAATGTGACCCTCACTTGATATCTGCTGTCCAAGATAAACGTACGTGTCTGTTATCTCCAGCTTTTCTCCATCAATCGATAAATCTTCATTTTATAAAAGCATTGAACATCACTTTTGTCTTCTGAAAGTTCATTTTTAATCCCACTTCTTAACTCTTGTCAGCAAGTTCCTGGATCATACTCTGCAGCTCTGATGGGGTAGTTGCAAAAATGACTACGTCATCAGCAAAACGAAGGTGGGTTAGATAATCTCCATTAATCTTTATCCCCTTGTTTTCCCAGCTCAGCGACTGAAAAACACCCTCCAATGTGGCATTAAAGAGCTTCGGAGATATGGTGTCACCTTGTCTCACTCCCTTTCCAATTTTTACGTGTGTTGTATTTTCAAACAGCCTAATCTTTGCACTTGCATTTTCATAGATGTTATTAATAATATTAATGTATGCATCTTCAATACCGCAGGTTTTCAGAGCCATTGTAACTGCTGATGGTTTCACCGAATCAAAGGCTTTTTCATAATCGATAAAAGCCATGCACAATGGAAGTTCATATTCCCTCGCTCTTTCAATTAGTTCTCTCAGCACGTGGATATGATCTATTGTGCTGTAACCATTCCTGAATCCAGCTTGTTCTCTCGGTTGAGCCATGTCCAGTGTTACCTTCAAGCGGTGTGAAAGAACTTTAGTGAAGATTTTATAAACTACTGATAGGAGGCTGATAGGTCTGTAGTTTCCGAGATCCTCAATGTCACCTTTCTTATGTAGCAGGATCATTGTAGCGGTGTTCCAATCCTCAGGAATCTTTCCTTCATTAAGGCATCGAGTGAAAATTTGGGCGAGTACTGTTTCGATTTCTCCACTTGCTTCTTGTATGATGTCTACGGTAATTCCATCTTCTCCTGGAGCTTTTCCCCGCTTCATGTTCTTGATCGCATGTGCAACTTCTGCTGGAAGGACTGGAGGAACTCTGGTACTGGTATCTTTCATGATCTCTGGAGTGCATGTATCATCCCTTTCATATAATTTGGAGTAGAAATCTTTCACTCTTGTCAAAATTTCGCCTCTATTTCTTGTTACAGAACCATCTTCTTTTCTCAGTGCCATAATCTGTTTTCTTCCCTTACTGAGATGTCCCTTTGCTATCTTTAGGCTTTGGTTGTTTTCAATAACTTTCCTCACTAGTTCACAGTTGAATTTTCTTACGTCTTCAGTGATACTTTTTCTTACTGTCTTGCATAGCTCTATATATTCCACTTTGGAAGTCACATCTTCTTTAGTTGTCCTCATCTCTCTTCTTTTTTGCATCAACATTTTGGTTTTTCCTGATAATTTATTTACATGCAACTTGTTCTTAGACCCAGCTAATTTTGTTGCTGTTTCCATAAGAGCTTTGGTTACTTTTCTGTTAACTTCAGAGATGTCCACTTCTTCCGATGTTAGGCTTTCTAAAGCAGAGAACCTGTTCTTCAGTTCTAACTTGAAGGTATTATGGTGTTTTTTAAGGTTGGTTCTGTCAATAGATTTTGTTTGTCTTATGAGCTTGCCACGTTCAAGTTTAGTGTTGAGGTGCATCTTACATCTCACCAATCTATGGTCACTACCTGTGTTGAACTTGTTTAGCACACTGCAGTCTTCTATGACGAATTTTTTGTTACACATAATAAAATCAATTTCATTTGTCGTCCCATTTGGATGTCTCCATGTCCATTTCCTGTGTGGCTTTTTCTTGAAGAAGGAGTTCAAGATAGAAAAACCCTTCTGCCTCTGCAAACTCAACGAGAGTATTTCCACGCTGGTTTCTGTTGCCATGACCGAATTTACCTACTGAAGTTTCATTCTGTTGCCGTTGCCCTATTTTTGCATTGAAATCTCCCATAATTATTTTCAAGTGCTGCTTACCTTTATTATTTAGATGACAAATTTCCTCATAAAATTCTTCAATTTCTTCTTGAGGATGACTTGTGGTGGGTGCATAAGTTTGAATAACCTGAGCCTGGTATCTTTTCGAGAGTTGGATAACAAGTCGTGCAGCTCTGTCAGAGGAACTTTCAACTTCTACAACTTTGTCCTTCAGTTTCTTGTTTATTATAAATCCAACACCACTAGTTCTGCCAGTATCTGTCCCACGATAGTAGAAGAGATGTCCACTTTTCAGTTCGATGAGATCTTCTCTTTTTCTCCTTACCTCACTTAGCCCCACGATGTCCCACTTGATCCTTTGTAGTTCCTCTTCCAATTCAAGAAGCCTTGAATCAGAAGATTGGGAGCGTCCATTGTAAGTAGCCAAGGTCAGCATCAGATGGCAGCCTAGTCCGGTCCTCCGGGGATTCTTAGCACCCTCTGCCTTCATGTCGCACTGGCCGCTGCCTTGGCCAGGTACATTCCAGCTGCCGGAGACTGAGGGCCAAGATTTAAGTTGTGGAATCATTTTGGAGGGGTTTGGCCATAACTCACCACGCTGGCCAAGCGGGTTGGTGAGTGTGGGATAGAATTTCCTCTAATCCCGATGGTATAGTTATACCGCTATGGGCGGTCGTCAGAGCCCCTTTAGTGGGAACAGGATGCACCACGAGAAGGCGGGGTTGACATTTGTCAAGGAGAGGCTGTGACGTTACGCATCACCTGACCTTACATCCCCCAAAGCCCACTTACACTCACGTAAATTCCTTCTGTCTGTTTGGTGGGATATAAGGGGTGTCGTGTTTTTTGAGCTATTGGAGGACAACGCCACTAGCACCGCCGATCTGTACTGCCGTCAGTTCGACTATCTGCATTCATCGCCCACGTAGAAACGACCAGCAGTGCTGAACCGCAAGGGGAGTTCTCCTGCAGCATGATGGAGCGTGACGTCACACAGCACGGGTGAGCTGTCACTAAATCAGGGACATAGGTTCTGAGCATATGCCGCGCCCAACCTGTTCCACGGATATTGTTTCAATCGTCTACCACATTTTTTTGGTTGTTACAGCTTTTCCTGGCTGCACAGCGTTTCACCAACCAGGACTATATCGAACGCGCACTTACTTACTTTACGTCCAAGCAGCCACAATGCTACAGGAACTGTATCCAACCGTTGCCCAGACGATGGGAATAGGTCGTGGCAAACGATGGCGACTACATTTCGAACTGATTTGTACTTGTATATACGGCAATTAGCCCTTTTCTGTTGTTTGCATTTGCAGACATTATTTCCTTTCCAATCCAATATTTAACAGAGTGTGACATATCTTTCGGAAACTCTTTCATTAAAGTGGCACGTGTTGTTTTAATCTGTTTTACAAGCATTCTATTACAAAATCTATTTTACAGACTGACAGATATAACAAAGTAAATTTCTCCGTCATTTTTATCCACACCGGAACTCGAACCCGGGTCCCCTCATTCCCTAATAAGTCACTCTACCAATTGAGCTACGCGGACGTTCGTTCTGACTGCTATCTGCCTTTATGTCGTGTGCGTCCTGCTGGCAGGAAGTGGAAAAGGAGCACTATTTCAAAATCTATTTCAAAATCTATTTTACAGACTGACAGATATAACAAAGTAAATTTCTCCGTCATTTTTATCCACGCCGAGACTCGAACCCGGTCCCCTCATTCCCGAATAAGTCACTCTACCAATTGAGCTACGCGGACGTTCGTTCTGACTGCTATCTGCCTTCATGTCGTGTGCGTCCTGCTGGCAGGCACGTCACATCTCCCCCCCCCACCGAAAGAGGGCCGGAGGCATGGCCCACGGGTCAGCCGTGACCAGGAATCGTTGCAGGCAGCCATCCACTGTAGAACGTGCACTTGAGAACTCCCAGTCAATCTGGTGTGTGGAATGCAACGTCACACACATTTATTTTTCGAAGCGCTGGAGAAGGGATTCTCTTATTTTTCCTATCTCGCGGTGTGGAAAGAACATCACACCATTGCGAGATTTTGAACGGCCGAGTCATCCGGAAAGTTCAGGCGCCATTATAACGAAGTAAATTTCTCCGTCATTTTTGTCCACGCCGGGGCTCGAACCTTGGTCCCCTCATTCCGAAATAAGTCACTCTACCAATTGAGCTACGCGGATGTTCGTTCTGACTGATATCTGCCTTTATGTCGTGTGCGTCCTGCTGGGCAGGCACGTCACACAGGTATTTTGATAGGCGGCTTAAAAAGGATTACATGTATTTGTGATTTTTTTTTACAAAGCCTGGCGTTCTTTTCTGGATTTGTATTGCAAAATCTGACGTATTTTATATCTGTTTTATGAAACTTGGCATGTTCTTCTAAATAGCTTTTACAAAGTCTAGCACACAAGCTTATGGATCGGTGTTACAAAACTTAAAACAAAATAAGATACAAATTCTCTCGAATTTCTGGTTCAAAAACCTCAGATCAAGCCGTGCATGTTCATATGCAACAATGCCAACCACGTAAAGGATGCAGCATAAAACTGAAAGTGTTGTGACAACTCGCCGGCAATCTAACAGTTTCTAGTTGAAGAAAGTAGTACAGTTACAACCTTTAAACATGAGAATTTCAGTCACACTTACCTCGTCGATGATGTGCATGCAGTTAATGCGCAAAAGTCACAAACTTTTCGTCTTGATGGTGTGACGTGTCACTGAGGTGAAGCAAGTGTTAAAACGGCAAGTTACAGCGATACCCCATGTCGATGTAGCCGCCCCGATGCAGCAGTGGTCTAAGCGATGGCCTCTGATCATTCGTCTGATAGGGGTCCGGTGTTCTAATCCCGTGAGGCGTGGATGTTGTGATTGTCTTACGGCACTGGCTCTCTTCCTTCCCTGTACCCAGTGACCCTTAATCATGGAAGAGCAACTGCTTATAGTCCATTTAGTTGTTCACGGTGGTCGTTAAACCACCAATCGAAAAAATGTCTGTGTAACTCAGTTGGGAAAATAATTGGCTCCGGGGCAAGGAGACGTGTAAGTCAAATCCCACCACGGGCGAGAAAACGGTTTATTTTTACATTGGCGCAAGAGCCGGGATGAAAATGAGTCTTCCGGCCGTGATTTTCGAAAATAATGTTTATGATGCTTCTTCCACACATTATCTGCAATTAATGAGAACTCCCTCTTTTACGCTTCGAAAAGTGTTCACACATGACTATGTGTGAACAATTAATAAAAAAATTCATTCTTCCACAGTGAGCTTTCCTCCAAGCATGGTTCCCGGTGGACCCCGAATGTGCGATTTCACGTCCCCCTCCTTTCTCAATGCGAGATTATACACTGCCGGACAATTGCTAAGGACGGATGACAATAGCAACGATAGCAACCATAAAATGGAAGGCAGGAAAATGTGGAAATTAGCATAAGTGCGGGATACAGTAAGACGTGTTGTGCGTATGCAAATTTTGGATTGCCGAACTTGTTCGTGACGTCATAGCGCTGATAAGAGATATAAAGGATTTGACGCGTATTGACCGTTGTTGTTCAAACGCAAACTTGAAAGGGAAAGAATCAATTGACGAACTTGCAATTTTCAGTATGTCTTCCCGACATCACCTAGATGATTTTACGCGTGGCCGTATTATTGGCAAGATTGAAGAAGGGCGAAAAATAACAGATGTTGCCAGGGAGTTCGACGTCAGCCACAGTGTTGTTTCAAAGCTTTGGAAATCATTTCAAACAAATAGAGAGTGTAGTAAACGTCACGGGGGAGGTCGTGTTCGCAGTACGACACCTGCAGAAGATCGGTACATAGTGCTTTCAACAAAAAGACACCGGCGCAGCACAGCTAGTGAGGTAGCAAATCAGTTTATGGCTGCTACTGGGAAGCGGATCTCCCGAAAAACTGTCGCCAGACGTTTGCATGAAGGAGGACTGTACGCCCGCCGTCCTGTTGTGTGCATCCCATTGTCCAGACGTCACCGTACCGCCCGTTTGCAATGGTGCCATCAACATCGCAATTGGACTGATAACGACTGGTCTGCTGTCCTCTTCTCAGATGAGAGTAGATACAGTCTATCGTCTGATTGTCGACGACAACTGATCTGGCGTGATAGTGGTACTGCATATTGTCCAGCAAACATACAGGAAAGGGACCGTTATTCGACATGTAGTGTCATGGTATGGGCTGGCATCATAATCAATGGCCGTACGTCCCTCTATGTGCTTCCAACTGGGACTATGACTGGTCAACGATACATTAATGATGTTCTGCTACCTCATGTTCGCATGTTCCGTGGTGCTGTCGGTGATAGATTCATTTTCCTGGACGACAACGCAACATGTCATTGAACAGTCGCTGTCCAGAAGTGTCTTGAGAGCAAGGATATTCAACGCCTCGTATGGCCAGCACGTTCTCCAGATCTGAATCCCATTGAAAATGTGTGGGATGCTTTGGGGAGGAGTCTTGCTGGTCGCCAATGCCCTCCAATTTACAAGGACACCTCATCCGTGCACTGACAGAGGAATGGGATAAATTACCCCAACAGCTGCTTGATAATGTTGTGCAAAGCATGACACGACGTGTGGAATCTTGCATCGCCCTCCATGGTGGCCATATCCCGTATTGACATCTTACGCCGGAACGCCTGCGGACGGTAATTGTATTTTTTTCACGTTTACGTATTCTACACAAAATGACCTGTTTGTCTCTTGAACACGTTCCAAAGCCTTCTGGATTTCAGAGCACAATAAATTGTCTTTCTTGTAATGTCCTGGCATTCTGACATTATTTTATTTCACTTGGCATCCAACCACACTTACTTTTTTGTGCGCTACATATAGCCGTTTATGATCCGTCCTTAGCAATTTTCTAGCAGTGTATGTAACGTATGACTGAGGTGACGCAAGAATCAAAACGGCAAGTTGCAGCGATAAGCAAAGGTCGGCGTTGTTCAGTCGGCAGAATAACTGTCTCCGGAACGACAAGACGTTGGTTCTAATCTCACCGCCGGCAGAAATGGGGCTTATTTTCGCAACTGTACGACCGCTATTGCTACTTTTCAGCACGCAAGTATGTTTTATATGGTTGCTGCATCTCTCCGATCAATTCCAAGTTTGGTAATAATGGTTTATTGAGTAAAACGCTTTCATGAAGTTACTAAAGCTAATCTATTATCTTCTTTCAAGACTGCCTCTTTAATTAATTTCACGTCGAAGATTTTCATCTCTAGTTTAATTCTATAGCACGTCTAAATTACGAATTCACTTAATTTTTCGGAATACCAAAATTATTATAATATGAAGAAAATGATGCCAAAATGCCTTTACCAGCAAGAGCATAATTACATTTAATTAAGTTATTAACAATACTTTGCTTACAGTTTAGAAGAGATTATCAGCCCTAGTGTCTAAAGAAACATTGATTGACTTGTGGATCTTATGTCTGTCCAGAGCTTTGGCTATTGTCTTCCATCACCAGAGAACAGTCAAACAATACTGAACGAATCATCTAAAGTGGCGATTCTCATCCATACGATTGTACTTTTACCAATTACTTTAGAAAACTAATCCTCGGATAAAAGAGAATGGCTGCAGATGACGTCGCATAGAAATTCTTTGTGTAGATGATCGGAAATCGGATATGGGTGGCTTCCGTTATTTTTATTTGCCTCTTTTGAAGTGAAAGGCAATCATTCGCAGGGGCCAGATGAAGAGAAAAAAAAAAAGATATATATTTATTTATCTCTTTTGTTGTTGAATCACGAAATTTAACTCACCAGGAAATATCAGATTTTGTGTTCCACTTTACTTTGTGTGCGTGAGTCATTGTCAGCCGTTCCAAATATCTTTGGAAAGAGGAAGAGAGTATCAGTTTATCAGGAGGAATGAACTATACATTATCAAATACAGGTTTTCTGAGGCATCAAAGTACAAGTTGGTATGATGGGAGCCGTTAATTAAAAACAAAGCTCTCTTTTTTTTTCGATATTTTTTTCCAATTGGTCTTTCATTGTGATCGACAACTTTTACGTACAACGTCAGTTTCAAGTTTTGTCGTTTCTAATGTCTCTCTCACCTTATTGTTCCAAGAAGGAAAGGAAAAAAGAGCCTTATTTTTAATCAACAGTCTCCACCTTACCATAGAAAAGAAATAACTAAAAAGATTCGGATAAATATTTCTGAAACGGATGCCTGCAAAATGGAAACTTAAGACTGTTGTAAAAACTATTGGGACTCTTGCGACGAAAATTCCATTGCACTAAAGTGTAATGTTTACAGCAGTTTTTTCGGGATTCTGGGCACAGGTGACACATATATCTTGTCACCTTAAAATAGCTCGGTATATGTGTAAATACGCTATTTCGGATCAGGAGTATTAGAGTATATTCCCACCGAAATCGAGACATCCGGTGTCAGATCTCATTCGTGTACGTTACGGTTTTCCAGCTCTTACTCTACCCAAAGAAATTGCAGTGCATGAAGAAGTTACCGTGCCAAAAATTCTCTGTGAAAAAAATAATTAACAAGATGTATATCTACGCCCCCTGGCAGAGAAACCATGCAATATTTTAAGAAGAAAATATTCCGGAAAAATATGTCTACGTGAGTAGTAACGGTTCATGAAAGAATTTTTTTTCAATCGAGATTGCAGAAGCTCAGATTTTGCTGCAAATACATCAGAAGCAGAAATCAACCTTTACGCCCCCTTGTGGCCAAGCCATTTTATGCCAAAAATTGTAAATTATATGCGAAATATTTCCCATTACGAGCTGTATTCGCTGAAGAAAAAAAATCAAATCGGAGTTTTAGAAGAAGAGATACCTGGAGGAAAGTAATTTACTTTTACGGCCCCTAGCAGAGAACATATGCGTAACTTAGAAAAGTGATTATGCCTAAAATAATCTTCGAGATGAATGGGATCGAAAAGTAAAAGAATATTTTGAATTGGATGTTTAGAAGCAAATATATGGAATAGAATGTGTTTCGAATCTGCATTTACCCCCTCTAGTGGCGTAATTTTGCATCATGAAAAAAAAAACGAAACAACGAATCATCATTCGCACATTTCAAGTTTCTTAATGCAAAAAGAATGTTTCAAATGGGACTATTAGTTGCAGAGATATCGTGTCTACAGACGGACGGACAAACCGATAACATAAGCACGATCTTTTTTTACAAAAGACGTGCTAAAGAAACACTTGAAATCGCACATATGTACAAGAATACGGTGGTAAGCCGCCTCGGTGGCGCAGTGGACTAAGGGATGGCCTCTGATCATTCGTCCGAACGGGGTCCGGGTTCAAATCCCGTTGAGGCATGGATGCTGTGTTTGTCTTACGGCACTGGCTCTCTCCCTTCCCTGGAGCCAGTGACCCTAAATTAGGGACGGGAGACTGCTTATTGCCATTGAGTTGCCCACGGTATTCGTTAAATCTCCAACCAAAAAAAAAAAAAAAAAAAAAAAGAATACGGCGGTAAATCACCCTTTGCTTGAAATCATCTTGTACTGTACATAGAATGTATGCCAAAAATACTGAAAGGTCGTAAAGTGGTAATTAGACCACATTCATTAGCATATGCTTCATAAATAAAAAAAATCACAGGAAATATGCTGCTCATCATATTTTGAAGAACTAACAGCAGAGACTCAATGGCATTCAGAGCAGGTGTCTGTGCAGGGATCGTTAGGAATTGTGAACCATTTTCTTCGATTTCTAACTACGACTAAAGAAATCTGACTATCCATATTAGAGTATTACCGTCTTGAAAGACAATATAATTTTCCTTTGTTTTTGTTTACGTGGTTTTTGTGTAAAAACAACCTGAAAGATAAAATGACGACGATAGCTTTATTTGAACAAAATGCTTTTTAGAATCCCGTAAAAGTACAATTTTCTTCCATCTTCTAAGATTCTAAGATTCCTATTCCACAATATAACAAATATAGGGTTTGCATTATTCTTCAAAATTGCAATGAAATCTACGTTGGCCAAACACGAGGGAACATTTCAATTCGTCTGAAAAAACATAAAACAGCTTATAACAGGGCTGAAATACATCACAAGGTGTGCAATAGCCGAACATTCTACCACCAATCCAGAGAATGTAAACTGGGATGGTATGGAATTAGATTTTATAACTTCTTTCCCTATCTGAAGTATTTTAAAGTGAGATTTTGGTTCTGCTGCTGCCATTTTAAATTCTAGTAATCCATATTCGAAGTTGGTTCACTTGGTTTTTAAACTATCTTCATTTAGCGTACTTGATTTAGTTTTCTTCTTCTCTATTGCTGCGTGTCAATTTGTGATGATCCTTTTCTGAGTTTGCCCGTATGTTCGTATGGCGTACCACATAGATCAACTAATGTTCGGCGAAACACATAGATCAACTAAAACCTACTAAACTACTTTCTGTGAATAAAATATTGTCGGTATTTTGCCTGCAAAGTCAAATACAGTGTTCAGAGAACTATGATTGAAACATTGGAAGCACTTGGTCATCTAATAGATATACGGAGTTACTGGCGACAGTCTAATTACATTATGCAGCGCAGCAATAGGAGCGAAAGAAATACCATAGTACTGCATCCTAAACAAGTATTAACTCTTTTGTATACTTAACTTTTGGTACGGGAGAGTCACAGTTACAATGTTACAGAGCTATTACACTAAGTTTCCTTCACTGTAATAGTCTCGTGGGTTCATCAGACTTTCGCTTGTAAGGCAATTTAGCAGTTCCTAAGTTTTAGCTATATTTTTTCAGACGATACAAAGAATAAATTATCAGCAAAGTGAAAATTTCCCTCTTTAGTGCTGTGTATGAGAAGCGTTACGTATTTTGCTTGTCCCGATTTCAATATTATTGCTTTAATTGCTCATGCATTTATCTACTCCTGCTCTTTCTATAGCGGGTTTTTCTCGTACAAATCGCTGTTTCCCAATTCTGCTTTCCAACTGAATCTCTGCTATCACGTTCCGTTCAAAACATCAAACACTCTCACTGGTGAATGGAGAATCATTCTCCAAACTCTACCTCCTTCCACATTCAAGTCTCGAATCAAATTACCTTGTTTTTTGTTCCATCACCCGGAAAATTGCGGGGTTGCCCCCTTAGTCCACTTGATGAATGCCGATTAATTTCATTTTAACCCAACGTGAGAAATTCTTCATTAAAACATACATTTTTAAGAAAACGCCATGTACTTTGGAACACTCAGCCTACGTGAACCATATGTCATAAAATCCTCTCCAGGGCAACAAAGTAATGTGATTCAACACCATCAGCACGGGGTCACGGGTCGTATGTGCTTTTTCTCAGAACTTCAGAAACGCAGCATTAATGATAGTCTGCACTGCTTCATTATTATAATTCGCAGAAAACTGGTGAAATGGTACCGTTTCACTATCTCCGCAAAAGCACTCGTTAGTGCTTTTGCGGAGATAGTAAAGAGAAACGATTAATACGCACTCGTTAGTAATTTTAATTTTGAATTCATATTAAAGAAGGTTATTAATGTCAACTTTCGTTGCAAAATAAATGGACTCAAGATTACAACAAGCTTCGTTTGCATTTCGTCAAACATAAACTGTACGAGATGTTGGAAAGAATGTGAAAGACAATTAGTCATACGGTAGGACGGATATCCAGTCATATGATACCCGCAGTTTTTACACTCATCTTCGAGCTACTACAGTTTGTAGCATGTAATTTAGCAATTGCAATTCTGTTTCGAATTGTAGCTTTGAGCAGGTCCCAGTGAATCGTTTTGTTGAAACCAGATCTGTGTTCTGCTTACGATCCATGTCAGCGTCCTTCTGTCCATCTTTATGGACACCAGCATGATTTTGAATACGTTTTCTATGGAAGCATTGAAAAAATCAAAAGTTTAAGTCATAGATGTTCCTGAAAAACCGACATCAATAAGTTTTACTTTGTAAAACGGACAATATCCTTATTTTTTCTTGTGCAATTGTAGGATTGAAAACTCCAGTCACGCGCACATCACGAAAATTCACTGCATTGGTTGCGTTGTAACCTTCCGGTACCTACTGTGAAGAAAATAAAACTACATCGGTGCAACTACATAAACATTTTGTTGCCAAAGGCATTTGTACACATGACTATAATTCCGATTCCTAGGACAGCGGAAACTCTCCCAGGCATGCCTTCTATTAAATTTCGGTGAGCCTACCGCAATATTCCTCCGCTCTTAGTGCAGAGTTACTGTAGAAGCCGATTGGGTGAATTTTCGTAGCTCTAATTCGGCGTGCCAATGCATATAAAATGTGTTCTACTGGGCTGCGGTCCGGCTTTTGAACTGGCAAGTCCCGACGCTGTTCGCCACAAGTAGACATAAAGCATTGTGGCATGTAACCTAGTTCTGCTGAAAGTCGCCAAGCCACGGTCCTTACCGGTATACTGGAGAACCGTAGAAAACAAAGAATTGTTCACAAAATAAAGGTGGAGATCGGATTTCAGACCAAACAAATGGGCCAAGTCCCATGCAGCTGAAACGTCCCAAAATCATTACACAACCGTCTTGAAACTTGACAGAAGAAACATTGAGAAAATAATTTCCTCAGGCAAAAGGTAGTCCCAAACATATCCTCCTGAACGAAACTGTGTGAAGCGCGATTCATCGCTCTATGCGCCTCCCGAAACGGCCTGAAGCGCGATTCATCGCTCTATGCGCCTCCCGAAACGGCCTGAAGCGCGATTCATCGCTTTATGCGCCTCCCGAAACGGCCTGAAGCGCGATTCATTGCTATACACGCCTTCCCGGTGGCGCAGTAGTCTAAGCGGTGGCTTCTGATTATTCGTCTAAGATTTGTCCGGATTCAAATCTCGGTCAGGCACGGATGTTGTGTTTATCTTAAGGTACTGACTGTCTCTCCTCCCTGGAACCTGTGGCCCTATATTAATAACGGGCGACTGCTTATAGCCCATCAAATTTTTCAAGGTGGTCATTAAACCTCCAAACAAACAAACAAACAAAAACTGTAGAATCAGTATTGGTATATACATACTATTGGGTTGCGTAAAACGTCGTTTCGAATTTTGGAGATAGATACCGCTTTTAACAATTTCAATGGATGATTTGCATAGATGGCGTTTTTACCAATTTCAAGAATACTTTTCATTGCAGACACATGATATTTGCATATTGTAAAAGAGAAGGTGCCGACATGTCTATATAAAATGAGTTCATCTTCTCCGCTTCAGTGAATTTCAATTTCTTCATGCTGTAAGCGTTCGATTGTGTTTGTATTGGTTTGCAAAGTTGTGTCGTGGACAACAATCAGTATCTCACTCGCCAACGAATCACACTCTGGAAGGCCCGATTGAAGTTGAGAACAACGACGTAAAACAAATCAAAAGATTCATCGAAAGCACCCCACAAAATTTGACCACAGTAACTGCGCAATCATCCAATATCACTGTGGTATTTCATTTGTCAGAGCTTGGATTTGTGAATCACATCGACGTTTGGGCACCGCAAGATTTGAGGGGAAAACCTTTTTCTCGACTGCATACCTGTTTTGGATTCACTGCTAAAGCGAAATAGGAATGACCCATTTCTGAAATGAAGGGTGGTTGGTGATGAGAAATAGCTAGTGTGCGCATTAACGTGTAAGAGAATACATTGTGGAGCACCCGAGAAAAGTAGTCATTAACCACTCCAAAAGGTGGCCTGCATTCCATGAAGGTAATTTTATATGATGCTACTGGAAGAGACCCTAGTGTCACTCTGTGCTGCCGAGCAACCAAACAACCAATTCTGGTACATATGATTCAACTGGATCATTTGAAGGCCGTACCTGATGACAAACGTTCAGAAATAGTCAACAAGAAGGGCGCTGTCTTCCACCACACCTCATCTCATGTTCTTTTGGTGAACACGAAAAACTTGTAGGAGTTTGACTGAGATCTCTTTTCTCACCCGGCTTCCTTACTCGAACTTGTGCAAGGAAATCCTTTTATTTCTGTCTCTGCAGAACTCTCTCAGCAGAAATAACTTCACTTCCTGGAGGCCTGCAAAAATACCCTTCACTAGTCCTTTTCTCAAAGATTTGTAAAGTTCTGGGCGGATCGTGTCCTGAAGCTACCCATCAGGTGGCTAGAGGTACTGGAAAATAATGTTACCTACATTACTAAATAAAGTAGCAATGGTGTGTAAAAGTTTCGTCTGTCGCTTCTATTTACAAATTCGGAAAGACTTTTTGCACAACCCCAAAGCATGTGGAAGAAGTAATTATAAGCGAATTGCTTCCGTTAGTAATGCAATGCTTAAGAAATGATAGCTGGACATATAAGATATGCTTACACTGACATCCTGTCAACAACTCTCAGTGAAAACTACATGGTGGCCTAGAATGCCTTGGTCTTTATAGAAATCCAGCACAAAAGTTACAGAGATTACAGGATGTTGAAAGATTTTACCATTTTGCATTTTGACATTGTTTGTTAGAATTTTACCCCACCTACGGTTTATAGAATGCAAACGACGCAGTTACGCACTATCCAACTGAAATTTTGTTTTTTCGTCAAAAGTGAGACAATGTATGCATCTCGCTTAATTACAAAAAATTTCAGCTATTCTTTTCTAGTGCACACAAATGTAAGTTTTAAATCACGAAGGAAAATTTATAGTGTCACTGTCTAGGGTCGAAAACGTTTAAATTTTAATGGTTTGTCTAGCCATTCAAATGTTTAGAAAAAAATTTACTTTTAAAATATTCGTATATGTTTTCATCTTTAAAGAAACTCTACGGTTACAACGAAGTGAATTTCTCCGTCATTTTTGTCCGCGCCGGGGTTCGAACCCGGGTCCACTCATTCCGGAATAAGTTGCTCTACCAATTAAGCTACGCGGACATTTGTTCTGATTGCTATGTGCCTTTATGTCGTGTGCGTCCTTCTGGCAGGTACGTCACATCTCCTGGTACGTTACACGGTCAGTGATGAGGTGCCGAAGTATTGTACCTACATTTTTCATCTTGGGAAAAGTTTTATCTTAGTTGTTATCGATGCGAATTTCCTGCTTTTTTTTATAGTATCCAAATATTTAAATTTTCCTGTTGGTTATCATTAGGAAAAGGAATTTATCTATTATTTATGCCTGAACGTTTCAGTATTACTAATGGCTAACACTCGAGTGGAAGTTCTCGGTCATTGTCTTATGTGGTAAAACGTTTCACCTTTCAAAAAAAATACTGAAAATGTTAGATATTAATACATATTAACATTTGTTAATTATTTTATATCATAATAGAATAAGTGCTTAGTCATTTCAACATTCTACTGGTTTTACAAATATCTTAAGTATTTAAATTTAGACATTTGTCTTTATTCAAAGGACGTTTCAGCTATCATGGTCGAAGTTCCAATATGTACTTTCAATTTTTTCTTGTATTTTAAAAGTTTTTTTCTGTGTTCCTTTGCACTTTTTAAGCAAATTCCAGCTATCTTTCATTCTTAAATTATTTCAATATTTTGCTGTTTTTTTCACACTACTCAAAGGAAATTTTAGTAATCTTCGTCTAAGCGCCTAAACTCGTGATAGCATGAGTCATTCCTTCTTGGGAGTTCATTTGTCATTCACGTATGATGATTCAAACGAATGATCTAAGTTCCAGATTGTCATTATACGTTCACTGAGTAAATCATTCGTTGCAGGGATCCCATTTCGTAATTTCAGGTCCACAGACCTTATTGGCACTTTGCCAAAAAGAACACTGATTTTTTCAACCATTCAGTATGAATAATTTGTCACGAGCGAACGATTCGGTTTCTCCATTCAACTGAATGGTATTCGCGTATCATTCCCATTCTTAAGTTTCACCATTATTTCTTTAAGTTTCACATTCTTAAGTTTCACAATTCTTAAGTTTCACAATTCTTAAGTTTCACCATTATTTCCTTAAGTTTCACCACCCTTAAGTTTCACATTCTTAAGTTTCACAATTCTTAAGTTTCACCACCCTTAAGTTTCACATTCTTAAGTTTCACAATTCTTAAGTTTCACCATTATTTCCTTAAGTTTCACCACCCTTAAGTTTCACATTCTTAAGTTTTACCATTCTTAAGTTTCACAATTCTTAAGTTTCACCATTATTTCCTTAAGTTTCACATTCTTAAGTTTCACCATTATTTCCTTAAGTTTCACCATTATTTCCTTAAGTTTCACATTCTTAAGTTTCACCATTATTTCCTTAAGTTTCACATTCCTAAGTTTCACCATTCTTAAGTTTCATATTCTTAAGTTTCACCATTGTTTCCTAACTGACTGTTCACTCACATAACAGTTGCCACTTATTAATTGTCGACATTATTTTTTCATATAATGAATTCGTTTCCGAGCTCAGGCTGGCCGAAGGAAGTTAAACTCGCTGAGAAGTTCAGTGTGTATTGCCCTAATGACGGATTGGATAATCATTTACAGCTCTTTACGGCAAACTTCCCAAAAGAGCGCGAGCTCTTCAATCAATCGCGATAAATGATTTTCTACCAGCGGACGCTTTGCGCGCGCCATTCAAATGAATGTTATTCGCGTTTCATTCCAATTCTTAAGTTTCTCCAGTATTTACTAGCTGACTGCTGATTGCCCACTCACATAGCCAGAGTTGGAAACGTGTCAAAAAATTTGGACCCGAACCCAACCCGGACCCACCCGACGCTTAAGTAAACCCGACCCGGACAAATCTGCTTTGAGCTATAAACTCGAATAGATTATCATTATTGTCAATCTTTTATCAATCCACTGCTGGATGAAGGTCTCCCCGCGTTTCTTGCACAACGAGCCAGTTCTTCCATCCACCCATCTCACACATAGTCTACTTCTGGTTCTTTTCGTGTCTCTTCAAATCCAGCCTAACATTTCGGTTGTTCATTGGTGGTCCGTTCTCCTTGCAATATGTCCAGCCCATTGCCATTTCAGGGATTTTACTCTGATCGTGATGTCTTCCCCTCTTGTCACTTTCCTTATCAACGAGTTCCCTTTTCTATATTTATTGGTTACACCAAGCATGCATCACCCCAGGCTCTTTCAGTTGTCTGCAGTATTTGTACGTCTTTCTTTAATTAACGTCCCCGTCCTTGTTGCGTACGTAAGCACTGGAAAGATGTATCGATTAAACACTTTTCTTTGAAGACATAATTGCATATTGCTCTAAAAAATTGTACGGTTCCTTCCGAAAACTCTCCAACCAAGTTTTATACACCAATTAATTTTTTCATCACTGTGATCTTCCCTTGATATCTGCTGCCCAAGGTAAATGTAAGAATTGGTTATCTCCAGCTTTTTCCGATCAGCTGATTAATCTTCATTCCTTGTATTGTACATCAATTTTGTCTTCTGAAAGTTCATTTTTAATCCCATTTCTTTACCCTTCTCAGCAAGCTCTTAGATCATACTCTGCAGCTTTGAAGTAAATATGTTTTGGTATTAAAAAATAAAACGGAAATAAAACCGAGTCGGAATCGGGTCAGGAACACCTTGACCCGACCCGTTTGACCCGCGAGAAATTGTCGATCCAGTGACCCGTGACCAATTTCCATCTCTGCCCATTGCAACTGTCACCTGTTAATTCTCAAAAATTAAACGCTTTGCATCTTAGAGTGTGTCGCAGCAAATGTGGATTGAATGAACATTCACAACACTGAGAGTGAACCATTCACGGTGAAGAGTCATTCGCTATGGACGAAAAGAAATGAACATTCACAACACTGATTGAATGAACATTCACAGCACTGAGAGTGAACCATTCACGGCGAAGAGTCATTCGCTATGGACGAAAAGAAATAAACAGTCACAACACTGATCGAATGGACATTCACAACATTGAGAGTGAATCATCACGGTGAAGAGTCATTTGCTATGGACGAAAAGAAATAAACATTCACAACACTGATTGAATGAACATTCACAGCACTGAGAGTGAACCATTCACGGCGAAGAGTCATTCGCTATGGACGAAAAGAAATGAACATTCACAACACTGAGAGTGAACCGTTCACGGTACAGAGTCATTCGCTATGGACAAAAAAAATGAACATTCGCAGTACTGATTGAATAAACATTCACAACATTGAGAGTAAATCATTTACGGCGAAGAGTCTTTCGCTATGGACGAAAAAAATGAACATTACAACACTGATTGAATGAACTTTCACAACACTGAGAGTGAACCATTCACGGTGAAGAATCATTCGTTATGGACAAATTGTTGGTGAATGGCCCATCACTAGCCCGAACATTTGATTTTTGCTATTGATCTCAAAAGAATTGCAGTTTTTATTACTAACAAGCATTATTTTTTTTGTACCCAGAAAGTAAGTTTCGACATTGCATCTGTGTCTAGGAGACTCTAGCGTTATTCCACTGAACCCTCACAATATTGTATTGGCAAACTTATAATATTATAATATATATAATAAGTTTTCCATATATTATAATATAGGGCAAACTTATTTGTGATGCAACTGCGGTACATCAACATAACTCGACTTTGGCTTAATGCCTAAAATTCTGTACAAAGACTTCGTCGTATTTCTGAGTAATTCGGGACATGCATGTGGGCACAAAGAGTATCCACCTCTGCATTCGAACTAATCAAACTAGTAATTAACTATTTTTGCGAGGAAGAGCTATGACATTTCACGTCTCTAGCGGCAGAAATTCTTTCCCAAGTCCTCCTCTTTCAACGGAAGGGAAGGTTTTGCCTTTTATCTGCAGCAATTCAATTCGTGGCGGCTTCTCCGTGTCTTGCCCCATTGCCACCCGACTGAGAAAGGGGAAAAAAAAGCTTCGTGCGTTAATCACCCGTGACGGAGATAACGTTTATCATCTGGCAACACATTTCGTCGCTCCAATTAGATCCATTTGTACGACTGATGCCTTTCGTAATGACGTCATTCAGATCTTCGGCGGAATATTCAAGCACTGGTGAAGCGAAATGTGGAAGATGTCGCCTCGGTGCCTTGCTATTAGTGTGTTGGACGCTGTCTTGAGGTTCTAAGGCACACATAGAGCGGTCGGAAAATTTTCTTCTCTAGATTTAGATATGCCACCCCGTAACAGTTCGTTTTATTTGCTTTCCTCCGAGAGAAATGTGCATAAATATGTTTAATGCCATTTTGCAAGGAACATGTACATAAGACACTCACACCATTTCCCCGCAGTTTCATATATCATTAAAATATTAGAATGAGCCCAGTCAAAAAACCATTATCATGTATGTGATTCAGAATTTGCATTGAATCGTTGAGATACATTCTAAAGGACAGAAAGTTTAGCATTGCTCCTTCACTTCAACAAGTTTTTTTTTTCGTATTTTTCCAGGCGCTCAAAGTTATCGATGTGCGTTCTGAGTTTCCCGAAAACATAAACCTTGTAGCCAAAACTAAAATGGAAACTTTGGCATGAAATCGGTGAAGTCCAATTTCATTAACTCTCGAAATTGCTTTCATTCCGTGAAATGGGTAATGGAGATGCAAGTGTGAGTCAAAATGTTATCGGGTCTGAAGTTGAAATGTAGTTCACTAAATCAGTAGGGGATTTGTAATTGATTTTCCCTGTAGTCTGAATAATCTTTAATTTAGATGCTAGTTGATAATGCTATTCGAAATATAATTAATTGTTTGAAGGTGGAAGAAACATTTGCATTCGTCTTTGAGAGCAGATCAACGTTCAGAGTCAGATGATGTCCGGTACCCGTTAAACTTAGTGATGAGCTAGATAACTTAGAAGAAAGTGTTAAAATTCCTACTTGTTCTTTAAGGTTTTTAGAATCAAAACAAAGGCATGAATCTCTTGACAAACAAATCATTTATTATGCGAATCCAAAAATCATGTTTGTTATATTCTTACATGCAACTAACCCGCATTTCCAGCAAAATAATCTCAGTACTATGATATCTTATTCACCACTTTCCTTGGAACTAGTGACTCCAAATTATGCGCGAGTGACTGTTTACAGCCCTTGGAATTATTTAGAGTGGTCGTTAAAGACCGAAATAAAACAAGACACGAAAAATGACATCGAATTCTTGTATGTAATCAGCATGTCTTTTAACTCTTTAACCGGCTGCAACGAATTGACTCGGGGTTAACAAAATGGGCTGAACTGAGCTCGGAAAAATGGATTCGCTGTCTATGAAGCTTGCCGAACGCGGCTGAAATGAGCGAAGCTGATCATCAGAACAGAAAGCGTTGCTTCCCCCCCCCCATTGGCTTTCTTATTCAAAGTGTTCATTTGGGGCGATGATTGACACAAATCCCTTCTGATTATCTGCTAAAAGGGCTCTAATAATGGCGATTGAGGTAGTGATAGAGAAAAAGAGGTTTGACTCACTTAACATTTTGCTGTGGCATGATTCCAATGTCAAAGGGACTGGCCCACCTCCATCATATCTTAGGTTAAATTTTATCACTGTTGATAAGACATGATGGAAAAGGGTTAGATTCCATCACTAGTGATAAGACGTGATGGAAAAGGATTAAATTATATCATTTAAAAGTGTTCAATTATTGACACTAATTATTTCTGATTACCTGCCAAAGGAGCTATAATAATGGCGATGAACCTAGGAATGGAAAAAAAAGATGTTTTAATCACTTAATTTTCTACGGTGGCACGATTCCCGTGTCACAGGGACTGGCCCACCTCCATGTATTGGGTTAAATTCTGTCACTGTTGAAAAGATGTGATGGAAAATGGTTAAATTAAATTATATCACTGGTGATAAAGGTTAAATCATATCATGGTGATAGGACATGATGGAAAATTGTTGAATTCTATCACTGGTGGTAAAACATGATGGACTAGACGTCCTCCATGTCTTATCACTAGTGATAAAAATCATTGCTAATATGCGAGCAGGAAAGGATTTGTTTTACGTAGTTTTTTGTAAAACTGGCCGTTATGTGAACGTTTTAGTTTCGGAAGCGCAAAAACTTTCGGACACTATACTTGGTTCAGGTACATAGGCCGATAAAAGCCAATTAAAACCTTAAATCCTTTTCAACACGTAAAAATACTTCAACGCACATTTTTATATCACAAATCAGTGAGAAAGAAAATCCAATTATGTCCTCTAAATCCACGCAGAATTTAAAATATTCAAATTGATCAGTGTAAAGCTGGAGCATATACGCTTCTTCAACCTACTGTTGGAAAACGTAAAAAATGCATTGAACGAAAAGGCGACTACGCTGAAGAATAAGTATGTCAATTTGTATCCGCCATATTATTCTTTCATTTCGGTTTTAGATTGTGCAAATACATCGTTTCTTTTTCTGGATGTTTGGCTGTGTACATTACTTATCAGCCGTCCTTCGTATTTGTCATTCGGGTATGTTTAAAATCTTAACTTTCAAAAAGCGATTATTTGATTTAATACTTTTTTGATCTAAACTTGTATAGATATACTCACGGACAATGAAATTTGCGCAATAAGAAGGACGCATCGGATTGAACTGAAGTTTGATGGACGTAGTGATACAGATGAATGATACACATGATGGCGAAAACACAGCTGCAAGACAATTACAGAGGGATATGTGGCACGCAGTCCAGTCATCTTCATTAGGACGTCACACAGCCTTGTGCGGCAATACATGCTACAATACGGTCCGACATTGAGGCGAACAGACGCCTGATGTGTGTCCTGTGGCAGACTGGCCCACACGTGTTGGACGGTGTGCTCCATATCCCGAATAGTGCGGCACGGCGGCAGCTGGTGTTTCAACTATTCCCACAATTCCTCGATAGGCGACATGTCCGGGTAAGGAAGAAGGCCATTGAAGCGTCTGGACATGATGTAGGCAGTCCTGGGCAACCCGAGCCGTGTGCGGGCGGGCATTTTCCTGCCGGTATGGCGTACCTGGAATACCGGACAGAAATGGGAGCACACGGGGCCTCAGGATCTCATCCACATACCGCTGGCCCGTCAATGATCCACGTATCACTACTAGAGCTGATCGGATATCGTAGACAATGGCTCCCCAGACCATAATGCTTGCAGTGTAGGAAGTATGGCGTTCGATAGTGAGGTTAGAATTGTGCCGTTGACCCTGGCACCTCTACACCCGGACACGATGATCATCTGTCCCCCAAAACGAAGCGGCACTCATCGCTAAACACCACACGTCGCCAGTCTGTGGCACTCCACGTCTCTCTGGCTTGGCACCACTGCACACGCAGCGGGCATTGTTCCGGTGTTAAGGGCAGCACACGTAAGAGGTGCTGGAAATCTAGAATCGCTTCTGCGACGAGTCGGGAAATGGTTCATGGGCACACAAGAGCCGTTACATCTCCCTCATATAGTGGACCGGGTGCACGTGTGATCGGTTCGTGCCTGTCGCACGATCCGTCGATCCTCTCTACCGGTGGTCCTCCTGGTCCGTCCGCAGCCACTCCGCCGTGTGGCTGTGCCGTCACGTGTCCACTGCTCCCAACACAGTCGGACGGTATGGTTTTCAGTCCGATGATCAGGCCTATCTCAAAGTCCGTAAGTTGCGTAAATCGACGTCTATGGCATCTACCCGACATTCTTGTCACTATGTACTCTTGCTTGCTTCGGCCGGTGCTTTTCGCTTTCATTGGGCATCTACTACACGCCGGTTTATAAGGCTGCGGGCCGTGCTTTCAGCGCCACCACAGGGTGTGCGGTTATGCGCACTCACACCAAGCATGTATCATTTGCATACCATTCAGCACGCACTCTAGCTATTTGCAAAGTTTCGCGGTTGTACCTTGTTTTCTTCTAGGAGCGCAAATTTCATTGTCCGTGAGTGTATATCGTGTTTATGAACAGGTAAACTGACACAATCGCGTTCTGGGTTTAAAGAGTGCACTAAAAGAGTTAGAACTGCCATACAGATTTCCGAGATTTTACAGGATCTGGCTTATCGTCA
The DNA here is from genome assembly GCA_039090855.1 of Macrothele yani. Classification (NCBI taxonomy): domain Eukaryota; kingdom Metazoa; phylum Arthropoda; class Arachnida; order Araneae; family Macrothelidae; genus Macrothele; species Macrothele yani. Next base: position 48,996,530 of record CM077029.1, read on the forward strand.
GCGTTGTGTCACGGTTCAATTGCTGGATAAAACGTGCTTCCCCGCGGTGTGCTTTCTCCAAGGTGTATTGCCCCTCGGTTTATTGCCCGAAGATATGTTTACTCAAAGATATGTTTGCCTCAATATGTGTTTTGTTCAAGATGTGTTTGCTACAAGACGTGTTTGCCCCACGGTGTGTTGCCTCAAGATGTGTTTGGCTTACGATGTGTTGCTTCACGATGTGTTTTCCCTACGGTGTATTGCCCCGAGATGTGTTTCCCCCAAGATATGTTTACCCCAAAATTTGTTTGCCTCAAGATTTGTTTGTTCCAAGATATGTTTGCCCCACGATGTGTTTCCCCCAAGATATGTTTACCCCAAAATTTGTTTGCCTCAAGATTTGTTTGTTCCAAGATATGTTTGCCCCACGATGTGTTTTCCGCAAGATTTGTTTGTTCCAAGATATGTTTGTCCCACGATGTGTTTTCCCCACTGTGTTGCCCCACGATGTGTTTTCCCCACTGTGTTGCCCCACGATGTGTTTGCCCCACTGTGTTGTCCCACGATGTGTTTGCCCCACTGTGTTGCCCCACAATGTGTTTGCCCCACGGTGTATTATTATCCCAATATCTGTTTGACCCACAGTATATTGCCACAAGATGTGCTTGTCCGACGTTGTATTTTTCCCACGATGTGTTTGCCCGCGATGTGTTTGCCCCACGTTGTATTTTTCCCACGATGTGTTTGCACACGATGTGTTTTCTCCAAGATATATTTAACCCAAGATGTGATTACCCCGAGATGTGTTTACCCCGAGACGTGTTTAACCCGTGATGTGTTTACCCCGTCATGTGTTAAACCCGTGATGTGTTTACCCTAAGATGTGTTTGCCCCAATATGTTTGCCACACGGTGTGTTGCCCCCAAGGTGTGTTGTCCCACGGTGTGATGCCCCACGGTGTGTTGCTTCACGATGTGTTTGCCCCACGATGTGTTTACCCCAAGATGTGTTTGCCCCAATATGTTTGCCCCACGGTGTGTTGTCCCACCAAGGTGTGTTGTCCCACGGTGTGTGATGCCCCACGGTGTGTTGCTTCACGATGTGTTTGCCCCACGATGTGTTTGCCTTGCAGGGTATTGGCCCAAGATGTGTTTGTCCCATCGTGTTAATTCTGCACCTTCCCTGTAACCAAAGGTTTTAAAAGGAGATTCCTTGTAGCTGAAGATTTTAAGAGGAGATTCCTTGTAGCTGAAGTTGCTCAAGGGTGACCTTAAATTTGGAAACAAACCAAAAACAAAAAAGAAATTGTCGGAAAAAATATGTTGCATTGTTTTGTTGTTTACATTTTAATTTCACTTAAATGTTGGTGCTATTTCGTCGTTATGTTACAATGGCACATCATTTCTCTCCATTTTTTACTGGTGCCTTGGTACGATTTTTATCCTGTGTCTGATGTCATTTCCCCAGCCTCATGTTGTCGGTTCTCATGGTCTGTTTCCTTCCAGTCCTAATAAAGAAGCTCTCCCAGCTGACTCTCTCTTCACGTGACCAGCAAATATCATTCTTCATTTCTTGAAGTCTTCATCAATAATCTTTCCGGCGTTCATCATTTACAAAACCTCGCTCTATATGATTTTTTTGCTTCCAAGCAATCCTAACGCTCATCTATAACACTGCAGGTCGACTTTGACTCTTCTTGAACGGCGTTATTTCATACTGTCGTGATGCACAGATCCAGTTGAGAGTGGACAGTTTTTTCTTGCTTTTTGTTTTGGGAGATGGAGTCTTGTTAAAATTATGTGACTTGGATGTGACTCAAGTTTTCAACGGACTGCTTCGAAATGTTAGTGCCATAACTTCCAGACATGTCCTTATAACAAATAGGAAAGCTTACTTAATAGCCATGAAGATAATACTATAACACAATACAGTTATAATATCAAACACTTGCTTTGAACTACAATTTACAGGTACACTTGCTGGCTAAGTTTTTTTGTTCCACCCGCTCACATTTTATTTATGGAATATGCACTCATAGCAGTGCAAGAATTAAAATAAGAATTCTGGTCGAGGGAATACACTGAAAAAAAAATGAAACCATCAAAGCTATTAAAACACTAATTTATGGCAGTAGTTATTTATTAGCTTTCAAAAATACGAGAGATCAAATGTTCCAAATTAATTTTTCCAGACTAAGTATGTTTCCTATGACTTTCGTAAAAACTGTACATTTATCTATTACAACGAAATCTAGAACGTCGTCTATAAGGCAATATAGTTTCCATAGTTATAGTACAAAGCTTACATTTTCTTATTTAGATTTCTTTGGTGTAACTACTGTCAATTTCACAATACGTTACTTACTCTTTCCACAGGAATAATAAGGTGGTTCTAGTAAAATGGACAGATAGTGTACATTGATGGATTTCTTTTAAACATGTAGAACCATCGAAATAATACTTCCAAATGCTTACAGCATAGAACAAATCCGTTCATTCAGTGGCGAAATGCAGATATATATATATGATCATCATCATTGTCAACCATTATCAATCCACTGCTGGACGAAGGTCTCCCCAAGTTTCCTCCACAACGGTCTGTCTTGTGCCTGTCTCCTCCATGTCACTCATTCACACTTTCGAATTTTATCCACCCATCTCCCATGTGGTCTTCTTCTGGGTCTTTTCCTGTCCCTTGGAATCCAATCTAAAATTTCGGTTGTCCATCGATGGTCTGTCCTTCTGGCAGTATGTCCAGCCCATTGCCATTTCAGGGATTTAACTCTGATCATGATGTCTTCCACTCTTTTCATTTTTCTGATCCACGAGTTCCTCTTCCTATCTCTCCTGGTTACACGAAGCATGCACCTTTCCATGCTGCTTTGAGTTGTCTGCAGCCTTTGTATGTCTCTTTTACTTAAGGTCCACGTCTCTGCACCATACGTAAGCACTGGAAGGATGCATTGATCAAACACTTTTCTTTTAAGACATAATGGCATATTGCTCTTTGAAAATTGTGCTGTTTCTTCCAAAAGCTCTCCAGGCAAGTTTTGTACGCCGATTAATTTCTTCATCAATGTGACCCTCACTTGATATCTGCTGTCCAAGATAAACGTACGTGTCTGTTATCTCCAGCTTTTCTCCATCACTTGATAAATCTTCATTTCTTGTAAAAGCATTGAACATCACTTTTATCTTCCGAAAGTTCATTTTTAATCCCACTTCTTTACTCTTGTCAGCAAGTTCCAGGATCATACTCTGCAGCTCTGATGGGGTAGTTGCAAAAATGACTACGTCATCAGCAAAACGAAGGTGGGTTAGATAATCTCCATTAATCTTTATTCCCTTGTTTTCCCAGCTCAGCGACTGAAAGACACCCTCCAATGTGGCATTAAAGAGTTTCGGAGATATGGTGTCATCTTGTCTCACTCCCTTTCCAACTGGGAAAACAAAGGGATGAAGATTAATGGAGATTATCTAACTCATCATCGTTTTGCTGATGACGTACTCATTTTTGCAACTACATTGCAAGCTCCATACTTGACCGTAGGAACAGTACACTGAGGTATATAGCGTTTCCCTTGCTGCCGCCATACTCACACACGGCCATCAGTCTAATGGATCGTGTATCTGGATTTATCAGTCCATATGACCCGCTTCCATTGTTCGACGGTCCACGATAAATGTTCTTTACACCATATACCCTACTAAACAACGAGTAGCATTCCGAGCGGAGATGAAATGCTTATGAGCAGCCTCATGTTCACGGTAACCCAAGGAATGAAGTTCTCTGCGAATGGTGCGTTTACACACCGAGGTTCCAACATTGTTACTCTCCTGTACAGTGAGGTCTTGTGCAGTACTCCGTCGATTAGCTGTAATGACTCTCCTGTGGGTTCGACGTCCTCTATCACTGATTTTCTTTAGCCAGTCCATACGTTTTGATATTTCAGGCACGCCATGTGTCTTCCACTTATTCAGTACATCCAAAACAGTTGACTTTGGTATGTTTAAACGCCTCTCGGTTTCTCTTATGGACAACCCACTAATATAATACCCAACAATCTTCCTTTTCTCAAAGTCAGATCTCTTCCGCCGCGGCATTTTTCACTCAACCTCCCCTATGTGGTAGGGGACCACTCGGGGACAAACCCTATTGAAAGTGGGCGAAATGGGGTCAAAGGTCACGACATAGGAGATGGATCCATTCCATTGCCCTTATGCGTCATAACTTGTGTAACGTACCAGGAGATGTGACGTACCTGCCAGCAGGACGCACACGACATAAAGGCAGATAGTATAGTCAGAACAAACGTCCGCGTAGCTCAATTGGTAGAGCAACTTATTCCGGAATGAGGGGACCCGGGTTCGAATCCTGGCGCGGATAGAAATGACGGAGAAATTTACTTCGTTATAATGGCGCCCGAACTATCCGGATGACCCGACCGTTCAAAATCTCGCAATGGTGTGATGTTATTTCCACACCGCGAGATAGGAAAAATAAGAGAATCCCTTCTCCAGCACTTCGAAAAAAAAAATAAATAAATAAAATAAATAAAATAAGGGGGAGATGATGTAACGTACCAGGAGATGTGACGTACCTGCCAGCAGGACGCACACGACATAAAGGCAGATAGTAGTCAGAACAAACGTCCGCGTAGCTCAATTGGTAGAGCAACTTATTCCGGAATGAGGGGACCCGGGTTCGAATCCTGGCGTGGATAAAAATGACGGAGAAATTTACTTCGTTATACTTGCGTAAAAATGGTTCGATTTCGATTAAATTTTAGCACGTGGAAGGGAACCACCCGGGATACGAACTCTATTTAAAATGGGCGAAATGGGGTCAAAGGGCAGGACATAGGAGCGTGATCCATTCCATTTCCCTAATAGTTCATTACTTGCGTAAAAATGGTTCTATTTTGATGATGTTTTAGTATGTAGTAGGGGACCACCTGGGGACGAAACCAATTGAAAACGGATGAAATGAGGTCAAAGGTCAGGACATAGGAACGGTATCCAGTCCATTGCCCTTATGCGTCATAACTCGCGTAAAAATGTAACCTGGGGACAAATTCTGTTTGAAAATGGACGAAATGCGGTCAAAGGTCAGAACATAGGAGAGGGATTCATTCCATTCCATTGCCCTTATGCATCATAACTTACGAAACATGCTTCGATTGCGACGAAGCATGTTATTATCATGTTGTTCCAGAGGTACACTGAACCGGTTCTGTTGAACATCATCGAAATGGGGTCAAAGGTCAGGACAGAGGATCGAGATTTATTCCACAGCCATTATCTTAATAACTTGACTAAAAATGCTTCTATTGCGACAAAAAGTTAGTATGTTGTTTCGGAGGTATACTGAACCGGTTCTATTAAATATAATCGAAATGGGGTCAAAGGTCAGGACACAGGAGCGATATTTATTCCCCAGCCATTATCCTCATAACTTAAGTAATGATTTCTGGTATGTTGGAAAACTTATCGTAATCATAGCATTGCATGATGTTACTAACTTGTTCTTTCAAACAAAAGCTTAGGACCCTGCAGGTTTGTCCTGTATGTGGAAAATCCCCATTCGCAAGAAATCTGATATGTTTCTTAGGAATTTATATCTTCTACAAGAACTTTTGATCCGTAGAAATTCCTTTTGCTTATGGTTCGAAAATAACCGCGATTTAAACTCTGGAGAATTTAAGAAATGTTGAAACAAATCTGCGGTAAAAATTGGATTACAGCTCAATTCTCTTGTATTGGGCGTTGTATAGGCGCAAATTTGGGATCACTTTGCCTGTAACGAAAGGGATATATCATTTGTGTGTGCTGCAGTACCTCCAAGAAAATCGAGCTCTTTCTGCAAGAAATAGTCATTTAAGCAGATACGTATTGAATTATACAGAAATGTCTAGTAAGTGTTGTTTTGTTTTGTTTCTGCACAGGTGATTTGACTTTTCATGTCGCAGTCAAGGGCGCCCATAAGGGAGAAGGCAGGGGTGCTGGGCTCCCCACCCCCAGCAGTTGGCATAGCAGAATGTTTGATACATTTAAAACACTAAAATAGACGAAAACATTTTTAAAGCATTTTAAAAATAATAAGATATTAATGATTGTATCAAGTATTTTTGTTGTATTTTAGTATCTTGTACATTTACTAAAATGTTTGACAGCCTTGAAAGAAGTTAGGATTTTTCTTAGCCATCCCCCCCCCCCCGTAAAAGTACTCATATGGGCGCCACTGGTCACAGTGACGTAACACCAAATGGTTTGCCGTAAACTATGGTAGTCAAGGATCCAGAAAAGGAATTATTGTAATGGCTGCGTTCCGAGATCCACAAAATCTACAGTTACGAAGCCCGCATTAATATCTGTATTACATCCTCAATTTTCTCGGGATACGACTGTTTCGTGCGTAGGCCACGAGGTGGCAGCACATTAGTCGAGCAAGCAAAATGGCTAATTCCAGTTGGGCGGAGAAGGCAAAATAAGTGTTGTGGTTAACACAGACCGTTGGCAAAAGTTCTGGAAAAGCATGTGAAGAACAAATGCCGTTACACTGAGGAAACTTTTGCTTCTTTCGAAGTACACCTATCCAGCGTATTCGCTAAGTTGCGGACATCTACAAAAGTTCTGTAACGCTTAGTTACGGTCTTGCTGGGAAAGAACGCAACTTGCAAGAAGTTGGACTCTTGTAAACGGCTGCTCAGGGCGTTTCCTCTTTAAATTTTGGTAACAACCAAAAACAATATGCTGCTAGGTCACCTCCAATAAAAGAAAAAAGAGAGAGAAAAAAAAAGAATGTGCAGGATGAGGTAGATAATTGATTTTTTCCTGCTGTAAATTGTAAGTAGATAATAACTTGCCTGGTTTTGTGAGCACTGGCATTGTCATGAAGAAGAAGAACCTTTGTTATTCCTGTAGTTCGACGCTACTCCTTGATCTTCTATCGCTTAGATATAGCTCAAGTTAAGCTTGCTGCTGTATTGCGTGGTAACTGTTAATACTATTTTCGAAGAATAAGTGCTGTTCTTCTATATCTTCTGTTTCACACGTTATAATCGAATGTTTTGACCGAGGAACACGGTGTGCGATCTACTACTTCTGGGAAGCGGTATTATACAATTTATAATGACAATGAAAATGCCTACACACCATTTCTTTGGTTGAGTATCACGCTGGCTGCTGTTTGAATTAAACACATGGAATATATGTCTTTTTATCTGATGAACTTATGAAAACTATTAATAGCATAGAATGAATTTAAAGCCTTTGGAATAAAATCAGAATAAAATCGAATAAAAAGGACGCGAAGCATCGTTAAAACTCCAGAAAGGCTGTAATTGTTCACACTTGAACACTGCTCGGTCATTCCAACCGCGTTTCAGCTGCCTGAGTCACAGTAAATCCTTAGTAGTGGACGATGTATTTGCTTCAACTGCCAAGTCATCAATGCCTCGTTGAACTTCTGCCTAGTCATGCTCCGCCTCGACGTCAATAAATCCAAAGGGCGTCGTCCTTTGGATTTATCAATGGATGTGCCTATCAACACGGATGGCGACTCATCAGTTGATGAGCCCATCAATACGGATTTGTGTAGTCAGATACTGACTGATAAACCACGCATAGCGCTGTGAATTGTTGGCGCCGTATCGTAAAGCGAACGCACTCGGCTACTTATCGAGAGATCTATGGTTAGATCCCAGCGGTGTCGGATGAGCAATTTTTCAGTTGCTATGCGTTGTTTATATAATAACGTGTACAGAGCGATGACATCGTCCATTTATATTCTCTCCACGTATTTGAAATATATTTACCTCAAGAAACATTTAGAAAAATTGCATAGTTCATTCTGGCCGGGTAAGAGCTGCTTTGGCGGACAGCACAGCAGATCAACATCATATCAAGCAGATGGTCATAAGGTTTTGGTTCTTCGCTGTGTTTTTATATTGCACGTGGCTGTATTCCATAGAATGAGTCTCTTTCGCTGTTGTGATCAGTTCAGTTTTGTGCATGTTATGCTCAATTAAGGAACTCAGTGTATACGACATTTTCATTTCTGACGTGATCAAAATTACTTTGTGTGACATTCCCTAAAAAGGAAGGCGTGGGTTCATTCGTCAGTAACCTATTAGATCATAAATCTTATGACGCAGTAGCACAGATATGTATAATTAAATATTGATGGTCATAGAAGGAAACTTGCATCTTGGCATGAAATCTACATATTCTTCGTAGTGAATTTATTTCATACTGATCGAAGCTAGTATGCTGAATGGGATCAAGGCATATGTTATGCCGGTGTCTTTGTAGTCTCTCTGAACTCCTCTCTTCCGTATTCTCTGTCTCCATGCGTAAGAGATTAAGCTGTATATAGACATATATCGAACTAACCGGTGGACACAAGTAGCGTTTAACGGTTGGAGTGCTCAGTAGATGTGATCTTCGGTTGTGCCATTTCAGAGCACGTCGGTTAAATGATAAGCCTCAGAAAATTCTGATCAGATGAGCTGATTTTCCTGAAAAACACCAGGAAACGTTCTTCATTTTCTAGAAAGATGTGCTAAAATGAACTTCACATACATCCTAAGAATCAACTGAAAATATAGTGAGACAAAACAAATTTCCTCCCCCTCGCACGGTAGATAGTCGTAAATGTCCAATGACATTAGATGATTACTCAAGAAATATTTTGAATCTCATGTTAATACAAATCAGTGTTTTAATTCCACGAGATGTAACCGCACTACAATAGTGCGAAAAAAAGTAAGATCGAATAAAAAAAAAAAAGATTGGTTAATCTGTCAATCCAGAAAATTAATATTTCGTATTTCGATTGCTTTTAACATGTTCTGTTACGTCGATTATTTTTTGAAGGAAAATCATGGCACATAGTTCTTATTTAGCACGTCATTTGTAAAACAAGATCGTGCTTATGTTATCGGTTTGCGTGTCCGTCCGTCTGTAGACACGATATCTCTGCAACTAATAGTCCCATTTAAAAAATTATTTTCGCATTAGGAAGCTTGAAATATGTGAAGGATGATCCTTTATTTCGCTTTTTTTGTTAAGAAGTACAATTTTGCCGCTAGAGAGCGTAAATGCAGATGATAACGAATTCAAATTACATTTCATTCCATATATTTGCTTCTAAACATCCGATTCCAAAAATTCTTATATCTTTCGATTCCATTCATGCAGAAGACTATTTTTAGGTATAGTCACTTTTCGAAGTTACGCATAGATTCTCCGCTAGGGGGAGTAAAATTAAATTGCGTTACCCCCGATATATCTGCTTTTAAAGCACCGATTTGAAAAACATTTTCTTCAGCGGATACAGCTCCTTGTGGAAACTCTTTTACATATAAATTCAAATTTTTGGTAAAGAATGTTTTGGCCACCAGGTTCCGGAAGTGTTAATTTTTGCTTCTAAGGTATTTGCCATGAAATCTGAGCTTCTTAAATCTCGATGGAAAAACTTCTTTCGTGGACCGATGCCACTCACGTTGATACACCTTCTTGGAATATTTTATTCTTAAAATATTCCATGGTTTCTCCGCCAGGGAGCGTAGATGTATATCTTATTTTTGTCAATATCTCTGCTTCTAATGGTCCGATTTGAAAAAAAAATTATTTCTTTATTCGATAAGGTTTCCGGTGTGACATGTTTTTTAAATAATTTCAAAATTTTCAAGTAATTCACAGACTTTCCGCTAGGGGGCGTAAAAGTAAATTGCGTTTCCCAAGATATATCTGCTTCTAAATCTCCGATTTGAAAAATTCTTTCTGCACCGGATACAGATCCTGATGGGAAATCCTTTGCATATAATTTCAAATTTTGGTTTTTGGTAAAAAGTGGTTTGGCCACCAGGGCCGTAAGTCTTAATTTCCGCTTCTGATGTATTTGCAGCAAAATCTGAGCTTCTAAAATCTCTATTGAAAAAAATTTGTCTGTAGACCGATACTACTCCCGCCAATAAACCTTTTAGGAATATTTTCTTCTTAAAATAATGCATAGTTTCTACGCCGGGGGCGCAGACGTATATCTTATTTTTGTCAATATTTCTACTTTTAGGAGTCCGATTTGAAAAATTCTTTTCTTTCTTGGACAGTGTTTCGGATGCGAAGTATTTTTCATATAAATTCAAAATGTTTAAGTATTTCATAGACTTTCCGCTGGAGAGCGCAAAGGTGAATTGCGTCTTCTGCGTTATTTCCGCTTTTAAAACTCCGATTGGAAGAATTATTTCTGTACCGATTATAGCTTCTAATGGAAAATGTTTTTCGTATAATTTCTAATACTTGGTAAAGAATGGTTTGGCCACCAGGGGCATAAGTGTTAATTTCTGCTTCTGATGTATTTGCAGCAAAATTTGAGCTCCTGAAAACACGACTAAACATTTTCTTTCTTGGACCGATACCGCTCATATGGAAAAACCTCTTGAGAATACTTTCTTCCTAAAATATTGCATGGTTTTCCCCCCAGGGGGCGTAGAATTCTAAGAGTCCGATTTGAAAAAAAAATTTCTTCCTTGGAGAGCGTTTCCGCTGCTAAATGTTTTTCATATAAATTCAAATTTTTCTGAACGCATAAGTCTGCAACCAGAGGGCGTAAGCTCACGACTATGAGAAACCAGGTAATGACTATGAAATCAAGCAACTCACGAAAGCTCACGATTATGAAACCAGGTGACTATGAGAAACCAGGTAATTTCGATTTCGAAAATTGCCTCCGAAAATGCTGATTTTTCAAATTTAGAGACTGCCAGTGAACGTCTTCAGATCTGGAGTATTTTTATCATATTTGGAGTAGCACACCAACATCAATCATAAAACGTATTGATGCAGTGCAGAAAAGAGAAATTCCCTAGTCTACCTCCACAGCAACCAGATTATCTTTAACCCTTTGTTTTACATACAGGTAAGGATGATCAGTGAGCGAATGCGTCATTATAATCACTGTACTGTGTTTGCCACACAACCCACTGTTTGGCGTTCAAAAAAGAACGGACCTCACTAATTGCGTCCATATATCATTCATTCGTAGAACAGCGAAACCTCCGATAACGGTCATTTCTTGGACGGGAGGAAGTGACCGTTGTTTGGAAGTTAGGCCTAAGTTAAGATTGCTAGGCCGTTGCATTTGTACAAAAGCAGAACAAATATATGAAGCAGTACGCTATAGGAAATAAAAAAAAATAGGTAGTAAAGCGTAAATGCAGAGTTTGCTGGTCGCGCGCCGTATAGCTGGAACAGAACCTACAGGGACCAAACCAAGAAAGAACGCCCCCAAAAAGCAAATTTCCAGGCCCAGTCAACCACCCCACAGTCCAGGGGAACGACTGAAACACACATGAAAGCTGAAGCTCGTCTCACGTAGAACAAAAGATTTAACGTCTTTGTTTTCACTTAAGCATACCACCGTACCAGATGTAATCGAACCCATCATGCCTTTAGCAATAAATATTCTTTGTCCCTGTTTTATCCCGTTACCGAAATAACTGCGTAAAATACAAGGGCCAGAACGTCCGTTAAATATCTTTCGGAGCTAACTGCGGTGTCCGTTGTCCGCTGTTAAAATGTTTCTTTGTTCGGAGGTTATCGTTAATGATAATCATACGAAAGCTGTTCTGTACCAACCAGAACTTGCCATTAATCGGAGGTTACAGTTGTTTGGAGGTGTCCGTTAATGGAGGTTTCACTGTACATCGATATTCTTAGAATTACTAATGTGGAGACGTTTCTTCTGAGCATTGTAATCTTTGGTTATGTAAGAGTTTTTAAAAACGAGAGAACAACAATAATATAAGTCTTACGTTGCATCACTTTGGTCTTTCAGATTTAATTTATGAAAAATACAAAAAAAAATCTCTCTCTCTCTCTCTCTTTTCTTTTCATGAAAAGGATTTTACAGATAGAATAGGATTTAACACGACTAATTGTATCGTAGCTATCAAATTTTCCACTTTTGGTGTCGCAAATATACGACATTGTTTTTGATTCAAACGATGAACCTCCCCGGTGACGCAGTGGTCTAAGCACTTGCGTCTAATCGTTCGTCCGGATTGGGCCCAGGCTAAAGGCACAGATATGACATTGGTGATGTGTTTGTCTTACGTCACGAGCTCTCTTCCTTTACCATCGGCATACCGCAGTTGGTTAAGTCGATATGCACTGTGTGGGAGACGGACTTTTCTGACAGGTGTTTGAATCCCGGTCCTGCCGGCCATTCAGTCTGAGGATTTTCTGGCGTTTTCAGCAGACTCCGCGTGTTTGGGGACGAGAATGCGTGGATGATTCCCTCTCAATTTGGCCTCGGACGCACTTTCTCCTTGGACCCACATCCATCTGGTGTGGTTTACCAGATGAGTGTCGATGCGCTGGTAGTAAAACAATAAAAGGCGACTGTAATCTGATCCCTCATAGCACCAGACACTTACGGGAATCTTCTCATGGTTGTTGTTAATGGCGATGATCTCTTCCTTTCCGGTAGTGAATAAAAAGAAGGTTGTAATTCAGTGGCTGGTATATGTAAAGGAAAATGCCGAGGTTACGATGACTGGGAGTGACAGAAAGACAAGGAAGTGGATTAGATGAAAAACACATGACACTGATATTACCCATGATATGTATTAAAAGTCGAAAAGGACAAGAGCTTCCCGTAGGCCCGTAGCCAGACTGAGAAGTTACGAATGGTGGCCTGTGATTAGGGTAGGGCAAAGGATATAAAGATGGTAGGACAAAAGATATAAAAGAGATCGGCTACTGGACTGCATTATGAGTCGCTAGGTCGGGCAAATGGATACGCAGGACGGAGGTCGGCCGGTCTGGCCCGTCTCTGGCTACGGCATTGGCTCGCCACTTTGTCCAATACAATGGCAGGATATCGACAAAAGTTGAGCAAATCATTACCATGTGCCTGTAGCAGACAGAATGGAAAACCAAAAAAAAAATGTGTTGTCTTGAAATTATGATGTCTACGAGCGTACAATGGATAAGAAAAGCCATAAAAACACGGAGATGGAAAATTTCTGAATAGATTTTCATCCAGCAATGAACTGACCATTATTAAGAGAGACGAATATTGACATATTCCGTTATTTTGATGTCATTATCATCCATTATCAATCCACTGCCGGATGAAGGTATCTCCTCAAGTTTCTCCCATAACGGTCTATCTTGCGCCAGCATCCTATAGGCCACCGCCGCATGCTTTCGAATTTCATTTCACACATCTTCCATGTGGTCTTCTCCTGAGTCTCTTCCTTTCTTTTAGAACTCAGTCCAGAATTTCAGTTGTCCATTGGTGGTCTGTTCTTCTGGTAACATTTTTTTTTTTTTTTTTTTTTTTGGTTGGAGGTTTAACGACCACCGTGAGCAACTCAATGGGCTATAAGCAGTCGCCCGTCCCTAATTTAGAGTCACTGGTTCCAGGGAAGGGAAAGAGCCTGTGCCGTAAGACAAACACAACATCCATGCCTCACCGGGATTCGAACCCGGACCCCGTTCGGACGAATGATCAGAGGCCATCGCTTAGACCACTGCGCCACCGGGGTGGCTCTGGTAACATGTCCGGCCCATTGCCATTTCAGGGATTTTAATCTGATCATGATGTCTCTGAACTAGTAAGCGGTAACACTACCTTTCAAGTAAGCGGTAACACTACCTTTCTCTGAACTAGTAAGCGGTAACACTACAAAAGTCAATCCCTATATAGATTAGTGATAGGAAGAAAATTCCATGTCGTCCCACTCTCATACACCCCACCCCTCGCCCCACTGCACACACCTTCCGTCCCCCACTCTACAGATCACACACACTCGATCGGGGTCGAATCTTTTGTTTTGCTGTCAACGAGCCCCAAAATGATTTTACCACATTAATACTTACAGATTGGTAAAAACACTGTGAATGCCTTTCCTTGCTTTTCTGATTTTGCCATGGGCTATGTCATGAAAGTAAGTAAAGCCAGCGAAACAGTTAAACACACTAGGAAATCGGGGAACACGACTTTTTTCTTTCTTTACCATTGCAATAAAAAGAATGGGTCGACTTGGCCCAACCCGGTCGAACATGTCTATGGAAAAGCCCGGCCCGGACCGTTGCTCTGCTCTTTAAACTAAAAAATGGCCAGGCCGGCCTGTGCAGACCCCTACAGTCAACCCTTTAAGTGGCTGGAACGAATTAACCCGGGACTAGTAAAATTGGATGAAATCAGCTCCAAGGAATACATACGTTGTCTAAATAGAGACTGCAACAAGTGAACCTGCACATCAGAAAACGCTAATTACCCTCTTAGCTTTGTTGTTCAAACAAAATGGTCGTTTGCGGGGATGATTGACGCTAATCCTTTTGTAAGTGATTTTTTTACTAAAAGGGCTATAACTATGGAGACGAACCTACGAAAGGAGGGAGAAGATGTTTCAGTCACATGTTTCTGCCCAGTGGCATGATGTCCGTGTCAGAAGGACTATACCTTCCCCATCATGCCTTGGGTCATAGAGCAGAGAATATAGGACTAGAGGGGATATCTTCTCCCTAATGACAAGTTAATGGCGCGTACCGCTGAGATGAGTGAGGGAAAGGAATAATTTTGCCGCATTTCGTAAACACCGGCCGCTTTGTGAACATTTCTGTTTGGAAAGCACAGGAAATTTTGGACACGATATGATTCAGGTTCTTCGGCCTCTTAAAAGGTTAAACGAAATATTTCAAGTAATCTATATGTACTCATGTTTCATTAAAGAATTATTTTTAATCATATATATCTGCAATGATTTCTATTTAAATGGTAAAAATTATCATTGTGGCCAACGTTCATCACTTTTTGTGTTTAACGGTGATAAGATCATCGAATGGGAGGGGGCTAAGTGAATGAAATATCGCAAAATAGGAGGGCAACTCTGGGCCTGCAGATTGCATAAGACATCTGGAGCAAGTAAGGAGAATAAGGGCGGTGGATCAAATGTTGGACCATGCCCTGCCCACCCATATCGTTCAGAAAATTCCGTTCCCATGCGATTACATTATACACATTGGCATGAAGACAAAAACAACATCCCAACGATGCATTTGGTATTAGAAAATTTTAATTGTTCTCAATTTTTATTTAACTTGTAGAAATAATGAGCTTGTAAAATTAAAAAGTTTAGGGATGCATAGTATTTTGGGTGGCATGTGTGACGTGCCTGCTCCGCAGAACGCACATGAGATAAAAGGCAGGTAGCAGTGAGAGCACATGGCAGCATAGCTCAGTTGGGAGAGCGACTTAGTCCGGAGTGAGGGTGACCCGCTTCGATGCCCGGCGCGGACAAACTTGTACGTTATATTGGCGCCCGAACATCGAGGATGACCCGGCTGTTAAGGTTCTCGCAATGACGTGATGTTCTTCCCACACGGCGAGACAGGGAAAATGAGAATCCCTTCTTCAGTGATTCGAAAAAATAAACCAGTGTGAAAATAATTTGATATACGTACAACATATACTACATAAATATAAAACCGTCTTTGCACGTTCTACGAAATGTACGTGAGGCACACATTGACTCAAATACTTTAATTAAAATGCTATATACATAAGATAAAAACATTAGTACTTTCGAACTATTGTACTTTAGTTCATCATCAGATGTAGTACAAAGATATGAAGGCCCGCACGGTATATATATGTGCAAGAACATGTTACGTAGGGAATCATGAGAAAAAGTTAATCACGTGACCAAGTGGCGTAGACAGTGGTAATCACGGTATATGTCTAACTTTATAATAAGTTTTTCCAGGTAGAAGGTATGTCATAAGGTACATAGTCATTGCAAGAGTTGTCTCGGTGTTTCAATATTAAGATGCTTTCGGTCATAAGAATTAGTGATTTAAACCTTGGGGTTGCAATAATTTTTTCGTTGTCCCAATTTGGAATATGAGTTCCATTATAAGCATTACGTGATAAAGCAGTATTTTCTTGTGCGGTCTGCACGTTATGTTTGTGTTGCCGTAGACCGCACTTGAGATTTCTAACCGTAGATCCTATGTAACTTGAGGAGCATTGATCTGTATTATCAAGAAGTGGATTATAATATAAACCCCATTTCTGTTCCTGAGGGTTTTATTTTCCCCTATCCTTCCTGATTAACCAGGAAGGATAGGGAAAATATATCTCAAGTGCCGTCTACGGGAGCACAAATATAACGTGCAGACCGCACAACAAAATACTGCCTTATCACGTAATGCCTATAATGGAACTCATATTCCAGATTGGGACAACGCAAAAATTATTGCAACCCCAAGGTCTAAATCACTAATTCTTATGACCGAAAGCATCTTAATATTGAAACACCGAGACAACTGTTGCAATGACTAAGTACTTTATGACATACCTTCTACCTGGAAAAACTTATTATAAAGTTATATCATCATCATCATCATTGTCAACCATTATCAATCCACTGCTGGACGAAGGTCTCCCCAAGTTTCCTCCACAACGGTCTGTCTTGTGCCAGTCTCCTCCATGTCACTCCCGCATATTTACGAATTTCATCCACCCATCTCCCATGTGGTCTTTTTCTGGGTCTTTTCCTGTCCCTTGGAATCCAATCTAAAATTTCGGCTGTCCATCTATGGTCTGTCCTTCTGGCAGTATGTCCAGCCCATTGCCATTTCAGGGATTTAACTCTGATCATGATGTCTTCCACTCTCGTCATTTTTCGGATCCACGAGTTCCTCTTCTTATCTCTCCTGGTTATACCAAGCATGCACCTCTCCATGCTACTTTGAGTTGTCTGCAGCCTTTGTATGTCTCTTTTAGTTAAGGTCCACGTCTCTGCACCATACGTAAGCACTGGAAGGATGCATTGATCAAACACTTTTCTTTTAAGACATAATGGCATATTGCTCTTGAAAATTATGCTGTTTCTTCCAAAAGCTCTCCAGGCAAGTTTTGTACGCCGATTAATTTCTTCATCAATGTGACCCTCACTTGATATCTGCTGTCCAAGATAAACATACGTATCTGTTATCTCCAGTTTTTCTCCATCAATCGATAAATCTTCATTTCTTGTAAAAGCATTGAACATCACTTTTGTCTTCTGAAAACTCATTTTTAATCCCACTTCTTTACTCTTGTCAGCAAGTTCCTGGATCATACTCTGCAGCTCTGATGGGGTAGTTGCAAAAATGACTACGTCATCAGCAAAACGAAGGTGGGTTAGATAATCTCCATTAATCTTTATCCCTTTGTTTTCCCAGTTCAGTGATTGAAAGACATTTTCCAATGTGGCATTAAAGAGCTTCGGAGATATGGTGTCACCTTGTCTCACTCCCTTTCCAATTTTTATGTGTGTTGTATTTTCAAACAGCCGAATCTTTGCACTTACATTTTCATAGATGTTATTAATAATATTAATGTATGCATCTTCAATACCGCAGGATTTCAGAGCCGTGGTAACTGCTGATGGTTTCACCGAATCAAAGGCTTTTTCATCATCGATAAAAGCCATGCACAATGGAAGTTCATATTCCCTCGCTCTTTCAATTAGTTCTCTCAGTACGTGGATATGATCTATTGTGCTGTAGCCACTCCTGAATCCAGCTTGTTCTCTCGGTTGAGCCATGTCCAGTGTTACCTTCAAGCGGTGTGAAAGAACTTTAGTGAAGATTTTATAAACCACTGATAGGAGGCTGATAGGTCTGTAGTTCCTGAGATCCTCAATGTCACCTTTTTTATGTAGCAGGATCATTGCAGCATTGTTCCAATCCTCAGGAATTTTCCCTTCATTAAGGCATCGAGTGAAAATTTGGGCGAGTACTGTTTCGATTTCTCCACTTGCTTCTTGTATGATGTCTACAGTAATTCCATCTTCTCCTGGAGCTTTTTCCCTCTTCATGTTCTTGATTGCATGTGCAACTTCTGCTGGAAGGACTGGAAGAACTCTGGTACTGGTACCTTTCATGGTGTCTGGAGTACATGTATCATCCCTTTCATATAATTTGGAGTAGAAATCTTTCACTCTTGTCAAAATTTCGCCTCTATTTCTTGTTATAGAACCATCTTCTTTTCTCAGAGCCATAATCTGTTTTCTTCCCTTACTGAGATGTCCCTTTGCTATCTTTAGGCTTTGGTTGTTTTCAATTGCTTTCCTCACTAGCTCACAGTTGAATTTCCTTACGTCTTCAGTGATACTTTTTCGTGCTGTCTTGCATAGCTCTATATATTCAACTTTGGAAGTCACATCTTCTTTAGATGTCCTCATCTCTCTTCTTTTTTGCATCAACATTTTGGTTTTTTCTGATAATTTGTTCACATGCAACTTGTTCTTAGACCCAGCTAATTTTGTTGCTGTTTCCATAAGAGCTTTGGTTACTTTTCTGTTAACTTCCGAAATATCCACTTCTTCCGATGTTAGGCCTTCTAAAGCAGAGAATCTGTTCTTCAGTTCCAACTTGAAAGTATTATGGTGTTTTTTAAGGTTGGTTATGTCAACACATTTTGTTTGTCTTATGAGCTTGCCACGTTCCAGTTTAGTGTTGAGGTGCATCTTACATCTCACCAATCTATGGTCACTACCTGTGTTGAACTTGTTCAGCACACTGCAGTCTTCGATGACGAATTTTTTGTTACACATAATAAAATCAATTTCACTTGTCGTCCCAATTGGATGTCTCCATGTCCATTTCCTGTGTGGCTTTTTCTTGAAAAAGGAATTCAAGATGAAAAATCCTTCTGCCTCTGCAAACTCAACGAGAGTATTTCCACGCAGGTTTCTGTTGCCGTGACCGAATTTACCTACTGAAGTTTCATTCTGTTGCCGTTGCCCTATTTTTGCATTGAAATCTCCCATAATTATCTTCAAGTGCTGCTTACCTTTATTATTTAGATGACGAATTTCCTCATAAAATTCTTCAATTTCTTCTTCAGGATGACTTGTGGTGGGTGCATAAGTTTGAATAATCTGAGCCTGGTATCTTCTCGATAGTTGGATAACGAGTCGTGCAGCTCTGTCAGAGGAACTTTCAACTTCTACCACTTTATCCTTCAGTTTCTTGTTTATTATAAATCCAACACCACTAGTTCTACCAGTATCTGTCCCACGATAATAGAAGAGATGTCCACTTTTCAGTTCAATGAGATCTTCTCCTTTTCTCCTTACCTCACTTAGCCCGACGATGTCCCACTTGATCCTTTGTAGTTCCTCTTCCAATTCAAGAAGCCTTGAATCAGAAGATAGGGAGCGTCCGTTGTAGGTAGCCAAGGTCAGCATCAAATGGCAGCCTAGTCCGGTCCTCCGGGGATTCTTAGCACCCTCTGCCTTCATGTCGCACTGGCCGCTGCCTTGGCCAGGTACATTCCAGCTGCCGGAGACTGAGGGCCAAGATTTAAGTTGTAGAGTCATTTTGGAGGTGTTTGGCCATAACTCACCACGCTGGCCAAGCGGGTTGGTGAGTGTGGGATAGCATTTCCTCTGATCCCGATGGTATAGTTATACCGCTATTGGCGGTCGTCAGAGCCCTTTTAGTGGGAACAGGATGCACCACGAGAAGGCGGGGTTGACATTTGTCAAGGAGAGGCTGTGATGTTACGCATCACCTGACCTTACACTGTATTATAACATGATTACCACTGTCTACGTCACTTCGTCGCGTAATTAGCATTTTCCCATGATTCCCCACGTAACATGTTCTTGCACATATATATACCGTGCCGGCCTTCGTATCTTTGTACTACATCTGATGATGAACTAAAGTACAATAGTTCGAAAATACTAATGGTTTTATCTTATGTATATAGCATTTTAATTAAAGTATTTCAGCCAATGTGTGCCTCACGTACATTTCGTAGAACGTGGAAAGACTGTTTTGTATTTAGCTAATAAGCCAGTGTGATGTTACGTTCCACACACAAAATTGTCTGGGATTTCTGAAATACACGTTCTTCATGGGATTACTGCCTACAGCGAAACATGGTCCGCGTTGACCCGTGGGCCATGCCCCCGGCCTCTTTCGGTTGGGGTGGGGGGAGATGTGGTGTGCCTGCACCGCAGGACGCACGTGTGATAAAGGCAGAAAGCAGTGAGAGCAAATGCCAGTGTTGTATAGTGGATAGCACTCGGAGCTTCGGAGCCGAGAGTTGTGGGTTTGAATCCCGCCCCTGGCATAAAAATGATGGAGAAATTCACTTCGTCATACGTGCTAAATCCAAAAGTTTAGGGGGACGGCTCCTACTTACGGAAAGGTTGAGGGGAAGATGTCTCCCCCCCCCCCGTCCCCATATGATTCTTATGATTCTACGCTCATGCCTGATGACCACAAAACGCCGAAAAAAAGCATTCTTCTTGTAGACAAGATATCTCCATCGCTGAGGCTATATGCTGTTGAGATGTAATTGATGTTTATTTATTTATTTATTTATTCCTTTTTGTGTCGTTATAACGTGAGGTTACTTGGTGTAAAAATTCAGTGATATAGACTTCCGGTGCAGCAATGTTTAAGTAGCATTTTCCCGCAATACAAAGGAAATTTTGATGTACTCTGCACGTGCTGCTACGCTATTTTGCCAGTTATATCAATCGAACAGGCACCTTTTATTGTGGACTCCAGATATCTAAAAGCATTTCGTGCGAAACGAAATGTCTCATCCGTCGGTGTTCGCGAGACGGAAGAGACGAAACATGAAATTATTAATTGCCACGATTCAGCATTCAGGTTTCCACATAGTACGACGTTAACAGCATGAAATAACTTATTAGTCTGACAGTGAAAAGTCGACTCAAGGGTGGAGAAATAGCTTTCAGTGGTCCACGATATTTGCATATTGAAGCGCGTGTGAATAAAGGCGAATAACTTGCATTTCCGCTGCCGCATTTACACGAATTCTAGACAAATTTGTCGTGATTTTCTAATCTTGGAACTTTTCTGCCTCCCTTGGATTTATAACCACCTGCTGGTTACTCTTTGGCGGCAGACACGATTGTGAGCTTAGCACTGGTTCTTCCAATTCAGGAACAGGAAATATACATAAAACGACCGCTTGCATTCATGCCCGCGGTCACACACTCATATATATATATATAAATGGATGTTTCGCGTTAAAAGATTTCGGAACAACAATAGCATAATGAGAAACAGAGCATTGTTTTTGCGATTGACAGTCCGCACATCCTGGCCAAAAATATTGTAACTGGACTTGTGGTGCAATTTACGATGACGAAGAGGAGGAGCGCAGACAAAAAAATTAACTTTCTATACACTGAAGTACTAAATGTCATGGGATAGCAGTATGCAAATTTTCAACTGGCCCTACCGTGGTATAGGCATCGACGCACGCCACTATTTTTATCAGTTATGATTTTATCTCGTGAGTCAGGTTGAATTATACGATTTTATCTCGTATAATTCAAATTTATACGAAATAAAATCGTATAATTCAACCTGACTCATGAGATAAATGAAATTCTCTTTTTTCACTATATGAAATGTAATTAAAATTATACGATTTTATCTCGTATAATATAATTATACGATTTTATCTCGTATAACATAATTGTACGATTTTATCTCGTATAATATAATTATACGATTTTATCTCGTATAATTCAAAATTATGTAAATTTTCAACTGGCCCTACCGTCGTATAGGCATCGACTCACGCCACGATTTTTATCAGTTACGATTTTATCTCGTGAGTCAGGTTGAGTTATACGATTTTATCTCGTGAGTCAGGTTGAGTTATACGATTTCATCTCGTATAATTCAAATTTATGCGAGATAAAATCGTATAATTCAACCTGACTCACGAGATAAGTGAAATTTTCTTTGGAAGGCATTTCCACCCACCGTGGACTCCCGCACGGGGATAACTGGTTTTCCAGTTATTTGGGGAGCGGCGCCCCACGGCCCGAGCTGACCTTGTGACTGGTCAACATCTGATGTCATGCCACCGCTTGTTTTTTGTTTTGGTGTTTGCAGGGACGGCTGTTCATCCAGCTGTTGGGGAGTTGCGGCCCCACGATCCCTAGCTGGTCTTGTGTCTCGCTTTTTCGTTTTTATTTATTTTCTCCACTGGCTAGTTGCCCGTGTTGTGTTCTCTACCTAATCTCTACCACGTTATGTACTAACACCCCGGTCTTGTGGTTTTGTTACCCTCCTCCACTAACTGATTTATATTAACCGCTCAGTTCGTTGGTTGCTGAGATTCCGTTTAGGTTCCCTGCCAGGATTTGTCTTCTTTGGATTTCTTTTTTTTTTTTCCTTTTAGCTGGTTTGGGTGCTAGACCTACCTGCATGTTTGCCGCGTGCGGAGACCCGTGAGGCGGAAATGGGATGTCTGGCGGCTGAGGTCGCAGGAGACCGGTTAAGTGCCTCCTGTGTACCAACACTCCTCTTCGACCCCGGCTTCGCTGTAAACGGGAGGCTAGAGCCTAACCCACCTCTAGTCAGAAGTCTTGTACCAAGTTGTGTGCAGGGCTTTAGCGGCTTTTTTGTCGTATTGCACGGCAGGGTGAGCCCAGGGGCTGTGGGATCATGCCAAAGGCGTTGGCATGACGGTACCCGGAGGCCGAAGTGTCCGCCGAGTGCGTGTGATCACAGCCAACGGACTATATTTGCAACTAAGCTCTAGAACTGTGTCTTGCGTCATGTGTTTGGCTTGCGGACCTCCAGTTCTCCCCTGTTGGGCTCGATTGTGGGCGGAGTACGTTGCAGATGAATTCTTTCTTACTCCCATGGGGAAACACAAACCCTCCTCAAAATTTAAAAAACAACAGGATATGGTGATTGATCAGGCGCCAAATTTGCCTCAACCACCTCCCACACATAACACACTGAAGAGAACTTTCGTTGAAAAACGACATCACCGCGACGTATCTTTAGATCCAGGTGTTGAGCCGTCAGCTCAGAAACGTCGCATTACACTTGCAGATTCGATACCTCAAGCTACTTTTCTCGTCATTTCTTCTGCTGACCAGATGTTGAAACTTTCCTCAAAGTCTCCCTTTTTCATCTCGAAGGCACTTGCGGGTTTTGCTGGCTCTTTGAAGTCAGTGAAGAAGCTACGCTCTGGAGACCTGCTTGTGGAAACTTGCACTCTCTCTCAGAGCAAATCTCTTCTGCAGTTGACCAGACTTCAGGATATTCCAGTTCAAGTGACGGCACATCCGTATCTCAACACCTCCAAGGGAGTCATTTCTGAGCCCGACTTGTTGGTCTGCGATGAAGATGAACTTGTGTGTGAACTTGCTGATCAGGGTGTCATAGGTGCCAGACGCATGACTTTCAGGCGCGATGGCGCGCTGATCAAATCACGAAATGTTATTTTGACTTTCAACAGCCCGAAGGTACCTACTGAAATAAAGGCTGGTTACTTGTTATGTGCAGTTCGTCCTTATATACCAAATCCTCTACGCTGTTTTAAGTGCCAGAGGTATGGACATTCCCAGCGGTCCTGTAACAGTGTTGCGAGGTGCGCCAATTGTGGATCCCGAGACCACGAAGGGACTGGATGCACTTCAGAGCCCTGCTGTGTAAACTGTGGTGACTCCCACGCTGCTTATGCCAGGTCCTGTTCGAAGTGGAACGACGAGAAGGCGATCCAGCGCCTCAAGACCCTGGAGGGCCTCTCGTACCCTGCTGCCAAGGCCAAGTTGGGTATTCCCAACAACCGACAGCGTACTTTTGCCGCAGTGGTTCAGTCTCTGCCGCAACCCGTGCAGCCCTTTGTTCCGCGCCCTGTAGCTCTCGCCGCACTTGCCAAGCTATCTACAGTTGAACAAGCGACACAGGTGGATTTCCCCGAGCTCCAGCTTATTCGACCATCTGAGTCTGCGCCTTCTCTTTTGAAGACGACCGACTCTTCCGGTTCCCAGCAGACAGCCTGCACGTGCGGAAGACCCGGCCCTCAATCTGCAAAGGTGTGCCGTGTCCACCCACCTGCCGCGGTCC
The DNA here is from genome assembly GCA_039090855.1 of Macrothele yani. Lineage (NCBI taxonomy): Eukaryota > Metazoa > Arthropoda > Arachnida > Araneae > Macrothelidae > Macrothele > Macrothele yani. The sequence goes on from CM077029.1 coordinate 49,020,436, forward strand.
ACCTGACCAACATTGCAACTGTCTCGGACTCAGCGAGGTCCCCACCCTCACCCAACATTATAGAGGAACATCGGGGGGAGGAGAGTGACAGTTCGTCCTCGCCCTCGGCCAGCATTATCTTGGAGTGTGTGGGGGAGGAGAGTGACTCATCCTTTGTGTAGTTGTGTTCGATTTCGTAATGTGTTTTATCATTCTCATTCCTCAGTTTTACTTAATCGGCTTGTTTCTCACCATTGTATAATGTTTTTCATACTGTTTGTTTCATTGTCTTTTTTGGCCCTTCCTTTGTACTCATGGTTCGGTTTTTACTTGGTCAGCCAGATTTTGCGATTTATGCCCCGTTTTTTTTTTTTTTTTGTCTTGTGTCTGGCGCTCTTTGGCCAACCATGGCCCTTGCGCCATTAAAATCTAATAACCAACCAACCAACCAACCCACCGTGGACAGCTCAGTGGCCGACCATGGGTGCTGAATGACCATGACCAGCGGCGTCTGACCAGGATTGTCCATGCTAACAGACAGGTGACACTCACTCAAATAACATCCACATTCAATGTAGGAGGTACCACAGACATATCCATCTGGAAAGCGCAGCGTAATGTAGCGTCCATGGGGTATGGGAGCAGAAGATCCACTAGAGTGCCTTTGTTAACACCACGACATCGGACACAGCGCATCACTTGGGCTCGTTAACACGGTAATTGGATCCTGGAAACAGGCAACATGTGGCGTTGTCCGATGAGTCACGCTACAAGTTGTTACAAGCTGATGGTGAGGTTCGAGTGTGGCGCAGACCACATGAAGCCATGGACACAAGCTGTCAACAAGGCATTTTGCAAGCTGGTGGTGGTTCCATGCATGTTTGGTGTCACTGTTTGTGGTTCCATGCATCTTTACCTGTCACTGTTTGGGTCCTTTTATCCTCATTAACGCGTCATTAACCGGTAATCGCTTTGTTGCTCTGCTGAGTGGCCATTTGCAGGCCTTCGTGGGTTTCATGAACCCGACCAACAACAAAGGGATTTTCCAGGCTGACAATGCACCATGTCATCCGGCCAAGTTGTCCGAAATCGGTTCAAAGAGCATTCTGGACTGTTCCGACGGATGGTGTGGCCACCATGTTTAACTGACATAAACCCAATAGAGCACTTATAAGACGTGATGGAAAGGTCTATTCGCACCCCAAATCCTGCATTTACAATTACCAGGGAACTGTGCGCGGCTGTTCGGATGGCATTGCCCAACATCTCTCCAAAAGTCTTCCGGCCACTTCTGGAATCAATGCCTCGTTGAGTTGCTGCACTTCGCCTGGCTAGAGGAGGTCCTACACGATACTAGGTACGTTACCCATGACTTTTGGCAATTTAGCGTATATTTAACAAGCTAACGAAATAAAGTCTCACATGCTAATGTATCGGTAAGTATTGTAGTTTGAGGTGGAAGCACTGTCGATGGCACTATCAATAAACATGCTATTTTATTAGAGGTACTATTGATGGCACTATCAAAACTCTGTAAAGTGCATAGATAGTTTTTATCAAATATGGATAGTTTTACGTTTTCAATAGTGTAAGTGTAAACTATTCAACTTCCACCGATAGCATTGATGATTGGAACGCTCGCTTCCACCTCATTTTCTAGTGCTGTCGAAAAGATCGAGCCCACACGCACTTATGACTGATGACAATGCGAAACTAAAGTTAACTGTAACCGAAAGAGTAAACGGTGAGGGTATGCGGATTTTGTAAACTTTTGTTCGTCACGTTAAGTCAAGCTTAACGCGAATGTGTACGTTTCAGTCAGATAAAGACAAAGTCGAAAGCGTTGTTCTCGTTGTTTTTACTGGAAGTTTAAACGAGTGTGAGGTGCTGAAACAGTTATTTGTTGAAGGTAAGTAATCAGTAATAATGGGTAAACGTAAAACATCTTTCGTGCGACATTGTTTTTCTTTTCATAAGGATAAGGTCTACGGGAGAACTACAAAACGTCAGGCATTACGTCAAATCTTAGGGATCATTTAAAACGACAGCATCCAGCTGCTTTTTTCGAAGAATCCGCAGAAAGTGAGTCTGACTGCCATAAACCCAGTTCCTCTCTCCTCCCGAGAAAATTTTCCAACACACTATCGATAATTATTGATTGTTATTTTTTGACTATCGAAAACAATCGATAACTCTCCGCCTCTAATCGTAGTTTTAAAGCCTGTGAAGTGAAAACTTTTAAAACTTAAATGCCGTCAGGGAACTTGATTTTATCATGTGCAAAGGCAATGCTTATAATCCCTCGAGAAATGCCTTGAATACTTGGGTTGGTAGATTAATGATTGTTATTGTCGTAAAATCAATGAAAGAAGATATGTGAGTCATAAAACAAATATTTGCTAAATTACAGCGGCGGCATTAGTAAGTATTTCGACTATTTAGTTTACAAAAGACAACATGTTTTATTACTAAAATATATTATTCTGGTTTTGTTGAACGCAAGAAACGACCCTGACACTGATATGAAATGATATGTAGCTACGTAAGTCAACTGCGCGTGCGCAAGCTAAAATTTTTGACGCCCCGGTGGCGCAGTGGTCTAAGGCGCTGGCCTATGATCATTCGTCCGTAAGGGGTCCGGGTTTGAATCCCGGTGAGGCATGGATGTTGTGTTTGTCTTACGGCACTGGCTCTCTCCCTTCCCTGGAACCAGTGACCCTAAATTAGGGACGGGCGACTGCTTATAGCCCATTGAGTTGCTCACGGTGGTCGTTAAACCTCCAATCAAAAAAAAAAAAAAAAAAAAAAAAAAAAAGCTAAAATTTGATCACAAGATAGAAAGAAAGGCTACTGCCGCCCCGGTGGAGCAGTGGTCTAAGCGATGGCCTCTGATCATTCATCCGAAAGGGGTCCGGGTTCGAATCCCGGTGAGGCATGGATGTTGTGTTTGTCTTACGGCACTTACTCTCTCCCTTCACTGGAACCAGTGACCCTAAATTAAGGACGGGCGACTGCTTATAGCCCATTGAGTTGCTCACGCTGGTCGTTAAGCCATCAATAAAAGAAAAGCTGAATCGCAAGTCTGTCAGACAGGGGAATTATAAATTTTTGTCTGGATATCTACTGATGCCTTGAATACTTAGGTAGGTGGATTAATAAACGTTATTGTCGTAAAATCGTTGAAAGAAGATATGTGAGTCATAAAATAAATATTTACTAAATTACAGCGGCGGCATTAGTAAGTATTTCGAGTGTTTAGTTTATCAAAAACAATATTTTTTATTATTATAATATATTTTTTTCTGATTTAGGAGAACGTAAGAAACGACCCTACCCCCCCCCGGGCATTTGATGCCCCTTATGCGAGAATATTTTTCAATTTCTATTCGTTTTTATATGAAATAAATAGCTTTAGCAACATCATTTTTTGTTTTCCGTAAAGTAAGATTGTTTATAATATATATAATATATTTACATATATACACACACACACTTTATATAACATTGAACATGACGGGCGTCTGTTTATTCTAACCAGTTAACTAAAAAATCTCTCATATGGGTACATATAAAAATAAGCTGTTTAAAACTAAAAACACAATTCGAAAAAACTGATTTTCATATTATTAATTTTTTCCTATAAACCACGATACCCTTATTGCATTGATTTCCCACCTTATTTCAGAGTACGGTTTTTCGGTCAACACTGAGGCTCTTTCTTTAAAATTTGCCAAAGGTAAGGTAATTCAGAAAAAAAAAGCATACATTTCTTGAATAATGCTGAAAATTTCTAGAGAAATGTTTTCGTCGTTATTTACGACCCGATTTAAAAATATGAGTCACTCAAAGTACATAAAATGCATCAGGGTTTTACATCGAATTTTTTTTTAATTCCACTGTGTTTTTCCTTTATATTGGCCCATTGTCATAGCGGTGGGTGGCCACGCATTTCACGATACTGAAATCTTCAAGACTTAAAAAAAATCTAGAAAAAAATAGTTAGTCTTTTACCCGCGGTATCCGTTACTGAACAAAACAATAGAAATTGTTCTCAGATTTCAAGTCGTTTTCTATTTAATTACATAATGAATATGTTTACTAGAAAAATAAACGAGCCACGCAGCATTACGATTTCTCACAGTAAAACCTTTTCTTAACTTCTCCCACGTAATTGACATTAATTTGTCAACCGTTAGATTTTATTATGGCGTCCTAACGCTCACAGAAGCTGGCACCCATTGCACCCCCGCTTGGCGCGTCCCTGCTAATACCGATGAAATATTATGTAGCTACGAAAGTCCACTGCGCATGCACAAGCTAAAATGTGACCTCAAGATAGAAAGAAAAGATAAATCGCAAAGTCTGTTAGAGATGGGAATGGCAATTATTTTGTCTGGATATCTGCTGGTTACACCTCATCGTGTTATATACTTTAAAGCTCTCGTCAATAGCAGATAATCCTCGTTTAGGCGGTCTCAAGGAAGCCAAATTTCGCTACGATGCTTACTTTCCTGCAGTCTGTAAAGATGGATAGAATCAAAATGCGTTTTTGTAATGACTTTATTCACGTTTAGAATCATGTTCTCGTAATTTACGCAGATTGCAATGAGATATTGTTACGTTTATGTAAAACATTATCAAATGTTCTACGATAGTTTTGCAATAGAGGGTGATTCATAAAGAAGTATACAGTTTCAACGCACTATAAAACAATAACAATGTAAGATACTTTATGTTAGCTGTAACATAATTGTAGGGGAATGTTTCAAGTTTTTTAAGAGACAGTCACAGATGTTCTATGTGTGCACACTTAGTCACACGACACACATCGAACCGATAATCCATTTCCTCCCAAACGCGATGTAAGATATCTGAATCAAGTACAGTGAGATTTTGCAACATCTTCACTTTGTATGTAATAATTTTCAGCTTCTTTCTCAAAATTCTCCAGACAGTGGGCTCTGAAATCTGCACTTCACGACTCACCCTCGGTGTTGATTTTCCCGGGCTACGTTGAATGCCGGTGCAAACACTATCGACGACTTCTTCCGATACACGCGGTCGTCCAGGACTTTAAGTTTGCACAAACAGCCCGTAGTTTCAAATTTTTTATGCCAATCGTAGATAGATTTTCTGTTTGGAGGTTCTTTTCTGAATCGTGATCGAAAATGCCGTTGCACAGCAGTTACAGATTCCTTTTTGCTCAATTCAAGAACGCAAAACGACTTCTCCACTGCAGACGCTGCCATTTTGACAGACTAGTCACATGACACGCGCGCTACCGCCTACGTCACTTCCCTCAGTAAGGGGACACAAACTTTATGAGTACATCTACCTAACGGTTCGCAGTTTTGGTCCGTATCTTCAACTGTTACTGTTTTACAGCATCTGGACACTGTATACTTGTTTATGAATCACCCTGTATATTGTTAACTAACAATGAAATTAACTGCTGGTGTGTCATTTGAGGAGACAGCACTCAAAAACTCAAATTTCAGCACTGATTTTGACTACCCCCGTAGCCCATTTTCGTTACATCGAAATTTAATACGTAGGATTTACTACTGTTGGTAAATATGCATGCATGAAAAACGAAAGCGAGATAGGTCCTGATTTCAAATACTTCCTTTCGTGCGCAATTCTGAAAAAAATCATGTTTTATTATACACCTTTAATGCGTTTACCCACAGATTTGAAAGCATTTGTTTATTTTATTCCCTTTTCTGCATTTACACCATCGCACAACAGTCTTTAAATGCGCTTTACCTGATCTAATTCTAAAGCTTATGTTTTAAAATATATCTTACCTTTGAAGAATTTCATTCATAAATTATTTGAGACAAGTAAATTGTAAAAAGAAAATCACAGTGAGTGCTGGGGGAAAACAGCATTAACAATGCATTGTTAATGCAAAAGTATAAAAAATCTGGACGGAAGAAAATAGAGATGTAAAAGCAAGGGAAAGAAAAACAATGAAAATTGCTTTCGTGCATACACACGACATCATCTCATCTGCGCAGTAATTAGGAGAGCGGCACAGAACCGCCATCTCTAAGAGCTTAGGCTCTGCATCTGACACGACATTAATTAATATGGTACAGGACGGATTCCATAGACCTGATTTGCTTCAGAGTTTTCCCTGCGCCTGACTTCTGTCCAGAAACTGGTTTAATACACTGCAGCTGACTTCATTTTACGATGCGTACGTGCAAGTGCTCCTCTAAAAATGCACCAAAAGCACATGCAAATATGTTTTCAACGTGGTATTTAGTTAATGTGGAAACAGCGATAGTTGCACGGAGTGAAGAAATATTTGAGGTACCGGTAGTTAATGTCATTTTTATGCAACTTAAATTTGAACGTTATTTATTATTTGCTAAACACCAACAACTAAATGAATAAGCTGTCAGGGGAGTGTTCTTCTAGTAATTATTTTTCTTTTTTTGCCTTCTGCTTTCCTCCTCTACATTTCACGGTTTGGTCCCTTCATTTTCTTGCTAGTCGTCTTCTTTGTCATTATTTTTTCTCTTCTTATACCTTTTTCCCTGTCCTCCTCTTTCTGGTTTTATTCTTTCCTTCTTCTACATCTTCTCCGTAGTCGTCTTTTGTATTCCTTTTTCCTTCTTATTTTACTTCGTCTTCGTGTTTTCCTTCCTTCTGTTTCTACTTCGTCTTCTTTCCTTCCTTCTGTTTTCTTTTGCTTTTTTATTTTTCTTCATCTTGTTCTTTCACAGCATGTTTCAGTCGAACACTTTTATGTCGCATTGAACACTTTTGTGTCGTTGATTAGCATGTTTTCCCCATTCAAAATCCAGTTCCATATTATCAGTTTTGTAAACTCGTTTCCTTCGTATCATTGTTCCAACAATCCTTAGTCTCCTTTTACTGTGCTTTCCATGTGATTATGTGTGCATAAGCCTCACGTCTGATTTCCATTACGTCTCTATACTAGCGCAGTCTCGTTTCTTTGGCCTTCTTCGAAACTCCCGTAACTTTTCTCTTACCCTGTTATTTGTACTTCTCTTTTCATTAAATCAACCTCTTCGTTTTACAACATTCAGCTTATTCTGGTTATGACTTGTTATTGTCCATACCTAAGTGATGTATTTGGTCTCGAATACAACTGTGATAACTCTGATTTTTAGTTTCACTGAAGGTTTCCATAACACTTTGCGAAATGTTTGCATACTTAAGATATTTAACGAAAAAATATAGTATGTTACTTATGTTTTAATAATAGTTTTTGTAAAAGCATAAATATGCAGAGTGGGCAACAAGAGAGCCACATTCTGCATTAGATGTTCACATAAATTTAGTCAAGTCAGCAAACTATCAGAAAATTGTTTTCCTCTTCATGGGTTTTTCTTCTTCACATTCCTCGCTCTGCTTTACTTCACTATTTTTGTAATGATTTCGGTTAAATTAGGGTATGTTTCGAAGCGTACTTTGTTCTTAAGTTTTTCCATCACCAAAATTTGCTACTATCTACCTTCTTATCGGTATACCAAGCGGCTGAATGATTAGCATGCAGATGAGAAGGTAGATGATGGTAGTTTCCATCCAATCCGGTAGTGGCCTGTCCGGCTTAAGGAAGGTCCCATAAACCATTCTTTCAAACGAAGCACTAGTTAATGGTCAGTGAGACTACCAATTTTCATTGCCGCGAACGGAAGCCTATACAGAGTCAGGAATTGTCCGGCAGCGGCCATTTTCGGTTTAAATATGGACGCATAAACCTCTCTTTCAAACAAAGCACGAGTTTCTGGTCAGTGAAACTCTACCATCTTTCATTCTTGGGAACCAAAGCTTGTACACAGTCAGGGTTTTTCCGACAGCGACCGTGTTCGGTTTAACCCTTTAACGACCATAACGCTCCAAACGCCCGTATGTACAAACGGCCTTAGACGCCCAAAACGCCTGTCTAGAGTGATTCTTCAAATTTTCTCGACCTATGGGGGATCAGCAGGAGTCAATCCCAGTCACTATTGTTGTTATTAAAAAAATAAAGAAGTGAGAAAGCAGATAGTTTCGGGCGTTATGTTGTCTAGAGTGATGCAAGATTTTTAGGTCATGGGCGTTAAAGGGTTAAGCATGGACGTATAAATCACTCTTTCAAACGCTTCACGAGTTCGTGGTTAGTAAGATTACCATCTTTCATTGTCCAGAACAGAAGCTTATGCAGAATCAGGGTTTCTCAGCTGTACCTACGGCTATTCGACATCAGTAGTCAGAGAATTAGGATGAACGTGATAGCAGAACGTGTCCCAGACCATTGATGCTGCTTGCGAGAATTAACGTTCTTCCGGTACTTTGGGGTTGGTGATCACTAGGCAACTGCATCATGGAAAAATCGTCTAACCAGGCAACGTTCCTGCATTGCATCAACGACCACTCTATACTCCAAGTCAAACTGAAAGTGAAGTGTTGTGGAAAGAATATACGGAGTAGCTACCTCCACTGCGAAAAGTAGTCCGTAGCGCTTTGGGTGAAAAGCATGAAAAGCAACATACTCATTGTTCAGAATCATCATTTTTATTTTCTCACTCATTTGTCTTAAATAGGTAAAACTGCTATTTAAGACAAATGACAACATATCTTAGAAATATATTTGACAAGAGAAGTTTCTCAAAAGAGAGCTTCGCACTTTCGGCCGCTGACTGCCCGAATGGGAAATATAAAATTGACGGAGAAGGAACGGAGTACATGAGACAGAATACTTCTTGTAACAATCACAACATGGATCAATAAACTAGCAATCAGGTAAATGCGAAGGGATGTACTTAATCAACCGCAGGGACAGTATTTCTTCGACGTATGGACTTCGGAAACGGTGAATCAAAGCGAGAATAATGATAAACAGCAGGAATGCTGTGTGACTAGGATTATTACCTTTATTTGATTCTTGCCTTCTCTCGGGCACTCTGTGAGTCAGCTACCCTACTTTCCACAATAATACACTTTTAAGCTGACTTGTAGTACAGCTCCTATAATCAGAGAGGATGCCAGAGTCTCCAGATTTGTTGCCAATAGAATGTGTGCAGGACGTAGTTGGACTCCCTTTGCAGCTTTCCGCAACCAGCAGAGATCATAGCTTTTCTAAAAGATCAGGTGAAGGAAGCGTTGTATACTCCACCGCACGCTGATATCCGACGGCTACAGAACTGTACTCCACGGCGCTTAGTTGAATGTTTCGCCAGCCGATGAAGGATTTACATCATACAGATGTGCCCCTCTGTTTATCGTAATACACTTTTTAATTTGCTCGTGGAATGTAATCACGTCTTTCTCACCTTCCCGTCTGTCTTTCCTCTGAGTTTCTGTTGAATTGCTCTACTGCTTCTGTGCGTCGCTCTGCCACAACCCAGTTCCTATGCATGCGTCGATATAATATATGTATATATATATACTCTTCAATTTTTCCGACGGTTTAGTTTGTCAGAGCATGAGTTTAATTTATTTGTCGGCCTGTCCACATTAAACATCCCACTTCGTTCGTGTCATGCGCAAGCTTTTGGTGATTCTGTCTATCAGTATTTTGTCTCTGTCGTTCCTTCCGTGTTGTATAGATTTTTACCCAACTTAAAATTTTTATTACGTGCTATATGAAGGGAAGCTGATATGTTGTAGCACAATAAATGGATATAATGATGGTTTTCGGGAAACATAATACTGCCCATCTGTGCTGTGTTTTCGTAGAACACAATATTGTCTTCCTGTATATCCATAAAAAATCCCTGGTTATAAACAGTGAATTCAACTATCCTCTTCAAGGATTAGTTTCACAAATGACTATATCATCAGAGTAGAGAGGCATATAGATACATATACTCTCTTCTTCGCGACGATAACTCAACTTCTTTTCGCTGATGACAGTCATTTGTGTAATTACCCCTTCAGAGCTGCAGAGTATGACCCAGAAACTTGCTGACAATAAAAAAGTAGAATTAAAAATGAACTTTTAGAAAACGAAACTGTTGTACAATGCTGTTACAGGAAATGAAGATTTATCGATTGATGAGGAAACACTGGAGGTTACTGATACCTATATTTTCCTTGTGCAACAGGTAACAAGTGAGGGTCACATTGATGAAAAGATTAATCGAAGTAGAAGACTTGGTTGGAGAGCTTTTAGAATAAACAGTACAATATGTTTTAAAAGAAAAGTGTTTAATCAATGCATACTTCCATTTCTTATGGGTCAGGAACATGGACTTTAACTAAAAAAATTATCTTTGATACGAAGGCTGCAGACAACTAAAAGAAGCCTGAGGACATGCATACTTGGTGCAACCAGGAAAGATAAGAAGTGGAACTCGTGAATCAAGAAAATGACAAAAGTAGAAGACATCATGATCAGGTTAAAATCCCTGAAATGGCAATGGGAAGGGCATATTGCCAAAAGAACGGACCACCGATGGACAACCGAAATGTTTGACTGGACACCAAGTTACAAGAAAAAATCCAGAAGAAGACCACGTGGAAAGTGGGTGGATGAATTTCGATAGCACGCCGATGGAGGAGATTGGTTCCAGACACATCATTGTGGAAGAAACTTCAGGAGACCTCCATCCAGCAGTGGATTAATAATGGTTGACAATGATGATACATACATACATACGTATATGCATGTAAATTGCCAATTATGTATACTATATATATGTAACATATAATGTATGTTCGGGACCTTTGCAATATAGCTTAAGCTTCCATGAGGGGAGGGGATAACGGACCTCACCCCACTTGCGATGCTTCTGCTCTGGTTAACTCTCACATTTTTAAATTTTGGAATACTCTGGGGAATTTAACTACCAACATTTTTTCCTAAACAATTTCTACGTTTCTGAAAACGAAATAACGTTATTAGTTTGTAAAAACCTACAGAATTTTTCAATCTGCAATAATCCGAAATATAGCTTTAATGAGCTTTACATATTTAATATTTTATTATAAACCGAAGAAGGAATGTAAATTAAATTAAAAAGAATTTTCTAAAAGTTCTCAGACACGCAGTGATCGTAGGGGGTTATGAAAACCCTGTCGTCTTAAATTTATATCCCCACATCACACTTTAACCGCTGTTTCTTTGATTCGTATTGTTCTTCCCTTTTTTGATGTGTTTTACGAGGCATCATTGTTTTGGTTTTTGGCGGGAAACCCATGCGTTCTTAAACTCTCCCGCCCCCCTGGCTTCTCCCCTTTTCCCCATTTGTCATTCACCCATTCCTCCGCTGCGAGGGGAGAGTGGGGAAAGGGGGGGGAGGAGATCACAGCGGAGTAGTGCGTCCGCCTGGACTCTCGATGGTGGAAGGAACACAACCGCCAGAGTTAAGTTCTGCTCTGGGGTCTCCCTCGTCTCCCATCCCCACTGCCGCCTTTCTTCACGCAGAAGTCGGCCGACCCATTGATCGACGGAGTTGTATCATCCCAACACTATGATGTGCTGGCCTAGTGAAGAAAAAGAAGATTGGAGGAGAAAAAAAATAAGAGAGAGAGAGAGAGAGAAAACAAGAAAATAAGAAAGAAAACTTGGCTCACTATCAGACACTCGTGGAAGGAAGATCAAATGTAGATTACTGGAGCACCGAGTTGGAGGTCTGCGCTTGTGTTGAGGTCGCCTCTCTACATACAGCACACCTGGAGAGAAGTCAATCATTCGCCTCCACGAATGGATGTTGCTCCTTCTCCCTCTCTACTCTCTTCTCTTGAGCTTCCACTTTTTTTCTTCTTTTGCTATTTTTTTCCTTCTCCTCCGTGGGAAGAAAAAGGACATCCGTGGAATCTTATTGATTTTCGTTTTGAGTCAAATAAAAACAGGACGAATACTCTTCAGACCGTAACGACTGTTTTGGGCGCGAATAACAGATATCACTGGATTAAATATACTTCACGTGTTTCCTCTCTCCATATTTCTTCGTGGGGAGAGAGAGAGAGAGGGAGAGATTGAATGGCCTATGGCAAGGTGGGAGAAATCCCCTTTCTCTGGTGTTTTTCCTTCTATTTGCGAAATGGTTTACGTTCATGGTGACAGTTTACATCGAATGTGACATAACTCCCCTAGTTTTCCTTTTTTTTTAACACACGATAGGAAAATTCACTAATATGGATTTTTTTTTACTTGCTATTAGGTTGAGTACGGAAAATAAGACGAAACGCTTGTTTAAATGCTCCATTTAGACGCAATAACACCAAGCAAAGTTTTCTTAGGGATCGTTGTACGGAATTCTCTATTATATTCCAGCATTAGAAATATCTGTACGACGTTGAAATGACAAACTTCTAAAGTAAGGTTATAGAAATTTATAAATCGTTTCGACGTATCAGGAACCGCAGGTTCAAAGTTAAAATACGTAAGTGTATTGCTAGATGTTATAACTCTATACACGCTGCGCATTTGAAGTTTCCTGTTTACTCTTCGCATAGTCTCGCATTTCCTCTCCAGGCTCATTGATTTAAACTAAATGAATGAGTAGTTTTCAAGGATGACAGGAGATAATGTTGAAATAGTAGGTGTATTGAAATTTAAAATAAGATCAGTAAGTTTGCAAACATTTATAGAACAGATTGATACAGTGTTTTTTTATTGGGGGTTTAACGATCACCGTGAGCAACTCAATGGGCTATAAGCAGTCGCCCGTTCCTAATTTAGGGACACTGGTTCCAGGGAGGGAAGGCGCCAGTGCCGTAAGAAAAACACAACATCCATGTTTCACTGGGATTCGAACCCAGACCCTTTACGGACGAATGATCATGAGCCATCGTTTAGACTACTGCCCCACTAGGGAGGCTGATATCGTTTCACAGTTCCAGGAAATACTGTACCATCATTTAGTGAAGAGGAAGGATGTGGAGTTTTGTCTGAATCAAGTCTATTGTTGAGAATAAATGCAAAGTTTTTCACGTAGTTGAAAGTGACGGTTTCCATGTTTTGGAACACATCAACGTGTTGATTAAACAGTTGTATATCGCTTACCAATTCTTGAAACTGATAGAAAATGCAATGGTTACTCACATGTGGTCGGCTGAATTGCGTGTAATCCCGTGGTGGAGATGACTATTTCAAAGTAAGTTATCCGTTTCCTGATATAGTTAGACGTGTCGGCTTAGCACGTTCGCTGCGTTACGACCCACCCGTGAGTCGTAACGCGTTAATTCCTACATTTTTCAGAGAAGAAAAAAAAAGTTTATATACATATATCTGTTGTGGATATCAGTCACTTTATGTATGTATCTTTAAACGACCCACCGGTGTATCGTACAGCACTGTATTGAAACAGTTGCGACTCCACCAGTGGGTCATAACGCGTTAACTTCTACATTTTTCAGAGGAGAAAAAAAGTTTATATGCATATATCTGTAGTGGATATCAGTCACTTTATGTATATATCTTTAAACGACCCACCGGTGTGTCGTACAGCACTGTACTGAAACAGTTACGACCCCTCCGGTGGGTCGTACCGCGTTAACTTCTACATTTTTCAGAGGAGAAAAAAAAAGTTTATATACATATATCTGTAGTGGATATCAGTCACTTTATGTATACATCTTTAAACGACCCACCGGTGTGTCGTACAGCACTGTACTGAAACAGTTACGACCCCACCGGTGGGTCGTACCGCGTTAACTTCTACATTTTTCAGAGGAGAAAAAAAGTTTATATACATATATCTGTTGTGGATATCAGTCACTTTATGTATATATTTTTAAACGACCCACCAGTGTGTCGTACAGCACTGTACTGAAACAGTTACGACCCCACCGGTGGGTCGTACCGCGTTAACTTCTACATTTTTCAGAGGAGAAAAAAGTTTATATACATATATCTGTAATGGATATCAGTCACTTTATGTATATATCTTTAAACGACCCACCGGTGTATCGTACAGCACTGTATTGAAACAGTTACGACTCCACCAGTGGGTCATAACGCGTTAACTTCTACATTTTTCAGAGGAGAAAAAAGTTTATATACATATATCTGTAATGGATATCAGTCACTTTATGTATATATCTTTAAACGACCCACCGGTGTATCGTACAGCACTGTATTGAAACAGTTACGACTCCACCAGTGGGTCATAACGCGTTAACTTCTACATTTTTCAGAGGAGAAAAAAGTTTATATGCATATATCTGTAGTGGATATCAGTCACTTTATGTATATATCTTTAAACGACCCGCCGGTGTGTCGTACAGAACTGTATTGAAAAAGTTACGACCTCACCGGTGGGTCGTAACGTACGGAAAAACGTCCCCGCCGCAAACGTGTTAATCTGCAAGGTTAAGTCTTCTATTGTCGCTGGAATTTAGTACAGTCTCAAGAAAGTGGTATTTCACAATTGGGCAGTTACAAGGAGTATGCATTATTTGAAAAGTTTGAGTGAACCAAGAGTCAAAAGCATGAACTCAGAACACACGATGAAACAACTCCAACAAATGGTCGGTTGTAAAAAAATAAACTTACATATTTACCTTATCAATACACTTATGCATTTTAACTAAGAACTTCATTGCTACACGTTTAACTTGTATGATTGTGTTTTAACAGTTCATAATACAATATTAGAGTTCGAAGGTTCAGAAGTTTGAAGCACACACTTCATTAATTTTGAAAAAACTCCTTCTGTTTACTACTTCTCTCAAAAGATTTAGTTCCCCGTATCTGAACCTTACGGATCTTAACAAACGGGAAGTACGTGACGCCTTAGGTCCAACCGACTTGAAAGGACAAAATTGAACAGGTGTTCAGATAGAAAAGTTTTAAAGAAAAGCAATGAAAAATTAGATTTAGAGTATATGCATTGCCTTGAGCTAAACGCCAAGCCGGTGAAAAACTATGTTTCATACTGTGAACATATTTAATTTATTTATATAAATATAGAGATGTTTTGTTTAGAAAACAATTATTTTGTACTTATGTTTTAATTTGATAGATGTTTTAGTTACACTGATAGTTTGTATTGCAAAACTAATGCTTACAGCATACAGTTTGCTTGTCAATCACACATACCTAAAACTATATTATAATATTATATTCTGATGTGAATTAATTTTGCGTCTTGCATAAATCTAATTGGTTAGAGTGCTTAAATCCTTTCAGATCAGATCAGGTCATATGTAGAGGATTTTAGGAAGGGAGTGTCTGACCCCAGGTCTTAAACAACCCTTTGAAATAGGAAGCTAGGAGATTTGGGCTAGGAAGGAGTGCCCGGTAGGAAAGTGACACGGAAGTTAAGTAGAAAATGGGAGGAAGACGCCCTTATTTATTACCGGGGGGGCCAGTACCCGGGACTTTTGTTAAATGATTTCAAATGATCATATGTAGAGGATTTTAGGAAGGGAGTGTCTGACCCCCAGGTCTTAAACAACCCTTAGAAATAGGAAACTAGGAGATTTGGGCTAGGAAGGAGTGCCCGGTAGTTAAGTGACACGGAAGTGAAGTAGAAAATGGGAGGAAGACGCCCTTATTTATTACCGGGGGCCAGTACCCGGGACTTTTGTTAAATCATTTCAAATGATCATATGTAGAGGATTTTATGAAGGGAGTGTCTGACCCCAGGTCTTAAACAACCCTTTGAAATAGAAAGCTAGGAGATTTGGGATAGGGTGCCCGATAGGAAAGTGACACGGAAACGAAGTAGAAAGGGGGAGGAAGACGCCCTTATTTATTACCGGGGGAGGGGGCAGTACCCGGGGTCCGACGGCTTAACGTACCCATCCGACGCACGGCGGATATTTAGTGGATCGAGCGTTCGTACCTGCTGGGATCGAACCTGAGGTCCTTTCCATGGCAGTCACGAACGCTGCCCACTAGGCCAGCCGCGGCCCTTAAATCATTTCAGGTACCTCATAATGATAAAAAACAGTTTTTGTTTCATTTTTACTGTAATTTAACGAACATCATCATTATCATTTTCAACCATTTTCAATCCACTACTGGACGAAGGTCTCCCCAAGTTTCCTCCACAACGGTCTGTCTTGTGCCAGTCTCCTCCATGTCACACCCGCATACTTTCGAATTTCATCCACCCATCGCCCGTGTGGTCTTCTTCTGGGTGTTTTCCTGTCCCTTGGAATCCAATCTAAAATTTCGGCTGTCCATCGAGGATCTGTCCTTCTGGCAGTATGTCCAGCCCATTGCCATTTCAGGGATTTTATTCTGATCATGATGTCTTCCACTCTTGTCATTTTTCGGATCCATGAGTTCCTCTTCTTATCTCTCCTGGTTACACCAAGCATGCACCTCTCCATGCTGCTTTGAGTTGTCTGCAGCCTTTGTATGTCTCTTTTAGCTAAGGTCCACGTCTCTGCACCATACGTAAGCACTGGAAGGATGCATTGATCAAACACTTTTCTTTTAAGACATAATGGCATATTGCTCTTGAATATTATGCTGTTTCTTCCAAAAGCTCTCCAGGCAAGTTTTGTACGCCGATTAATTTCTTCATCAATGTGACCCTCACTTGATATCTGCTGTCCAAGATAAACGTACGTGTCTGTTATCTCCAGCTTTTCTCCATCAATCGATAAATCTTCATTTCTTGTAAAATCATTGAACATTTTGGAATCTAAATTCAGTAAAATTCGAACATCTTAATTTCGTGTGTGGCACCATGAATGGGAACGATACCAAAAAAAATTATTATAAATGCAAGATCCATACTCAGCCATTTGGTTACCACATTTTTTACATATTCCGTTGTTCACTAACCTTTCTCGATAGGATTTTTACTTTATAGTTTGACCACCTCTCATGAAAATATAAATATCGCTGTAGTATTTCATCCTTCTAATTTAGGTTCCATGGCAACAGAAAAAAAGCGAACCCAGAAAACACCATGGAACACAATACCAACTCATTTCAGGAACTGGAATGTAGATATCTGGTGCTAGAATAAGTTTCTTTCCAGAGGCTGGAAATATTTGGATTTCAGATGTTCAGGGCTGGAATCCATACCTTTGAAACTACTGGGAAGTAAATGGCAGATGGTACAATCAATCAATATCTTTCTTAAACTGGAAAGCAGATTTCTGGTGTTAGAATCTATATTTTCCCAGAAACTGGAAAATAGATGATAGATGCTAGAATCAATATCTCTCCAATTTTTTTTTAAATTGTGGATTTGTTCTTTGCTGGTTGCTATAGATTAAGAGACAACTTAAAAATCCAAATTTACTGAAAAGCAATTGAATCTGCTCCTCGTAGATCGAAATATGCGTTCAGATAAACACTGCGTGAAAGACTGAAAGCTGAAAAATTGAATAAAAGTTTTAGTTCTCAAAGTGACGCAAAGACCGACACCTTTTAAAAAGGTTTAGCTAATATTTGAGACAGAACAACTGAGTAATCCTCTCATGCTTTCGGCAAGATTGTCCATGCCAATCTTATTACTGTTTCCAACCTACGCCTAAGTTTAGGGAAAGAATAACGAAGATTACACCCTTACTATCTACATTTTTTTTCAAAACTCCAGAGTGCTTGATGAAGGATGGGCCAGGGAGACAACATTTATCTGAATTGTATTCCATGCATTTTGCAGGGGTTGGACAAAATAATATGAACATCCGAGAAATAGACTATACGTCTTTATTTATAAGGTGTTAGACCCCCATTTGCCTTTATTACAGCTTCCAATCTTCTTGAAATGGATTCATGCATCTTTTTGAATAGTCTTCCATTGAATGTTGCACCATTTACCTATCAGAGCATCAACGAGTTGCTTCAAAGGTGTTGCAGGAGAGCGTCTACTTCTCACTCTGTTACCGAAACTACCCACAGTGGTTCGATGATATTCAAGTCAAATGATCTGTCTGACCTGCGCAGCGTTGAAGTTCATCTTGGTGCTGCTCAAACCACGACTGAATTCTTCTGGCTGTGTGTATAACTGCACCATCATCTTGAAAAATGGCATCATTGTTGAGAACCAACATTTGGACAATAATATATACCTAATCACCTAGAATGCCCAAGTACTTTCTGGCAATAACTGGGCCATGTAGGGTAAGGATGGAGCCAGCCGGATACCAAGACACGACCGCCTAAACCATCACAGAACCACCCATATGTTTGACTGTAGGAACCAGGCATTTCGAATTGTACGCTTCCTTGGGGGTTCTCCATACATAAATCCGACCTACTGTTGGGAACAATTATCAGATCATATCATACGTCTCCACTCATCAGCTGCACAGATGCTCATCTGTTTTGCATTGTATAGTTTTGGCTTCTGTGATTAAAAGATTAGCGATTGCAGCTCTTCTATGGATGTTGGCTTTGTGATGTTCTAAGTGGACTGTTTTTTTTTGTGGAAACAGGGACTTCCTGATGGATATTGGGTTTGGCTGTTATTTTGGCTGTAGTAATTCTGTGTTGGGCACAACCTTTTTTCGTGTTAGATGGTCCACTACTTCAATCTCGGTTTTATCACATGATTAATTTTCGCTGGTAAAGTCTTGCCTTTTTTAGGTACGAAGTCACAACAGTGGAAACTGTTCGTATTGAAACACCAAACAATTTGGCTGTTAATGTCACAGACGCTCCTGCTAAACTGGCTTCGAAGGTTTGTCCTCTTTGGAAGTCAGACTGGTCACCCATTTCACCTGCCACTCGTCCGGACAGCAGCTGAGTAGAACTTGTACTACACCAGCCAAGAGAATATACACTATATTGACAAAAGTCACAATACACTTCTTCAAAAGCAAAGGAACGGATCCGCTTTATTGTCAAGATGTGCGGTACAGCTGCAAACGGTATAAAAACAAGCCTGCAGCTGACCGCGATCATATCGCACTGTGAGGTTGAGTGAAAATGACCTGGCGGGAGAGAACTGGCTTTGAGAAAGGAAAGATTGTTGGGTGTTATGTTAGTGGGTTGTCCATAAGAGAAACCGAGAGGCGTTTAAACGTACCCAAGTCAACTGTTTTGGATGTACCGAATAAGTGGAAGACATATGGCACCTGAAGTAGCAAAACGTACCGGCAGACCGAAGACGTCGAAACCTCAGGAGAGTCGTTACAGCTAATCGACGGAGTACTGCACAAGACCTCAGGTGTGTAAAAATGCTGGAACCTCGGTACGTATACGTACCATTCGCGGAGAACTTCATTCAATGGGTTACCGTGGTCGTTCGGCTGCTCATAAGCCTTTTATCTCCACTCGGAATGCTACTGGTCATTTAGCAGGGTGTAAAGAACACTTATCGTAGACCGTAGATCAATTGAAACGGGTCCTATAGACTGATGAATCCAGATACACGATCCTTCAGTCTGATGGCCGTGTATGGGTATGGCAACAGCCGGGGTAACGCTATTTACCACAGTGTACTGTTCCTATGATCAAATTTGATGCTGGCACTGTACTCGTGTGGGGGTGTTTTTCGTGGTATGGTTCCGGCCCATTAGTTATCGTGGACAAACCTGTTAACCATCACGTCTACCTCGATATTCTGGACAATTATGTCCTACCAACTCTGTGGAAACACTATGAAACCAAGCCTTGTTGGTACCAGCAGGATAATGCATCGAGGCATAAAGCAAGGACTGTTAGTCCGTGGTTTGGCGATAATTCCGTGTGTGGACTGGCCAGCACAGATCCCTGATCTTAATCCTATAGGGGACCTATGAGATGAATTAAAGCGCCGCAAAAGAAGTTTGGAACCGATGCCTACTACTAAGCAACAGTTAGCGGCAGCATTATGTACTGAATGGAAGCGCATACCTGTCGCTGTGTTCCAAAACCTTGTCGAAAACATGTCTCGAAGGTTCAGTGCATGCATTAAGGCCAAAGCTGGACCGACACCGTACTAATGTATGTCAATAAAGGCTATGTTGTGCTTCTCTTCTAGGTAGTCCGGTGGATTTTGTGAATATAGTGTATATACAAAGAAAAGAAACACAGAGGTTAATCCCAATGATCGTTTTCTGCAGTGTAGCCTATACAAATAACATTAACCCCTATAATCGTGGTTTCACATTATTTTGTTCCACCCCTGTATACCTGATTTAGATACAGAGAACGGGCCGGTCACATGAAATGTTTAATTATCTGTCTTTCGAGATCGCTTTGAAACAGACTGCTACGTTGAAGACTAGGATTACCGTTCTGAAGGAGAATACTGCGATAGGTGACGGAGACTGTAAGAAAATCGTGAGGATTTTTTCTGCCTTACAATGGTATTCCGTTCCCGAACCATGATTCTACCACCAAAACAGCCGTTCACTGATATCTGTCGCATGACATGTTTCTCGTTCTCTTCATATCAAGTATCACCGAAATTCGATGTGTTTGATATATTTGGATCATTCGTGAGATGCATGATTTTCCTTTTCGATTCCTGGGCATGATATCTGTTCTACATTAATCAGTTCGTCATGTGGCGTCATTTCAATTTTCTGTCAACAACTGGCCACATAAGGTGAAGCCTCGAATTCAACTTACGATTATAAAGTTTTATCGATGTTCCATTTCGTCCTCTTAGGTTCTCTAGCAGTTGACGTGGAGTTGGTGTATTGTTTCAAGGAGAGAATGACGCCAGGCAGGGTTTCCCTTCATGTGGTTGTTGTCCAATACTGAATCGTCTGAATGCGACGTGTCCTTGTCGATTCCCATAGTCTAAGCACCCCGGAGCAACTCACATTAGGCTGTCTATCAAAATCTTCTAGACTACGGCTTGCCATGAGGCGATCTTCAAATCACCCATCCAAAAGTTCAGGAAAATTATATCTGGGAGGCGTATCGTATAAATCTTCTATCTCGAGAAATTATCGTTACACTTAGCAGGTAAACTGGAGAACAGCTTCAAAAGCCCGCCTTTAACGATCGAACCATAGGCACATACCAGTGGCGTATCTTGGGTCCGAGACCTGGGCTATCCTCCCCCTCCTCTCCCCGGACTATTTTTTTTTAATTACGAAGTTTAATTTTTAATTGTTAAGTAATAGAAGTAACTTATTTTCTAAATTTTAGGTACATGATGTTGCTAACATGATACCAAATAATTTTGAGGATTAAGATCTGAACACTTATTTGTACGTGAATTCCATTCTTCTTTCCTTTTGTGTGAACGTGAGTGTTGCGTTTGCATAAAATCTTTCTTCCGACGAGTACTTTTTCATATTTAAAAAGAATGTTTTTCTCTACTGACAAAACAGCCAAGTTTTTCGAATGTGCATGTCCTTGTGTAGCTCTAAGATATGTCTTGGTCTGCTAATTTGTACACCTCACTAAACACTATGCCCAATTTATTCAACTTTATGTAACAAGTAATGTCTCTTACTGATTTGTTTTTGTATTTATCACGGAAATAAAACACCTTCAGTTCATTTTTTAGTCGAACTGCATCAAAATTTGAAGCATAGAGTTCGTTAAGTTCTCACAGTAGGTGTTCAAGGAAGCTTTCACAAAATGTATCAAAACAGTTCGAATCCAACAAAGCCACGAATTTAAGATATAATATATCTGATTTTAATTCATTGACATTTCACAAAAACTGAAACAGCTCTCGAGAAACACTCTTATGGGCGGGAGTATGCGAGTGACTGAGATAGTCTAAGTATTCTCTATTCATAGCGAACCGTTTCCCAAAGCAATGGCCCATTCCCCTCTACCAGCTGATTCATGTTGTCATGGAAACGCTAGCAGGCGATGGTACGGAACGTTTTTGCATCAGAACTGCGAAGACTCTGGAAGAGCTACTTGCGTTATGCTGTTGGTTTTCGCTCGCCAGACTGAGTCAAAGAAGCGAATCCGCACGCGTTGTTTTGTTTTTTCTCAGCGAAAGCATCGACATGTTTTAACACCGTTGGTAATTGACTTTTATTTGTGTATATTTGATTCAGTTTCATTTGTGCATTCTCTGGGCTTCGCAGTTAGCTTAGCTAGCTCCGAATATACGCCACTGGCACATACATATGCTTTTCCATAAAAATATTATACCACGGTTTATAACGAGGAACAGTACACCAATTAAGTAGTAAATAGTAACGCTGTACTAGTGATCCGATTTATTGGCGTAGGAAATAAACAGTATTTCCTAGAAGATGAACTACGGCGTCGGCATAAGGTCCCCTGCATCTTTACATACTATACTAAAGAGAAATAGTGAAAAAACCACCTCTCTCTCCTGCGAAGCAGGCGTTTATGCGATCCCCCTACAGTATCCGAACGGCTCTAAACGATACTACATTGGAATGACCAAGCGTTCGTTTGAAATCAGAGTCAACGAACATAAAAGAGACACAAATTACGGTAAAGTAGCCACGGCACTGTCCTGAGAAGTCAAATTCAAGTCAGCTACTTCCATGTGGGGTGATATCAAGAAATTAGCTAGCTACTCTACCCCTAAATGTACAGCCATTCGCGAAACCTTGGAGTTCATTACCAACAGCGATACTAGCAATGATTGTGTCTCACACGAGTTGCCACGAATTTGGAACCAATTCTTCAAGTAACGCCTTTTCTCTACCAGGATCCCGCGTGCAACCAACGTGATGCCTCGTATCTTTAAATGAATACAACGTCGCATCTATTTATTATCAAGTTCCCGCGTTCAAATTGTTACGCGTTCTATTTTTCAGTTTGCAGTTTCTGTGTAACTTCCTTGAAAAAGCCATCTGGTTGATGTGCGAAAGCTTGGAAACGCTTATGTGTTTATTTCCTACGCCAATAAATCGGATCACTAGTACAGCGTTACTATTTACTATCATACCACGGTTTTATGTCGTATTGTTCATTATATATATAACTTGCTTTTGTGTTTTCTGAGGTGTATGGCATCCCGTTGTTGTTTTCATTCGTCCTTTAATTTCTTGAAACTTAAATGATTTCGTCTATGATTTGCGAATTTCTGTTTTAGTAATGTACGAACCTCACGGACATGGACGAGTAGTAACAGAGCCTTATATTTAATTTGGGACTTCATCGCCCAGGAAAGATTTAAACGCGAGCTTAATGACATAACAGTATTGACTTCACACACAAAACTAAACTCCATCCAGTTGACTTGCTGTGCTGCTTCCTACACTTCTGGTGTGAAAATATCTAAAACCATTCTTGATCATATCGACCGAAATGCTTCTTCACTCCTGCTGTTAATATATCTAAAACCATTCGAAATCCCTTAGGACAGAAATGAGAACCCTAAACACAAATCGCCTTAAACTTTCAAATTCTGGTCCTTCCTTCACTATTGTTTCTCGCTCTTTAATTATTGTATCCTGCCCCGTAACGCAGTGCTGCTGATTCCAGGTAAGTAAATATAGAAGAACAAATACAATAACCGCGACCCTTGTGACGTGCCTACGCCACAGGAAGCACATGAGATAAAGGCAGATAGCAGTGAGAGCACATGTCCGCGTAGCTCAGTTGGGACAGCAACTTACTCTGGAGTGAGGGGACCTAGGTTCGATGCCCTGCGTGGACAAAACTGTGTTTTCACACTCTCTTCAAGGAGTATTCGTGATGGAGTTTGCTTAATGTTAATTTCCGTTTGACCTGTGTTTTCACACTCTCTTCAAGGAGTATTCGTGATGGAGTTTGCTGAATGTTAATTTCCGTTTGAGCTGTGTTTTTACACTCTCTTCAAGGAGTATTCGTGATGGAGTTTGCTGAATGTTAATTTCCGTTTGAGCTGTGTTTTTACACTCTCTTCAAGGAGTATTCGTGATGGAGTTTGCTGAATATTAATTTCCGTTTGAGCTGTGTTTTTACACTCTCTTCAAGGAGTATTCGTGATGGAGTTTGCTGAATGTTAATTTCCGTTTGAGCTGTGTCTTTACACTCTCTTCAAGGAGTAATCGTGATGGAGTTTGCTGAATGTTAATTTCCGTTTGAGCTGTGTTTTCACACTCTCTTCAAGGAGTATTCGTGATGGAGTTTGCTGAATGTTAATTTCCGTTTAAGCTGTGTTTTCACACTCTCTTCAAGGAGTATTCGTGTTGGAGTTTGATGAATGTTAATTTCCGTTTGAGCTGTGTTTTCACACGCACTCTCTTCAAGGAGTATTCGTAATGGAGTTTGCTGAATGTTAATTTCCGTTTGAGCTGTGTTTTCACACCCTCTTCAAGGAGTATTCATGATGGAGTTTGCTGAATGTTAATTTCCGTTTGATCTACAGAATGTTTATAATCGCAACGCCTGAATGCTACATTTTGTGTGGTCAGCGCGTTTGGAAAAAGACATACCAAGTCAAGCTTGCACATTTTTCTTTTCCACCATGATTAGTTCCACGTCCTCTTTTTCCAAGTTTTTCTGTTTTGTTAACTCGCTTTTCAATTTATTTTCTTACATATCATTCTTGCCACAGTCTCTTTTCACCCATCTTTGGAATAACTCTTGTTCGTTTTCTAGGAAGTTCCATATCTATAACTCTACGAAAACGTAACCACAACAGCATAATACTGATATAAAGCCACTATTACTTCAACTGTTGCTCTTATATTGTCATTTCTAACTCTGCTCTTTCCGGTAACACAGTTGTGTCATTATTTCAGCAAAAATTTAGCATGTTCTTCAGATATTTTGCCTTTGGCCAAGTCTGAACACACTTAGCACTGCTCTCTTATTACATCCTTGAAAATCCGACTTTCCAGCTTCACTGTTGTCTTTCTATAACACACTACGCATTTCATTTTGCTACTCCATTCTTCATGGACTCTGCTACTCTCTCCTCTTTTCAGATCTCCATTTTCTTCCAAACCACGTATGCGGGTGTTCTCACGTTTTTGGTCCCATTTATCTGTGTATTAATACTCCTCAATAAGATTTTCTTTATTGTTGCTCGCGTCATCTATTTCTATAAGCCCCCCTCTCTGACAAGGTGCTCCTGAAATTTTCTTCTAATTCCCTTAACTCTTGGCACATAACCCTGCATCATTTTCAAACAAGACGGTCTAACGTACCACAGGGAAACTGATAGAATATTCAAAGCAAACAGAATACAAATTCTGAATTTGCTTGTACCACATTACTGCTCATCCATGTAATTCTCTTTATAACCTGAAAATTTCATCACCCTGGAGCAGGAATCGAACCCACATCTCCCGATTTCCGTTCGAGTATCCTAACCGTTACACCACTCAATACAGTGAAGTTCCAAGCTACTGAGACTAAGCAAACATAGCTTAGGAATCCTAACATCCTCAGATTGCCGTTATTAGAAGCAAGCTTTCTGAGAAAGTTACATGGATGACCAATAATACAAGCAAATTCAGAATTTGTATTCTGTTTGGTTTGATATTCTAACGGTCTAACGCACGGCTTCCCATACTGCTGCTGTTAATATATCTAAAACCAATTCAGATTAATAGGCTTAATGCTGTTCCTTTGTCATTTTGTCTTGGAGGAGACAACCAACGGATCCACGTGTAGAGGCATCGTGGTCGAGCGTCACACCTCCAGAAGTCCTGGTGTCCCATCTTTTCTGAACGCTGACTCCAGTGCGATTTTCCAACAGGACAACGCTCGTCCGCATACTGCTACTGTATCGAGAACTTGCCTTCAAGACACTGACACTCTGCCATGGCCAGTCGCAAAGTCAGACCTATCACAGATTGAAACTGTGTGGGATGCTATTCGACGCGCAATCCACACTCCACCCCAAACCCAGGAACTGCGTGAGAACATTCAAGCTGCATGTGATGGCTTATCGCAGTACTCCATTAGGAACATGTACAACTCTATGCCAAGATGTCTTGCATGCTGTGTGAGCATACATGGTGGTCCGATGCCATACTGAGAGACACTACTTATTGGCGTGTAGATGAATAAATAATACCCATATCAGTTTCAATGTTTAATGATTTATATTTCCTGGTTACCTTTACTTTCCTCATGAATAGCTTTGCAATTCAACACGTCCTAATCCAAACGTTAAGGTCTGTCCTGAAAAGGATACGTTTTGCAACTCTACAACATCGCCCCCCCCCCCCCAAAAAAAAAAGAACAGTGATACTCTTAAAGTTGTTCAGGTACTACGTTTTGAAGTGCTACATTCTCCCTTATACTCCAGATTTGGCTTGCAGCGATTTCGGACATTTTGTTCCTTGCAAAGAAGGATTCGAAGAGAAATACTTTTGCTTCGACTGTGAAAATCGATAATCTAGCCGCTAAGCACTCCTACACGGATCCTTGAACAAGTTTTAGTTTGATGGAACCCACGCGTGGGTTTCTCAATGGGAAAAAGTGCTTTGTGAGAAAAAGACACGACGTAAAAAAGAGGATTCGTCTGCTGTCCAAGATATGAATCAACCATATACAGCTCTGATGAACCACACCCGTGTACTTAGCTGTTTGGAAAGAAGGAAAATGTCACCCGTTGGCCGAGTTATCTGAGGCGCCGTGCTCTAACCATTCGTCCGAGATGAATCCGCATTCGATTCCCGGATGAGACGTCGGTGGTAAGCTTGTCTGATAGCGCGCTGTCAGGACCCAAACATTAGGAGTGGGAGAAAGCCTTTTATCTATAAGAGTTGTTCATAGCTTGGTCGTTGGGCATCCATCTTAAGGGGAATGGCTACTTCCAACACGAAAATGTACTGTGTCATAGAGCCAGCCAGCCTCGTCCAGGAATGCTTGGACGGCCACAGTTCTGCTATGGGACATCTCCAATGGACTCAAAATCACCTGATCTCAACCCTATTTAATATCTGTGGGATATTGTGAAACGCAACGTGAAGCAGTTGGTCACACCACCTCGCTCCATATCGGAAGTGTGAACCGCAAGACCAACAGCTTGGTTGCAGATTTCCACACAACTGTACACCTTGGGAATTGATGACACATCGGGTATTTGCCGTTTTCTTGGCGAACAGAGAGCCCGTAAAATGTTGTGTAGGTGGACGTAATTCATTGAACACTCAGTGTATGTTCACAGGCATAAAAATAGATGTTATAACGATCAAATGTACACAGTCCATGTTGCTCGCTGTAAGGCAGTTTTGCTTTAATTCCTTCAACAGTACTACACTTCTGTGAATTGTTATATTAGAATGAAAGGAATATATACTCACTAGACAAAACACTACAGATACCTACCTAATAGCATGTTGGTCGTCTTCTAGCGCGAATGACAGCCTCTGTGCGCTGTGACATCGACTCCACCAGATGTCGGAGGGTTTGCGGAGGAAATGCCAGCTATGCCTGTTACACCATTGCCCACACACTCTGCCCGAGACGTCGGTACAAGATCCATTGATCTGATGTTTCGCTCCACGACATCCCAGAGTGCTTCCACAGGGTTTAAATCCGGAAACCTTGGGGTCCACTGGATGGTTCCAACTCAGAGGAGTGTTTCTTGAGCCATGCCTGGATTGTTGCATCCGGATGGGGCGACGCATTGTCCTGCTGGAACAGACTATCGGCTGCAGGATGTGCGAAGGACATGAAAGCGTGTACATGATCGGCCAGCAAATGCTGGTAGCGAGCAGTGGTTAAGAACCTCTCCAGGCACACTGAGATAACTAATGTGTCCCATGAAAAGGCTCATGAAACCATCACCAAGCCTCTATGGCCTTGAACAGAGCCAACCTGGCACGACGAGATGACCATTGTCTTATGCTGTCGACGGCATATCCGTACCCTCCCGTCAGCTCGCCATGCCTGAAAAGGGGGATTCTTCTGACCACATGAGCCCAGGGTATGTAACATACGCCGTGCCCTCCGCCCATTGACGCTGCGTGGGTCTCCTACATTTAACCTGGATGTCATTTGCGCCCGACGTTGTTAAGCGGTCGGCCTGTACGAGCCTGGTTCGTCTTCGTGGATTCCTGTCATCAATGGCGTGTGGACGGCCACCGGTTGCTCTCTCGATGCTGGTACGTCCGTCGATGGTATATTCGCGGTACACCTTTTATAGGGTTGCCCCGAAGAACCCTAGGGTTCCTACCACTTGGGCGATAGAATGACCCATCTGTTCTGCGCAGACATCGCGTCCACGAACAAAGTTGCTCAGATCCCCACGTTTACCCATCCATGTTCGTCGATTGCTATACACTGTTGGGAAGACCTGCTATACCTCTATTTATTACCTGCTTTAGGTTTGGGTCTGTCCCACTCTGTGCGCAGGGGAGGGGGATCCCATATCAACTACCCATTACCCTATCTGTAATGTTTTGCTTACTCAGTGTATTGGCCAAAAATATCTTGCTGCTGTGTCTTGCTTTTTTATTAATGATATAATAGTACTTGGTTGAAAATATATCGATGATATATCTTTCTAAATATAAATAGACAAAGTCATCGTTCTCTCCTCAATTTTCTTTAATTAACACACAACATAGCTATAATTAAATAGATTGTGCCGTTAAGCCTCACAAGATGGAGACGTCTCGCTTGCTGAGCCCATCCCTACTGATTTGTGAAGTCAGATGCTGACAGAAAAACGCACATAGCGCCGTTGATTGTTGGCCCTGTAACGTAAAGCGAACGCACTCGGCTAGTTATTGAGAGATATGGGATCCCATCCCAGCAGTGTGGAGATTATTTTCGGCTGACGTGGGTTAATTAAAGAAAAACGTGGAAAGAGCGTTGTATTTGTCTATTTACATTATCTCCACGTATTTGGAAGATGTTCACCATATATCTTTGGGTTTGCGAAAGACATTAGTATTTTAAATAAATAAATCCATCGCTCTTTCCACGTTTAGCAACGCACAGCAACCGGAAAATTGTTACTCGGCCGCCGTCGGGGAATCAAATCCCGAATCTCTCGATATCTAGCCGAACGCATTGATTGTAGCGCCGTGAATTGTTGGCCGCTGTGGTGTAAGGCTAACGCGCTCGGCTAGATATCGAGAGATTCGGGATTCGATTCCCCCGACGGCGGCCGAGTAACAATTTTCCGGTTGCTGTGCGTTGCTTTACGTGGAAAGAGCGATGGATTTATTTATTAAACTTGCTCCACGTATTTAGATAATTTTCACATTAGTGTTTTAGTCAAAGGTACTTCCTTTTCACTCTTCTCATTACCACTTCTTGTTGGGTTTTTTTTTGAGACTGCGATTTTAACGCATTATAATTGCCTAAATAAAAAAGAAACGCAATTTATATGGTTTGCTGTATTCCGATATCAATTTCAGGAAAAATTTTCTGCATCCAACTTGAAAAGTAACTTATAAATTGTCAGCGCTCTGAAATTTATCGCAGACGTTTCTGAATGCATCTGTGAAATTAAAGCGTTTTATTACACTGGATAGTCGCAGTTATACGGCCAGAGATTTGTGCATTGCATACACAGTGGTATTAGAGATTCTTCTTTGTTACATGCCATTATTCGGAACTGGAAAACGATTTTCGGAACTTCAAACGATTTGCCAATATCGATCTCTGTTGTCACCAGAAAGAACAGATTTATGAACGACAGAAGAGTGACATGCGATGGTATCTTTTTATGGATAATTCGCGCAGCAATAAACTTGTAATTGACAAAGGTGGAGCCTATTTTGTCAGCTTATCGAAATAGTGTCGCGTAAGCAAGGTCTTTGTTACCTAGCGGTGCATTCAAACAACGCGTAACTTGAGTTGTGTCCTACAAAAGGTATCTTTTATCCAGTAACTCCGTTCATCAAACGAGACCAGGATGAAATATTTATTATAACGCCTGTCGACTTTCCGGGGTAGTCTGAGTAATTAAATTAGCGAAGACACCGGAAATGTTTCAATGGATTTCATAGCTTTTGGGAATGTTATTTAAAAAAGACAAGAAAAATGTGAGGAAAGCTTAAGTAACCTTTGTAAAAATCTATGTGTTTAACTTAATTCACTTAGAACGAAAATCGTGAATTTGAGTTTAATTCATTTTCAGAATTAATTGTAATAGAAAGATATAGTTAAACTTGGTTGTAGTAATCACCTCGGAAAACCAAAGTTGTTCTTTAACCCATCGTTAGTAGCTACACGTTGATCACGCGTGAGAGATTTTCTCACATTACAGTTTCCCGCTGTTTTAAGTAATCTACTCAAAAATAACACTTCAGAATTCTTTCTTTGAAAGTAATACGAGGGTAGGGTTGTACCGAAAGTAATCCAAAAGTGGGCATAACATTTTTATTAACTGACAGAGGTTGTTCACATTGCACATGTTGGTAAAGTAACTCTTCCTCTATAGTAAACCTTCGTCTTCGTTGCAGGTAAATAATGGATTCCAAGCAGAAGCAACGTGTCATCATTGAGTTCTCAACGAAGGAAGAGTACAGGCTGTCCGACATCCAAAGAAGGCTACAGAATGTCTACGGAGAAGCCACCATTGACAAGACCAATGTGCACAAGATGGATGAAGTAGTTTAAAGAAACGGAAACCCGCATTGAAGGCAAACCACGCAGTGGGAGACCATCATCTGCGACCACTAACACGAATCGTCAGTGAGTGGATGAATTGATTCGCGAGGAGATGACGAGTCACAATTCGTGAGCTAGCTGCATAACTGGACTGTGGTCACAATGTCATGCAGAAGATAGTGGAAAACTTAGGGCTTCGGGAAATGTATGCAAAGTGGGTACCTCGGCAGTTGAGACCCGATTTGAAGGAGAGAAGGTTGGAAGTCTGCTCTGATGTGCTGGAAGCGGTTGAAGACACTTTTGTTTTCGATCTGGTGACAGGGGATGAAACGTGGGCGAATCTTTACAATCCAGAAACGAAGAATCAATCCATGGAATGGCGTCACACCTCTTCACCAAGGCCAAAACGGTGTTCAAGAGCCAGCGTTCAGCACAGAAAGTCATGGTGACTGTTTTTTTGGGATGACAGGGGTGTCATTCTCCTTGATTTTCTGGAACGTGGCCGTACCGTGATCAGCGAGCGGTACATTGAGACGCACAAGAAGCTTTGAAAAGCCATAAGGATGAAGAAACCGAACAAGAATATGAAAAGGATCAACATTCACCATGACAATGCGAGACCACACACATCTTTGGCAAAACATCAGGCGATCAGCAAATTAGGCTGGTCGATGGTCCCCCTTCCACCGTACAGCCCAGATCTGGAGCCCTCCGACTTCCACCTGTTTAGTTCAATGAAGGACAGTCTCCGTGGACAACGATTTGATAACACAGACGAGGTGAAACTGGCCGTGAGAAGTGTGTACATCAGTCCACACCTAATTTTTTCAAACAGAATTCGAGAGTTGGGTTCAACGGTTGTGCAAATGCATCGCTGGTGATGGGGACTATGTTGAGTAGTACCTTTGTATAGAGAAAGAATTACTCTACCAACATGTGCAATTTGAACGACCTCTGTCAGTTAATAAAAATGTTATGCCCACTTTTGCATTACTTTCGGTACAACCCTCGTATAGGTAATTTATTTACTTACAATTCAAATTAGGCGAAAAACTCACTTATATAATCGGGTTATATGTTAAAATGCTGAACACGAACGCCAGTGGTCGCTTGATGAGAGAAATGTTCACCCGAAACATACAGGAGCAAAGAACAGACTGCTTGATGGTTAAAGACGGGCCAACCCTTTTATGAACTGATAACAAATTGTTGAGAAGATTCTAACAGTCAGCTAGAGCCATGGTGGTATCCCTAGGGTCACTTCCAAATAAATGGCGCTCTTTATATGCAAAGCGTGAGAGACGTGTTCATACCACGACGAACGACCGGTTAAACTCAGTTATAACAGCTTTCTCAAAAATACACGCCTTTGCTGATACCTGTCGTAAAAGCGTCAGAAATGATTCTGAAGCTCAGCTAAAAAGATCACCTCATGAAGACTTAGTTTTTCTGAAACTTGATTA
Source organism: Macrothele yani (assembly GCA_039090855.1). NCBI lineage: Eukaryota > Metazoa > Arthropoda > Arachnida > Araneae > Macrothelidae > Macrothele > Macrothele yani. The sequence continues at coordinate 49,052,146 of CM077029.1, forward strand.
ACATAGTCTTAGAAGTACATAACTATACTGAAATTTGGTTTTAACGATATCTATGGAGGAGCAAGGAAGAGTCAGGTGAAAACCTTAAATAATTTTTTCTTACAATTTGTTGAACGAAACTGGTACACACCTGTATGATTTTTCTATTTAATCTTTATTTTGTGCAATACAAGTCGTCCAACGCTTACAAAGTGCGTAGATTCCTGTAAAAAAAAATGTTCTGTCGCGTGTGCAGCCACTCATGCATCACCTTCTGCACCTCTTATCGGACCTGAAAGTCTCCTTCACATCTTTGAGTGGTCCAAAGATATGGTAATCACTTGGGCCTAGATCTGGTGAACACGGCGGATGTGGAAGACACTCTAAGTGCAGGTCTTGTATGGTTGCAACCGTTCCACGGGTAGTATGGAACCGAGCGTTTTCATGTTGCCACAAGACACCAGTACTCAGAAGTCCACGTAGTTTGGATTTGATGGCAGATCGAAGATGATTCCCGATAAGATCAGCATATGTATCACTCGTTACAGCGTTCCCACTGGGCATGTAGGGCTCCGAAGTTACGCCTTGTTCATCCCAAAAGAGAGTCAACATAACCTTTCTTGCAGTTGGATGCGCGTGGAACTTGTTCGGTTTTGGTGAGGAGGGATGTCGCCATTCTTTGCTCGCTCTCTGACACGCATCAACAGGTCGTTGTTTCAATTCTAGAGTCAGCTGCAGTGGCACCCACCTTGCAGACACTTTGTTGAATTGGAGCACATCATGGACGATGTGGTGAGCTTAACCATGACTGATGTTCAAATGTGAGGCTATTTCATCTATCGTCAATCAGCGATTTTCCATCACAATTCTTTCAACTGCTGTAATGAACTCTGATGTCACTATTCCGTGTGTCGGATCCTGTCGAGGAGAATCTGTCACAGAAGTCACGCCGTTTCGGAACTTCCTAGTCCATTCGTGTACTTGCTGAGTGACGGACATGCATCACCATAATGCAACTTCATTTGAGGATGAATTTTAATAGGTTTCACGTCTTCACTACTCGAAAAACGAATGACAGAAGGTTGCTCCTCTTTGGTGCATGTCTCATGTGGGATGGTCATATTTACGCTGCTACTGGAACGTCATCAAGCACGTCTCGCACCGTGCTTCCACCTGCAAGAAAGTCTTTTAGCCATTGGTAGCAATAGCTGCCACCTGCAAGAAAGTCTTTTAGCCATTGGTAGCGATATTGCCAAGTTACAGGACAATGACACTGTATTTTTTAATATTTTATCGCACTTTTAATAATAATAATAATACATTTTATTTTTTGCTCTTGCATTGTAGGCTTCGTGAATGTACATAAATATTTTATATTTCATAAGAACGGCAGGGAAAATCGGGAAAAAGGCCTCGGTGAGTCCTGACAAGCCCTGATTTCCCAATTAAATAGGCAAGCAGCCACAGGTTCATAAAACACAGCAGTAATGTTAGATGTTGGTTATATTGCAACCAATTTTTTTTAAGTTGTTATAATTTTTATTAATTAACTTAGAAAGTATTTTTTTAGTTGTTTTTTTTTTGAATAAATTTAGATTATTTATTGTGCTCAACTCAGCTGGCAGTGTATTCCAATATAATTTAAGCTCTGTGCTTCATCATGAGAGTTTTTGGATGTATGGGTCTTAATAATGATCTATGTCTCGTATTGTAGTGATAAGTATGAAAATGCAATTCAATGATATCTGTGTGTAGATTCAAATTCGATCTTTGAAACATTAGTTTACCTATTTTTAAGGTTTTCATTTGATTCATGTGATAATTCTCACGTTTTCCGTACTTTATTATAAAGCATCTTTTCATTTTTCGTTAAACTGTGCGATCTGTGCTTTTTTCTTATTTCGGGCCTCATTTCATACTTCTAGGTAAGAAATATACAATCGTGGCCAAAAGTCCTGCACCACAAGACTCAAAGTCAAATTTGTGATATTTGAAGTCAACTTATACAGCGTAATGGTAAAGTCAGGCAATACATACTATACATCATTTTAAAGGACATTTTATGCTGAATTCAAATATTTTTACAGAATGTTATTGCCAGTAATAGAAGTGAAGAAACAAGCAAAACTACAGCGTCTAGTCATACAAAGCAACAAATAGTGGAATTTGTGAAATTAGTGTACAATGCATTTAACGTAAAATTAATGTACAGTACATTATTGACGCTTGTAGGGCACTTGAAATAACTGACCAACAAGCAAAATATGCTTTAATATTTAATTGGACAACCACGTTTACTTACCAATAAAGTGCACCTTCTTGGCATGGAACTAACGAGCATCTCTAGTTATCCATTGGAGACAAGACGGTGCCATACGGCCCTTACAGACACAATTAAAGACTAATTGAGTCTGTAACGGTCGTATGGCACCGTGTTATCACAAATGAACAACCAGAGAAGCTCATTAGTTCCATGCCAAGAAGGTACACTTTGTTCCTAAGTAACCGTGGTTACCCAATTAAATATTAAAGCGTATTTTGCTTGTTGGTCAGCTGTATTTCAAGTGTCCAGCAAGTATGAATAATGCACTGTGCAGCAATTTTACGTTAAATGCATTGTATACTAATTTCACAAATTCCACTATTTGTTGCTTTTTATGACTAGACGCTGTACTTTTGCTTGTAACTTCACTTCTATTACTTTTAATAACATTGTGTAAAAATATTTGAATTCAGCATAAAATTTCCTTTAAAATGATGTATGATATGTATTCCTGAATTTACCATTACGCTGTATAAGTTGACTTCAAGCATAAAAAATTGGACTTTCACTGTACTGGTGCAGGACTTTTGGCCACAATAGTATTAATGTTACTGACTATGTACAAAGTGGGACAGTTTAATTCTTAAATGGTTACTTACTTTTCTTTGATATATGTTCTGTACTAACATGGTTATTTACATGATAAAGCAGATACAGCACAACATTTGGAGGTATCAGTCCTAGTACTGCACTTTATAAGTACAAATGGACTAGATATGGGACTCTCTTTCAACTGCGAAGAAAAGAAAGGATATAATTTGTTTTACATTAACTGACTTATTTGTTGCATTGTTTTGATACACCTGTGAGTATCCGTGGTTATAAGGAGTTGCTGATGCATATTTCAAAGCCCCTGAGGTTATAAGGAGTTGCAGTTCACCTGAGGTTATAAGGAGTTGCACCTGTGGTTATAAGGAGTTGCAGTTCACCTGAGGTTATAAGGAGTTGTATCCGTGGTTATATGGAGTTGCTGATCCCCATTTCAAAACCCTTGAGGTTATAAGGAGTCGCATCCGTGGTTATAAGGAGTTGCTGATTCCCATTTCAAAGCCCCTGAGGTTATAAGGAGTTGCATCCGTGGTTATAAGGAGTTGCCGATCCCCATTTCAAAGCCCCTGAGGTTATAAGGAGTTGCAGTTCACCTGAGGTTATAAGGAGTTGCAATTCCCCTGAGGTTATAAGGAGTTGCCGATCCCCATTTTAAAGCCCCTGGGGTTATAAGGAGTTGCATCCGTGGTTATAAGGAGTTGCTGATCCCCATTTTAAAGCCCCTGAGGTTATAAGGAGTTGCAATTCCCCTGAGGCTGTAAGGAGTTGCATCCGTGGTTATAAGGAGTTGATGATCCCCATTTCAAAGCTCCTGAGGAATGGGCAGAGTGAGGGCCAACGAACAAACACATCACCCACTCCTCGACCTCATGTCCCTCTTCGACAATAAGCTAGAATGCCACACTTCTGACTACTCGGTAGCCAGAGAGGCCAATTGTCAGTAATTTTTAATTCTGTGTTTTATCTGGTGATGCAGACTCTTCAAACGAATCAGGTGTTGTCTGCGAACGAAAATAATGGGGCAGAGAATTTTAATTATCGGTCAGATTTCCCTTTCTCTTACTAGCCTTGACATCTAACCAATGGCGTAGTGGGGACGGAACGGCGTTGCAGTACTCTTTTGCTAGCCGGCACGAGATTCGAAAAGCCCTATACAGCATAATTTGTTTTCTTTTTAAACTACGAATGCCTTATAATTCTTTTCCCAATAAAAATGCAAGAGTAAAAGTGTACAGTTAGTGGAATTAACGTACCATGTTGGTTTGAAGGTATAGTTAATCTCTAAATCCAATATCACTTGGCCGTTCCTTCAAACTCTTTTTTCTGCTGCTGTTAAGAACCTTGAGGTAGAAATATTGCAGAAGTTATTTTAATTGGTAATTTAATTAATCTAGTCGCTATTAAGGAGTCTAGTTGTGAGGGAGTATCAGTTATTTTTGTCCTGTTACGAGTGCACCTTGATTACGCTGGAAGCAGAGGAGACAACTCTTCTCTCTGGAGTCTCATGTCCGTTTCACACAGGCGGAAAAAACCGTCGAAGCAATAAATCTCCATGCTGCTCTACCGCTGGTTTTTAGGAGGACTACAGAATTGTCAGTGCGGTACCCAAACTGACTCTATCCAAATGTCTGGAGAGCTGATACTTCCAATAGTAAACGGATTTCACCACTGCATTCTAAATTAGTTTCCTCTTCCTTACTCGTTAATATGGGGCTGGTTTTAATTTTTGCACCCCAAAACGGCTCCAGTTTGGGACCCAATATTTTAGCTGTTTCTTTTTACCAAATTAGGGACCCTTGTTCGTTGAATGCCAAAACGTGTAAATCCGGAATTCTGTCTTCGGCCGATTTTATATTTTTTATGCTATAAATATACGCAGTCCGTCCCCAAAATAATAAGAATGATTCGTTGATGCTCACCAGGAAGACCGCGGGAGGAAGGTGGCGCTACAAGCTGTTGCATGGGTATCTCAGCTAAACGGCTGGACCATCCTCAATTGAGGGCGAGGCTTTCTAAGCGTTGGAACGTTAAAAAAGTGCACCGTTGTTTTTTACACACGTTACGGGCGAAAATGCAAAGGAGCGTCGAGCAGGGTTACGCAATCAACTTTTGCTTAAAATTGAGAAAACCAGCAGCAGAAACCTTAGAGATGCTGAAGACAGTATATGGGGACGCCGCTTTGTCATCAGCCCAAGTTTTCAGGTGGCACAAAGCCTTCAAGGATGGAATGGTAGCTTTTGAGGATGAGCAGCGCTCAGGGCGACCTCCAACGTCAAGAACCAATGACAAAGTGGCATTCATCAAGGCTGCTCTGGAACGGGACCGACGTTTAATTGTTCAACTAATCGCACATGAGGTCGGAGTACCGAAAACGGTGATTCATCGAATCATTACTGCATACTATCACGGGGACAAACGACACAATACAATATTAATAAATTACAAATCCTACAAAATAAATTCATTAGACTAATTGATCTGAAATCACATCCTAATACTCGACCTATAATAAATTTTAGAACAAAAGTATATCCTAATAAATATAATACACTTACTATTACTCAACTATACTATTCTAATCTTGGTAAAATTATGCTCAAACGAATTAAATATAATTTATATTCAGATCTCATATTTCTTAATACACATGCACATTCCTATGAAACAAGGAATAAACTACAATTACAACCTATTTTTCCAAAAACGGAATCAATTAAACTTACACTAAATTACAGAGGCCCTCAATACTGGAATTATTTACCTAGCAACCTGACTAACATAAACAATTTTAATTTATTTAAAAAAAAATCAAATTCTATCTCCTTCAATAATTAAAAAAATAGGAAAAGATTGGCAAAACGTCTTCTGATTGTCTGACTTGATGTGTCTATCTGTTGTTTCATTTGTTTCTTCTACGGGGAGTATAGGGCTATGTCAGGCCATTTTGGACTTTTCCCTTGTTTTCCCCGTTGTTACAGTCTATGTTCATCATCTATGTACTGCCAATTCTTTTTTTACCCACTCGTTTTTTTCTTCTTTATTTTCTTCTAACAGCATGTAACAACAAAAATAAATAAATAAATAAATAAATAAATAAATAAACAATTACGGAAAATCTCAACATGACGAAGATTCGCGCAAACCTCGTCCCATAAAACCTTGTCCCATGAGCAGGAGGAGAATCGTCTGTTCATTTCCCAAGAACCGTTTGATCGTGTTACAATTGAGCTCGACTTTTTGCGTAGAGTGATGACTGAGTACGATCCCAAAACAAAAAAGGCAGAGTTCAGAAGGAGTTCACTCCCTCTTCTCCTTGACCGAAGAAATCTCGCATGAGCAAATCGAAAGTGAAATCAATGCTCATCGTTTCTTTTGACTATCGAAGAGTGGTGCACAAAGAATTTGATTTGTACCACCAGAACACACAGTCAATCAGACATTTTACCTACAGGTCCTGGAGCGTTTGAGGAAACGGGTTTTGCGAGTGCGTCGTGACATTGCGGAAACGTGGATCCTCCACCGTGACCATGCGCCGAGCCACACATCATTGGCTGTGAGGGAGTTCCTGGCGCGGAAAACATCCTTACCCTTCCTCCAATCCCGCCCCTCCTACAGCCCTAATTTGGCACCGTGTGATTTTTTTTATTCCCGAAACTCCAAACGCACCTCAAAGGACACTCTTTTGGCGCAAACGTCCAGTCAGCCACTACGAGGGCTCTGTAGAGCTTCTAACATGAAGACTTTCAGCACTGCTACGACGAATGGCAGCTTCGCTGGAATAAGTGTGTTCAGTCCCACAGTACTTACTTCGAAGGTGATCGAGCCCAATGGTATGTATTTTGATTAAACACATTTGTTTTGTAATTATTCTCATTACTTTTGAAACGGACCTCGTAAGAAAGTAAAAGAGGAGAGACTGAATGGGGGTGGTAAGAGGGGAAAGGTACTGAAGTCGTAAAGGCACCGCGCGTTCCTGTACGTTTCCAATTAGAACTACACTACTGCACTTAACCTATTTTCACAGAGAATCGAATCTCTTGAGTCATTTTTAACATAATGATAGATAAAATAGTGTATTTAACACATTCTTGGTTTAGACTCTGTTACTTGTTAGTATTGGACAGAAGCTACGTTTCGTCTTTTTGATCTTCGAAAATTTCCGTCAACTTAATACATCCTTCATAAAAACTTTCAGCACCGAACACATATTCTTTCGACTACTGAAACGCACGTGTGATAGGCTCTTGACACCTGGCAGAAGTAGATGAATTCCGACGCCAAAATTAATTAAAATACCACAGTAGTCATCACAGGCACAGTACAGAGATAATACCGATTCTGCATTCAGAGCGCAGCTCGGGCGACTGTCTGAGCAGGTGACAACAGCTCCTGATCCGCTCCATTAACCTGTGACTAGCGGAACACATGCGTGAAGCTAGGGAGTAATTTTCCATGTCGAGCAACATTTCTTGCTTTGGTTTCCCAGTCACGTGACTCATTAGAACTTTCCCGCCATGTCGCTGCGTTCGAAGATTTACCTCGCTTAGCTCCCACCGGTTTAACGCAGGGATCTTGAGTGGGGGATGAGAGAGGACGGGGGCAAGGAAGCACCCTTGTGCAACGGAGGTGATTTAGAGAAGGATGTAAGGACGTGGGTGCTTGACGTTGAGTTGACAGCTGACATCATGCTCATGAAATGGTCCACGAGCAAATGCCAGCAAATCATGAGTGCGATTGGCTGGTGATCGCTAGTCAGGCGAATCGGTGGAACACGACTTTGCGAATAGCATTCCGGTGGGGGAGAAAAATATTCTCGAGCTCAAAATATAATTGGCGTTGTACGTCATAAGCCAATGAGACGTAAATGAGGAGTGAGTCAGAGGGATACAGCGAGCGAAATGGATCTTCCTTTTGTTTGTTAGGCTCTGTAAACTTGCTGCCCTGAAGTCACTCAAGAGTAAACCATGTTAAAAGAGGTCGAAAGGAACGCGTACCCTTTCTGATTTCTGGTTTTACCTACCTCCGCAACAATCCTGAGTCCTTTATTTTTTTTACTTGTGTATGTGTGTGCGCGTGATTGCAATACGTGTTTGAACCACTGAAAGCACCAAAAACTTCCGTTTTTCTGGAAACATTGCAGTATGTTTAATATATTATGCAACACCTAAAATGTAAAATAAAATGCAGTTAAACCTACGAATAACGGTCACTTCTCGGACCAGAAAAAAAGTGACCGTTGTTGAGACGTGGTAGTTGCTCAGGGATCTGGTCTAAGCTAATATTTTTTGTCCATTGCGTTTCTGCAAAAGCAAAATACACCGACGAGCCGTTGCATTATGTTCCCCCACAACCGAGAGAAATCAGCGCGCCAGGTGTGCGAACGGTGGCACAGGTGAAGTTCACACAGCAGTGTATACACGAACCTAGGACCAGCTTTCGGTTAGTTGAGTGTTCGGAGTCAGAATGGGAAAAGCTGCCGACTTATCGGGGTTAAGCAGAGGGCAAATTGTGATGGCACGGATCCTCGGAAATAGCGCGGTTTGTGGGTTGCTCACGTGCCGCTGTGTGAGTATGTATCAAAAGTGGTGCACAGATAGCCAAACGACGAACCTTCGTCCAGCGGTGGGTCGTCGTGATGCCAGAGGGGAGCGGAGAATGCCGCGTATTGTTCACTGCGACCGCAGGGCCACATTGCGACAAACCACCCGCAGCTATAACTGTGGTGATAAGAGCAATGTGTCACAGCACAAAGTTCATCGCAGCCTTCTGCGCATGGGTCTGCGTAGCCAAAGACCCAGCCGGGTACCCATGCTCACTGCACGTCATGGCCAACAACGCACGAAATAGGCCCAAGGTCATCGGGATTGGACCGTAGATGATTGAAAGATTCGTGGTGCATCACGTATACCGCCCAGCGCGAATACACCGATTTCCAACGGAGGCTATGGGACCTGGATGCACTGTTGGGCGGAAACAGGCTAGAGGCGGCGGTGTTATGCTTTGGGTGATGTTTTCGTGGGACACCCAATAGATGAATCCCTGACAGCTGTAAGGTATCTGAACATCCTTGCGAACCAAGTGGATCCATTCATGGCAACTGCGTTCCCTGCTGGTGATGGCAAGTACCAACAGATAATGCGTCACGCTACACTGCCAGAATCGTCAAGGAGTGGTTCGAGGTGACTTTCTGTTAATGTCCTGGCCTCCGGATTCACCTGACATGAACCCAATCGAACATTTGTGGTTCGACTTGGAGAAGCGGGTTCCCGCTAAATCACTACCACACCGAAATGTACGGAAACTGGAGGACTTGCTGTTGACATTATGGTACCAGACACCCCAGGATACTTGTTGCTACCTGATCGAATCAATGGCTCGCCATGTGGTCACTGTGTTGTAGGCTAAAGGGGGTCCTACAGTTTAGTAGGTAGGTGTTCATAATGTAATGGCTCATTCGTGTAAGTATACGAAGCTTATATGCAAAGAAAACGGTTGCAATGCTTTTCCCAAATGCTGAATAAAACCCAATACAATAATAAAATTAATAAATCTCGGGGTAGGGTATTTTAAAAAGCAGTGTCTTACGTCTGGTTTCAAACAGTTCTTAGGAATAACAAACAAAGGTTAAGCTATATTATAAGAACGAAACAAATAAAAATGTTAGGCACTGAAGTGCCATCGCACACTTAGCTGGCCGAGTTCCGGAAAGCAGTACATAACGAAGCAAATTTCTCCGTGATTTTTGGTTTACGCCGGGAATCGAACCCGAGTCCACTTATTCTGGAAGAAGTCGCTCTACCAACTGAGCTACGCGGACGTTCGTTCTCGATGCTATCTGCCTTTATGTCGTTTGCGTCCTGCGGGGCAGGTACGTCACAAGTAATGGAACCAATAAGGGCCAAACCAAGAGATACCTTCGCCAACGGGCAGCATTCGAGGTCCGCAGAAACTATCACCCCAGTTCCGGAAGAGGATAGGCTGGAACATGCACGGGAGCTATAGCTGGCTTTGCGCAAAACTAAACTTTAGCTCTCTTCTTTTACTTAAGCATAGCACTGTACCCACCGCAAACAAATCCATTCTAACAGAGATACAGTTTCTTTAGAATGTTCTTATCTCTCTCGCCAAAGTGCTTAAGGAATCACGTACAATCCTAAGGGACAAAGTATCCGTTAGATCTGCTTCAGGTTTGATCATAGTGTCTGTTGTCCGCTGTTTAAAGGTTTCATTTTTCGTTAATGTTAATCCTACGGCAGCCGTTCTGTACCCCCCCCCCCCCCAAAAAAAAAAAAAAAAAAAAAAAACTACCCGTTGCTAGGAGGTTACTGGTGTCCGTTAATTGAGGTTTTACTGCAATATTTCAAGCATTGTGGTAGTTATTTAGACAAGCTACAAGCGTGAGACATTCTGATTTTCAGCCGAATGGTATTTTTATCAGGTTACGGAGAATTCACGAAACCTTATGTCAAGAGATATTATATTTCAGTTTTCTAACAATTAAAAGAACAGAAAATACCACCACCTAAAACGACTAAGTTTCAAGTTTCCGATTAATTTCAAAATAACCATCGCAGGATTCGCTAGTCGAAGCAACCGGCATGTATGACTTATTTGCTTCGCCTAGCGAATCCTATGATGGTTATATTCAAATTAATCGGAAACTTAAGATTGTGGTTAGTGTACTCCGGCGTTAGCCGGGAAACGCAGGTTCGATTCCCGCTCCAGGACGACGAACTTTTCAAGTTTTAGGATATTATCTGATTTTCCATTCATGTCATATTTACACCAATAAACGGATTCACAACTTCAAAATTTTTATTGTACCTTATCTCTCCTTTCTTTGTTTGGTCGGCATTGTAATACTGCATTTAGTAGGTACTCTGTCAGATAGCATTATTTTCAATCATGTCCCTAAATGGCTACTTAAAGCAATAAAACTATGGCGCAAGTTTACCCATTCCAGCCACATCCTCCCGATTTCTTAGAAAGCGAATATATTCGTTCGAGCTGATTTCATCCTGTTTTGCTCTCCCCGAGTTATTTCGTTTCAGCTAATAAAACCTTCATCTTGCCTTTCTGTTCTTTTATAAATTATGTAACTTCTTCGGTAGATTTTTTTTTTTTTTTTTTGAATGACACGTCACTTCCCCAGATTTTTTTATACCTTTTTCTTTAAAACTGGCAGTGAGTAGAAGGTAAATAAAAGTTACGCAGCGTATGGTGATAAGACAGCGAATATATTCGTGCGAGCTGATTTCAGCCCATGATTTGCATATTCTATTTTGACCGCACGTTATCGTGGTGATATGTACTCTTAAGCTTTTTTTTTTTGTCTTTTTTTATTGGAGGTTTTACGACCACCGTGAGCAACTCAATGGGCTATAAGCAGTCGGCCGTCCCTAATTTAGGGTCACTGGTTCCAGGGAAGGGAGAGAGCCAGTGCCGTAAGACAAACACAACATCCATGCCTCACCGGGATTCGAACCCGGACCAATTCGGACGAATGATCAGAGGCCAACGCCTTAGACCACTGCGCCACCGGGGCGGCACTCTAAGCTTTATCAACGAGGTCAATATTTTGATTAAGTCAAAGAAGCTCTGTTGGTTTTTGAACAAGGAACTGTGATACAATTGGTAAATCGAGTCGTTGTAAGTTCCATTTCTTGTTGTATCGATTCCTGAGGCCGTTATACCAAACATTTAATATTATTTCAGTGCACGAGCCTAAACACATTGTACTTCCTACATTCTTATATTGTTATTAAATTTTCGTTTGGTCAACCAAAGAATTGGATAAAACGATGTACGCATTCACCTACATTTCAGCGCATTATTTTTTCAATAACTCTACCAGGATAAAAGGACTCACGGACGTCATCACGCGAATGCTCTGCTTCTGGATAGTCTGTTGTGCAACGTGGGGTCCCTCATTATCATGGAGCAGTATGGGCCCACGGCGACTGACTAATGCTGGCTGTTTTGTGGAAACTTTTCCATACATGATGTCAAGTTCTTGACAACGTGTGTCCGTCGTGGTGGTTTAAACCAGCTGCGGAAAAAAGGACTGGATCACACAATCTGCTAACAAACAAACACTGATCATCGCTTTTCTGGAATATCCATTTCTCATTACACGTGACAAGGAGCTTCAAAATGTCGCTCCTTTGGTTTCAGTAAACAGAGAAACGCAGACATCAAATTTTCGTGTTTTGTGTTGCTCTCTTAACTTACATGGAACCCATTTATTAACCCGGAGTGAATTTAATCAACGCCACGAACTCGACATCACCGATAGCTCCTTCTGGTCTACCGCGTGGTTCACTTTCGTAGCTCATATCGCCTGACTAGATGTCTGGTGTCAAGGTTTAAATTAATATAAGAAAATTACAAGAATTTGAATCTGACCTATCGTCCTCATGAGACTGGCGAGCATTAAAAGAAGATTTTACCCGTAATAAAAAGACTACGGCACAGAAAATTAATTCGGAGCTCAATCTGCATTTCCAGACCCCAGTAACAACGAAAACAGGGCGCAGAGAACTGCATAAACAACATATTCATCGCAGAGCTGCTATTGCAGAACCTCTAAAGTGACCCAGGTAAATGTACAACGGCGAAGGCAGTGGTGCGAGGAGAATACAGCGTGGACTGTAAGCGTGCAATGTGGTCGGATGAAACCACATTCACACTATTTCCCACCGCAGAATTTGTTTACGTCTGGATAACACCGTCCGAAACGTACAACCGGGACTGTCTACTCCCAACAGTGCAGCATTTTGGTAGTTACTGTCATGCCCTGGGCGGTCATATCATGGTTTTCAGCAAGTCCCCTGATTACTTTGAAAGAATGGATGACTGGCAGGGCGAATGAAACCATTTCGGGTGACCAAGTTCATCCAGTTGCTCAGGCATTGTGTCCTGCAGGGGATGCCATCTACCAAGATGATAACGCCCCAATTTTCACAGCTGGCAATGTCCAATCATGGTTTGAGGAACATGAGGACGAACTTTCGCACCTTCCTTTGCCTCCCTAATCAACAGACTCAAACATCATCGAGCCACTGCGGTCTGTGTTTGAAAACAGAATAAGATCCCGTTATCATCAACCTGCATCTCTCAAGCACCTGGAATTATTTCGGTATGAAGAATGGTGTTCCATCCCGCTAACCACCAACCGGGATTGGTATGCGTCCATTCCAAGGAAAGTTCAGGCTGATTTGAATGCCAAAAGTGGTCCCGCACCCTACTAGGTACATAATAAATTCTGGTACTTGGAGTTCACTTCATTCTGTCCAACCCCTGTTTAATATAAAACTGTATGCGCATTATCAGGAATGCATATTTTCACAGGATTGCAATTTTCAACCGAAAGAGTATTTAGCGAGCCCCCGGATTTAGCGAGGGTTTCCGCAGGGCCTGAGGTCCTCGTTATAAGCGATCGGTCCTGAAGTCCTCGTTATAAGCTTTTCCAAAGATCCTGAGGTCCTCGTTAAAAGCTTTTCCGAAGATCCTGAGGTCCTCGTTATAAGCTTTTCCGCAGGTCCTCGTTATACGCGGGTTGGTACTGAGGTCCTCGCAGGTCCTCGTTATAAGCTTTTCCGCAGGTCCTCGTTATACGCGGGTTGGTACTGAGGTCCTCGCAGGTCCTCGTTATAAGCGGGTCGGTCCTGAGGTCCTCGTTATAAGCTTTTCAGCAGGTCCTGCGGTCCTCGTTATAAGCGGGTCTACTGTTTACTGTATTAAGTTAATGTATCTCTTGTATGTCTAACAAAAGCAGCAGTAAGGACGATGAGAACGGTTTTCCCAAACTCAGGAACGTTTCAATATGCGCTCTCATTAAAATTTCAGGATCTAATTGTTCGTTGATCGTTAAGCTTTCCCTTCCTGAGAGCATTAATGAAAAGCATAGTGCCGATAATTTAGTAAAATGGAGCGTAGAGGAATATGTAGAAAGGGAATGAGCAAAAACAGTTCTGCGTTACGCGGATCATATTGTGGTCGTAAAAATAAGAAGAATACCAACTAAGAAAAGCGATCGTAAAAAGAAAGACAAGAGTATCTGACATAAGGGAAAAGATGCAAGTACTCTGCCTGACACCAAGAAGGCTCTTCAAAGCTGAAGACAAAGAGATCCACGAGGAGGAGACTCATCAAGAAGACGGAGGAGGGATGAAGCCTGAGGAACACACTAAAGAGGAGAAGGAGGAGGAATCAAGCGACATGACAACAACATATGTGAGAAAGTAAAATGTCCACTGAAAGCACGGGCGGACAAAATAGTAATGATTCGTTGCAGAAACCAAGCAGAACAAAAACTACGGGACTGATACATACAGCAACCGAAAGTTCGTTATAAGTACATGTTTGTGAAAGCTTTCAAGGACAAAGTTATAATTCTTATGTAAGTATACAAAAGAGCGCATTAATTAGTGCAATATTAAATAGTTAAAAATGAGATGCCTTTGTTTCCGTGCAAGATCAATTTTTGAAGTTGTGGAGGTATGATTTGTACGATGAAACCCAGAAACAGTCAACTCCCGATTATCTGCGACGCGGCTTTTGCGGTAATATTTCTTTTAGTCGCTAAAATACAGGTAACGTTTTTTAGTCGAGGTAATATTTCGTTTTATTGCGGTACTTAATAGTTTTTTTTTTGTCGCTAAAATAGGTTTCTAATCATACATTGCTTGTTGAAATACGTAGTACAGAGTCAATTATGAAAAAGAATACGATGTATACAAATTACAAAATAAGGTGCGTCGCATAAATATAAAGACAGTCGATTTTGCGCCGTGAACGCAATAAGAATATAGGTAGGAAGCTGAAGTGGTACCTAATTAGACATAACCCTACAACAAACGTTTCGATCCGTCGAGATAACCGGATTGTGTGAAAAGAACACAACAAAGTGAAATAGTATAATTTAGGTGTCTCATAAATATAAAGACAACTACGTAAAGTAGCCACATGCAAATGAGATGTACAAATTAGCATGTTGTACGCACGCGCATGGGCCGTAATTTGGTCCAGCCTACAAAAGTCAGCGGACCTGCCGTCAGACATTCATTTCCCGAAATGCCACGCAACAGTCAACTTTTTGGTGAGGAGGTGCAGAAGATTTGGAGACTGGAGAGCAAATGGATTGCCTGTAGCGAAAATTTGTAAAGAAACGGGGAGGAGTAGGGCAGTCATTTATAAGACTTTATAGAAACGTGGTGCGTTAACTGTCAGAAAACGGCATGGAAGGCCTCGAATAACAACCAAACGAGATGATCGTGCCAACATGCGTTTAGTTTCATCCCAAAGGTTATCACTACGTCAAGTTTCTCAGACTGTTGGTGTCCCCGTCGCAAAGGACACAGTTCATCGACGAATCAAGGAAAGTCGCAACATTGTGCTCCGTAAAATGCGCCGTCTGCCACACCTCACGCGGTGTCACAAGGAAGCTAGATTGTTATGGGAAAGCAGAAACATGCACTGGACAGACGAGTGGATCACAACTATTTTCTCCGATGAGAAAAGTTCAACCTGGACGGCACTGACGGTTGGTACTGCTATTGGCTGGATTTACGACGCGAGCCACGCACTTTCTTCAGCAGACAGAAAGGATGGGGATCTGTGATGGTCTGGGGAGCTTTTGCGTTCAATGGGACAACGGATATCTCTTTTCTGCAAGGCAGGCAAAACTTCGGAACGTATCAGGACATACTCAACAGTCAGCTTCTACCGTTTGCCAAAACTCTAGCGGGTGTTGATAATCTGTTCCAGCAAGACAATGCCTCTATCCATCGGTCTGCATCAACGAAAAGCAGGTTTAACACTCATCATGTGAACGTAATGGATTGGCCAGCACTGAGTCCAGATCTGAACACTATCGAGAGCTTCTGGGGTATCCAAACTCGTGATGTGTATGCGAATGGACGGCAGTTCTCAAGTGTGGTGGCATTGAAAGAGCAGATTGAACGAAGCTGGTACGCACTCCGTCCAGAACACTTAAATCACTTGGTGGACAGCATGCGCAATCGGGTTTTCTGTGTTATTCGGAACAACGGCTCCATTATTCGTACCGGAGGTGCTCATAACTAGTAAGTCTTTATATTTTTGAGACAGCGTATTTCTGTTTTTTTCTTGTACTTGGCGTTGGAATTGTTATGTTTCCGTCAAACTATTGTGCAGCTGCGTATCGTATGCTATTTTTGCTATAAATGTGAGGGTGTACATTTCAGCTCGTTGTTGTTTCTTTTTTTATTCAATAATTTGTTCTGTCTCTATATTTATGCGACGCACTATATACAGTAGATGAAACGTGTTTCGAGACATTACGTTGGGCGAGTGCTTTCTGCAGGTGGCTATTCGCGTGTTGATTGGCCAAGCGAGCTCCTTTATCCTGCTCACACTCCAGTTCCATATGGTAACAAGAATGACGCATTCAGAAAGCCCATTTGCAGAACCAGGTAAACTTAGGTTACGTTGTGTTGTTGCCGTCAAAGTGTCCTTAAGTGCGTCAGTTTTTTAGTGCAATGGCGGAAAAAAGGAAAAGGACAGTTTTAACGATTGATGAAAAACTTCAAATTGTTAATAAACTACTACAAGAAAGCAAATTTGTTCAGAATGCATAGCGCTATATTATGCGTGTCATTTGTAGATTAATTTATTTTTCCTGTAAAAATTTGGATTATCCGAGAAACTCTACTATCGCAGATAATCGGGGTTTACTGTACTAAAAAAGTAGCTATTTTTACTAGTAGCCAAAGGTCAAGAGGTCTAATAAGCTGCCTCTCATTCATTGAAATAATAGGCGTACGTTGGAATCGCAGGTGAGACACTGATAGCGAATTCTCCTTACTCCACTTGTTCTGTTTCTTCCTGCACAGTAAGGGTTATCTAATTTTCCTTTTAATCGGGATTGCAATTTCCACCGCCTGAAAAGATCAAACAGCGAAGTAGCCTGAGAAAAGAGATCTTTCCGGGTGGTGGAAAGTTGATCTTTTCTGGTGGAGTTGGGTTGTCAACTGTAGACCCGATCAATTGGAAAATTAGATGACCTTGTTGTTTAGGAAGACAGATGTAGTGGATTAAGGAAAAATACACTATCCCTGCCTCACCTGCGATTCCAAAATCCACCGGTTTGCAATCTGAAGACCATGCAGGTTGGATCGAGTGCCTCATGTTGTCTGAGCCAAATGCGTACACAACCATTCACGGAGTGGAATAAACAAGTTAGTAAAATCATGCAATGCATTGATTCTGATACGCTTTCTAACATACCAGAAATCATTACTCAAGTTATTACTCAAGTTATGAGGATAATGGCTGTAGAATAAATCTTGCTCCTGTGTCCTGACCTTTGACCCCATTTCGATGATATTCAACAGAACCGGTAAAGTATACTTCCGAAACAACATGATAAAGTTTTGTCTCAGTCGAAGCATTTTTACGTAAGTTATAACACATAAGGGCGATGGAATGGATCCCAATCCTATGTCCTGACCTTTGACCCCATTTCAGCCATTTTCAACAGGGTTTGTTCCCAGGTGGTGGGCCCCTAGCTCATACTAAAATTTCATCGAAATCGAACCGTTTTTACGCAAGTTATGACGCATAAGGGCAATGGAATGCATCCCGCTCCTATGTCCTGACCTTTGATCCCACTTCACCCATTCTCAATAGGGTTCGTTCCCAGGCAGTTCCCTACGACATAATAAAATTTCGTCGAAATTGAAAGATATTTACGCACGTTATGAAGCATAAGGGCACTCGAATGGATCCCTCTCCTATGTCCTGAGCTTTGACCCTAATTCGCCCATTTTCAATAGGGTTCGTCCCGAGGTGGTCCCCTACCACGTAATAAAATTTCATGGAAATCGAACCATTTTTACTCGCGTTATTGTGCTGACAGGCTGACAAAGCTGGAGCATATACGCTTCTTTAACCTACGGTTGGAAAGCGTAAAAAACGTTATTCGGCAGACCAGCACACTTTTCTTCCAGTCATCCGACGTTCAACTTGCATGATCTTTGCACCGATGAATCGTGGTTAGGAGAGGATGTTCTCGGGTTCGTCTGCTGTTGTTACCCATATGTGCAAGCGTGCGAGGCAGAGTCATGGCATATAATGTTCCGGGTTGACCTCTGTTGCATTGGGTAGTCAACTGTAGAGTAGTGCTGCGTCTGTTGGCCTGTACGAATCGTAGGACCTGGTGCTCACCTCTCACATCAACCTTTCGCTGTCCTGTGCAGTTTCGCCTGTTTGACCATTTTCACGCCAGTCCTGATACACTTTTCAACTACGGTGGCTCGTGAACAACCCACCACTTTGGCAAATCGAGGTATCCACGCTCCAAGCTCACACAAGCTGCCCTTTCTCAAAGTCCGATAAATCTTTCCGTTTACCTGTCACGCACCAAATTTTATTACCTACTGCTCCACTCGCATCCTATACATGCTACGTCGCGTTGGTCGACTAATCGCACCCTCTCAGAAATCACGTTTTCCGCGGGCCACATCCACTTTTGATAGGAATGGTCATAATTGAGTGATCATTATGTGTATATGTCTTAATTTAGTTACCCTTTCGGGTTTATATTCTTATGTAAATTAGGTCATTTTTCCGTGATATTTCTTCTTAAACAGAGGAATTTCCTTATACTTTTTAGCAACGACTGAGAGTTAATCAATGATAAACAAATAAGCCACACAGAGTGTAAAGTTGGTGATGTAGCTCGAACGCAAGATGATTTGCTGTTTGAAATAGGGTTGCATGCTGTCTTGATTTCACGAGAGTCAAAGATGGTCTGTACGCGGAATAAGTGGCGTTGCATGTTAGTTAATCATTATTGATGATGTGGTGAAGCTGTATTTCAACAGGTGGCGGGGAAATAAAGACTGCCTGGATTGTTATGTAAATTGTGTTGTCAATCTAACGAACTCTAGTCGACACCATGCTTGTTTAAGTGACTTTTCTTATCACAAACAATCAGGCACCGAAACGTTTCTTACGTCCAATATCAACGAAAAATGCTACTACCGTTCCCATTAATTAATAAGTATGTAACCTTATTTAAATATTGGACAACATTTTGCTCAATGATATGGATATTTAACTGCGGGAATTTGTTTCTCGTGTTTGTTTTCATATGTCCTGCGAGCATTGTAACATTTCATTGAGCGCTTCGGATTATTTGCCCGGTATTACTTTCCGGATGTTAAGCTTGATACCAGACTGTAACTACGATTTTCCTTCTTTTCTTAGTAAAGTTTCATTGAAACGAAGGGTAAACGAAATCGTTCATTGATATCGTCTGCTATTATAACTCTTAATGTCTGTGGGTGCAGTGGCGTGCCAAGAAATTAATTGGGGGAGGGGGGTGCATATCTTCGCTGCAACGTCAAACCCCGAAAGCGAAATTTTGCAGTTTGAATTATCGCTATTTAAAAATTAAATTTGATCAAAGAATCGCTTTTGCAATTACACCAGACTGTTCAAGCCCTATACATAATATTTAAATCAAGTTGCATCTGTATTATGCATCAGTGAATAAAATTGTATATGATGTAAAGTCGAAAATCTAAAAATTCTCACATTCTTAGTTTTATCACTATAGCTATAAAATATCATTCCTTCCCAAAGTGATGAAAAAAATGTGCATGAGAACAGGCATTTTTAATTAAAATGATACTATTAAGTACAAAGTACAAATACTATTAAGTACAAAGTAATGTTCATTCTACGTTTTTGTTTTCCTGCTATGGTATGTCTAATGAATGATTGGGGCTGGGGCCTCGCTTCCCCAGGTCCCAGCCAACATCATTCATTAGACTGACGTCCTGACCACTACAACATAAAACATCAATTCACTCTTTTCTGTCATTGGTGGCATTTAAGTGGGAAATGCACACGGCGGGGAGGAGGGGGGGGCGCATTAACAATAGGCATATGTCACCTCGTCTGGCCATTCCAAATAAAGAACGCCGCTCCCGAGGCTCAGTGGTATGAGCGATGGCTTCTGATCATTCGTCCGAAATGGGGTCCGGGTTCGAATCCCGGTGAGGCATGGATGTTGTGTTTGCCTTACGGCACTGGCTCTCTCCCTTCCCTGGAGCCAGTGACCCTAAACTGGGGACGGGAGACTACTTATAGCACATTGAGTTGCTCACGATAGTTGTTAAACCTCCAATAAAAAAATTAATCATAAAGAAGTAACTAAGGGCAATTTAAGGAAGACCAGGATGGCGACACTAGCAAAATAACGTTACAGTCAATTTTTAATACTAGACAAAATTATTTTGGGGGGTACATATGGCCCTTTGCACCCACCCTGGGTACGCCATTGCTGTGGGGAACATTCTACATGCGTACTTAACCAAAAGTTAAGGTTACAACGCCATTATTTTATATCACTCTATTTAATACTTTGAAAGGAAAACTAAAAAATTAAACGTCCGTTCCTACGATGTTTTGTGTCATAATCACAGAAAAAAAAAGAACGTTCAGGTACTTGTCCGCATGTGTTAAGAATTTATTTATATCCTACACATAAGATGCTGTCCCTGACACGTTTTGACGGTAAAGCCACATCTTAAAAGGTTATCTTTTAGGATGGAAAAAAAGGTGAAGGTTGGTGGATGCGAAATTTCATTTCTGTTCGGATTTCCCTGCAAAGTTGCTTGGACTTTACTGCGATTTTCATCTAATGTAGTAATCATTAACAGCGTTAGATCTTTTGCGTTATTCAGCATTACGTTTGACGCTACACTACACGTTCCCCATAAGCTCCCATCGACCGAGGAAATCAAATTACAACTCGAACTTTCTCTCAAAGCTAACTTTTTAGCCTCATCGCTATTTTGAACTCCAGCTGTAATGTGTGCACGCGTCTTCAGGGCGCGCAGTTTTGTCATACCAGTATATGTGTTACAAGCTATTCTCATTGTTCTTGCAGTTCTTACTCTCTCGTTGCTCTCAGAATTTCGACGATAAAAACTTTCCTAAATTGCATACACTATGTGATAAAAAGTAATAATTTCACATACCTTTTGAGTAGTGCATTTGTCCATATACATCACAGCCATGACTCACTTAAGTATAACAAGAAAGATGACACCGAATTTTCGGGTGTAATAAGCACGTCTTTTGAATCCGTTCTGACGCAAATTAAATTTATCAAAGCTATTCAAAGTCAAAGGAACCGGTATGGAAAACAATAGTATCTGACAGAAGAAAGAAGTTTTTCAATCGGGCTTTTAATTCCTGAGATATTGCTGTAAACAGAATCGTGAGCTTACGCCCTCTGGTTGCGTTAAGAAAAACATGAATTTATATGAGAAACATTTCGCACCGGAAACGCTCAGCAACACAGAAATAATCTTTCAAATTGGACTCTTAGAAACAGAGATATCGACAAAAATAAGATGTGACTTTATACAATACAATTATTTCATTGCACACATTTAAAACTTACAGTTATATGAAAATGCAATACACCAGGAGGAATCTGAACACATTGGTTGTAAGGCGATTCCCCTATCAGATGTCAAACCACTGGTGGGAAAACCATGAATTATTTTGGGAAGAAAGTATTCTCAAAAGATTTTTCCATATAAGCGGTATCGGTCAAGAAAAAAAAATTTAGTCGAGTTTTCAGGAGCCTAGATTTTGCTACAAATACATCAGAAGCAGAAATTAACACTTATGCTCCCTGGTGGCTAAACCATTTTTTGCAAAAATTAGAAATTACGTGCAAAGGATTTCTCAACAGGAGCTGTATCCGATGCAGAAAGAATTTTTCAAATCGGAAATTTGGAAGCAGAGATATAGGGGGGAAAGCAATTTACCCTCACGCCCCAGAGCGGAAAGTCCACGAAGTACTTGAAAATTTTGAAATTATATGAAAACATGTCGCACTGGAAACACCATCCAACAAAGAAGGAATTTTTCAAATGGGAATCGTAGAAGTAGAGATATTGACAAAAATAAGATATTCATCCATGACCCCTGGCGTAGAAACCCTGCATTTTTTTAGGAAGAAAATGTTTCTAAAAGGTTTCTCGACATGGGTAGTAACGGCCTACAAACGACGTTTTTTTCAATCGAGAATTTAGAAGCTCATATTTTGCTGCAAATACATCAGAAGCAAAAATTAAGATTTACACCCCCTGGTGGCCAAACCACTTTTTTTTTACAAAAATTAGAAATTATGTGCAAAGGATTTCCTCTCAGGAGCTGTATCTGGCGCAAAATGAATTTTTCAAATCGGAGGTTTAGAAGCAGAGATATAGGGGAGAAAGCAATTTACCTTTACGCCCCCTAGCGGAAAGTCTATTAATTACTTGAAAATTTTGAAACTATATGAAAATCATGTCACACTGGAAACACTATCCAGCAAAGAAGGAATTTTTCAAATCGGACTCCTAGAAGTCGAGATATTGACAAAAATATGATATATATCTACGCCCCCTGGCGGAGAAACTGTGGAACATTTTAAGAAGAAAATATTCCGAAAAAGTTTATCGATGGGAGTGGTTATCCCATCGATAAACTTTATCGATGGGAGTGTCCATGAAAGAATTTTTACAATCGATATTTCAGAAGCTCAGATTTTAGGGCAAATATATCAGAAGCAAAAATTAACATTTGCTCCCCCTGGTGGTCAAAGTATTCTTTACCAAAAATTTGAAACTATATGCAAACCTTTTTCCATCAGAAGGTGTATCCGCTGAAGAAAAAACTTTTCAAATCGAAGTTTTAGAAGAAGAGTTATGGGGGAAAATGTAATTTACTTTTACGCCCTTTAGCGAAAAATCTATGCGTGATTTGAAAAAGTAACTATATCTAAAATACACTTCGGCATAAATAGAATTGAATGATAAAAGATGTTTTTCAATCGGGTGTTTAGAAGCAAATATGTGAAATAAAACGTATTTTTGAATTCGACATCATCTTCATTTACGCCCTCTAGCGACGAAATTGTACATATCAAATACGTGGAGATAATGTAAATGGACGATGTCATCACTCTTTCCACGCTATTTTTTAAACAACGCATAGCGACTGAAAAATTGTATTCCGGCACTGCTGGGATCGAACCCCAGAATACAATTTTTCAGTCGCTATGCGTTGTTTAAAAAATAACGTGGAAAGAGTGATGACATCGTCCATTTACATTTGACGAAATTGTACATCGTAAAAAAAAACGAAATAAAGGATCATCATTTGCATATTTCGAGCTTACCAATGCAAAACGAATTTTTCAAATCGGACTAATAGTTATAGAGATATCGTGGGTACAGACGGACGGACGGACGAACGGACAAACCGGTAACATAAGCACGATCTCTTCTTACAAAAAACGTGCTAAAAAGAGGCACGTGCCGTGGGAAACAGCATACAGGAGAATGAACACTAGATCGGACTGCACAGCAGACTCCAGTGACTTTCAACGTGGTACAATCATAGGAAGTTTGTGAAATTTCTACCCTGCTGTAGCTGCCCCGAGCAACTGTGATTAGTGCCATTGTGACGTGGAAACGACTAAGAGCACAACAGTGTAATGGAAGCCTGTGAGGCCACGTCAAATGGAAGAGCGGAACCGCCAAGTTCTGAAGCGGGTGGTCGCCTGTACTCGGTTGCAACACTCACCACTAAATTCCAAAATGTCTTACGAGCAACCCTGCTCCATAGTGGTTCGTCGAGATCTGAAGGGAATGAGTTTCCATCGCCGAGCAATCGTACTCAAACCTAACATCGGCAAAATCAACGCCAAGCGTCGGTTGGATTTGTGCATATTTCCGCACCAGTAGACCCTGGAGCAAAGAAAACGCCTTCTATAGATTGATGAATCACGCGTTACCATCTGGAAGTCTGACGGAGGAGTCTGGGTGTGGAAGATATTAATACCTGGTGAACGCTACGTGGCTGACTGTGCTGTGACCACTGTGAAGTTTGGTGGACGAGGCGTCATGCCATGGGGATGTTTTCATGGTTTGTTGTGGGCCCTCTTGTTCCAGTGCTTAGAGACCTTAATGCTTCGTTCGTTCAAAAGTTCCGGAACTTTTTATATTAAAAAGAATTAATACAGATAATACCTGGTTATGCAGTGTTTCCTTCGAAGTAGTTACCCTGTGTAACTATGCATTTTTGCCAGCGCTCATACAAAGATTTAAATGCAGATTGCAAATCTTCTTTTGCCACATCCTCCAGTACTCTCGTCGCAATCGTTGCACTTCTTCGGAACTTGAGAAGCGTCGCCCTTAAGAAAATTCTTCATCCGAGGAAAAAGGAAAAAGTCACACGGGCCGAGATCAAGGGAATAAACTGGTTGTGAAAGAACGGGAATGTGATGTTTGGTCAGGTAATCGGACACCAGGAGGGATCTGTGAGCCGGCGCATTATCGTGATGGAGCACCCACGAGTTTGTCTTCCAAAGATCGGGTCACTTGCGTTTCACTGATTCTCGGAAACGTTTCAGGACATTGACGTACTCTTTTTAATGACTGTAAGACCACGTTCAAGGAATTCCTTGTGTACGACCCCCTTGCAATCGAAGAAAACTGTTAACAAGACCTTTCCTTTGGAGCGATCAGCCTTGAACTTCTTTGGTCGTGGTGACGACGGTGATTTCCACACTTTTGACTGCAGATTGGATTGGGGGTTGTACAGAAAGCACCAAGTCTCATATCCAGTGATCAACCGATTCAAGAGATCGGGATCTGAATCCACTGTATCGATGTTATGCCCGCAAACCTGCATGCGCTCATCCATTTTTTCTTGTGTCAGGTTTTTAGGAACAATTTGTTGGCACACGTGATGCATGCCCAGTTTCTCTGTTAAAATAGCATGACAACTTCCAACTGAGATGACGACAACTTCTGCAATCGCTGCAACAGCTTTTCGACGATCATTTTTCACAATGTCTTGGACAATGGCGATTTGTTCATCCGTTGTGGATGTTGAAGGTCGTTTTGACCTCTCATCATCCTCGATACTCTGTCGCCCGTTTTCGAATCGTCGATGCCGCTCATAAACTCTAGTTCGACTCTTTGCACTATCCCCGTACGCTGACTTAATCATTTGAAAAGTCTCGGCGAAAGATTTTCATAGCAGAACACAATATTTTACACTTGAACTCTGTTCAAAGTACGACGTCGTTGTCCTCGCGACAGAGAGCCTCGAATGCCTGTAATCACGAACTACGTACATACGCTGTACGTGTTGGATTTGGATCAAACCGGTTCTGGCTAGACGGTCACATTATGTTCTTCGCTTGCTCAACGGAAAATGACGTAATGCAGTGACATTTGGCAAATATTTAAAAAGTTCCTGAACTGTTTGAACGTAGTAATATAATGACATTCTAGTAACATTTTGGCAACGGTTCACTTTACCAACAGAAGAATACCCCGTCCTCAAAGCGAGGTCTGTACAGGAATGGTTTTTATGAGATGGGTGTGAAGAACCTGACTGGCCTGTTCAAAGACCCAACGTTAACTCCATGGAACGCCCTTGGGATGAACTGGAACGCCGACTGTGAGCAGGCCAACCCACTCGACATCGGTGACCAACCTAAATAATGCTCTTGCGGCATAAATGAAGGCATTCCAGCAGCAATGTAGCAATATCTATTGGAAAGCCTTCCCAGTTGAGCGGAGGCTGTGATAGCAGCAAAGGGTGTTAGACCAACTCGATATTAATTATTTTCCAATTATAGGGAGCTTGTGGATAGACAAGTATGCGGATGCTTTAGATCACACAGTGTATTTTCCCGGCTCTTAAGCAGAATTGTGGTTACTGCAGTTGATTTCGGATTTCATGTACTTACATTTAATGTTTCAAATTACTGTACTTCCATCTATGGCTATAGTCACCAGCCAATGTAAGAAAACATAGGTATGTTTTTATATGGTATTACCACGATGCTGCGAAACGAATCAACCTATTATTACCCTGTAATTTCCTTTCATCATTTTCTTTTATTTTTCCATGCATGACTGTGATTTCATGAATCCTCAACGCATTTGTCCACAATATGTTGCTTTAATTGCCGTTGTTACACCTAAAACAGTAATAAAGGACAGTTGATCACTATTTTGGATTTCACGTCGAACTCTTTCCTTCGTCTAATGAGTTCCTGACTGCAAATCCTTGAAGAAATTCACGATAATATAGTAAAATAAAGAAGACACCTATATTATCATGAACACTTACTGCGTTATCTTTTGCCTTAAGCAACAGTTTAACGCAAGAAAATGACGGCACATTGACGAAGGCAATGAATATGGTATCAGGTAAGCCATTCCATTGGATATATCTAATGGCTTACCTTTACAGCATCAAGACAAATAAAATGATCATTTTCCTGACTCTTAACTCCCTTTGGGTGTGATCAAGTGAACCATAAACACAGACGAATCTCGGCGTCATCATCTGCCAGTTGTTCCCAGGGAATTTCGACACATCACTACCCTATTGGCAACTGATGGGCAAAGAGGCGTCGTTGCCAAAGACAGTTTTCTCTCTCTGAGGAGGGAGAAAAAGCATCTTTCTATCCGAGATGAGTTTTCTTTACAGACACGGAAAACATTCTGTGGTGACTTTATTGGACACCAACGCTTTTCTCGGTAATTTGGTAGAAAAGTGAAAGCAAATATCATGCGAGTGTAAGCCTTATAGCCAGATTCAGAATAAGAATTACTTTTGGACATCGCAGCATAAAACAACTACGTTTTTCGGTATTCATCTCACGAAGATAGTAGAGTATAACCCTTGCGCTTTGCATTTTATTTTCATGTCTTCCTATGTCCATTTCAAATCGACATTCTTGAAAAGCAGCAAACTGTGATAAAAGTATATTAATTATCTTCCAGCTAACAAGTTGTCCAGAACAATTAATCAAAAGTGATATCTCAGGAGCTTCTATTTGGAACTTCACATTTATTTCCATAAAACCCTAAACAGCCTTAGTCTCGAAATTTCTGATTCAAGTTTGCTCCACTTCTGTGAAAATAGTGAAGCTTAACACACAAAAATCATGCACTGCATACATTATGATACGCTTTCCAACATACCAGAAATCATTACTCAAGTTATGAGGATAATGGCTGTAGAATAAATCTCGCTCCCATGCTCTGACCTTTGACTCCATTGCGATGACATTCAACAGAACCGGTTAAGTATACTTTCGGAACAACATGATAACGTTTTGTCTCAATCCAAGCATTTTTACCTAAGTTATATCGCATAAGGGCGACGGAATCGATCCCACTTCTATGTCCTGACCTTTGACCCCATTTCGCCCATTTACAATAGGATTCGTCCCCAGGTAGTCTCCTACTAAAATTTCATCAATATCGAACCATTTTTAAGCGAGTTATCGTGCGGACGGACAGACAAACATAAGGACAAAGCTGAAGCATATACGCTTCTTCAGCCTACGGTTGGAAAGCGTAAATGAACATGTCATGAAAGAAATACGGGATTACGCCACATAATACAAATTTTGAAGATGACAATCCGATTTTTTGGCGTAAATGTTACAAGGATCTTACCATCGTTAACCTTTTCAGGACATGAAATATTAACTGAAAAATAAAACAAAATGCGACTTCAGTATGGTCTTTTGATGCAAGCATGTTTATTTTAAATTGATAACGAGGAACAGCACACCAATTATGTAGGAAATAGTAACACTATACTAGTGCTCCGATTTATTGGCGTAGGAAAAATAAACAGTGAAAAACCCCTCTCTCCTGCAAAGCAGGTGTTTATGTGATCCCTCTACAGTATACGGACGGCTCTAAACGATACTACTTCGGAATAACCAAGCGTTAGTTTGGAATCAGAGTCAACGAATATAAAAGGGACACAAAATACGGTAAAGTAGGCATGGCACTATAGAGAGAAATCTAGTTCAAGTCCCCTACTCCTGTGTGAGATGATATGAAGAAATTAGCTACCTACTCTACCCCTAAATGTACAGCCATTCGGGAAACCTTGGGAATCATTACCTACAGCGATACTTGCAATGATAGCTTCTCACTCGAGTTGCCACGAATTTTCAACCAGTTCGTCAAGTAACGCCTTCTCTCTACCAGGATACCGCGTTCACAACCAACGTGATGCCTCGTATCTTTAAATGAATATAACGTCGTATCTATTTATTGTGAAGACAAGTTCCCGCGTTCAAATGATTAAAACTTTCTATTATTCAATTTTCAGTTTCTGTCTAACTTCCTTGAAAAAGCCATCTGGTTGATGTGCGAAAGTTTGGAAACGCTTATGTGTCTATTTCCTACACCAATACATCGGATCACAACTATAGTGTTACCATTTCCTATGTTTATTTTGTTCATGCTTTTAAAAAGCCTTGAAATTAAATTTCAAATTTTTTTAATTTTGGGCAGTGTGAGGGAGAAAACTGGACAACGCGAGCCGAATTTCTCTAGTAACGGAAGCACAATAGGATTCGAAGTGGAGACTGTCTTCGGTTTCCGACTTTTTTCAATAACTTGTCTCTAATGGAGGGGTGGTAACACCTCTGTGAAGCAATGCTTTAACCCTTTCGCGAAAACAGCGCCCAACCCACATTTACATGCAAACAACCGCAAGCGCCCGAGTCCCCCGGATAGCATGAGTAGGATTTCGTATTCCCATATTCTTTAAATTTGCACGGCGTCGAAGGGATTAGCAGAAGTCACCAGCAATTGTCATTGTTTTTGCTAAACAAAGAAGTGAGCCAGCAGTTGGTTTGTCCCGGGACTATAGCTTTCAGAGTTCTGACATCGCTCTGTAGAACTCTTACTTTGTTCACACGTGCTTCGTTTGTCTTTGATATATTGCATTGTCCCATAACCGGAGTTTATGAGAGGGGGAGGATATGTTCTAAAAAAACTTTGAATTCGCGCAATCCAAATAAACAGATTGAGAGCATATTGTTACAAGAAAACTGTGCAGTAAACAAAATGTCCCAGCTGTTACCACTTCCTCCTATTTACCTAAGGCTCTCAGTAGAAGAATGCACTGATTGCCCCAGGGAAGCATCCGAAGGTCAGCGCATGTCAAGTCTAGAGATCGGAAGTTCTTAGTTGTGGCCCACTACTAATCCTTCTTTTGTTATTGCAAAAGTTAGGGCGAATAAAATTCGAAAAGGAGTGACACCCTTTTATGGACTGGATGGTCTTCTGAGCCACAAAACATTTTAGGATCTTAGTCGTTAAAGGGCTAAAGAAAATCAAATTCATTTTTTAAACAGTCCTCATCTGAGCATGTATGTACCACACAGTACAAGTTGTGAAATTAAAACCCTTTCTGCCCGTGGCGACTTCAACACACATCTTTTTGTCCGGAGCTGAATGATTTTCCCAATTAAGCTACGCCGGCGGCTTATCACCACTACTTACCATCTTGACATGTACGTCATTTTTGAGGTAACTACGTCACATATATCCCTCTCCCATTGAGAAAGGGCTGGGATGGAATCGTCAGTTTCCGGGCCAGACGGCAAACCAGGTTTGAAGGAGCTCACTGTAGAAGAAGAAATTCTAATTCCAGACGATATATGGAAGCAACATAACACATTTTTCGAAGCAAAGAAGGAAATTCTTATTAATTCCAGATGATGTGTAGAATGAATATCACATATTTTTCAAAGAACCCAACGGCCATGAGGTTTAATTTTTAGTTTCGAGCGTCTGTGTTAAATTCAAACCCCCTCTTTGCCGATGGCGGGACTAGAATCTTCAGCTCCGGAGACGAATGCTTTCCCAACTAAGCTACGCCGGCAAGGGTTTATCACTGCTACTTGCCATCTTGACATGTGCGTCACTTCTGAGGTTGGAACGTCACAACATAAATGTAAAACGCCCTAGGTTTTGGATGCTAAGGGTGATTGGGCTTATCCTGTGGGGAGGAAGAAACGGCGAATTGTTTAAAACAAATTGTACGTTAGTATCAATTTTATCCTGTAGGTGAATTGTAAGTGAGATTCAAATTTATCGTGTAGGTGAATTGTAAGGATCAATTTTATCCTGTAGGTGAATGGTAAGTGAGGATCAATTCTATCCTGTAGGTGAATTGTAAGTGAGGACTAATTTTATCCTGTAGGTGAATTGTAAGTGAGGATCAATTCTATCCTGTAGGTGAATTGTAAGTGAGGACTAATTTTATCCTGTAGGTGAATTGTAAGTGAGGATCAATTTTATCCTGTAGGTGAATGGTAAGTGAGGATCAATTCTATCCTGTAGGTGAATTGTAAGTGAGGATCAATTCTATCCTGTAGGTGAATTGTAAGTGAGGACTAATTTTATCCTGTAGGTGAATTGTAACTGAGGATCAATTTTATCCTGTAGGTGAATTGTAACTGAGGGTCAATTTTGTCCTGTAGGTTAATTGTAAGTGATGAGCTGACAAAAATCCATGACCGTTAACACCTTTGATTATGCCACAGCGATTTGAATATTTACCTTCCATTTATCCTGATGAAATTAGATTATGGCATAGCGAAACTGCGGTCGACGACAATAGATTTCATTTTAACTAAACTTTAATTTATTTCTATGTACTCCACAATGTTTACAGTCTGCGATTTGTGATAAGAATATTGTGGTTGGGAAAAATATAATATCTAGTTAGTTTAGGTAATATTAATACTTCTTAAATTATATTCCATCCACAAAAGGTTCTGCTTAACTGGTCGACTTGCCAACAGTTCACATCGGAATGCGATTCGTCTATTGATTTATATTCTTCGTTGACTGATTTTATATTCTGCATCTCCTGAAAATGTTAATTTATTATTAATGTAAATATTGTGATATTAGCTAAAACCAAAATTCACATTTGCAAATCATAGAAATATTCAAGTGAATTTTAATATTTTGCAAAATACCAATTTGTTTTAAAGAATTTTATATTTAGCATATTCGGCGTTTTTTTAAGTTAACTTAAAACCTGAAGGAATGTTAAAGTGAATGCCTTCGCTGTAGCCTCTCCGGTGGCGCAGTGGTCTAAGCGCTGGCTTTTGCCCGTTCGTCCAAGAAGAGTCCGGGTTCGAATCCCGGTGGGGCATGGATGTTGTGTTTTTCTTATGGTACCGTCTCTCTCTCTTCCCTGGAAACAGACGCTCTAAATTAGGGACGAGCGACCACTTATAGCCTATTGAGTTGCTCATGGTGGTCGTTATACCTTCAATCAGAAAAAAAAAACAATTTCTGCATCGTTTGATTTTGTTTGAGCCCTACAGAAAAACAGAGTTGCCCGACCTCCAGAAGCCTTACCATTGGAAACATAAGGCAGAGATTTCATTTGGAACCACCTTAAATGGACTAATCAGCTTTATTAAAGTAAATAAACATTAAATGGACTAATCGACCTTATTAAAGTAAAATAAACATTAAATGGACTAATCGACCTCATTAAAGTAAAATACACATTAAATGGACTAATCAACCTTATTAAAATAAAATAAACATTAAATGGACTAATCGACCTTATTAAAGTAAAATAAACATTAAAGACGCTGCGATAGTACCCCACCAAGAACACACAAGGCGGGTACTGGCTTGCACCCCGTTCATTTCATGCAACCACTCCGACGGGTGCGACGTCCTTCAATGCAATAATACGCCCCCGCACACGTCCACAGTCAGCCAATTATGGCTGGATATACATTCCACGGAGTCTGGTATCATGGCTTGTCCCTCTTGTTCGCCATATGTAAACGTTAACCGAACACATTTGGGATGCTGCTCAAGATACCCTCAATGATAGGAGTTCTCCACAGAAGAACATTACCGAATTGTGGGACACTCTTTAGGAAGCATTGGCGTGCACTGTTTCCACAGTACTACAGAGACCTTGTTTAGTTCATGACCCGTCGCGTTGCTGCCGTTATTTATATTACTGTAGTAGCCAGAAGTCAAGGAGTCTAATGAGCTGCCTCTCATTCGTTGGACTAATAGGCGTAGGTTCGAATTGCAGGTGAGGCAGCTCATTAGATCCCTTTCTCTCAAAGCTAACTTTCTAGCCTGATCGATATTTTGAACTCCAGCTGTATGATGCCGTAAATGCTAGTACCAACGCGGTATCAGAGAGGTATATGATGCCGTCAATGCTAGTACCAACGCAGTATCAGAGAGGTATCGCAGCAGTATGATGCCGTCCATGCTAGTACCAACGCGGTATCGGAGAGGTATCCCAGCAGTATAATGCCGTCATTGCTAGTACCAACGCGGCATCAGGGAGGTATCCCAGCTGAATGATGCCGTCAGTGCTAGTACCAACGCCGTATCAGGGAGGTATGCCAGCTGAATGATGCCGTCAATGTTAGGACCAACGCGGTAACAGAAAGGTATCCCAGCTGTGTGATGCCTTCAATGCTAGTACCAACGCGGTATCAGAGAGAGGTATCCCAGCTGTGTGATGCCTTCAGTGCTAGTACCAACGCAGTATCAGAGAGGTATCCCAGCAGTATGATGCCGTCAATGCTAGTACAACGCGGTATCAGAGAGGTATCCCAGCTGTATGATGCCGTCAATGCTAGTACCAATGTGGTTACAAAGATGCCTCCCAGCTGTATGATGCCGTCAATTGCAGTACAAACGCAGTATCAGAGAGGTGTCCCAGCAGTATGATGCCGTCAATGGCCGCCCCGGTGGCGCAGTGGTCTAAGGCGCTGGCCTCTGCTCATTCGTCCGTAAGGGGTCCGGGTTCGAATCCCGGTCAGGCATGGATGTTGTGTTTGTCTTACGGCACTGGCTCTCTCCCTTCCCTGGAACCAGTGACCCTAAATTAGGGACGGGCGACTGCTTATAGCCCATTGAGTTGCTCACGGTGGTCGTTAAACCTCCAATCAAAAAAAAAAAAAAAGATGCCGTCAATGCTAGTGCCAACGCGGTTACAGAGATGTATCCCAACTGTATTATGCCGTCAATGCTAGAACCAACGCGGTAACAGAGAGGTATCCCAGCTATATGATGCCGTCAATCCTAGTACCAACGTGGTATCATAGAGGTATCCCAGCTGTATCACGCCGTCAGTGCTAGTGCCAACGCGGTATCAGACAGGTATCCCAACTGTATGATGCCATCAATGCTAGGACCAACGTGGTATTAGAGAGGAATCCCAGCTGTATGATGCCGTCAATGCTAGTACCAACGCGGTATCAGAGAGGTATCCCAGCTGTGTGAAGCCGTCAATGCTAGGACGAACGCGGTATCAGAGAAGTATCCCAGCTGAATGATGCCTTCAGTGCTAGGACCGACGTGTTATGAGAGAGGTATCCCAGCAGTATGATGCCGTCCATGCTAGTACCAACGCGGTATCCGAGAGGTATCCCAGCTGTATCATGCCGTCAATGCTAGTACCGACGCAGTATCAGAGAGGTATCCCAGCAGTATGATGCCGTCATTGCTAGTACCAACGCGGCATCAGGGAGGTATCCCAGCTGAATGATGCCGTCAGTGCTAGTACCAACGCTGTATCAGGGAGGTATGCCAGCTGAATGATGCCGTCAATGTTAGGACCAACGCGGTAACAGAGAGGTATCCCAGCTGTGTGATGCCGTCAATGCTAGTACCAACGCGGTATCAGAGAGAGGTATCCCAGCTGAATGATGCCTTCAGTGCTAGTATCAACGCAGTATCAGATAGGTATCCCAGCAGTATGATGCCGTCAATGCTAGTACAACGCGGTAACAGAGAGGTATCCCAGCTGTATGATGCCGTCAATGCTAGTACCAATGTGGTTACAGAGATGCCTCCCAGCTGTATGATGCCGTCAATTGTAATGCAAACGCAGTATCAGAGAGGTGTCCCAGCAGTATGATGCCGTCAATGCTAGTGCCAACGCGGTTACAGAGATGTATCCCAGCTGTATTATGCCGTCAATGCTAGGACGAACGCGGTAACAGAGAGGTATCCCAGCTATATGATGCCGTCAATGCTAGTACCAACGTGGTATCATAGAGGTATCCCAGCTGTATCACGCCGTTAGTGCTAGTGCCAACGCGGTATCAGACAGGTATCCCAACTGTATGATGCCATCGATGCTAAGACCAACGTGGTATCAGAGAAGAATCCCAGCTGTATGATGCCGTCAATGCTAGTACCAACGCGGTATCAGAGAGGTATCCCAGCTGTGTGAAGCCGCCAATGCTAGGACCAACGCGGTATCAGAGAGGTATCCCAGCTGAATGATGCCTTCAGTGCTAGAACCGACGTGTTATCAGAGAGGTGTCCCAGCTGTATGATGCCGTCAATGCTAGTACCATCGCGGTATCAGAGAGGTATTCCAGTTTTTTGGGAGGGATATTTGACACTTGAATGTATGTGCATGGTATTTCCTAAGACGGCTACTTCCAGCAGAATATTGCGCTATGCCACATGCTTGGATTGTAACAGAGTGGTTCATGCAGCACAAGAGTGACTTCAAAGTACCAAATTCGCCCCTTCAGTCTTCAGGTCTTAACACAATTGAGGAACTGTGGAATAAGATTGAGTGGCATACTTAGCACAGTACCTCTTCCATAGAACATTCGGCAGATGGCGGACGCCATCATACATGTAGAACGAAATCAGCACCTCATTTTTGAATCTGTCACACATCGAATCTAGGCTGCTTCGAAAGCAAATTTACCTAACGCTGTATTAGATATGTGTTCTTTATAATATGCTACTTCAGTGCCTGTAGAACTAATTGGATAATGAAGACACTGATTTAATTTTTGATAAAAACAATACTAAGTAAAAGCAGTTGCGGTATATCAAGACGCTGTTCTATAGCTTCTCGTGATCTTAACCAGCAACCGAAATATTTCCTGATTTCCGATTCCGTTGCTCTTTCCAGGCGGGGTGTCCTACAACTCTAAAGTTTTATTTTTTGGGACACAGGTGTCGCTCAGTGACCAAAGATTGTTTATCTAACTCTATTTTACTTCAGGGAAAAAAGGAAAACATTTACATGAGTATCATTTTAATAACAAAAATCTTAGAAACAGGCAAATACTATGAATGCCCCATCATATGTATATGTAACAATGAGATGACCACCTACCTAATAAAGTGTACGACCCTTTTATTCCGCAAAACAGCAGCCACTCGGCGAGGCATCTATTCGATGAGGTGGAGATAGCTATCCTGGGGTATCTGGAGCCATAATGTCAACAGCAGGTCCTCCACTTCCCGTACATTTCGGGGTGGTGGCGAGTTAGCGCGAACCCGCTTTTCCAAGTTGAACCACAAATGTTCGATTGGGTTCATGTCAGCTGAATTTGGAGGCCAGGGCGTTAGCAGAAAGTCACCGGCATGTTCCTCGACCACTCCTTGACGATTCTGGCAGTGTGGTACGGCGCACTATCCTGTTGGTAATGGCCGTCACCAGCAGGGAGCGCAATTACCATAAATGGGTGAACTTGGTCCGCAACGATGTTCAGATACCTTTCCATCGAAAGGAAATAAAACACAAGTGTGGTAAAACGAGAACAGTATCAAATGAACTAACACCCTTTGGCACTTCGGCTCGTGAATGATACGTCTCGTCGTCACAAATCTGTGCCGCGTCTAGAGCAAATTAATACATTTCAGCTTTATGCGCACGCTTATTTTATTATGAGATTGCATCCTATCATGGAGTGTATGTATTAGTCAAAATCCATAGTGTTATCACGTTATTATCAGTGTTGGTTTTTTTGCCATTTTCGCACTAAATCAGAATGTATTCCACCTGAATTCTCACGGACATAATATTTAGTTTCGTTCTTAAAAATATATTAGTGTCGCAATTGGAACTGACTGCATTTCAAGCAGATGGTGCCCGATGTGGTTTTGAGCACGTGCTCTTGGTTTTCCATGCCGCTGAACCTAGGTTTAAATTCTTGTAGTGACATGGACATAGTGAGGGTTCTTCTGAAATGAGTGGCTGATTCAAT
This sequence comes from Macrothele yani, assembly GCA_039090855.1. Lineage (NCBI taxonomy): Eukaryota > Metazoa > Arthropoda > Arachnida > Araneae > Macrothelidae > Macrothele > Macrothele yani. The sequence goes on from CM077029.1 coordinate 49,087,914, forward strand.
AAATCAATGTCTCAAAATCAAGGACTAGAGAAGCATCCGAGTGTTGGATTTTTTGACGGGGTGATTGATTTAAAAAAATCCAAAATTAATCTGGTTGCACTCATTTTTTACTTACTGTCCAAAACGTCCGTACACGCGAATGACCACAGCGGCCCGAATCGCTCATATACAGTGCGTAGAACTTCATAATCACATGTTCTTTGAATTTGCATAGCTTCATGGGGATTAGCAGAACTTCTCGTTCAATTGAAAAAAGAAATCCAAAATGAATATGGTTGCATTCATAATCTTAACGCTATAACGACCATACTGCCCAAAACGTCCGTAGATGTGGAAGACCGCGGCCTCCCGAATCGCCCAAACAGAGGGAGAAGATTGTCCTATCCCGTGTTCTTCGAATCAGTGCTGCTTCTTCGGGATTAGCAGAACTCATCCTTACTTACCATTGTTTTCAATAACCAATGAAGTAAACCAGGTGTTAGGTTTTCCCAGACGCTATCATTCGCTCTCGTGACATTGCACTCTTCTCCATGGAATAATGCAGTGATTTCCCCACGAGGAAAGGTGTGAAGGTCGATGCATTTCAAGCCTACAGATCGAAGAGTTCGTGTGATCACTTAGCACAAATCCTTTTTCTTTCCCTGCAAAAGGAGGATAGAAATTCGGAAAGTGGCAACGTTGATTTTGGGGCGTTATGGTAATCTGCGCGACACGTGATTTCATCGTCCTGGTGTTTAAACAGTTAAGTCAAGTCATTTTTAATTTTAATCTAGATAAGGGTAACATATCTTTCAGCTCCATCAGTCGAGATAAATTTGTCTTCTTCAGGTTTGTGAAATAATTACATCTGGAGACAGACTTGTTGACAGATTTGGGTCGTGTGCAATCCCAGTTCTCTCCACAAATAAGGCGTATGGTTCACTAATGATGAAATTTGATCAAACAGAAGGTGAGATCTTTGCCTTTCTGTGTTCTCTCTTTTTATACTTCAAGCGACATAAGGTTTTCCTTCTTTTTCATACTGTGCCTCAGAAAATTGGAAGACACTGTTTGTCTCATCTCTCTCTCTCTTTCATGAAGTGAAGAAGGGGGAGACAGTTGAATGAACGTAGGTGGGATAGAGGGTTTTCAGACGTAGATTTACCATATCAGACTAATCGATTCGATGCCATGTCTAGACAGTTTGGCCTCCAGCAGTCTGCTTTGAGGAACAAACTCCCCCTTAGCCGACATTTCCTTATTCCTGGTCAGTGTAACTCCCGCAAGGCCAAAACACGCAAACACAGACGTGCGCCGATATCATGATCCTTTCATTTCAGCTAAGGCACAAGCACGCGTCGTAACAAGGGAAGGAAGAATGACAAAAGAAAAAAGTGGGAAGAAAAGAAATGCTGATTTCGCGGAGAAATTTAAGGGAGAAATAGTAAACACAATTCCGTTGTCCTCCAGACATTCACATTCCCGAATTCGTCTCATTCACTCTCTGAACTTAAATAATTAATTTTAAGAAAGGTCGTTGGAAATAATATATAACATGAGAGACTATATATTTAATGATATATTTAAGACAAAAGCTTGATGGAAACTTGAGTACCCATAGCTGGCGTACGAAATACCGTATTTTTCGGCGTATGTGACGAACAGTTTTTCTTCAGTAGTCCGTGCTTCGACTTATGCACCACATCGACTTATCTATTGTATTTTCTCAATGAGAGAACAAATATACAGGGTGATTCAAAAAGGGCTTTAAAACTTTGACTGCGTATCGAAATTTAATACTTACAGAATTTTTTGAGGCGTTAATCTGTAGCGAAACACTCAAATTTTATTCCACATAGCCATCTTGGATGACTGCCATGGTCATATGGTATTTCGATATGATTGCACATGAGCACCGCTAGCTTAGTTTCCAAGAGAGGCAGTATGAATAATATGTAAAAACGCCATATACCAACAGGGTGTCCATAAAGTATTTCCCACATTACAAAATTTAATATAAAAAATCTATATAAGTTAAAATAAAACGGTTGGCAACATAATATAGCAGCACTCATGACGGGGTTTTTTTTCTGTTCTTTAGGTGAGCGCTTCTGCTGAATAAGAGGAGCATTTCATCGATAATGGCTTCCATGCAAGAAACAGCGGAGTGCGTATTGTGGTTCCATGAGACCAAATCGGCGGCCACTCTCCAGCGTCATTTCAGAAAAGAGTACAGACGATCACAACGGTACCAAAAAAAAAAAAAAAAGAAACTTTGGTATGAAAAGTTTAAAAAAACATGAAAGTTTGGTACGAAAGGGGTCCGGGTTCGAATCCCGGTGAGGCATGGATGTTGTGTTTGCCTTACAGCGCTGGCTCTCTCCCTTCCGTGGAACCAGTGACCCTAAATTAGGGACGGGCGACTGCTTATAGCCCATTGAGTTGCTCACGGTGGTCGTTAAACCTCTAATCCAAAAAAAAAAAAAAAATCGTTTGTGCCACCTGAATTGCATGCTACACAAAATCTCAGATATCACTCAGCTGCTGAAATGAAGAAATAACCGCAAGATAATTTAGTAATAAAGATTTCAAAATATCTAGGAGTGAGTATCTACAGCAGAGGAAGATGTAATTTTCATTTCTTCGCCTTTCACGCTTTTCCATAATGTACTACTTCATATATGCTGTTCTCCAACATGCAAAGGGAAATTTCATTATTAGTTTATAATGTAAATTTCTGCTTTTTTACGCTTTTCAAAGTTAGGCTGAAAAAGCATATATGCTCCGGCTTTGTCGTCCGTCTGTCAGTCCGTCTGTCAGTCCGTCCGTCCGTCCGTCCGCACGATAACTAGCGTAAAAATGGTTCGTAAGTTATGACGCATGAGGGCAATGGATTCCATTGCCCTCATGCGTCATAACTTACGTAAAATGCTTCGATTGCGACAAAACTTTAGTATCTTGTTCCGGAGGTATGCCGAATCAATTCTGTTTAATATCATCGAAATGGGGTCAAAGGTCAGGACACAGGAGCGAGATTTATTCCACAGCCATTATTCTCATAACTTGAGTAATGATTTCTGGTATGTTGGAAGGCTTATCAAAATCAATGCATAGCATGATTTTATTAACTTGTTCTACTTGAAATACCATAATGTTCCCTATTTTTACTGCATAATGGTCACGCAGAAGTAGTTTTACAGAGAAATTTGCAATCAGAATTAGTGTTATCGCGAAAATTTCTCTTCACGAAACAGGAAAAAGCCTGGTCCGATTTCCAAGGAAGGTCAAATACCCTCTCTTTCTTCCCTGTACGAACGCCCATGTGACTGAATAGTCATTTCGACGTGACTGCCATTGATGGTATGGCAGACATCCCACCTTAAGTCAATTTCTTCCCAAACTCGAAACAGTATCTCTGTTGTCACCTTTGTAACTCGTGTTGTGGGTTCTGCGAGATTTACAGGTAATCTTGGAACAAACACTCTGTCTTTAATAAAACCCCATAGGGGAAAATCGAGAGGTGTCAAAGTGGAAGAACAGGGTGACCATGCTATCAGCCCAACTCGACGAATCCACCGACCAAGGAAACGTTTATTGAGGAAATCCTGGACATATGTATACTAGTGAGGTCGTGCACCGTCTTGCTGAAAGTGAATGCGCCCTTCTTGATTATCATCATCGAGTTGTGCAATTAGATAATTTTCGAGCATATCCAGATACACCATACCGTTGATGGTTTTCTCATAAAAAAAAGAAGGGCCCTTAAACTTTATGTTTGCTAAGTGCACAAAACAAATTCACCTTTGGGCTGTCACGAACATGTTCCAGTCCGCCCTGGTGGCTCGGTGGTCTAAGCGATGGCTTCCAACCGTTCTTCGGAGATGGGTCCGGGTTCGAATCCCGATGAGGCATAGATGTTATGATTATCTTACGGCACTGGCTCTCTCCCTTCCCTGGAGTCAGTGGCCCTAAATTAGGGGCCGACGACAGCTTATAGTCCATTGAGTTGCTCACTACGGTCCTTAAACCCTCAATAAATAAAAAAACACATGCGTTCTAGAGATTCCTGTGGATTTTTGGCCCCACAGATCCTGCAGTTGCGGGTGTTAACCTTACTACTGACAGGAAATGTCGACTCATCACTAAAGATTATGTAGCCAAGGTATATCCCGTCTTCTTTTATCCGATACAACATTTCCGCACAGAATTCTTGAAGAGTCACGCAAGCTGCGCTACTAATTTCTTGAGCCATGGTACTTCTGTATGGTTTTAAGTGCAATCGTTTTCGTAGCACTCGCCAAACCGTCAATTGTGAAATATCCATTTCAGAGACGCACGTCGTGTTGATTTCATGGAACTTCGAAGGAAGCTGTCCGTAATTTTTCCATGACAGCAGGAGAAACACATGGTCAACCAAGGGATTTTGTTTTCTTTTTGTTTGGAGGGTTAACGACTACCGTTAGCAACTCAATCGGCTATAAGCAGTCACACGTCTCTAATTTAGGGCCACTGGTTCCAGGGAAGGGAGAGAACCAGTGCTGTAAGGCAAACACAACATCAGTGCCTCACCGGGATTCGAACCCGGACTCCTTTTGGACGAATGATCAGGAGCTATCGCTTAGACCACTGCGAGAATGGGATGACCCAAGGGATTTGTCGTGGCGAATACGACAATCAGTCTCAACAAAATTCTTAAAGTAAGTTGTAGGTGAAGTGGGAGGATACCTGCTATACCGGATGCGAAATTTTCGTTGAAGTGTTGTGGCGGATTTCATTTCTCCAATCCAAATCACACAGGCAGCATGCTCTGCACTTGAAAAAAAAAAGAGTCAATTTGAAATTCACGCCGCTATAGGTCGCATTTACGGAATTCGATGCTATGGATCTACGTGAGGTAAATCTTGATGTATTTTGCTGCAAATGAATGCCTCCAAAAATTTTGTAAGCATTCTGAATAAATTTCTATACATTTTCAAAGTTATAAAGACGTTTTTAAATCACCCTGTATTGTTCCATAAATTCGGTCATGATCCAAGCTCCTGAAATTCTATGTTACCTTCATAAGAAACCATTCCGAAAGCCTACAAAGTGTAATATCCCGTTCGCTAAAAACTCGTTTAAAAACTTCTGAAACAAATGTCTTCGTTCGGAAGAATCATTTAAATCGCCACGACCGATTTGGAGTGTCAGTTGTCGCATGTTAATTGCGTTCCCTTGCGATCTCTTCAACACCCACTTGGTGACATTCGCTCCCGGGTTTGTAAAGCCCCCAGAACTACAATGGGTGCATCTTACTTATCTCCCAGTAAATAAATCTGTGAAACAGGTAGCTGCCGCGCAATTAATTGCCTGTTTACAGCCGTGTTGACGCCCCGGTGGCTTAGTTGTCTAAGTTCTGGCTTCTGACCAATCGTCCGCGTTCGGATTCTGACGCGGCATGGAAGTTGTGCTTGTCTTGCGGTACTGGCTTTCTCCCTTCCCTGGAATAAGCGGCTCTAAATTGGAGCCGAGTGATTGTTAAAGCCCAACGAGTTGCTCACGATTGTTGTTAAACCTCCAAACAAACTAAAAGACAAGCAATTGTGTTGACAGTTCGCAGCGCATGCAATTGAAGAATAGCTGATAGCAATCTTTCAATTGTGGCTCTCAACTGAATTCAAATCAACTGTTGCCTCCATTTAGTAATGTTTTTCATGTTCCCCATTGAAATCAGAAGCCCTTTTGGTTCCTGATTTCCACTCTGTAAGCATCACTCTCATTTGGCACACTTATTTGAACTTGGTGTTTGCTCTCATTTTTTCTCTGAAGCTTTTGTGACGGTTGGTCGGAGGAAAGGAATACGGTAACATTAGTTCATAAGAAAGCAAAAATAAATTTAGGAAACTCCAACATTTTGCCGGAACGAAAAATGCAGAAGTTACCTCACTTTTTCTTTCCTTTAATATTTATCAAAACGTGAATGTACTACTACGTTCAAAAAGTTCCGGGACTTTTTGAATATTTGCCAAATGTCAGTGAATTACACCATTCTCCGCTGAGCAAGCGAAGATCATGTTGTGACCGACCAGCCAGAATCAGTTTGATCCTGATCCAACACGTACAGCGTATGTGCGTAGTTCGTGATTACAGGCATTAGAGAGACTCCGTCGCGAGGACAGCGATGTCGAATTTTGAACAGCGTACATGTGTAAAATTTTGTGTTCTGCTCGGAAAATCTTTCACTGGGACTTTTCAAATGATTAAATCAGCGTACGGTGATAGTGCAATGACTCGAACTAGAGCTTATGAGTGGCATCGAGTATTCGAAAACCGGTGACAGAGTACCGAGGATGATGAGAGGTTAGGACGAATCGCCATTGTCAAAGATATTGTGAAAAAATGACCGTCGAAAAACTGTTGCAGCTAATGCAGAAGATGCCGTCATCTCAGTTGGAAGTTGCCATGCCATTTTAACAGAGAAACTGGGCATGCATCACGTGTGCGAAGTCAAAAGTGTGGAAATCACCGTCGTCACCGTGACCAAAAATGTTTAAGGCTGACTGCTCCAAAGGAAAGGTCTTGTTAACAGGAATTCCTTCAACATGGTCGTACGTTCACTAAAGAAGAGTACGTCAACGTCCTGAAACGTCTCCGAGAATCAGTGAGACGCAAGCGACCCGATCTTTGGAAGACCAACTAGTTGGTGCTTCGTCACGATAATGCGCCGGCTCACAGATCCTTCCTGGTGTCCAATTACCTCTCCAAACATCATATTCCAGTTCTTCCACAACCAGCTTATTCCCTTAATCTCGCCCCCCTTTTTCCTTTTTTCCTCGGATGAAGAATTTGCTTAAGGGTCGACGCTTCTCAAGTTCCGAAGAAGTGCAACGATCTGCGGCGGAGGCACTGGAGGATGTGGCAAAAGAAGGCTTGCAATCTGCATTTAAATCTTTGTACGAGTGCTGGCAAAAATGCGTAGTTGCACAGGGTAACTACTTCAAAGGAAACACCGCATAAACAGGTATCTGTACTCATTATTTTTTTAATATAAAAAGTTCCGGAAATTTTTGAACGTAGTATATATCAAATACGTGGCCATAATGTAAATGGACGATGTCATCGCTCTGTCCACGTTGCTATGCGGGTGTTTATAAAATAACGTGGACAGAGCGATGACATTGTCAGTTTACAATATCTCCACGTATTTGATATACATTCACCATTTCTATCACCCTTTGCATTTATCAGCTACAATTAGCTGTTGCGTTAAATGCCACCAAGTGGCGACATCTCATTTGCTGAGCCCATCAAAACGGATTTGTGTAGTCAGATGCTGACTGGTAAACCACGCATTGCGCTGAGAATTGTTGGCACCGTAGCGTAAAGCGAACGCACTAGGCTAGTTATCGAGAGATCTGGGGTTCGATCCCAGCGGTGTCGGAACAACAATTTTTCAGTTGCTATGCGTTGTTTATAAAATAACGTGAACAGAGCGATGGCATCGTCTATTTACATTTATCAAAGAATTAAAAATATAACCACAGCATTTCGGAACACTCACTGTATTTGTTCAATCCTCGTCTTATACTGAGGGGCGACTTATCAATGAACGAAGGAAATTGGGAAATTTATCCCATTCGCCTTCGATCTTTTCTTTGACAGAAGATCGAAGTCGAGTGTACTACCGAAAAATACGGTAAGTTAAATAAGAACAAACTCAAAGCGTTTCATCATAAGCACAATTGGTTCAAATAAGCACATGTATGAAATTTTGCAATTAAATATCAAGTAGGTTTCAGAACGAAAAACTAAAATACGTTTACATGGTTCTTGTGAAGAGATCCTCTTCTAACTTAATGCACACAACAAAACGTCTCCACAGTCATTTTAAGCAAACAATTTATCCCGTAAGTTACCATGATATGCTAACAGATTTAGTGCGACTGAACAAGGACTTGTTTTTTTTTTAAATACATATATAGCAGTAGCCACAGTACTTCCCGGGTAAATATTACTATTAGTGGAATCACCAAGTTCAGCGGGTGAAACTTTATGAATGAAAAAGATATTCCTGTAATTTTTCAACAAATTTATTTTAATACATTTAGATTTTTCAGCCGGGATGGATCGCTGCATATGTGAAAAATAAAAAAGAATTGATTCAGTTAATTTACTTTTATGAAATAAAGATGAAAGGAAGAGGAATGGAAATACTTACCTTCAGTTCCAATGCTGAATTATGTTGCAGTTCTTTACTGGAAAGTATTTGTCACAAAAAAATCAATTCTCGCACTTATCACAACAAAAAGTATTAAATTCAAATTCAAAATAAAAAAAGTATAAATTTGAAGCCTTTTACGAAACTTTTGCTTGGGGAGGCCCCTTGACCCCAGGCTCCGACTCCTTTCGAAAATCGTCGACGGTCTAAGTTAGAGTGCCATGGGATAGTATACCAATTCAAAATAAGAAAATAAAAAAAAAGCTACTTTTTACGATTATTTTGTATCTCAGCCCTTGACTCCAGGCTCCGAGTCCTTCCAAAACCCGTCCACGGTTCAAGTTAGAGTGCCATGAGATATTATACCGAATTTGGTGGTTCTAAATTTCAAACTGTAGATTTGCATAGCGGAAAAACAAATAAACATTCAACATCGCATATATTAGATGTGAAAGACTTTCAGAACATCATTAATGATTATTTTCATGGCAATGTTGGGCTATGGATGATTATTTTAGTTCACTGATCCTAACGTATGCTTCTTGTTACTACAATCGGAAATGTAAGACTCTTTGGGTGGTCAGAATACGAGTCTGCAGACAGTCCATGTATGTTAACTGATATACACTTTTTGTCATTAAAATCCACACACCAAGAAAACACCGTGCGATTAACTCGAAACTCGGCGAATAGCTTCGGGGATGGCAGATGCAAATGATTAAAGTTTCGTGCGATTTCGCATGACCGTGCGTCCAAGACCGGCGCTGCAATCGCAATGCTTGGGGCTTATAAAGCGCCGCGCAGGTGTCTCCACATTCGTGCAGAAGTGCACGGTAAGAGTCAGGTGAGATCCCTGAGTGATAGACATGCCGAGGAGCTGCCGTAGATGTGAGTACGGGCAACTGATAGAGTTTGCACGAGGCCGTATCGTCGGGATGAGAGAGGCAGGGTGGCCGGCTGGCCGAATCGGCCGCTATTTGGGACGGTCGGACAGTACGGTGCGATCGTGTTGGGAGCAATGGACACTGGAAGGCACCCGGACATGGCGCACTGGCTCCGGACGACCCGGACATGGCGCACTGGCTCCGGACGACCCGGACATGGCGCACTGGCTCCGAACGACCCGGACACACCACCCCAGTGGTGGGATCGCAAGAGCGGAACGCACAGATGCAACAGCGTTCTTGTCCAATATCCAGAGACACGTGGCGGCTGTACTAGGGACTCCTGCGTTCGCCATAACCATTTCCAGACGCCTGAAAGAGGCAAATCTGCACTCTTGACGGCCCTTACGTTTTCTGCCATTAACACCTGATCAAAATCAGCGTCGATTGCAGTGGTGTCAACAGGGAGCAACGTGGAATGCTACGGAGGGGCGACGTATAGTGTTTAGGGTTGAAACCCGCTTCTGTATGGGAACGGACGACCACCGTGTCAGAGTGTAGAGGACAAAAGGTGAGCGTTACAATCCCAACCTCACTGTACAGCGGCACACGTCCCGATCTGCAGGCGTGATGGTCCGGTGAGCCATCGCGTATGACAGCCGGACTTCCGTAGCAGTGACCCGAGGCACGTTGACAACCCAGCGCTACGTGTAGGAGAGCCTGGGGCTCCATGTGCTGCCTTTCCTGGCGGGGCGGCTTGGAGCCATTTTCCAACAAGATAACGCCCGTTCGCACACGTCTCGGGTTTCCCAGGACTGTCTACGTCATGCTTCGACGCTTCCTTGGCTTTCCAGATCGCCCGATCTCTCGCCCATCCAGCATGTGTGGGATCTGATGGGGCGCCAGCTTTTTCCACGTCGCAGTGTTCGGGAATTAGACGGTCAGTTGCAAGAAGTGTGGGCCAATCTGCCCCAGGATAACATACGGCGTCTCTTTGACCCCACGCCGGACCGTATCACCGCATGTATCCGATCACAGGGCGGTCCGACGAGGTGCTAAAGCTGACCGGAACGTGTAATGTGTACTGTACTTCCGCGGGAAATCGTCCTGCTGCTGTGATATTGTAATCACTTCTGTCCTTCTTACTACTAAAATCTCATTTCAATCCAACGCCTCCCTCTTGGAGCGCAGACTTTTATGACAATGAGTGTACATTGAATAAACATCGTTTACTTAATTGATTCCTTACCTAATTTACTTATGAGACTGAAAAAAGGGTTTACCATCCATTTTTGAGCGCCTTCTTAATTCTCATCAGTGATTTTTTTCTTTAATCATTCGCTGCTTCTTTGCGTCCACACAATAAACGTTTTGTGTCTCGTGGACTTGTATACGTCTTATGATGCGCAAATTTTCAACTGCAAATTATACTGAAGAGCATTACTTTACACAGAGGTTACAACTCTTCAATTGCTGATGCCACTTTCAAACGATATATAAAGTCAAGATCGATCTACACACTGCTTTCTGTAGCTTCTCCGTCTAGAGCCAAATCTCCCATCTTTCCGTTTGTTCATGTCATAAAGAGTATCCTGAAAGTAATGTCTCGTCCCTCATAAGATTCTTATTTGCAGCAGCAAATACGTAAACCTTGGTGAAAATAAATAAACTAGGACATATTGTTAATAATGCTAGTCTATCCAAAGGCTTGGATATTTACAATATGTCCAAATCCATCACTTTCTACACAAATTCCGCCATCTTTGAACCCATTGGTAAAATCCATTTTGGGGAAATTTCTGAAGCTGTTGCTTCAACCAGAGTTCACAGCCAGTTTATCGTCTGTCACATCGTCGAAAGCTTCCCCACGAAGAGTTATTTTCAAAGGGGCAAACAGGAAAATGTCGGAAGGAGCCAAATCAGGACTGACTGTAGGGGGGAGCATCACTGTCCACCCCATTTTGGAAATAGGCTGCGAAATCTCCATTGAGATGTGAGGACGTGCGTTATCTTAATATAAAACAACGCTATGAAGGGGAATATCACGGCGTTTCTTTCTGATAGCTTCCTTTAACTTGTTCAATGTCTGCATATACACTGAAGAGCAATTGAATTAGAGACTGCTGGCGTTATGAAAATGTGGCGCTGTGGGCGGCCCTGTAAACGGAAACGACATGACGTATGCAGCGCCCCTTCCATCCATCAAATCTTCGTGAACTGTGGGAGCTTGTTTAGGGGTGGTGGATCCGTATGGCTTCCCAACGCTTCCGGTGTCTTGTGGAGTCCATGCCGAGACGAATCGCCACCGTCATCAGGACGGAAAGTGGTGCAACACGTTACTAGACAGGTATCTCTAATTCAATTGCTCTTCAGTGTAGTGGGTACTGTTTATTGTTGCGTCCTGTTCAAGGAAATCAGTCAAAATGATCCCACGTTTGTTCCAGAAAATCGTCACCATCACTTTCCCTGAGGAATGAGTTGTCTTCACCTTTTTTCTGTCAAGATGAAGATGTGCGGTGCCTATTCATCGACGCATGTTTTGTTTATGGGTCATGAAAGAACACCCACGTTTCATTCCCCGTCACAACATTATAGACAAACGCTTCCCTGTCCCTCTCAAAACATTCCTGGATTTTCCGGCAGATGTCCACCCGTTGTTTATGGGTTAGGTTTCTAGGGATCCACTTTGCACAAATTTTTCTGTAGCCCAGATCCTTAATTAATGTTTCCATAGCACTATGACCACAATGAATTACATCACACAACTCCTGGATGGTGACACGGCGATCAACTGTGATGAGATCTTTCACTCGTTGCCTATTGGCATCTGTCACTGCAGTTGCGGGTCTTCAACTCCGTTGTTTGTCCATCACTGAACTTTCTCCCACTCAAAACCTCTTCATCCTTATTCGGACATATCGATTGTACACCTTCAGGAATCTTCCGTGAATTTCTGGAGCCTCACATCCTTCTTTTTCCAGGAATTCAATTACGGCTCGCTGCTTTTGTCTGTAATTCATGATTTCTATTTCCGATTCTGAAACAAATTTGTTCCCACATTGGTGACATATTACAGTACGTGTCAGTGCAGATTCATTAAAATCGTTTCAAAATTTCGAGTTATTAAGGAGTAGGCATTACTTTTACGATGCCCCTTTTATTTGAGAGTTGCCGGAGTTATCATTTTTTTGCCTCAAAATGATTTTCATACGTAAGGCCTGTGAACTAATAAAATCATCCGCAGTTAAAAATTCTCATCAAAATAATCATAAATTTTAGTTTGAAAAAGCTAAACTTGATTCGACTCTGTCATTAAAGCTTCCCACATTTACAGTATGCGAAAATAAAGGTCACTTAAGCTTTCCACATTTTGCAAAACACCTCACTACTCTTGAAAGACTTTACCTGCAGTCCGTTCCTTTCTAATGAGTGGAGGCCACTCACAAACCGAGGCCTACAAACCGCTAATGTAATATTAAAAAATGCCTACAAAATAAAAGTCACACCATTCGTTCTGATGAAGTTAAGATGCTACGCTCCCTATCGTCTAGCGCACTCAGAAATGTGTTTGGTATTCAGATTTTTTCCTGAATATCCCCGTGAAAACTTAAAGCTCTAAGGACTCCCCGATCCCTAATTTTGGGCCAGTTGTTCCGAGAAAAGAAAAGAACCATCGCCGTCGGAGAAATACACTGCAGCATCTTAGCGAGGACTCAAGCACAGAACAAACTCCGATGGTAAAACAGAAGCTCGCGCCTCTAACCGCTCGCCCAGCGGCATGCCGGTCAGTAAATTGAGCAGCAGTAAAAAAGTTAAAATGCTAGTAAAATCTATTCCCAGCCTTATTTCACAATTCTGACGTAGGATTACGTCTAACTCCGCTGATAGTATGGGGTAACTTACGGCGCAGACCGCCTGTGAGAAAAATAGGTCCCAATTGAGCTTGTTATAGCGTTAAAAATACGTGCCGCATATTAATCACGTTAGCATAGTCTTAAACAGCATTGAGTACAATTCGCGTACTGCGCAATGCATTGTGCGCGTGACGCTCCCCTCGCTCCCTGTGTGTGGGGGAGATGATGCAATATTTCTGGATGTGCAGCCGCGTTTGACTCAGTCTATCTGGACAACCGTGAGCGCAACACGACTGTGCGTGGTAACGTTTTAAATCTCTGGACGAGATCTATTCAGATATATGAAGAACATTTTGCGGCGGTTTGAACTGAACATTTTAAAAATTGCTTTCTTGCGAATCGGTGAACAATTTTGAAAATATCGCGGTTTATCTGGACAACCGTGAGTGCAAAACGACCGTGCGTGGTATCGTTTTAAAGTTATCGACGAGATCTATTCAAATAAATAAAGAACATATCGCAGTGATTTTCACTAAAACTTTTATAAAATTGTTTTTGTGTTAACATTTTCGACAAAACCGCGGAATTTCCAGAATGAACGCACGCAAAAATGGAGAAAATCAAAACGATAGATAAGAGCAAGTGATGAAGAATGTAGGAAGTCCCAAGAAGGCAGAGCATCACGTTAGGTAATTCGTGATTCGATTTGCTTTGTGTTCGCAATGTATCCAGCATTATTAATTTATAAAAATTATGTAAGCTACTTTACGTATCACAGACCTGAGTTGGCTATAACAGATTAAACAGACGTTCTGAAACCGTACTCGACTAGCTCATTTCAACTCTGCGATCAGCAAGTCGTAGTCCTACGTTCCAAAGTGACGGCTCAATCAGAACTGTGCTAACCTGTATTTTTTCTTTTTAATTTGATCGCGGGCGAAACGTTGACTGTGTATATTTAGGACGTAGGTGAAAAAGATTCTGTTCAGGATTAAGCCTTACAATTTATAATAAAACCACCCAGACGGCGTAGTGGCCTAAGCACTAACTTCTCACAGCTTGTAAGAAACGAGTACGGGTTCGAATCCCTGGTGCGGCATGGATGGATGTTGTTTTTGTCTCACCGCACTGGCTCTCTTCCTTCACTGGAACAAGTGGCTCCAAATTAGAAAAGCGCGATGGCTTATGACCCATTGAGATGCTCACGGTGGTCATTAAACTCCAAACCGAAAAAAAAATTCTAATGAAGCAGAAATGGTAACCCAAGAAGAAACATTTTCTAGGGTTTTGCACATTCCATAACTATTTCTGTAATGTGAAAAACCACCCTGCTGATCTCTCTCGTGGTATTTAAATTTAAATGTCACATCCTTTTTTTCAGTGTGTGCAAAGTATATATTTATTCTAGATGTTAAGCATGCAAATTTTATATACAGGAAACATAACGCAATGGAAAGAAGAAAAATATTATTTCTTGCATAAAGCGTGAAGTCTTGTCATGAGCTGTCTTTTCTCTTGTTATCAGTCAGGCATTTGTTCTCCGGATCTTTTTTTTATTGCGAAGATGTAACAATGGCGTTATTTATAAATTACATGTGACGTCTTTCTGTAGGTGTAACAATGACAACGCTGTCATTTATTTTTCTCAATTCGAAGGACACAAGAAAACAAAAGGCCTTGCTAAAATGCGAAATTATTTCACAAAAAAAGTTATATGTTGCAATGTTGGAAATGTGAATGAAGAAAATAAGAGTATATATTATGTGTACTTTAAAAATCTTAATTGCGTGACGATGATCACACACAGATTCCGATGAAATCGAAGGCTAAACGTTCCACTAGTGAAAAGGATATTAACAACGGCATTGGAAGAAAACTGAACACATAAGATATCAAAATAGTGACTCAAGGAGAAAATAGCTAGTGCAATGTGTCAGCGAAAGTAGTAGCTCAAAAGTGAAAGCATATGAATATTTAGCTTTCAGGGACACTCCTGTTAAAGACCCAAACCAGGGAAAAATCGCGTTATTTCGTAGGAAATTTCCTAAATTTATGTTGTTGTTTTTTTTCTTTAAAGATGCCTGTTTCTGTAGCAGGAAGGGAGAAACAGACGTTACTTGGACTCAGTGGCATGCATTAAATGGTATGTGTAAGCATGCAAGTAAAAACAAAAAGGCGTCATTTGCAGCGGAATTCCATCCTGCTATTTTTTTTTATTCTTTCGCTACTTTGTCTTGAAATACAGGTTTCGACATCTAAATGTTCAGTAGTACTTTTTCAATTGTTATTTTTTAGATACTTCTTGTCTTTCTATTTTATATACTGTGTCAATACGTTAATATGGACATAAATGAAGCTGTTCTTTCCATGTAACGTAACCGCAGAAATTTGAAAACTCTATCGTCCTGGAACGGAAAACGAACCCACATCTCTCGATTTGCGCAGGAGTATGCTAACCATTATACGCTTCTGTTTATCAAACAAACAAGATTTGTAGTGTTTAAAAGAACAAGATTTATGTATCTTGTTCTTTGAAACACTACAAACTTGAACAAGATATGGCAAGATTTGTATCTAAGAACAAGATATGACAAGATTTGTATCTAAGAACAAGATATGACAAGATTTGTATCTAAGAACAAGATATGACAAGATTTATATCTAAGAGCCAGATGTGGCAAGATTTGTATCAAATAACAAGATGTAGGAAGATTTGTATCTAAGAACAAGATGTGGCAAGATTTGTATCTAAGAACAAGATGTGGTAACATTTGTATCTAAGAACAAGATATGACAAGATTTGTATCTAAGAACAAGATATGACAACATTTGTATCTAAGAACAAGATATGACAAGATTTGTATCTAAGAACAAGATATGACAAGATTTGTATCTAAGAACCAGATGTGGCAAGATTTGTATCTAAGAACTAGATAGGACAAGATTTGTATTTAAGAACAAGATGTGGTAACATTTGTATCTAAGAACAAGATATGACAAGATTTGTATCTAAGAACAAGATATGACAAGATTTGTATCTAAGAACAACATATAACAAGATCTGTATCTAAGAACAAGATGTGGCGAGATTTGTATCTAAGAAAAAGATATGACAAGATTTGTATCTAAGAACAAGATATGACAAGATTTGTATCTAAGAACAAGATATAACAAGATCTGTATCTAAGAACAAGATGTGGCGAGATTTGTATCTAAGAACAAGATATGACAAGATTTGTATCTAAGAACAAGATATGACGAGATTTGTATCTAAGAACAAGATATGACAAGATTTGTATCTAAGAACAAGATCGTGGCGAGATTTGTATCTAAGAAAAAGATATGACAAGATTTGTATCTAAGAACAAATCGTGGCGAGATTTGTATCAAAGAACAAGATATGACAAGATTTGTAATGTTTCAATGGTTTGCATTCTCGTGCTCAAATCAAGACATGCTGGTTCGTTTTCCTTTCCAGGACGATAGTTTTCAAATTTCTGCGGTTACGTTACATGGAAGAACAGCTTGATTTATGCCCATATTAATTATTCCATGTGTTTTTAGCGTGAATACGTTTCTTTTGCACAATTTTATAGCACAACGTATTAGTTCCTACAAGCATTTATCCAAATCAAGTTCGATGATACGAAGACAGGTTCGCATTCGCGCTTTGTTTCTCAAAACATTGTTTCAGTAA
Source organism: Macrothele yani (assembly GCA_039090855.1). Classification (NCBI taxonomy): domain Eukaryota; kingdom Metazoa; phylum Arthropoda; class Arachnida; order Araneae; family Macrothelidae; genus Macrothele; species Macrothele yani. Next base: position 49,104,525 of record CM077029.1, read on the forward strand.
AACTTCTAAACCAGGTATTTAGTTTAAATTTCCGACAATAAAATGACAACTAGGTACTTCGTGTTATTCTTTTTTTTTTTTTTTTTTTTTTTTTTTTTGAGAGAGAGCAAAGTTTTGTACTTAGGTCATGCAATGCATCCGTTGCGTACAACGGCCGCACACTACTGCTTGGATTTAAATTTGTAGTATTTAACTTTTAACTCATTATTTAAACTTATGCTCGCTAAATCCGATATGGAGTGAAATATACCACCATGCAAAATATGCATACTTGATATATGCATATACACTGCCTGACAGAGAAAATGCCACACTATGAAGGAATGCTTGAAAACAGACCAAACTGCACAAACAGATAGCCACGTATGTCTTGAACAAATGATTTAATTATCATATACAGACTAGGCTCCAGTAGCCGAATATACAGGATGATCAATAAGGAGTGTGGCCCCATTGTGAGCGATGCAGCGTTAAAGCCGACGTTACAAACGGAAAATGATTTTTCTAAAACAAAAAAAAAACAAAAAAAAAGGAAGTAGGTGTGGGAATTACTGAGAACGGAAAATCTCTCAAATTACTAAAGTTTCCCCGGGAACATTTTAAATCAGAATTTTGGTGAAAATTCGAATACCGACCGACAACTTTGGTGTACGTTATTTTCAGAAATGTTGCTTGAAATCACACCCTTTACTTTTTACAGTGCAGAAAAGATAAGAAGCCGCCCCGATCTGAGCGATAGCTTCTGATCATTCGTCCGAGATGGGTCCGAGTTCGAATAAAATAAAGATAGGTGGCGCAGCGATCTGAGCGATAACTTCTGATCATTCATCCGAGATGGGTCCGAGTTCAGATCTCGTTGAGGCATGGATGTTGTGTTTCTTACGGCGCTGGGTCTTTCCCTTCTTTGGAACCAGTGACCCTAAATTAGGCACGGGGAATGCTTATAGCGCACTGAGTTGCTCACGGTGATCGTTAAATATCCAATAAAAAAATTAGGAAGATACTGCATGTGTGTGGATTAAAGAAATGACAAGAGTTGATGGCATCATGTTCAAAGAGTAGATCGTCAAGCGGCTACGGACAGGAAATATTTCTAGAAGAACTGAGATTTAAAGATTTATGTAGGGGATTTGAGGAAAGGAGTGTCTGACCTCAGGTCTTAAACAAACCTTAGAAGTGGGGAGCTAGGAAATTTAGGCTAGAGGTCCCGATATGAAAGTCAAACGGAAGCGACTTAGAAAGGATCAGATCAGATCATATGTAGAGAATTTTAGGAAGGGAGTATCTGACCCCAGGTCTTAAACTACCTTTAGGAATAGGCAGCTAGGAGATTTGCGCTAGCGTGCCCGATAGGAAAGTCAAACGGAAGCGAGGTAGAAAGGATCAGATCATTTGTAGAGAGTTTTAGGAAGGGAGTGTTTTATCCCAGATCTTAAACAATCCTTAGAAGTAGGAAGCTAGGAGATTTGGGATAGAGTGCTCGATAGGAAAGTGAAACGGAAGAGAGGTAGAAGGGATCATATCATATCAAATCATATGTAGATAAATTTATGAAGGGATTGTGTTAACCAAGGTCTTAAACAACCCTTAGAAAGCGGAAGCTAGGAGATTTGGGCTAGAGTGACCGCCAGGAAAGTAGAACGGTAGCTAGGTAGAAAGGATCAGATCATATGTAGAGAATTTTAGGAAGGAGTGTCTTACCGCTGGTCTTAAACAACCCTTAGAAAGAGGAATCTAGGAGATTTGGGCTGAAGTGCCCGATAGGAAAGTAGAACGGAAGCAAGTGTAGAAAGAATCAGATCATATGTAGAGAATTTTAGGAAGGAAGTGTCTTACCCCAGGTCTTAAACAACCCTTAGAAACAGTAAGCTTAGGCATTTGGGCTAGAGTGCCCGACAGGAAAGTCACACGGAAGCGAGATAGAAAGGGGAAGAAGGACGCCCGTTTTTATAACCGGGCGGCCAGTACCCTGGGTCCGACGGCTTAACCTGCCCGTCCGACGCTTGGCCGATATTTAGTGGTTTGAGCGTTCGTACCTTCCTGGGATCGAACATAGAAAGGAAGTTGAAGGGGCCCTTCTTTATGACCAGCGAGCCAGTGTCCGGTGTTGGAAGGCTTAACATGCCCATCCGACGCAGGGCGAGTATTTCGTGGTTGGAGCGTTCGTACCTGCCTGAGATCGATCTTGAACTTTTCCGTAGCAAACACAAACGTTGCGAACCATCCAGGGCCCCCTAGCAGAACAGACAACCGTTGGATATCTGAAATACTGTACTGGATACTGAGGGTCAGGAAAAGAACCAGAATAAGACCACATGAAACAAGAGTGGATGAAATTCGAAACATGATGGTGTGACTTGAAAGAGATCGGCACAAATTGGAAAGCTGTGGATGAGACTTAAAGACACTTGCATGTATCAGTGGATTGAAAATCTTTGACGGTGAAAACACTTGGTTTTTCCACGTTGAACGTTTTGAGAAAAAGTTGATTCTTAAGATAAGGTTCCTAGGGATTCGCATTATTTACAAATAATAGTATACGTACCTGAGGAAATTATTTAAATTAATAAAATAGTCTAAATTCATTCTGTTTGTTTATCAAGTTTTACTGTATTTGTTACTTCCTTTCAAGGCTAGGTGTAGCTAAGTCAATCATGTTCTAACGGGTCATAACAGTAGCAGCACGTATATTTTGTTTTACGAAAAAGTGTTTTGTTCTTGTAAACGACCGTGTGTTTGAGAACATTTGTTCAAAATCGTATTTAACGATCCTATGTAGTGAACATCGCTAACTGCGTAGACATTAGGAGAGTCTGTACAATAAAAGCCCTCACCGAACATCAGGACCTTAATGCCCCCGTTGAATTTCAAGACGGGAATTACAAAGAAAATTGTCTGGAACTGCAAAAGCCTATTGTACTTTGAGATAAAATACTGTCTAGAGACGAGTAAATTTCACGGGATCAATAACGGCAAAACTACAGTGAATAAACAGCTTAACTAATGTCATTAGCATCACGAAAAGCAAGTATATTACGCAATTTATTGCTCTAAGTTCTTTGATCTCAATTTTTATTCGGTGTTCATTAGTACTGCATTCAATTGTTAAAACATTAGGTAAAGGATCGAAATTTAGTAAAACCAACCTAAAATTAAACGTCATTAATTTTATTTATTTTGGTTCACACTTCCTAAAGGACATTACGTCGAATGGACAAATTACTAAGCAGTCGAACTCAGATAACGATCTCACTTACGTAGGACGTTCAATAACTTCTAAGTCTAACAAACAAAGATATTTTTTCAAACGCGTAGAGTGCCTTTATTTGAGCACATAGTCCTCTGACTTGGATACACTTGATCATAAGTTTGGCGAATTCCCGCTGCGAAAACCGTTTTATCTTTCTCCTCAAACCAACACTTCTTTGCCTCCTTCATTTCAGAATCATCCGCAAAACTCCTACACTTCACATTACATTATAACCATATGAACATGGTCAATTGTAATATGCTGAAACTGCTAATCAATCGAGATGTATATCATATATTACTCAAAATAGTAAAAACACTCTATGCACATTTCTCTTCATGTGAGAAGCAAAGTCCAATTCTTTAATGGCTATAAGCAAAGCGCGAGAATTAACACAAAATTATGGAAGTGAATGTTGCAAAAAACTGAAGCACTTTACACAAAATAATATAATGCAAAAAGGTACTTTAAGTCCGACAAGCAACATAGTTCTGCATAGATGTAATAGTAATAAACTCTGCTCCATTTTCCAATATATCGGAGTAACACTTCAAATCAAAAAGGCTAGGACTAGGTTGCAGGTCGAAGTATGTAGTATAATACTAGTCCAATGCAGCTCCATTGTCCTATATATCGGAATATCACTTTGCAAAGGTTAGGACTCAGTTGCAGGTCGAAGTGTGTAACGGCCGGCTGTGAGAACCCCACAAGCCTTGATGCTTCGGAAATGATCTGTCCCAGTCGTCTGATCACAACAATTTAGCCTATGTCCAACTCGTTCAAGTACGCTGCTTTTGTCATCTGAAGAACAAGAATAACACTGATTAAAATGCTCAGTATTAGGTGTTATTTATATAATTTCATAACTTTCACGCGCGCCTTCTATTACCTGTATTTGCTTTTAATTGCATTAAGACGGGATGGTTAAACACTTTGGCTCTTCAGTGTATGCATACAGATCGGTTAAATGTTTTGGCTCTTCAGTGTATACATATAGGATAAGCTAAATTTTTGGCTTTCCAGTGTATACATACCGACCGGTTAAATGTTTTGGCTCTTCAGTGTATGCATACAGACCAGTTTAAAGTTTTGGTTCTCCAGTGTATACATATAGGACCGGTTTAATGTTTGGCTCCTCAGTGCATACATACAGACCAGTTAAAAGTTTGGCTCTTCAATGTATATATATGGGACCGGTAAAATGTTTTGGCTCTTCACTGTATACGTATAGGACCGCTTAAATGCTTTGACTCTTCAGTGTATACATACAGACTGGTTTAAAGTTTTGGTTCTTCAGTGTATACATATAGAACCGGTTAAATGTTTAGCTCTTCAGTGCATACATACAGACCGGTTAAAAGTTTTGGCTCTTCAGTGTATATATATGGGACAGGCTAAATGTTTTGGCTCTTCGCTGTATACGTATAGGACCGCTTAAATGCTTTCACTCTTCAGTGTATGCATATGGGACCGGTTAAATGTTTTGGCTTTTCAGTATATACGCATAGGACCTGTTAAATGTTTTGGCTCTTCAGTGTATACATATGGGATCGGTTAAATGTTTTGGTCTTCAATGTATACGTATACGACCGGTTAAATGTTTTGACTATTCAGTGTATACATATAGGACCGGTTAAATGTTTGGCTCTTCAGTTTATACATACAGACCGGTTAAAAGTTTTGACTCTTCAGTGTATACATATGGGACCGGCTAAATGTTTTGGCTCTTCACTGTACACGCATAGGACCGGTTAAATGTTTTGACACTTCAGTGTATACATATGGGACCGGTTAAGTGTATTGGCTCTTCACTGTATACGTATAGGACCGGTTAAATGTTTGGCTCTTCAGTGTATACATACAGACCGGTTAAAAGTTTTGGCTCTTCAGTGTATACATATGGGACAGGCTAAATATTTTGGCTTTTCACTGTATACGCATAGGATCGGTTGAATGTTTTCACACTTCAGTGTATACATATGGGACCGGTTAAGTGCATTGGCTCTTCACTGTATACGTATAGTACCGGTTAAATGCTTTGACTATTCAGTATATACATATACGACCGGTTAAATGTTTTGACTCTTCAGTGTATACATATAGGACCGGTTAAATGTTTGGCTCTTCAGTGTATACATATGGGACCGGTTAAATGTTTTTACTGTTCAGTGTATACATTTGGGACCGTTTAAATGTTTTGGCTCTTCACTGTATACATATAGGACCGGTTAAATGTTTTGGCTATTCAGTGTATACTTACAGTGCCGGTTAAATGTTTTGGGTCTTCAGTGTATACATACAGGGTCGGTTAAAGGTTTTGACTCTTCAGTGCATGCATATAGGACGGTGCTTGCATAAGACCGAATTCACTAGCAATTGAAGGGAGTCCGAATATTTCAGTTCAGTGTATCTGTCATTCATTATTGCCAGAAATAATAATGTTGTCATTATTCCTATGGCTATGTCTCATCATCATTACGAGCTATAATGTTTTTTCATGATATATTAAAAGTCACTTAATCGCATTACTGGAAATTTATCAGTACCGTAAAAACCTTTACGAAATACAAATAACGCCCGCCTTTCGCGTTTTTTCGCCTCAACGTTTTTCAATTTCGCTTGCGACAGAAATCCAACCATTAATGTGAAGTAGTTAATGGTTACCGAAGAATTCTTATATCGTATTACATGTGGGTTTTTTCAGTAAGATTATTTTTTGAGCCTTTCTTGAAACGTCTGAAGGAGGTTCTCTTGCAATCTTCTTGAAGGACGGAGTTCTTAATGCAACTTTTTTCATTTTTAACACATTATATTTCAGTGCAGACAGCAGGATATATAAAAAAACCTGAGAGAAAGGCAGAAACAATTTGATATAATAGTTACGAAATTCATCAGTGAAAGGCATGGTGGCAACACATAGAATATTTTTCTGAAGTTACTTCTGCTGAAAAAGAAGGTATGCGAACAGGCTGAATAAAACTTGACGTTAGTTAAAGAGAGACCGGAAAACAACAAGAAACATATTTTATGGGTAATTCTGCTTATCACCTATGTAATATTACCGAGAAAGCCGGTAACGCTCAGGTCTGAGGACTGGAGGGACTATTTTATTTATTTATATCTCGAACGACTATTACTCTGGAGGTCTGGAGGCACTATTTTAAAACATATCTTCAATGGAGTCAGTACTACAAAATTTACCTTTCAACGAAAATTTCATATCGAGGAAATGGGTGTGCACTAGAACTGGCGAGAAAGAGTAGGAAGGCCGATGTGCTTCAACTGCATGACTGTGCTTCAACTACTGAATAATGAGTGAGCGGCCGGAGTTGTTTTACAACAATACTTTAATCATTAATACACGCAATTGACGTGGACTAGGAACATCAAACAGAAGTCATCTCTCTTTCAACGTTTATATTTGAGTCACGGAAAACTTCTCATCAGCCGCCACCGGGAATAGAACCCAGAGTCTTCCAGTTACTCGCCTGACTTGCTACCACTGCATCACAGCGGCCTCGAATTCCTCCAGACTCACATACGACTAACTGCCAAGCCACTTGGCTTCTTGGAGCCCCGCACAATGCTGGGGTTACACCAAAGATGATAAGCAGCAACTGAACAAATAACTAGGAGGCGAATGAATTATTAATACAGAGAATTGACGTATATTAGGAACATCAAACAGAAGTCATCTCTCTTTCCACGTTTATGAGTGAGTCACGGAAAAATTCTCATCGGCCTCCACCGGGAATCGAACCTTGGGTCTTCCAGTTACGCGCCGGACATGCTACCACTACACCACAGCGGCCTCGAATTCTCCAGACTCACATACCATAAACGGCCAAACCACATGGAAGGTTACTTCTTGGAGCCCCGCACAATGCTGGGGATTCATCAGAGATGGTAAACAGTAGCTGAACAAATAACTAGGAGGGGAATGAATAATTAATACAGAGAATTGACGTGGACTAGGAACATCAAACAGAAGTCATCTCTATTTCAACGTTTATAAGTGAGTCACGGAAAAATTATCATCCGCCGCCACGAGGAATCGAACCCAGTCCTCCAGTTACGCGCCGGACATGCTACAAGCTGACTGCAGCTGTATCGCACATATTAACATCTCAACGGATCCGTTAACTTAAAATTGCAGCTGTACAACAACAAATTAAAAGAAAAATTAAAAATAATTAAAGCGACCTTAACAACAAATTGCAGCTGTGCCGTGCATCTTAACAACTCAGCGGATCCGTTCATTTGCTTTTGAAGAGGTGTTCGGTGACTTTTGTCAATATAGTGTACTTTGGGCAATGTTCTGCTGGGAAACTCTGGGTCCAGTCATTCATGTGTAGCAAACTATACCATCTATCACCTATCATTTCAGACCAGGTACATCCTTTCATGTTAATGATATTCCCCTCTAGCAATGCTTTCTCTCAGCAGGATAATGTGCCATGCCATATTGCCTGGATTGTTCTAGAATGGTTCGCGGATCAAAAGGAAGACATCCAGGTATTGCTCTGGCCTCCAAATTCTCCAGAGATCAATCCAGTTGAGCATTTGTGGTTTGTGTTGGAACAGCAAATCCGATCGACGACTCCTCAACCACGTGACTCACAAGAGTTAAAGGGTCTGCTGGTAACGAGTTGGTACCCGATACCACAAGACACCTTTATAAATCTTTTAGAGTTTATGCTTCGAAAAGTAAGAACATTTTTGGGGGCACGTAGATCCGGGATTAATATTATATTAGGAAAGTTGTCATGATGTTTTGGCTCTTCGGTGTATGTGCTCGTAGAGCTACTATGATACAATGGAATACAAAATGACTCGATCGACAGCTGTATTGATTTGCGGTTTGATAATACGTATAGGCATGCTTCTTAGACAGAGAATATTCTTGTTTGAGCTTATTTCTTCCCTTTCCACAAATCCCGAGGGAATTCGTTCCAGCGAGTTGAGGGATTAGGCCATTTAATCTCAGGAATCTGAACAAAACCTCAAATTTTTGATCTTCGAAACATTCAAATGTCTCCTCGTAGCGTCGACCATTCCAATCCAGAAAATCCGGAATTAGTCAGATATTATTTAAGAAATAAAAGTCACACATACAAGTACGTATATTATTTCCAGAAGTGAAACACCTGTATCATAAATCGAACGGAAATTGAGAGAGGCGATTTTGGCAATGATGCAATTTTTAAGTTTACTGAGGAAATGGCGACATACAAAAATAATGTGCTTATATCATCTTATGTGCTTATACCCTATATTTTTCCATTAGTGTCTGGGATGGTTTACATAGCACATTGGGTAAAACTTAAACAAGGGTATTCTTTTAACCCTTAAACAGCCATACCGCCCAAAATGCCCGTATGTTAAGACGGCCACGGCCGCCCAAATCACCTGTCTAGAATGAGTAGAATTTTTCCACCCTCATATGTTCTTTGAATTTTCACGGCCTATGCGGAAGTAGCACAAGTTAGTCTCTCTCATCATTGTTGTCACAAAACAAAGAAGTGAACTAGGACCAGGATTTTGAAAAGGAACTAGGACTGAGCTTCTCCTTGGGCGATATCATTCACTCTCATGACGTAGCATTTCTTCTTCCTGGAAGAGTGCAGTGATTGTTCCCAGGAAACTTCTGAAGGTGTGGTGACCATCACTAATTCTTCTTTTGTCAACGAGAGGACATAAATTCGTAAAGTGGTAACACACTTTCCCGCGGTTATGGTATTATAATGACACATGTTTTGGGGTCATAGTCGTTAAAGAATTAAAATGATTCGTGTGGTTCTTTTTGTACAACGTCAGGAAATGTTTTAAATAGTTTACATGTTTCGTACCACATTACTTGAACGTTTTAAATTATTTGTAACAATAGTTTCGGAAAGAAAGTTGAATTAAATTTTGTACATCAAAAAGGTTACTGTATCTTATATAAAGTAATAAAGACAATAGATTTATCCCAAAATATTTTCCATTTCAGACGAACTTCAGGATTTTTGTAAGATCTCTTTTGAGATCTTAACAGAAGGAAAGTCATGGGCAGATGATGGCTAGTATATTTTTGGCGTCATAGAAGGTAAGTGCGTTTTCCTTTAATTCTTCAATATGAGACATTTTGGGGAACTTGATTATGAAGAATATTATTACTGGTTATCTATAAATAAAATCGCAAGCACATTTGCGATTTATTATTTCTTTCCACAAATGCTGACTGAAAGGTTTTAAGCAGCAACCCATGTAGTTGACAAACGGAACTGCGCTCAAAAGAGTTTCGATGAACACGCCTTTCTATACTGGCGGAAAGTGAAAAAAGAACACAAAGAAGGAATTGGCGGACGATCATGAAATTTGCATATGTTAATGGGGTCGAGTTTACGCAGGTGTGATGTTAATTTCGGGACCAACCGGTGAGCGCTTGCGCAACAGCGCGGCATAATATTCAAATTACCGTCGGTGGTATTTAAGGAGTACGGCGAAGTGAATGTAATCAGTCGTCCGCGTACGGACACGTGCAAAGACCTTGAAGAACCTGCAATGCCTGGACATGGAAGACGTGTACGATTTCAGCAGTTATCAGACTTTGAGCGAGTTCGTCTAGTCAGACTTCGCGAGGCCGGGTGGTCGTATCGTCGTATTGCGGTGCGAATTGGACGGGAAGTATCGGTGGTGGTACGATGGTGGCGTAGATGGTCCGAGGAACATTCCCACACGAGAAGACGTGGAACTGGGAGTCACAGACGGACTGATGTGCGGACCGATCGACGCATAAGAAGAGCTGCGTTGTCAAGCAGAACATCCACTGCGACGCAAATCCAAGGTGCCGTTGCACCTAAGGTGACTGTGCGAACAATCCGCAACCGTCTACTGGATGCAGGACTACGTGCACGTGTGCCTCTGGCATGTGTACCTCTGACTCCAGCCCACCGTCAGGAACGGCTGCAGTGGTGTCGCCAACGTCTGCACTGGTGAACGCAATGGCGATCTGTCGTGTTCAGCGATGAAAGCAGATTCTGCTTCGAAGCCTCCGATGGCCGTATGCGTGTTCGCAGACGCACGGGGGAGCGTCTCCACCCTTCTTGCATCCGCCAGCTACACACAGGGCCTACACCTGGTCTCCTGGTCTGGGGAGCGATCAGCTATCACTCCCTTACACAACTAGTGTTCGTACCGGGTACGTTAAGCAGCACCTCCTACATCAACAACATCATTCAGCCCGTTGTTGTGCCATTTGTAAGGTCGGTCCATCGTGGTGTTTTCCAGCAATATTACGCACGCCCACACACGGCACGTGCAACGCAGCATGCACTTCAGGGTGTGAGACAACTTCCATGGCCTGCACGTTCACCGGATTTGTCCCCCATTGAGCACGTATGGGATTTTATGGGACAACGACTTATCCGGTCTCCACGGCCAGCCACGACCAGCCCCGATTTACGCGTCCAGGTTGAGGATGCTTGAAACTCAATGCACCAAACTTACATCCAACATCTGTACGACAGACTCCATGCCAGAATTGCACAGTGTGGCGCAGTTCATGGCGGTTCAACCTCGTAATAACCATGTTACATGGAAATGTTGTTTTTCAGTTTACCAGCAAATACAGCTGTATTTTGCCATAATATTTTGGTCACGTTATCCTCTGTATTCCGTTATTATGCTGTATAAATTTCGTTGGTATCAGATGTCTTCTTCTTGGTGTTCTTTTTTCACTTTCCGCCAGTGTAGTTGGATTCTGCGAATTAACTGCTTAAAGGAAGTTACGGATATTACAATGGAGAGCATCATGCATGTATTTATGCAAATATCGCCATGGCTAGAATATTAGCTTGAAGAGTACGAAACGCAAGGGTATTCAAGTTTTCGATTCGATATTGTACACGCGCAAGAAAGATGTATCAAGAGTATCTGACATAAAACTTTTATTAAAACCAACGTAATATATTAGGATTGCACAAAAGAGGCGGCAGCTTATCTATAACTTTACCTGGCCAGTAGAATATCAATAAAAATAAACGTTGCAGGTTATTAGAAGAACTGTAGGGCTCAACAATTCAAAAAAATTATACAGACTAATATTTTTTAATACACTGCTCAAAAGAATTAGAGGAGCAAAACATTTTCTATGGAAAATGATGTGTCACTGACATTGTTGAACCTAAAATGTTATTTTTATTTAAGATATAGTACAATATTCAGTAATGTGTATAAGAAAAAGTGCATGGTTGTACCGAAAGTTATGCCTATCAGGGTTGCACCAAAAGTAATGCAAAAGTCGGCATAACTTGTTTATTATGAGGTAGTTCAATTGCACATGTTCGTAGAGTACCCCTTTCTTTATATAAAGGTACTACTCAACATAGTACCCATCACAAACTATGCATCTGCGCCATCGTTGAACCCAACTATCGAACCCTCTTTGAAAAGCTTTAGGTGTGGACTGTTGTACCCACTTCTTCACAGCCCTTTTCACCTCATCTGTGTAATCAAATCGTTGTCCCCGTTGACTGTTCTTTATTGGACCAAATAAGTGGAAGTCGGAGGGAGCCAGATCTGGGTGGCTTCTGATCATTTGTCCGACATGAGGCCGGATTCGAATCCCTGTGAGGCATGGATATTATATTTTTCTTACGGAACTGGCTCTCTTCCTACCTTAGAGTCAGTGGGCCCAAAATTAGTAGCGGGCGACTGCCCATTGAGTTGTTCACGGTGGTCGTTAAACCTCCAATCGAAAAAAATTGCTGATCGCCTTATTTGTTGTCAAATATGTGTGTAGTCTCGCATTGTCATGGTGAATGTGGATCCTTTTCATATTATTATTCGGCCTCCTTCTCCTTACAGCTTCTCTATGCTTCTTGAGTGTCTCAATGTACCGCTCGTTGCTCACGGTACAGCCAACTTCCACAAAGTCAAAGTGAATGACAGTTACCATAATTTTCTGTGCTGGTCGTTGGCTCTTGAACTTCTTAGGTCTCGTTGAAGAAGAGTGGTTCCATTCCATGGATTGATTCTACGTTTCCAGATCGTAAAGATACATCCACGTTTAATCTCCTGTCACCAGATCGGAAAAAAGGGTGTCTTCATTGGCTTCAAACGCTTCCAGATCAGAGAAGACTTTCACTGTTCTCTCCTTCAAATCTGCTATGAAAAAGAAGATTTACTATAGAGGAAGAGTTACTTTACCAACATTTGAAATTTGAACTATCTCTGTCAGTTAATAAAAAAGTTATGCCCACTTTTGCATTACTTTCGGTACAACTCTCTTATTATACACTGGTGTGCAAAAAGTAAGAACGAAGAGGAGAAATTAGCACAACAACGGAACGAGCAGGCAGAACGGACCAATACACCACTCAGGACATAGACTAGGGTCCGGTACGGTAGGGCATGTGCATATATGCAGCATGACGTAGGGGGGGGTGAGTGTCGGAAGGGTATAAAGCACACGGGCGGTGTACGCTCAGCAATTCGGTGAAAGCTATTGCTCGGTGTACATCAGTTTGGACGATGTCCATTTGCTGCCACCGTGTGATATGACCAACAGGCAATCCAGTAGGCGACATGTGGATGACTTTACCCGAGGTCGGGTCGCATTATTGAGAAGTTGGAAGAAGGTCGAAGTGTGACTAGTGTGGCCGACGAGTTCGGGATCACTCACAGCATCGTTTCACAAGCTTGCAGAGCATTTCAAACGACAGGAACAGCCGTCTGAGAGTTTAGCAGTGGTCGTCCACGATCAACCGCGGCGGCGGACGACCGGTATATTTTCCTACAGGCGAGAAGAGACAGATGGCAGACAGTAGAATAAATCGCAAGGCACATGCAACAGACAACTGGACGTCCGTTATCGCGTTTTACCGTGGCCAAGAGGCTGCACAAAGGTGGCCTATTTGCAAGACGACCAGTACGGTGTGTGCCATTAACGCCTGCTCATCGGAGACGGCAGTTTCTGTGGTGCCAGGAACAAAAGAACTGGACACATCAGCAATGGGGTCGAGTTCTCTTTATGGATGAGAATCAATTTAATCTGACGAGCGATTCTGGACTTATTCACATCTGGAGAGAGCAGGGAACACGCAATCACGCCTCCAACATCATCGAAAGGGACCGGTTTGGAGGTCGCGGATTTCTCGTTTGGGCGGTATCATGCTTGGTAGCCGTACTGACCTCCACATCTTCCAAGGAGGTTCAGTCACTGGTGTCCGCTATTGTACCGAGGTTCTCCTGCCTCACGTGCGTCTGTTTAGAGGTGCTGTGGGTCCTGAGTTCCTCTTCATGGACGACAGTGCTACACCTCATCGTACAGTGGCTGTCGCAGAGCTGTTGGAGAGTGAAGATATTCAACGCATGGATTGGCCCGCAAAGTTCCAGGACCTAAATCCAGTCGAACACGTGTGGTACCTTCTCCGGAGACGCTTGGCAGCACGTCACCAGCCGCCAGAACGATTCCGCAGCTGCGATTGGTGCTACAAGAGGAATAGGCTGCGATGCCTCAACAGCTCCTTGATAACCTCGTCCTCAGCATGGACAGACGTTGTAAATCCTGCAACGCATTCAGGGGTGATCATATCCCCTATTAAAGACTGCATTTTTCCTGGCAGCCGCCTGTCACATGAACGTTTCTGTCTTCTGTCCATTTGTGCTCCAATCTACCTTTTCAATAAAGTGCCTTTGTATCCTTTAGATTTCTTGTTTGGACGGTTTTGCTCACTTGTCCTATATTCTTACATCTTGGTGATCTAATGGTATGATTTGAGTCGATGTGGAGCACTTCTGCACGACGTTACATTCAAAAAACTGTCTCGTCCTTAATTTTTTCACGCCAGTGTAGTATTTTAATGCACATGATGCGATATGCTGTACAACAATATGCATATATGTGTAACAAGGAAAAATGGCTTTTTTAAGGTGGTAACTGACCTATAGTAGGGTGTGAGGTCTCCTTGAACTGCTAGGACCTATGCTCACCAGTGTGACATGGAAAGGATGAGGTTATCGAGAAGATTTTGAAGAGTATTTTCACCATTCCTCAATGAGGCCAGTCTCCAGTTAACGAAGAGTCAACGGACTAGCCGGCCGAGCTGCAGTGCGTCTTCCAAGTGCATTCCAGCCATGATCAATTGGAAATAAGTCAGGGGATCGTGCTATCCACTCCATACGTTCGATTCCTTCGTATTGAAGCATGTTGTCCGCTAGCTAAGGTCTATGAGGTTGAGCGTTATCTTCCATGAATAGGAACAAATCACCGACGGCAGCAGCATATGGCATGACACTAGTCTGAGAATCTCGTTTCTAAACCTCTGGGCCATCAGACTGCTATTTTAGATGATGTCATCATCATCATCATTGTCAACCATTATCAATCCACTGCTGGACGAAGGTCTCCCCAAGTTTCCTCCACAACGGTCTGTCTTGTGCCAGTCTCCTCCATGTCACTCCCGCATATTTACGAATTTCATCCACCCATCTCCCATGTGGTCTTTTCCTGGGTCTTTTCCTGTCCCTTGGAATCCAATCTAAAATTTCGGCTGTCCATCTATGGTTTGTCCTTCTGGCAGTATGTCCAGCCCATTGCCATTTCAGGGATTTAACTCTGATCATGATGTCTTCCACTCTTGTCATTTTTCGGATCCACGAGTTCCTCTTCTTATCTCTCCTGGTTATACCAAGCATGCACCTCTCCATGCCTCTTTGAGTTGTCTGCAGCCTTTGTATGTCTCTTTTAGTTAAGGTCCACGTCTCTGCACCATACGTAAGCACTGGAAGGATGCATTGATCAAACACTGATGTACTGGTCTGTAAGTCCTCCAATACTTATGTCTGCCCAAGCTATTAATCCATGTCATCAATGCACTTCGAATTGTGTTCACAGTCGAGAAATGACTCTTCGTGACACTCTTATGGCTTCCGATACTACCGGCTGTGCCTGACATGCTTCCAGTCTACCAGTAGGTCTCCACACCGTTGTTTCGAGTAAATCATGCAGCTTGAGACATGGTTGAAATCGAATATTTCAAGAACTGAAACGTCACGGTAAACGTGGAAGAATAGGGGAGCTGCCGGGAAACATTCGTTTTAATACCAATCTGTGATTTATGCATTCTGACGTGACAGACACTAATGTACAGATAATGTACAAAAATATGGAAACACCTGGTAAAAGAAGGAATTCCATACTAATATGGTGTAGGACCTTCTTTTGCTTTCAAGACGGCCTGGATTCTCTTGGGAATGAACAAATACAATTCTTGGATGGTGGATAATGTGATGATATACCATTTTTCTTGCAACATGCGTTCACGTTCCTGTAAAAATGTTGGATGCGAATAGTGCTCTCGAACCTTGTTCTCCAAAGGGGCTCAATTATTTTGAAGTCTAGAAACTGAGAAGGCCAGGGAAGATGGGAAACTTTATCAGCATGCTCAGGAAACCATGATTGAACGATATGAGCTGTCTGAATTGGGGCCTTATCGTCTTGATGAATGACATCGCCAGTAGGAAACACTGTTTGTACCATGGGATGAACTTGGTCGCACAAAATGCTTAAATAGTCTTTGACAGTGATACGACCTCGCAAGGTAATAATGGGGCTGGCGGAATACCATGATATGGATGCCCAAACCATGACGGACTCGCTGCAATGCTTCACTTTCGGCAAAAAGCACGGTGGATCGTACGTTAGGGCGTGTGTTCGCCACACGTAAACTCGCCCACAGGTTGGATGAAGTGTAAATGTGGTTTCGTCGAACAAAATGGCAATCTGCCGTTGATTAGTAGTCCATGTTTTATGAGTGTTGCACCACTCTCTCCTGCGTGCTGCATTCACGTTATTAACCAGTGGTTTAACGATTGCAGCTCGCCCATAAATTCCTGCCTATGGAGTTCTCCTCGCACTGTTTTTGTACAGACAAGGTTTGAAATCACGTTATTCAGCTCAGCAATAACTTCTGCAGCTCTTGTCTTTTTATTTGTGGTCACAATCCCCTGCCATGTCCTTCTCTCTCTCTCTCTCTCTTTCTCTCTCTCTCTCTCATTCACCGCACACTTTCGTCCACGCTGGTGTTTTTCCAGAAGCACAACATGAGGTCATAACCTTTGATTCAGTACCTCGTGATACACCGAATAAACTTGCTACTTTGGGCACGGCAGCACCCACCATACGGGCCCAACAATTTGCCCTCTTTGAAACTCTGCAAGCTCCGACGTAATTCACTTGCAACGCACAGATTAATGTCTGGACAGCAACTGGAGCTATAGCTGCTGGTTTGCCACGTTTCATAGCACACATTCACTAGTAAGACCTCCGGCGGTATCTACATTTTTACGTGGAAAACTTTGGTCGTTTTACTCATGGGTTTTACCAGGTGTTTCCATATTTTTGTCCATCCCCTGTATATGCATAATTCTGCTGTCTGCGTCACACATGACTTGCGCTTTCCACGTCTCGGTAAGGTATCACGTGATTGGCTTACAAAATATCGATAAATTCACATGCTCTCCTAATTATTTTGAGCAATGAATTACAAGCAAATGTATTTATTTTAATTTGTTACAGATGCGGCTGACAAACATGTTTTATTAAATTAACATAAGATGAATGAATGGTGTGTAATTCTTTGATTTCGCACAAAAAGTAATTGTCCCTTTGGACACCATCGTTTTTCAATATAATAAACCAAAAATATGTAAATAAACTTCGAATCAACTGTGTAGCTACTTAATTTCTTGCAGTGTGGCATCCAAATTTATTGGCGTAGAATTGTACGCCAATAAAATCGGATAACTAGTGTAGTTATACTATCTTAAACACATTCATTTCCTGGATGACTGAATATATCGTGTTGTTTTTGTAAATTTAAGCAGTTTGAGGGTGCTTGTGCATAATCTGCTTGTTAGGAAATTGCATTTGGATATAGCACACAATTAATGCAGATGCTTTGGTGCTCCATTTTGTTAGAAGACCGTGTTCCTTTTTGTTGTAAAGAAACATCGCAGAGAAGATATGTTTTGAAAGTTTGTAGGATATGTAAGTACGGTTCGATTTAGCTACCACACTAGAAAAACATAAGGGCCTGTGTCAATCGATTGTCTTGTTTTCAAACTAGATCGTTGGTAGCTTCTGTATAGTTGGTATAACTGTCAGAACAACAACGAAAACTGCGCCTCTTAAATTTGACCAAAATGTAGCCTCATTATGGATGATCAATATGGTTTGTTGAGCAAAACGGCAAAAAGATAATATTTCCTATAAGTTTTCTGATCATACAGATCGTGAGAGATTGTCGTTTTGTATGACAAAAATGGTGTATTTTTTTCTTTAAATGCGCATTACAAACTAATGTTTTCAGTTGGCGTTACTGAAATAACTAATTAATATCTTTATCGAAATTATTCGTAAAGCAAAACACATGACTACATTTGATTAATTGCAAATGTACGGCCAGCGTCAAAAGGTTCAGCGCTTAAGTTAACTTCAACTGCTTTTTTATGCTCTGCGAAATCGAATCGTAAAGAATAGATACTTGTGCTTACTAATACACTTCAGTTGAGAAATCGTCAAGTTGTAACTCATTAGATGAAGCTTAGCAGCAAGCTGGTATATTCTTCACAAACACAGAAATTCCATCATATATCTAATACATGTTATTCATCTCTTCACACATATGTACGATATATCGCATATCTACAGTACGCATTTCATCTCTCTACATATATCTACAACAGCCGTTTCCTGTCTCTACATATATCTGCAACACGATTTTCATCTCTCTCAAGAAATATTTGCAATACGATTTTCATCTCTCTACATATATCTACATCGCGCTTTTCATCTATTTACATTAATCTGCAACTCGCTTCTTTTTATCTCTCTATTGTGCATATATCTGCAACACGATTTTCATCTCTCTACAAATATTTGTTACACGGTTTCCGTCTCTCTGCATACATGTACAACACGCTTTTCATTTCTCTACATATATCTAATACACGCTTTTCATCTATCAACATATATCTACAACACGCTTTTCATCTATTTACATATATCTACAACACGCTTTTCATCGCTCTGCATATATCTACAACACCCTTTACATCTCTCTACTTACACAGTCATTTGCAAAAGTTAAAGACCACCTGTCAATT
Source organism: Macrothele yani (assembly GCA_039090855.1). Classification (NCBI taxonomy): domain Eukaryota; kingdom Metazoa; phylum Arthropoda; class Arachnida; order Araneae; family Macrothelidae; genus Macrothele; species Macrothele yani. The sequence continues at coordinate 49,122,928 of CM077029.1, forward strand.
TATTGGATTTTCAAAAGAACAACTAATTACTAGTCAGAGATATGTGAAAAACGTACACCACAGATGCATACTTACATTCTTTAGAACACAAAGAGACCGAAATCATTATTTTGTGTGGCCACCTTTGTTTTTTTATAAGGGACAGAATACGATGTGGCATACTCTCAAAGAGGGATTTGCAGTAGTCACTTGAAATGTCTTTGCACCACACGTACTTTATCGAGTCAATCAAAGCTTATGAATTTGATGGCTGTTTTTCTGCTACCTTGTCTTTTAAAATGGCCCACAAATTTTCGATGGTGTTAAGATCGGGACTATTACTGGGCCAGTCAAGCATAGTTATGTTTTTCCTCTGCAGGTAGTCCTTTACTGTCTTTGATCTGTGGCATGGAGCACCATCATGCATAAAGATTGTGCATCTGTGCTCTTGCATATGAGTTAACAGCCTCTCACGTAATATGCCAGTAATAGCAGTGCCTGGCGGCAACCCATATCATCTGACTAGGCGGACGTCTCACGTTGCTAACGGTGTATTTTTCATCAAATCTTTTGCCTTTTGGTTGTCGAACCTGTACTTCATGTGATTCCTATTAATGTGCCGTTGATTCTTCGGGAAAAATAACTTGGCTCCAATGTTCAGCAGTCCACGGTTGATGACGCTTCGCAAAGTGGAGTCTTCATTTTCTTGACAGAGGTTAGTCTAAGTTTATATGCAGGTTTATATGACTTTAATCCAAAATCTTTGCTAAGACGTTGGGAAACAATGCTGATACTAATATCAGACCCTTTTGAATGCAGAAAGGCTTTGATTTTCTTGCACGAACTCCGCGGAGAACGCATAACTATTCGCCTTGTGGTATTGTCATCACATGGGGTTGTTTTTCTTGGACGTCCACTTCTCTCTCGGACGCTAAATTCACCTGTATCTCGATATTTCATTATCGTATTATGAATAGCAGTGTTACTCACATTCATCTTTCTGCTTATGTCACTTTCAGAGTATCCTTCATGATATAAAGTCACTATTTGTGCCCTCTGGGTAACACTTAATGACGCTTTTTTTGCCCATTTTTTGGTATAAAGAAAACACGTACAAATCCTCTCATCATGAAAACCAGAAGCAAACTGACGCTCGTACGTTTCTCCCAACTCTAGCAACAGCTGTAGGATAATGCAACACCGACAGGAAGTTGAGTAATACAGGCAGTAGCTGACACAATCGGTAGAAATCTCTTAATACCAACAGGTGGTCTTAAACGTTTGCAAATGATTGTATTGTGAACACGCTTTTCATCTCTCTTCATCACTACTTATAACTACAACATGTCTTTCATCTCTCTACTGCTCTACACTTTTGCATTCGACGTAGACTTTTTATTATACTTCTGATTCGTTGACTCGTTGTAAGCGTTGACGATACGTACAAATTGTTCGGGGAAGCAATGCGTCATTCCGTAACAAAATATCGAACAGAGAAGTAACGAAATTTACATAAGAAACAGTAACTCAAAAGGAAGCCAACGTTAGGGGTATACTTTACAAAACAATGTCTTGTGAAGTATACCCCTAATTTAGTTTTAAAATTTTTACCCCTATTGTTAGTTTTCTGAGCTTTTTATACCCTGCGATAATATTGCCTTAAGTGTTGCTGATTCAGTTGCATTTTCGACTCTTCTGCTTGGAGGACGATCGAAAACTTAAAATTAGTCGAAAGCAATTCATTAGTAATCCACAGACTGGCTGAAGAACAAGCATTCATTATGCTTTCTTCCTTCCTGTTAAATTTTTACGCAACTGCGCATTTGCTACCACATACTAGATATCGAATGGTTGTTTCATCCCTTGATAATTTTTGGACCATGGTATTTCACTCGCAACAAAATGTAGAATTATGATTTAAAATGTATAATCGGTACCTTAAATAAGAAGTTGTTACTTCAGTTGAGAGCAAAGTAAGTAACGGTCGTAATGTGTAAAACCGAAATTTTATCAGAGTTTACAAAAGGCCAAATTGTGGGCGCACGAAAATTTAGTGATGGTGGTTTGTAGGTTTGGTGCAGATGGTTTGGTATATGTATTGGGTTGTCCGAAAAGTCATGACGTATTTTGGCACCCGATGGCGGTTGGGCGGTTTTGGAAGTACTAGAGTCATGCAGCTCCGTTATCGCTATGGCATTCGACAGGTGTCAGTTCTAGCTGATGCAGTCTAAGAGGAATAGTGAGCGATTTGGTTGATTTGCGGAGATTTGACATCAAGTTGAAGATGGAAGACCAAACTGTGCATTTTCGCAATATTGTACTGTTTTACTTCCGTAAAAGGAAGAAAAAGCGTCAAGCTTGTGAAAAGTTGCGTACAGTGTACGGTGATAATGCTTTACAATAACGTAAGTTCCAGCGGTGGTTCTCAAAATTTCGTGCTGGTGATTTTGACCTCAACGATGCTTCTCGATCCGGGAGGCCCACCGAGGATAATGACGACCAAATCAAGACATTGATCGAGTCAAACCCACGTTACACGACACAAGAGATTGCAGACACATTGCCAATCCATCATTCAAACGTTTACGACCACCTGAAGAAGCTGCGATACGTAAGCAAGCTCGATGTGTGTGTTCCTCATGAACTCAAAAAAGCTCAATTGACGGCGCGTATAAACATCTGCGATAGGCTCATTAAACGTGAGGAAAACGATCCTTTTTTGATGCGACTGATAACTGGTGACGAAAAGTGGATTGTGTATAACAATGTGCTGCGCAAACGGTCTTGGTTCCGACATGCTGCTTCGCCTCAAACGACATCCTAAGTAGACATTCATCAGCGGAAGGTTCTGGTCTCAGTGTTGTGGGATTTTAAAGGTGTCATGTTTTTCGAACTTCTACCACGGAAACAAACAATCAATTCGAATGTGTACTGTCGGCAACTGAACAGGTTGAACAAATCCATCATCCAGAAACGTCCAGAGCTCGTTCATTGTAAAAGTGTTGTGTTCCATCATGACAACGCGAGACCACACGCAAGTTTGATCACCCGCCAAAAACTATTGGAGCTTGGGTGGGATGTGTTGCCACTCCCAGCATACTCGCCTGACCTTGTGCCATAAGACTTCCTCTTGTTTCGCTCTTTTCAACAGTCCTTGCGTGGTTTAAAGTTCAATTCATATGAGGCTGTACATCAGCACTCTTTACAGTTTTTCGCCACGAAAGACAGGTCCTTCTATGAACGAGGCATTCTACAGCTCACTGAAAGATGGCAAAAGATTATCGAACAAGACGAGCATTATATCATTGATTGATCTTTGTTCTTTCTATCAATAAATGACCTTTTCAAAACATGGCTAAAATACGTCATGACTTTTCCGACAACCCAATACATCGAAGAGCCAAACGACTGCGCGTACGAAAGTTGTGAAACTGTATAATAACAGTTGATACTGAGCTTTGTTAATCATAATAATCACTAATTCATCAAATGGGAAAGCCAGCGGACTTAAACGAGTTTGACAAAGAACAAATTGTAATGGCCAGACTGGATTATAGCGTTTCCAAAGTTGTCTCAATTCTCCCCAAGCTTGTTTCATTTTTTACAACTTAAAGATAATTGAGACAAGCTCTGACCCAGAATTGAGACAAGCTGCGTTTTGAAGTTTGTCTCAATTTTAGGTTAGAGCTTGTCTCTATTCTCTCCAAGTTGTGACACGCCGGTTCACGTATAAAAGAATTAAAGAGCCGTGTATTTTCGATAACCCGAAATTCAAATTTTAAAGTATAATCGTAAAAAGCGTATAAATGAATTACGTATTGGGTTGATGCATACGTTCACGCAGTTCTTTTTCACCGCACTACAGGAATGTATGGAGTGGGGGAATACATCATTTATGTATACCCCCACTCCATTGTTTAAAATAGTGTCCCAAAGTTTGGATACGTCTGCAATGCCATTGTTAAAACGTGCAGATTTTGCTGCGAAGAAATCATCTAGAAAATTCTGGAGATCAACATTTTCTTTTTTTCTTTTTTTTTTTTTTTTTTTGATTGGAGGTTTAACGACCACTGTGAGCAACTCAATAGGCTATAAGCAGTCGCCCGTCCCTAATTTCGGGTCACTGGTTCCAGGGAAGGGAGAGAGCCAGTGCCGTAAGACAAACACAACATCCATGCCGCACCGGGATTCGAACCCGGACCCCGTTCGGACGAATGATCAGAGTCCATCGCTTAGACCACTGCGCCACCGGGGAGGTGGAGATCAACATCATTGTTGAACGCCTAGCCACAGAGTGCACTGGACAGAGATCGGAACAGGTGACAGTCTAAAGAGGCAACATCTAGGGAATAGGCCGTATGTGAAAGGATCTCACATTCGATGTCCTCAATGTTCATTTTTGTCATGTTTGTACTGTAACGGGTTACGTTATCGTGTAGCAGAAGGACACCATTGCGCCGGTGTGTCCATTTCTGCTGAATTGCTCCCACCATACGGCGGAGTTGCTCACAATAGAATGCAGCGTTGATGGTCCAATTCCTTGGTAGCATTTTGCAGTGAATAATGCCTTCCACGTCCCTCCAGACACATAACATGATCTTGGCAGAATGAAGGTCATGTTTTGGACATCTTTCTTGGGGGGCTTAACCATTCCATCCAATGCCAGAAATTCACATACAGGCACCACTTTTCAACCTTAGTAAATATAAGTGAGAGAAAAGGTTTGTGTTGCTGAGAACGTTCACGATAACGGGCGAGCAAGGAACAACACATGGCAACACGCTGATTCTTGTTGTCCTCGGTGAAAGCGTGAGGTACCCAAGACCCCAATTTCTGGTCCTTTCCTATACATCCCATTGTCACACCACGGTGTCCTGATCACAGCCCATCTCAGCGGCCAATTCGCGCGTTGTTTGAAATGGATTCAAGTGGATGAGATGGTTCAAATATTCCTCATCGAAGTGAGATGGACGACCACAGCATGGAGAGTCGTTGATGTCAAAATTTCCACCTCGGAAGCGCTCAAACTATTTGCAGGCTGTACTTGGAGCAATAGTATCCTTCCCATACACAGCACAAATTTGTCGAATAGCCTCGGCAGCTGTGGATCCCTTGTTAAACTCGTAGAGGAGCAGATGTCGGAAATGTTCATTCCTCTCTACTTGACACTCCATACTTCCGGACATGAAAACCCAAAAACCATTAGTCACAATCACACAAAGCAATATGATTTAGATATACGATATTACTGCCTACATTTGATATACAACTGGCCATCTGCACCGTTACTGCTGGCCTGGGAAACACTCGCGAAAATAAAACGGCATGAACTTATGCATCAACCTAATATAACCGAGTTAAAAAAAGCGATAGAAACTGCACTAAAATATTGGGACTAACGCAGAATTACATATGAAACAGAAAAATGTATACCTCAGAGATGTATGACCGAGGCTCCACTGTACTTCGCTTTTACTTTTTTATTCGCTTAAACTGCGTCTGTGTACTTCATGTCTACTTCACGCAACACACCTCGGAAACGCCCTTTCGTTTCTGTACGAAGTGAACTTTTTAAGCGCTATGTTAACTGCGAATATAAATGTACACTATGGTCCACAGGTTTTCGGGAAACAAAGATATGGTTACTGTAGGATACGATTACCTCTCTTTCTCATCATTCTCCTATTTCTTTTTAAATTGGTTTGCTTCTTTAAACATTAATATTTAGACCTTACTTCAAAAGTTATTCGTATTTTTGTGTACTATCGCCACTCTTTGTTCACAAGAACTTGGGAAGACCCTGTAGATTTCAAAGTGATGCTTTGTAACGCGCGCGCGTCTTTGTTTTTGTGTGTGTAGCAGAGAGAGAGAGAGAGGGAGAGAGCGAGCTTAAAGGAGAATTTTATGACACAAAAACACCAGTTTTATACTAAATGACGTAAACTGTTTTAAGAATATTTTGGCATATAGGTAAAGATTCCATTCCTGGTGGTCTCTGACTCATGAGGCCCTTGCACCATCAAACGCCGACCAATCAACCAAAGTTTTCATTCCATAACAATAAGTACACCGAGCCTTCATGAGAATTTCAGAAAATTTAAGGATATGTCGTACAGATAAAAGCTGTCAGGAGCATTTAGTAACTTCACGTTTCGACTTTATTACGAAAACATCTCTAAACTTTCTTTTATAATGTGTGGTTATTTTGATAATTTGAGGAATTTCTTGTTTTTAAGAGTTCCAAGAAACTCCTGCTAACTTTTTTTCGCACAATGTTTTTACAGTACATACATAAAACATGCCATGTAATGGAGAATTTCCTAATGGTATTCCTATGAAATTATTAAAAAAATATGGAATATTGCAGAAGTTTAAGGCCTGCACGTTACAAAAAAGATTGTAATTAATTCTGACTTTACCACATTGTTTTCCATTGGACTAACTGTTCTAATGTTGAAAGCAGAAATGGTTCAAGTCACCTTCCAGTTTATAATACTGGAAGGTAAATGAAAGAGTCGTAACTGAAACAATCTTTTGTTTGTCTGCAGTAATAAGTGCCACAAAATAGCTCTCATTAGTTTCCAGTCATTTCTCCATCTTTTCTCTGAATTATTGTAGCAATGTTATGCAGGCGTCTCAGGGATCACATAACGCACAGAACCATTACGGTCTTTCTTTTTTGTGCACGATTCCTCCAAGAGTTGTTGACATGACTATTTAAGAAACTCCCACAGGAAACGGTCAAGTGGAATAACATTTAGAACGCATCAGAATCAACGAACTGCTCCGAGCGTTGCCCTTCTCAGAGACGGCCAGTTGAAGAACATCAGTATCACTGCTTTTACCGCTCATAATTCATGAATGATACCTTCCGTTGATTATGACTCAGAGAAAGTAGTGAGAAATTTATCTCATTTCTAAGCTTGCGTGTGGACGGAAAGCAACGACCTAATGATATACAGCTTTAAAAACATAAATCAAACTTATTAAAAAAATATTCACACATAAACACAAAAACAAATCACTAAAATCATTACATTAGTACAACGGCCGTTCCATAAAAACTGAGAGTAAAATCATACAAAATGAGGAATATAGGTACAGCAAAATATATGTTATTCTTTCCCAAAGTAGCTCAGATGATGTGCAACGGTACCATCGTTCAGTCCACTTTTCAAAGCATGTGGCGAAGGCTTTTTGTGGAAGCTGCTTTAGCGACCCCTGTGCAGCTTGACTGACGTCAGCATCTGCGTTGAATGTTGTGTTACGAAACTTCTCCTTCACTGCTGGAAACAAACAGGTATCGCACGGGGCAAGATCAGGACTGTAGGCAGGCTGTGACACGATTTCAATGCTGCATTTCGTAAGAAACTGTTGAACACAAGCAGCCACATGTGGGTGGGCGTTATCATGGTATAGGGTTCACTTGCCAACCAATTTTGGTCGCTTAATCGATATGTGTCATCGCAGACGCTTCGAGACTGAAATGTAATACTCAGCATTGACAGTAATTTTCGCAGGAAGGCATCAAAGAAGATCAAAAAAGATTATTATCATCAGCTTCCCAGATGATTTGGTTTGGCGGACTATTTTTGGAGGAGGCGAGCCTGTGTGTTTCCAGACACTCTTTGCGCGCTTCGTGAGGGGGGTCGAAATAGTGGACCCATGTTTCATCGGCAGTTATTACTGTTTTAAGGAAATTTGGATCCTTTGCAATCATTTGTTTCCACTCATGACACAACTGAACTCTGGCTAACAATGTTGTCTCGTCAGGTGATGAGGTACCCATCTCGAACACACACGATGCAGCAGTAATTTGTCGCGTAGAATGCGGAATGCCGACGTTTTTGAAATATTTGACGTTACTATGTCTTCACACGTCATTCGTCGATCTTTCACGATTGTTCAAACAGTGTTAGCAATACGCTCCGTAACAACACTTTCAGGTCATCCAGGCCTAGGTGCGAGTTCTGCCGACAAACGCCCTTTTTTGAAATCATTGTGCCATACAAAAATCGTTGACTCATCCAAACATTTATCGTTGTAAGCTTATTTTTATTAAATCAACAGTTTCTGGAGCCGTTTTACCCAAAAGATACCAAAATTTCATCGCACAACGCATTTCATTTCGTAATTCTGAATCACTCACCTCTATATCTGTATGACGAAATACAGACATACCTTAAACAACTGCACAATAACAAAACCAGAATCGTCTGTCACGGCTAATAACTGTTGCCATAGATACTTCCTTAATGCAGTTAGTCGCCTACGTGGTTATTTTTAACCTTCGCTCTGTTGCCAACTCAAAAAATATTACTCTCAATTTTTATGGGAGGGTCTTTGTACAATTCTAAATTTATGCATTAGAGAATTGTCTTCTGAAATCACCATAATCAGGTTGAATGGTACTTTCTTTTTCGATAAATATATTATTTTGTTAATATTTTTAACTTTTACTTTCAGAATTGTGTGCTTGCGTGTATTCATGTTCCGCATGCTTTTGTGCATCTCCTAATATTCTGGATTTGATGTGTTGTTCCTTTGCGGTGCAAGTAGAAAAAAATGTCATGCTTAGAAGTAGTGGTATAAGTATCTGCGTAATATAGCGTAATTCTTCTCTACATTCTTACATTCACAATCTAGGATGAAGTTGAAACAGGCTTTTGAGCGTGCGCACACGCTCACACAAGTTTAATCACAGCCTTGACACCCAGTGGTCTAAGCGCTGTCAATTCTCCAGGGATGGGTCTGGGTTTGAATCTCGTGAGAGGCATGGATGATGTGTATGTATTACCACACTGGCTCTCCCCCTTCCCTGAAACCAGTGGCGCTACATTAAGGACGGACGACTGCTTACAGCCGATTGTGTTGCTCACGGTGGTCGTTATGCACGAAAACAAACATCAACAACCCAATTTTATCGATACACTAGCAGCATTCGTCACATAAGTGGATCGTCCCAACACCTGAGATGGCATGCGATTGCAATGTGCTGTACACTATACAAATCAGACAGACCATCTCGTCGAGTATCTCATCTAGCATTTGAAACTGCATTAAAAAAAATGTAGGATACATTTGGTTAGTGTGAATGCCCGGCGCGAACGAGCAGTGGAGACAGGCCCCCACCACAACGGAATGGAACCATCCACAGGTGTGGTGGGTAATACGTCACAGAGTTACTATAAATAGCTAGCACGTGTGTGTGAAGAACAAGGTTCAGACGGAGTTTGTTTGGACGTAACGTGGCTTGCAAAAGAAACACGCAGACGTCGGATTTTAGAGTCATTTTCCTGTATGAATTTAAACTGGGCCATTCTGTAGGAATCGTCGCTTGAAACATTAACAGCGCGTTTTGGGAGAATGAAGCCAACGAACGAACCATTCGGCGATGGTGTGTGAAGTTTCGAAGCGGAGATGCGGACCTGCGAAACGAAGAACGTGATCACCGACCTGTTGCTGCCTCTGACTGTGTTCTGTTACGTGTGGTTGAAGCGGACCCCCGAAAAACGTGTCGTGAGATAGCGGCAGAGATAGGTGTCCACCTCACGACAATTGTTCGGCGTCTGGACTGCGCTGGGTAAGGTCAAAGAGCTGGACATGTGCCAGCCGCATGAGTTGACAACTGCCAACAAGACTAGATGTTTGGAAGCCTGCACTTCTCTGCTTACCAGTAATAAACAGGGACCTCTACTGCATCGAATTGTCACCTGCGACGAGAAATGGGTCATTCATGACAATCGGAAACGACTTGCACAATGGTTAAGCATGGCACAGCCTGCTGGATGCCATCCTAAGCCTCCTCTACTCGCCAAGAAAATGATGCTCCTTGTCCGGTGGTCTACAGCCGGAATAATTCATTGGGATTTCTTGGCAAAATGCCAAACCATTACTGCAGAACGTTATTGTGCTGAATTACACCAGATGCAATGTATATTGCTGCAGAAACAATCGGCTTTGGTCAACAGACATGGTGTTCTTCTGCTCCAGGACAACGCTGCCCTCATGTCGCACAACAGACAATGCTGACACTAAGTGCCTTGGTCTATGAAGCACTGCCTCCTCCTGGCTATTCCCGGGACTTGTCTCCGACAGACTGTCGTCTGTTTCGTCGCCTGGATCATTCCTGTCCGGGAAATAGTTCACGACAGACAACGAGGTTCAACGTGCAGTTGATGAATTCTTCGGGTCCCAGCCACAAGACGTTTTTCGTTCCGGGATCACTTTTCCGTTCTCGCCGTTCACCTTTTGCCGGACATTTCATTCGCACGAACCCAATAGTTTTCCGACTGCATAGTGAAAACGACATCTACTTACCTAAGCGTAATATCCATAAAAAAAAGGTCTTCCGCGTTCGATACGTGGGAGTGATGCAATTGCGTCCTGAATCTTTCACTTCTCCTAATACAGAATTTCCTTTGTCGTTAGTGTGCCTTACAAATTTTCGCCATACATTCTTCCCCAGAAAAAATTGTTTTTGCATTGGGCAGTTGCGGAAACCAGAAATTTTGATGAATTTCCTAGCTTGCATGGTAGAAAGTTTTCTCATTAGGTGACGTAAACATTCATTATATTATCAAAAGTATTGGGACACTAAAATGTTTTGGGACAAATGGCTTTTTGATCGCAATTAATTAGTACCGTTAGTCCGGCCACCATTTTCTTTTTTAAGCTTTCCAACCGTAGGTTGAAGAAGCGTATATGCTCCAGCTTTTTCCGTCCGTCTGCCCGTCCGTCTGTCTGTCGGCACGATAACTCACGTAAAATTGCTTCGATTTCGATGAAATTTTAGTATGTGGTGGGGGACCACCAGGGGACGAACCCTATTGAAAATGGGTGAAGTGGGGTCAAAGGTCACCCCATAAGAGCAGGATCCATTTCATTGCCTTTATGCGTCAAACATGCGTAAATATGGTTCGATTTCGATGACATTTCAGTATTTTGTAAGAAACCACTTGGGGACGAGCCCTATTGAAAATGGGAGAAATGGGGTCATAGGTTAGGGCATAAAGGTGGAATCCATTCCATTGCCTTTATGCGTCATAACATGCGTAAATATGGTTCGATTTCAATGAAATTTTAGTATGTGGTAAGGAACCACCTGGGCACGAACCCTGTTGAAAATGGGCGAAATGGGGTCAAAGGTCCGGCAGGACATAAGAGCGGGATTTGTTCCATTGCCCTTATGCGTCACAACTTGCGTAAAAGTGGTTCGATTTTGATGAAATTTTAGTATGTGGTAGGGAGCCACTTGGGACGAACCCTATTGAAAATGGGCGAAATGGGGTCAAAGGTCAGGACACTGAAGTGGGATCCATTCCATTGCCCTTGTGCATCATAACTTACCAAAAAATGTTTCGATTGCGAAAAAACGTTATCATGTTGTTCCGGAGGTATAGTGAACCGGTTCTGTTGAATATCAACGAAATGGGGTCAAAGGTCATTGCACAAAAGCAAGATTTATCCCACAGCCATTATAACTTTAGTATGTTATTCTTGAGGTGTACTGAACTGTTAAATATATCGTTGAAATGGGGTCAAAGGTCAGGACACAGGAGCGAGATTTATTCCACAGCCATTAGACTCATAACTTGAGTAATAATTTCTGGTATGTTGGAAAGCGTATCACAATCAATGCATTGCATGATTTTACTAGCTTGTATAACGAATTTTATGAGGAAATTCGTCATCTAAATAATAAAGGTAAGCAGCACTTGAAGATAATTATGGGAGATTTCAATGCAAAAATAGGGCACCGGCAACAGAATGAAACTTCAGTAGGTAAATTCGGTCACGGCAACAGAAACCAGCGTGGAAATACTCTCGTTGAGTTTGCAGAGGCAGAAGGATTTTTCATCTAGAACTCCTTTTTCAAGAAAAAGCCACACAGGAAATGGACATGGAGACATCCAATTGGGACGACAAGTGAAATTGATTTTATTATGTGTAACAAAAAATTCGTCATAGAAGACTGCAGTGTGCTGAACAAGTTCAACACAGGTAGTGACCATAGATTGGTGAGATGTAAGATGCACCTCAACACTAAACTGGAACGTGGCAAGCTCATAAGACAAACAAAATGTATTGACATAACCAACCTTAAAAAACACCATAATACTTTCAAGTTCGAACTGAAGAACAGATTCTCTGCTTTAGAAGGCCTAACATCGGAAGACGTGGATATTTCGGAAGTTAACAGAAAAGTAACCAAAGCTCTTATGGAAACAGCAACAAAATTAGCTGGGTCTAAGAACAGGTTGCATGTGAACAAATTATCAGGAAAAACCAAAATGTTGATGCAAAAAAGAAGAGAGATGAGGACAACTAAAGAAGATGTGACTTCCAAAGTGGAATATATAGAGCTATGCAAGACAGCACGAAAAAGTATCACTGAAAACGTAAGGAAATTCAACTGTGAGCTAGTGAGGACAGCAATTGAAAACAATCAAAGCCTTAAGATAGCAAAGGGACATCTCAGTAAGGGAAGAAAACAGATTATGGCTCTGAGAAAAGAAGATGGTTCTATAACAAGAAATAGAGGCGAAAGTTTGACAAGAGTGAAAGATTTCTACTCCAAATTATATGAAAGGGATGATACATGTACTCCAGACATCGTGAAAGGTACCAGAGTTCTTCCAGTCCTCCCAGCAGAAGTTGCTCATGCAATCAAGAACATGAAGCGGGGGAAAGCTCCAGGAGAAGATGGAAATACTGTAGACATCATACAAGAAGCAAGTGGAGAAATTGAAACAGTACTCGCCCAAATATTTACTCGATGCCTTAATGAAGGGAAGATTCCTGAGGATTGGAACAATGCTACAATGATCCTGCTACATAAAAAAGGTGACATTGAGGATCTCAGGAACTACAGACCTATCAGCCTCCTATCAGTGGTTTATAAAATCTTCACTAAAGTTCTTTCACACCGCTTGAAGGTAACACTGGACATGGCTCAACCGACAGAACAAGCTGGATTCAGGAGTGGCTACAGCACAATAGATCATATCCACGTACTAAGAGAACTAATTGAAAGAGCGACGGAATATGAACTTCCATTGTGCATGGCTTTTATCGATTATGAAAAAGCCTTTGATTCGGTGAAACCATCAGCAGTTACCACGGCTCTGAAATCCTGCGGTATTGAAGATGCATACATTAATATTATTAATAACATCTATGAAAATGCAAGTGCAAAGATTCGGCTGTTTGAAAATACAACACACACATAAAAATTGGAAAGGGAGTGAGACAAGGTGACACCATATCTCCAAAGTTCTTTAATGCCAGATTGGAAAATGTCTTTCAATCACTGAACTGGGAAAACAAAGGGATAAAGATTAATGGAGATTATCTAACCCACCTTCGTTTTGCTGATGACGTAGTCATTTTTGCAACTACCCCATCAGAGCTGCAGAGTATGATCCAGGAACTTGCTGACAAGAGTAAAGTAGTGGGATTAAAAATGAACTTTCAGAAGACAAAAGTGATGTTCAATGCTTTTACAAGAAATTAAGATTTATCGATTGATGGAGAAAAACTGGAGATAACAGATACGTATGTTTATCTTGGACAGCAGATGTCAAGTAAGGGTCACATTGATGAAGAAATTAATCGGCGTACAAAACTTGCCTGGAGAGCTTTTCGAAGAAACAGCATAATTTTCAAGAGCAATATGCCATTATGTCTTAAAAGAAAAGTGTTTGATCAATGCATCCTTCCAGTGCTTACGTATGGTGCAGAGACGTGGACCTTAACTAAAAGAGACATACAAAGGCTGCAGCCAACTCAAATGAGCATGGAGAGGTGCATGCTTGGTATAACCAGGAGAGATAAGAAGAGGAACTCGTGGATCCGAAAAATGACGAGAGTGGAAGACATCATGATCAGAGTTAAATCCCTGAAATGGCAATGGGCTGGACATACTGCCAGAAGGACAGATCATAGATGGACAGCCGAAATTTTAGATTGGATTCCAAGGGACAGGAAAAGACCCAGAAAAAGACCACATGGGAGATGGGTGGATGAAATTCGAAAATATGCGGGAGTGACATGGAGGAGACTGGCACAAGACAGACCGTTGTGGAGGAAACTTGGGGAGACCTTCGTCCAGCAGTGGATTGATAATTGTTGACAATGATGATGATGATGATGATAACATCAGCAACACGTCGAGGTATACCATCAACCGACTGCCGATAGGTCTCGACAGCAATGGCTCGCCATTCGTCATATATATATATATATATATACACAGTAGAGTCAAATTATTGTGACCACCTCCTACTTTTGACGTCTACAGCGAGTATCCAATGTAAGAAGGCACGTGCTGTGAGCTGGCTTGGATGGTATATAAGGTGTGCTGTAGGCAATCTGAAAATATATCACTCGTTGCTGTCATGGATAAAACTAGCGAGTTATCAGATTTGCAAAAAGGGATGATTATCGGCTTTCGGGCCAAGGGTGGCAGTATTTCTGAAACAGTGCAGTTTGTGAACTGTTCGCGTGCTGCTGTGGTTAAAGTGTATCGTGATTGGAGAAATGGCACCATTGCGAATTGGCGACATGGAAACTGCGAAGCACCACGTGCCATTGATGTGAGAGGTGAACGTCGGCTGCCAAAGTGTGTGAGGCCGGATCGACAACATACAGTGGAGCAACTCACTGGTCGAATGAACCAGAGGGCTACCAAAAGTGTGTCTAAAACGACAGTTCAGCGACTCCTGCTGCGTATGGGGCTCCGATGCAGACAGATGGTCACTGCACCTATGAAGGTGCATCGACAGAAAAGGCTTACATTTGCAAGGCAGTATCGGAATTGGACCTCCGCTAATTGGCAAAGATTTGCCTTCTCCGATTTGTCACGTTTTCTGCTTCATCGAACAGATGGACGTTGGCGTTTAAGGCGGGAAACATCGGACAACAAACACTCTTTAACCATTGCTGGGAGAACAAAAAGCTGGTGGGGGCAACATTATGGTCTGTGGAATGATTTCGTGGAATTCTCTGGGTCCACTCATACCTGTGAAAGGCACTATAGACCGAATTCGTTATTATTCCATCCTTGCAGACCACGTACGCTCACACATGCTGACTGTCTTCCTTGGGGCGGATGGGATCTTCCAGAACGACAATGTGACGTGCCACACAGCTAGAAATGTTCGAGAGTGGTTGGAAGAGCACGATTAGGTTTTCAAAGTACTTTTCTGGCCCCCTAATTCCCCAGACGTAAACACAATTGAGCATCTGTGAGACCAACTCGATCGTGTTGTTTGCTCTCTGGATCCTCAACCACGCACTCTCCATGAGCTGTTCACGCTGCACACGGCGGTTACTCTGGATATTGGTTGGTTGTCACAAAAATTTTACTCGACCGTGTATATATATATATGGAAGGGGGGGGGGTATGTAGTATGTATTACCATAGTGATCTACATCTAACCTTCCTGGAATAAAAATCTCAGATGAACCCGTTAACTAAATCATCGTCCCCAAGACACAGTTTCTTTAGAAATGTTCTTTATTCTTATATTTTTCTTCTCGCCGAATTACCAAAGATACTAAGTAAATTCCTAAGGAACAAGCTGTCCGTCTGATCTGCTTCGCACTTGGCTCGGGTGTCAGTTGACCGCTAGGTTTCATCGTTCTGAGGTTATCGTTAATGTTAATCCTATGAAAGCTGTTCTGTACCAATCGAAACTTGCCGTTGCTAGAATGTTACGGTCGTTCGGACGTGTCCGTCAACAGAGGTTACACTGTATTAAGTCTTTATTCGTGTATCTGCTTCAAAATGTTTGATTTAAAACAAAAATGTATTACGTCGGATATTTTCCACTTTGTGAAAACTTCTGATTTATAATAACGCACGTTTCCACGCTAGAGGGCTGAAGCCTGTATTTCTGTTTGTTAGAATTTGTCCGATTCTGAAAATTCCGTTGAGAAAAGAATTGCTTTCATTACTGGTGATATTCGCCATCTAGTGAGAAAAGGTTTTACTATGCAGGGCAGGAAATTCGCGAAAATTTCTTCTTCCCACAACGGTTCAATTCAAAAACAATTTTTCAAATAACTTTTCACGGAAGGAATATAACGTGCAAAGTTCGTAGTCACACTTACCGCCGATAAAATTCTACATTAGTATAAGTGAGAAATGCATTTTCATCGCTCCTATGTATTAAACGCGGAAGTATTTCTTTATCTTATTTTTTTCATCTTATTTTTTTTTCTTACATATTGCAGATAGATAAATAAAAATCGTCTTCACTGGGCGGACGGAAAGCGTGTTATTGCAAGCCTACATTTTACGTAATGTATCTTTGCATGTTAAAATTGGCGCTAAAATCGAATGGTTTGTGATTTTAACAAGACCATCCTACAGAACAATTCACCAGACGTGCGTCGAAGTTTAGCATGAAACACTAGATTACGATTAATTAGAATAAATCGGAGTGGAACACTTTGGCCCAATTTAGTGGCTGCCTCAATTATGCGAAGCTTTACCCAAAGAGCTCAAACATATTTATGCCTTTCGTCGCGAGTCAGAATCGCAAAAGTTTTAACACAAAAGACAAGCTACCTTTTATCTGAACAACAAAGTTCACATGAACATACAAAGAATGCTCACACGTTTTTAGAAGGCTTTTGATAAGAAATTTTAGAAAATAAAAAATTCAAAGGATTGCAAATGGCAACAGCGTGTTACGTGAACCCAAAAAAACAACATCTGCTGCACTTAAAAATCATCCGCTAAGAAATTAGCACACGTAAACAAGCTGCGAACAAGAGGTTATGTTTTTGCTTTTTACAAACAGAAAAGAATTAAAAAATCGATGTGCAAATAATATAATCAGCATTTTGAATATAAAATAAGCAATATTATTAATAACAGTGGAAGAAAATCGCAAAGCATTGCTTTTAATAGGAAAAACAACACCAAACGAATATCCGCTGAAGTTAGTACTTTTACGACTATCTGAAAAGTAAAGTCTCTGGTCTTAAAAGGAAATCTAACGACCAAACGTCCAAACACTAAGTCGTTAAAGATATCTGTATCAATTGTAAACTAAGACTTGAATCTGGAAAAAAAAATTAGTGAAATCATGCAATGCATTGATTATGATACGCTTTCCGACATACCAGAAATCCTTACTCAAGTTATTACTCAAGTTATGAGGATAATGGATGTGTAATAAAGTCTCGCTCCTGTGTCCTAACCTTTGACCCCATGTCAGTGATATATTTAACAGAACCGGTTAAGTATACTTCCGGAACAACATGATAAAGTTTTGTCTCAATCGAAGCATTTTTACGTACGTTATAACGCATAAGAGCGACGGAATGAATCCCGCTCCTATGTCCTGACCTTTGACCCCGTTTCACTTATTTTCAATTGAGTTCGTCCCCAGATTTTCTCCTACCACATACTTAAATTTCATCGAAATCGAACCATGTTTCCGCAAGCTATGACGCATAAGGGTAATGGAATGCATCCCGCTCCTATGTCCTGACTTTTGACCCCATTTCGCCCATTTTCAATAGGGTTCGTCCCCAGGTGGTCACCTATCACATACTGAAATTTCATCGAAATCTAACCATTTTTACGCGAGTTATTGTGCGGACTGGCAGACGGACAAAGCAGGAGCATATTCAACCTACGGTTGGAAAGCGTAAAAAACATAATGTTTACTATTAAGAACACAGTTTGCCGTCTTTACACGATTTAAAAAAATTACGGTTAAAATGATATATACATGAGCACTTTCAAGTCCACTGTGGACCCGTCATCAGATGGTGTGGTTGCACTATGCCCTGGGAGGGTATATATTATATAGTATGCACACTGACGAAATAGTATGCTTTGGCTTGCGCATGATCACTACCCAATCATGTCGTTTCATTAGAGCAGCCGGTATTGTCTCTTTCGTTGTAATAGTTACAAAGTAGTTTCCATGGCAACGGTATAATGATAGGGGTATCGTCGTTACAGCATTCAGCCCTATGTTTATGTATCAATAGGCTTTCTAACAGGAGGATAGATGAACATGTAGTTGGCGTATGTAACATAGTAACATCGTCCCAGATAGGTTGGTGTTGACCCTTCAAGCATAGTCTTGAAAGGGCGGTGGAGGTGGAGCATGTTTTAACATTATATCTATGTTCAGAGATACGTAAATTAATATTGCGACGGGTCGAACCTATGTACATCTTGTCGGTTACATCAGCATTCATAGCTTTTAGTGGGATTGCGTATACACCGAATTTGGAATCATGAGGAATCTGATCCCTGTCATTTTTAATATGGGCGAGAATGTTGCACGTTTTTATGCCAAAATCAAAATTGATACATAAACATAGGGCTGAATGCTGTAACAACGATGCCCCTATCATTATACCGTTGCCATGGAAACTACTTTGTAACTATTACAACGAAAGAGACAATACCGGCTGCTCTAATGAAACGACATGATTTGGTTGTGAGCATGCGCATGCCAAAACATACTATTTCGTCAGTGCGCATACTACATAATATATACCCTCCCAGGGCATAGTGCAACCACACCATCTGATGACGGGTCCACAGTGGACTTGAAAGTGCTCATGTATATGTAATTTTAACCGTAATTTTTTTAAATCGTGTAAAGACGGCAAACTGTGTTCTTAATATCCTTCAGCACGATAAATTGACTTCCTAAGGTACCTAGCCACTTTTTGGTATGTAGAATCATTTCCTGTCATTTTAATCTTGCATTATGGACAACCTGGTGAGAGTGTATAGAAAATGGAAGCACACATTGACTCTTCAGAAGACGCATTTGGACTTCCTACTTAATGGTCGGGATCTGAGGATCATGCCAAAGGTTCCTAATACTTCGGCAAAAGCCAATCTGCCCCCGTGATGCGGCTATCCTTCGTATGGCCGAAACAAAAAGACTCGCCAGTACTATTCGGCAAAAAAGAGGATATTTCGACTATTTACAACGACGAACATATGATGCCCACTTGAACTTAGCTAAATGGACACACCCTGTTGTCCTGGACAGAATCCAGACAGTTACCAATGCCATTAGCCTATCTGAGGACGCTAAAACACGGGAAACACATATTAAAAAGCTCCGACAACTGGTCGCACAAGAAGTTGACAGTAGAGTTGTGAAACGTGGAACACTACCTAATCTGCAGTGCCTGAACTCAACATCCTACATCAACCTCAGTGATATACAACTGCACCCAGTTCAGCAAAGTGCGCTCGATAGAGGACTTAAGTATGCCTACCCTATCAATGTTGTCAATGATATTCAGCTTATTCCACAGATTGAACAAATTGTTAAAGCGCTCCCTTATTCTATTCAAGACTCCACTAGACATCAAGTAGCTGGAGCCATCAAGACTATTCATAACCAATCTAGCAATAATCCTGTACATAAGAAACTCAAATATGAACTGAACCAACTTAGACAGCTGCGGCAGAACCCCGATATTTCCATAATCAGTGCGGACAAGACCTCCCAAGTTATTATAATGAATAGAACTGACTACATTGATAAAATGAACCAGGCAATTGCAAACATTCCACATACCATCTGCACCCGTGATCCCACTAATGCTACCATTTCGGCCCTCTCCAGGTTAAAATCTTCAGGTCTACTTCCTACAAATATCACTAAAGCTATGCACCCACCACCTGGACCACGTGTTCCCGAATTATTTGGAAAACTTAAAACCCATAAAACAGGTAATCCCGTACGCCCCCTCGTTTCGGCCTATGCAAGTCCAACTAGGCCCCTCGAGGGAGCATTGGCAAAATGTCTAGTTCCATTAACCACTTCATCCATATTCTCGGTGTTCAGTTCCGCTCAGGCATTAAATAAAATACATTCTGTTACACCATCTAGCTCGCAGTTTATAATGGTCTCACTCGATATAATTTCCTTATACCCTAACGTACCTGTACCTGCTGTCCACCGTATCATTGAAGAAATGTTGTCAGCCCACGGAACTTATACCCATAATGAAATTCAAGGCATTGTTAATGCCTTAAGACTTGTGTACAACAGAACATTTTTCGATTTAATGAAACTATTTACCGTCAACGGGAAGGGGCCCCTATGGGGTCACCCCTCTCAGCAGTTCTATCTGAGTTGTTGTTACAAGACCTGGAAAACGAAGTACTCGCAAACTTTCATGTGAAACCTATTTTATACCTGAGATACGTGGATGATGTGCTTTTGTTTTGGCAGTCCACCCTTGAAAGCCTTACCGAATTCACCAGCTTGTTGTCTACAAAATACAGTTCCATAAAATTTTCTACAGAATTCGAGACCAATTATGCATTACCCTATTTGGACATCTTGTTGGAAAGAAATCCTAATACGAACGAAGTAACTCACTCTGTTTATAGAAAACCAACTGCAACAATATCTATGATTCCCTATAACTCCTACCACCCACTCAGGCAAAAACTCGCAGCCCTTCACTTTATGTTTCACCGAGCTGTTACACATTCATCCTCAACCGATCAAAGAGACCTAGAAGTTGCAAAAATATGGATATTGCAGCATTATATAATTATCCATCTAGCACAGTTAATTCCATAATGCGCCGTGTCTTTAATGCATCATACTCAACATTACCAAGAACGATACCAAGCCCTTCATATGTCGGCAAGCTGCCATACATCCCTGCTGTCACAAATATCCTAAAAAACCCATGTCGTCCACTTAATTTTGATTTTGGCGTAAAAACGTGCAACATTCTCGCCCATATTAAAAATGACAGGGATCAGATTCCCCATGATTCCAAATTCGGTGTATACGCAATCCCACTAAAAGCTATGAATGCTGATGTAACCGACAAGATGTACATAGGTTCGACCTGTCGCAATATTAATTTACGTGTCTCTGAACATAGATATAATGTTAAAACATGCTCCACCTCCACCGCCCTTTCACGACTATGCTTGAAGGATCAACACCAAACTATCTGGGACGATGTTACTATGTTACATACGCCAACTACATGTTCATCTATCCTCCTGTTAGAAAGCCTATTGATACATAAACATAGGGCTGAATGCTGTAACGACGATACCCCTATCATTATACCGTTGCCATGGAAACTACTTTGTAACTATTACAACGAAAGAAACAATACCGGCTGCTCTAATGAAACGACATGATTGGGTAGTGATCATGCGCAAGCCAAAATATACTATTTCGTCAGTGTGCATACTACATAATATATACCCTCCCAGGGCATAGTGCAACCACACCATCTGATGACGGGTCCACAGTGGACTTGAAAGTGCTCATGTATATATCATTTTAACCGTAATTTTTTTAAATCGTGTAAAGACGGCAAACTGTGTTCTTAATATCCTTCAGCACGATAAATTGACTTCCTATGATAATGTTTACTGCCTTTTGCCTAAGCATGTGGCTAGGACAGAAGGAAGTGTAGACTTCTTTATGAAAATCTCATAGTCGGTACTGATGGAAATGTATTGTGACTATTGATGAAGAATTGACCTACCGAAGCGACTGTAATAAAAAACAAGTTAGTAAAACCATGTAATATACTGATTATGATACGCTTTCCAACATACCATAAATCGCGCGCAGGCAAACCCTCCTCTCTACGCCGACTATTGATACGTTCGGTATACCTCTTAAACAACATACTAAAGTTTTGTCGCCATAAAAGCATTTTTTCTCAACTTATGAGGATAATGGCTGTGAAATAAATCTCGCTCCTGTGCCACATTTCGATTATATTAAACATAATGGGTTTAGTGTACCTCTGGATCAGCATACTACAGTTTTGTCGCAATCGAATCATTTTTAGTCGAGTTATGAGGATAATGGGCTATGGAATATATCTTGCTCCTGTGCCATGACCTTTGACCCCATTTCGATGTTATTCAACAGAACCAGTTCAGTATACTTCTGGAACAACATGATAAAGTTTTGTCGCAATCGAAGCACTTTTATGTAAGTTATGACGCATAATGGCATTGAAATGGATCCCGCTCCTATGTCCTGACGTTTTACCCCATTTCGCCCATTTTCAATAGGGTTCGTCCCCAGATTGTTCCCTGTCACATATTGAAATTTCATCGATTCGATCCATTTTTACGCAAGCTATCGTGCGGAAAGGCAAACAGACGGACTGACAAGGCTGGAGCATATACGCTTCTTCAACCTACGGTTGGAAAGCGAAAAAAAGGAATTATCATTCCTTTATGCACAGAGCCTTCAAAGAGTAGAACTGCTTCACAATAAGGCTACCAGTAATGCATCCGAATCTGTTTCTTGAAAAAATGAAAAAAAGAGACGGGTATCAAGTACCTACCTTTTGCTCATATTCCTTCGATGTCCCCTGATGTGTCACCAATGGAATATTGTGCCTTCGGACTGCGAAAATGGTGTGCCTTCTAAACTCTGACTTGAAACAATGAGAGAACTATGGAAAGCAATGGAAGAGAGGTGGAATAAAATTACCCTAGCAATTTTAGGAAATGCCCTGTTATCCTGGAAATGTAGATGTAGGTTCGTATTCAGACAAACAGCCATCAGATAGAACATTTAAGAAAGAAATAATTTTATTTTAAATTATATTGCTCAAAAATCGGTCTGCAAATGCGTAAACATTCTGTGTACGTATTTAAATGAATTTCGGTAAAAATATTTAAAAAAACATTACGTTTAAAACGATCTCAATGTAAATGTGATACGTATCTCTCACGCTAACCTGTAGTCCCTAACAATTACATACACTGCCTGACAGAGAAAATGCCACACCATGAATAAATGCTCGAAAGCAGACCTAGCTACACACAAGTAGGTCCTGAACAAATGATTTAATTGTCACATACAGACTAGGCTCCAGTGGCCGAATATACTGGATGATCAATAAGGAGGCCCCTCCCCCGTTTTGGGCGATACAGCTTTGAATCCGACTTGGCATCGAAGGTGTGAGAGTCCTAATAGAGTCCTGGGATATCGCGGACCACGTGGTGTTGCTCCGAGTCCACAGTTCTTCATTTTGCGGGGGTGGGAGGGTACTCAGCCGACGTTCAATCGTCTCCCACAGATGATCAATGGGCGAAAGATCGGGGGATCGTGCTGGCCACCGAAGCATCCTCCCACCGTGTAAGGCTTTCAGGCTAATCCGAGGGGTATGCGGCCGGGCGCTATTATGTTGAAAAACGACGTTTGGGATGCACTGCAGATACGGCAGTGCCATAGGCGGCAACACGTCGCCCACATAGCGGCGTTCCGTCAATGTGCCCGTAATTCCTACCAATGGTGAGCGGCTGTTTGCGCTGTTAGACCCCCACACCATGATTCCACGTTGCTGGGGCATGTGGTGCTCCACAGTGGCGGAGGAATTTGCCCGTTGGCCACGTCGCCACCAGACTCTCACACGGCGATCATCCGTGGTGAGACAGAACCGCGATTTGTCGCTGAACATCACACTGTTCCATTTGGCACTCCACGCAGCTCTGGAGCGACACGACGCCAAGCAGTGACGACGATGGCTCGCTGTTAAGGGTAGCCTTCGCAACGGACTGCTGGACAGCAAATCAGATGCAGCCAGTCGGCGCATCCAAGCTCTTACACTCCGCAAAATGTCGCCCGTTGTGGCCTGTGGGTCAGCTACGGCATGACGTCGGATGCGACAATCGGTGCGCTCGGACGTCCGTTTCCGTGCTCAGGTCCTCTACGACGTTGCAGAGATCATTCCGGGTACCACTCTCTGAAATGCGACCGACGGTTGTGGAATGACGTTGCGTTTCTTCCGCAATACGACCCAAGGACCATCCGGCGGTACGAAGGACACCGGTGACACCTCTCGTAAACTCAACCGTTTGACGAAATCGCGTACGACGGCATCTTTACGTCATTGTCACCCCTTGTTCGTTCTCCAGACACGGTTACAGCAGAACCACTCACTTCTTGCGACCGTGACGACGTCTCGACTGATGACCTCACGGGCTGGTTGTCCGCTTATATCCCGCGCGCCGTTCACCTGCAAATGCAAACATTTGCATAACTTGTACGTGTGTACCCATCCTGTAATTTGCATGGCGCTGCCTTCACGTCATCGTGGTGTGGCATTTTCTCTGTAAGGCAGTGTATTTTGGAAAAGTTTATCGAGGATAATCTGACATGTTTTGTTTATGGACTGCAAATGAACACAATCAATGCAGGTATCAGGTACCAATAAAGGACTATTACCAATAAAGGACTGGTACCAAAAAAGGACAAAGTCCAACAAGAAGTTTATCGAGGATAATATGACATGTTTTGTTTATGGACTGCAAATGAACACAATCAGCGCAAGTATCTGGTACCAATGAAGGACTATTACCAATAAAGGACTGGTACCAACAAAGGACTGGTCCCAATAAAAGACTGGTACCAATAAAGGAGAAAGTCCAACATAATGTAGCGTTGTAGTTACGCAGTAAACCTTCTGGTTAGTCACTTGCTCATGTTCAGGTCTTCCGTTACTTCTACACTATAAAACATTTTCTAAAATTCACGAACCACATTTATTTTTTTCCTTTCGTGAATTAACGAAGCATATTTCTGATGCAACTTTTTCCGTGAAATGACGGAAAAAAAACTCTGAAGTTCATGGATTTCTCGTACGCCCAGGAAAATTCTGAATTTTCAAAAACCTTTCCACATTTCGTTTTGTATATTGATGGAAAAACTCA
Source organism: Macrothele yani (assembly GCA_039090855.1). Classification (NCBI taxonomy): domain Eukaryota; kingdom Metazoa; phylum Arthropoda; class Arachnida; order Araneae; family Macrothelidae; genus Macrothele; species Macrothele yani. The sequence continues at coordinate 49,147,628 of CM077029.1, forward strand.
GTTCTCACGTTTTCGTATCCACATGACGAATAATTTCCTGTAATAGGACAGATTCACGGAAAATCTTGGGGGTTTGATTAACTGTTAAGTTTATCGAAATATGATTTTGAAGTAGCGAGATCGGATATCGTGGACAGTATATCACATGAATTTTTGTTATTGTGGCGCAGAACATTTCTTCTTCTCCTCTTCCGCAATTTTTGCACCAGCTGCTACATATTGTACCAGCTAATTACCGTAAGAAACAGGGTACTTAATTTATTGTACAGCAATTGTACGATTCCTCTGTGCCAGTCTGTACAATCTATAACGAAGTAAATTTCTCCGTCATTTTTATCCGCGCCAGGATTCGAACCCGGGTCCACTCATTCCGGAATAAGTTGCTCTACCAATTGAGCTACGCGGACATTTTATTCTGATTCCTATCGGCCTTTATGTCGTGTGAGTCCTTCTGGCAGGTACGTCACATCTCCTGGTACGTTACATCATCTCCCCCTTATTTTTTTTTTTTTTTTTTCGAAGTGCTGCTCTTATTTTTCCTCTCTCGCGGTGTGGAAATAACATCACGCCATTGCGAGATTGTGAACGGTCGGGTCATCCGGATAGTTCGGGCGCCATTATAACGAAGTAAATTTCTCCGTCATTTTTATCCGCGCCAGGATTCGAACCCGGGTCCACTCATTCCGGAATAAGTTGCTCTTTCGAAGTGCTGCTCTTATTTTTCCTCTCTCGCGGTGTGGAAATAACATCACGCCATTGCGAGATTGTGAACGGTCGGGTCATCCGGATAGTTCGGGCGCCATTATAACGAAGTAAATTTCTCCGTCATTTTTATCCGCGCCAGGATTCGAACCCGGGTCCACTCATTCCGGAATAAGTTGCTCTACCAATTGAGCTACGCGGACATTTTATTCTGATTACTATCGGCCTTTATGTCGTGTGCGTCCTTCTGGCAGGTACGTCACATCTCCTGGTACGTTACAAATCCTTAAGACAAAGGCAATACAGTGTAGCTATCAAGAGTAAATTTTATATTTAGAAGTTTTGTGAAAAAATATGAAACAATACATCGCACCTTCTCTTTAAAATAATTGAAAGTTATTGTCCGTTAGAAAAAGATCTCAAATTCCAAATCATACTGTTGCTTCGAAAAATCAGTATGAATAAAAAACATGATTTGTAATAAGTCCTCTTACAAAAAAAAGTATTACAAACGTATTCAAAAAATAATAATCTCCAATAAAAAATAAAATGAATAATCACCCACTTGATCTCAAAGTCTACAATCTTATGACAATTATATCATTGTCAACAAGTATCAATCCACTGCTGAACGAAGGTATCCCCAAGTTTCTTCCACAACGGTCTGTCTTGTGCCAGTCTCCTCCATGTTACTCCCGCATACTTTCGAATTTCATCCACCCATTTGCCGTGTGGTCTTCTTCTGGGTCTTTTCCTGTCCCTTGGAATCCAGTCTGAACTTTCAGCTGTCCATCAATAGTCTGTCCTTCTAGCAATATGTCCAGCCGATTGCCATTTCAGGGATTTTACTCTGATCATGACGTCTTCCACTCTTGTCATTTTTCGGATCCACGAGTTCCTCTTCTTATCTCTCCTGGTTACACCAAGCATGCACCTGTCCATGCTTCTTTGAGTTGTCTGCAGCCTTTGTATGCCTCGTTTAGTTAAGGTCCACGTCTCTGCACCATACGTAAAAAGTGGAAGGATGCATTGATCAAAGACTTTTCTTTTAAGACAAAATTTTGCTATTGCTCTTGAAAATTATACCGTTTCTTCCAAAAGATCTGCAGGCAAGTTTTATACGCCGATTAATTTCTTCATCCATGTGACCCTCACTTGATATCTGCTGTCCAAGATAAATGTAGGTATTGGTTATCTCCAGTTTTTCCCCATCAATCGATAAATCTTCATTTCTTTTAAAAGCATTGTACATCACTTTTGCCTTCTGAAAGTTCATTTATTAGAATAATACAACGTAATTTCTCACAAATATTTATTTTTTCAAGTCGACCAAGGTTTCGCCGGGTATTCACCTAGCTTCATCAAGAGGAATGGCACGTAAATATTCAAATTGTATATGATATCATAAATGGTGTTTACATTCACGGGTTTTGGTTAGTTGCTTCCACGCGCTTGATAGAAATGGGGTGGATGCCATGTTATTAACAAGGTGCGAAGACTTCTGAGATATACGGAAAGCTTCCAAAATATCAAGTTTAGTGGTTGAATCTGGCTTGTCAATTAGTTTTGCTTCTTCAAAGAGAATTTTATGGTTCTTTTCGTAACAGTGTTTAGCCATCGATGACTTCTTTAGGTCCCAGTTCCGAATGTAGGTCTTGTGCTGCTTCAATCGAAAACAAAAGGTCCTTTATACGGAGCGCCACAATCACATGGCTTTTAATAAATTCCCCGCTAGTTTTTGTCTTCAACATAGTACTTTGATCCTAAAAAGTCATAGTTATTTGATCCTAAAAAGTCATAGTACTTTGATCCTAAAGCGAAACCGTGGTCGACTTGAAAAAATAAATATTTGTGACAAATTACGTTGTATTATCCTAATATAATATAAATCACCCGCATTAATGGAAAAAAAATCATCATCGCCCAATTAGTTTTACCGTTAACGTGAGTCTGACTTCTGTCACTTTCTGGCTCAGTGGTTAAGAAGCTTGGTGGCTTCAACCCAAACGTTCTGCGTTCGATCCACGGCGCAAGACGATTCTCTTGCATAAGGGCTGGAATATTCAGCATGTTGGATTTTGGGAAATTTCGGTCAAAATATGAAAAAACCTGAAACGGACTTTTCTGAAATAAACAGAATTACGGATTACGAAAAATCTGTAAAAATTCGGAAGTTATAAAAACAAAAACGGGAACTTTAAAAAACGAACATTCCTTTAAAAGACGAGCACTTACAGGCAACTTTGCTGCCCTTAATTCTCAGAAATTTTCCGTGAGTACACGCCAATTTTTACATTGCAGGAGATTTCATCTAATTTGTTCAACAAGTGTGTCCACACAATCATCATTTTGATTATGACATTGAAGACTGTTGCCAATGGATGGAAATTCTTCGTAGTTGTTGACGAGTTACTGTGAGATTTGTCACCAAGTGATTGAAGCAGTGGTTTTTACGCCACTCACTACATGTGTGCATCTAATCTCTGTCCCGATAAAGCTGCGTGGTGGCCCAAATAAGTGAAGCAAATTTAGGTTATATACTCGATTTGTTGCCAGTCTTCAAGAATTGTCCCCAATGAGCGGCTGCCTCGTATATCCGATGGCCCAATTAACCCGAATCAACTGTATTTTTACAAGGAAACGTTTCGGTTTATTTTATGGCAACACGTAGATGCTGTGAAAATAATAAAGAATCTGATATCGAAGTTGAGACATTCGCAGGAAAATACGTATAAAAAACCTGACTCGATTTCTCACTAAAAAGCATCGAAGGCTGCTCTTTGTAGCGCTAAGGTATCTTTTCCAAGTAAATGTGATATTTTAATGTTTTCTGCTTCGGAAATTCCAGATGCATATACCTTTCAAATGAATGAACTATACAATAAATACTTTCGAAACTCGCTTTCTCTTCTTAATTTATTGCTGTTAGTAAAAGTCACTCCATTAAAACAAACTTTAGTTTCAAAGAAATGAGAGCAATTTTCTTAATGAAGAACAAAGACAACACTGAATAACAGAAAGTACTGTAGAGGCAAATTCTTGATTTGAGAAGTTGAAGAACATTCTCCAATTCCTACGCTGAGCGATTTCTCTTAGCTGTTTTCATATCGAAATATTTCTTGGAATATTACACGACAACAGAATTCTACAAGCTACTTTTTTCCTTCTTTTGTGTATTCTCGATTTTTTTCTTTCTAATTTTGCATTTCATGGGCAACAATTTAATCGAATTTTATTTATATCCGATATGCAACAATTTTTTTTATCCGATTGTCGATTCCAATGAGATCTTAGATCTTGTACAGTTAAGCTAATCCAAAATTTTCATGTTTCTTAAGTGAATAAAAGGATTATGTATTTTCTCAGTTCAACCCTTGGAAAAGCTCTCCTTGCTACTCTGGCATTCTTTCAACATATTTTCCTTTTCTTTGTAGAATGACGTAAAAACCTACCCTTTCATCAGATTACTACATTTATAAAATGAAGAATGGCCAGGTATTCTGGTTATTTTTTGTATTACGTGCAGTCAAAACTCAAAATAAAGTCATGTATATCGAACATATGTACATTCCATTCCCATTAGAATCAATAGTATCTGAGATTGGATACAGCCACAATCAGACCATCATCTTTGTTAATTAAATTGATGATAGCTGCACTGCTGGCCTAGTGGTCAGAAGCGTAGGCTACTGGCTTGGCGCCTGAGATGGGCCCGGTTTTGAGTCCCGGATGAGATACGGGTGGCGTTCTTCTCACTTCGGCGCTGACTCTTTCACTTCTCAAGAACCAGTAGCCCCCCATTAGGGACGGGCAACTACGTAAAGTTCTTAGAGTTAATCATGTTGGCCCTTAAACCCCGAACCTAATATACATACATACATTATATTGACAAAAGTCACCGAACACCTAGAAGAGAAACACGACATAGCATTTATTGACATACATCAGTACGGTGTCGGTCCACCTTTGGCCTTAATGCATGCACTGACCCTTCGAGACATGCTTTCGACAAGGTTTTGGAACACAGCGATAGGTATGCGCTTCCATTCAGTACATAATGCCGCCGCTAACTTTTGCTCAGTAGTAGACCTTGGTTCCAAATTTCTTATATGGCGATCTAATTAATCGCATAGATCCTCTATAGGATTAAGATCAGGGCTCTGTGCTGGCCAGTCCCCACACGATACGGAATTATCGTCAAACCACGCTGTAACAGTCCTTGCTTTATGGCTTGGTGCATTTTCCTGCTAGTACCAACAAGGCTCGTTTCCATAGGTATTACCACAGAGTTGGTAGGGCATAATTATCCAAAATACCGAGGTTGACATGCTGGTTAAAAGGTTTATACACGATAATCAATGGGTCGGGACCATACCACGAAAAGCACCTCCACACGAGTACACTGCTAGCTCCAAACATGACCGTAGGAACTGTAAATAGCGTTCCCCGGCTGCCGCCAGAAACACACACGGCCATCAGACTGATGGATCGTGTATCTGGATTCATCAGTCCATAGGACCCGTTTCCATTGATCTACGATCCACGATAAGTGATCTTTCCACCATGCTGAACGACGAGTAGCATTCCGAGTGCAGATTAAAGGCTTATAAGCAGCCGCACGACCCCGGTAATCCATGGAATGAAGTTCTCTGCGAATGGTACGTGTACATACCGAGGTTCCAGCGTTTTTACTCACCTGTACACTGAGGTCTTGGGCAGTACTCCGTCGATTAGCTGTAAAGACTCTGCTGAGGCGTCGACGTTCCCTATCACTGATTTTGTTTGGTCTGCCGGTACGTTTTGCTGCTTCAGGCACGCCATATGTCTTGCACTTATTCAGTACATCCAAAACAGTTGACGTGGGTATGTTTAAACGCCTCTCGGTTTCTCTTCTGCAAAAACCACTTATATAACACCCAATAATCTTTCCTTTCCCAAAGTCAGTTCTCTCCCGCTGAGACATTTTCACTCAACCTCACAGTGAGTTATGATCGCGTTCAGCTGCAGGCTAGTTTTTACAGCTGTGCCGCGCATCTTAACAAGGCAGCGGATCCGTTCGTTTGCTTTTGAAGAGGTGTCCGGTGACTTTTGTCAATATATTGTATTTTTCATTCTTGATTATCAATTTAGTGATCTGGGTTTCGTGTCGCGTAAGACCGAAGTGGCAGAAAGGAAGAAAAGAACGACAAGGAAATTTTCTTCTTGTCCAAATGTACTTTCTAATTTCATGTTTCCAATTTTTTTATGAGTTTCTGGACGTCTGGTTTCAATTTAAATTTGCGTGTTGAGAGTGTGGTAAAAACAGGTAGATAACAAGAAGGCACAGTGGAAATTTGCATATAGTGTTTCTATATGTTATTCATAGTTACAGTTTTTGTTTGCTCCCTCCTGAAATCTAAGCTATGGGCGCCCATGCCCGGAGGTACTGACCTTAGCCCTGGAAATTTGGGAATTTTCTAGTGATACGGCAGTTTTGTAGAATAACTGCCTTTTGGACTGGGTGAAGCAGTCTCTTTGGCAAATCCTAATTCCCACAAGATGTTTTGGACAATTATTTGGGACCACAGCGGTTTCCTAAATGGAAACTGGTACGGTCATGCTTTGCTTCCACATCGTTAGGATTTAATTAGTAGGTTCCCATACTAAAATCGTTTTTTTTATCTCATATGTAAAGAGAATCGCTTGTTTTCATTCATTCGTACATGTATGTTTCTTCATCATGAACCATGACGGATGATTTAAGCCCAGTTTAACACCTACATCGTCTTATCATTTAAGCCCAGTTAAACTGCTACATATGAGATGAAAAAAATCATCGTCTTATCATTTAAGCCCAGTTTAACAGCTACATATGAGATGAAAAAATCATCGTCTTATCATTTAAGCCCAGTTTAACTCCTACATCGTCTTATCATTTAAGCCCAGTTTAACTCCTACACCGTCTTATCATTTAATTCAGGCCACACCCACATTATGACTTTAGAAATGAACGAACATTTGAAATCGGAGTAATATTAATAGCAGTTTCAAGAGAAAGAGGGCACAGTTATCTAAAGTGCCGAGACATGGTATCAACTGAAAAAATAGTCTAACTTCAATTTTAAGAACGAGCTTTTTCTATTGTAATGCGCAATTTTTTCTCTGCGTAAAATCTTAAAGTAAGTGCTAATGTCACTCACTGAAATGTCAAAGAAGAATAAAATGCATTAAAGAACGTATTTTTCCTGTATCTATAGGATTTCGGATTGTTTACATTCAACAGGCACATTTGCGCAAAAGAAAAAGAAAAACTAAAATTATTCTTAAGCATTTAAATAAAAATAAGTGATTATTCTTGTAATGGAAGAACAGAATATCACGCAATTAAATTATATTCACATTAAGTCAGGGATTTGTTTTTAAAATGTTTTTGAAGATAAACACCTTAATTTGAGAAAACAGCAAGTTACTTATATGTTTCAGTCAAATATATTCCCCTGAATCAGCACTAACGTAGAAGAGAAATAAGTAGAAATACCGTCTCGATTTGATTGATTGGGTTGCTGGAATAGGGCTGTTTCAGCAGTTATATGACGTGCCTTATAAAAAAAGAAAGCAAGAAAAAAGGAATTGTTTTCAACACCGAAAGGAAGAAACTGCTGGATATCCATGAAGGAAGAGAAAAAAATCTGTTCCGCAGAGTACAGACTGTACGCAATTATGTACACAATTAGTAGCAGCGGGTTGTGTTAAATAAAAACATTTGCGTTCTATTTTTAGCGCTTTGAGTCGAAAACGAAAGTGCTTTAGGGTGTCAAAAGTTTGCTAATTTTTCCCGTCGTAGTACGGAAAAATCTAGCAGTAATCAAAACGACTTAAGTAATCAGTAACATACGCTGATTTTAGTATTAGTACAGAAATGGAGAAAAGTAACGCATTCATCTCCTGTGACGTCACACACATATCAGATGTTGTTACATATGTTCTGTACGTGCGCAGTTTTATTAAGTTTTGATGTCTTGCTTTTTTCTTTTTTGTTGCTCGTACTATGTCATATGACTCGACTCACTTTAGGAGAGTAACATGTGGCTCGTAACGTCCAAGGGAAGGATTTACAGCGAAGCCAACGTGCGCGCGGCGGACCCAGTGATGCAGGAGGACCTGAAAAACAACGATTTTTCATTTTGTTTTAAATTTTGCTTCTATTAACAAAAATGAAATCATTAAGCGACGAATAAATTTGTTATTGTGCGTTTCTGGACCATGATTCTTCCCAAATTTGAAGTACGTTATCTATAAGTATGACTTTACTAGCTTAAATGCAGGATAACTAAAAATCGTTTTAAGGACAACATTACGAGGATCATTTCAAAGGTTTGGCACACTGTGGGTTACCTTTCAAAAAACGAATTTATTAGGTATACAAATAAATTTTAAAGCGTTTTTTTTGTGTGTGATTATACCGATAATTTACATATCCGTCATTCCCCCGGGTTGTTGTTGTTGTCATGTGACCGTAACTGGTCTAGAGTATAAAATGTGACACAGAAGTTTGCCCAACAGTCAAACGCACTTGCACATCGGTAGGTGAAAGATGGCAAACGATACTGCATTTATTCGACACTGCATTCGTTACGAATTCCATCAGGAAAAAAGTGCTGCAAAAGCATGTTCATCTTGCAGCTCTTTTTCTTTGATGAAATTCGTAACGAATGCAGTGTCGAATAAATCCAGGAGAGAATATTGTACCTAAAAGCACGTGTGAGTTTTGGTTTAGACGGTTTAAAACAGGTGATTTTGATGTTAGCTAGCGAGAACGTAACGGCGCCCCGCAGAAGGTTGCACATGAGGAACTGCAAACATTGCTGGATGAAGTTTCGTCTCAAACGCAAAGCAAACTAGCTGAAAAACTAGGGCTAACTCAACAAACCATTTCCAATCGTTTACGCGCAATGGAAAATATTCAGAAAGAAGGAAAACGGGTTCCACATGACCTGAGCCAGAGGAACAAGGATGAGAGTGCCATCAAGTGTTTGATCTGTGGAATAAATAACACAGAAAGTCTTTCCTGTGGAAAATCGTTATGGGTGATGAAACGTGGATGTAGTACGACAATCGCAAACGCCAGAAACACTGGATAGACCCCGGTGAAGCAGCGACTTCGACACCGAAACGCAATATTCACTATAAGAAAGTGCAGCTGTGCATCTGGTGGGATATGAAGGGTGTGCTCTATTATGAACTATTGGAACAGGGTCAAAGTGATACTACTGCGCACTACAAGCAACAATTGCTGCGATTGAACCATGAAATCTATCGGAAACGTCCATTCGCAGGCAAAGGATTGCGTCTCGTTAAATTGCTGCATGACAACGCTAGGCCGCATGTCGCGAAATCGGTCAAAGAAATGTTATTGACGCTTGGCTGGGAAATTTTTGGAACACCCGGCGTATAGTTACGACATAGCCTCTTCAGGCTATCATTTGATACGATCGATGCAACATGGATTGTCTGCTGTACGGCTTCGGACATGTGACGAAGTGCAAAAGTGGGTTGACGACTTCATCGCGTCACACGGCGAAGTATTCTTCATGGCTGGAATCCATCAGCTGCCCGACCTATGGCGGAAAGTGATAGATAATGACGGCGCATATTTTGGTTTGTAATGTTGTTTTCTCTCAATTTACCTGTTGCTTTGTCTTAAAACGCTTTAAAACTTATTTGTGCACCTTATATTCCACAACAATACCTTTACAGGCCTTCGAAGCAATCTCGATGTTTCTTTACAACAGTGGCCCAACGCTTGGGCAAGTCTTGCATTCTAGTCCGGGCATCTCCATTGTTGAGGCATCTGATTACTTGGGTCACCTCATTAGAAGCATCCTGAATTGTACTGAATCGTTTTCCGCGGAGTGGCTTCTTAAGTTTTAGAAACAAGACAAAGTCTGGGGTCCCACGCCAGGACGGGGTCTCATAGTCTGGAGTCTCACGTCAGGATGTCAGGACTGCATGGTGCGTGGGGAAGCAATTTCCATCCATACTGTTCCCGAAGGTCTCTTACTGTATGGGCAACATTCGGCCTGCCGCTGTAGTGTAAAATGATTACACTAGCTTCGAGCTTGTCGGGCCTTCTTTGGCGAATCTTTGGGTAAACTTGCTAATCTTTTGTAGATTAGAAGACATAGACATGTTTGTTTCATATGCAATCTCTTCACATGTTTTCCGTTAATCTTCTTCCAAAATGCTGTGGACGATAACCACAGAAGTGTTGCATCTGATGGCCCGCCGCTTCTAGAGTTATATTCAATGCTTTTCCGACCTTGGCGGAAACGAGAAGCCTACCGTGACACTGTGCTATGTTCCACTATACTAACTCCACAATCTTTACACAGAACTTTATGAATTTCGGTAGGGGATTTTCCTCGCAAAATTTCGACTTTAATGTAGGATCTCTGATCGCTACGTGTGATTTGACCTGACTCACTTTGTTCCACCATTTCCGGAAAGAATGTTTCGGAACAGGAACAAATTAGCTAGAAAACGTAGGCACAGGTTTCTACACTGAAGTCTGACCCACAACTAGCGCAACGATTGGAGCTATTGCATCATCCTACGGGGTGCGCCTGCGCAAAACTCTTGAAATGACCTAATACCACACTAAAACTAAGATTAGAAGTTTGGGTTTTACTTCTGGCCTACTTACTTAGAATGTAATGGACATTTTCTCTTTAATTTTGTGTTTAATATAACTGCTTATCTTTCCCCCAAATTTTATTTTCTCTCCATTAAATTTAGTTAAAGATACAATCACACACTGTTATCGTACGAATCAAATGGCATTGCAAAAGTTTGTCGTGTGACACACGCTGATTCATGTCGTCCATGTTTTGACTCTCTTTAAGGGAACTAACTGTCAGTGGGGTAGAAACTGATGATATGCGACAGCAGATCCCATGGACGTCGTTAGACTTCAAAATCAGGTTGGAATGGCGAGTGTTATATTTGCTGGGGTACTTTTATAGGAAATTTATTTAAGGTACACTGAAAGAAGGAATTAATACTTTTTACTATCGAATACAAAGGAATTTGTGCAATCCCTTCTTGGACACACACAGACATACAGACCTGGGACTGACTAGTTACGCTACTGGTAGACCAACAAGAGAACATGACCTGAGTGACTCGGGTTTTCTTTAAAGAAACCGAGTGACTCACATGAAAAAGACGAACATGAGCAGGTATGCTGATCTCCCCTTAAAGACATTTACTGAAAGTTATCACTCTCCCTATCATTTTAAAAATATGAGTAGAGATGGCTGTGTTTCCATGGTGACATTTTATGGATGTGAAACACTGCTGGGTTTTTTTTTAAGTAGGTATGTCTATGTTATGTTATAGGACTACTGAGTCAATTACTTTGAATTTCCTGTAACATGGGTTCGGCAGTCTTCGCTTGTAAGGAAATTTAGTAGGAGTTTTATCTATATTTTCAGCCAATGATGAACTAAATGAATTACTAGCTAAATGCGAACTCAGACTTCTGCAGTGGTGCTGTTTTTTCAATACCATGCAGCGGGACGGTCGCGGATTTGGTTGTCCTGATCTCTATATTACTATTTTTATTATTTACACATTGATCTGTTCCTGCTTATTAGGTGAAGAGTATTTTTTCAGTTACCTCGCTGCTACGTACCACTTTTAACTGAATTTCTACTTCATTATTCCATTTTGAACATCAGAAAGAGCTTTCTGTCTTTGTTTGAGGAGCTAAAACTCTCCTCGATACAAGAAAAATTCCCAAATCCTACCTACCACCTGCAAGCCTATTATCCTTATTCTTCCTGTTTTTCCCTGCGAAGCGCAAGGGTTTATCCCTCTGTGTGAACCACATTGGTACCATCGTGACAGCACCATGTCACTTTCATTCCTCTCACACCCCTTCATTACCAACTTACTTGACAAGAGTGCCTTCCGCTTACATGTGAACCCCTATTCATACCACTTTCTATACAAAGGAATGTTGAGAAGTCCAAACAATTCTGTAAAACCATTACGGGTGCAGTAAAATAATTCTCAAACTGAACTTCATGAACAGAAGATTCAGGGAAACTGACACTAATAGTGGTTTATCTGAACATCAGAAGTATAGCAGGTTGTTATAAATATCATCCCTCGTTAACGGTCGCCTGAAAACAAGGAATGGGAGCAACTCAAAGCCTCCCCAAAACATTAGCAAAAACTGAAGTGATTTTGACATATGATATTAAAGATGTTTATTACCACAAACACACACGAAGCACAGTGTTGGCTGTCACTCGCTTTCCGTGGTCAAGGAAGATTACTGATGCTTACTTTTGCTGAAATTAATGAGCGTAGCGTAATATAAAAACCCTGATGATTTCAAATGCTCATTAAGCACAGAGTTAATATATGCTGTTTATATCTCGACAATGCTATTTGATATTCACAAAATAAAAATGGTGTCATCTACTATACAGTAGTCTGGTTATTTTTCGTATTTGTTAAACTTAGTACGAACGCTTGCTAATCGTATTCTCTAGCAATGTATGGCATTCAGTAATTGCATAGCAACCTTGGGTAGCATCGTTTGCTACACTACATACCCTTGGAAAGCAGCTGCTACGTATCATCTCTGGTTATGTGAACATTCAGTATGCACGTTCAGACCATCCGCTATTGAGCATCTCCGGTGATTTTGAACGTTGATTAAGCTCAGAATTAACCTGCTCGTAAAGCTGGTGGATCCCCTGCAAGAACATTGGTATTGTCTTCAAATGATCAACGTGGGGAGTAAGAATGCAGGATTAGTATCGAGCTGATCAAGCGTCCGAGAGAGAAAGCAAAAAATATCTCGCGAGCTTTCTGCGAAGAGAAACAAGAAAAATCTTGGGGAGATTTTTGATCTGGTGTTTGAAGACAGCGATTGGAGGTAAGATATCTCCGTGCCAGTAGGAGAGTCTTCCACGTCTGCGAACAAAGAACGGGAGCGAGGGAAAATAGAGATTTAGAATGTCTGATGCCGTAAAATGAGACCGAGCAGAAATTAAATTTGGAAACGGAAACTTGACAACCAGATAACTGCGAAAGAATCCCAATAGAATAATAAGCAGAAACGGATACTCGAATTAATAATGTAAAGTATGATAAAGAAAGTAAAACAGAGCTCTGAGGATCCTTCCCCGTAATAAACTGTGTAAACCTGTTCTTCACCGCAAAAGATGTATTCTTAATTTTAGCTGGGATTTTATTTATTTGTTTTTATCATCGGGGAAAGGTACAGGTAAGTAAATTATTTATAAGCGAAGGTCTAACGAACCCTTGAGACAGGGTGCTGAAACAGACTCAGTGAACAGCCCTGTAAAAATATCATTAGATGGAGGAGTATGTATGCATGTGTAGTCATGCATATATATAAATTTATGAGAGAGCTCTCTCTCCCTCCATCTCCCTCCTCTCTCTCTCTCTCTCTCTCTCTCTGCCCCTCTTTTTCTCTCTGTCTCTCTTCCTCCCTCTCTCCCTTACTCTCTCTCTCTACCCTTCCCTCCCTCTCTTTCGCTCCCTGCCCCTCTCCCTCTCTCTCTATCTTCCTTCCTCTGTCCTTGTTTCTTCCTGCACCTCTTTCCCCCTTCCTCTCCCCCTTCCTCCCTCTCTCCCTTTCTTTCTCTCTCACTTTCTTTCTCTCTCTCTCTCTCTCTCTCTCTCTCTCTCTCTCTCTCTCTCTCTCTCTCTCTCTCTCCTTATTTCTAACAGGAGTAGTAATTATCATGTTTCCATATAAATGGTTAATGAAAGTCATTCCTCCTCTTTTTGCTTAAACAGAATTACTGGCGCCCAATTCTCCATACGGATATGTAAGTGTTGTGAATCACTTGTTTTTGTTAAAGAGTTAGAGTGATACTGGTCCCATAGAGTCATTTATTAAATGAGGACCTATCCTTTCTTCTTCTGCAAACAGTAAATAATACCTGTATTTCTAGACGGACGTTTAATAAATATGCATCTCTCCCTCTCTTTTTTTCTAAGGAGAATGCAATGTAAAAAAATATCCCTCTCTTTCGCTCCCTGCCCCTCTCCCTCTCTCTCTATCTTCCTTCCTCTGTCCTTGTTTCTTCCTGCACCTCTTTCCCCCTTCCTCTCCCCCTTCCTCCCTCTCTCCCTTTCTTTCTCTCTCTCTCTCTCTCTCTCTCTCTCTCTCTCTCTCTCTCCCTCTCTCCTTATTTCTAACAGGAGTAGTAATTATCATGTTTCCATATAAATGGTTAATGAAAGTCATTCCTCCTCTTTTTGCTTAAACAGAATTACTGGCGCCCAATTCTCCATACGGATATGTAAGTGTTGTGAATCACTTGTTTTTGTTAAAGAGTTAGAGTGATACTGGTCCCATAGAGTCATTTATTAAATGAGGACCTATCCTTTCTTCTTCTGCAAACAGTAAATAATACCTGTATTTCCAGACGGACGTTTTAATAAATATGCATCTCTCCCTCTCTTTTTTTCTAAGGAGAATGCAATGTAAAAAAATGTTCTAACAGACAATCCCTGACAATAACGTACTGCAAAGTTGCCGGTAGATGCCCGTCTTTTAAAGAAATTTCCGTTTTTAAAAGTTCCCGTTTCCTTTAAATTCCGTATCACGGCACATTTTCCATAGTCAGTAATTTCGTTTATTTCAGAAAAGTCCGTTTCGGGTTTTTCCGTATTTATAAAGAAATGTCACAAAATCGAAGACTTTGAATTTTTCATCCGTTGCACCATAGATTACTTTTCCAGGTGGTATTCGATCCGTGGTCGTTTGGATTGGCTCGCCATAAGGCGTGTGTCATACCGCTGAGCTAAAGACATGTAAAAATCACCGTTACGTTCAAGGTAGAACTCTTTGCGCGATGATGAACCCCTTTTTTTATAATTAATGCGGTGAATTATTCATTTCCTGTTGGATTTGTTTTAATAGGTATGTAATAATTTTACTTTTTTTCTATAAGAGGACATCACAAATTAAGTACTTTTTTCATCTGGAATTTTCGAAGCAGCAGAATGCTTTGCAACTTTAGATCTTTTTAAACTGACAATGACTTTAAATTATCTTTAAGAAAAGGTGAAATGTACTGCGTTATTAGTATTATTTCACAGAACTCCTAAATACAAAATTTAATCTTGATATCTATAATAGCTTTTGTCTTAAGGGGTCCACAGACTGATATGATACACAAACATCACACAATCACCTGTACAATAAATCAGTACCTAGTTTCTTACCATAAAACAATATACAAAGCTGGTGCACAAAATGTGTGTGTGTGGGGGGGGGGTTGAGCAGGGGAAATAACATACGTTGCCACAATAACCAAATTTTCGTGGGACATTTTTTCTACAATATCCGATATCGCTACAGATCTTTGAAATAAGATCTTTCGGAATAAAAGTTACCCCCCCCTCCCTATTACCGGTAATTTGCCGTCACTTGAATACGTAAAAAGTGAGAACAGAATTGTTTCCGATAATATACGAAAGGAATTGCGGAAAGGTTTCTGAAAATTCAGAATTTTCCATTAGAACATCTTAATACTCCCCATTTACCGTCAATATTAAAAAGGAATTGCGGAAATGTTTCTGAAAATTAAGAATTTTCCATTAGAACATCTTAAAACTGCCCATTTACCGTCATTATAAAAAAGGATTTGCGGAAAGGTTTCTGAAAATTAAGAATTTTCCATTAACACATCTAAAAACTGCCCATTTATCGTCAATATAAGAAAGGAATTGCTGAAAGGTTTCTGAAAATTAAGAATTTTCCATTAACACATCTGAAAACTGCCCATTTACCGCCAATATAAGAAAGGAATTGCAGAAAGGTTTCACAAAATTCAAAATTTTCCTGGGCGTAAGAAGAATCCGTAAAATTAAAGTTTATTTTCTGTCATTTCACGGAAAGGGTTGTATCAGAAATATGCTTCGTTAATTCACGAAAGGAATCACGGAAAGGGGCTCGCCAATTTCAGAATTTTTTTAACAGTGTAAAGTATGTTTCTACTCGGACTTTTAACATGCTTATATCTACACCGAGAAAAACGTTTTGCTAATTCAGCAAAAAAATTGTTGGATCAACCAAAGCATTTTTCGTCGATATGCAGTCAACAAAAATTTAATTTAAAAATATATTTTGCTGAAAACTATTGTTCATTCAACAAAATCCATCGTTATCATGACAAAACGCATTGTTCATTTAACAATATGCCTAGGTCGATTGTTGGGAATTTTTTTGATCCAACAACATGTATTGTTATCGTAAATTCACAAAATATAGCCAACGAAATAATTTTGTGCTGCCAACAAAACAATTCGGATGGAGTTTGGCTAAAGCAACAAAATAAATTGACAAACCAGCTCAACAAAACTGTTTTGTTGTTTAAAAAAAAATTTTTTTACTCAGTGTACGAAGTCCTGTTCGAATAATGGTAAAGGACCCCGATATTTTCATACAATTATTGATAAGCAAGCATCAATCTAGTGTTGTTAGAGTAATTGCGTTGAACAAAATTTGTTACAACATGTACTAAACGTTTTAGCTTCCGTTTTTTGTGATCGGAACTCTTCAAGAAAAAATCCCATTCATCCGATCTTCAAAGATTTTTCAGTGAATGAATCAGTTGTAGCAAATTAACAGAGTCATAAAATGACAAAATCGCTTATCGTGCATTTTTCTCCGAGTTTCTTTTAAACACTTCCTCACCTAATCCAGAAGCTATTAAAAAGATAAAGATGAAAAAAAGAAATTAAAAAAAAGAAGTAAGGGTGGAAGTAAAAAAAAAAAAAAAAAGAGCCACGAAGCCAAGTAGCCACTTAAGTGTTATGTAAGAGCAACAAGAAGGAATAAGTGATCTCCCTGTAAACAAACGGTGTTTAAAGACGCCTCGTTAATAATCCGCAAATTGGGAGGGTCACAGTGAGTGAGAGATGAGAGCAGGGGGAGGAAAGAGGGGAAAGATGAGTGGGGGAGAACGAAAGAGAGAGAGAGAGATTTATTTAAGGAAGAAGACGACCGAGGGGATGCGAGACATAAAAAAATAAAAGACAACAACAAAAAGTGGTTGGGATTACCTAATAAGTGAATGATAAGGGCTCGCACGACGCTTCGCGACTTATAAAATGCGAACGGCCGAACGGACTGTCGGGAAAGCTGTGAGGAGCGACAACACACAAGCTAGCGCACGCGTGCTCTCTTAATGCGATGTCGCTGAGATTGCCATTCAAGATAAATGACGTTCACGCGCTTATTGCGGGGGTGGGGGGAGTCGTTTTGTGGTCACATGACCACCTATTGGTGGTGGTGGGAGGGAGAAAAGGTACCGACGGGTTAGTAGTGGGTAATAGCTCTCCCCCAAGTCTGCAGATCCTTGAGGCGTAATAGGGCACCACTTTCTCTTCTCCTTTGCTGTGTATGGAAAAAAATATTCCTCGCTAAAGATGAATAGAAAGAAGATAAGGCAGAAGAAAAAAATGAACAGTCCTTTAATATTAGGGAAGAAGCTAATGCAGACTCAGACGCAAAACATTTGCAGGTAATAGTGAATTTCGGAGTTTTTTGAATTTCGCTTTTTCTTACAATATTTTTTTTTATACCACTGTTTCATTTGTGGTACGTTTCTTATTTCGAAGAATTGTTTTCTGTGTCGTAATGGAGATTAGAAAGTAGAAGCACTGCATGAGAAAAAAGGTAGTTTTTATTTGGCTGAGCGCTTTGATTTTAATCTTCTTCATCTTTTTCATTTCGGTTTTTATCTCGGCCTGGTTCTTTTCCTTTGTTTATTGGACGCTCAGTGGTATTTTTTTTTTATTCGTGTCTTTTTTTTTCTTGATTTCTAACTTGTAATCCTCCTCTTCTGTGGTATTTCTTTCATATTGTAATTCGTTTCGCATTGTATCATCGATTTCATTTTCTTTAATAATTTAAGAAATGAACAATAATCATATGTAGCCCGCCATGCGAATAGCCAAATTCGAAAAGAAGTTGATGAATAATTCTGTTAACATAGGTGCTTAAATTAATCCTCAGGAAGGCTTGCGTATGAGTTTCTCTGTATCTCTGCTGGGAATTTATTTTCGAATGTTTTTGTACGGCAGGGACACACTTTACAATATCTGAACAATCGATATACGCAAGCAGGAGGTTTGACTTCATTTGTTATTGTCTTTTAGATTTTAAGAAGAGTTTTCCTGTGTAATATTCTTGAGTGTCAACGCCTTGATAGACTTGATTGGATTATTTTGTTTTGCATAACCCAGAGTTGTGTGTGCTACAAATGACATTTCAGCTGGTTAACTGAGATATGTTATATAAAGGGCTATTCAAAATGTTTGTCGGGGTTTTAAAAATTCGCCGGACGTACTACACTTTAGATAGGGACATAAATTTTTTAACACAGAACTCTAACACACACAACTCTGGGTTATGCAAAACAAAATAATTCAATCAAGTTTATCTAGGCTATGACACTAAAATTTTGTGGTAGGTTGCACCAAAAAAGTGGTGCTACAGCAGCTGCACCACTTTCTTAGGAAAGATACACCATGCTGTGGTGCAAAATTGACCCAACAACATGGTGCAATCTTGCGTGCAACCTTGTACCATAACGTGGTGAAAAGTTGAACCACGTTGTTGGGTTTTGTTTGCAAAACACAGTGGTGTATCTTTTCTCGGGAAGTGGTGCAGCTGGTGTAGCACCATTTTTTGGTGCAACCTACCACAACATTTTTAACAGTGTAAATAGTGCAAATAAACTCACCAGGTTTTATTCTGTACCTTATAAATGCTCAATATGAGTGGGTTTTTTCACTCTGCATACATCTACACGGAAGTCCATTTTTTTTCCATACACCATGAAGCATCTCAGCGTTGATGGTTTGTATGGCGTTGGTGTTACGTATCTTGAGTTCCGTGATAGTCGTAGTTGGAGAAAGGACAAAAACCTGATCCTTCACGTAGCGCCACAGAAAAATACTCCCATGGCGTTAAGTCCGGGGAACGAGGCGGCCAGGACAAGAACTTCTGATCAACGTCGGCCCATCGTCCAATCCATCGTGCAGTCAGTGTTGGTTTAAAAATGCACTGACTTCCTGTTTGAAATGAGGTGGAGCTCCATATTGTTTCCGAATGAAGTGAGCTCTGTCCTCCTGCAGTTGGGGCAATAGCAATCAACTGAGGATATTCAGAAAAATTACACCCCCTTACAGACTTTTGCATCTGACAGGGAGGGACGCCCACTGCTTTTCCCCCTTACACAGGCACCCTGTCTCCTTAACGTGGGCATGCCAACTGCGATTGGAATTGTCATAGGTCGGATCTTTTCCAGAATTCGTGCGGAAGTGCCGCTGGACAATGGAAACGGACTGACTTTAATGAAGTTCAAGGACACAAAAAACTTTCTCTATTCCGTCAGACGCCATCTCGCTACTGGCTGGCGGGACGCTCTCCTGACTG
This sequence comes from Macrothele yani, assembly GCA_039090855.1. Taxonomy (NCBI): domain Eukaryota; kingdom Metazoa; phylum Arthropoda; class Arachnida; order Araneae; family Macrothelidae; genus Macrothele; species Macrothele yani. The sequence continues at coordinate 49,166,808 of CM077029.1, forward strand.
TCAGACGCCATCTGGCGGGCGCATTTGTAAGCTACTGAATGGCGGGAGGTTCGAAAAGTAGGAAAAAAAACCCTTTAAGAGTTTCGCTTTCCACCGGTAGGGCTATAACTGTCGTATCTTAAATGCACTACCCACAAAAAAAAAAAAAAAACAAGTATTGAAACCCCGAAAATAATAATTTTGAATAGTCCTGAACTGTAAATTCACTCCAACCAATGATCTTCCATAAAGCTTATGTGGAAGTGAACTCCGGTAATGTTTGTTGCTTATTAAGAATTATGTGAGATGTTGAATGGCAGTTGTTTTTGTCGTATTTCAGAATATTAACATTTTATGCTACGGATGTGCCTGAACCAAATGGTGCCTAACATTTTATGCGCTTTCAAAACACCAATGTATACATAGCACTCAGGTTTCACAAAACGCACGAAAAAAAATCGTTTCCTCCTTACATCTCAGCAGTACCGTCAATAAACCTGGTGGTGGTGGTAAGCGCTCCTTTTTAATCCTTTATTCTCCTTCCATGACCTAAGGTATGATGGGTAAGGGCTAGTCCCCTTCACACGGATATCATGCCTCTGGGTAGAAACAAGTGACTTAGTTACCCTTTACCCCATTCTTAGATTTCTTCGACGTTGTTATAGCAATTTTAGCAAATAATCCGTCCGAAAGTATAACCGCTTTGAATAACACTCCTAACGGGAAAGCAACGCTTTCTGGTGCGCAGGTTCACTCGTTCCAGCCGCGTTAGGCTCACTTATTAGACAACGAGTACACTGCGTAAAGAATACTTCCACATAAGCTTTTGTGAGATGTTGAATGGCAGTTGTTTTTGTCGTATTTCAGAATATTAAAATTTTATGCTACGGATGTGCCTGAACCAAATGGTGCCTAACATTTTATGCGCTTTCAAAACACCAATGTATACATAGCACTCAGGTTTCACAAAACGTACGAAAAAAAAACGTTTCCTCCTTACATCTCAGCAGTACCGTCAATAAACCTGGTGGTGGTGGTAAGCGCTCCTTTTTAATCCTTTATTCTCCTTCCATGACCTAAGGTATGATGGGTAAGGGCTAGTCCCCTTCACACGGATATCATGCCTCTGGGTAGAAACAAGTGACTTAGTTACCCTTTACCCCATTCTTAGATTTCTTCGACGTTGTTATAGCAATTTTTAGCAAATAATCCGTCCGAAAGTATAACCGCTTTGAATAACACTCCTAACGGGAAAGCAACGCTTTCTGGTGCGCAGGTTCACTCGTTCCAGCCGCGTTAGGCTCACTTATTAGACAACGAGTACACTGCGTAAAGAATATATAAATACACAGAAACATTCATGTTATTTCTTGTTTATCTCCTATAGAATGTTATACTACTCCTTGTGAAAATCGCAACACCAAAGAAGAATTGCGTTATTCAAATGAAATTTATATCACGGAATCCTCACATGTTTCAAAGATAACTGATTACATTTGTAGTACAATACAAGATTTTTCGCTTCCAAACTCAGTATCGTGTAAAGCCACCTGGAGCAACAATAACAGAATCTACACGGCGTGGCATTGAATGGAAGAGGTTTTTGATATCGTCCTCGGGAATAGCCTGCCAGGATGCTTCTATGCGAGACCAGAGTTCATTTGTGATGACTTGCGGAGGCGCTTGACCGGTCAATGGATTAGATACCATGTCCCAGACATGTTCGATCGGTGAGATGTGCGGCAAATGAGTTGGCCAAGGAAGAAGCGGTATCTGCCGTGCATGAAAGAGGTCTTGGACAATCCGGGCGACATGTGGCTGAGCATTGTCTTGGTGGACATTGTCTTGTAAACAGAAACTGACTAGGATCTTTCAAATCTCTTCTCAACATGGTTATTTTGAACATATTGTCCTTTACTTATTTAAAAAACAACTTAGGAGGCTTGCAACCACACTGAGCCACGATAGGGCACTCTACAAGTTTGTGGGCTCCATCGACTACTACCCGGAACTCGTAAACCTACTTAGTGGATTTTACAGAGGTCTTGACCTCAATTTTGGTGTCCGGACTTTTATTAACATTTTTAATTTAGTTCATAGATACCTTGATTCAATTCTTTTACAATCACGAGCAGGCGTATATACCATTCCTCTACGTCCTACTGTACAGGGAGCGAAAGAACTGATGTATGTGGGATCTACAGCTAGGAATTTACTCTCACGCGTACAAGAACACGAATATTCAGCTAGTAACCCTAATATTTCCACCTTACTAACAAGAACTCTCAGATTGGGACAGCACTTCCCTGACTGGGACTATTTAACTGCTGTGGCACCTTTAATACCTCGTCGGACTTTATTATTTTTGGCGTCATTGTGGATCACCTACTATGAAGCAAGAAGCTGCAATGAAGAAACACTTTGCTGCCTTCATAATGCCTGGAAAAGAGTTGTCCGGTGCTTACCAGCACCACCATAACCGGACATCGAGGAAATTATGCAGATCTGGGTGACTACACGCTACATTGAAAACTGGCAACTACGTTGCCCTCTGTACACTTGGTATATATAATTGTAAAACTCTTACTTTCTTGACTGTGTAGACCTGAGGATGTGGCTGACGCGGCTACGAAAGATCTTGTCATCTTCAACTGTAAATAAAGTTGTTTAAGTGGTTTTAAACGTTTAATGGCTTTTAAGACTCTTTCGAATATGGAGAATTTTGTTTTGGCATTTTGAAAGTATTAGCACAAATTTATGATATATGCAAACACACAATTCTGAAAGATGAGTATCACCTCTGCCATTAAAACATTCCTGATGCATCACTGGCTCTTAAGGCTTCCCTCAATTCGTATCAAGCAAAATCGCAAATTGAACCCAATGACTCTCCAAATCATGCCGCTTGGCATTGGGCCGGTATGACGCTGCAAGGGGCTTTCCCCACAATGTTTTCGATCACGTATGCGAACATCATATTGCTTCAAGTTGAATCGTGACTCGTCCTAAAACACTAGCTGCTGCCAAACATAGCTCCAATGTCTATGTTCGAGACCCCATTGCAGCCTGAAGCGTCTGTGATTGGCGGTTATAGGAATGAGCAGCAATGGGCTGGTAGCGACCAATCCTCTGTTAAGCAGACGACGTCGAACTGCACTCCATGGAGGACAATGCAGTCTGGCTTTCTTTCTGTCGACAAACTAAACATATATCACATCAAACTACCGTATTTTACGGCATATGAGACGAGACATTTTTTTCAGATGTCCAGGCCTCGTCTTATTTGCCACATCGACTTACTATCGATCGGTTATTGAAATTTATCATTAAGAAAAAATAATGTGCCTCAAATTGGGTCGTTATCCGATTACTCGAAAGCAATATTACATTCATAAGAAACGATTCCGAAAGCGTACGAAATGTAATACAGTAGTACCACCCCTTTATCTGCGGTTTCAGTTACCCGAAAATTTGAAATGGAAAATTCCAGAGATAAATAATTCATAAATTTTAAATTGCACGCCGTTCTGGGAAGCGTGATGAATTCTCGCGCCGTCCCGCCCACGTCGTGAATCATCCCTTTTTCCAGCGTATCGACGCCGTATACGTTACCCAGCCGTGTTAGTCTCTTAGTGGCCATCTCGGTTATAAGATCGACTGTCGTGGTATCGCAGTGCTTGTGTTCAAGTAACCCTCATTACTACTCTTGCCCCAAAGCGCAAGAGTAGTAATGTTGGTAATTCTGATATGCCAAAAAGATGCCTTTAAGTGCTTCTTTAAGTGAAATGGTGGAAGTGTTCGACTTAATAAGGAAAGAAAAAAAATCGTATGCTGAGGGTGCTAAGATCAACAGTAAGAACGAATTCCCTATCCGTGAAATTGTGAAGAAAAAAAGAAATTCGTTCTAGTTCCACGATCGCATAACTTTTACTACAGTATGTCGTTATAATTATTCTATTTTATCATTAGTTATTGTTGTTAATCTCTTATTTCCCCTAATTTATAAATTAAACTTTCTCATAGGTATGTATGTATGGAAAAATACGTAGTACATATAAATGTCGGAACTATTCGCGGTTTCAGGCATCCACTGGGGATATAGGAACGAACCGCTGGCGGACAACGGAGAACTACTGTATTCCGTTCACTGAGGATTTGTTCAAACGCTGCTGAAACAGATGTTTCCGTTTGATAGAAACATTACTGAAATCGCACTAACCAGTTTGCAGTGGCATCTGCTGCATGTTAATTGCATACTACCTCTAACTCCCTCCAAGACCCTGTGGGAGGTATTCAGCCCTGGCTTTGCAAAGCAGCCAGATCTGCAGTGGGTGCACCTCATTTATTTGGTAGTGATATTTCTGAAATACGTCACTGCCACGCAGTTGATGGGCTGGTGACAGTCGTGTCGACAGCCGGCGGTGCATACGCTTTAGAAACACCAATGACCAGCGGCTAGCAAAGGCTGTTTTTTTTTTCGTTCTATCAATCTCCCAATCGTATCTCTCAACTGAATTAAAATCAACTATTGCTCCTATTTATTGCGTTTGTCTTAATTTATTTCATTTTTCCGACTGAAATCGAAACATCTTTTGGGTTTCTGATTTCAATCGGACCCTGTGAGAAAGCAGCAAACAGTAACTCAGACTGCAAGCATTACTCTGATTTGTCATATTTTTTGTGACCTCGTTTTTTTTTTTTTTTTCTTTTTTTTTTTTTGTTGTATTTATTACTTTTGCACGGTGGCATTTCCGACTGGTTTATGAATACATTAGCGTCAGTTCGTGAAAAAAAAATAAGCATACGAAATTCAACTTTTTGACAAAAAGAAAAAGGCGGAAGTTACCGCATTTTCTCTTCCTTTTATTATTTAGTGAAACATTGAAAATACAGCGAAAGAATCTCGGAACACCAACTGCGTGTTTGCTCTAGCCTCGTCACAGTGGCATGCACCTGTTTATGAATGAAGACAGGAAAATTGCGAAATTTACCTAATATGGACTGATAAGCCGAAAAATTCGGTACATATATTTCGCTCTTTTTTTAATAAATTTTGATCCTATTGTGGCACAAATAACCCATGAATGTTTTGTTTATTTTTTTTTTTTTTGATGGAAGGTATAACGACCACCGTGAGCAACTCAGTGGGAAATGAGTAGTCGCCGTCCCTAATATCGGGTCACTGGTTCCAGGGAAGGGAGAGAGCCAGGGCCGTAAGACAAACACAACCTCCATGCCTCACCGGGATTCGAGCCCGGACCTCATCACGGACGAATGGTCAAAAGTCATCGCTTAAACCACAGCCCTACCGGGGTGACAATACTGTTCTTTAAGCATAATCAATGTTGTACGGTTAAATCTGCAAAGACATAATTTTGATTCCATTATGAATAACCCGTAAATATTCCTCCTTTTTTTTTTTTTTCATTGAAGGTTTAACGACCACCGTGAGCAACTCAATGGGCAATAAGCAGCAGCCGCCCGTCCCTAATTTAGGGTCATTGGTCCCAGGGAAGGGATTCAGTGTCAGAGCGAGGGCGGACAATGCCGTAAGACAAACACAACATCCATGTCTCACCGGGAATCGAACCCTGACCCATCATGTACGAATGATCAGAAGCCATCGCTTAGATCACGGAGCCACCGGGGCGGCAATTTTGTTCCTTAAGCATAATCAATGTTTTACGGTAAAATATGCAAAGACATAATTTTGATTCCATTGTGACAAACTGCAAAAACATTATTTACGTACTCATATTATATGAAATTATTGTTTTAAAAATTACTTAATAACCCCTAACAGATCTATACATAGTACTTAACAAATATTGCGTTATTTAAATTGCGCTATTTATTATTAAATGATTATTCCAAAAGTGAAAACCAAACACTTTGCGTTAAAAGAGGTGCCAGAAAAAAAAAGCCTTGGGAATTACCATTTCATATTTAAGCGTGAAGTAAAAAGATGGCGACCTCTCAAGTAGAGTTCACAGCAAGCGATATAATTAAGTTTCAGGTTCCACAATGAAATGTTGGAAGATTATGTGATCAGTGTCTTTCATATTCAGGAGTAAAAAATTGTGCTGCTAAATTTAAGACAAAACATTTTTCAATCCGCTGCTGGATGAGGGTCTCTTCAAGTCTACATAATTTTCTGTCTTCAGCAATTGTCTTCCATAACAATCCGGAATGCTTAGGAATTTCATTCATCTACCTTCGACGTGTACTCTTCTGGGTCTTTTGCTATCTTTTGAAATCCAGTCTAGTATTTCAGTAGTCCAAAGACAGTCAGTTCTTCCAGAAATATGTACCCCTCCATTGCTACGTGGAGGTCTTTACTTTGATGATGTCATCGATATACTCTACATTATGTGACGATATATTCGTATACATATGTTACTGGCCAAACCCAATTTTAGGACAAACTATAGGGTGAGCCATATAAAAGAGGACCGAGTATAATGAACGACAACAATCAGGCAATGCTACTGTACATGGTAAAAAATAGTTGAAATGGCAGAAAATAGGAGTAATTTACCTGCATTTACAACAATTGCTGAAAGTGTTGTCCTCCGACATCAAGACCCAGCTGCACAACGGAACATGTTGTTCGTAACGCGCCACAACTCAACGGCAGTAATCTTGGCTATGGCATCCGTAATGTTCACTTTTAATTCATCAAGGGTGTGCAGATTAGTTGCGTACACTTTCCCTTTCAATGCTCCCCACAAATAAAATCACAGGAGAAGAGATCCGGGGATCTGGTTGGCCATAGTCCCTACGATACAGTTCTGTCCTCCCCAAACATTTAAATGCACAGCACGTAGACTGTTCCGCCCAGTTTGCTCCGTTGCACCATCCTGATGAAAGAAAGCATATGTTCGCTCTTCTTCTGTAAGTGCGGCAACAAATGGGTTGAACATTTGCTGAACATAGCGCTCCGAGTTAATGGTGTCAGTGAAAAAGAATGGGCCGACTATCGTCTTCGCAAACACAGCACACCAAACGCCTATCTTTTAGTCGTACAGAGGAGTCTCCATTGTCCGTCTGGAATTCGTGTCGGTCCGAATCCTGCTGTTTTGCGCATTGGCATACCCGGACAGATGAAACCATGCTTCATCTGTCATGCAATAAAGTGTTGTGTCCATTTCACCACTGACAATGATATTGCATTCGTTTTGCATAAGCAGGAGTTTTAAGTTCGTGGAGCGCCATAACATTTGTACGGCCGAAAATGCAAATCCACCTTAAGTATGCGTCGGCATGACGTTGCAGATATTCCCCTTGCAGACGATGATCGACGAATCGACTTCTGAGGGCTTCGTAAAATCATTGTGCACACATCCTTGATATTGTCTTCAGTACGAATTGTCTTGGGTTTTTTTTTCCTGTTGCACACCCTGCCAGTTTCACGAAATTTTCTCACTAACTTCCGTACCACTGATTTCGTCGGTGCTGCACAATGCACATATTTTTCTGTAAAGAACTCATTTAAAATCTTGTATGAGTTATTTCTAAAATACTATTCCACAACAAAAATCCGCTATTCCGCACTTAAAACCATTTCCGTTGCCTTTGTTCTCTCTTCACTTACAATGACCACGTACCTACACTGCTCTGGCTGTGACTAACCATTCCGGATCGTGATCATATGTAGAGGATTTTAGGAAGGGAGTGTCTGACCCCAGGTCTTAAACAACCCTTAGAAATAGGAAACTAGGAGATTTAGGCTAGAGCGCCCGAAAGGAAAGTGACACGGAAACGAAGTAGAAAGGAGGAGGAAGACGCCCTTATTTATTACCGGGGGGCCAGTACCCGGGGTCCGACGGCTTAACGTGCCCATCCGACGCCTTAACGTGCCCATCCGACGCACGGCGGATATTTAGTGTATCGAGCGTTCGTACCTGTCTGGGATCGAACCTGAGGCCCCTTCCGTGGCAGTCACGAACGTTGCCCAATAGGCCACCCGCGGCCCTAACCACTCTGGAGAATTCCTTTGCAGCTAGCTATACACGCAGAAACCGGTTAGAAGTGGAACAAAGTGGTATTAACTGGAAACCCGCCAAACAACTTTAACCCGCCTAAGAACGACTAGCCACGAGGCCTCTTTTATATAGCTCATTGGGTAGTTTATACGAAGCGCGATAGGACAAACTAATTTGTCCGAAGCGCCCTAGTCCGAACTAGATTATAGTGAAATAAAGGTACAACCACCAAAACCGGTTTGGCCTAGTCTTAACTAGTTCAGCTTGCATTTGCACTTTAATCTATAGGATGTGGAGACGAATCGTGGTGAAATGAAATAAATTAGCACGTATATTTACTTAGCATTGTTTTTTTTTTTTTTACATAGATACCTATTCGATGAACAGGTTATTTACTTATTATTACACGTTATCGCTTATTATATACTCAGCACATTTATTTACTTAGTACTATTTTTTTTTACATGACACCGGTGATCCGGGCCTGATAAAGCTTGGTATTACACCTGCTGTGATAGGGGATGCTTCCAGCCACTCAATGGCTGAACGCTGTTGCTATACTATGACGCGGAGATGGAACGGCGCACGCGGGAGCTAGTGTTCACATCAACATTAAGTCTTTCAAAATCACATGATTTTTGTTTATTTATTTTTCAGAAGGGAGTTTGACATTTGCGCACAGAAGTTATTACACGAGGAGGAAGTTAATCAAAAAAATGAGATTTCGTTGAAAACTGCAGCGATCAAACATTCAGTTGGGACGAGACAAGGTTTCGTTAGGGGTAATGGCACCAAAACCTGTTCATAAAAATCAACTAAGTAAATAAACGTCGTAAGTACATAATAAGTGATAATTTATGTAATTTCCCCTCGATTCGTCCCCATATCCAATAGATTAAAGGGGAAATGCAGGTTGAACTTGTTAAGACTAGGCCAAACCATTTTGTTTTGGAATCTCGGCCTTTATTTCAGTATAATCTAGTTCAGACTAGGCCAAACCAGTTCGTCCTGGAAGCTCCATCTTTACTTCAGTATAATCCAGTTTGTGCTATGGCGGTTCGGATAAACTAGTTTGTCCTAAAATCGGGCTTGGCCGGTAACATATACAAGAGCTCATTTCGGTCTGCTGATGTTTACAAAAGCCGTGATATATAAAGATTGCAACAAAAGAATGGCCATTTCATTTGGCTGCTCGTCTCCTTGAATTACGGAGAATTGTGTATCTATCTCCTTTTACTATACTAGTTGGTAATTCAGACCGTGTTTTGCATATAGCACTATCTACTTTCAGATAGATTCTGCGATGTATTACCTTAAGCAGCCTATGTACCTGAATTCAATAGTAACCATAATTTTCTGTGCTCCTGAATCAGAAACGTTCACATAGTTGTCGGGTTTTATCACCTCTGACAGGTTGGCCCGACAACCTGTCAGTGGTGATACAAGAGCTAGCTCATTAGCGTTCCTTTCTAGTCTCTTATTCTCGCTCCATGACCCAAAGCACGACGGGGATAGGCTAGTCTATCTGACTCGGACATCATGCCACTATACAGAAGCAAGTAGTTGAAACATCTTTCTTAGGTTTATCGCCACACTTCTTTCACCAGGTAATCCGTCGGAAAGGATTAGTGTTAGTCATCCCCTTAAAAGACCTCTTTGAATAACAAAACTAAAGGGACAGTACTGTTTTCTAATGCGAAGATTCGCTCGTTCCAGCCGTGTTCGGCCTACTTCTTAGACAGCGAATATATTTATTCGAGCTGATTTCTACCCATTTTTCTAACCCTAATGAATTCCTTTCAGCAAATTAAAAGGATTAAATAGGATTTCACCTACATCATTGACTACGATAGGGTTATTGAAAAAGATTTTATTATATTTTTTTTAAGTGCGGAAAAAGTTTGTAGAGCTTTTGCGCTTTTGATAGCAGTACGTTTACGTGATTTACTGAGCTTCTAGCTAGTGTCCGTACAGATTTTCTTTTAACATGTTTACATTTTTTGAGTGATTAAAATGGCCAGGTAGAAAGAATCATCCAAAAAGACTTACTTATAAAGTTAAGGTCTTAGTCTGTTTCTGGAAGTTCATTGGAACGTAAAGACATCAACTGGTACAATATGTCTTTAAAATCAACTGGTACAATATATCGTTTTGGTACCAACACACATCTAAATCGTATGGCGACAATACTTGTTCATTGATCGCATATACATATATCAAACAAGCATTTATCTCTTCCGCAGTATCAGTGTCCCCAATGGGTTTTAAAGGAATGCAGATCCTTGCCAATCGTACATGCATTTTAAACAAAAAGAAGTGAGCTTATAAGTCAGTACAGTGCTTAAAACTTCCCGTGCACCAAATGTAAGCTACTTTTGACAGCTTTATTCAGAGTAAAAATTCGTTTTGACTAATTCTTTTAAGAATCATTGAATGCAATTCTAAACTTCCTATACCTCGCACTCATAGCCGATTTTGCCTCCTGCTCTGTGCAATTCAGTTGAAGTTACGAAATGCAAATATGGAAGACTTCATTATCCTGAGAAGAAATTTTATTCAGTAATGTGTCCACTGCAAAGGAATAATCTGGAAAAGTTGCTATTTAAAAGGAATAGATACAAATTGAAGTAAGTTTTGTTAAACGTTTAAAAATCTGGCGGCAGGATTTTCTTTTGAATATTTAAAAACGGCACAATCGTTTCAAGAAATCACGCCTGTTCTTCCTTCTATGGCGTTTAGTGACAGCTCTATTTTTATTTGTTTTTTCAGTATTCTGTCGATCTTATACTGAACTCAATTTTGTTAGTTCCTTTCCGAACTTTTTTAAACAAATTGTTTTGGGGTTGTTTAAATGGAAAAGGATTGTTCATGCTTTAAAAAGTAATGTTTCGCTTTTTTAACTGTTATAAATTTTTTATACTCTCATTGTTGTGTTGCACACCTATAAATGAAATCGTCTTTTTATAAATACCAATTTCAGGTTGATTGGATTTTGCTTTACTTATTATCATGATAATTTTATTTCCCGTCCATCCGCGTAATCGGAGTTCACCGTTTCTCCCAATTAAGAATTTGCATCATCTCGGATAATCCCGAGACTACAAAACCTCTCCTTTACTTATCATCACGAAAAATTAGTTTTCCAACCGTCCGGATAATTAGAGTTCCCATGTGAAGATTTCTTCTGATTCAAGGTTTTAGTCTCGAATAATCGCCAGCCTTCTTAAATCTTACTTTACTTATTATCATCATAAATGCATTTCTTATCCACACGGGTAATCGGAATTCTTCTGAGAAGCTAGTCTTCTGGTTCAAAATTTTCCTTTCAAATTATTGTTTCCTTATTATTACAACAAATTCATTTCTGTATACATGGATAATAATCAGAATTACGCTGTGAAACATTTATCCTGGTTACAAGCATTTGTCTTGGACAATGGCAATCGTATTTGATGTTTCCTGTACTTATTATCATGAGAAATTCATTTCCCATGCATCCGGATAACCGGGGTTCCACCTTTAGAATGCTTCTCCCAGTCCAGAGTTTCGTCTCGATAATCGCGAACCTACTTATATGGAAGACTTTCTTTTCATCTCGGATAATTGCGAACCTGCTTTTACTTATTATCACATTAAAAAAAATAATTTCCTGTCCTCATGAGTAACTGTAATTCCGCTTTTCGCTTTAATTCCTCCTGGTTCAAATTGTTGTCTCGGATAATCGCGATCCTACGAAAAGTTTCCTTTACTTAATATGAGAAATTTATTCCCCAACCATCAAGATTATCGGATATCCGAATTCCCATAATCGGATGGATGGAAATGCGGATAATCAGATTTCCATCCACCCGATTATCTGGATGGATGTGAAATAAATTTCTGTAAAACCTCTCAGATATTCCACTTTAGAAAGTTTCGCCCAGACCAGAGTTTTTGATTATCTGGATGGATGTGAAATAAATTTCTGTAGAACCTCTCAGATATTCCACCACGATTATCTGGATGGATGTGAAATAAATTTCTGTAGAACCTCTCAGATATTCCACTTTAGAAAGTTTCGCCCAGTCCAGAGTTTTCGATTATCTGGATAGATGTGAAATAAATTTCTGTAGAACCTCTCAGATATTCCACTTTAGAAAGTTTCGCCCAGTCCAGAGTTTTCGATTATCTGGATGGATGTGAAATAAATTTCTGTAGAACCTCTCAGATATTCCACTTCAGAAAGTTTCGCCCAGTCCAGAGTTTTTGATTATCTGGATGGATGTGAAATAAATTTCTGTAGGACCTCTCAGATATTCCACTCCGATTATCTAGATGGATGTGAAATAAATTTCTGTAGAACCTCTCAGATATTCCAATTTAGAAAGTTTCGCCCAGTCCAGAGTTTTCGATTATCTGGATGGATCTGAAATAAATTTCTGTAGAACCTCTCAGATATTCCCCTCCAATTATCTGGATGGATGTGAAATAAATTTCTGTAGAACCTTTCAGATATTCTACTTTAGAAAGTTTCGCCCAGTCCAGAGTTTTCGTCGGGATAATTGCGATCCTACTTTTACTTATTAACTCAGAAAAAAAAATCATCATTCCCTGTCCTCACGGATAATCTTCATTCGTTTTGAAGCGTTTCGCCTGGTTCGAAGTTTTCATCTCGGATTATGCCGAGGCTGTTTAAGGTTTCCTATACTGATTTTCCTAAAAATAAATTTCTGATCCAGCTGGGTAATCGAAGTTCCTCTATTGCGATTTTAAGTTGAGAAAAAAACCTTAAGTGGATTCGCAATTTTGTGTCAAGACGATAATTTTTGACTCAGCGATTTTGTCTCCGATCACCGTGTGGCCTATATATGAGCATAAGTTAATTAAGAACTCTATATATGATTATACTACTCTTCGGGACATCAATTTAGTATACAAGCCATTTGAGAACACTGCTTTTCACGGAGAAGTTATTTTGAATTGCTTTTCGATATGCTATATCAAACATTACGTCTGATGTGTTCTCACACGAAAAATTCTTATCAGATATTCCCAAAACGCATTTTTTGAAGGATATTAACCTGTTTCAGTTTCGAAAAAATATAAAAAAATGTTTTGTGAAAAGACTTCTAAACAAAAGTTGTTGTTTTTTCAGATATACGAAACATCAGACGTCAAACACTTATTTTTGGACATAACTTGAAACCTTGTACCTAGGAACTAAATTTAGCCATCATATGCAGTACTAATTTGTAAAAGATATTTACTAAACCTGCTCTCGAATAACATTTTCCAGCTGTTATTTGTGTTCAGGTGTTTAAAACAAATCCGAACAACAGTTTGTGGTTGATAGAAGATACCTACAATGTTTTAAAATAAAGATTAGCGGCTATAGTTTTTGCTCGTAGATCAACAAAACACAATCGAACAAACATTTGAAGCTAAAATTTGCTGCCAAATAAAGTCAAAAACATTTGCCGAGCAACGATTTAAGCAATAATTTTCTGCTCTGGTGTTTAGGGAATTAATCGCCGAACAGTGGTTTAAAATTGCCTACTTTTCATGATGTCCTGCATATTTTTAAATTCAGACCGTCTTGCTCTTACTTATATGCTTTAGAATAACATTCATAACCCCGGTATTTCCTAAATTATCTCCACCAATATTGATAGAGCTCAACTTCCCACATTGCAACATTCTGAACGAAGTTTCTATTCTTAAAGCCGCATGCTACACCACAACGTGAGAGTTATATTTGCCACATAGCTGAACATGAAGTGTTTATAAACATTTTATCATTAAAACCGTTCCACATAATTGTTACAACAGCTTCTGTGGTCTTGATTAAAAACACAAATGTCTCAGTGTTCTTTTCGAAGCCATTAAACATTCAGCAAAGAGCGTAGAATAAATTTAGAACTGCATAATGATATTCGCACAGGAAGTAAAGGAGCCACTGTTATGGTATTCTAGCAAGCTGATTTATTACGTCTTTAATTAATTGTAATTAGGATGATAAATTCAAACACAGCGCAGTAAATTAACTTTTTACGACACAAGGAATTGTGTAGGCCACAATTTCACCAGAATAGTGAAACTATGAAAATTCTACACCTACGTCATTGTAGAACTGCAGGAGGCTTAATGTTATGGTTTGCTCGTTGCATTGAAAACGTGTACTAACGCAACTGAAAAAAAGATGTGTTAAGCACATTGAACTTAGCGACTATTACGTCGAAAGGTAATGATGTGGTACTGCTGAAGGAAAAGCTAATGGCGCAAAACAGGGTATTCTACTCAGATGAATTGTCTCCTTGTACAGGTATCATTTTGATTAATTTATTGAATGTACAATCGTGCAATAGGATATTGTTTCGGGTTTTTTCTTCCTTTAGCAAATTAAAACTCCAAACGTTTCTTAATTTCTCAAACGGAAGGATAAACCCTACGTTTGAGAAATGTATATATATATATATATCATCATCATCACCATGGTCAACCATTATCAATCCACTATTGGATGAAGGTTTCCTCAAGTTTCTTCCACAATTGCCTGTCTTGAGCCTGTCTTCTCCATTGCACTCCGGCATGCTTTCGAATTTCATCCTTACATCTCCCATGTGGTCTTCTTCTGGGTCTTTTCATGTCCCTCAGAATCCAGTCTAAAATTTCTGTTGTCCATCGGCTGTGCGTTCTTCTGGAAAAATGTCTAGCCCATTGCCATTTCAGTGACTTCACTCTGGTCATGATGTCATCCACTCTTGTCATTTTCCTTATCCACAAGTTCCTGTTCTTATCTTTCCTAGTTACACCAAGCATACATCTATGCAGGCTTCTTTGAGTTGCCTGCAGTCTTTGTATGTCGTTTTTAGTTAAGGTCCATATCTCTGCTCCATGCGTAAGCACTGGCAGGGTGCATTGATTAAACACTTTTCTTTTAAGACGTAATGGCACACTGCTCTTAAAAATTAAACTGTTTCCACCAAAAGTTCTCCATCCAAGTTTTATACGCCGATGATTAATTTCTTTATCAATGTGACCCTCACTTGATATCTGCTGCCCAAGATAAATGTAGGTATCGGTTATCTCAAGCTTTTCTCCATCAACCGATAAATCTTCGTTTCTTGTAAAAGCATTGTACATCACTTTTGTTTTCTGAAAATTCATTGTAATTCCACTTCTTTACTCTTGTCAGCAAGTTCTTGGATCACACTCTGCTGCTCTGAAGTGGTAGTTGCAAAAATAACTACGTCATCAGCAAAACGAAGGTGAGCTAAATAATCTCCAATAATCTTTATCCCTTTATTTTCCTAGTTCAATGATTGAATGACATTTTGCAATGTTGGCATTTAAGAGCTTGGGAGATATGGTGTCACCTTGTCTTACTCTCTTTCCAATTCTTATTTGTGTTGTAACCTCAAATATCCGAATTTTTTGCGCTTGCATTTTCATAGATGTTATTAATAACACTAACGTATGCATCTTCAATACCGGAGAATTTCAAAGCCATTGTAACTGCAGATAGTTTCACGGAATCGAAGGCCTTTTTCATAATCAATAAAAGCCATGCATAATGGGAGTTCACATTCTCTTGTTCTTTCAGTTAGTTCTCTCAGTACATAGTTATGATCTGCAATGCTGTATCCACTTCCGAATCGAGCATATGTATACACTGGCGAGAAAGTGAAAAAAAAACACCAAGAAGGAATTGGCGGACGATCATGAAATTTACATATGTTAATGAGGTCGAGTTTACGTAGGTGTGATGTTAATTTCTGTACCAACCGGTGAGCGTTTACGCCACAGCACGGCATAATATGCAAATTATCGTCGGAGGTATTTAAGGAGTACGGGGAAGTGAATGTAATCAGTCGTCGGCGTACGGACACAAGCGAAGACCCTGAAAAAGCTGCAATGTCTGGACATGGAAGACGTGTACAATTTCAGCAGTTGTCGGACTTTGAGCGAGGTCGTCTAGTAGGACTCCGCGAGGCCGAGTGGTCGTATCGTCGTATTGCGGAGCGAATTGGACGAGAAGTATCAGTGGTGGTACGATCGTGGCGTAGATGGTCCGAGGAGCATTTCCACACGAGAAGACGTGGAACCGGGAGTCACAGACGGACTGATGAGCGGACCGATCGACGCATAAGAAGAGCGGCGTTGTCAAGCAGAATATCTACTGCGACGCGAATCCGAGCTGCCGTTGCACCAGAGGTGACTGTGCGAACAATCCGCAACCGTCTACTGGATGCAGGACTACGTGCACGTGTGCCTCTGGCATGTGTACCTCTGACTCCAGCCCACCGTCAGGAACGGCTGCAGTGGTATCGTCGTCGTCTGCACTGGAGAACGCAATGGCGGCTATCGTGTTCAGCGATGAAAGCAGATTCTGCATGGGAGCCTCCGATGTCCGTATGCGTGTTCGCAGATGCACGGGGGAGCGTCTCCACCCTTCTTGCATCCGCCAGCGACACACAGGGCCTACACCTGGTCTCCTGGTGTGGGGAGCGATCAGCTATCACTCCCGTACACAACTAGTGTTTGTACCGGGTACGTTAAACAGCACCTAGGACATCAACAACAAGGTCGGTCCATCGTGGTGTTTTCCAGCAAGATAACGCACGCCCACACACGGCACGTGCAACGCAACATGCACTTCAGAGTGTGAGGTAAATTCCATGGCCTGCACGTTCACCGAATTTGTCCCCCATTGAGCACGTGTGGGATTTTATGGGACAACGACTTATCCGGTCTCCACGGTAAGCCACGACCATCCCCGATTTACGCGTCCAGGTTGAGGATGCTTGAAAATCAATACCCCAAACTTACATCCAACATCTGTACGACAGACTCCATGCCAGAATTGCACAGTGTGGCGCAGTTCATGGCGGTTCAACCTCGTAATAACCATGTTACATGGAAATGTTGTTTTTCAGTTTTCCAGCAAATACAGCTGTATTTTGCCATAATGTTTTAATCACGTTATCCTCTGTATTCCGTTATTATGCTGTATAAATTTTGATGGTATCAGACGTCTCCTTCTTGGTGTTCTTTTTTCACTTTCCGCCGTGTATATACATATATATATATATCATCATCATCATCATCATTGTCAACTATTATCAATCCACTGCTGGACGAAGGTCTCCCCAAGTTTCCTCCACAACGGTCTGTCTTGTGCCGGTCTCCTCCATGTCACCCCTGCATACTTTCGAATTTCATCCACCCATCTCCCATGTAGTCTTCTTCTGGGTCTTTTCCTGTCCCTTGGAATCCAATCTAAAATTTCGGCTGTCCATCGATGATCTGTCCTTCTGGCAGTATGTCCAGCCCATTGCCATTTCAGGGATTTAACTCTGATCATGATGTCTTCCACTCTTGTCATTTTTCGGATCCACGAGTTCCTCTTCTTATCTCTCCTGGTTACACCAAGCATGCACCTCTTCATGCTTCTTTGAGTTGTCTGCAGCCTTTGTATGTCTCTTTTAGTTAAGGTCCACGTCTCTGCACCATACGTAAGCACTGGAAGGATGCATTGATCAAACACTTTTCTTTTAAGACATAATGGCATATTGCTCTTAAAAATTATGCTGTTTCTTCCAAAAGCTCTCCAGGCAAGTTTTGTACGCCGATTAATTTCTTCATCAATGTGACCCTCACTTGATATCTGCTGTCCAAGATAAACGTACGTGTCTGTTATCTCCAGCTTTTCTCCATCAATCGATAAATCTTCATTTCTTGTAAAAGCATTGAACATCACTTTTGTCTTCTGAAAGTTCATTTTTAATCCCACTTCTTTACTCTTGTCAGCAAGTTCCTGGATCATACTCTGCAGCTCTGATGGGGTAGTTGCAAAAATGACTACGTCATCAGCAAAACGAAGGTGGGTTAGATAATCTCCATTAATCTTTATCCCCTTGTTTTTCCAGCTCAGCGACTGAAAAACACCCTCCAATGTGGCATTAAAGAGCTTCGTAGATATGGTGTCACCTTGTCTCACTCCCTTTCCAATTTTTACGTGTGTTGTATTTTCAAACAGCCTAATCTTTGCACTTGCATTTTCATAGATGTTATTAATAATATTAATGTATGCATCTTCAATATCGCAGGTTTTCAGAGCCATTGTAACTGCTGATGGTTTCACCGAATCAAAGGCTTTTTCATAATCGATAAAAGCCATGCACAATGGAAGTTCATATTCCCTCGCTCTTTCAATTAGTTCTCTCAGCACGTGGATATGATCTATTGTGCTGTAGCCATTCCTGAATCCAGCTTGTTCTCTCGGTTGAGCCATGTCCAGTGTTACCTTCAAGCGGTGTGAAAGAACTTTAGTGAAGATTTTATAAACTACTGATAGGAGGCTGATAGGTCTGTAGTTTCCGAGATCCTCAATGTCACCTTTCTTATGTAGCAGGATCATTGTAGCGGTGTTCCAATCCTCAGGAATCTTTCCTTCATTAAGGCATCGAGTGAAAATTTGGGCGAGTACTGTTTCGATTTCTCCACTTGCTTCTTGTATGATGTCTACAGTAATTCCATCTTCTCCTGGAGCTTTTCCTCGCTTCATGTTCTTGATTGCATGTGCAACTTCTGCTGGAAGGACTGGAGGAACTCTGGTACTGGTATCTTTCATGATGTCTGGAGTGCATATATCATCCCTTTCATATAATTTGGAGTAGAAATCTTTCACTCTTGTCAAAATTTCGCCTCTATTTCTTGTTACAGAACCATCTTCTTTTCTCAGTGCTATAATCTGTTTTCTTCCCTTACTGAGATGTCCCTTTGCTATCTTTAGGCTTTGGTTGTTTTCAATTGCTTTCCTCACTAGTTCACAGTTGAATTTCCTTACGTCTTCAGTGATACTTTTTCTTACTGTCTTGCATAGCTCTATATATTCCACTTTGGAAGTCACATCTTCTTTAGTTGTCCTCATCTCTCTTCTTTTTCGCATCAACATTTTGGTTTTTCCTGATAATTTGTTCACATGCAACTTGTTCTTAGACCCAGCTAATTTTGTTGCTGTTTCCATAAGAGCTTTGGTTACTTTTCTGTTAACTTCAGAGATGTCCACTTCTTCCGATGTTAGGCCTTCTAAAGCAGAGAACCTGTTCTTCAGTTCTAACTTGAAGGTATTATGGTGTTTTTTAAGGTTGGTTATGTCAATAGATTTTGTTTGTCTTATGAGCTCGCCACGTTCAAGTTTAGTGTTGAGGTGCATCTTACATCTCACCAATCTATGGTCACTACCTGTGTTGAACTTGTTTAGCACACTGCAGTCTTCTATGACGAATTTTTTGTTACACATAATAAAATCAATTTCACTTGTCGTCCCATTTGGATGTCTCCATGTCCATTTCCTGTGTGGCTTTTTCTTGAAGAAGGAGTTCAAGATGAAAAACCCTTCTGCCTCTGCAAACTCAACGAGAGTATTTCCACGCTGGTTTCTGTTGCCATGACCGAATTTACCTACTGAAGTTTCATTCTGTTGCCGTTGCCCTATTTTTGCATTGAAATCTCCCATAATTATTTTCAAGTGCTGCTTACCTTTATTATTTAGATGACAAATTTCCTCATAAAATTCTTCAATTTCTTCTTCAGGATGACTTGTGGTGGGTGCATAAGTTTGAAAAATCTGAGCCTGGTATCTTTTCGAGAGTTGGATAACAAGTCGTGCAGCTCTGTCAGAGGAACTTTCAACTTCTACAAATTTATGCTTGAGTTTCTTGTTTATTATAAATCCAACACCACTAGTTCTGCCAGTATCTGTCCAACGATAGTAGAAGAGATGTCCACTTTTCAGTTCGATGAGATCTTCTCCTTTTCTCCTTACCTCACTTAGCCCCACGATGTCCCACTTGATCCTTTGTAGTTCCTCTTCCAATTCAAGAAGCCTTGAATCAGAAGATAGGGAGCGTCCATTGTAAGTAGCCAAGGTCAGCATCAGATGGCAGCCTAGTCCGGTCCTCCGGGGATTCTTAGCACCCTCTGCCTTCATGTCGCACTGGCCGCTGCCTTGGCCAGGTACATTCCAGCTGCCGGAGACTGAGGGCCAAAATTTAAGTTGTGGAATCATTTTGGAGGGCTTTGGCCATAACTCACCACGCTGGCCAAGCGGGTTGGTGAGTGTGGGATAGAATTTCCTCTAATCCCGATGGTATAGTTATACCGCTATGGGCGGTCGTCAGAGCCCCTTTAGTGGGAACAGGATGCACCACGAGAAGGCGGGGTTGACATTTGTCAAGGAGAGGCTGTGATGTTACGCATCACCTGACCTTACATCCCACACACATATATATATATATATATATATATATATATATATATCCCACATATATATATATATATATATATATATGGAGAGGTGCATGCTTGGTGTAACCAGGAGAGATAAGAAGAGGAACACGTGGATCCGAAAAATGACAAGAGTGGAAGGCATCGTGATTAGAGTTAAATCCCTGAAATGGCAATGGGCTGGACATACTGCCAGAAGGACAGACCATCGATGGACAGCCGAAATTTTAGATTGGATTCCAAGGGACAGGAAAAGACCCAGAAGAAGACCACATGGAAGATGGGTGGATGAAATTCGAAAGTATGCGGGAGTGACATGGAGGAGACTGGCACAAGACAGACCGTTGTGGAGGAAACTTGGGGAGACCTTCGTCCAGCAGTGGATTGATAATGGTTGACAATGATGATGATGATGATATATATATATATATATATAGAGAGAGAGAGAGAGAGAGACAATTTGTCTACTTTAAAAAAGCTGCTGCTGCGGTGAGTGCACCTTACCGTTCACACCAAAACACAAAAGCGGGTCTGCCTACTACTTTCATTATGGCATAACATTATTAGATGCCTGAATAAATAAATAAAGTGTAGTTGTTAGCAGAAGAAGTGATTGTGAGCAGAGATGGAAATGAGTCGCAGATCAACGGGTTGACAAGTTCTTGCGGGTCAAACGACTCGAGTCAAGGTGTTGCTAACCCGGTTTGACCCGGTTTTATTTGCGTTTTATTTTTGAAAATCAAAAAAAATATTTTTTCAATAAAAAATTAGCATTGTAAAATTTTGTGCTCGATACGGGTGCCTGCGGACTGAAAAATGATTTGTCGTGCAATTATATGAAGAACGAGTGTCCCTTCCTTCTGAAGGGCAATGATGAAAACAACATCCTAAGCTTGTAAAAATTGTGTTTCTGAAGCTTGTATTCTGAAGCTTGATATGTTATCAAGAAAACAGCAAAACTGAAATTAAACGTACAATAAGTTACTTAATTCAAATATATTTGCTCTATCACTGTCAGCATTAAGTGGAACAGACCTAACATCACTGCGGAGGAATTTCTTATAACTCTCGTTGATATGTTTGAAAACATGTGTAAATCAGTTAGATTATGCCTTGCAAATGAAGAACAACAGTTTCAATACTTTTTGTTAGAAGGTGGTTATATCATACGTTCCCATAATACATTTGTTTGATATCCATATAACATATACACTGAAGAGCAATTGAATTAGAGATACCTGTCTAGAAACGTGTAGCACCACCTTTCGTCCTGATGACGGCGGCGATCCTTCTCGGCCTTGACTCGACAAGACACCGGAAGCTTTGGGAAGCCATACGGATCCACGACATCTGAACAAGCTCCCACATTTCACGATGATTTGATAGAGGGGTCAGAGCCTCGAACATCTCTCTCGATGGCATCCCACATGTGCTTGATGGGATTGAGGTCAGGTGACCTAGCTGGCCAAGGAAGCGAGGTCACGTCGGTGGAGTGTTCATCCAACCATTCGGATACAATTCGGGAGCGATGGCACGGTGCATTGTCTTGTTGCAGGATGAGGTCCCCAGTGGGATGTTGAAGACGCACAAACGGGAGCAAATGGTCGTCCAGGATATCGCGGTAACGTTGGCCTGTGAGGGACGATGTCACACGTACCAGGGGTCCCATTTCAGTCCACGTAAACAGCCTCCAGACTAGAATGCCACCCCCACCAGCTTGAAGAGTACCCTGTTGGCAAGAAGGATCCATCGCTTCATGTGGTTTGCGCCGTACTCGTATCCTGCCATCCGCATGTATCAACGTGAATCTCGAGTCGATTCATCAGTCTAGTCAACAGTTTTCTACATGTCTAGGGTACAGTGTCAAAGTTCCAGCGCCCATGCTAATCTTTGCACCCTGTGATGTGCGGTCAGCAGCGGTACCCTCGTGGGACGATGGCTTTTGTACCCCATAGCGAGGAGATGGTTCTGGATGTATAACGAAGTAAATTTCTCCGTCATTTTTATCCGCGCCGGGGCTCGAACCCGGGTCCCCTCATTCCGGAATAAGTTGCTCTACCAATTGAGCTACGCTGACGTTTTATTCTGATTCCTATCTGCCTTTATGTCGTGTGCGTCCTTCGGGCACGTACGTCACATCTCCTGGTACGTTACATCATCTCCCCCTTATTTTTTTTTTTTTTTTTTTTTTTTTTTGAAGTGCTGGGGAAGGGATTCTCTTATTTTTCCTATCTCGCGGTGTGGAAATAACATCACACCAATGCGAGATTTTGAACGGTCGGGTCATCCGGATAGTTCGGGCGCCATTATAACGAAGTGAATTTCTCCGTCATTTCTGTCCACGCCAGGATTCGAACCCGGATCCCCTCATTCCGGAATAAGTCACTCTACCAATTGAGCTACGCGGACGCTCATTCTGATTGCTATGTGCCTTTATGTCTTGTGCGTCCTTCTGGCAGGTACGTCACATCTTCTGGTACGTTACAGATGGTGTGGCTGATTACACGTTTTTGTGCACCAACGTAAAATTGCCGAGTGATTTCTTGCACTGTGGCCCATCTATCCGCTGTTACAATGCGAGCTAGCCGACGATGACCCCGCTTATCCACACGCTGTTGTCCACGGCAGTTGGCCCTTGCAGGGATCGTTTTCCCAGATTCGATGCACTCACGGTGCACCCGTGACACAGTGGCTCGTGAAAATCCCAGTGCCTGCACGACTTCCGAAATGGAGTGACCCATTCGTCGGGCTACGACAATTTGCCCACGATCAAATTAGCTTAGATCCTTCGTCTTACCCATACTGCGTCCGACTCTTACTGATTCCCGTCGCATCACTCCTTATATTGTTGGAACGCTGCACAAGTCATGTCGTTTCCGTTTACAGGGCAACCCCCAGCGCCACATTTGCATAACGCCAGCTGTCTCTAATTCAAGTGCTGTTCAGTGTATATATTATACAGTATGTAGTTTAAAGCAGATTAGTCCGAATTAGGTGTGGGTCTAAAAATGTTGACCCGTTGCTAACTCTGTTTGTGAGGTAGAGTATTGTTTTTCTTCTTTCTTTCCGTTTTTGTGCGTAAATATTAAATGTACTGAGAAAAGAATACGTCACATATCCTCAGGCATCGTGGGTACAATAGCGTACTGTAACAGGATGCACTTATTTCTAGAGAGAGATACTTGAGAAAACAATATGGGGTCAGATATCGGTTCATTCTAATTGAGACCAGGTTTTCACCGCTCTACGAGATTTCAGGTCTGCACCCAAGACAAACCAAGGGTTGCAGTCACTCTAGTCGGAGATAGGTCGGTGCTTACATTTGTCAGCCCCGTCAAGAGAGTATCTGTTTCAATTCACCCGTTGTTATGAAACGTTCTGATCCAACTCATTCCTGCATCGTTCCGAAATGAAATCATATCGAAATCATATCGGTCTCACGGTGGTCTAGAACGCTGGCTTTTGAGTGTTCATTGTGCAGAGCTCTAGTGTGACTTCCTTAGCATAACACGGATGTTAACTTTGTTCTTCTGTAGCGCTGGTTCGGTCTCTTACGTGAAATTGCTGGCTCTAACTTAGGGATCAACGGCTTGTGAAATCACAAGTTTTTCCGCAACGAGGATCCGTGTCCCCTCACTCCGGAGTAAGTCACTCTCCCAACTGAGCTACGCGGACAGAATGTCTCGCTACATATTTGTCGTCTTAACACTTGTTTTCTCCTATGTAGTACGTCACATCATCTCCCTCTTAATTTGTTTCTTTGTCTTTGAAGCTAAGTAAGATATTTTCATTAATTCCAAACAATGTGTGGAACAAACATCACACATTTATTTCGAATAACCCAACGACCAGTGGATCCATATTCCACAATCGGTCGCCAAAGTGAAAACACAAGTTTGTCCGCGAATGGCATCGAATCCATGTCCCCCTCACTCCGGAGTAAGTCGCTCTCCCAACTGAGCTACGCGCACAGAATGTCTCGCTGCAGATTTGTAGTCTTGACACATGTTTTCACCTCTGTAGTACGTCACAGGCTCTTTGTAGCTTTAGATAACAAAAGGAATCGTTAAACCTTGTAAAGGAGTAAGAAAAAATAACACAAATGCTTCATTCCTCACCGAGCTTAAAGAAGCATATCTTCTAGTAAAAACGGCCTACAAATGTCGCAGTTCAGTCCTTTCCTGCAGCCCCGGTGGCTGGGTGATCTGAGGCGTTGCTTCTGATCATTCTTTGGAGATGGCTCAGGATTCGAGCCCGGAATGAGACACGGTTTGTGAGCATGTCTTATGGCGCGGGCTCTTCCCCTTCTCTGGAGCAAGTATCTCTAAATTAGAGATGTGCGACTGCTTATAGCCCTAAGAGTTGCTCATGGTAGTCGTTAACCCCCACACCAATAACAAAATGTCCGGTCTCTCATTTCTCCTAATCGGGGCTACTTTTATCTTTATATATTCGATGCGTGAATGTATCCAAAACGATTCTTATTCTGGAGCGTTCAACTCGAACATAAGCTTCCTCCGATCTAATTGAACTCATAAGCTCATTCGAGATGATTTAGCTGAAGTCAGCATTTCAGTCAGTTTAGGTCAAGCGCAGAACAGTGCCTTTCTTAGTAGAACCCAAGACACCATTCATTCTATCTGAACCGAAGCCTAAAACTTTCCTAACAGAGTTCAAGTACATATTTCCCCTGTTTTTCCACTAATCGACTCAAGCGCATCAACAGATTTTAAATGCAATTATTGAGTGTATTGTGTTATCTATTTCTTAAATCACACTAGCAGGTGAATGCGAAATTAGGAACACACACGTAGCATTACAAGGCGCTATTGTTATTCCCCCGGTTTGCAATGGGCCGATATTTTGGTGAAACTAGGGACAGATTTCAAAGCACCTATTCGCTCTGAGGCAGAGGAGCAAATACGACCAAAGAACCGAATCCTATTTTTTTGAATTCGGAAGCACGGATTCGTCTCTTGTGGACTCCCATTCATTAGAAAATTTCTTATTCTCTCTGTGTTTCTTACTTATAGACTGACTTCATGGTATCAAAGCAAAAGAAAAATACCTCAATGTTTGAAAGAGAGAGAAAGAGAAGGAGAAAGAGAACGGTTCTGGTTGTAGTCGTTATGGGTGGTATTAAATTGCCCCGGGCAAAGAACGCTGGGGTGGAGCACACCCGATGAGGGAATAGAAATAGAATGATAGAAGGAGAAACTGTGTGGGCTGTGTATGTGTGTGCGTGTGTGTGTCTGGCTGAGAAGGGGGTCAGCAGTCAAAGGCCGCCCGTCTGTGCTGCCGTTAGTATGTGTGTGTGGCTTTCAGTTGAAATTAAAACCGCCATTTATCGATCGGGTCTTATCATCAGTCGCCAACTAAAGCTGAAACCAGCAGCCCCTTCTGCCTAACGAGCAGCTTTCCTGCAATACACGCAACGTACGGACGGGCAGTGGGTTGGAAACAGACTCCCCTCTCTCTCTCTCTCTTTCTCTCCCTCTCTCTCTCTCCATCTATCCATTCTACTCTCTTTCTATCACGCTTGTCATTTGGTCTGGTGCTCTGTGAATCCCAGGAAGAGAAGAAGAGGAGGAGGAGGAGGGAAGAACGAGATAGCAACCTGCTTTCGCTCACTCTCTTCCTCTATCCTCTCGCTTACGCATCCTGAAGCATCTTCTTTTTCACGCAATCTCCCTTTTCCTCTTTCCTTCTTTTCTTTCCTTTCCTCAATCTTTTCGCACTACCACTTCCGCATCATCGTCCTAACTTCATTTCCTCTTGTTACTAAGGCTAAATCTTCACCTTTTAAACAAATGAGCCGACTTCTGTTACTACTAGAAAGAAATGAAAAATTAAAAATTCTACGAATGGGTGCTTTAAGTTATGGGCACCACACGCGCAGTTGCTAAAATTTCTGGACACGAAAGAGTTAAAATACGGGTCTCCAATGATGTTGCTGTGCTGAAAGGAGAAATGTCATAAGTGTCAGAGATCAGGGAACGAGCAAAGAACACTTAACCCAACGATCTTTTCTTGTTCATTGAACTCTGATACTGATGCACTTTATCACTGGTGGGAGAGGAAATGATGTGATCTGAGGAATGGTTTAAATATCAGAGTTCCAGCATTGGACAAAGAACGCTTCTTCTGGTCTTATCCCTTGAACTATAATACAGAGGTAGTTTATTGTGAGGATAGCAAGTGGTGGTTTTGTGCTGGAATTTAATGCTAATAGTACCACAGTTTAAGGAACAGGTAGAGAACTCTCAGCCCAGCATATTGGTTTCTTTGTCAAAGTCTGCGCTAAGGTTATTTGCTATTGAAATATTCAGAGATTTTGTTAGTGTTCTGTGTGGAATACGTTTTAGAAGCAGGTAAAGCGCATTCGCCCAGTTTCTTTGCAAGTGTCTTGGAATGGGTAGTTCTTCACTCTCTAAATCACACTAGAAAAATCCGCTCGCTGAGTTCTATTCTTCAGAAACTTAGTAGTTCGCTCAAACTAACTAGAATAGCACTGGTTCCCTGTTCCTATTTGAAATAAATTAAAAAAATTGAAATAAAGGTTATTTGCCATCGAAATAATTAGAGATTTTGTTAGTGTTCTGTGTGGAATAAGTTTTAGAAGCAGGTAAAACGCATTCGCCCAGTTTTTTTTTAAAGTGTCCTGAAATGGGTTAGCTTTTCACTGTCTAAATCACACTCGAAAAATACGCTCGATGAGTTCTATTCTTGAAAAGCTTAGTAGCTCGCTCAAATGTACAAGAGTAACACTGGTTCTCTGTTGTTACTTGAAATTTACACGAAACAGCTCTTTGGGTTTTCTTGGTTCGAATACTTCTACTGCAATTTGTGATGAAATGGGTGTTTTATACCATTGCAAAATCGACATTAAAGAATTCCATTTTAAGCACTTGTTTATCCGTGAGCATCTTCTTCCCTTCGATTTTTTCCAGTTTTATCAGGTTCCCTAGCACTTTGTCCGTGTTCATTCCGTCTACGTTGACTTAGTCCAGTTCATTTCGTCCACCGTTTACCTTTTTTTTCATCCTTGGGAACGCATTAATTGTGAAGAAAATGTGTACAGAAGTTTTTCCATTGGAAGTATAGGAAGCAAAATTACTTGACGTCCACCTTAAATTTACGGATCAAAACTTGTAGTTTTCCGAAGTACATATATCTTTAAATCTTGTGTTTTAGCTTTTGAATGACTTGAAATTGGTGCTTCGTAGCGAAATTTGGTTTACTCTCGACCCCAGCTATTCCTTGCCATTGACTTAAAATTATGTTCTAACTATATAGTGTATGTACAATTTTACCGGACGGCTTTTTCAAGGTTCTTAACTACAGCGTGTATACAACGTAGGTTCTTAAATATAGCGTATA
Organism: Macrothele yani; assembly: GCA_039090855.1. Classification (NCBI taxonomy): domain Eukaryota; kingdom Metazoa; phylum Arthropoda; class Arachnida; order Araneae; family Macrothelidae; genus Macrothele; species Macrothele yani. Next base: position 49,194,422 of record CM077029.1, read on the forward strand.
TACAACGTAGGTTCTTAAATACAGCGTATATACAATCCTGTAGGTATCCTAGACCAAACGTTACCAATCCCCAATCACTAACATAGTAGAGATGCAGCTTGTCCTTCTATTAGGAGGTCAGATTTTAGCTTGCGCATGCGCAGATCAACTTTTGTAGCTACATCACTTTTCATCGGTGTCAGGATAATTTCTTACATTCGTCTAAATCTGAATAATAATAATAAATATGGTTTTTGAAACATTAAACAATAGAAATACTGCACTGCTGGCCACCCAAAATGCAACGCCAAGAAGGAAGCATCCAATTGGCCTGAAATTTGCAGCATGCGTCGCTTGTGAGGGGACATGCAAACGATTAGCATTGTAGGGCATATGCAAATTATGTGCGCTCGGCACGCCACCGAGAAGCACTATGAAAAAGTTGCAGAGAAGGCGAGGTGTAAGTAGTGAAAGTGTGTTGTGCTGCCGGACCTGTGCGTGGGAAACTTCCTGATGCCTCGTCGCAGAATACGGCAGTCATTCCAGCACGTTTCGGAGTTCGACAGAGGACGAATAGTGGCTTATCACGACAGCGGTTTATCGTACCGAGACATCGGCGCCCGTGTGGGACGACATCCAGCCAAAGTGAGGCGAGTATGGATTCGGTGGGTGCAGAAGGGACGAACGGACCGACGTGAGCTATTGCCGCAGCCGCGGCACACCACCGAACCAGACGACCGGCAAGTTGTGCGTCGGGCATTGACGCCTCGCACCGCCACATCACGAACGATAGCGCAGGAATTGCGGTGTGTTGCGCAACAACCTGTGTCAGCACGTACCGTTCGACGTCGTCGGCAAGAGCGGGGACTTGTCGCACGGCGCCCATTGCTCCGATTACCACTGACGTTACAACACCGACCAGTGGGCGGCAGTGAGCCGTTGAACGCCGAAACTGGACTACGGAATGGCACGACATTGTCTTCCCCGACGAATCCCGCTTCTGTCTGCAACACCACGATGGCCGGTGTGGCGGCACCGCGGCGAGAGACTGTATGACGCCTGCATTATGAATCGCCATACCGGTCCGTCGCCTGACGTTATGGTTTGGTGCGCAATTGGATATGACACCCACACCCCTCTGTTCTCAGCAGCCACCGCTACATCTGTGACGTTTTGGAGCCTGTAGTTCTCCCTTATCTGAAGAACCTGCCAGCGGCTACGTTTCAACAAGACAATGCGCACCCACACGTGGCGCGCATCGTGCAACAATTCTTCACGGCCCACCAGGTGTCACTGCTGCCCTGGCCAGCCTGTTCTCCCGATATGTCGCCCATCGAACACGTCTTGGCGCTGATCGGCAACTGAGTGGCCCGGCAAACACCATCCGCGGCTACGGGTGATGAACTGTAGCAATGTGTGGAAGCAGCCTGGACCGACATACCCCAAGCCCACATCCAAAGCCTCTTTCGTTCGATGCCGCGGCGTGTAGCGTCAGTTATTACCAGCCATGGGGGGCCACACGAACTATTGAAGTCTGCGTGTTCCGCAAGTCGCACGGCCCTGTAAGCTCAATCGTTTCATCTTTGTATCTGTTGTTATGTTTCCAGTAAATCTGTTTTTGCTATCTCGTGTCCTTCTTGGTGTTGCATTTTGGGTGGCCAGAAGTGTATTCCCGCAGCCATAGTTCGGTAAATATTAAAATTTTTGACACAAACTAATTCTTTTATTGGTTTAAGGAAACCAACAATCATTAGTCCACCCGTCTATGTACCGCTCAATGTCAGCAATTAATAAATCTTAATAATTGTTGTTATGATTTAATTCCACTTAGAATATATCGGACTACGGCTTGATGTGCCCACAAGTGACGCGAATAAGTTCAATGTGTTGCACGTAAACAAATGTATACTCTTGAGCCACTCGTTTTATTTCGCACTCACAAAAATCTTGGTATGTGAAAGATGAATAGCAGAAACTATTTACAACAAATTAGTGAAATCATGCAATGCGTTGATTATGATACGCTTTCCAACTTACCAGAAATCCTTACTCAAGTTATTAAACAAGCTATGCTCCTGTGTCCTGATCTCTGACCCCATTTCGATGATATTCAACAGGACCGGTTCAGAATACCTCCGAAACAACATGATAAAGTTTTGTTGGAATAGAAGCATTTTTGCGTACGTTATGACCCATAAGTGCAATGAAATGGATCCCGCTCCTATGTGGCCTGACCTTTAACTTCATTTTACCCATTTTTTTAAATAGGGTTCGTCCCCATGTGGTTCCCTACCACATACTAAAATTTCATCGAAATCGAACCATTTTTACGCAAGTTATGACACATAAGGACTATGGAATGGATCCCGCTTCTATGTCCTTACCTTTGACTCCATTTCGCCCATTTTCTTAGGGTTCGTCCTCAGATGGTCCCCCACATTATACTAAAATTTAATCGAAATCGAACCAATTTTACGCGAGTTATCATGCGGACGGACAGACAGACGGACAAAGCTGGAGCATATACGCTTCTTTAACCTACGGTTGGAAAGCGTAAAAAAGTATCAAGGAACTCTCGATTTTTTCTTGAAACTATCTCAGACATGGCTTAAAATAAGCACCTATGCCTTGAAGAATTAAGATTCCGTTTTGTAAATGGTACCAAGGTACTAAATAATTTTTCTATGATAAAGTTTGTTTAATTCAAAATTATATCTGCATTACTTAATTTTCTTTTTTTTTTTCTGATGGAAAATACATAGTAACTTTATTAATGAAATTCGCAACTGTTACCGGGGCTTGTTCTCATACGCTGAACTCTTCGACAGCAAATATGAATCATTTCGAGTGTTGTCCAAGTAATGAATATGAAAAATGTATGAAACGTGATGATCTGTAAGATAGTGACTTGTAAACAGATTTTAAGAATATAAGAGTTTTTGTAATTCAGTTAATTTTCACGTTTTCTATTTATTATTATCAATGTCCACATACCGTTCATGCCTATCTAATATCGCACTGGCTTTCCTTTGTACGTCGCTTCAATTTTTCAAAAATACAAAACGATCAGTTTATCAGAGGCGACTTCTACAGTACTTTTTACATATCTGAAGTGGTGATTTCAATTTCTTGGCAGGTCTGAAGTGAAGTCATTTTGTTTTCATTGACTTGAAGTTGTGGCTAAGATGATAAAAAATCGAGATATTTGACCGTAATTAGGGATCACGTCTTATTGTTTTGACAATTGTTTTCCATAGCGACATGACCAAAAATTTCTTCAACAAAATGTATGAAGTTCAATATAAATTAGATGTGTTATGCGTATCATTTTATAATGAATCAGGGTTCGAAGGAAAACGAACAATAATTTATTAACTAACAAAAATGCATTGACTTACAACCAAATCCTAGCAGGCACGGGTTTATTTCTTGAGAAAGTAGAAGATTTGATATCATTGCAAACGAAAACTTCACACCACTACGGCTAGTAGAATAATCGCCTGACTTGACTGCATGTAATCTCAAACATTCATCGACGTATTAACGTGAGCAATGTGCCCAATCAGTATCGACTTAACCTTGAGGTTGCGTGGGTCCTGTATTTATACCAATTATCCTGACTTGACTGACTGCCAGGAGAAGAAAAAGTCGTGGGAAGTCAGGCGTTCAGTTTTTTTTTTTTTTTTTGATTGGAGGTTTAACGACCACCGTGAGCAACTCAATGGGCTATAAGCAGTCGCCCGTCTCTAATTTAGGGTCACTGGTTCCAGGAAAGGGCGAGAGCCAGTGCCGTAAGACAAACACAACATCCATGCCTGACCGGGATTCGAACCCGGACCCCTTACGAACGAATGATCAGAGGCCAGCGCCTTAGACCACTGCGCCACCGGGGCGGCCAGGCGTTCAGTATGGAAAACATAATGATATCAAAGACGTTTAGCATGGAAGACATAACGAAATCAAAGTGGAAAGTCTACGAAAACGAAATGTTATAAAAGCAGTAAGCCGCTCAGGTGCCGTAGTGGTCTAAGCGCTGTTTTCTTATTGTTCACCCGAAAGAGCCCTATGGGGTATCTGGCTTACGGCACTGGCCTTCTCTTTTCTCGGAAACCAATGACTCCAAATTAGGGACAGGTGGCTGCTTATAACCATTAGAATTGCTCACAGACAAAAAATAGGTCGTATTCTTTAAACCATCCTTATACTCCCTGAATTTATTTTTCTTACAAAATAATTTAGAATCTAGTAGTCAGTCAACCAAATAAGAGTCCAAGGAAGTAGACTCTTAATCAATTCCATCATCTATTTACAAGAGCAATTTAATAATATAAAAATACATTGGGACTTTACTCCTAATACAGGTACTAGAATTTAATAAATCTTGGTAAATTGATTGCGTGGTCATTTGCGAAATTTTCAACCTAATGAAAAGACGAAATGGTGACAAAATTGTTTAATAATGAACACAGACCTTGGGTGGATCCAGGAAGTCTTGAGTCTGTCTCGGAATGAAGGGTACTCATAGCTACTTCCACTGACAAGATGAAGCAAGGATTCTGTCCGTGTTGACTTGCTTATCACTTCATTCGTGGTGAAGTGACGGACGTCCTTCCAAGCGATCCTGCAACACTGAAAAGAAGTGTTCGAAATACTCTCTTCGATTCGGTGTTAAAACTCAAAACCTTTTTACAGTAATTAGACGTGATAGAGATATTTTCCGCTGTGGAGTGTATAATATCCTTCTAATGAACAGAAATGGGCAATCGGCAGATCTTTGTTCTGCGGGCTCGACCTTTCGAAACCTGGGTATTCGTTGCGCTGCACACAGATATACCATCCGTAAGAAATCTGCTACCTCGCCATTGTCAAAACACTTTTAATGAAAAAGACTAAAGACCTGACTGGGACAATGCGAACTTACTATCGACAGCTTCTAATAAATGCTCTATGCTCTTTACTGAGAGTCTATATATCATAAAACTTGGACCAAAATGCTGTAATGAGGACGTGCCTGTATACATTCCCACTGCCTGGAGAAACCTGGTTTTACGGTATTCACGGGGAAGTAGAAGCTGAATAATTACAAAGACTTTTAACGCTTTGTAGTGAATGGCAATTACTTTAGTGTTTCATTTACATAATGTGTATTATTTGTGCTCCTATCTCTCACTATTTAACTTTGTGCCGTTCTAATTTGGTTTCACTCATGGACCTGATGATGCGGCCATAGTGGTCGCGAAAGTGCTTGCTGCCAAAGCTTTTACCTACCGTGTTTTTAAATTGTAAATAAAGACGTTTTCTAATTCCTACTTTTTTAGCACGTCTTTTGTAAAAAAAGATCGTGCTTATGTTATCGGTTTGTCCGTCCGTCCGTCCGTCTGTACCCACGGTATCTCTGCAACTATTAGTCCTATTTGAAAAATTGTTTTTGCATTCGAAAGCTTGAAATATGTGAATGATGATCCTTCATTTCGTTTTTTTTTTTTTTACGATGTACAATTTCGCCGCTAGAGGGAGTAAATGCAGATGATGTCGAATTCAAAAATACGTTTTATTCCACATATTTGCTTCTAAACATCCTATTGAAAAAAATCTTTTTTCTTTCGATTCCTTTTATGTCGAAGAGTATTTTGGATATAGTTTCTTTTTCAAATTACGTATAGATTTTCCGCTAGGGGGCGTAAAAGAAAATTGCATTTTTTCCGAAAACTCTTCTTCTAAAACTCCGATCTGAATTTTTTTTTTTCAGCGGATACATCTCCTGATGCACAATCTTTTGCATATAACTTCGAATTTCTGATAAAGAATACTTTGGCCACCAGGGGGCGTAAGCGTTAATTTTCGCTTCTGATGTATTTGCCATAAAATCTGAGCTTCTAAAATATCGATTGAAAAAATTCTTTCGTGGACTGATGCCACTCACATCGATAAACCTTTTCGGAATGTTTTCTTCCTAAAATATTCCATAGTTTCTTCCGCCAGGGGCGTAGATGTATATCTTATTTTTGTCAATATCTCGACTTCTAGGAGTCCGATTTGAAAAATTTCTTCTTTGTTGGATAGTGTTTTCCGTGTGACCTGTTTTTCATATAACTTCAAAATTTTCAAGTAATTCATAGACTTTCCGCTAGGGGGCGTAGAGGTAAATTGCGTTTTCCCCTATATCTCTGCTTCTAAATCTCCGATCTGAAAAATTCCTTTTGCACCGGATACAGCTCCTGATGGGAAATCGTTTGCACATAATTTCTAAATTTTGTAAAAAAATGGTTTTCCACCAGGGGGCGTAAACCTTAATTTCCGTTTCTGATGTATATGCAGCAAAATATGAGCTTTTAAATTCTCGATTGAAAATAACATCGTTTGTAGACCGATACTACTCATGTCAACAAACCGTTTAGAAACATTTTCTTCATAAAATAGTGCATGGTTTCTACGCCAGGTGGCGCAGATGTATATCTTATTTTCAATATTCGACTTCTAAGAGTCCGATTTAAAAATTCCTTCTTTGTTGGATAGTGTTTCTGATGCGAAATGTTTTTCCTATAAATTCGAAATTTCAAGTAAATCACAGACTTTCCGCTAGGTGGCACAATGGTAAATTGCGTTTTCTGCGTTAGCTCTGCTTCTAAATCTCCGATCTGAAAAATTATTTCTGCACCGGATACAGTTCCTTATGGGAAATCGTTTGCACGTAATTTCAAATTTTTGTAAAAATTCTTTGGCTGCCAGGTAGCGTAAGTCTTAATTTTCGCTTCTGATGTATTTGCAGCAAAGTATGAGCTTCCAAAGTTTCGATTGAAAAAAAGTCTTTTGTGGACCGATACTACTCATGTCGACAAACATTTTAGGAACATTTTCTTCTTGAAATAATACATGATTTCTACGCCAGGGGCGTAGACGTATATAATTTTTTGTCAATATCTCTACTTCTAAAAGTCCGATTTGAAAAATTCCTTCTTTGTTGGATAGTGTTTCCGATGCGAAATGTTTTTCCTATAAATTCAAAATTTTCAAGTAAATCATAGAGTTTCCGCTAGGGCGCACAATGGTAAATTGCGTTTTCTGCTCCTGAAACTCCGATTTGAAACATTCTTCCTGTATCGCATACAAGACCTGACAGAAAATTTTTTCACGTGATTTATAATGTTTGGTAAAGAATGGTTTGGCCACTAGAGGTCATAAGTGTTAATTTCTACTTCTGATGTATTTGTAGCAAAATCTGGGGCTCTTGAAAACTCGACTAAATTTTTTTTTCTTGGACCGATGCCGCTCATATGGATAAACCTTTTGTGAATACTTTCTTCCTAAAATAATGCATGGTTTTCCCAGCAAGAGACGTAAAGTCACATCTTATTTTTGTCGATATCTCTGTTTCTAAGAGTTCGTAAGCTCACGATTCCCTTTACAGCAATATCTGAGGGATTGAAGACCCGATTGAAAAACTTCTTTCTTCCGTCAGACACTATTGTTTTCCATACCGGTTCCATTAATTTTGAATAGCTTTGATAAATTTAATTTGCGTCAGAACGGATTCAAAAGACGTGCTTATTACACCCGAAATTTTGGTGTCATTTTCTTGTTAAAAGATAATTTGGGGATATGGTGTGTGTGCTTTGGGTTCCAAAAATGTTACCGTGCTTTGACATCATTTTCAATCTTCTGACCTACAATTAGCACGAAATATCTTTAGTTCTTACGTAAGTGTTCGAAAGACTGATGATCTCATGAACAGTGAAAATATTTATTCACTTTGTGCTTCTTTTGACTTTAATTTCTGCTAAAAAAGGCACTTGTATTGCTGCTAGTTCAGACACCGTTCAAACACCGTTCGTAGTTTAATAATGAACACAATCCTTGGGTGGATCCATGAAGTCACTTGACTGACTGCGAGGAGACGAAAAGGTCGTGGGAGTTCACACGTTCAGTATGGAAATCATAACAATATCACAATATCAAAGACGTTCAGTACGGAATACATAACGAAATCAAAGTGAAAAGTCTACGAGCCATATATGGAAAATTATAATAGAACTGGTTGTCACATGACAAAATGGAATAGGACTGGTGGATGCAACATGACAAAACAAAATGGGACTGAGGATGGGACCAACCGTAAGTTTCAATGTATTGTATAAGCACGAATGACATCTGAATTTAAACGTTTGAGAAGTTATCCTGGAAAGTCAAGTTAATCGTCAAAGTCACACTCACACTAGGAGCAACGTTTTTGAAGTCTGCTTGAGCTGCATTAGTGCGATTGAGTCTTTATTTTCGCTTTAGACATTTAATCTTCTCCCACAAGTTGTTCCGGAGCAACCGCCGAAAAGTAAGAGTGGGGCAACCACATTTTGCTGCTAACTTTATGAAGGAGTTTTAAAATCGTATGCGTTTTTAAATTCCATAACATAGCTTTTACATGAGAGCCAACTGAAGCTGAACGGGCAGCACTTCTGGAGATGTTTCATAAATGCGTCTCCATACACTTGAATCGGAGTCAGTTTTCATAACTCCGATTTAAGTATATTGTTTTTTAATTTTTTATAGCTACTGTTTGACATTTAATTGGCTAACTCATAGGTTTCGCGATGCCCCTGGTCTTGGTCCGAGTGCCGCGATGCACCTAATCTTGGTCCGGGCGTCGCGATGCCCCTGGTCTTGGTCCGGGCGCCGCGATGCCCCTGGTCTTGGTCCGGGCGTCGCGACTATAAGGAAAGACTTATAATTTATAGTGAAACGTAACATGCAAATTTTCAAGACGTGTAAATATTTTAAAGAATGAATTGTAAGAAAGAATGTTAAAGAAAAAAGGAAACATACCACACTGAAAATGACATTCTCCTCCGGAACTCTGCTACAGTTTTGGAACAGTGTGGCAAAGGAGTACTCAGAATTGAGTAAGAAAGCCGTGAGAGTAATTCTCCCTTTTGCCACATCCTACCTTTGCGAGGCAGGATTTTCAGCTCCGGCGGTAATAAAATCCAGATATAGAAGCAAAGTTGACGTTGAGAAGGAGATCCACGTAGCTGTATCGAAAATTGTCCCCAGATTCGATGTTTTGTGTGACGAGAAACAAGCTCCCCATCCCATTAAGACCCAAGTACCTGTGATAGGTAGTTTGTAAAATTACTGTAAATATGTGAAAGCCGAATGAAGAGAGTTACCATTGTGAAAATATTCCTATCTAATTTCTTCTTATTCAGTTCTGTAATTTTATTCTACTTTTTGTATTTTTATATTAAAAAGAATACAAGCTAGTGATGTAAATTAATATTTTCTTTTACAAAAAATACCACGAACTCGAATTTGAGCAATTTGTTTTTTAATTATGGCTGTAGGGGTGTCGCACAGAAAATGTGGCATATGAAGGACGGCACGATCTCAAAAAGTTTGGGAACCTCATGGGCTTACTGGTTAATTGGATAATGTTTTTTGGATAGCTTCGTTGCACATAAATTGCTGCATTTTGTAACAAAAAGTCATAAGAATTAGTGTGAGAATAGACTTATATTATGTTACCTCTTTTATTAATTCACTAAATGAAAAGGCAAATCCACTGATACATCATGACTCATAGGGCTTCACACAGACTTCTACCCAATGACAGAAATCGTCGTAACATTTTTATTTTTTTGGACTGGAGGTTTAACGACCACCGTGAGCAACTCGGTGGGCTATAAGCAATCGCCCGTCCTTAATTTAGGCCCACTGGTTCCAGGGAACGGAGAGAGCCAGGGCCGGTAAGACAAACACAACATCCATGTCTCACTGGGATTCGAACTCGGACCCATCTCGGACGAATGATAAGAAGCCATTGCTTAGACCACTGCGCCACTGGGGCGTCGTCGTAACCTTTAACTCTAAAAGCTTATCATCAATGTTTTTCAATCTCAGCAGTTAGCAATCTACTCATAATCTTTACTGTTCCACGTGCTTAGGTCTCGACAACTCCACTATCTGCTTAATTAGTTTCTACCATCTATCCTTTGCTACGTTCAATATCTTCATTTTATCGTGTTGTGACTCACTGTCAGTGTTGCCAAACAAAAACAAATAATGCGTCGTCCAGTGAGAAAACGTTTAACCAAGATGTACTTAAATTTTCATAAGAAAACAGAAACAAAAGGAAAGTTATCTAGAGACATACGACACAAATCGTAAACGATCTTACAAATGAATACAAAACTTTTGGAATCAGTCATCTTAGCTTTTCCATTTAGAAGAATACGTTGCATGGATAATTATGTTCTACATCTGAGTTCTTTTCCACTATTCTTTGGAAGCTTTTCGACTACACGTGGTTTGTGAGCCTCAAAATCTCACTAATCGAGAAGTTGAGATGATCCGTAAACATAGGTAGGTATCAGGTATTAAGATTTCACATGAAATTACCGTGTAATAATTGCTGTTACTCGTCAAGAACAAAACTGAAAGATTGAATGAAAGAAAATCTTGAATTAACAATTTCATTCTTGTTTTTTGTTTCCTGTATAAAGGAGAGTGAAATTTCAATACGAGACAGATCTTCTGATGATAACACTGCTTTATCTTTCGAAAAATCGAGCAAAGCCTTGACTGCAATATAACTAAGATCCCAGGGACATAGAAAGCTTTCACTTCTTATTTCAGCATTGATGGAAATAATGATGACAATAAGGAAAAGGTCGTCAAAGGAAGAGAATCTTCTCAGTAATAGCATTGATGGAATTAATGACTACGATAAGGCAAAGTCCGTCAAATAAAAGTAACATTTTCAGTAATAGCATTGACGGAACTGATGACGACAACGTGGCAAAGGCCGTCAAAGAGAGTGAGCCTTTCAATAGTCACTCCATCTTTGACGAAAAAAGGATAAAAATAAGGTAAAAGTTATCACACCAGAAGAACTCCATAAACGCTTACTCCAGTCCTGACGAAATATAAGAAAGAGTTTAGTCATTTACTTCACCATGGAGTTAACAATAAAGTCAATATGAACTTAGGAAATCATAACCAGAGAATTACTTACCTGTCTCTTTAGCATTCGTGGAAACAGTTAAGCTATATATACTGGAAGGCGACAGAGTAAAGGTGTATTATATAGGTGAGCATATGTTCAGGGCCATCTTACTGTATCTACAATGCCAATTTGATATGTTCTTTAAGATTAATGGAGGTGGTAAAGATAATGCATCTAAATTCATAACAGTTGAAATTGGTGCACGTTTAACATTCAATTTTGCGTCAGTGGAGTTAGATGGGAAATATAACTGAGACCGACAATGCAGTTACTTTAACAAAATCACAGTTTAAAAACTCCTTGGCCGAAAATACGGATAAGACTATGGCCAAGCCTAATATATTGAGAAAGCTATTTTATTATTTCTTTTCGATGGAAAGAGTAACGATATTAAAGCCAACGCCGCTGCATTAAGTGAATCGTCTTAATATTTGCCCACAATGCAAGATATGTTGTCCTACCAAACTACCTTACTATTAACTTCAACTTTGAGATAAATAAAGCTTACATTTGGACACGCTGCATTCGACAAGAGCTGTCAGGTAACCACTTGCTGTTTTTCGAGGGAGCAGAAGAAACACTGTAATGTTTTACGAGAAATGGCGCTCCGCCCGCGTTGTATCCTCAGCTGAAATTCCAAGATGCCCTGAGCATATGAAACAGATGAGTAAGCAGTTTGCTAGCGGGCAGACGTGTGGTGATTACAATGGTGGTAACAGTAGAGATAATTCATAAGTGTTTGTAATACAAATTTAAACTCAGTTCATCTGTTGCAGAAACAACTTCGCATTTGCTTAGCATTCCGGGCAGACACTGCGAAGAACTAGGAATTGGTTTCGAAAGTTCAGAGAATAAGATGAATCCCTTCAAGAAAACGCCCGGTGTGATCGTCCTTTCCGCCTTAACACAGAATCCCTGAAAGTTGCTACTGAGCGGAACAGTAGCCAAACATGCCTGGAACTAGCCCAGTCAATTGCTGTTAGTGATGAAACCGTCCGAAGACGTCTGCATGCAGTAGATAAGGAATACAAATTGTCTAAGTGGGTCCCCCACGAATTGCCTGCAGTGAACAAACAGCAACGTATCTCGGCTTGCCTTGCACTGCTGTCTCACCATGAAAAGGAACCATTTTTGGATGGAGGTACTCACATGTGATAAGAAAAGGGTTCAGTACAGCTCCCAGAACATTCTTGACATTTGTTGTCCACCAGTGATCCAAATCCTCACATATCGAAACCAGCATGGCATCCATATAAAGTCATGCTGGGTTAATGGTGGGCAGCATGTGGTGTTATTCGTTATGAACTCTTGCAACGTGGTCAAACGATCACCGTTGCAGTGCACTCTGAGTAACTGAAACGTATGCATGAGGACCTGAAAAAGGAAGAAAGAGTAAGAAACGTATGCATGAGGACCTGAAAAAGAAGAAAGAGTAAGAAGCGTATGCACGAGGGACCTGAAAAAGAAGAAAGAGTAAGAAACGTATGCACGAGGACCTGAAAAAGAAGAAAGAGTAAGAAACGTATGCATGAGGACCTGAAAAAGAAGAAAGCAGCACTGGTCAATAGAAAGGAAGTTCTTCTCCTTCAAGATAACATTTGCGTTCAAAAAGTAGGAACTGTACACCAAATTATACTCAAAATAGTATAACTATACTAAAAATCCGACATTTCTTGGCATAGAATATAAATAAACTTTCCAAGCTTTCGCACATCAACCAGATGGCTCTTTCAAGGAAGGTAGACAGTTAGCTGTCTACCTTCCTTGAAAGAGCCATCTGGTTGATGTGCGAAAGCTTGGAAAGTTTATTTATATTCTATGCCAAGAAATGTCGGATTTTTAGTATAGTTATACTATTTTGAGTATAACATTCGTGCCCACTCCGCTTCGTTGACCAGAAACACTATCGAAGAACTTGGGTGAGAGCTTTTATGTCATCCAGCTTACTCAACTGATATCTCTCCTTCAGACCATCACTTTTTTCTTTCACGCGACAATCATTTGCGTGGACATGACTTATTCAATTTTGTTGAGTTGCACGCTGCCCTACAAAACTTTTTCTCTTCACATGAGCTGGTATTTTACCACAGGGGTATATATTTGTTTTTAACACGTTGGCAGAACTTTGTTGATGCCCATGGTAATTATTTTGATGAATAAATTGCTTTTCTACTACGCATGTGTTATACTTTTTCTCAGTCTCCGAAAACTGCAAACACTTTTGTGGTTACCTGATATTTTTGTATTCATTCGGCTGTGACAGTATAGTCTGTGTGCTCTGATTCCGGAATCATTCCAAACGTTTCTGTCTTTGTAATAATAATTCTGAAACTAACAACATAGTATATAAAATCAGCTCTCAGCAATTTTAATTATCCGTCCGTGGTCAAAATAGTCAGTGGTTATCATATTTTACTATCGTTCAAACTTGTATTAATATACATTTTACTGTGCTATACCGCAAAATGTAGCACATAGCAATTTTCGTCACCCACAGTAATATTGCAAGTGTATCTAGCAAATATTCTCCTTCTGTATACTGCAGAGAACTTAAGTTACCAACGAAAATTTTGAAAAAAACTATCACTTGACACTTCGAACAGACATGCAAGATTGCTTCTTTTCTTGTTTACGCTTTCCAACCGTAGGTTGAAGAAGCCTATATGCTCCAGTTTGTCCGTCTGTCTGTCCGCACAGTAACGAGTAAAAGTGGTTTGATTTCGATGAAATTTTAGTATGTGACAGGAGACAACCTGCGAACCAACCCTATTGAAAATGGGCGAAATCGGGTCAAAGGTCAAGACATAGGAGCGGGATCCATTCCATCGCCCTTATGCGTCATAAGTTACGTAAAAATCCTTCGATTGAGACAAAACTTTATCATATTTTTCCGGCGGTACACTGAACCGGTTCTGTTGAACATCATTGAAATGGAGTGAAAAGTCAGAGTACATGAGCGAGATTTACTCCAGAGCCACTATCCTCATAACTTGACTAAAAATGCTTCTATTGCGACAAAACTTTAGTATGTTGTTTCGGAGTTATACTGAACCAATTTTGTGTAATATCATTAAAATGTGATCAAAGGTCAGGGCACAGGACATAGGAGCCGGATCTATTCCATCGCCTTTATCCGTCATAACTTACATTAAAATGCTTCGGTTGCGCCAAATTTTAGTATGTTGTTTCGGAGGTATATTGAACCCATTCTGATTAATATAATCGAAATGGGGTTAAAGGTCAGGCCACAGAAACGAGATTTATTCCAAAGCTATTATCCTCATAACTTTAGTAATGATTTTTGATATGTTGGAAAGCGTATCATAATCAATGCAGTGCATGATTTTACTAACTTATTTATATCCTTCATTGCGTCAGCCCTGGAAATTTTCGGACATAAGTTGTATTTTGGTTCAGGAAACAAGCCATTTTTAACATCGTAACAAAATTACATAACATTCTACATTGCATTTGTTACTTTCACTTCCTCAACAAAATGGAAAGGACTGAACGATTCCGTTACCCAAAATCGAATATCGCTTGTTGCTGTAATCTCGTATAAATGGCGTTAATTGGATATTGCTTTTAAACATGCCAAATACATATCACACTTGTTTAGTTTAAGGTTTATGATAAGTTATGATGTAGTACGTTAGCTAATGTGCTTGTACACATTTTTTACTTTTCACACTGCACGAGGGTTTGTTGCTAATACTGTTTCGCATGCGCTATCAAAACATTAAACGGCGCCCCTGTGGTGCAATTGTATAAGCGCTGGCTTGTGACTATTCGTCCGAGATGGGTCCGGGTTCGATTATCTGTGAAGCATGGATGCTGCGTTTGCCTTATGACACTGGCCCTCTCCGTTCCCTGGAACCAATGGCCCTAAATTAGGGACGGGTGACTCTTTACATCCCGTTGAGTTGCTCACGGAAGTCGTTACCCCCCTCCGGAAAAAAAGAAAACTTTAAACAACACTGTCTGCAACTGCTTGCTCTAACGAAAAATGAAAAACTCTGAAGCTCAGGACGAGTTTTTTCAAGAAATCGTAAAACTAATGCCCGTTACTCTTCCAGAATTACCTTAAAAGAATAATTTAAGAGGAAAAGGGAATATTCCATTGAATTCTTTATAGCCATCCTGGTGGAGCAGTGGTCTAAGCGCAGGCTTCCAGTCATTCGTCCGAGTTGTGCTTGGGTTCGAATCCCGATGAGGCATGGATGTTGTGTTTGTCTTACAGCACTGGCCCTCTCCCTTCCCTGGAACCAGTGACCCTACATTAGGGACGGGAGACTGCTTATAAACAATCGAATTCCTCATGATGGTCGCTAAAACCTCCAAAATATCTTCAACATTTTAGGGTAATTGCACAGACGCTATTCCAGTATTGCTGTATGGTACACCACACTCCAAATTAGTTAGTGCTTTGCTGATTTCCTATACAGCTGTAATTTACATGTAGACGCATGCTTACGCATGTGCGGCGCACGTGTCACGTGACAGAGTGATGTCGTAAAGCGCATTCATGCATCTATATTTCGTATTGGGCACATGTTTCTGCAATACGTGTTCCTCTAACTCAAGAGGAAAATAATGCGGACATATTTTATATTCAGTCTTACATACTAAAATAAAAATAATAAACTGCAATAAAAGTGGAATAAGATTTATTTGTTACTCCGAACAGAGTACAACCAGAAAATGTACAGGAAATTAAAAGGGTAAACGTTGACATGGGAAACCGAGATACTGAAGTAATAATTAAAATGGTAGTATCTTCATTGCAGAAAACCCATATTATTGCAGAAACATTTATAAATAAAATATGAGAAAATAACCAATAAAGCGGCTCGGAAATCAATGTTCCGAAAGGATATCTTAACTTTTATTTATTAGGTACGAAAAGTTTAATACATGTCTGGTGTTTATTGCTCACTGCTTAGTGTTTTCATAATTTTGTGCTGTGATTAACCTAACTTCTAGCGGAAAACAAAAAATTTGCTATAGAAGAAATAAAAGATGATTTTATTGCAGATAAATATTAAAAAAAAGTGGATGATGCGAATTTTTATTCTTACGCATTTTTACCTCAAACGGAGGTTACTTTTTTTCCCTTCTGCCTCCTGAGTCCAACGATACGCGTTGCCACATCGGCCTTACTCTCCGCCCGCCCTCTCCTTAACCACCCAACGTCATTTTTCCGCCCCCTTCTTTCCCTCCTCGGGAAAAAAGCGAGCACTGACCCATCACGTGACCACAGGGAGTTGTCACGTGACGTGCCAGTGGAGCCATTAGGTGAAGTACGTGAGATAGCCGAGGATGGAGAGTCGGAGAGAGAGAAAGAAAGAGGGAAGAAGAGATGGAGAGAAGAAGCCGAGGAGGAGCAAGAGCAGAAGGACAGATCGATCATCCACGGAGAACTGAGGGTGAAATATTAGGGCCAGGAGTGGAGTGACGGCCTACGGTTTCCTGGAGCACTCACGCACCCACACATCCATTCACGACCTTCGCCTCAAGATCCATTAGAAGCCCAGCATGAGTATTGCGTTTAGTTTGGTTGGATTCCACATCAGACATGCGGTCTTGTCACAAAATGACTCATAGTCAGCATCTTAAATTTCTTTATACAGCAGTACGTTCCGTACGTCACGATTCAACGTTTAACTTAAAAATTAGCTCAATATCTTCTATTAAAAAACAATGATTTTAGAATTCGGTTTGTCAACTAGCTTACTAACGGACTCTTCATAGATTCGAAGTCAACTTGCTAATTAACCTGCTCTTCATAGTTTCGAAGTCAACTAGCTAACTAACAGTACCTTCATAGCTTCGAAGTTAACTGGCTAACTAACCGTATCTTTATAGTTTCGAAGTCAACTAGCTAAGTAACCGATTTTTCATAGTTTCAAAGTTAACTAGGTAATTATCCTTCTTTTCATAGTTTCAAAAACAACTAGCAAACTAACAGTTTCTTTATAGTTTTGAAGTCAACTAGCTAACTAACCGTCTCTTCGTAGCTTCGAAACCAACCAGCTAACTAACCGTCTCTTCAAGTTTCGAAGTCAACTGCATAACTAACCATATCTTCAGTTTCGAAGACAACTAGCTAACTAACCGTACCTTCATAGTATCGAAGTCAACTGGCTAACTAACCGTACCTTCACACTTTAAATGTCAACTAGCTAATTAACAGTACCTTCACAGTTTCGAAGTCAACTAACTAACTAACTAACAGTCTCTTAATAGTTTCGAAGTCAACTGGCTAACTAACCGTATCTTCATAGTTTCGAAGTCAACTAGCTAACTAACCGTACCTTCACAGTTTCGAAGTCAACTACCTAACTAACATTCTCTTAATAGTTTCGAAGTCAACTGGCTAACTAACCGTATCTTCATAGTTTCGAAGTCAACTAGCTAACTAACCGTACCTTCACAGTTTCGAAGTCAACTACCTAACTAACCGTACCTTCACAGTTTCGAAGTCAACTACCTAACTATCAGTCTCTTCAAATTTTCGAAATCAACTAGCTACCAAATCGACTCTTCAAAGTTTCGAAGTCAACTTGCTAGCTACGCGTCTCTCCACAGTTTCGAAGTCAGCTAGCTAGCTAAGCGTCTCTCCATAGTTTCGAAGTCAACTAGCTAATTAACCTACTTTTCATAGTTTTGAAGTCAACTAGGTAACTAACCGTGTCTTCATAGTTTCGAAGTCAACTGGGTAACTAACCGTGTCTTCATAGTTTCGAAGTTAATTAGCTAAGTATCCGATTCTTTATAGTTTCAGAGTTAACTAGATAATTGTCCTTCTTTTCATAGTCTCAAAATCAACTAACAAATTAACCGTCTCTTTGTAGCTTCGAAACCAACCAGCTAACTAATTGTCTCTTCATAGCTTCTAAGTCAACTAGATAACTAACCGTATCTTCAGTTTCGAAGAAAACTAGCTAACTCACCGTATCTTCATAGTTTCGAAGTCAACTAACTAGCTAAGCATCTCTCCATAGTTTCGAAGTCAACTAGCTAACTAACCGTATCTTCATAGTTTCGAAGTCAACTAGCTAACTAACCGTCGCTTCCATAGTTTGAAAATCAACTAACTAAGTTACCAACTATTTATAATTTCGTACCCTTTACGCTCATTTCTTTGGATAAATAGTCAGTATTTCCCACAAATTAACGGATATTCACTGCCACGATCATATCAACATCATCAACCATTTTCAACATAATGCTTTGTGAAGGTCTTCGTAAGTATGTTCCATAACTCCCTTTTACTCTCTTGAGCAATTCCCTTCCGTGTCGCTCCTGTATGATTTCGAATTTCATCCACCTATTTACCCCATGGTTTTTCCTCTGTTTCTTTCTCTATCTCTTGGTGTACAGTACTTCAGTTGTTCAGCGGTGATCAATTCTTCTAGCACGATGTTCATCCGATTGCCACGGGAGGGTCTTGCATCGCACCGTGCTTCTTTGAATTGTCCGCATCTTCTCTTACGACTTTTTTAATTAAGGTTCATTTTTCCCATCTCCAGTTTGGCGGTGCTGGATATCCATCAGGGAGAATCGGAAAGGATCTCCTGATGAAAAACTTTTCTTTTAATATGTAATTGTAATCTACTCTTGAAAATTGTACTGCTTCTTCCAAATGCATTCCAACCAAGTTTTATATGTCTATTAATTTCTTCGTTGAAATGGCTTGCGCTTGATATCTTTTGACAAATGTAGATGTAGGCGTCAGTTAATTTTAAATTTTTCTAATCAACCTCTAAATCCCCAGTTCTTGAAATGGATAAATGCATTTCAAGAAATACAAGTGCAAAGTTCGATTACTAACATCTGCCACTGTAGCTGAATGTGTATCCTGATCACTGCTGTTGTAAGAAGAACCTGCTAAATTTGCTCTGTTTTCTTTATAACAAACTTTGGTTTGGCATATACTCCCGTACAAATTGAGGAATTTATGTAGAGGATTTTAGGAAGGAAATATGTGTGTGTGTGTGTGTGTGTGTGTGTGTGTGTGTGTGTGTGTGTGTGTGTGTGTGTGTGTGACACCCCTGTCTTAAACAACCCTTAGAAGTAGGAAGCTAGGAGATTTGGGCTATAGAGTGCCGGGTAGGAAAGTCACACGGAAGGAAGTGAGGTAGAAACTCAGTAGAATAGATGATCTTACTTTTATCGGTGGGTCCAATACCCCGGCACCACCGTTACAACAAAATATTCGCCAACCCTCTCTGAGGGATGGCGAATATCTGGTTGTTATGCTGGGATCGACCCCTTTACCGCCGTCCCGGTGGCGCAGGGATCTAAGCGATGGCCTTTGATCATTCGTCCGAAAGGTGTCCGGGTTCTAATCTCGGTGAGGCATGGATGTTGTGTTTGTCTTACGCCACTGGCTCTCCCCTTCCCTGCTACCAGTGACCCTAAATTAGGGTCGGGCGACTGCTTATAGCCCATTGAGTTGCTCACGGTGGTTGTTAAACCTCCAATAAAAAAAGAAAAAAGAATCCCCAACCATAAGAGTGGGAGCCGATTACACTAATCTCAGGGCCATCCGCGGCATACTCCCGTATAATCCGACCCGCAACGTTTAATGGCTTAAAATCGGTAATAAAAGAGAAGTAGAATTGTATTGGCGCGTAACTTGTTGTGCACATGTCCAAGCTGCTGGCCTTTCCACCCTCCTTGGAGCCAGTGACCTCACATTAGGGATGCGGGACTGCCATTTTCATTCTGACGGTGGTCATTAAAATAAGGACGAAATGCAGTAGTATGTTTTCACCTTTAATGAATATTGCAAATGAAATGTGTTCATTTTCATTTCTCAGAATTTCTTTCTGCTATATCAATTAACGGAGCAAGCATCGTCCCTTTGTTTTGAAGCGAAATTAAAGTAAAAATTCGGTACGTCTTCTGTCCGGGCCAGACAACACACTTCTTTCCGTGCCCCGTAAATTTATTTTCACAGCATACGGGAAGCTTGTCATATCTTTTTTAGATTTGCCATAACAATCAGCAGATCAAGCATCTTTCGGATTTCCGCAGGAAATGACTCTCACCAATCGGTCCTGGGTATGATCCGTTTGTGTCGTTCGTAACACTTCCGGTGAACGATTTCGATTTCCGCCGGAAATAACTTTCACACCAATCGGTTCTGGGTATGATTCGTTTGTGTCGTTCGTAACACTTCCGGTGAACGATTTCGATTTCAGCAGGAAATAACTTTCAAGAATCGATTCGGATCAAATCTGTGTTTGTGAGAGAGAGAGGGGAGGGTGACATACAGAGATTTGTTGACTCTTCCGGGGAATGGTTTCCTGAGTAAATGACTGCCGCGAATCGGTTCAGAATCGGTTCGGTTTGTGATATTCGTCGACACTTCCGGTGAACTATTTCTACAATAGCTCTCTCGAATTGTTTCCGAGTCATATTACTTTGTGTCATTCGTTGACTCTTCCATTGAACGATTTCCTCAGGAAATGACTGTCCCGAATCGGCTCAGAATCGGTTCGGTTTGTGACATTCGTTGACACTTCCGGTGAACTACTTCCGCAATAGCTCTCTCGAATTGTTTCCGAGTCAGATCAGTTTGTGTCATTCGTTCACTCTTCCAGTGAACGATTTCCTCAGGAAATGACTGTCGCGATTCGGCTCAGAATCGGTTCGGTTTGTGTCATTCGTTGACTCTTCCAGTGAACGATTTTCTCAGGAAATGACTGTCGCGAATCGGCTCAGAATCGGTTCAGTTTGTGGCATTCGTTGACACTTCCGGTGAACTACTTCCGCAATAGCTCTCTCGAATTGTTTCCGAGTCAGATCAGTTTGTGTCATTCGTTCACTCTTCCAGTGAACGATTTCCTCAGGAAATGACTGTCGCGATTCGGCTCAGAATCGGTTCGGTTTGTGTCGTTCTTTGGATCCTCCAGCTTAGTGAACGATGTTCGATTTAAATTTATTTTTGAATCATATGGAATATAAACGAATTTGCTTTTTCGACTTAATGCTATCCCCAAGCAATCTAACTATATCGTTTGCAAATACTTCCAAAACCGAAAAAATCTAAAGTGGGGAACACTTTCGGCCCCAAACAATTCATGTAAGGGATGATCAATCTGTATCGGCATTTTGACGACGTAATGTCTTCAGTCCCGACTGCTTTTCCATCAGCTCTTGCATTTTGTCGTTTTCATTAGTGTGAAGAAATTCTCTCGGAAATTATCTTATGCAGAAGCTTTACTGGATCATTATTCCTTCTCCCAAAAGAAGATCCAGGAAATCACGGTCAATACGATGTTTGATCCTTTGCAGAAATTTCTTGGCATTTGATGCCAGCTTATATGAATGAGACGTGTACGTGAACACCAGTTTCAGATTCCAGATTTCCCAATTCGCGAGGGCTTTTAAATGTATATTTAGCATGTATTACTATGTCGTAAGTCTAAACCGTTAAACGTGGGAGGAGATGACTTCAAGTATTTATATAATCCTTGCTCCACGTGGAAACACAGTCAGTGCAAGACGGGTGTCTTCTTGTGAAGACTAAAAACTCCGCGTATTATTTTGAGACTAAGGCAAGTAACTCAAGAAAATATGGAAAGTGCTTTCATCTTCTTCGAATCGAAATGCTGAAAATGGCTGCTTGTACACGAAGAAAGAGATTCATCAAAGTGTAATTTATGTACAGTACTAATCCTACCGAAAATTTGGAATTTTGCTACCTACGTAGGGAAAAATCCTCATGTCATTTCTGATCATAGCGAGTTTCAAAAAACAGCAAAGAACGAGTTTTCAAGCAATGTTTAATACTCTTGAAATGCAAAAAGAATTTTAAAATATACAAAGGAAGTTCTGAACACAGTTTTACATATCGAATTTAAAAAGAATTTTAAATAATACAAAGGAAATTTTGAACACTGTTTCACCTATCGAAATGCAAAAAATAATTTTTATACAACGAAAAATTTGATCACAGTTTTACCAATCGAATTTGAAAATATACAAAGAAAGATTTGATCACTGTTTCACCTATCGAATTCAAAAATAATTTTAAAATATACGAAGCTTTGAACATCGAATTCGAAAAGAATTTTAAAACATACAAAGAAAATTTTGAACACTGTTTTACCTATCGAAATGCAAAAAAGAATTTTTATAAAACGAAAGATTTTATCACAGTTTCACCAATCGAATTTAAAAATATACAAAGAAAGATTCGATCACTGTTTCACCTATCGAATTCAAAAATAATTTTAAAATATGCGAAGCTATGAACACAGTTTCACCTAACAAATTCAAAAAGAATTTTAAAATACACAAAGAAAGATTTGATCTCTGTTTCACCTATCGAATTCAAAACTAATTTTAAATTATACGAAGAAAATTTTGAACACTGTTTCACCCATCAAAATGCAAAAAGAATTTTAAAATATACAAAAGTTTTGAACACAGTTTCCCTTATCGAAATGCAAAAAGAATTTTAAAATATACAAAGAAACATATGATCACTGTTTCACCTTTCGAATGGAAAAGTAATTTTTCCAGTCCCGCTTTTTGAAAATATATTATTGCAAACTTTGAAATAACTTTACTCCTCATAGTTAAAAAATTCGGTAGGCAATGTAATTATCGGCATTGTCCGATGCAAAAAAAAAAAAGAACAAAAAATTCGAACCGAGCTACGGCGATCGAAATGTCGAGTCTACATTCAGACAGACAAAGTGACCGTAGAGTGGTTAGTGATGTAGGCTTCCGCTTTTTTTATGGTTTTCGCTGTGGTCGAATCTCGAGGGAAATCAAGACTGTTTTTCCCACATCCGGCTTTTGTTCATTCATTTGCTAAAAATAATGCTTATAAATTTGGAATGAGTAGAGACCAGATTATATGCATAAAAAACAGCAAATGATGCTTATATAAAGTATATGCACTTAAAATACGTGAAAGATGCAGTTACATATTATTATTATTATTACTACGTTTGTACTGGAATGTGGTCCTCAATTTTCTTCATTTTGTTTTCTTCGGCAGTGTGAAGGATGGTTTATATTAAAAAATCGTACAATATAAAATTTTTCATTATTAGCTAATGTTTCTTTATCTCAACGACTACAGTTTTGTGACGATTATATTTAGATTAAGATAATACAACGTAGTTGTCACAAATTTGTATTTTTTTTTTATTTTTTTTTTATATTTTTCAAGCCGACCATGGTTTCGCTGGGTATTGACCTAGCTTCATCAGGACGAATGGTACGTAAATATTCAAATTGTATATGACATCATAAATGGTGTTTACAGTCACGTGTTCTGGTTAGATGCTTCCACGCGTTTGATGGAAATGGCGTGGATGCCATGTCCATTTCCATTATTCCATTTTCCCGTGACATTGCCTTCAAAATTACAAAAATTCTCAAAACCTTTAATTTTAAGGTGATTTTTAAACCCATAAACAAAATGAGATTTTTAGGATCAAAGGACTGTGTTGAAGACAAAAACTTGTGGGGAATTTATTAAATTCCATGTGAATGTGGTGCTTCGTATATAGGACAGACCCGTAGAGCCTTGCGTTTTCGATTGAAGGAACACAAGACCTACATTTGGAATTGTGACCTGGGAAGTCATCGATGGCTAAACACTGTTACGAAAAAGACCACAGATTTCTCTTTGAAGAAGCTAAACTTATTTACAAGACAGATTCAACCTCCAAACTTGATAGTTTGAAAGCTTTCGATATATATCAAAAGTCTTAGCAACTTGTTAATGACATGGCATTCACGCCATTTCTATCAAACGCGTGGAAGCATCTAACCAGAACACGTGACTGTAAACACCATTTATGATGTCATATACAATTTGAATATTTACGTGCCATTCGTCCTGATGAAGCTAGGTCAATACCCAGCGAAACCATGGTCGGCTTGAAAAATAAAAAAAAATAAAAAATAAATAAATAAATAAACATTTGTGACAACTACGTTGTATTATCTTAATCTAAATTAGCTAATGCCTTTTGCGGTAGTCAAAAGTTCATGCTTTGATTAAAACTTTCTTACTCGACTTAATTTTTGATATTTTGTCAGCTAACTCTTACTATCAAATTACGTTATCTAAAACATTCAACTAATCACAGATCAAACGTAACACACGTTTCCAAAAATCTACTATGTTGATTTTAAACATCTAACATTCGATGTGACTAGGTTTGAAAATTAGTTCACAAAACTAAATGTCGCGTCCTGTGTGCAGCTGCGTATGAATTTCTCCTGAACTTTTGGGGGAATTGGGTAGGAAATAACAGAGGGTCAAACATCAAAGCAAACCTACCGGCAACTGACATTTTTGATGCCGCGTTCCTTGCTGCCAAGTGTAGAAAGACGTAATATATTATTTCGGAAGCTGGGCATCTTTCCCAGTAACTATAAAGTGTGTTTCAAGTAAAAAAAAAAAATCGATGTAACGAAAATGGGTAACGGAAGTAGCCAAAACTATTGTTGAAATCTGACTTTTGAATGACGTTCCATGAAGTGACGCAATACAATAGGTAATTTCACGGTTACTCAACAATATATTTTACATAAACGTAACAATATCTCATTGCGATCTTGGTAAATTACGAGAACCTGATGCTAAATGAGATAAAAGCCATTACAAAAATGCATTTTTGATGCTATGAAAACGGTGTAACGTAGAGAAATTTGGCTTCCTCTCGAAACCCCCTTCCGCAAGAGGAGTTACCTGCTAATGAGGAGAGCTTTAAAATACTGTACAGCACGTTGTGGTGCAACCTTGTATATATCCTAGGCGCAAGAGATACCAATCCACCTTACTGACAGACTTTCGATTCAGCTTTTCTTCCTATCTTGATGCCACATTTTTTCTATAATAATAACAACAGCAATAATAATAATAATTGTTTTTGAAAAACTGAACACTCGCAATACTTTTTGTGCTGCCGCCATGGTTGTATTTAATTTTATGACTCACATATCTTCCACCTACCGAAGTACCACTCAATTTCAGGAATTAGTAAACCTTGTTGTTTGTTGTCATGATTTAATTCCACTACTTGTACCGGACTGCGACTCCGTGTGGTCGTGAGTGGTGCAATGTTGTACGTAAATAAATGCACCCTGATTCATAAAGAAGTATACATTTTCCAGATGCTATAAAGCAGTAACAGTTGAAGACACGGATCACAACTGCAAACCGTTAGGTAGACGTACTCATAAAGTTCGTGTGCCGCTACTGAGGGAAGTGACGTAGCTGATGGCGCGCGTGTCACGTGACTAGCCAGTCAAAATGGCAGCGTCTGCAGTGGAGAAGGCGTTTTGTGTTCTTGAATTGAGCAAAACGGAATCTGTAACTGTTGTGAAACAGCATTTTCGATCGCGATTCGAAAAAAAAACCCTCCAACCAGAAATCTATCAACGATTGGCATAAAAAAATCTGAAACTACGGGCTGTTTCTGGAAACTGAAGTCCTGGACGACCGCGCGTATCGGAAGAAGTCGTCGGTAGTGTTTGCACCGCCATTTAACGAAGCCCGGGAAAATCAACGCGGAATGGTGAGTCGTGAAGTGCAGATTTCACAGCCCACTGTCTGGAGAATTTTGAGAAAAAAGCTGAAAATGATTTCATACAAAGTGCGGATGTTGCAAAATCTCCCTGACCTTGACAAGACAAAGCGCTTTGGAGGAGCCGCGGACAACAAACATGCCACTGACCCAATGGCCACCCAGAAGTCCTGACGTAACACCTTGTGACTTTTTCCAGTGGGGGTACCTAAAGGACAAGGTATTCGCCCTACCTGTTGATCTAGCGGAGCTGAAACAGCGCATCACAACAACTAACACTGCACTTGATTCGGATATCGTATCTCGCGTTTGGGCGGAAATGGATTACCGGCTCGATGTGTGTCATGTAACTAAGGGTGCACACATAGAACATATCTGACTGTCTCTAAAAAAACTTGAAACATCCCCCTGCAATTATTTTACAGGTAACATAAAATATCTTACATTGTTCTTGTTTTATAGTACGTTGAAACTTTATACTTCTTTATGAATCACCCTGTATATAAAAGTTAAATTTGAGCAAACTATTATGATAATTTATGCCATGCATCTTGGCATGCGAAAGATGCATAGTATAAATTATCTACAAAAAGTACCAAGGTACTCTCTCGACCTTTATATATTTTTTTAATTCGCTTGGTTTCAGTGGATTGGCAATCTTTTTGTCTACCGTGCAGTTTAGAAGTCCTTTGAGTTTGGGCTCTTGCTATTTAGGCCATGCGACATTAAAGCCCAAGTAAACTTGTTAAGTAACCTTACGTAAAAAGATGAAATTAATTGTAAAATTGTGTTGCTTAAGATATGCATTTTGACAGGAAATCTGCTCGTTTTTTGCATGTGTATGCGCTAACGTCGAAAATAGCTAAAATACGCAACTGCATATAATACGGACTCTAATGCGACTCCCTTACCGCCTCATGTGGCCATGGGGTCATTGAACCTCGAAATTAAGAAGTGAGTAAGAAAATGTGATGCCATAAAGTATCGTTCTTTTTAGAAAAACGTACTAACAAAACAAAAAGGAAAGAAAATGAAAGATAGAAAAGAAAAGAACCATGGAACCGAATTATCGGGTGTGATGGTCAAGTCTTGACTGAATTTGCGCCTCCAAATGAAAAAAACTGCACATTATTCAAAACGCGTAATGTAAGCATTGCTCTTCATTGTGAGTGGAGCTAATTGCGAAAAATCCAAAAAGGGATTCGTATAATCGGTCAAACATCTACTGTGCAAATAGCTAATCAATCCAACTAGTGGCTGCAAAGTGTATTGCGAAAGTTAACAAACCGTGCACAAAAAGTTTCTGCTAGGGGAAAATATCCGAGGCTGAAATAATTTTTCAAATCCAACAATTGAAAGCGCAGATATGGGGGAAAACATGTTATACCTTTATGCTCCTAAACAAGAAATCTGTGCATTACGGATGATGTTCGCAAATTTTTATAACGTTTTTGAAAACAAATTACGGAAAATAAAAGATGTTCAAAGAATTGAAACTGGTAACAGCATGTTAGGTGAACACGAAAGAAACGCCCATTGCAGTTAAATATCGCCTGCTAAGAAATTGGCATACGTAAACGAGCGGTGGATAAAAGATTATGTTTTTGCTCTTTACGAAGAGAAATAATCGTATTCTGTAAAAACAATGTAAAAATCATGGAATTAGCATTTCTAAATGTAAAATAAGCAATAGTATTAATAATGGAGGTCGTGAAATATTGCTCTTAATAGAGAAAAGAACACGAAACGAATAACAAAAGAAGGAACGTACTTCTACACCTATTTCAATAGTAAGGCATCTGGTCTTAAAAGAAACCCCACCGACCCAAAAAGCAATCGCTAAGTCGTTAAAAATCTCTGTATCAACTTAAACAAGGCAATAAACAAACATTTCAATCTGGAAAAAAATAAAGAATGTATTGTTCACCGCCTTTTGCCAGGGTACGTTGCTGAGTGCAGAATGCCTTGTACTCTTCTTCATGAAAATCCCTTTGCCGGAGATAGATGGAACGTTTTTGTGAATATTGATGAAACGTGGATTTACCTAAACGACAACAACAAGAAAAAGATCGATTTACTATCGCAAAAAAGCAGAAAAACATTTAAAAACTTGGTTCCAAGATTCCAAAGGAAGATTTAGTAAAGGATTCATGATTACTGCTGGTTTCTCGGACAATGGGAAATTAAAGTTAGGAAAAGTTGAAAAGAATGTTAAAATGAATTCCACATATTACTAAAATAATGCTTTAACTCGTAAATTTAAAGAGGAAATAACATTTCTTTTTTCACAGAGCCTTCATTCAAAGAGTAGAACTCTAGCCCCTCTATTTCTTGCAAAAATGAAAAAAGAGACTGGTATCAAGTCTATACTTTTTGCTCATATTCCTTCAAAGTCCCCTGAAGTGTCACCAAAGAACTATTGTGCGTTAGGACTGCTAAGAAGATCGCTTTCTAAACGCAGACCTAAACCAGTGATTGGACTATGAATTCTTACTATCTCTATTTATCAAATTATACGATGTTCAAATTATACCGTACTCGAATTATGCTAATTCCTGACATTAAGGGGTACTTAGTTACCTGGATTAATGAATGTTATTTTCGTAAAATCAATAAAAGAAGACATGTGAGTGATAAAAGTAAACACTTACTAAAATATGGCGGCGGCAATAGTAAAGATTGCCGCCACCATTTCGACTGTTTAGTTTTTCAAAAACAATATTTCTTAATATTTTTTTTATATTATTCAGATTTAGGCGAACGTAAGAAATGTGACGTGCCTGCCCAGCAGAACGCACTCGACATAAAGGCAGATAGCAGTCAGAACGAACGTCCGCGTATCTCAATTGGTAGAGTGACTTATTCCGGAATGAGGGTACCCGGGTTCGAGCCTCGGCGTAGACTAAAAATGACGGAGAAATTTACTTCGTTATAATGGCGCCCGAACTTTACAGATAACCCAACCGTTCAAGATCTCGCAATGGTGTGATGTTCTTTCCACACCGCGAGATTGGAAAAAATAAGAGAATCCCTTCTCCAGCGCTTCGAAAAATAAACGTGTGTGACATTGCATTCCACACACCAGATTGACTGGGAGTTCTCATGTGTGCGTTCTACAGAGGATGGCTGCCTGCGACGATTCATGGTCACGGCTGACCCGTGGGCCATGCCACTGGCCCTCTTTCGGGGGGATGGAGATGTGACGTGCCTGCCTAGCAGGACGCACACGATATAAAGGCAGATAGTATCGATAACGAACATCCGCGTAGATCAATTGGTAAAGCGACTTATTCCGGAATGAGAGGACCCGGGTTCGAGCCCGGGCGTGGACAAAAATGACGGAGAAATTTACTTCGTTATAGAAACGACACTGACACCGATTACATGTGATGTAGCTACGAAAGTCCATCTGTGCATACGCAAGCTAAAATTTGACCTCAAGATAGAAAGAAGAGCTGAATTGCAAGTGTGCCAGTAAGGAGTAGTAGTAACGTTTAGTCCATGATACCTACAGGTTACACCCCATCGCATGATTTTAGAGCTCTCGTAAACACTAGGTTACTCCCTGTTGTTGGAGACTGAGAGGAAGCCGAATTTTGCTACAACACATATTTTACTACTGTCTGGAAATGCATAGCATCAAAATGCATTTTTATAATGGCTTTTATCACATTTAGCATGAGGTTCTTGTAATTTACGCAGATTGTAATGAGATGTTGTTTCGTTTATGTAAAAAGGTAATGAAATAACGGTCGGAGTTCAGCAAAATATATTGTTGAGTAGCAATGAAATTAACTACCGTTGCGTTACTTCATGGGGCAACATGCGGCCACAATCAGACTTCAGCAATGGTTTTGACAATAGTAACGGGTTATCCATTTTCATTACATCGCAATTTTTTACTTGGGAGTTAACTTTACCAATGTCGGGAAAGACTTATGGCATCTGAGTAGACATTTAATCTATCTAAGCATGATAATTAACCAACAGGCAGAATGGAGCTCACAGCATCCACAGAGATAAAAGGTTTTATTTAAAATACAATTACAGTACAATTAAAATGCAGGTACTTTTGGACTAACTATATTGGTCCGTCTTCTGGACTGGAGCAAGCATCCGAGGACGTCTGTCTCATATGGTCTTGTTTGCTGCATACGTGAATCTGACTGGTATAGTTCGGGTGGTCAACCGAATGGAATCCATGTCATGAAATTATTGAGTATATAAATAAGTTTTTGAGGGATTTGAGGTGAACAAAACACGTTGTTGGAGAACAGAAACAATATTTTAATATTAATCGAAGTATGCTCCCTCTGAAGCTACAATTTTACCCCATCATTCGGGCAGTGAACGTATGCCCCGAAGAAAGAATTCCGGTTAATTGGAAGAGCCAATTTTTGATGTCTTCATAAGAACTAAACCATTCTCCAGAAAGTGCCGACTGCATCGACCGGAACAAATGGCAATCCGATGGCGCAATATCTGGCGAATATGGCGGGTGGAGTAGAACGTCCTAGTCGGATCCTTCTAAGTACTTTTTCACAGGTCAAAAAACATGTGGTCTTGCGTTGTCATGCTGTAAGATGACTTTATTGTGTCTATTCTCCCATTCCGGCCGTTTTTGCGTGAGAGCTCGTTTTAAACACATTAATTGGGTTCCATACCGATCACCAATAATAGTTTCTGACGGTTTCAGCAGTTCATTGTGAATCACACCCTTCTGGTCCCACCAGATACACAGCATTACCTTTGAACCATGGATATTGCGTTTTGGCGTTGAAGGACCTGGTTCACCCATGCTTTCTGCTATTTAGGGTTATCGTACCATATCCATTTCTCGTCGGCAGTAATAATAGAAAAACCATTTGCGAATTGCTACTTCAAAGGCAAAAGCCTTTGAAGTAGCAATTCGCAAATGGTTTTTCGACGTTCAAGGTCTCTTTCCCGCAAAGCATGGGGAACCCAATTCCCTTCTTTTTGCACCATTCCCTTGGCAGCTAAACGTTGTTAAATGCATGGTTGACTAACATTTAATGCTGCTGCTAGTTCATTTTGGGTCTGGCACGGATCCTCGTCGAGTAAAGCTTCAAATTTGGCGTTAGAAATTTTTTTGGGTGATCCAGAACATTCTTTATCACTGACATCGAAATCGTTCCTTTTGAATCGTCTAAACCAATGCTCACATGTTTTTATGGATGGGGAATGTTCACCATAGATTTCTGACATTAAGCGATAGCTGTCGGCAGCACTTTTCTTGACAATAAAGTAATGCACTAACACTTCCCGCAAATGCTGTTTTGTCAGGACGAAAGTTGCCATTTTAAATTGAGTAAAACAAATACGTCTTCGCACCTCAATGGAATGTCGTATACTGACAGACAGCTGGCGCGTCTCATACTGCGATATCGCAGTGTTGCCACCTTAAAATAAATGCGAGCAGTAATAAGTACGACACCGAACGCAAATCCCCCAAAACTTATTTATGTACCCAATATAATTTTAAGTAATGTCATTATAGTCTTCTTCTATACCGGGTTCCGTTTTCTTCTTCGTAACCACATTTCCCTTGGGCAAAGGTATCTATCTACCTCGGAAGTACTCATAGCATGGAAAACAACAAAGGAAGACAGGTAACATTCATTTTCAGGGAAATTTTCTACAAGTGAAAAGTGTATGCTTCCGTACTACGAAATTACTTGCAGAAGCGCATTACCAAGTTTAGCAGCAACATCTGCCCACCAATTTCGACGCCCCCATGGACTGCTATCCGAGTGCAATTGTCCCCGCTCTTCCGTCCCGAAGTTATTCTATTGAATTAATGCTCTGTTTTAGGCTGAAAGGTTTCTTTGTCAGAAAAGAAGGGATAAAATATCGAACATCGAATTAGATTCCGCTGAAATTTCTTAAGTAAAACTGAATTTTCTGAGCTAAAACACGAATTTTCTATTGTCAAATAGTCCTAACAGAGAAATATGTATTGTTGGAAACGTTGGTTAATTTAGAGTGGCTGCTAAGAAACTCAATGATGACTGCATGGACGTCTAGTGATATCAGAGGAAATGCCGGTTCTTATGTCTTTGGAGCAGGAAAAACCAAACAAATGAATTACTATTGCACGTAAAATATTTGTTTCTCTGAATGGGGGATAATGCTGGTATAGTAAAACTTTTATTACTTGCAGCGGGGATATGGGATGTTTGGGATTCTTTTATCCTGCTAATTTCCGCGAGAAACTCGCGCCATTTCTTCCTGCTAGCTACTGTCTACATCCCGTAGATGTATTTAAATAATTGAAACGCGGAGTTTACTTAGATTGCGTATGTATGCGCGTTATTCTCAAAACAAAATATCATAAATGTCCACGAAACGCAAAAAAAAATTATTATTAGAGGTGCTTTTAGAGCTAAAATTATTCTATTTTGTTTATAAAACTTTTTAATTTAGGATATATAATACGTTACTTTTGGTGAAGTTCGCAATGCACTTCCAATTTGAAGGTTGAAAAAATTTCTCAGTAGTCCATATGCTGGGCCTTTTTGAGTCTGTGGTGTCATATATCCATAAAGTCCAATCTGACTGTTAGAATGAAGAAATGCTCAAATCCCCTAAGAAATTAAAAGAGTGGAGTTACTCAAAAAATGCAATATCATTATAATCTCTCAAAGAATTCTTGGTCTAACTTGTAAATTTCATGAAAAGTTGGATTAACACCCAAATAAAAAGCTTATCGAAGCAATCTCGTATGAATTCTGAAAACATAGAACAATTAAAAGACCAAAAGATATGATTTTTGAATGAACTATCAAAGAAAAAGGGCTGTACAAAATTTTCCGAAAACAGGAAGAGACAAAAAACAAAACTGGTAGAACATGGTTGTTTGTGGTTAGGCGAGGACTAAGAATCGCATGGTAACTTCTAATAGAACTAATGGTAAAAAAGCAGATGATAAAAGCAAAAGTAGCGGCATATAAAATAAAATAAAATAAAATGAAAAGAAACTGTCCTGTACCAGTACCTTTTCTGCCTTTTCTTTTGCCTTTTTCCGCTCGGGTATAAGATTCGTAGGACCTGAATATGCATTTTGGCCTTTGCACTCTTCTATTTCTAGACAGAGGATATCGTTAGACCGCAGATGTGTGTGGAACGCCTTACTAACTAGCGATCGTGATGATTCATTGTGTTTAGGATAATGACATTCTTGTTCTGGATTTCATTGAACATAGATCTCTTTAGAGATAAGAAATATAATTTTGGAAATAATTATCATGGTAATAAAACAATATTTGGAATATCTTATACTTTAGGAAGGTATTTTTAAAACTTTTAAGAGCTTTTGCAAAAAAATAATTATTTTTTTAACTTGGGAGAAGCTAAAATTAACCATACCCATTGCGTTCGGAACTTTATTCACTTTAATTTTAACCGTTCAATAAGTCAAAATACTTTAATCTTTAAATATGGTTATATTTAAATGCATAATAATGTAAACTAAAATTTATAAATACATTTTAAGAAGGATTATTTCATTAATATTAAAGTAATTTTGTTGTAATAAACATATTTTGTGAGTTTTCTGTTTGTGATTTGATCCCGCCAGCAAAACGAGTATATGTTAAGTCTTAATAATCCCTCATGACTATCTCTTGTAGATAGTTCATTGGATTACCAATTACGATGCATAAATCTCTCAATCCGCACCGATGTCTTAACATCAATTATTCATTTCCAGTCCTCGTTATCTTTTATCTACACTTTTCAGGGCAAAATGGCTGCACCATGTGATCTTCGACGCAAGTATTTCGTTAAATGTCTGGGTCAGAATTGCGTCTTCACATCGTGATGAAAATTTTCGTTCTCATGTGAACACGTGCCATCAAAAGTAGTAAGTTACTGCTAACCGATAGAGGGTTTGCGATCATTCTTTTCTTCTGGTGGGTGATCCGTTTCGGAACTCTTTTAGTACATTTCCTGAAGACAAATGTATTTTTCTAGTTGTATAGTTGGAGTCATTATTTCATGATATTTGCAATACTTGAAAACATTCATATAACTATATCATGAAACAAGGACGTTTCGGTTGCTTTGATAAATATTATATTGTAACCAAAAGGTCATAAATTTCAACAATGGTGTACTTATAACAGTGAAAGAAATACGGGATTACACCATATAATACACATTTTGAAGATGCCAATCCGATTTTTGGTGTAAAGGTGACAAGAATGGTAGTAAGATAATATTCGAAAACTTGAAAATGTCGTCGTCCTCGACGAGACTCGAACCCGCGTCTCCCAGATAGCGCCCGGGTATGCTAGCCACTACACCACCCAGAACGACCAAGTGTCAAGTTTCCGATGCAATTTTCAAGTTTTTGAATAGTATCTGACTTGCCATAATTGTCACATTTACACCAAAAATCGGATTGACATCTTCAAAACTTGTATTATATGGTGTAATCCCGTATTTCTTTCATGATTTATCTGCTCCTACGGGCAATCCCAGGATAGGATTGCTAACCTCTAGATTCGCTAAACATGAATGCCGGTTGCTTCGACTTGCGAATCCTGTGATGGTTATATTCAGATTAATCGGAAACTTGAGACTTGGTCGTTCTGGGTGGTGTAGTGGTTAGTATACCCGGGAGCTATCTGGGAGACGCGGTTCGAGTCCCGCTCCACGACGATGAAACTTTCAGGTTTTCGAATATTATCTGACTTACCATCCTTGTCACAGTTACACCTAAAATCGTATTGACATCTTCAACATTTGTTTTAATAACAGTTTTGAATATTGTAAGTTAAAGTCATCACCCTTTTTTCTATGATCTTTTGGTTACAATATCATATTCATTAGTGCTTGTTTGGAGACGGTCCCGTCTCCCTTCCAGTTCTACGTCAACTGCATTTATGAGGCAGGACATTTTCTGAACAATATTACTGTCCCATCTGAAGGAATTTCGGAGTTCGATTTTATGACTTTTCTGCTGTGCGAGGGGGTGAGTGCACAATGATCTTTATAGGGAGGGGTCAAGAAATTCTCACATCTTCAGCTTAATGGAGGCAATTTCAACGGTGAGAGGAAAACATTGGATAGGTCAGGCGGATCAGCAGCAGAAAATGCGCACCGATGTTTGGTGGGAACGACGGGTGTGAGAGTGCGTGGCTGCCACTGGGCTGACCAAGTGTCTGAGAGAGAAGATAATAAATGCATATCGCACTATTTCAACGATGAGGGACCAAAAAACAACAACTGGGGGAAGTTTTTGATCTGGCGTCCGAAGAGACAGGTTGGAGGTAAGATAGATATCTCTGTGTCATGGAGAGCGTCTTCGGCTTCCGCCAACAAAGAAGCGAAACGAGGGAGAACAGAAATTTAGATTGCCCGATGTTCAGTGTCCATAGCTACCAGGAGAGCACAGAGGGCGGTTGCCCTCACCGAATGGTCATTCCAGGGGCGTAAATTCATGCTCTGGGGGATGTAAAAAAACAGAAATTGTGAATCTGTAAAAGAAAGTTACATCCTTCAGTTAGCCTCACATAGTATTCCATGCAGTTAAGGAGGGTACAGAGTAACATACACTATGCGGTGTGAACATCTCATATCCATGAAGGGAATTTTCCAAAACAGTGAATGTAATCATAGAAAACAATAGGCTGATATGCCAAACCTTCATGACCTTTTCGAGCATGTCATTGGGATGAAGAGCTAATTAATATCTTGTTCTCTGTCGCAAAAAGTCCCTCTGAACTTTTTCAAGACCTACACCTAAAGCTTCGTATTGTTCCGTTCACTATCCGATACTCATTCGTTCTGCGCTGGTTCGTTTTTCGTTCTGCATTTCTGTGGAGTGTTGTGTTATCGGCGTTCGCATAACGTTTACGCTTTACTTGGTATTGTTATATATAAATAATAGTAACTTTTGTTATTTTGGTGTGCAAACGGCAGCTAAAGAAATTCATCCTCAGTTGAAAAAGAACTTAGCACAGATCCCTTTTTGGGGAAAGCCCTTCTCTCTTTGACCGTGGGACCTCACACGAACAAAAGGATATCCCCGTTTCCCCCCGGTTGTTAGAGGTCACACAGAGCTCGCCAGGGACAATACGAGTAAGCAATTAGCAACAGTCAACTTCTTACGTCAAGAACATCTTCCTCGGGGAAAGATAGTGAAAGGGAATGAGACGAGGTGGTAGTCATAAACGAAAAGTCTTGTTGGAAATAATAAGAAAAAATTTGGGGAGAAAAACGTAGAGAAAGCCGTCCGTAATATCCATTTCCCGCGGGAAGTATACACTACTTATTTTGACTAGCCAGTATTTCCCCTTTCTCCCCCAATCTGAAAAATAAAGATATGTGCCGACGAAAACAACTGTCGTTATATTCAATTTGTTTAACTACTTATTTATTTGTTTCCCTGCTCCAATGGCAGGAACCTGCAATCAAAGATCCTTCTGATAACTTGGCGTGCACTTCAAAGCTTAAAATCAACCAAGGCAACAGTATTTACAACCTGTTGTTCCTGGGTATTTACCTAGTTTTGACATTTGTAATAAAATTCTATCAAAAACCGGAACTGCGATTTTTAAACGATCATAATATGTTTGCTATAACGGCGGTGTGCGAGAAAGTAAAAACCATGTATTATTTGAGTGGAACTTAAGGGGGCATAATTTTGAACTCGAAGAAGAGTGATTTTTAACTCAAAGTGGTGTAAATTTAAGTCTCGCCCTTCCATATAATAAAAACTTGCTACGGTCCTGCCGAGGCCGAAAAGTGAGACTGAGCAGAAATTAAATTTGGAAACAAAAACTTAGCAACGAGATAAGTGAGAAAAAAGTTTAATAGCAGAAACGAGTCCTCGAATTAATAATACAAAGTATTACTAAGAAAGCAGGAAAAAGCTTTGGTGACCCCTTCCCCG
Source organism: Macrothele yani (assembly GCA_039090855.1). Lineage (NCBI taxonomy): Eukaryota > Metazoa > Arthropoda > Arachnida > Araneae > Macrothelidae > Macrothele > Macrothele yani. The sequence goes on from CM077029.1 coordinate 49,230,882, forward strand.
TGAATCACTGAATAAACCTACTCTTCTCTACGAAGGAACGATTCTTAATCTTAGCAGGAATTTTATTTATTTGTTTCGTCATCGGAGAACAATATGATTGAAACCCCTGAACTTCGAAATTCTTTGCAAACGGAGGTTTAACGAATCCTTGCGACCGGGCAGTGAAACAGACTCAGTGAACAGCCCTTTAACAATACTATATTGTACAAATTAATTGTGACAAAGTAAAAAATCATTCTTTTTTCCAAAACTATGCCTTTATAACATTCTATGCCTTCATATACACTGATAAATACCTGTATTAGTATGAAGTATGTCCTCTTTTAGCAGAAATGACCTCTCGAATTCGTTTTGGCATTGACTCCACTAATTGAGTGCACATAGTTTTGACTTCATAATCGTGGAACCACACTTATATAGCATTCGTTATCATGCGTTTTTTTGGTTGTACAGTCCATTTTACCTAAACGTCTCTTCAAAATATTCCACAAGTTTTCTATGTGATTTAAGTCTGGTGAATTTCCAGGCCAATCAAGCAAATGAATTTGATTTTCCAACATGAAATTCTTGACCAATTTCGAATTGTGACATAGGGCCAAGTCATGTTGAAGTGTCCAGTCAAAAGTTTGCAAGAATGGAACAATCCTACGTTGTAATATTTCTACGTACTTGGCTGAATTTATCATACGTTGAACAGGACCTAAGCTTCCAGTGCCATTTGATGTGAAAAGAACCCTAAACATCTGTTTCAGAGGGTGTTTTACAGTTTGTTTGACATGCTCAGGTCTTAAGGTTCACAGTTGCTTCGTCTAACGACATTTGCTTGGTAACCCTGCACAAATAAATGAGTTTCATCACTGAAAATTACCTTTTTCCAGTCGTCAGCAGTCCATGATTTATATTTTTTGTCCCATGCTAAACGTTTTATCTTCATTTTCGCATTCAAATATTGTTTTTTCGTTGGTCTTCTTGCCTTCCAGCCAACTTCCAGAAGCCTACGGCTTACAGTTGAAACACTAACATCACAACCACTAGCCAATAAATCTCTTTGAAGGTCGGTGCTTGTTTTTATTTTATTCATTTTACTATTTCTGATTAGATATTTATCGGTTCGTGGAGTTTTTTTTCGTTTTCTTCCACATTTACCTCTCCTTTTTGGAGACGATAATCCAGATGCATTGTATCGCGTAAACAGTCTTGATACACTTGATTTGCCTACACCAACTGCAGAAGCGATATCTCACACTGTCATAGAAGTGTGATCCTTCAGAGCAATTATTTTTGCACGCTTCCTTGGGGAAATATCCATTTGTCAATACACGAAAGCAAAGCAACACGTATTCACAGAGAGCAAAAACTAACATCCACCTGTCACACACGAAAGCTCACAACTGAAGCTGAAGTGCCTATTTCCTGTTTAAAACCGGTCAAATCACATTCTTACTATCAAGTTCTAACAGTCACACCACCTCACAGCTAATAAAACTGGTTTACGTGGGTTTTCGACATCAACTGGCGATCACATTACAATTCTGAGAATAAAATAGCTTGTCCCAATTAATTTGCACGGTATAGTATACTTAATTGACAAATAAGTCGTACAAATTTCGTATACTGATCAATAAGGCAACTAAAGCAATAGCCGCTGCTAAATCGCTCCCATAATATACACCGCAACTGCTTGCACCGAAATCCATCGCAGGCATTCAAAGAAATAATGAGATATCTCTACTGTGAAAGCGTTTACAGGAAGAAGAGGGAACAACCCGATCGATTTGACACATAGCAATGCTCCTATCCTTTCTTTTACTTTTGAGCAATGTGTGGGCATGTATGTGTGTGTGCGCGCGTGAGCTTGTTTTTAAAAGCTTGCTAGTTTTCATCCCTGGGCGACCACCCTGATGACAGCCACTTGTTTGGTGTCGTTTGGGAAGCCAGAGTCCGGGTCAATAAATTGGCTCCTTCTGCACCACCTCCTTCCCTTTATCTTCCGTGTCTTCTCGCTGTATGTGTGTGTGAGTGTGCGCCTGTGTGTGCATGGATGCGTGTATGTGCGCGCGTGTGTGTGTGTGTGTTCTCATGGGTGCAAGCAGAGATGCATCACAGAGCTCTGCAATCTAGCTAAGTATAGCGGATCAAAGACTCTTACTCCTTCTTCCTCCTAGATAACAATTGCCAATTCCATCTGGAATACCTCAAGCTCAAAAATGAATCATGCGCTAGAAACCTTCATACCGGGAAAGACGCAACCATTTATACGGAGGAATTTTTAGTTTCATTGTATACGGAATCTGAATCTGTGGTATTTACTTTCGTAACATGCTAAAATTTTAAACTAGATTGCCTTTGAAGTCGAAATTCACTTATTTGCGACTTAATTTAACATTTAAATCGTAATTCGTACTGCTGGAAAGGCATTGCTTTTAATTTTGAGATTTGAAAAACTACCCGAGTAATACTAAATTGCGTCTCCACATTATTCAAAAGTTAGGATTCCATTTTCATGTTTCTATTTGATATTGTAGCGAAGCTATGCTGTACGCGCGAGCTTCTGAGAAAGGATGATTTTTGTATAAACTATGTAAATTAAAAAAATAGTTGTATAAAGTAGGAAATAGTAAATGATATTTGTATACATTACTTTAAAAAAAGAAAGAAAGAAAAATGGTCAACTATCGCTCAGTAACGTACTCCAAATATTCAAGTATTAAAGACCGAATCGGGCCAAACAAGTAACTTTTGTCAAAAGACGAAACAAAATTTTTGATTTTACATTACGTAATTCTTTGTTATTAGTATCATTAGCGAGTTATCTGTAATACGTAGGGTATCAGTATTTGAACTCGTTTTGCTGAACTTTATTCTGTAGATTTACATTCATTTCTCTGAAAGTTTTTCGTACGTGTCTATAAATTGGCGCTCGTTTCTCTGAACGTTTTTGGTATGTACTCGTGGGTTTGCGCTCGTTTCTCTGAACGTTTCTGGTACGTACTTATGGGTTCGCGTTGGTTTCTCTGAATGTTTCTGGTACGTACTCGTGGGTTTGCGCTCGTTTCTCTGAAAGTTTTTGTTACGTACTCGTGGGTTTGCTCTCGTTTCTCTGAACATTTCTGGTACGTACTCGTGGGTTTGCGCTCGTTTTTCTGAAAGTTTCTGGTACGTACTCGTCAGTTTGGGCTCATTTCTCTGAACGTTTCTGGTACGTACTCGTGGGCTTGCGCTCGTTTCTCTTAACGTTTCTGGTCCGTACTCGTGTGCTTGCTCTCGTTTCTCTTAACGTTTCTGGTCCGTACTCGTGGGTTTGCACTCGTTTCTCTTAACGTTTCTGGTCCGTACTCGTGGGTTTGTACTCGTTTCTCTTAACGTTTCTGGTACGTTCTCGTGGGTTTGCGCTCGTTATTCGGAAAGGTTCTGGTACGTACTTGTCGGTTTCCGCTCGTTTCTCTGAACGTTTATGGTACGTACTCGTGGGTTTGCGCTCGTTTCTCTGAACGTTTTTGGTACGTACTCGTGGGTTTGCGCTGGTTTCTCTGAACGTTTCTGGTACGTACTTGTGGGTTTGCGCTCGTTTCTCTGAACGTTTCTGGTGTGTTCTCGTGGGTTTGCGCTCGTTATTCGAAAAGTTTCTGGTACGTACTTGTCGGTTTCCGCTCGTTTCTCTGAACGCTTCTGGTATGTACTCGCGGGTTTGCGCTGGTTTCTCTGAACTTTCTGTTACGTACTCGTAAGTTTGCGCTCGTTTCTCAGAATGGTTTTGGTACGCACCTTTAGACCTGCCCTCAGTTTTCTGATAATTTTTGGTGAGTATCTGTGTATATGCAGTAGTTTCGGTGAGCGTTCTTGGTACGTACTTGTAGATATGTAGTCGTTTCAATGAGCATTTTAGGTACGTGTCTGTAGATCTGCACTCGTTTCTTTGAACGTTTTTGATATACTTCTGAAGATTTACATTTGTATCTCTGAACATCTTTTGTATGTGCTTGGGGATTTACACTCGTTTCTCTGAATGTTTTTGATAGGTGTCCTTCGATTTGCACTCGTTTCTCCGAAAGTTTTTGTTACGTGTCTGTAGATTTGCATTCATTTCTCTAAACGTTTTTGATATGTTTCTGTAGATTTACATTCGTTTCTTAAATCTTTTTTGGTATGTGCTTGCAAAATCTTTTATAGGTTTGCGCTCGTTTTTCTGAAAGTTTCTGGTACGTACTCGTTGGTGTGCGCTCGTTTCTCTGAACGTTTCTGGTACGTACTCATGAGTTTGCGCTCGTTTCACTGTAAGTTTCTGGTAAACGTTCAGCGAAACGAGTGCAAATATATAGACACGTACCTCAAATGCTCCCCAAAACGACTACATATCTACAAGTACGTACCAAGAACGCTCACCGAAACTACTGCATATACACAGGCACTTACCAAAAATTATCAGAAAACCGAGGGAAGGTCTAAAGGTGCGTACCAAAACTATTCAGAGAAACGAGCGCAAACTCACTAGTACGTACCAGAAACGTTAAGAGAAACGAGCGTACCAGAAACTTTCAGAAAAACAAGCGCAAACCCATAAAAGATTTTGCAGGCACATACCAAAAAAGATTTAAAGAAACGAGTGTAAATCTACAGAAACATGTCAAAAACGTTTAGAGAAATGAATGCAAATCTACAGACACGTAAGAAAAACTTTCGGAGAAACGAGTGCAAATCGAAGGACACCTATCAAAAACGTTCAGAGAAACGAGTGTAAATCCCCAAGCACATACAAAAAATGTTCAGAGAAACAAGTGTAAATCTGCAGAAGTATATCAAAAACGTTCAGAGAAACGAATGCAAATCTACAGAAGTACATCAAAAACGTTCAGAGAAACGAGTGCAAATCTACAGAAGTATATAAAAAACGTTCAGAGAAACGAGTGCAAATCTACAGACACGTACCTAAAATGATCACCGAAAGGACTACATATCTACAAGTACGTACCAAGAACGCTTACCGAAACTACTGCATACGCACAGGCACTTACAAAAATTATCAGAAAACCGAGGGCAGGTCTAAAGGTGCGTACCCAAAACATTCAGAGTAACGAGCGCAAACTCACCAGTACGTAACAGAAAGTTCAGAGAAACGAGCGCAAACCCACGAGTACGTACCAGAAACGTTCAGAGAAACGAGCTCAAACCCACGAGTACGGATATACTTCTGTAGATTTACATTTGTTTATCTGAACATTTGTGTTATGTGGTTGGAGATTTACACTCGTTTTTCTAAACGTTATTAGTAGGTGTCCTTCGATTTGCTGTCGTTTCTCCGAAAGTTTTTTTTTACGTGTCTGTCGATTTGCATTCACTTTTCTAAACGTTTTTGATATGTTTCTGTAGACTTACACTCGTTTCTTTAAATTTTTTTTGGTATGTGCCGGCAAAATCTTTTATGGATTTGCGCTCGTTTTTCTGAACGTTTCTGGTACGTACTCATATGTTTGCGCTCGTTTCTCTGAAAGTTTCTGGTACGTACTCATGTGTTTGCGCTCGTTTCTCTGAACTTTCTGTTACGTACTCGTGAGTTTGCGCTCGTTACTCTGAATGTTTTTGGTACGCCTCTTTAGACCTACCCTCGATTTTCTGATAATTTTTGGTAAGTGCCTGTGTATATGCAGTAGTTTCGGTGAGCGTTCTTGGTACGTACTTGTACATATGTAGTCGTTTCGGTGAGCGTTCTTGGTACGTACTTGTAGATATGTAGTCATTTCGGTGAGCATTTTAGGTACGTGTCTGTAGATTTGTTCTCGTTTCTCTGAACGTTCTTGATGTACTTCTGTAAATTTGCACTCGTTTCTGTGAACGTTTTTGATATACTTCTGTAGATTTACACTTGTTTCTCTGAACATTTTTTTTATGTGCTTGGGGATTTACGCTCGTTTCTCTGAACGTTTTTGATAGGTGTCCTTCCATTTGCACTCGTTTCTCCGAACGTTTTTCGTACGTGTCTGTAGATTTGCATTCATTTCTCTAAACGTTTTTGATATGTTTCTGTAGATTTACACTCGTTTCTTTAAATCTTTTTTGGTGTGTGCCTGTATTTTTGCAATCGTTTTTCTCAACGTTTTTTGTACGTCTCTGTAAATTTTCACTCGTTTCTTTCAATCAATTTCGTACGTGCCTGTAAGTTTGCACTCGTTTCTCTGAACTTTTTCTTACGTGTCTGTAGATCTGTACTGGTTTCTCTCAATGTTTTTAGTACGTTTCTATAGATTTGCACTCGTTTATTTCTATGTTTTCGGTGCGTGCCTGTGGATTTGCACCCCTTCCTCCGAAGTTAACCAGCTAACACTTATTTGATAGCTTGTTTAAACTTGAAACAGCATGTTAAAAGCCAAGGCTGTATCATCATTTCGCTCTTTGGTTGTAGCGCGTAAAGTTCGATCCGTGTATTCTATGCATTGTTTCTTTGGAGCCTGCGGAAGACGGGGCAAAAGTTTTACATTTTCTTAAAGGATGCAGTTCGGGAACGATGCTTCAAGAAATCATCTCGATTTATCAGAAGTATGCAGTTTCCACGGCTGTACATATTATACCATTACAGGATAGATGCGCCAATTCAAAGAAGGACAGCAGAGCTTCGAAGACCTCTCTTGTGCTGGAAGATCGGAAGAGGCAATTAACAAGAGAACCATCGATGGTGTTTGTGAACTCATTAAGGAAAAACCCACACATGGGCATTCCATTAATAAGTTTTGTTGTCGGTGTACCGATTGACGGTATAAAAGCGATTATTAATCGATATCTGATGTTCCGCAAGATCTACACGTTATTGACAAAGGTCACTGGAGACCTCTTCAAAAGCAAATGAACGGATCCGCTGCGTTGTTAAGTCGCGCGGTACAGCTTCAAACGGTAAAAAACAAGCCTGCAGCTGATCGCGATCATATCGCACTGTGAGGTTGAGTGAAAATATCGGGGCGGGGGAGAACTGACTTTGAGAAAGGAAAGATTGTTGGGTGTTATATTAGTGGGGGCGTTTAAACATAGCCAAGTCAACTGTTTTGGATGTACTGAATAAGTGGAAGACACATGGCGTGCCTGAAGCAGCAAAACGTACCGGCAGGCCAAAGAAAATGAGTGATAGAGGACGTCGAAGCCTCAGGAGAGTCGTTAGAGCTAATCGGCGGAGTACTGCACAAGACCTCAGTATACAGGTGAATACAAACGCAGAACCCTCTGTATGTACACGTACCATTCGCAGAAAACTTCATTCCATGGGTTACTGTGTTCGTGCGGCTGCTCTTAGGCCTTCATCTCCACTCGGAATGCTACTCGTCGTTTAACATGGTGTAAAGAACATTTATCGTGGACCGTAGATCAATGGAAACGGGTCCTGTGGGCTGATGAGTCCAGATAAACGATCCATTAGTCTCATAACCGTGTGTGGGTATGGCAGCAGCCGGGGAAAGGCTATTTATCACAGTGTACTGCTCTTATGGCCAAGTTTAGAGCTGGCAGTGTACTCGTTTGGGGAGTTTTTCGTGGTATGGTCCCGGCCCATTGATTATCGTGAACAAACCTGTTAGCCAGCATATCTACCTCGATATTCTGTACAATTATGCCCTACCAACTTTGTGGCAATACTATGGAACCGAGCTTTGTTGGTAATAGCAGTATAATGCACCGAGCCATAAAGCAATGGCTGTGACGGCGTGGTTTAACAATAGTTCCGTATCTTGTGTGGACTGGCCAGCACAGAGCCCTGATCTTTATCCCATAAAGCACCTATGCGATAAATTAGAGAGCCGCATAAAATGTTCGGAACCAAGGCCTGCTACTAAGCAACAGTTAGCTGCAGCATTATGTTCTGAAAGGAAGCGCATACCTATCACTGTGTTCCAAAAACTGGTCGAAAGCATGTATCGAAGGGTCAGTGCATCCATTAAAGCCAAAGGTGGGCCGACATCGTACTAATGTATGCCAATAAATGCTGTGTAGTGTTTCTTTTCTAGGTGTCCGGTGACTTTTGTCAATATAATGTATGCCAAATGAGTAACTCGTAAACTGACATTATTAAGAGCATGCGTGGACCTAAATTCAGCGTATTTATCATCCTCACCGTCCCCCGTTTGAAGCCACGACAGAAGCAAAACGAAATATGCTATTGATTTATTTATAAGTCCAGGTATTTGTTCCTCAAATGTCGTTCATAAGCAACCAAATAGAACTAATATTCGGGACGTAACGTTTTCCTGTTTCACAAAAGTTGCTGAAACGACTTTGATCGTGTGAGATAACGCAGCTGCGATGTCATGTCAGAATGCTTTGGACGAGACGACTTCACAACTACATCAGTTAAAAGCTGGTTTTGTCGTCATGTCAACAGAGCACAACCTTTACGTATGGAGTCGCACCGGAAATATGAGAATGAGGTACTAATGACAAAAATATTTCTAACAAATAAACAAACAGATCTTATTCTTTCAAGAGAGAAACCTATTGATGTCTGTGATTATACTGTAACATTCATAATAGGAACAGAAATGGAGCAATAACCCTTTCAAAAGAGACTTTTGCGAAGGTTATTGTATTGTACAACATCACAGTTTGATGCACCAGGAACCTTTGTGCCACAAAGTCCTTAAATCTGGTAATGTAATACCAATTGTTGTGAAAGTTGTGAAATTCGTCTTGGACAGATCATTGGACAGCCACATATTCCGGCATTAGTTAATGGGGTGAAGAGTATGATGATCTCAAAAACGAGGTAGGATCCAAAAATTCGGGAAATGCGCGTATAGTTCCTTACCTTGAATACTTTAAAACACCGATGCCCAACCACCTTCAAAATAATCCACTTGGGCGACGATGCATTTTTGCCAGCGCTCGTAAAACCATGTTTCGCAACCCCTCCTGCGTTGCTGCTTTTAACTCATTTGTTGACAGAAAACGACGTCCCGGCAGATTTTGTTTCATCAGTGGACATAGGTAAAAATCGCAGGGGTCTAAGTCGGGTGAATAGGCGAGATGTGTAGGGACCGTTGTGCAGGCGCGTTGTCATGGAGAAGGTACCATTGTCCACTTCGCCACATCTCCGGCCGTTTACGACGGATTGACTCACGTGATAAACGTGAAATGTCCAGATAACGTTCCTTGTTAACTGTTGTGCCATCAGGAATAAATTCGGAATGGACAATGCAGTGAGAATAAAAAAAGCACCTCCAGCATTCTAGTCGTAGGAATAATTTACAGCGTTTGATTAAGGTAGAACGTTGTTATCCGGGAATGTTTTGTAACTCTTGGTTAAAGCAGAATATGGTAATCTTCATATACGCGGCGTAAGACGTGAAAATGTTTTGCAATTTTGGTTAATGTAGAATATGATAATTTAATTGTAATATTTTACGATGGTTTGTATCTCTTAAGGACGAATCAATGGGATTTTGAATGACATTTTATTTAAGATATCATTAAAAATTAATATCTTACTGATAACTTATTTTGACATCTTATTTCCTGAGGAAGTTTAGCTCTAAATTAAATTGAATTTTCCCATTCAAAAATTTTGACTGTGTATCTCCTGTTTGGTTTAAGAGAATTTATGACTCATATACTTACATACATACACAGTCATATCATAATATTATGACCACCCCCGGAATCCCAGTGTACCCGCCCAAACGCGTCACAGAGTGCACGTAACAAGATCGACCTTACGGAGATTTAAGCGGCCGGCCAGAGAAGATGAGCCATAGTGCGGCACGTGAGCACAATGTGCAGAGGTTGTTATTTGACGGACGTTCAAAAAAAGGAATGATCATTGGCTACCGTGCTAAAGGTGGTAGCATCTCATAAACAGCACATTTTGTGGGCTGTTCGCGAGGTGCTGAAGTAAAGGTGTACTAAGAATATACCACTGGTACACCGAGTACCTCCCGACGTCATAACTGTGAATCCCTAAATGCCATCAATCCCAGAGGAGAACGTCGCCTCAGTCGACTGGCAAAGGGCAATCGACGCACAATAGTGCAGCAATTGTCCAAGCAAATAACGCGGGGGCAACATGGTACGTGTCCCCGATAACAGTAGAGAGAACCTTGTTACACATGGGTAACCCAGGTACATCTGCAACGACGCCTGTAGTTTGCATGGGATACCGTCATTGGACAGTGGAAGAGTGGGAAAAGGTTACTTTCGTCGACGAACGGAGGTTTTCACTCCTCGGAATTAATGGGCTGTGGCGGATATGACGTCAGACACACGAGAACCCACACCCGGACACGCTTGTCAGTCAAGTGCAGGCCGGAAGTGGCAGTGCGCATGTCTGGGGGATGCTTTCTTGGTGGCCTCGGATTTCTGGTATCACTGGATGAGTTCCTGAACGCCAATGGCTACCTGTCCATCCTCGCTGACCACATGCATCCCTTTCATGTTGGACGTTTATCCTGGTCGTGATTGTGTTTGCCAACAGGGCAATGTGCCCTGACATATCGCTAAGGGGGTGTGTGAGTGGTTCCAGGAACACGACAACGATGTGTTCGTTCACCTTGGCCGGTGAAACCGGCCGATCTCAATCCCATAGAGCACTTGTGCGACTATTTGGATCGATAGGTTACACGTGCCAACCCACAACCACGTCATCTTCGGGACCTCCGTGCTCTGCTGCAGTTCGAATGGGCACGTGTGCCTCGGGCAACATTTCCATGGCTTCACGGCGTCCATACCACGCCGTCTCACCGCTGCCATCTAGGACAATTGTGCTTATTCCCATTAGGTGGTCATATTGTTCTGATGCGACCGTGTACAGATTAAAGTGTGGAACTCGTGATGCTACATTTTATTTATTGTTGATCTATCAAAAGTCTTCATAAGTACACAACTCGATCTTCACTGACGTTCACCACATGCCTCAGATAAGACCTTTTGTATTTTCTACTCACTATCTATTTCCGATGCTTATATTTTTAAATCTGGCCTACCCATGATTTCTTTCCTTTTCCTCTACCTTTCTGCCCTACTGAATAAATTATATTTTCTAGCATCTCACAACTAATTCTTTGAACACGGCCAAACCACCTCAGAATAATTTGTCTCCATCTCACTAATAAAATTTTCTTAACATTACACAATTGCAACACATCTGTGTCTTGCAGATGTATAACGTTAAGCAAAATTTGATTAGAACGTGTCTTACCATAAGTAAAGCATTTCTCCAGCACACAGACGACTCTTATTCCTCTTCTAAAGTTAGCATGTTTGACTACCAAAAATCAGAAAAGGAACAATTACGGTTTCATATGCACTGATGAGCAATTGAATTAGAGACAGCTGGCGTTATGCAAATGTGGCGCTGTGGGCGGCCCTGTAAACGGAAACGACATGACGTATGCAGAGATCAGACAATATAAGGAGTGATGCGACGGGAATCAGTAAGAGTCGGACGCAGTATGGGTAAGACGAAGGATCTAAACGCATTTGATCGTGAGCAAATTGTCGAACGGGTCACTCCATCTCGGAAGTCGTGCAGGCACTGGGATTTTCACTAGCCGCTGTGTCACGGGTGCACAGTGAGTACATCGAATCCGGTAAAACCATCCCAACAGAGGCCAACTGCCGTGGACAACAGCGTGTGGATGAGCGGGCTTTTCGTCGGCTAGCTCGCATTGTAACAGCGGATAGACGGTCCACAGTGCAAGAAATCACTCGGCAATTTAACGCTGGTGCACACAAACGTGTAAGCAGCCACACCATGCAGAACCATCTTCTCGCTATGGGGTACAAAAGCCATCGTCCCACGAGAGTACCGCTGCTGACCGTACATCGCAGGGTGCAAAGATTAGCATGGGCGCGGGAACATCGCCACTGGACCCCAGACATGTGGGAAAATGTTGCCTGGAGTGATGAGTTGAGATTCACGCAAACCACATGAAGCGATGGATCCTTCTTGCCAGCAAGGTACTCTTTAAGCTAGTGGGGGTGGCATTCTCGTCTGGGGACTGTTTACGTAGACTGAAATGTGACCCTTGGTACGTGTGACATCGTCTCTCCCAGGCCAACGTTACCGGGATATCCTGGACGACCATTTGCTCCCGTTTGTGCGTCTTCAACATCCCACTGGGAACCTCATCCTGCAACAAGAAAATGCACCGTGCCATCGCTCCCGAATTGTATCCGAATGGTTGGATGAACACTCCACCGACGTGACCTCGCTTCCTTGGCCAGCTAGGTCACCTGACCTCAATCCCATCGAGCACATCTGGGATGCCATCGAGAGAGATGTTCGAGGCTCTGACCCCCTTCCATCCATCAAATTTTTGTGAACTGTGGGAGTTTGTTCAGGGGTCGTGGATCCGTATGGCTTCCCAACGCTTCCGGTGTCTTGTCGAGTCCATGCCGAGACGAATCGCCGCCGTTATCAGGGCGAAAAGTGGTGCTACACGTTATAATGCAGGTATCTCTAATTCAATTGCTCTTCAGTGTATAGCTATTCTAGATGTTTTAGAGAACCTATTACTCCTGTAAAATCCTCCTAAAGCTGCTATGACTTTGGATGATGAATTCACTCACTTACTAATTTCACCATTTATTCTGTTATCCGTGTCAAACATGTTTCCTAAATATACAAATTCGTTGACTTGGTCTATCTCTGTACCATGAAGAATGATCTACACTGTTAAACATATTGTGGTAGATTGCTCCAAATAGTGGTGCTACACCACCTGCACCACTTTCTGAGAAAATATATACCATTGTGTGGTGCGAACGAAACGCTAACAACATGGTGCAACCTTACATAATAATGTGTGACAACCTTGTACCATAAACAATATTTCAGCATGAAAAGAAATTACGTTATACGTGTTTCAACGTTGCACCATGTTTTTGGGTTTCGTTTGCACCACATGTTGGTGTATCTTTTCTCAGAAGGTGGTGCAGCTATTGTAGCAGCACTTTTTGGTGCAACCTACCACAAAATTTTAACCGTGTAGTACTCCATGAACTAGGAGTTCCTCCCTCAAAAACCGTACTTGAGTTTTTCGCTTATTTTATACTCTTTTTGAATTTCATAAATATTTCCTACTTCCGGAATAGTGTATTATACTTTGTAATTTACATTTCCTCTCCTCCAACAGGACTGTGTCAGAAGAATAGAGGGATCTGCAGACACGGATATTACCAGGAAATCAGCCAGTATTGCATACTCTGGCATCACGCATTCATGCAACCATTAATATATAGAACAGCCATTGTGACATTATATATTCTTATATTCCTGGGCGTATATAGAATTTCTTTTCGGGAGGGCGGGGGCGGGGGAAGAGAAATGGAAGTGTTTGAAATCCACCACAGCAAAATAAAAGTTGATGAAAAATAGAAGAAAAAATGAAAATCATCGCTCTTTCCACGTTTTTATTTAGCACACCACAGCAACCGAATAATTGTAGTTTGACACCACTGGGATCGAACCCAGATCTCTCGATAACTAGCCGAGTGCGTTCGCCTTACGCTACAGTGGCCAACAATCCACGGCGCCATGTGTGTTTATTTTTCAGCATCTGACTCCACAAACCCGTAGAGATGGGCTCAACAACTGAGATGTCTCCATCTTGTGATGACTTAACGGTACAAGCTATTTAATTGTAGCTAATAAATCCAAGGGCGAAAGAAATGGTGAAAATCTTCCAAATACGTGGAGACAATGTAAATAGACTTAGTCATCTCTCTTTCCACGTTTTTCTTTACCGAAATATTGTATTACGACACCGCTGGAATGGAATCCCGCACGGTGCCAACAATCAGAAATACAATTTTTTCAATCAGAAAGCCTTTGCGCTACGGTGCCAGAACTCCACGGTGCCAACAGCGACGTCGATTGTTGACCCCGTAGTGTAAGGAGAACGCACTCGGCTAGTTATCGAGAGATCTGGGGTTCAATTCCAGCGGTGTCGAACTACAATTTTTTCGGTTGCTGTGTGTTTACGACAAAAGTAGAGAGTGCGATGACTTTGTCCATTTACATGGGTCTCCAGTATTTGGGAGATTTTCACCATTTCTCTCGCACTTCGACTTTATTAGCTATAATTAAATAACTTGAGTCGGGAAGCCCCACCAGATAGAGACATATCAGTTGTTGAGGATTTGTGAAGTCAGAAGCTGACAGATAAACACACATAGCGCCGTGGATTGTTGTTGCATATTTACTAAATTAAGATCTCTTTTTTTTTCTAATCTAAGTCGCATTTTAAACAAAAGCATAGAAAATGAAACACTTTCGAGGAGCCAGGATCCCTTTGGCTCTCCTCTAAATGCACTGCTGCTTGTCTGACTTATGTAGCAGTAAAAAACCATTTCGATAAAACAGCATTTACTCGCACGCTAGCATACATATCTTTCGCACTTTTAAGCAGCCTCATGCATGAAACGTATTAAGATGATAAGTACCATCAAAGAAATTTCTTTTCTAAAGTGAGCAATGGGGCTATACTGAGACAAGTGGGAACAAACCGTTATAAATGATTTATTAACTATTATATTCCGCTGTGTTGGTAGTAACTTTTAGCTACTGTATTTCTTTCTTATTGCATGCTGTCCTGATTTATTTCACTATGTTCTGCTTAGCTAATTTCCCGCTATCCTAATTTGAAATTGCTCCCCAAAGTAAATGCTGCTTTCATCGACAATAAATTTTGGTTATCCTTGGAGTTTCAAGAGAACCTCCCATCTCTTTCCTTCTCTCCTGCGCAGTCGCCATGGACGTCCCACCGATTTCTAATTTTTGAAAATATAAATCCCACTTCTGCTTCGTCACAGACATGCCGTGTTTGATACATAAATTAGAAATCTGGATATAAACGCTGTCCGTTGGTATAACGTCCAATTTATTTTAGACGGAAGAAAGATATTACGATTTGCTTTGCCGGAATCAGCCGAATGTCTCAGGTTGCGTGAGATGTCTAAGAGCGTCGGCAGAGCTTCCGATTATGACAGCACGAGGGTTTTACTTTTATATTATTAGCGCCTGCTGCATCCGTCCTTTCTCCTGGAGCTCCCAACATACGACTCTGTCTTCCTCTCTCTCCCACTCCTTCCCTGATGACAGCTTCCAGTTTCATGCGTCCCAAATGGCCTAAGTTCAGGTCGATAAATCGGATTATTCTCGGTTCTAGTCTCCACGGAGCCCAAGCTTCAGGCACTACCTTCATCTCCCCCTGTCTCTCTCTCTCTTTCTCCCTGACCGTGAATTCAGTAGCAGAGTTCAGCCCACTTTTACGATTCGGTTCCAAATCCCCCGGCGGGATGCATATTATAGCCAGAAGTGAGTCCCAGTAAAACTAAAATATGTATGTCTCCTCGTTTTTCCATTCACAGTATACCCGCGGGAGGCGTTTGTTATTTGGATCGAATGGATTAAATTGCGCCGATGTCATTTCACCCTGACACCGACCCAAGTTTAAGCAAATGTTTCATCGTCTTATAGCGGATGAGAGATCTTTGAACACAGATTAATTTTGAATAAGGACTCACGATCGTTCGAAGCCGTTTAGGGAGCCCACGTTTAGCAATGCAAAATGAGAGAAAATGGCAATAAAATTAAATATAAAAACGTCATGTGAAATTTCGTTTTCACTGTTTTTCGTCATTCATAGTACAAAAGCAGCATCTGTAGTCATCAAACCTCAGAAAACAATCGTCATATTTCGAGGCAGACGTACTCACAAGGTAAGCCTTTCAACTGTCACTCTCCAAAATTGAAGAAATATGGCCAGAAGATAGTACTAAGGGCAAAAACGAATGGATGTATTTCCGTTTTGGCCCAAATGAAATGACAAAGGTGAACGACTGGTCTGAAAATGGCCTTACAGCACAAATGGGAAAATCATCTAATGTGTAATCTAAAACAACTATTATGGGAAATTTACTAGGAATTGTTTTCATTTAATTGCAAATTTTCGGAGAAAACTCTTCTCCTTCTTCAGGCTGTCTTTTTGTTGTCATTTATTCCTGTCACTATCGCGGTTACGGTTAACCTTGACGGTTTAGGCTATTTTTCAACAAATCCTGCCAGATGTTAGGCAGGGAAAATCATTTGCAGTCATTGATGATGGAATTTCGATTTTTCTCAATTTCTATTCCTTCTTTCAGCTTTTCTCCGAAAATTTGCAATTAAATGAAAAAAAATTCCTAGTAAAATTCCCATAATAGTTGTTTTAAATTAGTAATTGTATTTTTTTTTTTTTTTGGATTGGAGGTTTAACGACCACCGTGAGCAACTCAACGGGCTATAAGTAGTCGCCCGTCCCTAATTTAGGGTCACTGGTTCCAGGGAAGGGAGAGAGCCAGTGCCGTAAGACAAACACAACATCCATGCCTCACCGGGATTTAAACCCAGACCCCTTACGGACGAATGATCAGAGGCCATCGCTTAGACCACTGCGCCACTGGGGCGGCGGAATTGAATTGAGAAACTAGGAAGCCATTTCTCATCATGAGCTTTATTCAAAAAAATCTAATATGTGTTGTGGTGCGTGATATGTACCCCCAAATATCGGTTATGTCCCCATGAAACCGCCCCACAGTGGTCTAAGCGATAGCTTCTGATCATTCGTAGGGTCCAGGTTCGAATCCCGGTGAAGCATGGATGTCGTATTTGTCTTACGGCACTGGCTCTCTCCCTTCCCTGGAACCAGTGACCCTAAATTAGGGACGGGCGACTGCTTATAGCCCGCTGAGTTGCTCACGGTGGTCGTTAAAACTCCAATTAAAAAAAATGTTCCCATGATTCAAAATAAGCTCATGTCATACAAAAAGCAACAAAAACTTTTATTACAGGTGTAAATGAAAATTTGGGGCATTGAACACATGACCGAATCAAAGTAATTTGGAACAATGAGAGCAACGAAAGTAATTTGGAACAATGAGAGCAACGCAAGATCCCAAAGTTATCACAGTACTGAAAATTGTTATTGTTATCTGAAAAACAAATACGTTGAGCATTATCAAAAGAAGCGTAATCACTTTCACAGTGTCCA
This sequence comes from Macrothele yani, assembly GCA_039090855.1. Classification (NCBI taxonomy): domain Eukaryota; kingdom Metazoa; phylum Arthropoda; class Arachnida; order Araneae; family Macrothelidae; genus Macrothele; species Macrothele yani. The sequence goes on from CM077029.1 coordinate 49,247,882, forward strand.
ATTCTTATCCACGGATATAACAACATTGTTGATTTTTTTTTTTTTACCCCCATTGATTGCTCATTGATATGTTCGATGATTTTCTCCACTTGTGCTCTAAAGATATTTTCAGACCACTCGTTCACCTTTATCAGTTCATTTGGGCGAAAACGGAAATACACCCATTGGTTTTTGCCCTTAGTACTATCTCCTGGCCACTTTTCTTCAATTTTGGAGAGTGACATTTGAAAGGCTTCCCTTGTCAGTTTAGTATAATACTGAACAAAGGTTTATAAAGTTTTACAAGACACAAACAAACTAACCCAGAATTAGACTTTCTACGGCATTAATTCACTGAATGGTGCTTGACGGTAGATCAAAACTCTTTGAACTTCGCAGAGGTCATTGTTTTTAGTGTTTAAGTGTACAGTAAAACCTCGACCAGTAAGACCTTCGCGTTTAATAATAGACTTAGGAGCTTTAGGAATAGTTATAGGAGTAGCTAAAATTATGTTTTTTTTTATAAAGTATGTTTATGATTTGATTGTTTTATTCACTTTCTAGGGGATGACCTTAATAACGTATAAATGTACAAAATGTACGATGGTCGTTCACATCACAGGATACCTATCACAGCATTGTTCATTTCAGTAATGTTCCAACAGATGGGGGACTTCTTAAACAATATAATGTTGTGTGTGACCGGGTATTGTCATGTAATAGGATAGTTTTTAAATTGAATATTTCTTTTGGATGGTAACACGCAAACTGTGCGAAGTGGATCGCAGTTATTCGCCGCTATCATTGCTGTAGGTCAGAATGATTCATTTGCTTCCCGAACAGCACTTAATCGAAAGAAATTAATACCTCAATTTCGTCGTTAACAAATTTAACAGATCTTCCAGAGCGTGACTCACCGGCGAGTGAGCAAACTCTAAGAACAAACTTTGCAAACTAATACTGACACAGTCAAACTTTTACAGCATCCCTATTACACAGCACGTACCTTACCTTTTTTTTTTTTTTTTTGGTTGCATCGTAGTGTTACCCTTGTGATAGAAAAACAGCATTTAATGGCAAAAATGAACCTTATTGTCTTCCCTTTTTTCAAGTCTACGCCAAATGAGTGACTGATCGAATGACGCCGAACGAACTTCTACGCGGACGTGTCGGATCCTCACCTTTTGCAATAAAACCTATATAATAGGCTACGTCTGGCACTAACCATAATGCTCTGACGTCATTCAGTACTTGCAGCGCCACCTGCTTTTATCTGGTGGCCTAAATCGGAACTAAGCTCACCCCTATCGCATGATACATAAAATCAAGGCGAAATCTGTCCTAACACTCTGACGTCACTCAGTATTTTTCCAGCGCCATCTGCTTTTACCCGGTCGCCCAAATTTGAACTACACTCACCGCTATCGCACGATAATTAAAATCAAGAAGAAATACCGGAAAATAAAATAGTGACACAAACGACTACATCTGTGGCAACACGCACGTGCTCGAACAACTGTCTGCTGTTGCGAAGGTGTTATGTCGTGTTTTATTTCATTTTATTCGCATTGCAGGGTAATTTCATAAAAAGGAATAAAATTGCAGTATAATTTCATAAAAATAAATCACCGTTGTTCTATTTCATAACATGAAATTCATAAAAAGGATTCAGCGTCATTTTATTTCATAAAAAGGAATTCATAAAAAGGAATCAGCGTTATTTTATTTCATGAAAAAAAATTACATAATTTGAATCAAAAAAAGGGACTTTGCAAGGCTTCAAAACAACCTTCTCACTGCAGAAATTGTTTCTGGAAGTAATTGGGGTGACAGTTTCTTCATTCCAAGAATTGACTTAACTCCAAGTGACGCAAATCCTCCTTTTATTCTAAAGCGACCATAGTGCAATGACTATCAATAAGGCGGAAAGTCAATCCTTTGATCATGTTGGTGTCATCCTAACAGAGCTTGTTTTTTCTAACGATCAACACTATGTTGCGCTATCAAGATCAAGAAATCCACAGCACATGAAAGTTTTTGTCAAACACAATTAATTGCAAGGAAATCTTTTGAACAATCAAATGACTATAGCAGTAAACATTGTATATCAAGAAGATTTCATGACCTTTAATTAATATAAATGTATAACTTAAATTTTTACATTATGATTTTTAACGTACTGTGACCGTCATATGACGATAATAGGTTTCTTTCATGGGAATATTGAACGGGAATGTTACGAAAGTTTTGTTGCTCGTTACCTATCTTATAGACTGCCCATTAATAGCTCAACAGGTTATTATAGTTTATTATATGTATTTTACTATTCCTGTTATAAAAATTTCAGTCACAGCTTTTTCACCTCTGCATGGCACAGGCTATGAGCTAGTATGTAAATACACGGTCGAGTCAAATTATTGTGACCACCAAGTAATATCCAGAATAATCGCCATGTGGTCGAATCACAATATCCAGGTGTAATCGCCAATACACGGTCGAGTCACATTATTGTGACCACCAAGTAATATCTAGAGTAATAGCCATGTGCAGCGCGGACAGCAGGTAGACGGGCTGGGAGTGACTCAATAAGGTTCTGGAAGGTGTTCGCAGGTATGTGGAGTCATGCTGATCGCAGTGCATCTGACATCTGCTGAAGAGTACGTGGTGAAGGATCCATAGAGCGAACAACACGATGGAGGTGGTCCCACAGATGCTCAATTGGGTTTAATTCTGGGGAATTAGGGGCCCAGGGAAGTACTTTCAATTCTTCATCGTGCTCTTCCAACCACTCTTGGACATTTCTAGTTGTTTGACACGTCGCATTGTCGTGCTGGAAGATCCCCCCCAGGGAAGATAGTCAGCATGTATGGGTGTACGTGATCTGCAAAGATAGATTCATAACGAATTCATTTCGTAGTGCCTTCCACAGGTATGATTGGACCCAGGGAATGCCATAAAAATATTCCACAGACCATAACTCTGCCTCCACCAGCTTGTGTTCTTCCAGCAATGGTTAAAGAGTGTTTGTTCTCCGATGTTTCTCGCCTTATAAGCCAACGTCCATCCTTTCGATGAAGCAGAAAACGTGACTCATCGGAAAAGGCAATCCTTTGCCAATCAGCGAGGGTCTAATTCCGATACTGCAGTACAAATGCAAGCCTTTTCTACCGATGCACCTTCGTTAGCATAGGTGCAGAGACCATTCGTCTGCATGAGAGCCCCATACGCAGCAGGGTTAGCTGAACTGTCGTCTTAGACACACTTCCCGTAGCCCCCTGGTTCATTCGGTCAGTGAGTTGTTCCAGTGTAGCGTGTCGATCGGCCCTCACGCACCTTCCAAGCCGACGTTCACCTCTCACATCAATAGCACGTAGTGCACGGCAGTTTACACTTCGCTTATCCGCAATGGTGCCATTTTTCCAATCACGATACTCTTTAACCACAGCAGCACTCGAACAGTTCACAAACTGCACTGTTTCAGAAATATTGCCACCCTTGCCCCGAAAGCCAATATCCATCCCTTTTTGCAAATCTCATAAATCGCTCCTTTTATCCATGACAGCAACGAGTGATACGTTTTCAGATTGCCTACAGCGCACATTATATACCCTCTAAGCCAGCTCACGACACGTGCCTTCTTTCATTGGCTACGCGCTGTTGACGTCAAAAGGGGAGGTGGTCAGAATAATCGACTGTGTATTACGTTTCCGGTGCAATTAAACTTTACTGTTGGTACTTCGGGCATCTATGGCCAAAGTGCGAAAAGGTTTTTGATAAAATCCAGTATCATGCGAAATTCTAAAGACTGCGAAGGACTCCAGTTTGTGAACGAAATGAGGAAATGTTGTGCAAAAGACAAGAGGTAAATTATTTTGATATGTTCTGCATAGGACTCATCGAACTTAGTTTCATTGTAGTAGTTTTCTTTGTTTTGTTTTGTTTTACGCTCTTCTTACGAAATATGTTGTAAAAGAGTAAAAACTAAACTCATATTGTAAAAAAAGGCTTTTATATTTTTCATTTTGCTCCTTTAAAGAGGAAGAGTGAGATATAGGCTGTCAAGGGCTCCCCACTTACACACAGCAAACTAATTTTTAGCTAAATTTATTCTGCAAAGGGAGCTGGAAAAAGTGTTCCGGTTTTCTGATTTTTTTTATTTATTTTTTTCAGTGCGAAAAATGCCAGCTTTCTAATTCGTTCCGAAATGAAAAGGTTTTCTGTTAATTAAAAATGTAACATTTTGGTGATACGGGTGTTAAAATTTAAAATTGACGCTTACACAATTATTTAGTTTTTACTAGCTGTAGCTAATTAAGAGGCACACATTTCTCAATTTTCAACTTTGTTACGCTTCGGGAAAAAACATGCATCACGGTAAATAGTACGTTAATACTCTTAATATTTTTCCGAATTGGAAGATTTTGAGTTGCAGTGTTGCATTAGTCTTTAGGATTTCTCAGTACGTTTTCATTACGTGTTATGAGCAAAAGTTGTGCGAATTACACATTCGGTGGTAAGATCAATTTGCTTTCTGCAAGACAGTGTGATTTTAATGCCTTTCCGAAGGTACAAACTTTCGGAGGTAGAACATATAAAAAAATAAAAAAAGCTCACGAGATTGTTTTTTTATTTTTATTTTTTTTATTTTTTTCGTTGTTTTCCTTTTTTGGTGATTTCTTTAACAGAATTCAAAATCATCATCAAACAAGAAATACCTGTCAAGGTAGTACATTCATGATACACAATAAACACCGTTTGCGCAGTATATATTGGGTTGATGCATAAGTTCATCCTGTTTTTTTCACCGCATTAATGGAATGTATTACATCAGAAAGGAAAACGGAATCAATCATCTGTGTATCCCTCCCTCCCCTTATTGTTTACGATGGTGTCCCAACGTCTGGATAGATCTGCAATGCCATTCTTGAAAATACTTGCAGGTTTTGCTGCGAAGAAATCATCAAGGAAATTCTGGAGATCAATATCGTTGTTGAACGTTCTGCCACGGAGTGCATTTGACAGAAATCCAAACAGGTGATAGTCTGAAGGGGAGACAGCTGGGAAACAGGCCAGATGTGGAAAGATCTCCCATTTCATGTCCTGGATGGCCATTTTGGTCATGTTTGCTCTGTGAGGGCGTGCGTTGTCATATTGGAGAAGGACATCATGGTGCTGATGTGCCCGTTTCTGCTGAATTGCTGTCTCTATACGGCGGAGTTGCACAAAATAGAGTGCAACGTTGATGGTCCGATTCCTCGGCAGCATTTCCCAGTGAATAATGCCTTCCATGTCCCACCAGACACACAACGTGGTCTTCGCATGATGAAGGTCATGTTTTGGACGTAGTATGGACGTCTTGTTTGGGCTTAACCATTCCCTCCGATGCAACAATTCACATACAGGCACCACTTTCCATCTCCAGTAACAATACGTGACAGAAAGGGTTTGTGTTACTGAGAACATTCGCGATAACCGGCGAGCAAGGAACCACATATGGCAACACGCTGATTCTTGTTGCCCTCGGTGAGAGAGTGAGACACCCAAGACCCCAATTTCTGGACCTTTTCCATACGTTCCAGGTGTTGCACCACTGTGGTCTGATAAAAGTCCATCTCAGTGGCCAATTCGCGTGAGGTTTGACGCGGATCCAAGTGGATGAGATGGTTCAAAAGATTCTCATCAAAGTGAGATAGACGACCTGAGTGTGAAAAGTCGTTGAAGTCAAAATTGCCACCTTGGAGCTGTTAAACCAAGCCATTTGCGGCTGTTCTTGGAGCAATAGCAATATCCCCATACACAGCAAGAATTGTCGAGTAGCCTCGGCGGATCCCTTGTTAAACTAGTAGAGGAGCAGATGTCGTAAATGTTCATTCCTCTGTACTTGACACTCCATACTTCCGGACCTGAAAACCGAAAAACCATTAACCACAATCACACAACGCAATGTGATTTAAATACATGATATTACTGGCTACATTTTGATATACAACTGGCTATTTGCACCGTAACTACTAACCTGGGAAGCACTCGTGAAATAAAACGGCATGAACCTATGTATCATCACAATATTAAGAAAGTACAACGTTTGTCACAAATATCTTATTTTTTCAAGTCGACCAAGGTTTCGCTGGGTTGTGGCCTAGCTTCATCAGGACAAATGGCACGTAAATATTCAAACTGTACATGACATCATAAATGGTGTTTACAATCACGGGTTTTGGTTAGTTGCTTCCAGGCGCTTGATAGAAATGGTGTGAATGCCAACAAGTTGCGAAGAATTCTGATATACATGGGAAGTTTCCAAAATATCAAGTTTGGTGGTTGAATCTGGCTTGTTGATTAGTTTTGCTTCTTCAAAGAGAAATTTATGGCACTTTTCGCAACAGTGTTTAGCCATCGAGGACATTTTTAGGTCACAGTTCCGAATATAGGTCTTGTGCCCCTTCAATCGAAAACGCAAGGCGCTACGGGTCTGTCATATATACGAAGCGCCACGTTCACATGGAATTTGATAAATTCGCCACCAGTTTTTAGTTTCAACATAGTCCTTTGATGCTAAAAAGTTCAGTTTGTTTATGGGTTTAAGAATCACTTTAAATTTAAAGGTTCTGAGAGTTTTTTAAATTTTTAAGGCAACGTCATGGGGAAAATGGAATAATGGCAGAATTATCTCGTAATGGGCGCATCACAGGAGTTAACGTGGAGAAAGGATTCGGTTTTCGGAATATTCATGGTAAAACACATTTTGTGCTTTACTATGAATGAGAACAAATGCCGCATCTTTCTAGTTTGTTGCGCAAAAACCGTACTACAGTCGACCCTTTATGTACTATTTGTCAAACTACAGTGGCGTGTGTTATATCAAATTTTCCAAATATTTTTATATAATTCACATTTTGTTACTTATGATTCATCGAGAATTATAATTAGCATTATATAAAAAATAAGTCAATTAGAAAAAAATGCAGTTATATGATATGTACTTAGTGTGCACTATAGCTCCAAGTGTCCGTTTCTATCTCGGACGCTGCGGAAATTTACTTTGCATATTAGCAAGGCAAAGTTAACAATTTAATTACAAAGATATTAATGTTACGTTGCTAAAACTTTATCAAAGGAAAATTAATAGTTTTGCGGAGAATCATTTAATATACCTTAATGTCTTTTAAATTAACTTGTCTATCTTCATTTGTGTTTTTGATTTCAACCCAATGATTTCCAGAGCACAATCTAATGTAACAAGAGATTCTGAAATATCGCCATCGGCTGGGTTCGCTTCAATAAATGTTCTCAATGTTAAAAAACACTTATTTGCATCTTTGATTGAATAAGTGTCTTTAACATGTTTTTTTTTTTTTTGATTAGAGGTTTAACGACCACCGTGAGCAACTCAATGAGCTATAAGCAGACGCCCGTCCCTAATTTAGGGTCACTAGTTTCAGGGAAAGGAGAGAGCCAGTGCCGTAAGACAAAACACATCATCCATGCCTCACCGGGATTCGAACCCGGATCTCTTTTGGACGAATGATCAGAGGCTATCGCTTAGACCACTGCGCCACCGGGGCAGGTAACATGGGTTTGCCACAATAAAATCACGGTCCAAAAAACGGGAAGGAAATTCTCCCATAGCCTTCAAGGGGCGGCATATCAAGTATAATTTATATTTGAAAAAGCATACAGGCGCAGTAATGTACAGGGTGACTATAAATGAAGTATACAACTTCAGTATGCTTTTAAAAATACGACAGAAAAAACTTTAAACGCAAAGAGACGAGGCGAGTGTTAAAGTTTGGTAAGTCAGATTTGTGATCAACTACGTCGAAAAGCGTTCGCGTTAGACATGCTTAATCGCATTGACGAATACTCCTCACTCCTTTCACGAATCTGCTTCAGCAATGAGTCAGCATTCCATGTTTCTGCCAGAGTGAATAAAAATAACTGCCGAATCTGTCGCACGGAAAATCCCCATGTGGTCGTAGCACACAAGAGAGATAGCCCGAAGGTTAATGTCTAGGCTGGCCTAATGGAAGACAGAGTCATAGGGCACGTCTTCGTCGCTGAACCAACCGTTAGTGGCATAACGTACCTGGACATGTTAAAACAATTCGCAATTCCACAACTCCAAGATATTCAATACATCATTTTCCAGCAAGATGGAGCGTCTCCTCACTGGTTTTTGGATGTACTACCATTTTTCAGGGCGTTGGATTGGACGTGGCGATCCGACGGTATGGCCACCCTGTTCTCCTGATATTACCCCATGCGATTTTATTTCTTTGCAGCTTTATTAAGAACATTGTATGCAAAACAAAAAGGGTTATATCTACCACTGAGTTTAAAGAAAGCATTACTCCAGCCTTTCTTCTTGTTACACCTGACATTCTTCAGCGTACGTAGGTGGAACTGGATTATCGTTTAGACATTCTGAGAACTAACCAACGGAGCACACGGAGAACTACTGACATTTAAAAAACTTTCAGAGTTACTATGTGTTTTGACATTAAAAGTAAGTTGTTATTTATTGTAGATTTTTACAATAGCATACTGAAGTTCTATACTTCATTTATGGACACCCTGCACATTGGGAGTTTGGGGATTCCAACGGTGTGGGGGTATATTAAGGGAGTCAAGGGATGCTTTATAATATATAATAGCGTTTTCGGATCCAAGAGGTGACGATATGCAAGTGAGATGGTATCTCTAAAGTTGACTCTATTAGTTTATCACTTGCTGCGAAGGAAATCACAATAATTCGAGTCTGTGGTGTACGTATTTTAGGTTGATTTCGTATTTTTCTTCTGTACAAAATAAACGAAGTACACTTCCCAAATTATGGCTCCTTCTCTAGGTACTGTCCCTTAACATGAACACACTTGTCCCATCTCCGTAGAAGACTCTGTATTCCACCCATGCAAAAGGATTTGGGTTTCTGTCATAGCAGTTGTAGAACACATCCCTGTACTTGTTCATCTGTCGTGAATTTCTTACTTTCTGATGGCCCTGAAATGGCCAGAGCAGGCGGTAAACCGTTGGAAACAAGCCATATTGTTTTGGGGGGAGTTTGAGTATTTCACAGCTCATTGATGCTATACATGTAAGTGATATTTTTCATGGCTTTTCAGGGACTCATAAAATTTCGAAGATGGGGAAATTTCTGCCTACATTCTCATACTCTTTAGAAAGCCCACCGTACCCACCAGTACTCAGCTGACGCGAGCTGCGCTGAGAACTACATTGTACAAAGCCAAAGAATACGAATATGGCAAAGCACCTCCTATAATGAATATAGCTTTTAACTACTAAGCTAATTATAATGAATTCAGCTTCTTCTAATGCTTTATAATGAATATAATGCTTCTGCTACTAGTTTCTTCTAGTAATGGTTGTTGTTTGTTAGTTATATCATGAATAAACTTTCCTGCTAGTAGTGTAAGTAATAATAATGAACAAGCTTTTAACTGCTAGTAATGTTGTAGTAGTAATTAAGATGAATAAAGTCTTATGCTGGTTGTTAATAATAATCACCTAATGAAATAAATTTAACAGTCAGACAGAGATCTGACAAAACTATGAACTGAGAAAAACGTACTTACAACAAATTCTTTATTAGTGAAACTTCTGGCTCTCACATAAACGAAGATCTCTTTATACAACAACAGCTTTCTGACACATAAACCACAGCTCACTCTACGCACATCAACAAAAAGCTCTGTCACATAAACACACGCTCTCTCTATACAACAACAAACGCTCTCCTACGTATCGTTGAACGCGCCTATTTATACTGGCTACCACCACGTCATGACTTACACTCATTGCCAGATCTCATTCAGCGGGAGAAATAACATCTCGTTCAGTAAGAAGATAATTTACATAGTAAAATAAAATAACCAGAGATAGTAAAAATCAAAAGGAAAGTGAATCTAGAGTATACGTTACACTCCTTTCGCTGTGGTAAGAAAAAGGACAAATGCGCTTGCATTGTGTTGCCATGCACTTGAATCCAGACCAACATCCGGGAATGATAAGCCTCCGCTCTTGATCAGTTCACGTCTGTTTCGAAACGGAATATCGCACCGTATTCTAACTGTGGTTAGAACATGACCGCAAGTCACCATACTCCTATAGTGATTTACGGGAGTTAAATTCATCATATGCTTAGACCGTTATGCACAAGAACAGACCAACGACTGGGGATGATAAACTTCCGCTCTAAATCAGTCGACGTCTGTTTCGAACAGGGACATCGCACCATAGTCTTACTCTGTTTACAACAAGAACGTAATGCACCATAGGACTATGGTGACTTACAGGAATTTAACTCATCATACACTTAGTCCATTACGTACAAGAGCGAAAGACAATGTAATCCTGGTCCGTAATGTACCAGAACGAAAGACACTGCCTTCGGCTGTCCTAGTCGGTTACGAATCAAAGTGAACGGCAACATATTCCTGATGCCTTCCAGTTCATTACTCACCAGAATTAAAGAGAGCACTTTCTTTTTCATTACCTAAACGACTGATGGCCATCATAGCCAACCATGATGTGTTATGAAAAAAATCTCCATATCTAGCCACATTTATTACCAAAGAAAATTACCATATACAGGCATAATACAATATCAAAAAGAAAGTCACCATATCATACCATCACGCATTATTTCAAGGAAAGTCACTATATCAGGACAAAATGCGTTGTCAAAAAGAAAGTAACCAATCCAGCCATCATGTATTTCCAAAAACCAAATTCGGCTACTGAAGAACGCCATCATATGCGGTTGTCTGAAAATACCTGTGGAAAGATGTCAACACTTTGTTGAATCAATACCACATCGATTCGAGGCTGTTTTGAAGGCTAAGGGCCACCTAACGCGTTATGAGGTAGGTGTCCCTAATAATTTACTACTTCATTTTATATGCAGAATATCGCCACAATGCTAATCTGTTTCGTTTTCTACGAAAGTTGTTTTATTTAGTTACATAAAGTCATCATGATGTCAATTCGGTTCAAAAGTAAAGATAACCATGTCTAGTCAATTGCACACAAGAAAGTAAGTCACAGTATTCTATTCAGTTACATACAAGGAAGGAGACCGCGGTATTTCTTGTCTGTTATGTTCAAAAATGAAATTTACTATATATACATCAGTGGCGTCGAGTGCCCATTTAAGTTGGGTGTGCGCTATTATGGGAAAAAACACGCAAAAGTTGTATTATGTATTCCGAGCTGCCAAATTCGCGCTTTGATTTTAAACATACGAAAAGCATTTCTTTTATTTAACTGTCGTCTAATAACTTACGGTAAAAGTTTTACGTACACTCCATTGTAAGAAAAATCTAAATTTCCTGTGCAAATACTAGATTGATGAAATAATTTTGGGTGTCTTTTTTTTATATATATAAATTTTAAATGCAGCACGAAGCTTACTTTCTTTAACCCGCTTTAAGCAGTCTGCAGAGTCTCCGGCAAAAAAAATGGGACACTTAGTACATCTTCAACCTAAATGGATTTATTTATTTTATTTTATTTAATTCTTAAAACTCTTTTGCTGTACAATACCACAATATAACACCGAAAAGAGCGAACAATATATCACGTAATCTAAGATTAATTATAAAAGAATATATAGTACACCAGTCAGCCAACATAAGTAAGACAATTTGTCAATTTTTAACCATGCAATCACCATGTAACAAGAGTAAACGCTTTACAATACAAAATGCGAAAGTAATAATCAATCAAATGATGTCAATATAACTAAAACACCTTCAATAGCAATTTAAAAAGTACAGCAAAGGGCCAGGGGAAAAGGCTTAAAATTTTAGCCTGGCAAGCCCCTGATTCCCTCTAAAATTTTCAAAAAGAAAAAGTTCATTTTAGTCCAGTCAAGACAACGAATAAGATATTATAGTATGCACTAAATGACATCGAGAAATCCTGAAACAGTAGAAATCTCTTTCAATCCCCCAACCGACACCTTGTTATGTACAATTTTCAATCAAAAAACTCTATAACGTAAATGTCTTTTCGCACTGATACGTTATTTTTAAAAACATAACCATACGATGAAATAGTTCCTGAATTAAACCTTAACGGCCAGAAGAAACATTTAAAACAGAAGTCAAACTTACGGATATTGGCTTTATTTCTCCAGCACAGTTTATAGCACTTCAGGATTGTATAGAAATCACATAACACAAATCAACACTCCAAATTTCACCACCACACAAGCAGCTGTTCTATCGCAGTTTATATCTCTCGTTCTTATCTGATAACAGGCATACGTCACATTCATTCTACTTCAATTATGTTGCCAACAGTATTCGTTTGAGAGAAAAGATATCACGTTAAGTGTGAAGTATAACTGAGAACAAACTCAAGATTTACATAGGGAAAGAAACTAACAGAGAAAGTTAATTTAGAATATACGTCACAACTGCTTAACAGTCGTCTGAAAATAGGGTATCGGGTTGCAGATCTAATGGACAATGGCAATGCATTCCATTCTCGCAGGCCCAATACACCGATGTTACTAAACATCATGCCCGTACGCGCCCAAGAGACAGTGAATTTCGTTCCGCGTCGAGTATCATATGAATTATTTGTTCTTGACAACACTCTGAGACCTGAATATCTTCCTGAGTTTATACGTTCATAAATCATTAGCATTAATCTATATATGTGCAACTGTTTTACAGTCAATATACGGTAATAACGAAAAAGAACCTCTGAATGAAGCGAAGTGATTAACAATCGCACATACCTGTTCTGCAAAACAGACAAACGAGTGAGGTTTCGTTTTGTAGTTGCACCCCAGATCAAGATGCAGTACGACAGCACAGGATATACAAATGAACGGTACAAAATCAACAGAACTCTAACTGGCAAGAATCCCGAGACGCTCGCAATTATGCCAACCCTTGATCTAAGGCAAGACGCCAACTGATACACCTGGCGATCCCACCTCAGAGATTCATGTAAAACAACTGCCAAGAACCTTATTGAGGGCCAATATTCCAAAGCCATATGGTACAAATAAACCGGACTCAATTCACCATGGCCGTGCATAGTACATGAAAACAGCACACAGCCCGTCTTAGCAATATTTAATGTGAGATAATTATCCGCAAATCAGCGAACAAACTTCAAAATTTCAAGATGTCAAAATTCAATTGTATCTGTGCTCACAAACACACCGATTAACACAGCGACGAAAAGATAGAAAACTAGTAGCAGAACGCTGACGTGTGTTTATGACTCCACGCTATTCCAAACGCAAACGAGTGTGACCAGTGGTGCTCTTTTAAGTGCGCACACCCTGAGAATTTAAAACTCTGCGTTGGATGAACGAGGAAATAAAAACATGACCTGTAGCGCCATCTGGAGAGCTTTGAATTACAGCTGCTCTAACGATTTAGGGAACCCGCTGTTAAAATAGCACTCCTGCACCTGCAAATATTATTTACTACGTTTTGTTTACTGCACGAAGGTACGAACTTCACGGAAATATTACACAAGAAATTCAGTTTTCTGACAAAATTCAGCGAGTCTTACTGGAAATACATAAAAAAAAAAAAAAAATATCACAGCAACTGGCTGCTCGGTTAGACTCAAGCGGTTCTGAGTTTGGGTAGCACACCTTGAGAGTTCCTCTGGTACGATTGAGGCCACAGGGAAATAAGAAAGTGACCTGCAGCGTCGTCTGGGGAGCACTTGTATATCACAGCTGCTTTAAGGTCGTCTGATGTGCGCACGCGAAGCAGCACACCCTAAGATTCTAGGACGAATGTGATATGCTTACTGAACGAACCTTTTCTTATTAATGAAAACATTATGCGGGGAAATTAATTTTAACCACCACTAGAAACTTGAGGACGAACTCTGGCGAGTTTTATTAGAAACAAATCCGAAAAAATAATATCGATAATCTAGGTTAAATTGCGACTCTGTGTGGGTGTGCGCCGACACCTAGCACACCCCGAATATTCACCCCCTGATATACATATATTCTGAATTCATTCATACATAAAAATGTCACCACGACCATAGACTATTTTTTTTTCTAGAATAAAGATCGCCATGTTCTGTTTAACCATATACAAGAAAGTCACCACTATTCTAGTCCATAGCGTGGAATAAATATTCTTCATATAATACATAAAAATGCATCTGAATTATTAACACAGCAATCAGTTATATCTTAGCTGCGTGTATTCACTGTTTCTCACGTAACAATTATCACATTAGAAAACTTGAAAATTACGCTGTCTACCTGAGCAACTGGATATGTACATAACTATGTCAGGATGGAGCAGGATTTGCTTTAACTGCCGAAAATCAGAGACTATTCTGGTTCTTATCATTCAGATACTTGGGACTTTTGTCGTCCTGGGTGGTGTAACAGTTAGCATTCTGGAACGGAAATCGGAAGATGCGGGTTCGATTCCCGCTCCAGAGCGAGGTAATATTTAAGTTTTCCACTGTGATTAATATTACGTGAGAAACAGGAAAATACCCGCAACTCAGAGATATCTCATTGCTGTTTTAATTATCCTTGTTCATTATGTACAAGATTAAATATGACCACTTGTTATTAATTACATACAAAAAATGAAGTCAGAACGATCTTGATATATTATGGTCATTATAAATCAGTTATATATAAGAAAAAAGTCGCCGCGCTCCATACTTTGTTACACAAGAATGCAACCATGATTCCTGTCCCTTTAGATCCAGGGTGAAGATGGTTCTAACGTATTAATTTCAGGTTAGCAAAATCAGCTGCAATCAGCTCGAACAAATATATTGCGTGTCTAAAACGTGAGCTGAATGCAGCTGAAACGAGTGAACTTATACATCATGAAGCGTTCTTTTTACCTTGGATTTGCTATCAAAAGTGCTGGTTGGGCTGTAGGGCAGGGTTGACATTAACCCATTCTGACTAATTTCCAATTAACATAAGACATAGGGAAAAGGATGTCTGAGTAATATGTTTCTGCCCAGTGACCTGATGTTCGCGTCAGGAATACTAGCCCTTCCCCTTCGTGCCTTGGATCATGCAGCAGAGAATAAAGAACTCAGAGACTGCGTTTATCACTGGTGACTGGTTTATAGTTGTTACTGCTGAGATGAGAGGGGGAAAGGAATTGTTTTGCTGTAGCTTTTGTAAAACCAGTCGGCTATGTCAGCATTTGTTTTTGGGAAGCGCCGAAGATTTCGGGTGCTGTTCGATTTCTGTACGTCGTCCATTTAAAGGGTTAGTTATTTAAATATGAGAAAAAAAGTGGGTAGAACGAATGGTGTGCGTGGGCGTGCGTGTGCATGTGTGTGTGTGTGTGTGTGTGTGTGTGTGTGTGTGTGTGTGTGTGTGTGCGTGCGTGTGTGTGTGTCCAAGAGCAAAGGTCCTTATGTGTAGTCAGCCGTACACAACAAACAAAGTCACTGCGACTCTAATCAGTTATGCTCGAGAATGAAGTCATGCTGTAACCAGTTATATTTGGGAAAGTCATCACAATCCTATTCTGGTTTTGCTGAAGAATAAAGGTAACATGCTACAATCGACTGCAAACGTGGTAGATAATCACTATAAGAATAGTCATTTAGGTTATATACGAAAACGAAAACTTATATCATTTTAAATCGTTCTCACAGCGAACACTAGATAAGCAGCCGGCAAATATTAACAGTTTAAACTGTAGTTTCAGTTTTTATGGGTAAAACTGTAGAGATATTATTACTTCGTAATTCGATCCAAGCAGCAGAGAAATGGCCATCCCATAAGGACCAATAGTTTCTATTACCGAGCACATGAAACCACTGAATCTTTTGAGATATCGATTAAAAAACTCCTTTCTTCCTTTTTCCTTACGAATAACAATAAGTAAAATGTAGAAACAAGAATCTAACAACCGCAAGAAACTTTACCCAAGAAGAATCTTGACAGCAAAAGCCAGTTGGAATTATAAACCCCCCTAACATTTTTGCTGCATTATTTATGGAACCGATTAAACATTCATTGCGTTTCTTCGAAGAATAAGTTTTTCAAAGCGCCATAAGAAAATCAAAGAAACACGCGCTTTTAAATTATTAAGTTATCCGACAATCTTTAGTTATTTTTGAATTTATTCCAAATGAGAAAGTCACAAAGTTACGCTTGTGTCAACGGAAAAGACTAATTCGCGTTTTGATATGCACTGCAAGGAGTTTTAGTGGGTGAAGCAACAACAGCGGAATCTGAGTAATATTTGCGTGAGATATCAGTAATGCAGAATTTTGTGAAAATTATTCAGATAATAAAGCAACTAATCCACAGAGTTTCTCACTTCGGAAATGAGATTACCCGCTGTCAAATCGACCTGCCAAATATTCTTGATGTCAGAAAATATTCGCTTCATAGTAGTATAATTTAAGGTGATACGATCTCTAGAAAACTTCTGACAGGCAGGCTTTTCGATGATAATTTTTATTTCACAATAGAGAGCGCGTTTGTCTTTTTTGTTTAAAATTCGACTAATTGTCCTCAGATAAAATTACGAATTCCGTGTCTAGTATTTTACTAAAGGTTGTCATTTTCCTATCATCCAGATTAAGCATGAGAAGATGTGTTTCTTTTATTATCTCATAGCATTAGTTACATAAAATCTCTTCGATGCCCTGTGTGTATTTTAAAGTTAATCTCACTTTATTCTTTCAGTTTTTGAATAACTAATACCCAAAGCAGAAAACACCTCTCTTAGGAATAAATTACCATCAATATTTTCATAATGCAGACATAATAAATACCAAAGTCTTTTAGAAAAGCATTTCTCGTCGTTCGAGATATAAGATTTTTAGCGCGAGTGATAGTTTACCAAATTGTGTGAGATATAAAAAAATAATTAGTGTAAATCTTCGGATCAAAGAGCTTATATTTCATTCTTCCTGTAATTGTTAGTATGCACATTTTTCTGTCTATAATGTTGTTACTAGTGCAAAATGTCTGAAATCTCCATGTAATTTAAAAAATACTTCTCTTCTATGCACTTAATCATTTCTTTCCCGCTAGGCGAATACTTCAATTTGAGTATAATAAAACTAAATTTCCTAAACCAAATGGCATATTTCTTATTGCCTCTAATGATATATTATGCACTTGAACGGAATATTCCTTAATAAGATAAAAGATGTTCTTTACTAAGGAGGAACAACTTTGGCATCTTCAATTGTTTTATATTTCCCATAGCTTATTTGAGCATATCAGCAGAATACTTGTAAATTCCATGCAATCATAATAAATATTTTGGTCTAAAGTAACGCCTTTATTTCATTTTATTTCATGTTTTGTACAGTATATTTCTGTATTAGTTCACCCAGACAGAATGCTTGAAATCTCCGAGTGCACATAATTGGAAGAAATATTCTGATGACTTGTGGAAAAACATCCTCTTTCGCATTCGTTCTCAAGTTAGGAACACATTTTGTGGAAAATCAGGATTGCTATTTTTGCATAAAAGAAGAACTAGAACTATGATATGAAACTCCTAACCCTGGCTTCACCATCTTTGTGCAGCAAGAGAAAACAATTAAAATCTATCGCTGTATCATACACGAAAATAAAAGAAAAATTAGGCACAACGGATCAACAACTTGCTATATTATTTTGCGAAGTATTTACCAGATAGACAGATATATTTTAAAAGGAAATTGGATACCGCTTTCTTTCCCCACGAAATAGAAAAAGTAAAGGGAAAATGTTTACATATCTTTTGCTTGAAGATTTGTCCAGTCACTTAACGGAACGTATTACTCTGAATAACACAAGCATGACTAAAAATGAAGCATTTTCTTTTCAGTGATGTATTTCTAAAAAAGCGCCTTTGCTTTTAATATAATAGGTAATAAAACCACTGAAAAGAGATTTTCAGAATTTTAAAAGAATATGAAATTCGGTTTATTATTTCCACTATTTTTGCTATCAATTATATTTTATCATTTTATACTTGAAACCGCTTTGTCATACATGAAAGGACAAAATAGAATTAGGTATAACTGACCAACCACTTGTTATATTATTTTGCGTAGTATTTACTGTATATATATATAATTTTGCAACTTTCGTTTTAAATTCAAAGTTTTTCCTTTGTTTTCAGCTTTGCTCTGCAGTATATATATATATATTCTAATAAAATTGATGCAAGCTGAACTAGTTATGATATAAATGTACAAATATAGAATTCGCACAGAGGCGCTGAAGCAGCAATCCGGAACGAATCACATCATACAATCGATAAAAACATACCACTACAAACCACAATTTCAAAAAAAAAATCAATAGAAAGAGACTCAAAAAAGCATTATAACCAAAAAACAAACCTCTCAATCCGATCTCATCAGGAAAAAAACCAGCTCGAGGATCATGACCTTTCGAAACTCAGCAAAAGCCGGAATAACCCAAGACCAGACCCGCTGAGGTGCTCCCAAGGTCATGGGAGACAGCAGACAAAGACCAATCTATTAAATCACCAGAAATGCAGACTTATATACAAAGACCATTTGACAGAAAGCGAGAAAAAAACAACAACAAAAAAACGATCACATGGTCCATATCGTGAGTGGAATTCCCTAACAGTATGCAAATACGTGTAAGCTGTGTAAGAAACTTATAAAGTAGATTAGTAAATAATTAGCCACAGGCAGCCCACCGAGTGGCATTTAGCATCCTAAGTTATTAAATTTGTAGGGCTTATATTAATAATGTCTGAAAAGTGTAATCGTTGACGAGTTTCAAAGAAATTCTTGGACCTGGAATCAGTGAGTAGCTGTTTGAATAATCTTGTGATAAACCTAATTGGTAGTTCATTCTTGCAGAGTCTTCTCAAAAGATTCCTCAATTCAACGGTCAACATATTTGAATTATTTCAAATATCCCTAATCCTGTGGAACTGTGAAATGATAACATTTCGATATATTCATGTAGAAATATTTGAATTCCAGTTATTGTAAAAAATTTGGCCAAACGAATACGTGTTCCTTTTATCAAAAACTGTAGTTAATAAGCCACCTTGCTGACTATATACTTTTATGTCCAAAAAATCTATTTTATTATTTTGTCCTGTAGTTTTTATAAGTTTCAAATTGGGTGGATATATCTTAGATGCTAGTTCTTCAAAGTCTTCGTGTCCAAAACCTATGACATCGTCAACATAGCGAAATATCTTACTATGGTTGATGTCAAAATACAAAGCCGCCTTTCTTTCACACTGATACAAATATAGGTTTGCGAAAACACTTGAGTACTTGGAGTCCATGGGGATACCTGATGTTTGACGGAAAATCCTCTCTACCATGCGCACTTTTTTTTTTTTTTCGATTGAAGGTTTAACGACCAACGTGAGCAACTCAATGGGCTATAAGCAGTCGCCCGTCCCTAATTTAGGGTCACTGGTTCCAGGGAAGGGAGAGAGCTAGTGACGTAAGACAAGCACAACATCCATGCCTCACCGGGATTCGAACCCGGACCCCTTTCGGACGAATGATTAGAGGCCATCGCTTAGACCACTGCACCACCGGGGCGGCACCGCACTTTTTGGAGAAGACTCTGCAAGAATGAACTACCAATTAGGTTTATTACAAGATTATTCAAGCAGCTACTCACTGATTCCAGGTCCAAGAATTTTTTCGAAACTCGTCAACAATTATCACCATACAGCCGACATCAGTCAATCGCCAGGGGCCCACACTTTTTCATCATAACCCGAGACCTGATGTCCCACGCCAGACGATCTAGAAACTTGGTTAAGCCATCACGGCGGTCAAGCATTGTCAAGAACTTGACATCATGCATAGAGAACTACCCACCAAACAGCCGACATTAGTCAATGGCCTGGGGCCCATACTTCTTCATTATAACCCAAGACCTGATGTCGCACGCCAGACGATCTTGAAGCTTGGTTAAGCCATCACGGCGGACAAGCATTGTCAAGAACTTGACATCATGCATGGAAATCTGTCCACCAAACAGCCAACATTAGTCAATCGCCAGGAGCGCATACTTCTTCATCGTAACCCAAGACCTGATGTCGCACGCCAGACGATCTAGAAGCTTGGTTAAGCCATCACGGCGGACAAGCATTGTCAAGAACTTGACATCATGCATGGAAATCTGTCCACCAAACAGCCGACATTAGTCAATCGCCAGGAGCGCATACTTCTTCATCGTAACCCAAGACCTGATGTCGCACGCCAGACGATCTTGAAGCTTGGTTAAGCCATCACGGCGGACAAGCATTGTCAAGAACTTGACATCATGCATGGAAATCTGTCCACCAAACAGCCAACATTAGTCAATCGCCAGGAGCGCATACTTCTTCATCGTAACCCAAGACCTGATGTCGCACGCCAGACGATCTTGAAGCTTGGTTAAGCCATCACGGCGGACAAGCATTGTCAAGAACTTGACATCATGCATGGAAATCTGTCCACCAAACAGCCAACATTAGTCAATCGCCAGGAGCGCATACTTCTTCATCGTAACCCAAGACCTGATGTCGCACGCCAGACTATCTGGAAGCTTGGTTAAGCCATCACGGCGGACAAGCATTGTCAAGAACTTGACATCATGCATGGAAATCTGTCCACCAAACAGCCGACATTAGTCAATCGCCAGGAGCGCATACTTCTTCATCGTAACCCAAGACCTGATGTCGCACGCCAGACTATCTGGAAGCTTGGTTAAGCCATCACGGCGGACAAGCATTGTCAAGAACTTGACATCATGCATGGAAATCTGTCCACCAAACTGCCGACATTAGTCAATCGCCAGGAGCGCATACTTCTTCATCGTAACCCAAGACCTGATGTCGCACGCACGCTAGACTATCTAGAAGCTTGGTTAAGCCATCACGGCGGACAAGCATTGTCAAGAACTTGACATCATGCATGGAAATCTGTCCACCAAACAGCCGACATTAGTCAATCGCCAGGAGCGCATACTTCTTCATCGTAACCCAAGACCTGATGTCGCACGCCAGACGATCTTGAAGCTTGGTTAAGCCATCACGGCGGACAAGCATTGTCAAGAACTTGACATCATGCATGGAAATCTGTCCACCAAACAGCCGACATTAGTCAATCGCCAGGAGCGCATACTTCTTCATCGTAACCCAAGACCTGATGTCGCACGCCAGACGATCTTGAAGCTTGGTTAAGCCATCACGGCGGACAAGCATTGTCAAGAACTTGACATCATGCATGGAAAACTGTCCACCAAACAGCCGGCATTAGTCAATCGCCAGCCCACAGTTCTCTATGAAAACGCGAGTGCCTCGTTGGAAGCCAGAAGATACAGAAGCTGCACCAAGTTAGGTACGAAACTTTACCTCATTCACCTCTTTCAACGGATTTGTCTCCTAGGGACGATGTCTTATTCCAACGCCTGGATACCTTTCTACAGGGTAAATCGTTTCCCAATCAAACATCAGTTGAAGACTCATTTCATGAGTTTGTCCCATCCCGAAGCTCGACATTTTATCACGAGGGTACACACAAGCTTGCATCTCGTTGTCAAAAAATATGTTGCTGCTGGCAGTGATTAGTTTGATTAATAAAGTTTATTTTGCACGGCATTTTGTGTATTTAAATTCCACACCAGTAATGCGATATTCCATCTGCAGCAACCTAATATGATCTGCCTTTCAATAGTTAAAGTAAAACGTCTATACCTTAATGGCACAATAATGTGCACTTATCGATAATAGAAGAACAGCAAAAATACAATTTTGAGGTCTTGATTCTTAGTTCTTCTGAGAAGGACATGCTTTGGTAGATGTAACAAACAAACCTGCTAATTTACAGTACCGCAGATAAAATAAAATTCAAGCTGAAATTAAAATGTGACGTATCAGCAACTTTCGTTTTCTCTTCATGCATTACGAAGTAGTAAATTTCTATTAAACTGTTATGATCGTGCCTATTTGTCTGCTCGATACCTCTGACAACCAACACATCATTTTGATTTCTCTGTAGCCTACTAGACAAGGTATTTTGGACAACACTATTTATGCACGTTAAGAATTAGAAAAACGTTAGAAAAAAACTAGAGATTAATCTAATTTTTTTAAATAATTCAGGTTGTGATAGGTTACCTTTTGGATATTTTAAGTGTCTGCAATTGTTTCTTCCATGCCTGAGACATTAGCTCATTTTTAGAAACACCTAGGAAGCGAAAATTAGAAAACTTAAGTAAAATATTTTTAGAAAACATAGGAAAAGAATAGAAATTTATCTTATTTTTTCTAAATGATTTATGTTGAAATCGGTTATATTTCGGATATTGTGTCTGACATTATTGCTTACATGCGTGATTTTAAGGTACATATTATTAGATCTTAGGCTCAGATTTTCTCGGCATAATTTATCTTATTTTTAACCCCTCTCAAAATGCATCGGGTAACTCTTACAAAGCTTATGCTATTTCCTGAAGGCTGAAAAATCTATCGATACTGAATTGTGACAATTCAGTATCGATAGCTTTCACGTAGACATCCTTCATCTTGAAGTCATGTCAAGTAGCATTTTAAAGTACAGAAGCTGAACGGTCATCCTAATCTCTTCATTTCAAAATCGTGCCACCCGTATAGTTATTCTATGTCTTCCCCTAAATCTCTACCAAGTCAAATTCTCGATCTCATTGTCACCAACACTCTGATATCCAGAATCATCTGCTCTGAAGTTTAACCCTTCCTTTATTCCAGCGGGTTTGCGCTTTTAGCATCCAGGACCTACTTATGTTCTGTTAATATTATCATTTTCGCTTTTAATGTTCCGTACCACGTTTCTTGGTGCGATACAGTTTTTATTTACTTTTAATGATAAGTTTTAGAGGAAGTTACGTTTCCTTAAACTATTTAAAAGATTTTGTGCCACTCTGGTGACATTAGCGATATGTTGGATAGCATATATATAGGTGGAAGACGAATTGTTTAAACTTTCTATTTCTTGTTATAAAAATTTAGGACGCAAAATGGGAGCCTTGCTTAACATATCACAAAGGCTTTGATTATCCAAGCTGTCTTTGAATTTATTTTTATTTTCACGCTGGAAATGAAGATCATGCCACTTCATTTTAGAAAAGCTTGAACATTCATCCAACTATTTATGTTTTACTATTAACGACTGGAATCTTTTTATTACTTTTTAAATGCTGCTGGCTATTTTAATTTTCCAGTCAGGGCAATAGTAATCTATGATCAAAGAGATTGGTCGAGAGTTATCCGGATTACTGACCCGGTAATATATTTTAGTAAGCTCTTTTCTCTGTGATAATATATTATTTTCGTATTTATCTAGTTATTTTCGTCATCTCTGTAATTGGGTTCTACCCTTTTCAGATGCGTAAATAAATGAAAAAGTATGTTTAAAACTATAATCCTGAGGGAAAGATACATGCTGTGTACCTAGTGTTGTTAAGTATGGAGATTTCTTCGTTTTCCAAGGCACAACGTGTGTCCAGTGACGTCATATGTTGTGTAGCCACTGAATAAATTCCGTTATTATAAATAGTAATCTCATATTGAGATCGAATGCAGTTTATTAATATAAGAAATATTTCTACTACAACTTACTTTTCTCAGTAGCGAGGATTGCCATTATTTTTTCTTCGATGATGAGATAATTAGTTACAATGTCAGCAAGATCTCAAAAAGTTTTTGCGACGCTAAAAATCTGGAGATCTGATACCCTTGGAAAAGACGACCTTAAGTACAGGCTGTGGATTGAGGAAGCTGCTGACGTTTTAGAATGTCGTCCTCCGGATTTATTCTCCTGATAGAACGCTTCCTTGAGGTAAGAGATAATGTCGTACTCAAGCCGATGTTACAAGAAACTACCTGAAGGTTTTCTAAGATCATCGCACAAAAAAAAAATCGCTGCTCCTTTTTTCCACTAAAAATTCAGCCATCTTCGGTTGTGTACCGCTGATACAAAGATATCCAGGCATTTTTCCGCAGGAAATTGGCAGACTGTGTAATTTGAATGAGTTTTCAAGTACGTCGCGGATAATCTCTGACAGAGCACAATACCCTATTCATCCGTATGGGCCTTGATAAGGTTGAGAACCACGCCATTCACACGATCCAGAAGATCATCTATCGTTCTGGGAGGGATCGCTCTCAATCAGAAACTTGCCGGAAGCCCATCTTTTCTTCCGAAAGATTATCTTTGATGCTTTACCCACTGGCTACTGTTCAAGAAGCTTATACGAATAAACAGATAAGGGTGGAGAGAAGAGGTCTTCCTTATTTCGATGTCAAGAACATGCTTTTTTATAAAACTGCCTCGGAGTTTGAATGACGTTACATTAATTTTCTGGAAGGAGCTTCAATATCGCCAAAGATGACGCATGATGAGGTAGAATATGACACTCTTGCAATTACGTAATTCGCGGGATCAGACTTACGATATTAATTCCAGCATCTATGCATTGGAAACTAAATTAAACACGTGCCACATCGTAAGAACATGGCGGCTAGAACACAAGTATTATTATTTTGACTCGCCTGGTAATGATAAATATTATCCGTGTTGTTCTGTTTCGGTTTTTCCCCATTCCAAGTAGCAACCACGAACTGTGAGTAATACATGTTTTTGGCCTGCGATACTGATAAAGGTTTAAGTGCAGAGAAAAGAAATGACAGTTGGCTTCATAGGGAGAATAGGAAGATTTTACAATAAATTAAAGCTCACGTAACGGGAATAGTGTTTTCTGATTTTCTCGCTAAAGTAAAACTGGAACTTCTTTTTTGCTTTTATTCCATCATAAATTGTTTTTCTCTTCTTTCTGTTTTCCAGAGCAGAAGACGTTTTGATACTAGAAATGTTAATGAATGTTAGTAGACGTTTAGAAACTAGTAGTGTTTGTAGACGTTTAGATACTAGGAGTGTTAATGAATGTTAGTAGACTTTTCGATACTACGAACGTTAATGAATGTTAGTAAACGTTTAGATACTAGGAATGTGAATGAATGTTAGTAGACGTTTAGATACTAGGAGTGTTAATGAATGTTAGTAGACGTTTAGTTACTAGGAGTGTTAAGGAGTGTTAGTAGATTTTTATATACTAGGAGTGTTAGTATACGTCTAGATACTAGGAGTGTTAGTAGACGTTTTGATACTAGGAGTGTTAGTAGACGTTTAGATACTAGGAGTGTTAATGAATATTAGTAGACGTTTAGATACTAGGAGTGTTAATGAATGTTAGTAGACGTTTAGATACTAGGAGTGTTCGTGAATATTAGTAGACGTTTAGATACTAGGAGTATTAATGAATATTAGTAGACGTTTAGATACTAGGAGTGTTAATGAATGTTAGTAGACGTTTAGATACTAGGAGTGTTAATGAATGTTAGTAGACGTTTAGATACTAAGAGTGTTAATGAATGTTAGTAGACGTTTAGATACTAGGAGTGTTAGTAGACGTTTTGATACTAGGAGTGTTAATGAATGTTATTAGACGTTTAGATACTAAGAGTGTTAATGAATGTTAGTAGACGTTTAGATACTAAGAGTGTTAATGAATGTTAGTAGACGTTTAGATACTAGGAGTGTTAGTAGACGTTTTGATACTAGGAGTGTTAGTAGACGTTTAGATACTAGGATTGTTAATGAATATTAGTAGACGTTTAGATACTAGGAGTGTTAATGAATGTTAGTAGACGTTTAGATACTAGGAGTGTTAATGAATGTTAGTAGACGTTTTGATACTAGGAGTGTTCATGAATGTTAGTAGACGTTTAGATACTATGAGTGTTAATGAATGCTGTCGTAAACCGTGAAAAAAAGAAGGTTGCGAAAGGTGTAATAACTTGCACATGAGTGAATATGGCCGTAACCGTCATGGATCTGTGTGGATGCGGGATGGCACAAAAAGCATGTCGCTGCACCCATTGTGCATGTTACTGGTGCGCAAAAATTGAGCAAAAACTAGTATGAAATTATCGAAGAAAACCGAGTGAGTTTGCTTGGATAATTTGATATCGAATATACGGTGAGTAATTTCTGGCAGCAAGTGTGAAAACTTACTGCTTGAAATAACTCACCGTATTCGCCTCATCTGGCGCCGAGTGTCTACATTTCGTTTTCCGGACTGAAATTAACCCTGAGAGAAAAGGGATTTGTAGACATTTCGGATATTCTAGCGAACGTGACTACCCAGCTGCAGACGATAACAAAGGATTATTTTCCCCATAACTCCCAGCAGTTCTACGAACAATGTCAAAATCGTGTTGTATCCAGGAAATGGCTTATTTCGAAGGCCAGCAAAGTATGTAATTTTAATTGTTTGTTTGTTTTAGGGTTTAACGACCATCGTGAAAGACCCGATAAGATATACGCAGTCGCCTGTCCCTCATTTAGGGCCACTAGTTCCAGAGAAAGCAGATAGCTAGTGTAGTAAGACAAAAACAACATCCATACCTCATCAGGATTCGAACCCGGACCCATCTCGGACAAATAGTGAGAAGCCAGCGCATAGACCACTACGCCACCCGAGTGGCTTTTTTTTTACTTTCAAAGAGCTATTGAAATGTTCCTTAGAGTTTTCCTTGCAAGGATTCTCTTTTAAAAAGACACGTGAACTGGATTATATAAAAATTTCAATTTTGAGTGTTTCTCATGTTCATAAAACAAAATTAGTAAGAGTGCTTTAAGATGAATAAATAGATTTTTGTACCTCTTCAACAGTTTTTGGATGTAATTAAGAATTTTGAATAACTTATTATTTTGTGTTTTGTAATAAAAATCAAAAAATTAATTTCATTAGAGTAATACACGCCAAGGATAAAAATAAGCATCCTCAGTGAGATCAGTGTGTTTTGAAAAAAATTTTTATTGTATTTTTCAATTCCGTTGAAAGTCTAAATGAGTTTTTAAGTTCCAGTAAGAATTCCGCTATCGAAGTCCTCAAACAATGCATTCCGGTTATCAAAGATACATCTTCATCAAATAATGACAAAGCTACGCATTCAAAATAATTTATTTTCAATTGACTCTATGTAGTGAGTTTCTTTAACAATAATGAAAAAATATATACCTTTACCATAAAATATGTATAATGATCCGCTTTTACATGTAAATAAATCATACACCTATGCCATGTGATAACACACAGTACTACGCTTTTCAAACAATGCATTCCGGTTATCAAAGATACATCTTCATCAAATAATGACCAAACTACGCATTCAGAATAATTTATTTTCAATTGACTCTATGTAGTGAGTTTCTTTAACATGATAATGAAAAAATATATACTTTTACCTTAAAATATATATAATGATCCGCTTTTATATGTTGATAAATCATACACCTATACCATGTGATAACACACAGTACTACGCTTTTCAAACAATGCATTCCGGTTATCAAAGATACATCTTCCTTAAATAATGACAAAGCTGCGCATTCAGAATAATTTATTTTCAATTGACTCTATGTAGTGAGTTTCTTTAACATGATAATGAAAAAATATATACTTTTACCTTAAAATATATATAATGATCAGCTTTTATATGTTAATAAATCATACAGCTATGCTATGTGATAACACACAGTACTACGCTTTAAGTTCACAGTTGTCACGTGGACCCGCGTTTTATTCTGAACTGTTATGTGATAACGTATTCAATACGCGACTGCGATGTGATAGAGCACGGTAACTCGCATTCAGTTCACAGTCATCACGTGATAACACACAAAATCCCGCATTCGATTCATTGGGGTCATGCGATAAAGCACAGTAACCTGCATGTAATTCAGATATGTCATGTGATAACTCACAGTAACCTGCTTGTAATTCACAGCTGCCATGTGGGAAACACACAACAACCCTCATTCAATTCACAGTTGTTATGTGATAACGCACAGTACCCCGTCTCAATTCACAGCTGTGATTAGATGACACACAGTAATCCGTATTTAGTTCACATTTGGCATATGATACCGCACAGTAACCCGCAATCCGTTTAGAAGTGCCATGTGATAACGTAAAATAACCCGCACTTAATTCGCAGTTGTCGTGCAATAACCCACAGTAACCAGCTTTTACTTCACAGATCCTAGTTATAAATCTTCAGTAACGATTAGTTTTCATATCGTAAATGTATAAAAATCTACTTCCATAGAATAATGCATTATGAACCACCTCATCCGCAAATGCATAGAATTCCACAGTGAAACACATATACATAATTTCCGTTTTGTGTGAAAATTCACAAAACGCCATTTCAAGTATTTGCCTTCATGTGATAGCGAATAATGATCCGTTTTATGTAATAATTAATTCTGATTCATCTCCCTGGAAAAATGAAGACTGATATACACTTTAAACAGAAAATGAATAATGATCTACTACACTGGTGTGTAAAAATTAAGGACGAAGAGGAGAAATTAGTATAACAGCGGAACGAGCAAGCAGAACGGATCGAAAGACTACTCAGGAGATAGACTAGGGTCCGGTACGGTAGGGCATGCGCATATATGCAGCATGACGTAGGGGGGAGTGTCTGAAGGGTATAAAGCACACGGGCGGTGTACGCTCAGCAATTCGGTGAAAGCACGATGTACATCGGTTTGAACGACGTACAGTTGCTGCCACCGTGTGAAATGGTCAACAGGCAATCCAGTAGACGACATCTGGATAACTTTACACGAGGTCGCGTCATTGGGAAGTTGGAAGAAGGTCGAAGTGTGACTAGAGTGGCCGAGGAGTTCGGGATCGCTCACAACATCGTTTCACGAGCTTGGAGAGCATTTCAAACGACAGGAACAGCTGTCCGAGAGTTTAGCAGTGGTCGTCCACGAGCAACCACGGCCGCGGACGACCGGTATATTATCTCACAGGCGAGAAGGGATACGGCAGACAGCGGAAGAAATTGCAAGGCACATGCAACAGACAACTGGACGTCCGTTATCACGTTTTACCGTGGCCAGGAGGCTGCACAAAGGTGTTCTATTTGCACGACGACCAGTACAGTGCGTGCCATTAATGCCTGCGCATCGGAGACGGCGGTTTTTGTGGTGCTAGGAACACAAGAACTAGACACATCAGCAATGGGGACGAGTTCTCTTTACGGATGAGAGCCGATTTAGTCTGACGAGCGATTCTAGACGTATATACATCTGAAGAGAGCAGGGAACACGCAATCACACCTCCAACATCATCGAAAAGGACCGGTTTGGAGGTGGCGGAGTTCTCGTTTTAGGCGGTATCATGCTTGGTATCCGTACTGACCTCCACATCTTCCAAGGAGGTTCAGTCACTGGTGTCCGCTATTGTACCTAGGTTCTCCTGCCTCACGTACTTCTGTTTAGAGGCGCTGTGGGTCCTGAGTTCCTTTTCGTGGACGACAACGCTACACCTCATCGAACAGTGGCTGTCGCAGAGCTGTTGGAGAGTGAAGATATTCAATGCATGGATTGGCCCACAAGGTTCCCGGACCTAAATCCAATCGAACACGTGTGGGACCTCCTCGGGAGACGCTTGGCAGCACGTCACCAGCCGCCAGCAACGATTCCGCAGCTGCGATTGGAGCTACAAGCGGAATGGGCCGCGATGCCTCAACAGCTTTTTGACAACTTCGTCCTCAGCATGGACAGACGTTGTAAATCCTGCAACGCAGTAAAGGGTGATCATATCCCCTACTAAAGACTGGATTTTTCTTAGCAGCCGCCTGCCACATGAACGTTTCTGTCTGCTGTCCAGTTCTGCTCGAAGCTACCTTTTCAATAAAGTACCTTTGTATCCTTTGGATTCCTTGTTTGGACGGTTTTGCTCACCTGTCCCATATTCTTACATCTTGGAGATCTTATGGTATGATTTGAGTCGATGAGGAGCACTTCTGCACGACGTATCATTCGAAAAACCGTCTCGTCCTTAATTTTTGCACGCCAGTGTATATGATATGTATTTCAAAAGGATCCTTCTTCTGTGTAACGAAGCATTATGATCGTTTTAAATTTGATAACTCATAGTGATCGGCTTCACTTAACACTGTGTAATGATCCTCCTTTATTCGATAATTTACCTTCATCCGAAAGTGCTTAATGATTCATTTCCATCTGGCAAAGGACAATGGCCCACTTCCATACATAATTTTATAAATATTTTTCTGATTTTAATATCGCTGAATTTTCAACCAAAATCTGTGCACATCTGTAGTTCAGCAATGGTGAGATCATCGAAAACATTTAGTTAATTTCAAAATAAGTATCTGACACAGATTTACTATTTTTCAAGTGTTATCTTACGAACTGAATCGCCGTTATAAAGATAGTTATTTATATCATACGTATGGCAGCGGGAATGCCCATAGACACTCTGACAGTTTAACTTGGTGTCTTGTAGTATCTCGTCAAATACTTGAAATGGCGTTTTAATTGGAAACTTGCACTGAGTGAAAGTTGCACTGAATAAAATATAATCTAAAGGGCACAATATAATGCCATTTTTTAAATGCTTAACCGTCATGGATGCTCAGATATGTAGCAATGTTTTATCTAACGGTTGTCTTGTATAGGTTTACTCTGACTGGAAAGAAGAAAATGAAAAGAATATCATGAATCATTTCTGAAAGTTCAGAAGATTCTTGCTAATAAAGATTGTGAGGATTTATTTGGTTTGTACCATACATTGGGACCATATTGTGAAACATTTAAGTATGAGATACGGTACAAACTGTTTTTGTTTGTACCATATTTAATTCTTTCATGTACATATCTATGCCTATCTTTCAGCACGGAAACATCTGTTCTTGAAATTGAAATAATAATAGGAACATAGCCCTAATCAACCCGGTAAAAGTGATATGTTCAGATGATTTTATAAATATCATTCTACCCAAGCCCACTGTTTGCAAGAAAGCGGCTACAAATTTATGCAGAAAAGCTCAAAAAGTGTGCCTGATTTTCTAAAACCATTAACACATAAATAAAGCGACAGCTGGAGGTAATTTTTTCTGAACGGCTCAAAGATTCTAATGTTGTTTTTAAATTTCAAAACAAAATGTCATTCAAGATTATAGTAGAATGAGTTTAAAGACAAGGGAAACAAATTTTAAGATATGTTGGAGCTGTTTAATTTCCAGAAACGAAAAATAAATTAATGTCCTTCATGCAGCTGTTGGATCCGTCTCTAAACTACTGAACAAAGTCGTTTACCTTAATAATTCACTTGAATGATTGTTGTTAAATTACGGACAGGAATTATTTATTGTTGTTGCACATAAAGCTGAAAAACTTATATTCAGACGTTATACCGAATTTGTAGTATTTTCTGAGATGTGAGTCTTCAATAGAAAGAAATGTCTTATTCGCAAATGAACTCTAATTTTAAAATTAAATACGGTATAGCGAATTATATCAATGTGATCATGGAAAAAGCTATTAAGCAATAATGAAATTCATATCGATTCAGGAAACATCAAAATTAAAAACTGTCAACACAAGCAAAAATGACAATCACATATGCGCGAAACATTCATCCCCCATCCTGAAAATGTTTTACTCAAGATTTCTTGTCTATCAGCGAAGAAAAAGAAAAATTATTCAGATCATTTAAAAACACGGCGACAAAAAGATGAAAATATTATCATGAAATGGTTTGAAAAGAAAATACTTTTTAAAGTCAGTTGGTTGCAGGTGTTTGTGAAGCAGAAAATGGGGAAGTAAACGAAAATATCTAATCAGAGAGCGCTATAAATTGCCACTATAATTTTACTAAATTTGGAAACTTTTACGAGGAATTTAACTTACAAAGAGAAATACATAATGAAACTGTAATAGAACACAAGACGGTGAACATGGGAGTTTTTGTTAATACAAACGATTCAGTACAGTCATTGAGCGATTATATCAGATAAAATATATGGTCATTATGAATATTTCACCTTTTTTCATTATAGTTCGTTTTTCAATAAATCTTATTTTTCTATTGTTAGATTTGAATAGCTATTACTCACTTTTGTTTTCATATTTTTTGCAAGAAATTGCCTGTGTATTTTCACGAAGAAACGGTGTACGTAAATATATTTCACACAAGAAAACTGAACGTGAAACACTTTGGGGGGGGAGTAAGCACATATGATGTAACTTTGAAGATTGAGTGCACGTATTGTATAAATAAAATGTTATGTACGCAGTCACATGAATAACATATTTTTCGTGTCCACGTGAGTGAAATAAAATTGAAGTTAATATTTTTACATCATGATATCTGTATGATATTTTTGTGTAAGTGTTCATGCATACGTTCTTCTGGAAAAACGATTATTTAATTAAATTACAAGTCAAAATGCACGTAAATATATTGTATTACATTCAAATGTATGCTATTAACCATTTGCACACTCTGTTCTAACCAGAACTGAATTAATATGCTTGGACGTATTGTGAACCGATTTTCTTATTTTTATAAGTATTACTTAGGAATAATTAATGTGTGAGATTTTACTACTTTGTATCAGATTTTACTTTGTATCACTATAGCTCTTGAATCCATGCAAATAATTTCCTTGCGTTAAAAATGAAGGAAAAATGGAAATCTTTATCGGTAATTTTGGATGTACTCCCTCATATACATCTGTTATTTCTATGTAATCAACGGAAATTTCAGGGCAGAAAAAAAGAAAAATGATTTTTTGATATCCCGTCGTTCAGAGGACAACATCAAAATTCTATTTATTTTATCTGACAAGAAAACAAAATCCCTCGCTTAACGCATTAATATATTTCTTCCCCCATGTTGCTGACTTCCTTCTGAAGCATCTCAAGTTTTCTTGGAAAAGGGGCAAAAAAGTAAAATAAAAAGAAGCACCTTCCCTCTCCCAATCGCTTCAGATTACTATCAATTTTGCGTTAATCCTTGTGAAGGAAAACGTTAATCTCTCTGTCCAATCCTTCTTCTCCCTTTCACTTCAACACGCTCATAAAAAATGCTCGGGTAATAAATTTCTACGACCGCTCACCGACAGATAACAAAGCTGTGGTTTGGTGATGTGTATGTGAGTGTTTTTAAAGCTCTTGTTTTGGTTATAACGACTACGAGGTGGAGGAAATTTTTGCTTCATACCATTGGAGCTTCCCGTTCCCCTGCGTGGCTTTTTCTCTGCATGGTTCTCGTGCTGGAAGGGGAAGCGCTAATGACTACGCGAAGCTGGTATTGGCTCTTTGTGAATAATGAGCCGAACTTTTGTTTTTGCGTCCACCCTCTTGGTGTAACAGGAAGGAAAAAGAACAGGGGGAAGGGTTTCAACATTAAACCACCGACTGATTGTTGTTGTCTTTATTTTAGGTAGCCGAGGACTGCTGCACACATACAGGAATGGAATGTTCGGAATTGGAATGAACACCTCGAAGATGAAAACTGCATAGCCTGATCTGGTTCGTATCATATTTGAAGGAATTATACTTTTTTGAATGTACGAGAGATTTCTTATGCTGAATGATTTTGTATTGCATATTGACGGGTGATCATAATATGAGTTTCGGACGTAAAAATGTCGGTTTCGTGCCTGCATGCTGGAAATAGTTCTACTTAAGATTTATTAATCATGCTGCCTAATCTTCTTAAAAAGGACGCAAAAGTGGCGTCATAAAACCACTGGCCCGATTGCCACTTTCAAGTTAAAGTTTCTGGCTTACATGTTGCTAGTCTCTTCACCAAAGCAGTGTTTATCGCTGAATTTAAGACGTACAAAATACAGAGTACTAAGTTTCAGATATAATTTAACCTTAACATGCAAATACCTTAATCATTGTTACTGCCATAAGTCCAGTAGTGAACGAAGAAATTTTAATGCATTCCGGGTTCAACCTACAGAAATGACGCAAAAACTACACTGAGAAAAATCTTGAAATTCAGATAATATCTGAAAAGCCCGTAACTTTAAAATAGATCTTTCGGTAAACCATCGTAATGTGATTCTTGCAATTACTTGGCAAGGATCAATGCGAGGTACTTCTGTGGCTGTATTTCGGCACAGATCCTTGCCTGAAGTTTGCGGGCCTTGCCATACTGCAAATTATGTCCAGGCCTGGTTTGAAGAACAGGACGTTCCGATGTTGGATGAGCAGGCCGAAAGTCTTGGAGGAGGAGGAGGTTTACCGACCACCGTGAGCAACTCAGTGGGCTATAAGCACCAAAAGTCTTGAGGTAATTCCAATAGAACAGCTGTGAGATAACCTGGAACGCCGAATTCCAAACTCGTTCAGCAAGACTTTGTTCACCTGCAACTCTACCAGAAGCTTCGCAAGTGGAAGCGAAGGAAAATCCACAACTGTGGAAAGCATGCCTGGAATTTCTGGCTGAAGTCATAACTGCAAAGGGTCGGCCGACTATGTATTGATTTCGGCTGATAAATATTTTGTATTCCTTTGCCCTAGGCGTACAGATACCTTAATCTAATTGAAAGAACGAGGGAACATGAAATCCCGTTATGTATGACTTTTATTGAACATGAAAAGACCTTTGATTTCGTGGAAACATCAACAGTTGCAGTGTCTTTGAAATCCTGCGGTATTGAAGATGCATACATTAGCATTATTAATAAAATTTATAAAAATGCAAGTGCAAAGATTCGTATATTTGAATATACAGCACCAATAAAAAATTCGGAAAGGAAGCGAGACATGGTGACACCATATCTCCCAAACTCTGCAATGTCACACTGCAAAATAGCTTTCAATCATTGAACTAGGAAAACAAAAGGATAAAGTTTAATTCAGACTATTTAATTCATTTTTTTTTTGCGGATGACGTACTCATTGTTGCAACTACTACTGCAGAGCTGTAGGGCATGATTCAGAAACCTGATGATACGAGTTGAAAAGTAGTATTAAAAATGAACTTTTAGAAAACAAAATTGACGTGCACTGATTTTACAAGAAATGAAGATTTATCAATTGATGTGGAAAGCTAGAGTTAACCGATACGTACATTTATCTTCGACAACAGATATCAAGCAAGGGTCACATTGATGAAGAAATTAACAGCGTATAAAACTTGTTTGGAGAGCTTTTGGAAAAAACAGTTTCAAGAGTAATGTGTCATTATGTCTTAAAATAAAAGTGTTTGATCAATGCATCCTTCCAGTTCTTACATTTGGAGCAGAGACACTGACCTTAACTAAAAAAGACATACAAAGGGTTGCAAACAACTGAAAGAAGCATGGACAGATGCGTAGTTGCGGTAACCAGGAAAGATGAGAAAAACTCGTGGATAAAGAAAATGACAAGAGTAGAAGACATCATGATCAGAATAAAATTTCTGAAATGGCAATGAGCTGGTCATATTACCATTAAAACTGACCACCGATGGACAACTGAAATTTTAGAATGGATATGAAGGGTAAAAGGAAACCGAAGAAGCCCACGTGGGAGATGGGTGCATGAAATTAAAAAGCATGCCGGAGTGACATGGAAGAGAGTGGATCAAGGCAAACAGCTGTGGAGGAAATTTGGGAAGACCTTCATCCAGCAGTAGATTGAGAGTATAAGATCTTTCACTTCAAAACTCAGTGTCGTGTGAAGCCACCTCGAGTGACAATAGCCTTTACATGGTGTGGAATTGAATAGAAGTTTTTTATATTGCCCTGGGAAAGAGCGTGCCAGGCTGCTTCTATGCGAGACCAAAGTTCATTTGTGGTGACTGACGGAGGCGCTTGACAGGCCAGTCGCTTAGCTACCAGGCCATAGACATGTTCGATCAGGGCCAGTCGCTTACCTACCATGCCTTAGACATGTTCGATCAGGGCCAGTCGTTTACCTACCATACCCTAGACATGTTCTATTCGTGACAGTCGCTTACCTACTATGCCCTACACATGTTCGATCAGGGCCAGTCGCTTACCTACCGTGCCCTACACATGTTCGACCAGGGCTAGTCGCTTACCTACCATGCCCTAGACATGTTCGATCAGGGCCAGTCGCTTACCTACCGTGCCCTACACATGTTCGATCAGGGCCAGTCGTTTACCTACCATGCCTTACACATGTTCGACCAGGGCCAGTCGCTTACCTACCATGCCCTAGACATGTTCGATCAGGGCCAGTCACTTACCTACCATGCCCTTGACATGTTCGATCAGGGCCAGTCGCTTACCTACCGTGCCCTACACATGTTCGATCAGGGCCAGTGGCTTACCTACCATGCCTTAGACATGAACGATCAGGGCCAGCGGCTTAGCTATCATGCACTAGACATGTTCTATCAGGGTCAGTCGCTTACCTACCATGCCCTACACATGTTCGTTCAGGGCCAGTCACTTACCTACCATGCCCTACACATGTTCGATCAGAGCCAATCTTTTTCCTACCATGTCCTAGATATGTTCGATCAGGGCCAGTCGCTTACCTACCATGCCCTAGACATGTTCGATCAGGATCAGTCGCTTACCTTCCATGCCCTAGACATGTTAGATCGGGGACATATCCAGCGAAAATGCAGGCCAGATAAGCAGCGGTATCTGCCGTGCATGGAAGAGGTCTTGGCCATTCCGGGCCCACATGTAGCCGACCATTGTTCTGCTGGAATATACTACTAGAACAACTCAGAAGGAAGTATATCACATTTGAATCTAAAACATCCCTGATGTATCGTAGGCTTCTGAGGGTTCCCTCTATTCGTATCAGCTGAGGTCGCGAATTAAACCTAATGGCGGCTTGGCGTTGTACCGGTATGACGCTGCAAGGTGCCGTTCACCAGGATGTCTTTAAACAGTCTGCGACCATAATGGACCATAAGGTTAAATCGTATGTAGTGCGACACAAGAAACACCCTTTCGACTCAATATCGGCTCTTCACTGACTGCAACATCTCGTTTGAGCCAGATCCCGAAAACCGCATGGGCATTTTCACTGACATTTTAATCGTTTGCTTGCCATAACTTGTTATACATATCCTGTAAATTTCAGGTTGATACCAGAAGTTTTTTACGGTGTTGCAACTTTCACAATCAGTAGCGTATGTGTGTGCGCGAGAGAAACCAATACATTTTTGGTTACTTGCTTGTCGTATACATGCCTCAGTAGTTTCTCATCTTTGAATAATCACATTATTTAAACTTTGTACCTTATCAATTTAACAGACACTTTTCGTACGTTAAGCTCTCGTGTATTATGTTGATATATTTTTTGTTTACGACACATCTTAATGACAAAGCTCCCGGGTTAACTTGCTGATTTTGTTTTCGGTAGACTTTCTTGGGTGTAGTTTTCCTTGAAAACGTAGTTTTGTAACTAACATATCATAGGTTTGTTTGACCAGAGACAACAATTGAAGCTCCAACAAAGAAGAAGGCCACTGCATGTACGTAAAGGAATCCAGATGTGATGGACCGAATCATCCCGAAACACACCACATAGACAAAAGTCACCGTACACTGGAATCATAGCAAGAAAGATCATTTACTGAGAGAAATTAGTGCTGAGTTTGCCCAACTTTGGCCTGAATACATCCCATATGCATGCTTTCCACTTAAATGTTTACACGTGTTTTCAGGAATAAGTTTTCATTCCTTTTGCAATGCCTTTGCTAGTACTTGAGGTGAAGCAGGACGATTTTACAAAGGCTGCTGCAACTAAAATCACAGTTATTAGGTGGCGTTCAGAACAGAGCTTTGTTCAGTGTGCAAGCCAGTCCAGACATGAAATCTGATTTTCCTTAAACCATATAGCAACAACGCTTGTTGATATCAGCAGGACTATACAGTAATGTTGTTTTGCTGATAACAGCTGTGCTGTATACTAATACTGCCACAGTTTTGGCAGAAGTGAATTATCCAAAATGCCTGAGTTATTTTCTATACTGAAGGTTTTACATTGCTACAGTAGACTGCGTGCGTATCACGAGAAACAGCCACACATAAGAACACTGCCTCTTCCAAACTTGTGGGTGGCAGCAGTGACTGCTCTCCAATAAATACCTTTTTCCTTAAGTCTTCCATATCTACACACAGCATCTGACTGGTACATTATGAACCCTGATTTGCCGCCGCGGTGGCGCAGTGGTCTAAGTGATGGCTTTTGATCATTCGTCCGAAAGGAATCCGGGTTCGAATTCCGGTGGGGCATGGATGTTGTGTTTGTGTATGGCCCTGGATCTCTCCCTTCCCTGGAACCAGTGGCCCTAAATTAAGGACGGGTGACTACTTAAAGCCCATTGAGTTGCTCACGGTTTTGTTTAAACCTCCAACAAAAATAAAACCCTGATTCATTAGTCAATAGGGCCTTTTTCCATTGTTCTAAATCCCAAGACCGACGACCTCCCCGGCGACTCAGTGATCTGGTTTCTGACCACTGCGGGTTCGAATCCCGCTGAGGCATGGATATAGTGTTTACCTTATGGCACTAGCTTTCTCCATTCTCTGAAACCAGTTGCCCTAAATTAGGGAAGGGCGACTACTTACAGCCCATCAAATTGCTCACGGTGGTCGTGAAACTCACAATCAAGCAAACAAAAAACAAAACTGATGCTCGATGCACCATGACAAACAAACAGGATCATTCTGTGGAGTTATATGGAGCTTGTGTGCAGCGACATGATCATAAAAAACCCATAGCATTGAACTCCGTGCGAGTGGATGCTGTTCAAAGGAAGATAGCAGAAGCTCTTGTAACATCGTAACGTAGATCTTCTGGCCTTCACCGTCGAAGAGTTTTCACATGTCTCTTTGTTAACCCCACGGTCTCTATCAGCCAAAGTTCTGGATCTTCCGGTACGTTTTGAAGGTATATTAGCTCCTCCTGCGATACACTACATCCACAATAGTTGCTTGATCTGTTTTTTCTCTCCCTCTCTCTCTCATCGAAAGGTCACTGCTGTAGCACCCTACCTCTTTCAAACTCCATACATTCACGTCGTGACATCTTGCCTGCGAGTCCACATTCTGAGAGAGCAGTAGCTTCCTTTATAGATTTGTACAATGATTTCCCTATCATAATACGCGGATGACTTTCCCACTGGGATTCTGGAAGGGCATTGAGTGACTAAGTCGTGTATAAAAATATTGTGTACATTTACAAAAAACGCGACGGTTTAAATTCTGAAAGAAATCGAATAGTGTTACGAGTACATACCGAGATATCGATTCCGCATTGAGGCTTAAAAACTCAACTTCTTTGTCTTAAATTTTCTACCCCTCTTGCCGTAAATAAAACAAGAAGGAAGTGGTCCTTACTCTTCTTAATCATCAGAAGCCTATATAAATGTAAATGGCACAGAAAACTGTGCGTTTGGAACATGCTAAGCGGACCTACATACATAATAGCTGGGAAGAATGTATCAGAGAGGCAAGTGCCTAATTTTCCCAAATGGAAGAAACATCTCAGGACTTCTCTTGGCGTGTGCGAAGCTGCAGAAAGAAGAGCGAAAAATCTCCATTCTCTTATCTGCCATCCCACTAGCTTTGTCCTCCGAGACCATATTCCACCTCGGAGGCTCAAAGTCACGTGGGAGAGACTGTGGTCACGTCGCCCCACGTGCTCTAGGATCATCAGCTGTCACGTTGCCCATGGCAACGCCTCTTCGCAGTCCCATAAGATACTCACAATAAGAGAACGTCGCTTGGGGAGGAGATTTCAGGGAGGGAGTGGAATGGACTAATTTAAGTGATTCTGATGATCCCTGTTTTTCTCCCGATATGTTTTCTTTTTCTTCTTCTTTACTTTTTTTATCTCATCCGGTAGAGGGCAGTCATCTTTTTGTTCATAGAGATGTCTCGACACGTGATCAGAAACTTTGTTGGCCATCTTTACTTAAAATGAAATAAAAAAAATGATGCGTTATAATGATGAAAAAAAAAGAGAAGAAAAAGCAGGTTGCAGAAATCTTTCGAATGATAAGGGTTGCAGTAATAATGGATAGTTTTCAGGCTTTATCACCGGTGTCTTTACGCGATTTTCTCTGAAGACAGAAACCTGTAAATACATCAGTGAAACATGGTTGCTTTCGTAATAAAAACACAAGGAGGTGACGATACCTTTTCACGAAGTTCTCCGGTGTCTCTTACCATTGTCGTAAATGGATAGCGTCATCACTAGGAAAAATGTTTTAGGAAATAAAAGAATAAAAAGGTAGAAATCTTTTCATTAGCGTAGCTGAAAATTATGTATCTCTGCAAATGGAAAAATGTTCTTTGTTATCGGCTGCTTCAGATTAGCACAGAGCAGCTATTATAAGTCAGCTATTGTAGGTTTGTTGGAAACATCAGACATTGCTTTCAACAACCTTTCGACGCATTGATGAGTGCAAAACTTCACTTACGTGCTGCTGTTTCGTGCCGCGTCGAGGATGTACTTTAACAAATGCTGGGACTTGCAATGCAAATGTCACCTTGTGTTGTAAATAAGAAGTTCGAGCGAAGATCTAAAAGTATTTCACCTTCACGGAAATATTTTTCGTACAGCATAACGTGCATACGTTTTCTTTATTCCAGAATGAAAAGGTTACTTAGAGAGGAACCATTTCTTGACGTTTAGGAAAGAATACAGTTAACTATTCATTCACTTAATTATAAACCATATTGATACTCCAGAGATTTAATGAATAAGACAACACTTCATTTTGCAAATTCCTTTATAGGAAACATTCGAATATTCTTTAATTTGCTGCAGTTAGCAGAAACCTAGAGATACTTGTTTACAGATAGAAAATGCCGTATACCTTCTTACCTATACCCCTATTTTACCTTCCTTTTGAGTTTGTTTCCTTATGTACATTTCATTACTTCTTGGTTAAACTTTTTCTCACAGAACGACCCATACAATAATTTTGCCAAAGGTCGTAGTTTAACCAAGAAGTAACGATCCGTATAATAATTTTGCCAGTGGTCGCAGTTTAACAAAGAAGTAACGATCCGTATAATAATTTTGCCACTGGTCGCAGTTTAACTAAGAAGTAACGATCCGTATAATAGATTTGCCACTGGTCGTAGTTTAACCAAGAAGTAACGATCCGTATAATAATTTTGCCAGTGGTCGTAGTTTGACAAAGAATTAACGATCGGTATGATAATTTTTCCGGTTGTTGTAGTTTAACCAAGAATTAACGATCGGTATCATAATTTTGCCAGTTGTTGTAGTTTAACCAAGAAATAACGATCCGTAGAATAATTTTGCCAGTGGCCGTAGTTTAATCTAGAAATAACGATCCGTAGAATAATTTTGCCAGATGTCATAGTTTAATCAAAAAGTGACGATCCGTATAATAATCTTGCAGTGGTCGTATTTTAACCAAGAAGTAACGATCCGTATCATAATTTTGCCAATGATCATAGTTGAATCAA
Organism: Macrothele yani; assembly: GCA_039090855.1. Classification (NCBI taxonomy): domain Eukaryota; kingdom Metazoa; phylum Arthropoda; class Arachnida; order Araneae; family Macrothelidae; genus Macrothele; species Macrothele yani. The sequence continues at coordinate 49,289,173 of CM077029.1, forward strand.
GAAGTAACAAACCATATAATAATTTTGCCAGTTGTCATAGTTCAAATAAGAAGTAACAACCCGTATAATAATTTTTCCAGTGTTCGTAGTTTACCCAAGAAGCAACGATCCGTATAACCTTTTTGCCAGTGGTGGGATACACGTCCACGTCTTTCTGCTCTGGAGACAGCTATTCCCTCAGGTGAACTACTCCGGCATGGCTTAGCACTGCAACTTTGCCGATCCGACTCAGATGTCACATCAGTGTACGTCATCTATGCTATGTTACACAGCAGTTACATCATCACCTTTTTGAGAAAGGCGAAGGATACGGCATCAAAGGTTTCGCCGATACCCATGCTTGAAGAACCAGTTCACTGTTGAAGAAGGAAATGTTTATTAATTCCGTACTGTGTATTGGAGAACCATCAAATATATTTTACGAACTTCGCCGCCAAAAGATTCATTTACGTTAGGGTGTCAGTACTGCACATGACATATTTGCTAGGGTGAGCTTCCACAAGGGCGTCGGAACTATTTTTTGACAAAGGGGGCAAGATATGATAATATCCAATTTTTAGTCAGATCATAAAACTTATAGTGATTTTGTAAAACAAGACGTGATGACGTCATTTGAACATGGTACAAATTAAAGCGATTACCCCGATAAAATCTAAAATATACAAAATCTGAATTTTATATCTGTATCATACGGTTATCGATATAAAACATTTTACTACGATAATAACCGACGTTAAACTGTAAAGAATTGAACACTGCCACGTTAGTATGAATTCCACGACAACCGTAGTCCTTAAGTTGCATATAAACCAACATATCTACAAAAATATACCTCATTCCTATCTTTCTCTTCCCTTCCATTTCCTTTCCTTAAAGTAATACTTATTTTACCGTACATAAATGAAATAAAAAACATTCCTGCTGCTTTGATGGAAACGCAATACTTTTCAGGAATTTGTTTTAACTCATGTCTCAAACAAAAAATTAATTCAGAGTTCTAGTTGGTAAATAATTAAAATAGAAAATATTTTGTTTTATCAGGAGCAGTTTTAAATGTCTGGAAATTAAAGAAAAAAGGCTATTTATCCGCTTTCCGACCAAATTAAAAATCAAAAAAAGTGACGGGTGGTATGTGGTGCTTCTCTCCTGCACGCAGATCAGTAAGCAGGCAGCTGCCCCCTCTTTCCCCGCAGTTTCGACGCCACTCGAATTCGAACTTGCGCCTTCGTACTCTATAGGCAGCTATTTTCCCAACTAAACTACGCCGGCAAGGCTTATCGGAGTAACTTTGCCAATTATACCCACACGTCACCGCAGTAGAACATCATCTACGTCATGTTAAACGGAATATTACTGAGTAGCTTGCACATTTTGGTAACACTGACAGTGGTAGTCAGAGCAAAATAAATGACGACGGAATGTGCGTAGTAGTGGATTAGAGTATGTAGAGAGAGAGACTGCATATATGTTGTGGAGAGTTGATATAGCTAGCAGTTCGTATATGTAAGCCTGTTATATATCTATGTGAATTGACAAATGCGCATTGTTGTCATATCATAGAGATCTATGTAACATTTGAACTTGCAGTGAATGGAACAATAAACGATCAAGTTGTCGTTACACGTAAGTGCTGAGTTTTTGACTTTGGGCTTTGGCTTATTCATTACAGATATGTTCAACAGGTACAAAGTGAACTTAGAGCATTACGTAATTAATTAATTAAACAGCTGCATCAAATTTTAAAGAAATCAAAACCTTGACAAATATTATGTAACATGCTAGCTACAAAAAATGTGTTTTACTTTCGGAAGAACTATTAGTCATTCCAAACTAAACGTAATAAAAAAAGAATAGAGTTCCTTTTTCGCAATAGGAATGTTACAATAAATATGAATTAATTCTGCCGAGGAGTAACTTGTGAATCAGGAAATTGAAAAACACATGAAAATAATCTCGACAGTTTCCTTTGTAGAAAGAAAAAATACCAGTTGTTTCCTCTTCATCATGCATACACTACATTGACAAAAGTCACCTAACACCACTTCAAAAGCAAACGAACGGATCCGCTGCGTACTTAAGATGCGCGGTACGGCTGCAAACGGTATAAAAACAAGCCTGCAGCTGACTTTGATCATATCGCACTGTGAGGTTGAGTGAAAATGTCGCAGCGGGAGAGAACTGACTTTGAGAAAAGAAAGATTGTTGGGTTTTATATTAGTGGATTGTCCATAAGAGAAACCGAAAGGCGTTTAAACATACCCAAGTCAACTGTTTTGGATGTATTGAATAAGTGTTAGACACATGGCGTGCCTGAAGCAGCAAAACGTACCGGCAGACCAAAGAAAAGCAGTGATAGACGACGTCGAAGCATCAGGAGAGTCGTTATGCCTAATCGACGGAGTACTGCACAAGACCTCAGTGTACAGGTGAGTTAAAATGCTGGAACCACGGTACGTAAATGTTTCATTCGCAGAGAACTTTATTCGATGGGTTACCATGGTCGTGCGGCTTCTCATAAGCCTTTCATCTCCACTCGGAATACTACTCGTCGTTTAGCATGGTGTAAATAACATTTATCGTGGACCGTAGGTCAATGGAAACGGGTCCTATGGACTGATGAATCTAGATACACGATCCATCAGTCTGATGGCCGTGTGTGGGTATGGCGGCAGCCGGAGAAACCCTATTTACCACAGTGTACTGTTCCTACCGTCAAGTTTGGAGCTGGCATTGTACTCGTTGGGGGGGGGGTTTCGTGGTATGGTCCCGGCCCATTGGTTATCGTGAACAAACCTGTTAACCAGTACGTCTACCTTGATATTCTGTACAATTATGCCTTATCAACTCTGTGGACATATTATGGAACCGAGCCATTTGGTACCAGCAGGGTAATGCACCGAGCCATAAAGCAATGACTATTACGGCGTGGTTTGACGATAATTCCATATCATGTGCTGACTGGCCAGCACAGAGCCCTGATTTTAATCCCATAGAGCACCAATGTCATGAATTAGAGTGCCGCATAAGAAGTTTGTAACCAAGGCCTACTACTAAGCAACAGTTATCGACAGCATTATGTACTGAATGGAAGCGTATACCTATCGGTGTGTTCCGAAACCTTGTCGAAAAAAATGTCGAAGGGTCAGTGCATGCATTAAGGCCAAAGGTGGACCGACACCGTACTAATGTATGTCAATAAATGCTATGATGTGTTTCTCTTCTAGATGTCCGGCGACCTTTGTCAATATAATGTATATTAGGTGCAGGGTGATATTATCGACATTCATTTACTCTGGTTTTAATTATCTAACGTTTGTTCTCTGTGTATGAAGAAACTTTGCCTGCTTAAAGAAACTTTGTTACTCCAAAATAATTATATAATCAGTGATTCCCTATATATACAACTTATCAATGGAAGGAAGAAAATGAAAACAAAAAAAATTGAAGGAAGGGGAATTTTACGGTCTAACATCATTTATCTAGTACAATAACCAAATTCTGAGAGTAGATGTTTGAGACGTTTGGCAGAAATCTGCAGAGGAGCATGGGTATGTGCTTTTCTGAGCTGCCTTTTTTTTTTTTTTTAAATTCAGATTTGCAAAATGTTAATTAATTTTTAAAACTATTTCTACGGAGAGGTTTTGACTTGGTTTTTTCAACTAATATCTTGAATTTAACAAAACACAGGAGATTTGTAATTTAAAATTTGATCTTGCTATTAATTGTTCAGGCAATAATATTTCCTTACAATTTTCTGCACTGTTGAGAGAAATAAACTACGAGAATCTCACGCCAAATGTAATAGAAGCGACACTATTAATAGTAACAATACTTTTGGGCTGGACTCAAGAAGTGTTACGTGTATCCCTCCATTACAATTGCGGTCGCGATTGTTTGTGCTTTAGATCGCGGCTCCCTTTGTGTTATTGCGCACTATAAATAGTTTCCGTTTAAAAAACTTTTTCCTCAAGATTTTCTCGAATTTCATTTCTTCAAAGTTTTATATTGCTACTCTGCCATTCCCGCCTTCTTCCATCTTATCTTTTTATGTGTACCATCTTAACGTATGTAGTGATTCATTGACTTGATGTGTGTGTGCGTGTGTGTGTGTGTGTGTGTTTCTCACTTCCTAACTAGTTGAGACATCTTTGCCGGCGGCAGCCGGCTAATTTGCTACTACGTTATAATCATTAAATAATTTTACTGCATTAAAAAGTACTTTTAAAACGCAAGGGGAAAGAAACTCATATAGATGAAAGGGAAGGATTTGTTAATGTATAGATTTTTAAATTTTATTCCTTTTTTGAATTCTTCCTTCTGATTAATGGAAAATATTACAATTAAATGTTTTCATTGAACATATTCTCTTCATAATTTCAGTAAAAGTTGAACATCTCTGGACCAGAAGCCTATTTATGAATTTTTTGCGAAAAAAAAAACAACAAAAAAAAAGCCCAACTCCTGGTCAAATGTGTACATGCAGTCAGGGCCGTATTTAGAGGGGGGGGCATACCCCTACTTCATTTTTTATGTTTTGGGTCAAAGTGCGACTTAGAACATAGGAAAACGTTTGAATTTAATAAAAATGCATCGAATTATTTCTATTTTTTGTTAACTTTTATTTTGTTCTGGTGGATTTTAAAAACCACCACTTTTCGTTGCCTCCTTCCCCCGCGAAAAGAGTTCTATATACGCCCCTTGCATATAGTACAAGACAAAAAAATAATTACACCAATCAGTACGTACATCAACGTACGCACGTTCATTTTTTATTTTTTATTTTTTTTTTCATTCATGTGGTAAGAGACCTTTGTGCCTACCTGTTCGCATCTACGTATTTGTATGTATGCGCGAACATTATTAAAAAATGAAATATGCCATATCTTCAGAATCTGACAAATAACCATAGTTTTCTTTCCCTTTTTTGGGGGGGTGTGGATGTGGGGATTAACGAACACCGTGTTCATCTTGAGTTAGAGGCAGTTGTCCATACCTGATATGGAGCTACTAGTTCTGGAAGACGGGGCTTTGGACATGAGGTTGCAGCGCCATCAGTTTTTCGCCCACGGCTCGGGATCAATCCCAGCACAGGCGATTGGCCAAAAGTCCGCGCAACTAAACCTGGGCCACCGAAAAGGCAAACATTCACTTCTACCAGTTGCAAGGCATCATTACTGGTTTTTAAAGCAATACAACTTTAGTTTTACGTAGTGTTTTGTATATTTTTTGAATTTCAAAACCGAAGTTCAGCTTTAAAAACTCAGTCTGATATGAAGTTATGTTCTCTAAATGTTTAAAGCGAATGCAAATGTGGGTAAAGTGAAGAATGTTAATTTTATTAACGAAATATTGAACGAAAAATTAGACCAATAAATTGTACGAGCACTCATGGATCATTCAGATAAATAGTTTAAATAATTAATAAATAAAAATGAGTAGCAGTTTCAAGAAAGCAAGTGCAGGTCTGGAATTTTTATTAATGATATTAATTTCCCTGTAAGAAATCCATTGTGTCCATTTTTTATATGTATGTATGGAAGGTAACACGATAACAAACAATTAACATAATCCAAAGATATGATATTTCGGGAAATTGAAAGATTTACTTTGGGCCTCGAGGAAATGGAGAACTTAAATAAATTCGAAGAAACCATCTGCGATTTCAACATCTGAAAACATTTTTCGGCAGTTATTTCGGCATTCGTACTGGAACAAAATGTCCGTGAAACAATGGTGGTTGAAGTAGTAGCCGCTAACTTTATTGCTGATCTAATTGCCAAAATTATTCTAACAAAATAGGGATTTTTGAAGTAATTGCCCTTTTAGTGCTAGTTTAAAACAGAATTTATTCATTGATATATTGTTTCTATACCGGTTAAATACTAAAACATTAGCGTTGCCTGTATTGTTAGAGAAAAAAAGAATACTGCGGCGCTAAATTGAAAGAATCATTTCCCTTTTACCGCAGGAAGGGATTATTGCGAAAATTAGAATAAAATAAATTTCGCAATATAAAGCAAAATAAAACTCGGATTCTCAATAATTTTCCACCTAAAGCTCTGAATTTTTTTATTTTTAACAAAACACTTTATTATGTTCTTATAAAGCAATTATCCTATCCATATCTCTTAAATGCTTTTACAATAAATGAAGATTTATTGATTAATGGAGAAAAGCTGGAGATAACAGATGCGTACGTTTATCTAAGACAGCAGATATCAAGTGAGGGTCACATTGATAAAGAAATTAATCGGCGTATAAAACTTGCCTGGAGAGCTTTTGGAAGAAACAGAATAATTTTCAAGAGCAATATGCCATTATGTCTTAAAAGAAAAGTCTTTGATCAATGCATCCTTCCAGTGCTTACGTATGGTGCGGAGACGTGGACCTTAACTAAAAGAGACATACAAAGGCTGCAGACAACTCAAATAAGCAGGGAGAGATACATGCTTGGTGTAACTAGGAGAGATAAGAAGAGGAACTCGTGGATCAGAAAAATGGCAAGAGTGGAAGACATCATGATCAGAGTAAAATCCCTGAAATGGCAATGTTCTAAACATACTGCCAGAAGAACAGACCATCGATGGACAGTTGAAATTTTAGATTGGGTTCCAAGGGACAGGAAAAGACCCAGAAGAAAACCACATAGGAGATGGGTGGATGAAATTCGAAAGTATGTGGGAGTAACATGGAAGAGACTGGCACAAGGCAGACCGTTGTGGAAGAGGCTTGGAGAGACCTTCGTCCAGCAGTGGATTGATAATGGTTGACAATGATGATGATGATGATGAGCTCTTAAAATGTACAGGCAATTTTCCAAAAATTATTTGTTGATACCACTGGTAATAATTGGCAATACCAACCTAAAGTAATTACTCGTTGTTTTACTGTATACAGGCATCGACATTAACTTTCACTGATGTAGCCAACGTTTCAAAAATTTGGCAAATTGCAAATTTTATCGTCCATATTCATTTTTTGTAGTTTGATGATTATCGACCCACATGAGCAACTAAAGAGGCACCTGCCCCAATTTTTGGGTTACTGGTTCCAGGGAAAAAACGAAACCAGCCCAAAGTCGCTGCCTCAACCAGAAGTGAAACCGGGGCCAGTTCTGAAGATTAGCCTGAGGCTGAAGATTAACCCCCGCCTTTGCCTACTCAGCCACGGAAGTCGAATTAATCCGATGTCCATTCTTGCATGCTACCATACAAACTCAAGACATTTGCAATCCCTTAAACGAACTTTTAGGCTATGGTAGTCGAGAAGCTTGCCGCCTTGAAGCAGAAGTCAAGAAAAAGGGTTAGAAGTTCTCGGATGTAAACACACCTGAACAAGTAAGAT